>CM073591.1:164100531-165368031 GCA_037074705.1 Zhengitettix transpicula
ATTTGTAATTAAATATAATCAGGAACCTACAGCTTTATTAAGTAGATCAGATAGATTTGTAATACATAGATTTATAATATAATTTGAAATTAAAAAGAAAAATGTTACCTTAAATGCTGGAAAGAAAAAAATTTCATCAGTGGGCATTGCAACCTGAAATCTCCATGGCTGCACAAATATATTAATTAAGAAATTTATATTCACGTATTACTTAAAACCAATCATAGTAAGAGGTTTAAGTTAAAATAATCTGCTCACATTAATTAAAATGTTAACTGTTTCAATACAATGTCACATTTCTGCGCATTATGATATCGGAAGTACAAAAATTTCGTAACAACTATACTACACTCCTGAGAAAATTGTAAATTAATTACATAATTAAAATTGTCCTACAAAGTTCGTCACATATAGGAAAACGTGCATTTAATAATTTTTAGAGATTTTTAGTACTAAATGGTGCATAATATATGCATTCAGTTTTTTCTATTTTCCATCTTATGTATATGTTTTTACTGTGTCTATTTAATATTACAGGAAATTTATTGTGAAACGTGTCTTACTTCTTGCTATAATTCAACTTGATGAACCATTTCCATAACGGTATAATTTTACACATCTTTTGAACAAATTAATATGAAGATCATGTGAAATATTATCTTATGGACTAGAGGAATATTTCGGAATAGCATGGTCTTTTATTTTTCAACGAAAATAGTAATGGTACGATCGAGTAACTCCTTTATAATTTAGCTGCCGGAAAGTACAACGTAAACTTAAATATAGATTCAAAGAGCCCACCATCGTAAATCCTCCAGAAAATTCGAAATAATGGATTAATCAAACTCTGTTCCGACCGGGAGCCGGTTTTTGGTAATCGGTATCGAAAAGATGGTAAAACACATTAACGTGGGTAAAGGGGATGACGTTTTCTATGTGAGGGAACGAGGTACAAAAAGCGAGAGGAAAAGCTCTGTAGGCTTTTTATTCGACATGTTGACATCATAAGCATTGTTTTGCTTACACGTATAGTAGCTCATCGTAGAGAAACAGAGACAAACATTTGTCACACAGCTCTTTCTGAGAGAGAGAGAGAGAGAGAGGAAAAATCAAGGCAAACTACGAGAGTGGATAAACATAGAAGCAGAGGAATCCGCTTGCTGCTTTCCAGAAGACACCAACCACCGAAAAATATTCCATAAGAATTCTGAGATTATATAAGCAATCTCTGTAATTTATTCCTTCATTACATTTCGTAAAAAATAGAAATTGACTTTTTTCAAAAATTGTTCTAAAAATTGCGATTTTTAAAACCTTGAGATAGATTTAATATTTTTAAATTTTAAAACAGTGTCTCGCCTTTTAAATATGTATAGAAAATGTATGCATTAATGGGTTGAGTAATTTTGATTTGTAATTTAATAGTAGCTTAAAAATCAATTCATTTTTTATAAATTTAACACATTTATAATAATACTAACTCAGAATAATCTCAGACTGTTAAAGTCCGTGTAAAGAAATTACGTGATTTAGCTTGTAACATTCTCATAAAATGCAGGTACACATCAAGTGCTACAAAATCATATTTTGTGGGCCAGAAAAAGCCTGAAAATTTTCTTTTTGAAAAACGATAATGCATTAATAACTTAATACATATTTATTTATGATAATTAAACTTATAAACTGGATGCAGTAAGGAAATAATAAATATTGCAGAATTAACATAATGATAGTACAGTAAAGTAAAGAAACCACATTATGCAGAAACACATTCTTACATTCACACTTTCTGTATTCTTTGAGTTATGTTCCTCGTTGTTGCTGGTACGGCCAAATTTAAGAACTGAATTTTTACTACAAACATTAACTTCAACGTTTAGAAATAAAATGGAGGTTTTATTGAGGTATAAAGATAGGGATATAGACATGAAGCGCGTTATATTTGTGACACTTAGAGTAAAGAAGAGGGGGAGAGAGAAAGGGGAATGAGAGAGGGAGAGAGAGACATGAGTTGAGACTGGAAGTCGACAGAGAAGTTTAAATTCATTTAGTAGGCAGACTAGAATTTCCGAAATGGAGTTGCAAATTTACGGTGGAACCGATAAGTCTTAGGTCGGATGAGAAACTCTTGAGGAGGAAGAAACTATTATTTTTTTCACTGAAAAGAAATACTTTTGCTTGCTGGAGAAAGAAAACAAGTAGCTCATTCGTCGATACATCCTGTTATACACCCATGACAGCTACTTCCAATCCTCAATTATAGCCTGTTTACGATCAAGTAATCACGTAAGATTTAACAGCAAGTTTTATATGTGCGTTCACAGTCTACGTTAAGCACTTAAATTCTTTCTGTATCACATTAGACACTCCAGAATTGCATTTGAAAAAAAGATCTGAGATATTTTAAATTGTTTTTAATATAAAATTCTTAAAAATGTAATTGTTACCATCTTAAAATTATTTGCTTATTTACTATAACGAGATATTTGAATTAGTTGTTCTAACATTGTTTTGATAAAGTAAATTTGTGATAAAATCACAATTAATGTAAATTCTGAAAACACGTATTCAATATAATATTTTTTAAATATTACGACATATTTATATAATTGAATCTCTTTGCTTCTCCTAGAAACTAAACGTAGTGATAAAATTGAGCTATGGTTACATTCAATTGTAAGGAAGAATAAAGTGTCATATATATATATATATATATATATATATATATAATATTTTCTACCTTTAATAGTCAATTTGATTTTTCTCTTTTTTTTCAGTGACCAATATTACGACTCAATCATTATTTAAGTATGATAATTCTTAAAATCCCATGCATTTTGTTTATCAATTAATAAATTACTCAACATAAACAAAGAATAAATCATTCGTGCTTCATTTTACTGTAGGTAATAATTTCCAGCCATTCAACTAGAGTAGAACTGTACAGTAAGATATATAAAATTATATATTACAAATTAAATTATATATCTGAAAACCAATCAATTCCATTTCGAATGCACAACATTGACTTTCTATTTTCAAAGTTAATATCGTTTTATC
The DNA here is from genome assembly GCA_037074705.1 of Zhengitettix transpicula. Lineage (NCBI taxonomy): Eukaryota > Metazoa > Arthropoda > Insecta > Orthoptera > Tetrigidae > Zhengitettix > Zhengitettix transpicula. The sequence goes on from CM073591.1 coordinate 164,103,592, forward strand.
TCTCTAGTAATGGTCATAAATAATAATATCTGCCATTATCAAATACGAAAGTTTCCAGGCAGTGTCACTTCCCTAAATTACATAGGCGTTATCTTGATATCTGCTAGATTTATTTTCAAATCCTCCTAAAGGCAAGCAGGCACCAACAGGAACTGAAGTCTTTCAGTATTTCAGACAAAAAAATATAAACACATATGACAGAATGATATTTATTCTCAATAGTTATTTCAATTATTTTATTAATTCTGATAAATGTCATCGGTTACTACAAAAAAAAATATAAGCTGAAATATATATTTCAATTAACAATTTTTATTGACACTAAAAAATTTCTTACCAAATAATTATGTGGAATTAACCGAACAAAACTATAATTTCTCTTAAACGTCTTATTAAAATTCGACATTTTAGTATTGATAATATTTTAATCACATCAGAACATGTCAATATTAGCAAACTCTGCTTCCATATTGACGAGGCAGTCACTTGTCCGGTGTCATTTGTATTATCTCCGGACTAAATTCGATAGAACGTTGGGAAATACAGATTTTATCAGTAATGGTAATCTTTCCGGTTAAATTCATTTATATGTTCTCTCGGTTTTAATTCACTTAAATTGAACAATATATCAAAACCACAAGAAAAACGTTGACTTAAATGTTACCATTCAATATTTCTCTATGATAATATAATATTAACTTTTCATAATACGTTTGATACACATAGCAGATTCATTTAACTTATTTATATTAAATTATAAATATCATACCGTAATTATGTCTGAATGTACTAATTATATATAAAATATTTTACGTCTGCTACCTCGCTGAATATACGGTTAATAAACATTCAAATCAGACTGTTTTAGATTAAATTAAAAGCTACATAGATCCCAAAAATAAATTTTTAATATTTTCGAAGCTATAACATTTGATTGAAATAGTGCCCTTGGAAGCATTGTGCTTTTTATAGTGCATAATATAATTGATTACGTACACTAAATTGGGAAACTATTGAATTTTTTGCATCGTTGGAAATATATCAAGTCCCTGCGATGGCAGCTATTAATGCCATAGTACATCTCTTATAGTTTCTTACAATACATCTATCCAGGGTTCTACAAGTTATTGGATCACGAAAGTGGAAAGCTAGGATCAGAAATTCGAGGATTAATTCTAGAAGGATGACAATCATTTGTTAATGAAGAGGAACGCGTAATTACGCGATTGGCAGACAACCGTATATTACAGCAAAATATCAGAACAAAATATTTTCTATTTATTATCATACTTAAAAAAAATGTTAGTGAATATTCCTTCTTAACAGTAGTATTACATTATATTTCAAATTATTACCGGTGAGTACCTTTTTATATAATACATCGAACATCCAACAAGACAGAAACCTTAATTTAATGGGTTGTCAGCTAATCGTTTGTTGGAAAGTTAGATCTCTTTTTTTACTGCATAAATAAAGAATTCTGTAAAAATCATTTACCCATAATTGATAAACTCAATCAAATGATTAACGATATTCTTATTTATCATGATTATCATCTAAAATTTACTAATATTTAATGCCCAACCATTTAATTAGCAAGAGGATAGGAAATAGAACGTTTTTCCTGATTGGCTGGGTGGAAACCAAAAAAACCTAAGTTCAATACATCTCCCTTTACTGAAATACAATACTTCCGTAGTTTCGTTTCCATTCTGATAAACTGTCGCATTCTTCATAGCCCTAGCACGCTCAATAGTATATTATTTGATAGAAGAATAGTATATTATTTGAATAAGATAAAATGTATGCTCTAAAATGAAGTGAATATCGGTATGAGAATGCAAAAACTGAAGAATGAAAAAGAGTATACTATTTTCCTGTAAGTAATATTTTAAGTACAAGAATTATTTGAAAAATCATTTACACTAATGTTTCCAGGATTAGAAGTTGAGTTTTGTTTCTGTAGCTGATGTTGCTGCTAATGTTTGTTCAAGTATTCACCAAGTCGCTTAGGATTCGATTCACAGGTTGTATGAAAGAGTTCTTACATTTTAAAATATTATATTAAATTAGATGTAATCTCGTGCTAGCTAGTTGAATGAAATGTGTACACTTGCAATACGTTTACATAAATACACAGGCTGCTGATATTGACTCATGGGTCAGTTTTTGGCACTGATGATCTTAACTTTTAATGTTTTTATGTCATTTACAATGATGGCCGTCAAATTTAAAATACTTCACGGTAAACGGGGTTCCATACAAAAATATCGTCACAGTCTTTAATTAATTTCCCTTAAATTGAGCAATCATCTATATTCTCTTTGATACGTTTACATTCTTTTGAGTCTGGAGAACGCCACATATAATTGTCCATATCCAATACTGGTTCTGGCAAATAAATACCCACGTGATCCAATGTTTAACCTTGCGATGGACTAATAGTCATTGCAAAGGCTGTCATTGACTTGATGGTTTGATTTGAGAAATTATATTGGAGCACATCGAGTTATGTTCACGTAATGGAATAACATGGGTGAATGGTATTCTTCTATATAGCCAGACACATCCCACAGACTTTCCCACCCTAACACGGGATATCCACTTTCTCCCACTGGCAATTATATATTACATATGAAATATTAGATAATAAATTCCGAAGAATTTGCTGGTATAAATTCTGAAGGTGATGTGTTTACATTGATAAACTTACTCCATGCGGTGATTGTGACGTCAAGTCTATTATTTGTGGCATACTTGGAATTATTTTGATAAATGTTGTTAACATTATAAGTAAATGGACAAAATTAAACAAAAATTCTCGATAGAAAATGTAGCAAGGCTGTATTTGAGACCAAGGCTAGTTGAACGTTACTAGAGTGAGTGTAATTATACTATCAACAATAATTAATTGCAATATACTACGACTGTGTTAAAAGTAAGTGAGTTTTACTACGCTTATTAACTGAAACTTGTATTATCACAACACGAATTACGGTAGTTACCTAGATAGCATACCACCGGTTCAATAAATTTGAAAAATCATAAATTCATTCAATAGTTTCGATTGTGATATAAAGGGAATTGCATCCAAAATAGCTAGATATTCTTATTGACTGAAATTTAAAACGGAGGCAGCATTTATCTCAAATTAAAAATCAATTAGTATAACTAATTTTTATTTTTTATAAGTTGGCTAAAATTCTTAGTATAAACTATCTCTTATTGATTAATTATGCTTTTCTAGCTTCTGGCTACTTATGGAATAATTAAGTACGGAAGGATCTACGAAAAAAAACTTATTAAATTTATGTCAAAATTGTAAAAACAATTATTTGAAGGAAAAACAATTACTATAATTACGATTCCATTTCTATAATATTATTCATATAACCATATTGTATCTTGATGCGAATCAAATGTTATTATAAAATGAGAAGTAAATTTTACTTAATCTAAAGTTTTTGCAATAAATTATTTGAATATGTTTATTATCAACTACTCTTTTTATTTATTTCCCAATTCAATTTTTAAATGACTGATATGTAATTCCAACAGGCATGGCCTTAGTGGTATATATATATATATATATATATATATATATATTGTGGTACGCACAATTAATTAAATAAGCCACCACGTTGGGAACAAATTATGTAATATACAACAAGATATTATGGAAACAAGCCCCGTTGGAGAGTAAAATTATGTGGTATGCAAAATAACTTAATATCAAAAATTCCAGCACGTTATAGCCAAATTATGTAGTATTCACTAGATACTGAGGAAAAAAATGAAGGAAGTTGAAATTAAACCAAATTTTTTAAAAAATATAACAATGATTTTTTATTTGAAAAGTTTGATTTTCGTTAAATTTACATTTTATATTTTTAAGTAAATGCCTCAGCTTTCATGAGAATCTAAATTTCAGGACCGCTTATAGGGCCTCTAATAAATACTGACTTGCAATTTTCACCAGTTACAAAAGAAAAAAATGAATTTAAATTTACAATAACAAAATTTGATACCAACAACAAACACTGTAGAAAACTGAAAAGTCTGACAAAGGTATAAAAATATCTAACAAAGTTATAGAAACCTGGCGGTAATCGATAGTTACGTAAAGGTTCACAAAATTTAATTTTTTACGTACCCTTTTGTTCAGAAATACTCTGGTTTGTGAACACGTGATTACTTTAATTTTTAATGGAACACTATTTTATTCACAGGCCATAGCACTGATTTTATTAACGACTCCCTTTCCAATACTTCTACTTTGCTGTTATACGTATTATCACGCTCAGTTTACTGTGGAAAATCCCTTTAATACAGAAGCTGATATATTCAGATTATACTTTTTAGAATACGAACATGATCCCAGAACTCACGTTTCTCACAACACACTGCCCTCTGAATGTACCTCCAAACACACACACTCACTGGCTGTCCAAAGTTCTGAGCGTCTTATATACGCTTTCTCGTCAACAATTCGTAGCACCCATTATAGTCTACATTTTCGCGCCAAACAATGCTGTTCTTTAAAATTTTCTGGCCTCAAAGTTACGCCACCAACAATTAAAGAAACAATTTATATAAATCATTTCATTACACATTTGTAATCTCTACAATTTACAACCTGAATAGATCCATTAAATTCAATACATCAATTATCAATAAGTTAAGGCTCAAAATGTTTGTATAATTTATTAATTTTGACCTCAATTTTTTTGTATTGTAATTTGAAATAATTCATAATTTTATTTCATTATTTATAATTGTATTTAATTTTTTAATGCATTTGAGTTATAAATATGTTTTAGTTCGTTTAGATACTAGTCTCGGCCTAAAGGTTCCACGTAAATACATATAAGAAGCAGCAGTTTCGTCACATCGCCGTCCAACTTTAAAACCCACCTAAAATTACTTTCTGTAACTATTCTAGACTCGATTCACACACGGCAATGGCGTGACATATTTTTGTTTATACAATCGATATATGTTGTTTTTTTTCATCTTCTTGTATTTCCTCCCCACTTCATTAATTCTAGTCTTAAAAAATCTTGGATGCCAAATGATGTTCGCATAATGATAGTAAACCTCGCTTCTAATCCGTTAAACACCAAGCCACAATCCCCGCATATCGGGGCGAAAATTCGCCAGAAAAATTAATTAACGACACAGGGATATTAAAAAAGTTAAGAGGATCCTTATTCCGCGGTTATATCATTACATGTTTCGCATTGAGTGTTGCATTATATTTTTTAAATTTAAATCATAGGAGCAAACGATCTGTGTAGCAGACGATAAATAACTTACCAGACACTTAAGGATTTTCCGCAATGAGTTGAAAATGTCTCCGATATTGGTAAAAGTAGTTGTCTCTGGAACGTATGATTTAATTTAGCATTTTATGTAAAATAGAACCACCTGCTATTGGTTTAGTATCATTTGAATGCTAGATCTAATGTGATGTTAGTTAATCATTGTCTGAAACATGGAGGCGGACGTAGGCAAAATAGCTAATGGTTTTCAAGTCATCGCCGTATACTGCAATCATTCACCAATTACCAATATTAAATTTATTCGCGTCCTACAATATTCAGTTGAAAATAAAAAGAGTAACTGGTCTATATACTATTTATATTGTAGAAAAATGTATTAATAATGTAATAATATATTGATGGTAATAAAAATTATGTTGAAATGACGAATACAAAATCTTGAGACGCTAATCTTTTATTTGATGATAATTCCAATAGGTTACAGGGACAATACGTTCGAGGTGCCAAGATCGTTTGGTGTAACATCAGTTCCTTTGCGATAAACGGCACAAATCATCAGCACGACACAAAACACCGATCCTAACTACAAATTAAAAGAATGGTCATAGCCTTTTTGAATCCAGCAAACGTTATTCCGTTATAAAAATATATCTAAAAAATTCTTTCAAATTATATATGATAAAATAAAAAACTCTGAATTTATTTATAAATCACATGTTAATTGAGTTTTTATATATCGTTTAATGCCTTTTCAAAAAACATAAGTAAATTCACGAATAATCTAATAGCTTACTGGAATTGTGTAATAGTCGAGTAAATATGTATAATCCTGTCTCTTTATTGAATTATACTGCCATTCTGTTTTCTTCTTACATGTACGACCCGACGCAAGTACTGCCGTTGAACATCTCGATGCTGTATGGAAGGTCGGTATTTTGTTAATATATTGAGTGTTTAATTCATTACGCTATAGAGAGTAATATATATGTTAATCTGTTTGTTTAAATTTGTATACATTTTATTGACCTTCTTATTTCCTCTTCCAAGGAATAATGGAAAAAATCAATAGATTTAAACGTTCTGTGACAGAGAGATATCTTCGTTCTTTATTATGCATGGATTGTAAACAACAATATCGTGTATATAATATATACACAATTTGTTACAAAAAAATCTTTAATTTGTACAGGATCTATAATTTTAAATATCCATATTCGGGCGTAAAATTAGTTTCTGCACGAATTAATTGATTTATTTAAAATTCTCAGAAAGCAAATTTTGATAGTGTTTCCCATATTTCTTCTAATATTGTATGTGAAATATGAAGTACTTATCATTTAATTTAAATTAGAAAACAGTTTTAGTATCTGGTGAGATAACCATTACGTGAATAAATAGATTTGATCTCAACGTACTAACATTACAACCGTGGCAAGGCAAGCTTTGGTATGCTGTTGCCATTAGTGTAGGCTGATGGTGCGAGTAATTGATTGTCTGCAATGTATTGATGCGGGTGTTTCAGTAAATGTAACAGTCCAATCAAACGTAAGGCCTTCAGATCAATCATGTGTTAGGTAAAGAAACATTTCAAGTACGCAACAGATCATTGCACAAGTGAGCAATAAAATTTTTCGAACACAATATTTAACACATTAAGAAAAGATGAGGCATTAATTATTAAATTAATTTTAAGTAATTTTGTTACGATTATTTAATTATCATTGTAACATTTATTATAATTATTAATTGCGCCAGCCTAATGCAAAACATCACTTTATGACCAACACATAAGATTAAATATTTGAGGAATTAGCAGTAATTATTATTATAAAAAAAGAGTGATTAGGTTGTCCTATTTATCAAGAAAATAATTTAAGATGTTAAACATCAGTTAAGATTCCCGAACGGGAATGATTTATTAAATTATATTACAAACTATTTCCAGTGATATATATATATATATATATATATAACATAATAATAGCATATTTGGAACACAAACAAAAATACCTAGGACATATATAAAAATATCGCGGATCAATAAATTAGCAAAAAATTATCCAGGAATCAAGTAAAGATAATTTAATAAGATATAATGAAGTTATAGGTGACTGGAAAGAAACTGGAAGTAAAAGACACTCAGATTAATGATGCGCTAGAGGAATTAGAGGAAATAGGAGAAGTAAAATTCTAGAAAGTGAGTCGGGGCAATAAATTTTCATGATGAAACTGAAAAGCGGGACAAAGTGTAGGTGGTTGTAAGAAGGAATGTTAAAGATAGTAATAAGATTTTGAAAGTTATAAGTCCTGAATCTAGCAAATTTTCGGAGTCAGGAATAGTTTCAAAACGTTCAATATGAGTTAACTAAAACTTGGGAGAGACTCGTGAAATACAAGCAATGTAGGTATTCGTAATTTGGCTACCTGAGAGTAACGGCCGTTGGTTAGAAAAACTCTATGTTATGAATATTTTGGAGAAAAAAGTTTCAAATGAAAGCAAGAAAAAAAAATTCAGTTTTCAGAGTACAGGATGACAACATTTGTGTACAATTGTGGCCACGATTACAACTCCTGTATAAACACAGAATTAATAATAATAAATCGTCTAAAAATATGCACAATTCATATAGTAATAAAGGAAAGAATATTCAAATATTATTTCAGAACAATTATATAGAATAACTATTATAATAATTCCGAAATTAGGAATCCAGGACATTTTGTAGTTCATGAGGAGCAATAGTTTTGTTTTGTGGAACGGTAAACTAGATGAATAGAAGAATTCAGTGAGCGTCAATTAGAAATTTTAGAAATGTTTGAGAGTACTTGGAAGATTAAAAGAATTACACAAAAATTGCTAAAAAGAACGTGTCTTAATAGCGACTAATGATTAGAAGAAAGAGTATCACTTAAAAATAATACTAATACAAGCAGGAAAAATCGTATGGTAAATATGTCTTTTTTTGCAAACTATATGCAGCATATGAAAATACAATTGCAATTGATATAGAAATGCAATATGTGCGTGCATACAAATAGAAGTCGTAATACGATAAGACGACACATTAAAGATATTATATTTTATTTTTAAGAGCATAATAAAACTGGTATTTAGGAGATACGTATACAGTAGGTGTAATATTACGGGGATGCGAAACTTAGTAAAGATTTATTAACAAAATAGAGACCAAAAAAGCAATGTAGATCACAGGACATATAAATAAGAATTCCAAGAATAATATCGAAAATGTACTGTAATTCAACCCAGAGAATAATTTAAGTTTATATAAGAATACAGTACAGACGATCAGAATACGTTATGTATTTAGAGGTTGAAAATTGTACGAAAACATTCTACTGATTATGGTTCTTAGAAGCATTTGACACACTCAAAGCGTTTAGCGTTGTAAATACATACTTGGATACTCTGCTATACGTTAAAAGTTCCTAATTGTATCCTAATTTGTTTTTTTAAAAAAATGAATGAAGCCTTTCGATTATTAAATCTTGAAGGAAGAATAGTATTCAGAAAAACATTATCGGGAAACTATTATAATTTTCTTTTACCTGTAATTTCAATATGTTCTTTATGTGTGTCGTTACATTAAAAAGATATTTTCCGCATAAATTACAATTTAACTATATTAATAATCGACTGTACTATGATACGATTTTATTACTCAACTGAAACAAGAACTATATGAATAACCTGGTTTTATTGCAATGATTCACAACTTTGCTTTTATTATTTAAGCATTTCTATGATACAATTCCTGCTACCACAATTTACGAAGGGAACACCTTTAACAAACAAAGAAATTTACATTGGACTATATTAGTAACGGGAGTCGTTTAAGGTTCTTTGACGGCCAACATAAACAATATAATTTTTTTGAGATACACGAAAAACACAAAAATTTGATTTAAAATAGCCGACTTGGTAGTACAGAAAATCGTATAATACAAAGATGTTCACATAAAATTTAAATACCGTTTGTATATGGCGGTTGGGCAGCTATTCCATCAAATACATCCAGAAATACAAGTCCGAATTGGCAGCTCAAAGTCTGGCCTTACGTCGGGACCAATACCAGCGTAGCTCGTGGCAGATTAGACTCGAATGTACGACTCGCACTGTATATGGTCTTATATTGCAAACACTTATCCTAGTCAATCTTTTCAGGAGCTTATGTAACAACCTCTTCCCTGATCAAATCGTCCGTCAAACACCCCACTCCTACAATAGAACAATTCTGCACCAATCACCACCGACCTGCTCCAGCCTGACGCCTCAAGTGTAAACTCTCAGTAGACTACATCATCACCCTTGAACACTCGGGCATCTCCTGACAGCTACCTTCAACATATTCTCCACAATAACCTTCCCTCGATAACATCTACAATCCTACCCCAACATTCTCCTACTTAGGGACCTTCCACCTGTTTCAAGTGTCCAAGTTATATTTTTACTCGTTTTAGTGAACTAAAAAGTAAAATATTCGTATAAAATTTTTAAGAAGAAATAATTAAAAAAAGGCCTTTAAGTACATAAGTAAGGTAGCCTTACACAGGTAAACCACAAGAACTCGTGAAATCAACTACTGCAGAATATACGCACACGTCTGTTAAAATGCTGAGACGATATACTTGTGAGTCCTTACGTCGTTGGTCGACATTATGTGACTTATTACTTCAGAGGGTTCGCACGTTGTTCAACATTAAGTGACGTGTTCTTTTGTACAGATGGGGCGTCATGAACGATAACATTGATTATCGTGCAAAAAGAAAAGTTTAAATTACAATTATAAGAGATTTGTTTACAATGAATACAATTAATTCTTATGAAAGTTTTAGTTAAGCATGAGACCCTAATCCCAGGCTTCCCGTGGGAAGAACAATTGCCAGTTACTGTGGCATAAATAAAATATTTGCAATAAAAAGTTTGTATTTGCTTATCTGTGTCGTCGTCCTTTGATGATCTGAAACACATGGCACTGCTATAAGCACTTGAAATACTTAATAAAATTCTCTGCTTTTTCCAATAATCTCTTAACTTTCTCACCATTATCACATCACATGTGTGCGTCGATACTACTCTAATTGAGGCGTGACCCACTTAATACGCTCGAAGATAGAACACGTGACTTTAATTCCTAACACATTTAATATTCTTCCAGAAATTAATATACTCCTGGTTAACGGTCATTATTTTAACATTACTTTTGAAAACTCTATTAAAATAAAATGAATTTTTACGTGCGACGCTTAAGAACAATCTACACGGAGCTCGACTGTTCTCGACCTTCTTTCATCTCGCCACAGACAAGATTACTCGCCAACAAAGCTGTCTGGCCGGACAAACAATTGAACAAACTCTGCATTTACAATATTCATTATATAAATAATTCTGGGACTATTTTCCGTGTTACAGTACACCGCCCTCTAATTAACAAAAAGCATACGAGTCTCTCGTACGCACCGATCTCAACTATCACGCACCGGAAAACAGATTGCTTTGAAATAATATTAATACAAACTCTTTTATCCACGATATATTTCAGAGCCGTTATATGGTTATGGGCCCGATTTTTCTCCCGTATTTATGTGGCCGTTACTATTGAACTAAAATGTAACTTAGAGAAAAGAAAAGTTATACAAAACAGCTAGATGTTTACTATGTACTACGATAGCCAATTGAAATAACAGAATAGACTGTATCAGGAACATAATATCCTATTTTAAAATAAATATATTTACAAAATATTTAAATTCATTAGAATTAAAAGAAAATCATAATATATATTTATATATATATATATATATATATTATGATTTCATATGGTTAAAAATGTCAGATGAAATATACTAGGTAGTCTCCAAAAAGTCAGATTCTCAAAGAGTAAGTTAAAGCCGAATATGAGAGATCGCCGGTCTAATAAAGCCACATCGACGAGAAATATAACAAACAAAATAAATCTGAAATGACAATGTTTAGAAAACATTTGGAAATAAATAATTGCCCTTCTACCTGTTTAGAAAATTAATAAAATTATATTTGAATATTGGAAATAATTTAAATTTATTTGAAATTTCGCTATCCGAATCAGCAGAACAATATTATATCTATAACGCCAACAATTTTCACATAATATAAATATATTCATCAACTGGATACAATGAAAGGGCCAAGTAAAGTAGAAGTTTATGCTTCAATTAATTTTTTTAATAAATAATACTAAGTCAAAACAAATAGTGTGTAAAATAAATCATGGGAAGATATGACTACCACATTCACCAAAAGTATTGAGCTAATGACCATTCACGGAAAAGGTAATTCACGGTGCAATCAGTTCATTAGAACACGTTGTGAAACATACTACTGATATTATTTAATTAGGGTTGAGTAAAAATAAGTTTTTCTAACATTTGTAAAATTACGAAAAATATTTACAATTAAAGTCTTTCTTGTTTAACTTTTAAGTGGACTGTGCTGAACGTATTAAAATTCTCTTTGGGACTTACAATTTAAATAAATTACGACTAGCTGGGCAGTGAGTTAACTCAGTTGTCCGCAAATAGGTAAGTGATATCATGTGTAATGAACATACTACTACTTTACTTTATCGAAATGTTATTAAATAAAAGGAGTTATAGAAAATTAAAACCAAAGTATCACAACACTTAACAGAATCGTTAAAACACCTAACTGGATGTGATCACGATGTGGTCTCCGGTAATCGGTGGGCCGCATAAATGAAAGACAACAACCACAAAAATGAAAATGACTAAATTTGGCTGCAAAACACACATACACAATGGTATTTTTAAAGAGCTGTTTCTACCTTGCTTGCCGCACATTTAAAGTGTATATATACGACTCCTTCAGTCAAAACATGATTTTTCGATGCTCTCCAAACGATAATTAATTTAATTATCGGTACCACCTCGCGAGATAAACCAAGAATAACAATGGCTATCATTGGAAAAATATATCTGGCAAAGAGATATCTGTGGCTCAAGCTGAATGCAAATAAAGTTTACAAATTTCTGCGTTTTTATTCATGACAGATATAACTAGGCGGTATGTGAATCCCAACTCATCCCAACCTATTAAAACTGTTGTAAAATTAACAGATTATATTTCATTTTAGGGCCTGTATAATATTTTCCTGGTTAATTGCGTTTTAAAATTGTGCAGATAATGTATTTAATTTCACATACCCCATGTATTTACCTTTTTTTCTTTTAGGCATGTTGAAACAACACAATTGAACATACTTTGGTTTACGTTGCACGCTGATGGTTTACGAAAATGTATACGGAAAATCTAAAAGATAATGCCACGGCCAGTGGAATGTACGAAAGTCTGTGTTATCGTGTTGGTGATTATAGGGAGTCGTCAGTTTTAACTATACTTTTTTTATTTGAATGAAAAAGTATAGAGAAAAAGAATAGGTGAGGTCACAACCCTGCAAAATTCTTAATCAATTCTTAACACACTTGAGTAATAATTTAATGTTAAGAGAAATATTATAATTTTGTGCGTAAAAACATAATTCACAGAATAGAAGTTTAACTTTTCACCCGCCGAGTTCGAATTTCTCCACCATTAGGACCACATGGGGCTGTTCCAGGCACTTTACACTAACGTTCATTTCGAAAATGGTTTATTTTTGTCATGTATTTTAATTCAATTTAAGTTACTAAAATATATGATAATTTGTATTTTAATATCATTAAATTATTAGTTTTAGCTTTAATGCCCGATGACGGTCGACGTAAGACTGAAACTTGTTGTACTTTTATTTAAAGTTATATAAATATTTTACTTTTATTGTTGTCCTTTACTACAACTTAATTTCTTAACTATTTCGTTTCTTAGGAAAAAGTTACTCTTTAGAGATTGAAAGCAGTAATCTCATGATCACACATAATATTATTCATAATTCCAATCTTAGTAGACAAGGTACGTTTAATACACCATCTATCAGGTAATTATGAAACAAGGGGAACAGAAATTTTTCATACAAATGGTTAATTTAAAGATGGAACCAAATATGACTAAGTTCGTCTTGGTCTATAATAAAGAAGTTTCACCAAGCAGAAGTAGTTTTATATAATATTCTTCCTCCAGATATAAAGAAAATAATAATTACAACAACATTGTGAATCAGGGTATGAATATTTCATTGTAAATGATCATATACTCAGTACTCAGCATTGATAGTTCCTCCAATACTTAAAAATTTTTTTTTTTTCAAAAGTGTTGAAAGTTTTTTTTTGCAAAATATTATATTTATAAAGTTGCATAATATCTGTATAATTTTTCTGCTAGTTAATTTGTTTATTTTATCTAAGGCATGGAGCTAATAAAAATGTTATATAATTAAGAATTAACTTGTTTGCCGTTTTTTGGAAGTGTGTAGTTTCAGTTATTCTGTTCTATCTTTTTCAATTTTGTAGTTTAAAATTTATCGATTCTGGGATAATTGGTAGTATAAATAAATATTTATTTATCTTTATTTTACCGATATTTAAAGGATAAATATAATATGAATTTTATGCAGTTTAGAATTATACTATTATTAATATTAATTTATGTTTTTAAGTTCCATTATAGTTATTTGATTGCATATTTAATCATTCAATTTATTAATTGATTTTTATATCGTATTCTTAGTTATGTTGTACAGCGAAACTTTGATTTCCGGTTTTGAGTTATTTAATTGTAAACTTCTAAATACTAAATAATTGTAGATTAAAATAACATAGTTTCTAATAATTCATATAATGACGTATACTTCATCATCAGAGGACTAAACATATATAGGTCTACAACTTACGTAGTAATTAGTAAGAAACACAGAGCCACTTAAATAAGTTCCGATATGATGGAAGACGTGAAAGGATCAAGCTATTTGGACAGCTGGACTACCAAGAATTGACGAAGATTAGAATTAATAAATACTACAACTACACCGGTAAAACTTTAGATCTTTAATAGTATATTAAGAAAGGCTGAAAGAGTTATTTTCAAGAATAGACATCAATATTAAAACTATCACAATAAATTAACGACCCGTATAACATGCAAAATGACGTTTAAGAATTGTAGATATTTCTAATCAAAGGAACTGGCTAGAATATGAATTTAAAAACAGGAATGTCAACCTTTTCAGCTTAAATTCGCAGCACTAGTTAATGAAGAATAAATTTATTTATTTCATAGATTTTAGCATGCCATTAATTTTACTTAAAGTATATTAAAAGTTTTCCTTTCTTCTGCCAATTTATTTTTTTAAAGCGCAAACAACCTCACTCATTTACAGATTAAAAGTTATTTTGGAACTTGTAGCCTAATAGCCGCTCTGAAAAGTTCAACTTTGTCACGCTTAAAATGCTAGCAGTGATAAAGAAAGGGGCTCGTAAACGAGTTGAGAGGATTTCATATGACAGCAGGAAGTGGACATTTTCAAGAGTACTCCTCAGAGGAGGCGCTCTTTTTAAGACCGGTACTACAGCGAGTATCCCCTTATCACTCGACGGTTGGCGACCCAGTAAAGGAAGGAATTCGGAAGATTGAGAGCTGACTGACTCTCAAAGAGATTCGATGGTAAAGGAATTTACCTGCAAAAGCGTATCGAAGGAAACTTCATTAATAAATACCTGCAAGGAGAGCAAAGCTACAATCTCATTCGACGTGTTTAAGATCAGACTGCGATTAGTCGTCTTTTGATAGCAGCCAATAATGCATACCAATCATCTGCAAATATGAAACTATGCTCACGGATAGTAAAAAATATTATAAGTGAATTAGTTTTCTTTTATGATCCACTATTATCTTCAGCATCCAAATATCTACAAGAAAAATTAACGAACGATCTAAATATGGTGAACGTTTTTCATTCAGTAATTTTTTTATTTATGTTCTATTTATAAACACAGGCGGCTAAGTGAACTACCACATGGTCAGATTATATTATTTATTCTGAATTAATACAAAAACTTAACCATTCTACTGATTTTCCTCGGTCGCGTTCTCACGGCGATTATTTATTAACAGCGGAAGTAGGCCTACAGCCTTAGCATTTGTCTATACTGTTTACGGAAACTAGAGAAAGCCCAGTTTACCCCATTACAAGTCAAAAGTTTTACTACAATACCATATGTTTGGGTAAAGTTTTATGAAGTACTGGTCCATTGCTACGACTATTAACACTTTATTACAAAACATAACATTTGTCCAATACTCTTTCTCCAAGACCCTAGCTACTCGATTCAAAATTATTCAGTACAACTTTTCAGTATAAACATTCTCGAGGGTTGTTAGATTCATCTTTCAGTAATTTGTTATTTCTTATGTATGCCTGTTATTTCTTCATTTCAAAACATCTTCTGCTTCTATCATAATATGTCGGGAAAGTGTTATAAATTTTCATACTCTATTAACGAGGATTTTTGATAAGTCTGGTAGAAATGTAAAAAAAAATATTATTTCTCAACATAGTCTCTTTTCTTGGCTGTACACTTGGCCCATCACAAAAATAGGTTTTGTCAAACTCTGCAAAATATTCCGTCACGGCCTGGATCACTGACTCATTTAATGAAAATTTCTTCCCGGCAAAGTTCAAGTTCGGGAACAGGAAAATCCTACTTTGTGCTACGTCTGGTGAATAGGGTTGATGAGAAACCAATTCGAATTCGAATTCGTACACTTTCACCATTGAGACTTCTGCTGCGTGCGCTGGCGCATTTTCCTGGTGAAAGAAAACTTCTTTGTGCGCCAATCTTGGTCGTTTCTCAGTCAGCACCCGTTTCCAACGATCCCACAGAGCAGCTTAATAGAGCTCTATTCCAATAAATCTATGAATATTATATATCCTGAGAATCCAAAAAGACTTTTCTATCAGACATCCTAATTGACCATGTTTTAATCCACATGGACTTGAACTCTACACATTCCCGAGAATATTTTATACATTTCACGATTATAGTCTGAAAAACGTTTTCCACAAACTAGTTTTAATATTTAAAAGAACACAACGTCTGTAAGACAATAGCGCAATAAATTAATCCCTTATAACAGACAATAATTGAAATAAGTCTTGAACAATAAAATTTAAAGAGTGTAGACGTTTCGATCAAATATTGTGATCTTGGTCAATACTGTATTTAGGCTGAGTATTGTTTAAAATTATTTTCTGTCCGTATTATATTTTAATTAATTAACTATAATGATTCAACTACAACTTGATCCATCCGAATTTTAACCACCGAAACTATTTTAGTAAAATTGTGATAGATACGATACAGTCATAGATACCTATATATTCAAATTTTATGTCCAAACAATTACTGGCCTAATTAATTGGCATTACAATATATACATATATATATATATATTGTAATAATTCTTAATGATTGGCTTTTAAATGAAAAATTATAAACTTTAAAACAAACAAAATTTTATTTAGCAATACTTGAAACAATTATACAATTTAAAATAAAAAGATCTCAATCTCTCAAGGGTCTCACTGGGTTTGATAATGGCAATAAATCAAAATAATTAAAGAACACAGAAATTAGGTTTAAAAAGAAATGTTTACACTCGTCTAAACATAGACGAAATTTGCTTGTCGACGAACTTAAACTAAAAGATGTATTCTACTTTAAACAATTTATTTATCACTAAGAAAAGAACGATATCTGACTTTATATTTTAATTCGGGTTATATATATGAATACCATGAAATTTTAACTTACGGTTACTCAGGCAAATTTAGCTCGTTCGTACACACATACACTTTATATACAGGCCCTTTTAACACGCATTTTTCCGCTTCCAACAAAGAAACAAAAACTCTCTTTCATTGTTGCTGTTATGGGTGCGGTCCCGTTGTCAATAACGTTTCTCCAACAATTTAGATAATCAATTACAATTAATGCCTTAATTAATAGGCATTACAATATATATATACATATATATATATATTGTAATGCCAATTAATTAGGCCAGTAATATATATATATACATATATATTTATATATATATATATATATATATTGTAATGCCAAGTAATTAGGCCAGTAATTGTTTGGACATAAAATTTGAATTGTTTGATAAATCCATTATAGCGGTCTGATCGAACAAAGCAACAATGGAGAAGCGAGTTCGGCTGCTTTGTCGAAAAGTCGAATTGGCGTTTGCACGAAAGTCTGAATCAGTTTACGTCTACAGGAAAGGAGGCACATTATAACAAATTTTTCACCAAGATACCTTGCAGTCTATTGCAAATCAATAAAAATAACAGTATAAGTCTACAAAGAATCTGCAAATCATCAATTCCAGTAATAAGGCAAATTCGAACAACTTTACACTGAGGGGAAGACGACATCCGATAGCTGACCAAGGAGAGGTTCATCCAAGGATCCGGAAATATGTCTGCGTTCTATTCGCCGGTGAGCGTGTAAATTCTGTGAGAACTAGAATCTGTGTAAATAACGATTTGCATTTATCGTGTTGTGTAGGGGAAACAAATAATGCTGGTACTAGACGGACAATGTGTGAGTAACCAAATTTTAATTATAATAACTGTGAACATTAACTAAAGGGTAAAGTCAGATTTCGTTCCCTTTTAATTGTCAATCAAAGTTAATTTCTTTACTTTTAATTTCTTTCATTTTATCGACATATTGTTTAGGTAAATTTTAAATAAAACTTTAAAAAATAATTTTGTTAATAAGATTTTAAATCTTTTTTCTTGTGTTCATTTCAAACCCAGTAAAGGCCCTGAGAGAACCGATCTCAAATTTTGTTTGTAATTATCTTTTAACAAAACAAAATAAATATTTTTGTTTGTTAATTGTTCATAAGCTTTTCATTTATATTAACCCATCATATTTCATTATTACATTAAATAGCTACCACAACGTGAACAATTAAATTATTAATCCATTTGTTTATTACAATATATATATATATATAAAATAAAATTAACAAACAATATTTTCAATTTGATTGATTATCCGAAAGTCCTCAATTACAATTTTTTGGTTTACCTGAGATTTTAAAAATTTCTGTAACAAGCTAAAGTGAAAGTTTCGTTACTATGGGTCGTGATCATTAATTGAAATAATATTACTATGTTGTCAAGCAGTTTGTCACGTCCCACACTAACTGGATTCTTGCAAGGGAATACGCATTCCGCGAGCTGTGTTTTTCTCCTATTGCCTTGTTGCATAATTCATTGCAAACAT
The DNA here is from genome assembly GCA_037074705.1 of Zhengitettix transpicula. Classification (NCBI taxonomy): domain Eukaryota; kingdom Metazoa; phylum Arthropoda; class Insecta; order Orthoptera; family Tetrigidae; genus Zhengitettix; species Zhengitettix transpicula. Next base: position 164,122,131 of record CM073591.1, read on the forward strand.
TCTTTCTTTTTTCCATTTCTTTTACCGTACAATTCCGTTCGCAGAAATTTACAATTCAACGAATCTCCGCATCACAACTGTTACTACTTTTCGAACATTGTCACGTTTTACCTACATAGAATAAACAATATTACAAACTTAAACTTACAGCATTTAACTCAACGAGCAAGGACGAATCTGGACTATATGAAACTGATGATTCATTAGAACTGGTTCCAATAGACAGAAAAAAATATTCATTTAAACACTTTGTGAAAGGAAAACTTATTCTGATTAAAGGAAACTGTTTATAACAAATAAATACCGCTTATTTTAATATTCATACAGAAATAAATCTATTTTTGTTTTCCTGAAATGAGGCATAAATTTATTTAAGTGATTAGATTAGTTTCTAGGGTTTGAAGTCATTGCATCAACGTGTGATTTCTCAAACTTTATTACAAATTCTTTAGTTCTGATTCATTGTAAAGTATCTCAGTATTATTTCATTTAGTACGAACAATTATACAAAAATTAAGTTAAGTGCCGAATTGTTTTACAATCGACTTGTCTTAAAAAAGGACTCAAGTACTGTAAATAAAATAGCTATGTTAAAAGACACAACATAATTATGCAAAAATCATTTAGAACTTTTATTCAATGCTTCACATGAGTAGGTTTGTTCCTTTAATAAATGATATTCTAATGCCAATTTTAAACATTCTTCAGCTACTTACAGCTTGCCCATTAATCGTAAAAAGGGGATTTTTTTTTCATATCTAAACTTTGTCACGTCATGCGATGGGCCATATCTTTTGTCAATATAATACTGTAAATACTTGGGCCTGCACACAGGGTGTGGTGATCATAACGAACGGTCTAATAAACCGATTCATATCATGCTTATAGCGACCGGGTAGAGATGACATTCCTCGTATCCCTCCCCCGTACGTTTACAGAGGTATTATATTCTCATTACAACCGATAACCGTACGCGCCCAATAAATTTATTGAGTGAATTACATAAATCATATTATGTGTGATCATGAGATTACTGCTTTCAATCTCTAAAGAGTAACTTTTTCCTAAGTAACGAAATGGTTAAGAAATAAGTTGTAGAAATGGACAACCATCGAAGTAAAATATTTATATAACTTTAAATAAAAGTACAAAATGTTTCGGTCTTACGTCGACCGTCATCGGGCATTAAAGCTAAAACTAATAATTTAATGATATTAAAATACAAATTATCATATATTTTAGTAACTTAAATTGAAATAAAATGCATGACAAAAATAAACCATTTTCGAAAAGAAGACTTATTTCGAACTAGAGTTTCATTAATCCCTGATTATGAGATAGTAAATATAGTTGTAGAACCTGTGTCGTTTTTAACATTCAATTAATGTATGACATCCTTAAAGTACAGCATTTCATAAAAAATCTGATATTTTTTTTAAAAAAAGTGACAATTCTTCTGAGGGTAATCCAAGTGGTGGTAAGTCTTCTTCAATAGAATAGGATGGAATTTGAAAGGGTGGATGCGTAAGGGTAGAGCAAGGTATGCAAGGGTTAACTTTGTCTGTGGGGCTATTTTTTAATGATCCTACCCAGCATTGGCCTAAAACTGAGTCAGGAGAACCCTAAAAACCTACATCAGGTAGGTCTGGCGGTTGGTACTCGTCCCACGCCCTTCTAATAACGCAGTTTGGGGTTTGCTGTGGTGACGCAGCATTCCCTACTCCATGCCTCGAGCAGTTCAGGAGGTAGCTGGCCAACTGTTCTAATATAAACAGCGATTGACTCTTACCGTATACCTAAGGTCTGCGACCCCGGAACATAAACCTCTCAAAACAGGACGAGGTGCCTCGGCTTGCAGGAACATTATTTCAAAAAACTAGACGAAGAATAAGGGTAAAACACATAGTGGAAACTCCCCTCTTATAGAGTAGGAAAGGAACGGAAAATGGGGGATGCTGAAAGGTAAAGGAAGGCAGCCAAGGGTTAACTAGGCCCCCGGGCTATAGTCTAAGGACCCTATCAGGCAATTCACCTAAACATTTTTTATAGGGTAACATGAGGCTAATCCACATGGTGACAACTCCCCTTTAATAGCATAGGAAGGAATTTGAAAGGGGGCTGCGGAAGGAACAGAGGAAGGTAGCCAAGGGTAAAGTAGGGCCCCCGGGCTACAGTTTACGGATCCTAAACCGGTATTCGCCTACAGCACATACCCAAGAAAACCTGCATCAGGTAGGTCGGGCAAGGGTACTTGTCCCACGCCCTTCCGATCGCGGAAGAGGAGTATTATGGGGGAACATAGCATTCCCTTCTCCGTGCCTTGACCAGTTTAGGAGATAGCTGGCTGACTGTTCCAATGGGAACAGGAACTCTGACCGTATGCCCAAGGTCTGTGACTCCGGAACATACACCTCTCAAAACTGGCCGAGGTACCTCGGCTTGTGGGAACATTAGTTCAGAAACGGAGAGAGGAAAAAGCATCCCTAAAGGTATCCACCTCCGTCTCTCCTAAAAGGTTCTACCTGCGAGAGAACATCCATCATAGACCCGTTTACGCCTAAAATAATAACTATCTATATATAAAATATGTAAAAATTGTTCCAACTAATAGTGAGATTGTTGTCTATAATGTGTTCAGAAATAATAAATTTAGTTAATAATTTTTTATGGATAAGTGCAACTAGTAATAACTATTTTATTTTATTTTATTTAATAACTGAATTTAAAATTAACCAGTTCTATTTTAATAATAATATTATTATAATTATTTGTATATTATTATCATATAACATGTCGCAAAAATAAAGTACTGTTCTGTTCTCAGAAGATCCACTACCGAGCAGAGAGCGAATAACTACTTGCCGTCAAGACCGATAAAACCCGTGGACCAGCAAATCCTGCACTGAGAAGTTGCAACAACTGCAGAAAGCATCCGACTCTAGCGGACATCATAACCATATACGATTCAGTGTCGGACAGTAGTGTAGGACTTCCATTAACAAGTAGTTCGTCACGAGCTTTAAAAATGGTGATCGGGATGACATCTGTCAAATCCTTTTAAAACCGTGACGTGCGCGAAAAACCCTGTTTCGTAAAGGGTCCTTTATTGGTGCCCTTATTTAGTGTGAAGATTATACTAGCCGGAATAATTGACTAGTAATATTTTATTTATCTGTTATATTATATCATTCCAAAATAATTAGTAATCCATTTCTGTTCATTACATTTCAGAGTCAAAATGATAATTAACAAACCCCAAAATACTACATAACAAACAATTTCTGTTAACAAGGTTTTGGAAACAACATTTTTTTAATTTGGATAACTATGTAATTCAGAACTTGTATCTAAATAGTTATGAACCAATAATAACGTTGGCATCTGGATTATTAGCATGAAATATAAATATCTATTAAAATTTAATAGCTAGTATATATTCCATAAAGTGAAAATTTGCACGTTATACAACATAATCTGTCTGTATAACAGCCCCAAGGGACAATTTGAGAGAGATGCCCTTGAGCAGGTTGTTTGCGGACAGAACGACTTATGAGTTTTCCAGACCAATATTCGCCAAAGAGGTTGGAAATCCTTACAGCGAGAAGTTGTGAGCAAAATTCAGTAGCGTGAACTGATTAGCAATGATTTTCTTTCACTGTTGACGTAAGGAAGTAATTTGTAAATATAAACAATAATTAAAATTTACTTATATTGGCTTTTAAAAACATTGTTTGATTTTGGATTTCTTAATCATAAGAAAAAATACTCCTTTATAATTCGCTGCTGTTCGTCAACTTCGTCGTCACTTTGTTGACCCTGAATACCCTATTAAATTTTACCTTAGATACTTTTAACGGTGAAAAAGAAACTTAATTTGAGTATTTTCTCAAATAGGCACATGTCGACCGACCGGTTTTTTAATTGTTATGTACAAATGTTAGAGAATAATAAATATCATACAGAAGTCTATTTACTTATTTGACTATTATTAGAGGATTATCTATTAGTGTTAGTTAAGCGATATTTTAATGGGATTATGAGCAAAATTTGGTATTGAAAAATTCAAGCTCTTGAGTAATTTGGTCCATACGTGTCATCAGAAAGAAAACACCATTTGTTAATACACGACCACAGTCGGAACAAAAACACTTTTTGTAGTGACAGGAATAGGGACGAGGGGAAGTTGCCTCATATTTTAGAAATCTCGTTGACGCTACTTCAATTGTAAAGGATGAGAAAATTCTTGGTGTGATGTGTCTACAGCAATGTGTAATAAACTATTAAATCATGCCTCGATACATAATTTTCTGAAGCGTGTGTGATGTTTTGTTATCAGAAATCTGTTTTTATTGGTGTGCATATCGGTTTGACGCAGGCGTTCCCCTGAATTTAATAGCTAACTCGTCCTCGCAACCTTGAATGTGCTCTTTGAATTCGCTATGTGCTACCAGGAATCAGTGCGGTACCCGTACCATTGTAGCCCCTACATCATGGATATAGTGCATTATCCTGTCGCCTACGGTAGCGTGTGAAAATCACAGGCGAGCGCCTGATACGGTCGATTGCCATTAGACAATAGCGAAAGGATACCGCTGATAATCTCAATGTTACTGCTCCTAAATGTGTCCGGTAGTGGATTAGGTGAAGCGCACGGTGGAACACGTATGATTTATTAGCGTACACATTGTATTCCAGGAAAAAAATGTTCCATCTACACAAGAGAGGCCCTTGACGTTCACTTGAACAAAAGATCATAGGTCATAATCGTGACGTTGGTATATTGAATTTTCAGGAACCAGAATGCTGTGGATGATATATAAAAAGTTATGGGACTCCATATTTAGGGTCGTCTCTGACTGTATCACTACTGCAATCATTCTGGTTTGACTAACTTTCCTCACACGTCTCTCATCAAGACAGAACTGCTCGCGGCTCAAACAAGTTTATAATTGGCTTTACTCACTTATGGCTCAAATTTATTGTATTGCTTCTTCGTCTCACACATGTCATAAAAATAGTAAATAATTTTAGTTGGCACAGACAGATGTAATTTCCTTCCGTAACTTTCCAGTGACACAAAAGCAACGAAACACACTTGTGTCAACAATAATCAACTGGTTTTAAGCGGTACCTAGGCGTTAAATATTATTGTCAATGTATTGCGCAATAATTGATATTGCACAATATTATTGACCGTCTGTAGATCATATTGAAAGATTGTACAATCAAAAAGAGCTAGCTATTTATTGCATAATAGGAAAATATTATATCTTCTGTGGGTAAGATTGCGCAATAATGGTTAAATTCTGCCTCAGCAGTCACTCAATCAACAATGTACTACTGTGAGGAGGTCCATTAAACAATTCACAATTTACTTAATTATATAGCTACAAATAAAACACGAAGATAGGAAATTTATTTCAGAATGTATAGATCTGTATCAGCGTTTACTATATTTGTGGAATATTAAAAACAATGAGAATATTAATAGAATTTAAAAAATGAACAATACGAGCGTTTGCTTGTAAATATAGAGAGAAGTATCCAGATTCTGATAAGTTGCGTACTAACTTTAGAAAATAATTGAAGCGGATGAAGGATTCTGAAAAAGGGTGCTGGAGAAGTGACGTAATAGAACCAACATTATGGTATTTTGAAGAAATAAAGTTGTTAATAAGCCAGGAAAACCATGTCCGAAACAAAATACCATTCAGATAGACGATGACAAATTATTGTGTCATCACTACAATGTTTACAGGAATGTAGTGATCTAAAAACTTAAAAAAAAATAATATCAGTAAAATTTCAGCGACATATTGCTGTCTCTGTCGAAGTATTATTTTTATATGAGTTAGGGAGACGTTGAAAACGTTTTTACCATTACAATGAAAATTAACATTTTACTACCTATCTAATAAACATTTTTGCGTTTAATTTACGCAGCGGAGTTTTCCTGTATCATTCACCATTCAGACCTCAGATGTAACGCGGGTTGCATTATGGTGTAAGAGCGCTGTAGCGAAAGGATTATACATATATTCAATATGCTACTATTATAATATTGTAACCTTGTAATACACAACACAATTTGCTCACTCTACACCAAGAAGAAGTAAATTTAATAAAAAAAACTCTTCGAATTAGCAACTATTTTATCCCACAAATAATAATAAGAATAATTACAAAATTTGAAACATTTTCACTAATCAATGTTCGTTTCCAAGAGGGATATCATTATAGCAATAATTATTAATTAGATATTAATTGTCATATAGATTTATTAAATTGACTTATTATTTTGTATAATACCGTATACTCATGAGAAATTTATCTTCAGGATGTGAGCATGTCAGGTTGAGAAAACACCTCGACAAATTTTCACTCGTTTCGGGTTTCAGATCGAATCCCAGCATGGGCATGAATGTTTGTGCTCGTTCTGATCACGAAAACTGGTGTAAGGCTGTGGGATAATCGACACTCGTACCAGATGTCACTCCGAAATTCAGAATGTGCCATGTAAGATGACAGACTGACAGTTGGCTCGGTAGACCAAGGTACTTAATGAGCTGTCAAAAATGGAGTAGTCTTTAGAATTTATTTTAATTTACTGATGAAACTAGTGAATTTTTTATGTTTTAATAATCTCGATTTAAGCCTATGTATGTATTTATTTAAACTAAAAATGGGCCGTTCACACGGTTGGAGATAAAAGAAATTATAATAAATTAAATTACAATAAATAAATCTAATTATTTTAAATAAGTTCAATTGACGTAAGGAAAGTACTTCAATTATAAAAATGTATACATATGATAATATAAATTGAATATTAATTCTGAAACTAACAGTGTATAAATATAAGAATAATATTATACTAGCTTGGAAGAGAAAGAGTTAAAATTTTCCCTGAAAATAGAGATTACCTTACTAAGAAGAAAACTTTGTTAACAAATAACTATAGTTCACATTTCCTTTCATTTAGAGGGCTTGCAGGTAAATTGTTCAGATCTGTAATGTCTTCTTTAGGAAAGAGTATTTTACAACAACGGCTTCATGTTTCCTGGCATTTACTTTGAAAAAGCGATGAGTCCTCCCGTACGGAATCGGTTCTTTAATTCTATCACGAATTCACTTCTAATTTTTTTGAACTGCAAAAGCTTTAAAAAAACATCTAGCCTAACTCTTTCCTTCTTGTCTGTAGCATATCACCCCGTAGAAGCTTTACTTCTTCGCTCCCATGCCATGTACTTAGTATATCTAAGACGATTTGAAGGGTACCTAGTTCTTGCTCATCAGTTATTTCTCTGTAGATTACACAGTCATCCGCAAAAAGTCGTACCTTTGAATTTATACCATTTAATAAATCGTTAATGAATATTACAAACAATAATGGGTCGATGCCAGAATATTTACGCGTTCTTGACAATACAAAAACACTTCAATAAATTAAAATTTTCATTATGTTTCCTTGGAAAACAGTAATGAAAATGTATAACAAGATCTGTTTTGCGAGTTGAATGCACTATTCGGGATTGTGGGAGTTCTGAGTTCACAGAACGTCGTATCGTTTTATCGGAGATGTTGGGTTCTGTAGAGTGGCGCCTTTAATTCCTACTCCCACCTTCCCTCTTGTCGTAGACACCACAGCCCTCCAGACGCTCTTCGCTTCGGTGCCAATTGCAATCAGCTCTTCTCCCGCCGCGTTCCCATAATCGACTCTGGCCATCCGAACACTCCTAGAGAATGCTAACTTTCTTCTTCTCCAATCTTTCCCTCTCCTAAATGTCTCTCTCTCTCTCTCCTTACTTCTCATTAAATCTTATTTATCGTTGAATATATTATAAAAAATTAACGAATTCATGGAATGAGATACAGTATGTTAAAATAATTCAGGAATCTTAATTATTGTAATTAATAAGGCTTCATTTTATAAATTAAAATAATCTAGTAGACCGTATCTAGCAATATGCTGGTACTGTTAAACATAATAAAATATAGTTAACAATTTACCACTGAGTTAAATATTTTAAGTATAATTTTTAATTTTTGAGCAATTTTATTGAATTTATATTGTAATTCCTGACTTCACACCCTTTAAGTCTAGAGTGTTTTTATTTATCTTTATTTTTGGGCCGAAAACATTCCGTATTGAATATTTAGCAATTGAGATACATCCCAGAAGGTCAAGACACGTTCTGGATTTAGGGAGGCAAGTGACAAGTGTCGTGTATCTTCTTGATCTTATTCTCCGGTTTCTTAGCCACGTTTGGAAATACATGAAGAAGTGATCCTAGGTTTGTATACGAACGTAGCACATGCCTGAATTATTTTTTGTAAACAAGGAACACTTTGATCTTTCCTATTATTAGTTTTATGTGGCTTGCTGGGGCGTTGCTTCTTAGGTGAGTAATTACTAAGCAAATTACATATTTTTTTTAGATTCCTTTTGTAGTTCTGAATTTATACCGTAACATTGTAAAAAAAATTTAATATTACTTTTAGTAAAATAATTATTTACCCAATTTACTTGTTAAGAGATCAAAATTGAGTAAATGGATTGTTAATAATATTTCGCCTGCACTCGGACAGGTGAATAACTTAGAAAGGATTATAATATTAAAAAAAAAAAATTAAACGTACCCTTAAGGGTATTTGTCAAATATTTATTGGAATGAAAGAAAATATTTGCATGCATAAATACAAATTATTTGGGTTCCGCTATCCGGAGATGGGATCATTTAATCTCAGGGTTTAACTATGGACGGAGATCCCCCTAGGTGCGTCAAGGATTGAGAAACTCTGCAGTTACGTTTCGTGCATCTATAGCACCGCTACATTCGTGTAGCAGCCAAACTAGTCATCGTCTCTGATCGAGGAGTATCGTCTGTATTTTACGACGAAACGTTAAAGAATTATGATATTGACAACACCTTGGCTGTGTGCAAAGTTTTATATCATATTGACCCTTTTGATTGATCTTCCTGAACCACGAAATATAATTGTTCCAGGCAATTGTCAATTAAGTTTTACGTGTATGGCGTCTCTCCTTCTCACGGGTCCACACCTCGGGTAAACCAGGTGTCTTTCAAGTTCGTGCTTCTGCCCAGACTCCAGTGAATATCTCAGCAAAACATTAGATCCTGGTCAAGTTCTCAACCCTTAATAATAGCTAATAAAGTTTAATTGAATAAAATATATTGAGTAATTACTAAATTATCAGACTACAATACATTCATCGGATGTACCCTTTGAAAAATGTGATTTATTTCTCACAATCACATTCGAACTACTACAGACGTATATCCATATACTTTTAACTACGGTTCTCAAACATGTGGTAAATTATTCAATTACATATAATCATCTAGTCAACAATGTCGCATAAAATTCTATAATTTACTTCCTAATAAGTAGTAATGAATAAATGTATCATATTAATTATTTATATACATTTCTTGTGCAGATAGTACTGAAGCATAACTAGTGAGCATATTGTGGGGTGGCTATTGATTCAATACACCTGCAGTTTACATACAAAGCATAATGTGTGTCCGTTGCAGTAGGATTATCTCGACCATCATCTGGTATTCCAGGGGAAATTGGAAGCGATCAGCATTACCCAACCGCAGCGCAATGACATGAAAGCTCTGATTCGAAGTACTTAAAATTTTATAGTTTCTGCTTTTAAAACAGAACAAAGGTATGTATTTCGTTTTACATAGAATTATATTTTTAGAAGTTTTTAAATAAACAGAATCACATTATGGACTATCAGGATGGCCGTACTTCATGCGGGAATTGAAAATAAAGTGCACGCCTTTAAGCTTAAATTTAAAAATATATATATTTATATACCGTGGTCTATGAGTAGTACACGGTTCGTGTATATATTTTACCTTTACTGTGTTACATACGGTATTAAGTCATTTAATTTATAACGTTTTTACTTATTAACCCATTCTTGACAACAAATATTATGTTAACATGCCAAACATTCACTTAAAAGAAAACTTTTATAACGTCCACCATTTCGTCTCACGGTGACGCGTGGCATTTTGACAACGCTAAGAGATTTTCAAGGCTATACGGAACAACGAAAGAAATTTTTTTGAAATTCGTATTACCGTTTTCTTATGAAAATCGACAGTTAGCGTGACAGACTGACAGTAATTAAGATGACATCGGGTTCGGATATAGTAATTCATGAAATTTAAATATATACCCTCTACTATAATATTTACAGGCTAACGTATTTTTTTATTTATATACATGTCCGTAATTGAACTACTACAAAGTTTTTTGGGATACACTAAATAACTTTTTCTTTGTTTATTAGTTGTACTACACTGACTAACTATTCATCTTATTTCAGTGAATACCTATACCCGTTTCAAATAATATATTTGTGTTAATATTGGTTTCTTAATATTTAATAACATTCTAATTATAACACTAGGCATACTGTAGACGTATCTGTTTCCAATAGTCCTTCCATTGCTTATTTGCCTATTTAGAGTTTTCTTGAGCTTTACTTTATTGTATTAAGTAATGGAGATAAATCAAGGAAGCATTTGATGACTCCAACAAAGTCGCCAAACAAGATACATACGTAACGTTGGAACTTCGGTATATGGGTTTTGGAAACATTTGTTGCTGAATTTTTTTTATGAAATTCGTGAATTTACAGCTGGAAAATTGATCTTGTATTTTAGGAATGGTTATATACTAACCAAAACATGATTATGATACGTAATTTCTTGAATAAAAGATATGAGTGCAATGAATGTGACCTCCTTTCAAATTAAAATTCCGCGTCAATTAATTCACCAAACTTATTTGTCAAAGATTATAATTTACAAATTGACCATGGCCTTATCAGTGAATTTGCAACGTTGTATTTTACAAACCCATAAAATGGAGATATTATATATTTGAAAAATATAGGAATTCAGCTAAAGAGAAACTAAAGTTAAAGCTACACAAGCAGGAAATCTGGTAATATTGACAAGATTGAAATTAATCGTACAGCGGTGTCAGCATTAAAAGAGTGTCTTCATTAAATAAATACAATTATACATCCAATTATAATAAAGGTAGGTCAGAATTATCGTTCGCAAAGAAAAAGATGCTACATACATAGATAGTAGCAAAAGAGGTAAAATTATAAATATGTAGCGTGGATTAAGACTTAAATGAAAAATATATATTTCATATTCAGGAAAAATTAACATAGAAACTTTTTAAAATTTTGGGGTTAAGGGGAGAAATTTAAGATATAATTCGACAATTTTTTATGGGAAAAAAGTCTTCGCGGCATGTGTAAAAGAAGGTCAAATTATACTAATATAGGACAAATTTAAGTCATTAATGACAACATATTAAGTAATCAAAGCGATGATTGGAGATTATTTCAAGTTATAAGGTGGAAAATGGCAACCAACCAATAATTCGGATCGTGAATCCCAAATTATAAAAATAATGATTCAATTTTAGGCTTATACGATTATTAAAATTCACAAGAAATTCCACATTGTTAGCCTTCTTTACATAGTGGTAAAGAATTTAATTGCATGATGGTGATAAGATGTTAAATTTTTTTTCTGTTTACTGATATATATTTTATTTTGATGAATATAACTTACGTATGCTGTCAATACGATAATAATTGTTGTTAGTGGTTATTACAGGGTGTTTAATTCAGTGCTTAAGGCGTGCATGCAGTTAGAGGGTCTCAAATTTGCATAATCACTCGGATGAAACGTGATGACTGTATAAAGAGGGAACGGTCTCCGAGAAAGATATTCATTAAGATAACATTTAACTCTCGTATTCTCAGATCTTGGGGATAGTCCTGAGAGAGAAATGAGAATAGGGTCAAGGCCAGAGAATTCTTTAAGTAAAGTTGATATAACAAAAGTAATTGAGGTAATTAAATTGGTTGAATATAATCAAATTTAACAATCGAGAAATAGAATTCGTATTCTGTAATAATTATTATACTTCGGTCGTTTGTAGTTCATGAGACGACCTTGTATAACATTGTGCGTCAAGTTTGGCATATACTCATATTTCACTAATTCTGTACTTATTAAAATTAACATTGGAAAATATATTTTCCCCTTCTCTGACATTATATTCAATGGAGTTAGATTCAGCAGACTTCAAATACGTTCCTTTGTAATTATGTTTTTTTTTGTATACATCGATTAAATAACAGACTTTTATCGTTACAGTATTCATAACGCAATTTCTCGTACGACTCGATCCATCAAAGCGAACGATATTCGATTTATCCAGAAGAACGGAAAAAGTTCTTCTGAGAGGAATCGGTATTTACGGAACCGGAAGGGCGTGATAAACTGGAATTAACTGATGAAATGTCGTTGACAGTAGCTGAAAGGAAGCCTTCTCAATATCAAGTAAAAGAATTGAGCACGGCTGTTTTTGTACGGATGGAATAAATGTTGCAATATTGTGTACATGCGAATATTTACATTGTATGAGCTTAATGCATAAATTCTTTCTATATATGATATTAAACCTCACGTCCCTAAGTACTTCCTAGCTTTGAAAGCACTCGTTAAAATAATATTATTTAAAATATCACAAATTTTCACACAACATATTTGTTTTACTGTAGTTATAATAGTAACCAATTATTTATTCTGTTGTTCCTAAGAAAGACAATTTTCGTATTTTTTAATAATTTAATGATATAGAAATCCAGCAAATGAAATTCAAGAATAAAAAGTTATGTACAATACCAATAAATGTGTTTTAATTTGCCCTATTACTTTACATTAGTAATAATAATTTTTATACAGTAAGCAAGAATAAATACCAGAAAAGGTTATAATTTTTCAGTTTTTATATCAAGTTAACATAGTTTTCTTTATTTATAGCAAATTATTTGTACAAGAAGTCGATAGCTCAAAATAATTCGAGAGACTAAATGATTAATAAGAATCTTCGTGCGCAATTACACTTTACGCATAAAATATATGGCATTTTTAAGAAGATATTGTGATTATGAAAGTAGGATTCCGAACATGTTAAAGTATTTTCACGTGTAAATTTCAAGTGTGTCCCCCTATACGAGTGGTTTAGGCAACGTATTAAATTAATTGAGCTGGGAACGAAGCTCGTCGCTGCGACCCCAGTGGTCTCCTCATAGTCCAATCAAAAACGACCACGCTGTAACTAAATTTAAATGCCAGCTTCTGATTTGAATACCAATCTAAAAAAATCGTATAAACAATCTGGAAATACGATTTATAAGAGCATCGGCGTCTTGATATGTATGTATCCTTTCAGGCATTTGTTTAGTAATTATGAATCATAAAACACCAGTTGGTGTAAGCTCAGTAAAGTTATACTAAAGAAGTTTATTATCTTGGTGAAAAACTAAATGGAAGTTAGTGTCTAATTTCTCTGTTTAACGGCATACAATAGGATTAAACGTATGATTGTTGATGGACGGGGTAACATCCGTCTGCTCATAGGGATATGAGTGGAAGAGGGTGACGCAAAATAATGTGAAAACAACAAAGGCTCGTGTCTATTCCTCGGTTTTAGATCGTATTTTTGTCTCCCTCATGCTACCAGGATGTTATTACACTTTCTCAAGTTGCCCGGCGTGTTTCTGACTCTCTTAAGGTACCAGGAGTTTTCTCAAATTTCCTTATGTTGTGGAAATATTTTTGTAACTTTTTGACGAACTGGACGTATTCTTTTCTTATTCATGATACCGGGCGTATTTATTATTCCCTTAAGGTACCAGGATTTATTCCGACTCCCTTAAGGTACCATGAGCTTTTTGTACTCCCTTAACAAACAGTGGTACCACCGATGCCGGTTAAGATATCAACAGAGTGTTTAAAGATGCGGAGGAAGTGACATGGGGCAAGTTCAAAGTGTCCAAAAGCACTGGCAATGTTGTTAATTCTGAGTTTTGGAGTTCGCTGCTATGGATAGTTGCATTCTTCAGACCGGTTAAGATTAAGTTGACACATATTTATGTCGAATCCATTTGTTTTGTGTCGTTGATATAAACAGTGACGCATATGGATTAAGTTACATGTTCTGTCCCATATGGTATTTATTCGGTTGAAAATAATACAATGTTCGAAATCACAAAGAGATTGGTGTCGAATTACTTCATTTTTTCCGGTCTAATATAAATAAATACCCGGGAAACGACAGTTACTCAGCACATCTAATATATATATATATATATATATATATATATATATATATATATATATATATATATTGTAATGCCAATTAATTAAGACATTATTTGATAAATTAAAAAAATAAATTGTTTGAGAAATCTATTCTTGACGGCGGTACAGAACACAGCAACAATGTAGCCAAGTATTGTTTCCTTTGTCGGAAGAAGTAATGCGCGCTCAAAATTACGAGAGTCCAGTTCACATTATGATATGGTAGAGTTCAGGTCGCAGTTAGCAGGAAAGCTTGGTCACAGGAAGATATTGAGAAGTTAGAGTTGGCAAGCAGAAACGACAGGAAATGGTCGTATTAAAATAGACGAGATATTCTTTTAAAAAGTAAAGTTAAGTAGAAGCAGTAGGCAATCAGACACGACAGAAATTGGTCGTGTTGGAAATAGACAAGACAATTTCAAATATTTAAAGTAAATTTGCAGAGAAACATCGAGAATTACCACTCAACAGCGTTGATTGGTCCATGAACATTATGCTCAAGACGAAATATTCACTCGAGCAGAACTACGAAACCTGCTAAGCACAAACAGTCTTGTGAACATAGCCGGGCAGAATTAGCTGAAGTCAACCGAGGGAGAGACGAAAAGGAGAATCATCCTGGTTCCTCAGTTTTGATCTAAAAATAGAAATTTTAGAATCTGTGAGTTTTAGAAGCTGTGTTTCGTCAATTACAAGGTATCCTGGAATGCAGCCGTGAGTAACATAATAAAAACAACTACTTATGTAAACCTGATTAAAAAATAGACGTCAGATTTCGTTTTCTTCTTTTGATTAAAATTTGTTAATTAGAATCCATCTTTTTAGTTTAACTTCGTTGACAAGTAAATTTCGTCCTAATTAATTGACGAGTAAATCTTTTCTTTTTTAAATTGGAATTTGTGTTTAAGTTGAGAAATAAAAATGATTCGCCATTATCAAACCCAGTAGAGACCCTGAGATAATTTTGAAATTGTGTAATTGTGTTTAAATTGATAAAATATTTTGTTTGTTTGTAAATTAAATTCTTTTAATTTGAATATTACAATATGTATATGAATATGTGCTTGTATGTTCTGCATGTAAATTTAAGCGCGTGGAGTAAGTTCAGCCCATCGTCATACACATGTTAGTTACAATCCTGGAATAAACTGTGAGGTAGCAGCCTTAGATAGAAATATGTTGCATTAAAATATTGTGTAAACGATAAATATTAGTGTTGAATTAATAGTTTTCGGGATCACATAGTATTCCGCACTCAGTGTAATTAGGGACTAATTGTAACCCCTAACGACATGGGAGGGAAGCATCAATAAGTAAAAAGTAGTGGAAGGTTGTGACAAAAATAATGCAAAAAGACTGAGATAGGTGTTTAATCCACCGTTGTGTTTGTAAGTTCAATTATGACATTCACCATCCCGGTTAAGTTTAAGTGCAGTATTCATGAGAATTTTGGGATGAGAATGGGAAGTAATGGTCCAAAATGACCCATACCACAGTCGAATCCATAATTTTCGGTGTCGTTGAGATTAATAGTGACGCTACCGGCGTCGCTTTAGTCATGTATTCATCCCCAGCTGCTTAGTGAAAAAGAGTTCATTAAAAAATATTCGTATTGAACAAGAGAGTAACTTCAAATTAATTAGTTTTCCGGTGTAATATACATAAATACCAGGGAAACACCGAGCAATTGGCTAATCCCTTATAAATTTCGCCCGACCAACACATCCGACAGAGAAATGAAAAATAGAAACCTGAATCACGCGAAGGGTGTTTACGTTACATTCCGTGTTCCAATGCGTGCAATCAGCGGTAACTTACAAATTGGCGTGCTAATTCGAATGGCAAAAGTTAATTACATACATCTGGTGACTGCACAGGCGCGTGAACAGTTCATTACGTCACATAAATTGAAGTATAAAAGTAAATTAATAAACAAATAAAAAATTTTCAGTATTATGACTCGAAAAAAAAGCTCAGAAATATATACTAATCGAAATACTACTTCTATAAAATTTGAATTCGTTAAGAAAATGTATTCTCAAATGTAATTTTCGTGTACACATTATGAATTATATAATTCTATAAGATACCACTAAAAATATTTATGTTCAATATCGAATAAATGCGGTTCTTTCGGAAATACATTGGGCACTGTACTTATCAGTTAAACGTCACTTATTTTGCGTAATAAAATATTAATTACTCTATAATATTAAGAGAACGACTCGCAAGTCTCAACCTTAAATTTTTGACTGATACTAATCTCTCTTTGTTCTCAGGACGGTTGACAATTTGGGCTCTTATGGTACAGGAGTAAATTTTACTATTATGCACAACATAGTAAAATATCATTAAACAAAACACTCAAATAGAATTTATATATTGCAGTAGTCACCACAATAAACGATATTGCACTTAGCACTGAGAAGAAAATTTAATGTTACTGATCATATCTTAAATACAGCATACATACATACATAAATCGTAGAGAAACAGAAACAGCTCTTTCACAAAAAGAGTGGCAGTAACAAGGAAAACGGACTCCGAGAATTGAACATCCAAGCAAAAGAAGTGGCAGCCTACTTCCTGAAGGCGCGAATCACCGCAATATATTCGAAAATAATGCCGAATTTATGTAATCAAAGCCATTAATTTATTCCTTAATTAAAATTAATATAACATTTAAATTCAATTGACTTCTAGAAGTTGTTATAAATCTCGAGTTTTTACGTCCTATGATAAAGTTAATAATTTACCGGTGGTTCGTACTTTTCATAAATAAAGTAGTGTCTTAATTCGTTTGATAAGTAATTTTGAATTGTAATTTTAAAAAAATATAAATGAAAAAATTAATTTTTATATAACTTTTTTATATAATAAAATCCACCACATAATGTATGAGAAATAAACTCTTGGTAATTATCTGCGCAGACAATGAAACTTATTTGTCGGTTACTAGTTCAATCAATAACTTAAAAACTCTGGAAGTTCGTAGAAGACGTATCATCCTTCACCACTGAATAATATGTTTAATTACCTCTCAGAGCAAGGAAATTTTCCAGTACCAGTAGATAGCATAAGTGATTTAACCATACATCATCTAACGGATGAAAAGCTGAGATGAAACGATCCTACAAGTGTGTGACGTATAGTGACATCGGAGATTCGATACTGTATATTGTAGTAGGAAACAACCATAAATGTCATGTTGCTATTTTTTCACAGGCCTATAAAGACGATTAGGAGATTTGAAGAAGCTCAAAATTTGGAACTCACACGAAAAAGTTCAAAGTTTCTATAATTACAAGCACAGGAACATAGACACTATTGTGTTAAGTACAGAAAAAAGTACACGAAAAAACAAACTGTTGAGAAAAAAACGACGTGTGAATTTCGTGGCTCCATCAGAAAGGCGTTACCGAACGAATATAGTTTACGTTATTAAATGGCGAACAAAGAGATAGTACCACTAATCTATACTACCAAATGTATGGGTAAAATCCACTGAAGAGTAGAGCAAATCCCGGCTGTCTCGACACTGACAACTAGAGTTCGCGCCAAATTTCTTCTTGCTCACCCAGTTTAATGTCTTTCTGCGCAGGAGCGCTCTATCCGCGTTAGATGGTTGCGCTATATGTGTTTATTCCGCGTTGCCTCCTCTCCCTCATCAATTTGCGCCACGCGCCATCGATGCTGACGCGTGCTATCGTCTTCTGCCTCCCAATTGAAAGCGAACTTACAGTCTTACAATAGATATATAGAACACTAACAGGTCGACGGAAGAGCCGGTTAAAGTTAACATGGAAGAGAAGCGATTCCACTAATATCTACAATCAGACTTTATCTGAGTAAATCTTATGTCCGGTATTTGGCCTGGGCATAAATCTAAACATTTAATGTTGTTCATACTTCATACCTGTGTTATTATTAATTTATTGCCGAATAGATAAAATTTTAATGTTACAATATATGTCAGACCAAATCTAAAGTTCATCAAGATTTTTTTTATCTAGCTTTCTTCGCCTAATAATAAAGCTTTCATTTACCTTACTATTGTGTTCATCGAGAACTAATTAAGCAATTGATTACCGCACATGGGAGTTCACACTCCGTTTCTAGAAATAAACCAAGACAATATTGACTAACGGAACCGAATACTTCAAGGAGTATAATATAGGATCACTGTTCGGCATCTCAGTTCAATTGAAAACAACCTCTGTTGATAAAATAATCACAACTAAAATTTATCGATGTGTATGATATCTGTGGACACTCACTCAAGTGTTACGTATTTTAATCTTTACGTAGCTGTAAAATGTGGTTAGTGAGAAAGTACTACACTAAAAGAGCTAATAAGTTACTCGCAACAATGGTCTCCACAGACCAAGTAATAAAACTACTACTTTCATGTCTATTCTTGACAACAAATATTTTATTCACTTATCAATACTTACCCCTTACAAAAAAAATCTAGAGAGGCTAAATTTTAATTTTTTTTCTTCTGGTTGTTTATGAGAATTTACGATAAACTCAAAGTTATTTACCAATTAAGAGAAAAACTCTTCAGTCGAACATACGCAAAGCGAATATAATCCTTGCTCAAAAGTTTAAAATAATTAATAAAGTTAAAAATATCAGCCTGACAGTCAGTCAAGAATTCATAAGGCATGAATTCGGATGCATTATGATTAATTCCAAACTGAAATTCATAAATTCTAATCAATGTACTGACAAAAACATTTTATTTTCTATACATTATTTCATTGTATTTAATATTTTATAAAAATAAAAAAATTATCCAATGATTTATTTTCTTGCATATTAATAACTTATACTGTATATCTTTCTAAGCGCATTGAACAAAATTGGCATCTTTGATTTGGTCTTGTTAAACGCAGATTTTACAAACTGTGCTCCTACTTTCATATAATGCGTCAGTCTCTGAGAAGCCCTGCAAATTACTTTCGAGTCGAATTCCGCGAATATCGGACCGTGTCTCTGGATCCCATGATACGCTAAGGTTCCACTAAATTCTATTGCCTGAGAAAAAAAAATTCACCTCCTCGTCTATTATATTCGAAATTTTATCATTTTTTCATTCTATCTTTTACTACAAAATTCTATCGTTCTTTCAATAATAAATTTCTTATGATTGTCCGTTGGGTGGCCTAGTTTAAGGGGTCTGTTTCTCCCATTCAGTCAATGTATGGGTGATTGCTTCATTACTACAGTACCGTGAGTACGACTATTGTTTCAAAATGTCTATATAGTACACACATTAAAGGCCGTGGTGCACACTATCGGCTCGTCGATGACCAAAATGCATAAGCAATGTCCAATCAATTTTATACAATGAACCAGGTTCAAAAGGATACAATCTTAATTTATACATGTAAATGAAGTAATTCTGTCAGTATAAAACTCATTCTCCCCATTGACTACCAGAAATTATACTTAAAAATAACGTAACAGTACGTACTGAAATAAATAATCTGTTACATAATTTATTCCAAAATTTAGGCTAGCGAAAATTACGTAAAAAATATTCTGTAAGCAAAGTTTTTATTTAATTTAGGACATTAGATAATTTTTTTATTTGCAGTAGAGTGAATATATCTCTGATTGGGCGCGCAAAAAATAATTCTGAATGTAAAAATAACATTAATTGTGGTCAGTATATCTAAAATACATTATATTAAGAACTGAAATACAATAAATATTCCAGTGATATTGGAGTTTCAGTAATGAACGGAATTCTTTAATGAAAAGTTTTAGTTGTAGCGCTTATTTTACCGCCATAAAATTAACATTTTACTTTTAAGATTCAGGATCTCGATAACTGTCAAACCAGCGGCGGTGTTTCTGACTTGGGGATGCGAATTTACAAGAGATGAGAAATTTCAAATGCATCAATCTTCTTAGATGAGTAGTTCTTAAGATGAGAGGTAAAAATGTTGGAACTTTTCATTTTATACAACCTGACTATAGACTATCGTCCATCTTGCAGAAAATAATATAAACTTGTATGAAGGTCGAATATTTACGTGAATTGAGTGACGTCAGAGTTAACGCCACTCAGCCTGAGGGTAAATATTAGTTGTTTGTTTAAATTTTATATTTACAGAGGAACTTATATAATTTATAAATGTGGAAAGAATTGATTATGTTAAATAAATTATGTTTGGAAGAAAGAGATATGATGAACCATCATAACTCAAAACAATATATTCAAATATATGTGTATATAATAGTTATGTACATTGAGAATTTCATGTGCAATAATTTCACGTGAATAATAAAAAAGGCAGCCAAAGTTATATATATTTTTTTGCTTAATCGTACAGTTAATTATTTATTTGCCACATAATACAATTTTTCGTGTATTTGACAAAGTTTAAAAAATAATTACACAAAAAATTACTGATATATAGATTTTTCATTATATATAAAAGGAACCGTGTCAGTAGTGTCCAATTTGTATCGGGATATTTTAAAAATAATTTCGGTATACTACAAACTCACAAATCTCTCACAAAAGACAAATTGCGAATTAATTAATTTTTTAATAGAGTAGTACCCAACTTCTTTATTACCAACCACATATTATAAGTTAAGTAAATATCTACAATGCAAATAATCACAGCTAAATACAGTCACCTTTGAAGACTGGAACATTACAGCCACTGGAATATGCAATTTATGCCCACATTTTCAGGAGTTTAAACATTTTATTGAGCCGAAGACATCTTTCAACACCGCACTTAAGGATTTTATAACGCTGTAAACGCCATATTAAACAGTCGCTGCTTATTGCGGCCCGCTTATTGTATTAAAGCAGGTATTAGATAGCTTCCAGACCAACTAGCGGTGACTTCGGAACGAAGAGTATACATTTTAATGGAATTGCAGTTAACTTTGAGTACAGCTGTTTCAGAAAGGCGACTTCGGTTTTACGTGTCTTAACGTTTATGATGTAAATATGGCAACAATAAATTGATGGAAAGACGCTTCGCTGTTAAATCTTGGTAGTAGTCTTCTGAGTTGTGAATGCATAAACTTCGAAGCCTGTAATGGTGACTTAAACGCGTATTCTTCGTTGCACGACTCTGTAGCTGTAATTTATTTTTACAAAATAAATGAAATTATTATACAAATTAACGCTATTGACTTCACGTATTGCTTCAGTAACTTCATATTCTACTATTGAATGAACAATTAAACGACAGAATGTAATATAGTTCCGTATACCGTATCCATATCAATTAAATGTAGTTAAATTAAATAATCATTATTCAGAATTGTAACTATTAGGGGACAGAATATTATTTAAACTATTCTCATAACTCAAAATAAAATCGACACCAATTTTTATGCTCATGTAACGTCTTAATTTATCAAAATATTACGTCAGTATATTTCTTTATAGGAGAGAACTAATATAAGGATAAGTTTGAACTTCTATAGAAATTAGGATTCCGTACTTGAATACTCCATCATCGCATTGGATGGTAATCCAATATTTCTAACTTTTTGGCATCCAAAATTATATAATGTCATACTAGACAATTATGTTGATTGAAATGTCAGTCGTCATATTCACATATATTACCAAGATTACCATCATTTTCTTGTACAAAAATATTGTAGTTTATGAATTCCATCATCACTTTCAAAGCACGTATACTTGTATTTAATACTGATATGTTGGTCAATTTAAAGTCTTGTATAGTATGGTAAATGGAGTATGTAAGGCTCACGAATGAACGTAACGATAATAATTTGACATTAGTTAGCGATTGAGTCTTAATAAATATACTAATTTGAAATGATGAATTTGTGAGTTTATCTTTGTTTATAATGTATATAACACAATCTGTACGGGCTCTTCTAATATCAATTCACCGAATTATGTGATGCCGCTAGTTTTTAAGCTTAAAATTTAATAAAACAGCTAAATTGAATGCGGGATGATAAGTGGTGTGCTAAAATAAATATATTATTTAAATTAATTGGTTAATTAATAACAAAATTGAAATTTTAAAAGTATTTAATTAATCTTAAAATTGGGTGGTCTAATTTCCATCTCAACGCGGATCTAAAATATTTTCGTGGTAATAGTAACAAAAGTTGGCAGTGTATTTTATACGCACATAGAAAACATATTTCAATGGGCGAGGAACGTGTATTGCTGTGCATCACAATACCACTTGTAGAAAAATATGAACCAAAAGTTTTGTGGTAGATCGTGAACCGACAGACGCCTTCCTCCTATATCATCAGCTCCAATTTCTGAACCAGCTGCTCCTTGATGCGGTCGTACTTAAAGTTCTATATCTTCTCCAATTCTACGACTAGAGTCGCATCTGCGCTGGTAAAATACTGACTGATTGAATTACTGAAATCTGTTGTGATTGTGGCATGGAATAAATACAGATATGAAAGATTAAAATTAGTTTTATTTCATCATTGTTGAAAGATTGTCGTAGACTATAGAATGCTTTGCACTAAACAGCCATGTTAATTTAAATCCCAAACGATCAACCCGTTCCCGCGAGGCATTATGGGAGATGGCAAGTGAAGACATCTTGCGACAAACTAAGGAAAATACACCAATAAATTCCTTAGAATGAATACAGTGGCTGAATCAATGAATGAATACTATGGATTCTAGAAGGAAGGAATATGCAAGCAAGTAAACAAGTAAGCATAAGTAAGCTATTTCTCTCCAGAGATCAACATTACATACGCATCAATTACAACCAACTTCAGTTTGCGCAGGGGGTGTAGATTGGTTTTCCGCCAACAAGGGGTGTGACTTAGTAGAGAGATATCCTGTTGGACTCCATATATCTGCGTATACCCTGGCTGTGCTTAAACGTAAGCACTTTTATGGATATTTAGTTGGACGCTGTTGGTGTCAATTGTCACGCTCCCACTAATCCGGAAGTACGGTGCTAATACTTCAAAATATCATGTACTTTTAGTTCCTTTCCGTAGTTGTATTGTCTTCGAGTTTGCAGAAGCGCCTGGTCTTTTAGTATTTTAGAAATCGATGTTCTGGCCTGGACACAGCTTGTCATGTTCGTTTACTCAAGTGAGAGACTTCGGACAATAGCTTTTGTTTTGCTTCTGTATCTTTGCCGTCATAAATCTCACTTAGACCCCTGTATCTAAATAACTCCTGCTTTAACTCATTCTTTAATGTTGAAACTTCCCTTCTTCGAGGGTGGTTGATTTTAAAAATGACTCGTGACTAGTCTATACCCTGATACTTTCATACGCTGGTCTGTCAATTATTCCTTCTCATATAATCGGTGGACCAATCAAAGTTTTACACATAATTCGAACTTCAAGTCTGTAAATATAACATGCTCCAATTGAGAGCTTGCTTAATTATTCACTTGCGTTCATTCATTGCCGTTGACTTAGATTACAGGTCTTAAAATATAATAAATCAATCAAATATTTACACAAGAAAAATTATATAAACAAAACATTAAATATCGTTGAATAAAACTAAGATGGCGGGGGAAAATTTTTATGTGTAAATTAGGACCACAGGCGCCTTATCTATAGATTGGTTTACTGTTTTGAAGCAACTAATTCTCTATTGTTCTACACTACATTTATATAAGTGTTCAATAGCATGCATGCTATTATTATTGTATCTGCCGAATTAATAACTTGTGCATCTCATTCTCCTTTGGATTTAATTTTGGTGAGTTTCATGATTTGAAAAAATAATATATTTGATATCATATAAAGTCTAAATAAATTTTGCATTTTAAACCGTATGAATGAAAAACTCAGAAAGAAGTTTACAGTTAAATACATTAATCCTCAGATCTGTAAAATGATGTGACAATGATTGATAATGTCTTATATTGTGTCTTTCAACGGATGTTCCTTTTCATTACATCTATTTAATATTCTCTTTATTTGTCTCTACTCAAAAATCTGTTTGAGTTAGCAACGTTGGAATTGCTCCAACGTTACACTAGCATTTGGACATGTTCAAATGCAAATAGGAATGCACGACATAAATACACAGAACTAGCACCGACGTGCAAACAAAATTTGTGGTACTCTGTTAAATGCAATTAATAGTCCTTTGGATTATTTCTTTTGATAAAGTATTTACACTGTAAAAATTATAGATATTGTATCATAGGAAAGTATGTAGATAAATTATTCTTCTTTTGTTGCTTATAATTATTAAATATTTGTAATGAACTATCTAAAAGTGGTCCTTTACATTAATAAATAAAATTTTCCAGATTAAGGCGTTTTATTTCAGTTAAATATTCTAAAATTTCTATTATATTGCGTCTAATGAATAAATAATATAATTAATCTACTTTTCTGCCAAGTAAATTCTTATTTAATATCGTACATGTTATACCTATTTATTAAGTCTCATACTACTAAATTAAACATTTAAAACGTTATTATTAGGTGGAAAGGTTCCCACAAGCCCACCTTGGCCTATATTGAGAGGTGTATGTTCCGAGGTCGCTGACCTTGGGTATACGGTAAGAGTTGTCCTCTATTCTCATTGGAATAGTCGACCAGCTGCCTCCTAAGCTGTTCAGGGCACGGAGAAGGGAATGCTGCGACCCCACAGAAAACCTCTCTTCCGCCATCGTAAGGGCGTGGAATAAGTAACAATCGCCCACCTACCTGATACAGGTATACTAGTGTTTGTCCAGAATCACTTTTAGGCGTATGCCAGGTAGGATCCTTAAACTATATACCGGAGGCACAAGTTAACCCTTGGCTACCTTTCTCTACCCTTCCGTATCCCCCCTTTAAATCCCTTCCTATGTAATTCGAGGGGAGTTGCCACCACGTGGATTACCCTCATGTAATCTGTTACTCTAAAAAAAAAGAATACGAACATTATAAAATGCTAACGAGCTCCCTATCCGAAGACAGCACAAACTGCAGAGCAAAATATTTAATTATCCTCAATATAAATAAGCATCTGCCTAAATACATAATATACTTTACATTGAAACACACAATATAGTATAAATTTTCTTTTTGTATTGTGAAAATGGAAATCCATAATCCAAAAAGTTGTCAGATTGCACTCAAATGACACGCGTATACAACTAAGACCTTGTTTAATATTCATCACACATTTATTCCATTATTTACAGGACTGTCTATAACTAGGAAATATAAAATATACCAATTACATGCAACATCAACAGTTTGGCTGTCGTAAAAAAAAATCGAAAATACGAGTCGATATGATAAGGTACTAATTTGGTGTTGAAATGGGGGTTTAGGAGTGCGCCATGCTGTAAAGTCACATTGTTCGGGTTAAGATGAAGTTCAGCCCACTAAGATGTATGATGGGGACACCCATAACGCTAGGTTCACCACCGATCTTCTGTAGTTTTCCCATTATTTTAGTGGAGCCCCCTTCCACCCTTACCCATAGGGATTCTGCGGGTGTCTTGCGTCCACGGTGCTTATTCCTGGATCATAAGTAAACCAAGTTTGTTGGTATAAACATTTTAACGACAAATAGCAAAAGTGATAATTAGACAATAAATTTAGAATTTAGAATTCTAACGCTGGCTGAGGACTCAGTAATTGGACCTCAACGTTTTCTAATAATTTCAAACGACTTTCGCCACTATCTAAAATCTGGAGTCAGACTTTTATCTGAAGACAATACTACAGAAAGATAAAAAGTCAATTTGTATTACCAGATGATCTCAATACTGTCGATGTAAAATGGAAAGTAATGAAAAAAGGGGAAATAATATTTAGATATCTACAAGTTGGATGTTTGGGTTAAATAATATAAAATGTAAAGTAATGTTAAAAAACAATTAAGTCTCACTAACAAAACAGTTTGATAAATGAACCGGAATATATTTATTTGGATAAATAATTGCAAAGGAGTGAGACTGAAAATATTTTGGTTGTATAAGTTTGTTCACTCTATAAAGATCTGTGAAATATGTATGGATAATTACGTAATAGATTTGGGTGGATAAGAGCTTGTTTCACCTGTCTATCGGCGAAAATCAATAGCTTCGAAAATTTCAAGTTAAATAATGTGACAGCTGGATGTTGGTGGGCTGGTGCTGATATTCTTGAAAAACAACTGATTTGTTTATGATATGTGCAGCGATTTTTAATAAAACATATTACTGCGTAAATGAGTGGAAAGCCTGTTTTAAGAATATGTAACTAATTCCTGTTTTTACTAAACTTTTTCTTTGCGAGTTATGAAGCAGCTATATATATTAACAATATCACTGTATTGTGGCGAATTAATGTAATAAATTATTTAATAAATGAAATAGTTTAACCCATTATATTTTAATACAAAACGTTTATTTCTAAGTTATATTTAGTTGGATTTTGTACAAAACTTTTGCAAAGATTCCACAGCTTTATTGAAAGTCTTACAATCTTCAGGGCCTCTAACAGTTATAGTTATATAACTATATATATATATATATATATATATATATATATATATATAACCGAAATTAAATCAAAACAAAATAATTAATTCAATTTACATGTGAAATATTAAAATAGGAATATTTATCAAAATCTGAAAACATTTGATGAAATCTTAAGAAATTTTAATAAATCTGATGGTATGAAATTTTATACTAGGTTTACAAAGGAAATTTCGTACGTACCAAATGATCAGAGCAGCTCTCATAAAACACTACTTATTCACTTCACCAATAATTAAAAGGATTTTAATTAACAGGCCATGGTATTTCACTGTTCACAACAAACCAAATTTACACAATACCATACCAGTTCAATCACATCCAGTACTACGTTATTTAAAATTAACACGTAACTCGTTCAATTTCTCATTCTAATAATTTTAATAACTGTCTTTGCGTTCGTCGACATTTAATTATATAACTTCCAATACATCCTTTACTTCTTCAACACATACCGGGACCAATTTCGATCACCTAGCAATCGGAGATGTCTCTCCTCCTCAAACGCGAACTCATATTTTCTGTCTCAATTCATACGCACACTGGAGACTGTACTGAACTCGCGTCAAAGATTTTTCACCTCAAAACGCCGCCGAAAACAATACGACTGAAAACTTCATATTCTTATTCAACGCTGACCGTTTCCAACATCACTTTGGTCATAATATTACACTGACAATACAAATATTAAAGAAATTTCAAAAAAATCATTTCATTATACACATTGTATATATATATATATAATATATAATATAATATATATAATATAGTATATAATATATATATATATATTTATATATATTCTCGGACGAGTCGCGGTAAGTTACATGCGTTAGTCTTCTTCACGAACAGATCAGTAGATCAGTATTGACTGCAATTAAGCACCTGGTATGATTGGTATATTACTCTGGACTGTCAACTCATACAGACGGAAGAATTATCGGAAACGTTAGCCATCACCGCAGATCCCACACTAATCGTTATCCACTGGATTACACAACCATAGGTCAACGTGTGTTCACATAAGCCATCACATTCGTTGCATACACACAAAATAATTTTGTCTTCATTATTGTAAGAATTATCGGATTATTAAATTAATAAGTATAACTGTCTTGGGCCGCAGATCAAATTAGTACCCAGCACAATTTGACTGTAAGGGATCTTTGTATTTTATTTGTTGATTATGTTGAATTGAAATCAAATATATATATTACAATATCATTAATTTTAATTTGAAACTTATAAACAATGGTGTGATGAAACTGGTAGTGACATTAATAAAGCAATTCCATAGAATATCCGAATAACGTCTCTACCAGCATAATCACTATTCTGAAATCATTTTACAAATCCCGTTGCCATATAAATCTCAAAACAAAAACTTGAGCAACAGGTGCGTTTTCAATTTATTATGAGGAGTTGTAATAAAAATAGTGAGGCCCATCTTGGTACAGTATATTGGTATCCATATCAATTGAAACTAATTGAATTTTTAAGAAAATTTAAATAATATGATAGCTAAATTTATATGAGAAGGACACGAAATAGTTTAGCAATTACAGTTCTAATTATTATCACAGAAAATATGCCTATATTATTCAAATCTTAAACAAGACAAAGACCATATTGTGAAATAAGCTCAAGAATTCAAAATAAGTAGACAAGTTTTCATTTCTAGACGGGCCAGTAAGCAACTAAAATAATTCATCTGTAGCAGCGTTTTTGGAAAATCCTGTTCATATTTATGGAAAATATGAAATGGTTTACCTACAAAATCTAATAAATAAAACAGAGTGTTTGTTTGTGTGTATGTATATACATGAGCATGTGTGTACGAATATATGTTCCGCATAAAAAATTCACCAAATTTTGTACACGTGTTCCTTGTGACTGTCGGGATAAGACACGTCTGCCACCCCCGAGGGAGGAAGGTCGACAAGAGTGGAAATTTTCAAACTCAAATTGATGATATTTGCGTCAGATAAATAATTTTCGGGATCAAAGAGATTTATAGTATTTCTACCTATGTTGTTTGTGTCTAATTTCAACCCAATTCGACATGGGGTGGGTATTACAAGAAAAAACGCGAATACAAACGAGATTGGAATCAAATCCTGGGTTATGGATGTTGCTGAGTTTAATGATGACATTCAATTTGCCGTTTAACCCCCAGTAGCAAAGGTGGATATTTTTAAAACATGTTAAACGGCAAATATTTGCGTCGAATAAATAGTTTTCGGTATAATTACAACACCATGCGACATTGGAAGGTAGCACCTTTTGGGAGTTGAGTGGAGGGGCGTTACATAAAAATAACGCAAAAACAACCGAGATTAGTGTCAAATCCAGGGTTATGGATATCGCTTAAATTAATTATGGCAACCCGGGCAACGCTGGAACACGAACTAGTTTAAAATAAAAGTAGGAAGTGATACCATGTGGATTATCTCTAATAATGTAATTATTATGAAAATATGATAAACAATGGTAGAAATTCTCAGAGAAATTTAATTACGTACGAAACAGTAATTAATTTACCTTAAGGTTTAGTTACATGATAAGCATCCTTAATGTCAACCATATCAACTATGTTCTCCGGGCACTCGCCACGCTGGCCCGGTATGCTTATGTATGTGTATAAGTTAATAACTAATATCCTTCCGCGTACATACTCCGGACTACTTGTGTATTTATATATAGTTAATATATATATATATATATATATATATATATATAAACATAAAATGAAACGTAAGTCTTACCATAGAGTCAACTCATTTTTATTGACTGTAGTGGAACATTAAATCACGTTTTTTGAAGTTCATATCAAGTGAATATATATATATATATATATATATATATATATATATATAATATAAGAAATATATCCCATAAGCTGAAGTGAAAAAAAAACTTTTTACAGTCTATACTCCATATAAACATATAATGACTGTATAGGAAAAATCAGAGACAGAGGCAAGATCATTCACTACGTACATAATTGTTAATAAATAAAACCATCTTTTATTCATCAAGCAACAAAAACTGAATATTAAAATTAAATAATTCATTAAAATATTATAGGAACAGGTAAACACTTTCCCTTACATAAACTCGACCTTTTTTATGTAAATATTCCAATATTATTTGATACCAATTTCAACTGTCAAATACTTTTTATTGCTATTCCAACGTCCTTATATAAAAGGCCTGATGCTTTACAATAGAAAAATTAATTAAATAATTTAATGGCATTTTGAATATACACTCCCTTACTGCACGTTTAATAGGGCATAATAAACAATTAATAATAATCTAACCAAGAGAATTGAATGAAATTGAGTGTATATAAAAACTTCTATATTTCAGAAATAAATATATATGTTCACAATTTAATTACTTAATTGCTAAATTTATAGTTATGTAGGCGTACATATATTTTTCAAATACAAATCGTGTTATGAATTTACACAAGATTATAATTACCATTTACTTTATTTGTAGCTAACAACTAATAACAGCAGCGACATTAAATAGAATAAAAATTTTGATTTTAACAGTATACACTATTTTTTAAATATCAAACTATTAGAGATAGGAAAATGTATGTCTGTACCTTTGAAATAATTACGAGTTTTCTTCGAGAAATTATCAAGTGTTGTAATATTGAAATCCAAATTCTAAAACATTATATATTTTTTATAGGTTCTGTTTAGTAAAATGAAATATTTAATTCACAGTTTAAAACTGAGTATGAAACGTAAAGTTTCATCTTGTTAATTCTACTTAGTCTTTTCAATTTTTTAACTAATATAATGCACAAAAATTTATCAATTTCAATCTTCATACTTAAATCATGGAAGAAACCGTTTCTTAAATTAAAAACGTATGTTACACAGTTTTATTCATTTATAGTATTCAATATTCTGTAATAGCTCAATCATCTCATTTGGTTACTCTAACTATTTCGGTAACAAATCTCAGAAGACATCCATTTAAATATTCATAAAAGTTAATCGAAAGATTGATTGTAAATAGACTGCGAAATAAATCTCAGCTCCAGACATCAGATTTATTCTCAGAAAAACAAATTAAATATATAATCTATGCAACTCTTTATCAATGCTACATTATTGATAGTTAAGTATTTTATCGGCTCTTCTTAATAATATTTAAAATATAGTATTTAAATTAATATATTTCCAACTTCATTATTTCCAAAGGTTTTTAATACAGCATTAACTGAAAAAAAAAGTTCTTATAACATAATCATACATTTTCGATCTTAACTTAAATTAAATGTATACGGAGGAAATTTACAGTTTGTTGTCAGTAACGTATGAAAATGAGACGCAGAAATCGTTAAGTTTAAAGCGAACTATCCAAGTACGGCGGAGAGACATCTCATTCAAGTTTACGAACATCTACGCAGATATTTATACAATGGGAAACGAACTGACGGAAAAGAAAAGCTATTCGTTCTTTTATTGTGTTCCTTTGAGGCGAGTTCTACAGAATTAAATGCCTTGCAGGAGTTTCGGTAGCAACATTGCTTGTACAGGGCGATGCTATGCCGCTATCAAAGGCATATTTAATAATAACTCTTCATTAATGAAAAGAACAATAAAGAATTATAATTGGGCTTAGTCGTATATCTAGCACATCTCTATTTAATAATGAAACCTCAGGCGAGGTTAGACCTCAAAAATCAATACACGCAGTTCCTAGTTAACCATTCGCAGTGGCCATCGAACAATTCAATTTTTTTTCACGTGTTTACATTGAAGAATTTGAAGAAATACATGGTTCATAAATATAGTAAAAATTAATTATTTTTAAACATGAAATATAAATGTCATCTCAAACAAAAATTCAGTTTACTAAAATTCTTGAGTAACAATCAAATTGATAAGCATATTAAGATCGCAGATTATTTTTTTAAGATGCTACAGATAAACTCTACGCGGAATACAATTCTTGAGGATATTATTTAATTACAATAATCAATAATCAGTAAGTTTAAGATAACCTGATAATTTTTCCATACTAGTTCTATGTGACTGATGTCCACTAACTCTCTGTTCAGGTAACTGAATTACAGCAATGGTAACTCATATTAGCCCCTTAGAATAGTTTGATATTGTCCAATTATGCGTATAGCGTGCGAAAGTGAAACGTATGTTGTTAATAAAATAACAATAGCATTAATTTCACACGAGCAAAATTGGTTTCAAATTAGCTATAGCCGGACGCCAATTGATTGACGTTTGATGTATTAATCACTCTCTATCGGCAATCACAAGACCTTTATCAACAGGAAAAGGGTTTCGTTTTCATCCACCGAAATCCATTTATTTCCCCAGATCAGTATGCAAAATAGTAATTTTCACCAGTAGTCATTTGTTTTATAGTAGAGAAATACGGAACTCCCTATTTAAGTACACACATATTTTATTTCTAATTGTTAATTTTACTTGTACTTCTATAGCAAATTATATCATTTGAAAGTACACGAGTCAAGCAACACACTATTAATGATCATGCATAACTTTGAAATATTTATTGATGTAAAATAGCTGTTTTCTATCCTCTAAAATATGTTACATCTTATTAACTAAAACTTCTCACGTTTTACCACTGAAAATTATTGCACATAACAATAAGCAACAACACGTAGTGCAGAAGCGTCGCGTGTGATATTTATCACTTTTTTTCTGTTATTTGGCTACTTCCTTGTTTAATTCAACCTATAATTGAACCTCTTGAAAAGTTCATTTTTATATACTAGGAAAAAAAATGTTTTAATGAATACAGTTGTCAATAAAATTTTCAAGATTGCTTGAAATCTACTCAGAAGCACTTTCACTACTGGTTTATAATGAATATCACGTTGAAACGTACAGTAGGCACCAATATTATTCCAGACCTAAGATTCAGATAATTTAACCGTCATGAATTACAATTATTATATTCAGTCGGTATGAGAAGTTCGTTTTTCTTAACAGGATAACTTTTATGTTTCATTCAAAATTTTACTCTTTCAGAATTATGACGGAGAAGTTCGTTTAGAAAGTTTTCACGATCCTGTGAACAACATCTAAGGCATGGAATTTGTTATTTTCATCCTCAAAAATGTTTTTCTTTGCATTTTCCCTGAACTGCTTCAAATGCAGAACAATAAAAAATAAATGAGAAGTTTTAGTTTTTTATACCTAGATTTGTCTTCATTTATTCAAAAATCTCGCTCGCTATTGATTCCGTTTAGCTTTTAGTCTAAATATCGGGACCGGTTTTCCTCTACCAGAAGTCATTCACTTTAGCGTTGATGGTTGCAGTAGCACGTTTACAACCATAAATTCACTGAATATAGTCCAAACTGAGAAAGTAAATCGGTTCACACGGATTACTATCACGATGAACACACTGCGCGGCAGCAATCAGCAGTATAACTCTTGTTTGTCGGCGAATAAATCTCATTGCAAAGCGACAGTGTTAAAGCGAATCAATTTCTTCATTAAATCAAGCTCATATTCCTTCAGTATTGTTTCCCGTGACCAATATTATTAATTGCTGAAACGTATAACGTTGGTGAATATCTCACAGTAGAATTAGAAACTCACAACTTCATGCTAGAATGAGATTAAGAGAGGAAACTATTTTCTGTTCATTAGTGGCAATACGCCTTCGAGATTGCAATTAATACTAAGTTTCCATTCGGAAAAAGTATTCAATTTGAGGCTGATAAAATGCCTTATGTCATTGAAAATCATGTGGCAGTGTGCATTAAATCCAAACAGATTAAATGCTTTTATCAAAACTTCTTGGAACTATCACTAGTCCACAACGTTATTTAATTTCTGAATGGACTTTTGGTTCCAAAAATAAAATGAATAGCCATTTACGGGTATTGAAATTAAGCTTAACTACAAACTTCCACGTTAAGGGGCTATATTCACTTTGATCAAACACCAGAAACCACAGTAGTTGCTATTACATCACACTGTCGATTGAGGTCCAGTCGAGTTTTCCTCAGTCAGAGAACCTGCTGGCTGAAGAGATTATAGAATACTTGACGCACTGGATTTGAAGGTTTCATGAGTCACTCATTGCGTATTCGCAAAGTTAAGAAGTAACCTCCTGTTGATCTTTGGCAGAGCTGGTGACGAAGGTAATCTCAATTTTGGAAACAAAAACTGACGATTCATTTTAATAACTAAAAATTAACATTCTTGTCCCTAATATTGAAAATTAGCACTATTTGCAGCACATGTAATTTTAACTGCTGTAGTGCTAGGACGAATGGTAATTACTCACCGTGGCCGTGGTCGACGGCGTCGGCGTCGCGGCACTGGTTCACTCGCGCACAGGTGTCAGGTGGCCGGGCTCCGCGCCTCACGACGCCGGAGTGACGGAGCACGTGCGTCTCTTCTCTCTTCTCCCCCCGCAGGCCGCGCGACGCCGCGCACGCGTGCTCATGCCGCTGGCTCTGCCGCTGCGGAGAGGTTTCAATTTCCGGCATGAAAGTGTTCGTTGGCTTCGTGTAATTACGGATAAAATTATGGGATAAGGACCACTGTGACTTGTACACACAGGGCGACCATTAGTTAATTGAAAATAAAAGCCATTTTAAGAATTTTTCGGACTTAATAACCATGAAGTAAATCTTAGGGCGTTGGAATTAAATGATTGGGCACCCACTGAAGTGAAATAGTCGCTTCTACGCAGCATTAGGGAACATGAATTTGTGTACTATTGGGAAAATTAGTTTAAGCAAATCGTAGTATTTGCAGAAGGTAAACAACATATGCTAATAGCGGCTAATAACCGTTCAGCGAAATAACGGGATGGTGCAGGAATTTTTCCTTGTGTTGCGAGGGCCAATAATCACGTATACAAGAGAACATAGACCGAAAAGCTTCAAATAAAATGCCAACGCAGCAAACTAAAACCCAAAGATAAATACATTTATATATTTTATTATAAAATTTAAATAAATTCAAATTAATTAAATCAATTTGCAGATAAGAGTTAATGAATACACGATCTATAGAACGGGAGATGCTGACGTCACGAGTTGTGTAAGACACAATATTTGGAATTTTTGTTTGATAAACAGAAGTTGTTTCATTAAGTTAGAGCTAGAAATATATTTGGTTTTAAGCTAAGACTGGGAATCGAAACCGGGACCTTCACTTGGCTGGCACGTGGTGCTCTTTACCATCTGAGACATCCGAGTCGACTCCCAGTCAGGTGCTAGCCAATGTATTGTCCTAAATGAAGGCTCTCCAACAATTTAGTATATCTCTACTCGGGTGGCTGAGATGGTAAAGAGCCCCACGTACCAAGTGGATATCCCGGGTTCAATTCCCGGTTATGTCTCGATTTTTTCCATCCTATTCCTTTAATAG
The DNA here is from genome assembly GCA_037074705.1 of Zhengitettix transpicula. Lineage (NCBI taxonomy): Eukaryota > Metazoa > Arthropoda > Insecta > Orthoptera > Tetrigidae > Zhengitettix > Zhengitettix transpicula. The sequence goes on from CM073591.1 coordinate 164,157,258, forward strand.
AATTTCTTAGCCTTTCTGACTGAGTTTCGTTTGAAACAATTTCTTCTGTTCTTATTATACTTAATAGTACTTTAAAAGGGATTAATATTTTAATTCTAAATTTATCCAATTAATGACAAATACTTCTTTGCAAATAATATTCCTAAAATAAACAAAATCCAGGAGAAACTTAAATATTCTTCTCAAGTAAACTGTTTTTATCTGACTTCTGAGGACCCGAAATTTAATTGAAGTAACAAACTATCTACCTACCAACAGAAATACGAAAACATTTACTATCGAGACAAATATGAGAACTTCATGCTCCTCATGTCATTTAATTGGTTATAAAAAATTCCCAACATGTACTAATGAATTATAACCATATTTTAAAATACTTACTGATTCTAACTGTTCTTTCAAATCATTATTCATAAACTGAAATCTCTATTACACCCAATTCTTCCGCAATGCATCTTCCAACATGACATCTTGGGTGTCTAAATATCCAATTATTCTTTTGTCGGCCATGTCATTATTGACCCGTATTTGGCTACCTTCAATTCCTTAATATTCAAGTCCATGTCTTTCACTATGGTATCCAGGCAACGGGTCTTTTGTCTTCTTCTCGGTCTCATTACATTCTCCACCTGGTCCCTTTTAAAGTCATACGGCCCACATCGCATGAATAAAGAAATTCAGTTTCCGCTCGGTGATCTTGCCTTCCTACGACTAGTCGGGGTGTTTCAAGACCACTTCGTTGTTTCTCTAGCTGTCCACGCATTATCAACAAATATATTGTAATAATTAACAATGATTTAATTAATCAACAAGAATTTAAAACATATAATTATTTATTTTCACTTTGTTGCTTTAACTCACAAACAATTACAATTTAAAATTTTAGATCTCAGGGTCTCTACTGGGTTTGATAATGGACACAACAAGTAGTTTTCAAAATCTTATTAACAAACCGTTTACAATTTACCTAGACAATATGTCGATAGCAAGAAATTAAAAATAAAATAAATTAACTCTTAATGACAATTAAAATAGAACGAAATCTGACTTCTATCCTTTAATTACGTTTACATAGATCATTATTTTGTATTTTGTTACTCACATCTGTCCAGCTGGTTCCAGCATTCCTTTTGTTTTCGGGAGTACACTATTGCAAAATTTTTCCACTGATTCTAATATTGAATCACAGCTTTTACACTCTTGAAGTCCACCTTGATAGGCTCCCAGGAACTCGGATGATCCTCCTTTTTTTCAGCTATCTGATAACTGCTTGCCTTATATGAATCCTGTAATTCATAGATTTGCTAGTCTTTTTACCGCTTGGGAGTTAAACTGCAACTTTACTATTCATGGCTGGCTACAGACGTACACTGCTTTACTTAGCAACATTTACGATGTAATTCTCCCGTGAATGTTTTTACTTTGTCTTCAACTCACAACTTTGTTTAATAATACATCAAACGACGGCTAGTCTCTGCTCTAGTATCATTTGTTCCGTCCTCCAAAATGTCCCGTCACCAACTGAACTGTCGTAGTCTCGAGTTTTAGCGCGCATACGCCATTTTCGACTTTCCGACAAAGTAACAGGCCCGGCTCCATTGTCGCTTTGGAAGCTCCTGCCGCTACAATTAAATTTTATGTCCAAACAATTAATGTCCTAATTAATTGGCATTACAATATATACCCATAAACAGAAACATATTTACTTCTTCTGTTCACACTGTTACGTTCCATGTCCCAATCTCATGGGAATGTGAGGGTCGTGAGCAATCGTCATTTATTGCTCAAAGTCATTTTGTTACATTTCCATCGTTTCATGATCTTGATGGTTACGCTTCGATTACAATTATTTATAAATGTGTATGCCCTAATAATTAATAAATTCTAATCCGAATAATATAAATACTCCAATCGTTCACAAAATTTTCTAAATCTATAAATCAACGTTATTTTGTAATACGTTCAGCATTTAAAATCTACTCTCACATTTAAGTTCCACTAAGCTTTATGTCTCGTCAAAAATAAAAGACAGTATTTCAGCGAATGGAACGCCACGAGAGAGATGTTTGACCTTTAAAGAACCGACCTCCGGTAGTGAAGGGGTCAGGTTAGAATCCCGGCGAGGGAGTGGATGTGTGTGTGTGTCAGAGACACTCTCCTTAAATCAGTCGATCCGACAAGAAAAAATTATTTCCCATAGTGATCGCTAATAACCAGAGCTTTTGATGCGACTGTAAATAAATCAATATAAAAAAAAACTTTAAAGAAAAGCTCCGGAAAAATAAAGGACGTTGTTCATAGAACTTTAGTGCGACCTCATCTATGGGACAGTTTGTGGGGATCAGTATAGGAATTAGTACATTCTAGCAATGGTCAAAATTTAGAAAAATAACTATGAAATTATCTTGTAGACTTACGGTAAATGATTTACAAACTATGATAAGTATAAGGAAGCGGACTACACTTTGTGCATTATTCAGGGCACATAAAACGTTTGGAAAAATGTTAACAATTATCTTTTACCTCCAATTACATATCTAAAAGACATCATTCGTGCAAGATTAGACAGTGCAAACAGAGAGCTGACACAGAGAAATTTTCAGTACTAAGCTGAATCATTCGGAATAGAAATAACCTGTCTGCAAATGTGCTAGCGGCGTACCCACAGTGTATAAAACAATTAAAGAGGATATCAATAATTTTTAATAGTGAATTCATGTAAATTAATTCTCCTTGGCGCTGCAACTCATTTATGGCGCCGAAATTTTTGTAAAAATATTAGTAATTTTATTAATAAAATTGAGTGGAGTAAAGTTGAAAGTAAAATCATATATCATTATATGGTGTTTTAAAAATAGTGTAATTTATCAAGGCATTGCACTGAATGGAGGTGCAGTAATGAGAAGTGCAAATAAATATAGGACGTCACTTATAGTTTTAGTGATAGTGAATGTTTATTAATGGTGTTGTACATGGAATGGAACAATTTTTCCCTTCTTTATTTTATGTTCTTTTTTTATAGTCGCATACCTACTAAGCTCATTAGCGATTTTGCGCTATGTTGCGTTTCTTTGTTGAGGAACTGACGAGTGATGGTTTCTCAGTTTGTAAACACGCATACAAACGTCCATGCCCTCGTCGGGATTCGAACCCGAGACCTCTGCGATGCGAGGCAGAGACTCTGACCGCTACTTTATGTTTTTGTTTGTATGTATTCTGTGTTCTTTTTGTTTTTATTCTCAACATCACCATTGTAATTGAATAAATCTATCTTACCGTATAAAAACAATTGTGCAATTTCGTGTGATTGTGATATTCTTCGTAATATTTTAAAACTATCCGTTCATAGCTAATGTATGAAAATAAGGATTACATTAATGTAGGATACACTAGTAATAGCAGTGTCATGGTTAGAGCAACAGTGATATGAGCGCCAAAATCAAAAATCGAGTTCACAGCAACTAACCCCACCGCAAAAACTGCAACCACCCCGCACCCCATCGGCCTCCCTATCCGTAGAAGCAGAGTCATCGTCCAATGTACGTGAAGTATGTAAATTGGATACATTATGTGATGTTCGATCAAGTGTTTACTGCATTTATTCTTGTGAGAGTAACTTTTCCCTAAAATGTGAAATAATTAAAATTTCTTTCGTATTTACACTTCAATTCATTTCAAAATAAAATTTAGTAATTTATGTAATTACCTAAATAACATTAAAATACCATTCTAATAACACCTCAAACCCAGGTATCATAGACTGGTTGGCTACTTTCTATCTCCTTAGGTCTACAGCCCATTGATGGGCTTGGCCTAACAGGACGTCTGCCAAACTGTCATATTCCATAAGATGTTTTGGATTTTTGGAGAGGCAAATGAGCGTAGCGATTCTCCTTCAGTCGTAACCCCAGTTTGCCTGACAATCTCGATCACAAAAATCCGTGCCCCTGATGCGAAGAGGTGATGCTAGGCCGCTACATCAAGATGGTTGTCTACTTTCAGCAGTTGAAAAAATACATCAATCCCGATAGCATAATCGGCGATTTTACAAATGAATTACTGTATATCTACGAAAAACCTTCCCTGTGGTGAATTTACATTATTTGGTTGCTCCTATGGTAAATTTTTCTGCTTCGGTTGGCGAATGAATTCTATTCGCTGGTTTAGAAATGACTTTCCCTCCAGACAATTTCACCAACTCACATTCAACAATTTGTATCACTTTTCTCGAATAAGAATCAATTTAAACTGACTCTATTACTTTGCATCATCTTTAACTTATATTTTCAGATTTCTCCTTCACATAATATTTAAATTTCACGAGATTTCCCCTGAATCCCCCATTAAACACCCGTAAAAGTTTTGATTTCTACCAAAATTCGAATTTACTTACATAGGAGTTCAGATTAAGTAACTTCACGTCCTTACAACTTAACGAAATAGTCAATCCCCACACAGACCTTGACTATTACAAACTTCTTTCTCAGGGCAATCTGGCACCTTTTCAGGTAGATCAGTCCGACAGCACACAGCTGCACAATATATGAATAAGTACGTTTTATCGTATAGCCTTAATTCTGCTAATTTAAACTTAGTATTATTACAAAATGTATCATTACTAGTTCTATTGTGCTACTATGAAGGTAATGTTTGGGAAAATAGTTACTGAAATATATGATTATTGTCAGTTGTTTTATTAAGAGCACAGATTAGATATATGACTGAAACCTACAAAAAATAATCAAATTAAGTCATATAATATCTGCTAAATAATTATCAAAAAACATATCCTCCCGTAACTTTCACATAGAAACAACTAATGAAACAACTTCTTCTTTAATATATCTATCCAAACCGTAAATTATATATGATATATAAGGACTTGTTTAGGACAACATGTATCATATTACTTTTTAATTAGATAAACTCAAATCAAGAAGAAGCTGTTTAGAAAAAAATCACTTCCTAAACTCATGTCTCTCTCGACTCTTGCATTTTTTTTCTGCTCCTGAAGAAGTGAGCAAGGCTTCCAGAAATGATGTGTGGTATTTATATTATCACTTCTTTTGTCAGTATTTGTTTATCTTTCTTATTATTATCATTTCACTCTAGGCTACATTAAGTCGATTTTAGCCGACAGCTGTATCCTGTTGCTTAATTTCTTTCTCTGTCTCTGAGAGAAACTTATTTCACTGTTTGTAACACTGGTTTCAGAAAGTTTTTCTTTTCTAAACCATCTTCTCAATTTCTTGTTTTGCCATCTAAGTACTGGAAACCCCGGTAGATATTAGCGTCTAATAAAATGACTGGGGGCGTTGATGGATGATGTTTTTTTACCTTTAGCTGATGATAGAAAAGTATTTTGGGGGCAAATGAATTTAAATAATAATTATCTTACAAATATTTGTTCCATGAACCAGGAAGCAGTGTTTCTGGTAGTTGGAATATTTTGTGTGTGTGATATGAAACAAACTGTCGAATTTTACCAATTTTTTGGAGATTTGTCGATAATTATTTATATATATAAGCCACAATCCTATTTATGCTTGTTACACTCGCCAACCTTTGTCTAAATTCATCGTTTGCAACTGAACAGCCTTATTCCACTGTATCTGTTTCTTCGCGTGCTACTACGAGTTATCTTAAAATTCTATAGTCAAGTACTATGCTCTACAATGTGTATCTCAACAACATACTCGAAATTAGCTGCGTAGGCACTCTTCAATTGCAGCACAAAGAACAATGTGTCCCTTCTGTGATTCTATGAGAGACATAAAAACCTTTGATACCGTTTTTAGAGTTCAATACAATAAACGAAGCATTGCCTTTCAGCAATTCAGTGTCGTTCTTCTTCGAAACAAATTATTTACTTGCCTAAAAAGGTACTTAATAATCTTCGGATAATTTTTCCCGCGTTTATTCTCTAGATATTTTCGATTTCCACGGATCCTTGCGTCTAACGCAGAAGTTTATATCTAGAAGAGGTAATTGACCTTAATACGATACATTCGTTACTGATAAATTCAGAACACATTTCGGATGAAGTCACTCCGAAGGGGTACCAAGTAAACTCCCTTATTGTCAATACTCTAATAGTCTTCTCCACTCGTGAGACCGATTGTTCTGCACCCAAATATTAATTCATATCGAGATTCCACTATGGTAAAATATCGAGTAATCTTACGTCTTGTAATCATAAAGTAATATCAATTTAATTATTATAGTGTCATGAAGGTATATTCAAATTATATTTTAAGATTTTATCTGCATTGTCGAAATGTAAATACTGATAGAAGTAGTTTAAAAATAAAATATAAAAAGTCTGTTTTAGAAGTACACGATTAAGATAAATAATATTTCGTATAATTGCTACATAAATACCACACTAGTTATTTGGGTAATTATTTATCTAATTACAAGTGGCATAAGCCATAAATAAAACAGATTTCCTAATAACGATTGAAGACATGTGATAAAATATAAATAAATTTAAATAATCAAAGCATTAAAATTACAAATGAACTTTTCGTAAGTTGACTACTTAATTAAGGAATTCGTTCATAAATTTAAAACTTATTTCTTCTTATAAATCAGAAAAAATAATGAAGACGGAAAAGGAATACGTTTAAACTATTCATATTCATATTCTGCATCATCTGCTGGAAAAGAAAATATGAGACATTTCTATTAGAAGAAGACATCAACAAAATCTATATTTACACTAATGAATATAACATTGACAATAATATTAAAAAATGTAATTCAATCTCGTTTACAAAAAACATTAGTGACACGATTCGGAATGTAGTTTCATCGAAAAAGAATCCCAAACGTTTAAAGCAGCAAACAATCAGAATATAAAGGTTCAGACGATCTTATAATATTTTCTGTATTTCTTGAGGAAAAAGAACGTGTTTGTCTGAAAATAAATTATTGTTTGGCTGGTCCAGTAAAATATTGTGATAACTGTAAGTGGGGTGGAAGCCGATACCGATATTCTTGAAATCGAATTGATATTGTTATGGACGGGTGTAGAAAAGATTCTCCGATGTTTACTAGTCCATCTTACTGCGTAGAATCATCAGAATGCCTGTTTTCAGAAGACATAGTTCTGTTTCTGTACAAAATTTTCTTGGTATGTGAAACAATTATGTAAATTTTTTTTCAACGTAAGCGAGTTGTGGCATTTTTTAGCTTGAACGTCATTATGTAAGAGTAAAGTTAATTTCGGAGGAATCGTGAGCAGCTATATCAATAGTTTCCTCGCAATCAGTTCAATATTTGAAAATAAACACCATTGTGCGTTGTAACACGTATAGAAAGACGAATTACAACGCTGAATCACAAGGCGTCAGTAGACAGCGCAGATGCGAGACCGTTTGTAATCCACATGGTGTGGACTGGTGGCAACTCCCTTTTAATAGAATAGGAAGGGATTTGAAAGGGGGGATGCGGAAGGGTAGAGGAAGGTAGCCAAGGGTTAACTAGGGCCCCCGGGGTATATTTTAAGGATCCTACCCGGCATTCGCCTAAAAGTGATGCAGGTCAAACACTAGAAAACCTGTATCAGGTAGGTCGGGCAATGGGTGCTTGTCCCACACCCTTCAGATAGCGGGACAGGGTTTTGCTATGGGGACGCAGAATTCACTTCCTTGTGCCTCGACCTGTTTAGGAGGAAGATGGCCGACTGTTCCAATGGAAACAACAAACAACTCTTACCGTATGCTCAAGTTCTGCGACCCAGGAGCATACACCTCTCAAAACAGGCCGAGGTGCCTCCGCATGTGGGAACCTTCGTTCAAAACCGGAGAGAGGAAAAGTCATCCCCAAAAGAGATAAATATTTGAGTTAATGAATATAAACTGGTAAGTAATGATAAAAATCTAGATTCAGACAAAAAAATTTTTTTTTCTTTATTTAAATCGCTATATAATTTTAAATTAAAATATCATTGATATAAATCAAATATCGTTGACAGGTAGTATTATTTTATCATATGAGTTTTCATAATCATATGATCCGAAAAGTAATTAAATTAAATGACCACAAATGTAATCAAGACAACACTTTCTCTTCGAAATCATTAGTTTTTATGAAGTAAATAGAATACAGTATTTTTATTTCTAATTTAAAGGGCACAAAATAATTCAAAGAGCATTCAAATAAGTGATTATTTAAGAAAATTGGACAAACATATATCCGGTTATGATTTTAACTTTGACGATATTTCTCAGAGTAATATTAAATTATTCAGAAAATTATACATCGAGATAAAATTTTACAATGTACAAAACCTATTTTTCATGCCAAATTTCATCCATTTAACACAAATACTTTAATTTTCATTATTAATTCGTGGCATTTTTGAACATACAGTTCTTATATCATTACAATCAAATTCGTCGAATCTCTTATCTCATGCTCTACTGACTGAGTTTGATAATTAGAACAAAATCAATGTATAACCTGACAATTAACAATTCAAATATAAAAAGTTAACCTAAAACAATATGAAAATAAGTGAAAAGAAAACTGAACGAAATCTGACTATACCCTTTTAATTATCGTTTACAAATTTATATCAAAGTTTTGGTTACTCACGGACCGTCTGTCTGGTACCAAATATCTCTCTTGTATCTTGAAAACTACCACACTAAAATGCCATTTTTTACACAGACTCTACACTTCATTGAAAACTTTAATAGACACGATTAAAATACTCGTCCTCTGCTATTTGGAACCTCGGATGAGACGCCCCATTCGGTCTGCTAGTGGTTGTCGGTCTCCTCTATGCGATAATTGTTCAATCGGCATGAAGCAACCATTTGCTTCACCGTGTGAAAATTATTAAATAAATCTCTCCGTAAAATATTTGCTTGCTTTCATGTAGAAATACAGGATCTCGCCATTCGTATTTTATATTTGCAAACTTTACTGTTCGTTGCTCTATGTGAACTCAAATGTATTATATCTCCCCGTCTACTTTTAACTGTTTCATCTCTCGTACGCCACCATTCACAGCCGATTCCAGACTGGCTCTCCAAGTGCATACTCAGTTTAAGCGCGCGGGGTCTCCATTGTTGAACAAAGGACAAACCCGCCTTCATTGTCACCTTTACGCATTCGTGCCGCGAACAATTGAAATATATTAAAAACAATTAATGGCCTGTTTAATTGGCATTACAATACATATATATTCTTAACTAAAAATCATACTGAGTGTTTTTTCGCCAATACACTAAGAGTAATGAATATGAAAGAATATATATATATATATATATATATGCAGAATTATCTTTTGTACGCATATAATTCGCTGAAGCTAATTTCATGTCATCAGTTACGGATTATATAGTCGTGACATCTTTCCTCAGAAATTATGGAGTGTAAATGATCACTAAACGTTACTATTTTAAAGTCCTGGTTTTTAATGAAAAATACCACGTCGGAAGTGGATAATAATCCATAGTGATACGCGGCCTGGACGTTGTATCGATTATATTTTTAGCTGAAGCATATATTCACATAAGTGCCCCCTAATAAATTATCCCTTATCAAGCGCTGTGACTTTATATTAGAACTCTACTGATAGCCCCTAACAGTAAAGTACAGTCAATGCCTCCTTAGCATTTTATTTTTTAAAAGTTATTGTAGCGTTAAATTTTATTTAAAAATTACAAAAAAAAATTATTTTTATTTTTAAACATAGCATTATGGTTTGATATATTATATATACTGTAACAAACACGTCATTTCTCACATATAATAATTATTTTTTAGGGCGCCAGATAATGTTTGAATAAAGAAACTATCAAAACTTAAATTCAATATAACAACTTTATTGTATTCGAGGTATTACAGTAACTAGGCGTGACTATAAACTGATGCGGGACCTCTTTAATTAGTAGCTCCGCGATCTCTCTTGCACATGCAAGACTACTTTTGAGACTTCCGGATATCAAAAATTGAACCTCTTCATACGAGTTCCTCTCGGAGACTGAACTGCTAACCGCTCTTTGTGAGCTCCAATCGGAGACTAAACGCTCCGCGTTTGATGAGTTCCTATCGGATACTAAGTGTTCCGTTCTCTACTAGTGCCATAGGACAACTATAACTTAACCGTGATTTTTCGCCAACAAGCATTACGTAACAAAATAATACCCGACGCGGTATTGCACCGAAGGATGCCGACAAAGCAAATGTAACATAACAAAGAACTCATCGATGACGAATTGTCATGTTACAAATGTAGTGTAAAATCCTGACGATTTCCAATGAAAGCTTATATAGGTCATGTCATTGAGTCAAACAGGTCTTGGTTCTCGACCTGAGACATGGACTACAAGCTGTTACACGCTTTTGAGTAAAACTATAGATAGCTACAACTTCTCTCCACTAAGATGAAAGTCCTGGTTAGACTGTTACAAAATTAATGTGGAATATCCTTCATATACTTAAAGCAGGCAACAATCACAAAGTGAAGAAGAAGAGTAATCAGATGGTGAACATAACGTATTTTGGAGTGATCAAATTCTAAAAATAAAATTAGACCAACTACACTGGAAACATATTTTAATCTTAACTAACATATATTTTTAACTAAAGATCATACCGAATGTTTTTTCGCCAATACACGCCGATTAATGAATATGTAAGAAGGAATTGTCACATCTCACAAGTCGCTTGCTAACGTACGCGCCTGCAGAATAGCGGGCTCGGGTTCGAGTCGCAAAGGAAGAAGTTTTATTTAATAATAATAAAGATAGCCAAATACAGACAAGAAAAGGGATAATATAAATAGCACACAAGGGATCCTTGTACCTTTCTTCAGTTGCTAAGAACAAATGAACTGGTCAGTTGTCAAAACTCAAAAGAGAAGAAAACGCAACGATATTGGGAAAAATAACCCTTCTGCTTTCCCATTGTCGTTGCGTTTCCTTCACTTTGAAGTTTTATCGACTTTCCAGTGCAATTGTGTCCCTCTAGGCTCTTCTTAGCACCTGAAGAAAGGTACAAGGTTCCCAGAAACATTGTGTGCTATTTATATTATCACTTATTTTGTCTGTATTTTGCTACCTTTCTTATTATTAATTTTCCATTTGAAGATTTTCATTTTATTTCGTTTGTTTACATTTCTGTTTCTAGAAGATTCTGTTGCTAAAATTTTCGGTTAGTAGAATATTCGATCACTGTATAAACAGAAAATTGTCTCAGAGCATTTTAGTAGTGTTCAGTATATTTGTACTGTGTTTCAGCGTGCAATTATCGCCTTCCACAACTTGTGTTAATCTTTTACTTAAAACTCTAAAAACGCAGAAATATTATAGTCTAACAGTAACATAATTAGAAGTTTTAATCTATTGCCCGGGTAAGAATAACAACTATCAACAATATAAAATCAGCTTGGATTCAAAGAGTTTTAGAGAATTGGTCTAATTAATTAATTTTTGACACCCATATTCTCAATAGATCTAAGCTTCATATTGATATAATTTTGCGGCTGACGAAGCTACAAATAATGATGTGCGCCTAAACGTAATTTTGAATTAATTAAATTTTTAAATAATAGTATTTTATAAATAGCATTTGATATAATACCTGTGTTGTCAGCTATAATGGCACACTTGATTTCATCAGTTAACTTCCTCCGTACTTGGTCCTTCTATAGAGTTCTGGTATAAAAGGACTCTGTTACATGTAGGCCTATATGAATATCCACATTCGTCACTTCCGGAGCTAGTAATAACTTTTTGTTTCTATTTGATAAAAAGCGTTAATTCGGTTCAAATATAAACGTGAATTGAATAAAATTGAGTTTTTTTTCTCTAACTATATAATTCTTCTGCGTCCAATAAAATTATTTTCGTTACTATGACTTGAATAACGCTGCTTCTGTCAGTGTCTAACTCATAAAGTTACTCTATCAACAAACTGTCTGCGAAATATACACCGAACATCTCGCAGTACTTGAAACTTTCTTCGCAGATCGACAGATCTTATATCGGACCAAAATTACTCGTAATACGTTCTTTACTACTATAAGAAGCGAAGCAATGCCATCCCTTCCGATATTTACCGTACAAAACATAACATCGTCACAGGCGTTTTGACGTCGGCCATTATTCCTCGCATAACTTTAAAAAAATATTTCAAATGACGGGTTAATGTCACATTACCCCTTAATATTCCCAATAAGTAACCATGAAAACAAACGCCGTAAAGTGTAGTGAGCTAACATGTCATTCGACTTATGTGTGTGTAAATCAGAAATAATATTTTCAAGTAAATTTTGTGGATAGTGTTACTGGAAATTGAGGAAATAATTATAAGCTGAAAGAGAGAAAATCAAACGAAATGATATACATGAGAGACGAGCAAGTAATAGAACGATATTCGATCCCATGAAAATCATTTCCCAATAGTTCCTACTCGCCTTAATTACAACCGGAGCATAGGCTTCGAGGTTTTAGTAACGACCAAAAGACAGGATGCTGGCCCAACAGGTATGTACTGTCCTGTAATTTGAAACATATTAAAATATTATCTCCGAATTAAACTGTCCACGAACATTAAATTACAAATCCATGTGTGTGCTTATTGTGATGGGGTGTTGTACAGGTACAACTGGGAAGTTTCCTGATGATATCCAAATATATCATTTTTGTCTATGAAAATTTGTTAGAATAATTTAAAAATCTTCTTTCAAGGAATATTCATTATGTATCACTTACGGTGTTGAAGAATTAACGTCTCATTCAGTCATTGTATGCCTCAGGAGAATTGTAAAAGAAAACCAGAATAAATATTTATGACCCTCTACTGCAGTGTTTCCAAACCTTTTTTCTACCATGTCCCTCTAATGTTACATGTACATTTTTTTTATATTCAAAACTTAAATTGTTTCAGAAAGAAGCCTACTTACAACTTGTGTATCACGGTTCTTCAATAATAATAATTCTTTGCATAAACAAAGCAATTATTTATTTTAATCCGAAATTGCTAAAACTATAAAATTTTCAGTCACGACGCCCATTCGAGATTTCTTTATTATATTAAAGTCCTATTTCATTTAACACGCAGAGTTCCTGTTAGACTACAGTAGACAACCAATTAGCGCATGTCAGAACAATTGTCCAATACAGTACGTACTATTCCTTCACAAGGCACAGTAATCCATACTCTCAGAGTTAATTGTAATTCATATTACTCCAATCTTTCAAGAGTGGTACTATAGAAATCACAAAACTTAACACATGCTTACTTCAAATTTAGATAACAATTTTTCCTTTTGTACAAGTTAAATCATAGCTGGATATATTTCAACTCCAGAAGAGCTCATTTTCGAATTGCTTCCATTTGGCGCGTGGTACCCATGTTTGGAAACACCGATCTACTGCAAAGGCTAGATAACACACTATATTCTATCAATAGCAAATCGACATTCAGGTCCTCTAACAACACTAGACATTTTCCAAATATTTTATTCAATTATTCTAAAAAAAATGAAACATCTGAATAGCACGTTTCATTTCTTCTTGATTCATTGATTTGTTTTATTTCCAAAAAATATTTGAGAAGAACAATACAATTAATCATTTACTTGCTTTGTATATTATTTTTAAGTACATTTTGGTTTCAGTTTAAGCACATTTCGATCGACCGTATTCTTCGAAAGAAATTAAAATAATAGAGCAGCAATACAAAAAGTGAATCAGCTAAACAAGATTCTCTGACAAAACCAGTATGAAACCGTTTTTCTCAAAGCTTATGCAATTTTTATTTCAGCAGCAGTCTCATAATACATCGCTTTCTTACGACACGAATTTTTCGTCATTGCAGAACAATTTTACCGATTGACACAATATTCACATATTTGCATAACTTTATTATTTTTTTTGTTTATTTATCATTTTGGCATTGCTACAATTTCCTAAATACTTTCGTTTTATAATCTTTTGTAATCGGCACCATATCAATTAATTTCCTAGCCTGAAACTTCCAAATTTTGGCTCCCGCTGGCGTTTGCTTCCGACTGATCTCAAATTCTCATTGAAGGTTTCAGAACTTCAAGCGCTAAAGCGCCGCCAAACCATACGATGCCAAGAGCACACAACACTACAAATTTGCTGCCACTGAGTTGGCTTGCAGACAACAGACAGTTTCCAGAGTATGTCTAATTGATTTCCCTTGCATACCTCTAAGTCATAATAAATTAAGTTCACTATTTAATTTTTACAAAATCTAATTACATGAGACAATTAATTTTAGAATTAAAATTATTTTGAATCACGTGTTTAAATGGGTTACTAAGTTATTTCTTTCAACACACAAAATATGAAATGATATTGAGAACATTGGGTAGAAAAAACATCAACAAACAATTTAATAATTATTTATCAGTTCCTCGAATAATAAAACAGGCACCTATGATTTAATTAAATTATGATCATTTTAATCTAATCATAGTTTTATTGAATCTATTGGGTAATTCGCAAGGCAATGTTAAAAACATATTCAATAAATTTACACAAAATATGAACATAAAATAAATTGGAAAAAATAGTTCCATTATACCTATAAAGATTTTTCTTAATACTAATTAAAATTAACTACCTTTACAGTCCTCAGCACTTCTTCTTACTGCATATTAAAATATTATTTTATTGTAAACTTCACTTCACTCACTTTTAATAGAAATCTTATTATATTCACAAAAAAATACCTAACATAAATCATTATCTTATTTTCAATTTTTTTACATTCAGAGGTTAAGTCCCTAACACATTTGCAGGCAGGCTATTCCAATACGGAATGGTCCTGTTTAGGAATAAAAATTTTCCTACTTCAGTTTCCTCTGTCTAATCTTGCACGAATAATCACTTTTAGATAAGTGTTTACATTTCTCCAGGCCGTTTTGCTATTTTTGACCTTAATAATGAACGAAGTCGGCCAGACTTCTTCCTTTTTTGCAAAACTCTCTACCTCTTTTTCCGAAAAGTCAAACGCCTTTTTATAAATTTTGTCATTGCTTGAACGTGCTGATTCCTGTACAGGTCCCAACCAGCTGCTGCATAGTCTAGTTCCATAACTTCTATAGGCAACGACGTTAAAGTTTCTGGAGCTTTTCTTTACAACACTGCGTACCAAGTTTAGTGCTTTCCATCCCTTAATGGCCACTTAATATACACGTTTAACCCATGAAAGGTCTTTACTACACGTCACAAACAAATATTTGCAGATATTTGATACTTCTATTAATTCGTCCCCCCCCCCCTTTGTCATTTGCACCCACAAGATTTTTTCAGCTTTGCGTAACTATTTTACTGCTATTATATTTGTTTTCAAAGACCAGTTTAATATTTTCTCTAAATCCGATTAAGGCATCGGCGACGTTTGGCTGTATAATTTCACTATAAAATGCAGTCGCCCGCGAATAGTTTTATATTTGACTGGATACCGGCTGGAAAATCGTTAATTATAAACAATAACACTTACCTGGTGTGACGTTTTAGTTTTATTATTCTTAATTTAAGAACGACAGACCATTTCGCGCTAAAATCTTAAAAGCAGTGTTATAATATCAAGAAAGAAAGCTCTAAGACTGCTCTTTACTTTGCTTAGATATATAATATGGCTATTATATATAATATAATATTATTATATTTTTTTCAACTCGGGTTATATCCTTTGTGAAACACAACGTTCCGATAACTGGCTCCCATTGTCTTCAGCTGACTGATACCAAGATCGTTTTATGTATGGTCCCTTGCTCCGTTCCTCTTGGCTTCATCGCGGACCTGCTGGGAACTGAGTGACCGCTCCTCTTTCTTCATTAAGTATTTAGATTATAGGTTTCCTCTGATTATTTTATTTAATTAATGCAAAAATGGGGTCGCAGGCCTTACTGAGTTGGAATCCAGTGTCTCGGTTCGTAACGTTTTCCATGGTCCAATTCTTACAGCTTCTGTAATCAGTTGCTTCACCATCTGGTGTGGTCCTTAATTCTCGCCTTCGCGAAATCAATTTTCTGCTCTGTCATGAAAGCGTGTTCCGCCACGGCCAACTTCTCAAGCTCGGAACATACATTTTCAACCATGCGATTTGTTTAGCAAATATATTTTAGTCCCCAGTTGCATGGAATAATGGAGTAATGGAGTAATGGCGGTAAATTGAAAAGTATAGGTCGTGAAATATATATCAAGTCATGTCAAATGCGCAGTAGAAGGGAGAAGGTGGAGGGGAGCATTGCCGTCAGATGGGAATTTTTGCCTCATTGACACATTATTAGTCGTTCAATTAATAATTTTTTATTTTTTATGCTTTAATTTACGCACTGTTAAATTCAATTACGATATAAAGATATTCAGTTATTTGCTCGTATGAAATTTGCTAATTTATCTTCAATACACTTCGGAGCTGTCTACAATGGCACCATGTCTTGACAGCCTTCATAAACTTTTCACAAACCAACCTTGGGATCTTTCAGGTGCTGCACCGTTACTAGTATCTTATGTATTAAATCCAATGTTCAATTTACAGGGTTACTGTATATATATATATATATATATATATATATTAATAAACTTGTGCGATTTACTTATTAATTGTTTGTTTGAATTAGAGGACTTCGCTTGAATTACTAAGTCATTTTAACCTCGTGCCATGAACAGGCCGTAGATGGATTCCTAGCCGGCAAATACGAATTTTATGATTGGTCCGCGTATTTGTGAGAACCATCCTAATTAGAGAGTTGATTAATGGAAATCGGTAGTGAATGTGAATATGTCGACGTAGAGAGCGCTTAATTCTGAATTTGTCTTTTGACAACTAGTGGGCGACGTCGCAGCGACCAGCGAGGCGTATTGGAGAAAAGCTCTGTCTACCTAGCGGATGAGCAGACGACCGACACACGCCATTCCCATGGGTCACAGTGGACTACGTCGCATTGTGGGGGAGCTGAGCTAGCATCCTTGATTGAGGTGGATGGTGCAGTAGACAACGACACACCAATTAGTATACTAACAGTTAAATCAGTAAAATCACTCCAATTTCATTCCATACCATGTTACAAAATACTGAATTAAATTTACATAAGAAATATTAACATAGAAAAATCTATAGAAATCTGAAGAAATTTTATGAAATCTTAAGAAATCTGACGTTAATATGTTTACAATGGAAATTCTTTACTACCAATCATCGGACCTGCTCTCATAAAACTATACTTATTCACTTCACTAATAATTTACAAGTATTTTCTTTAACAAGCCACGGTATATCACTGTTCACAACCTATGTTAGCACAATAAACCAAATCTCCACATTACTACAGACAATGAAGTCCTATAGAATATTTCACGGATAATCCGACCAGTTTTAAATCGCCACTGAGTAATATCTCTCTCATCAACTTATAACCACTTTTCAAAGCCTTATTTCATAAATTTAGTTTTTCTTCGCTAAATTTCCGGCCAACCGCCCACCGGACACGACTCCAACATTCCTTCTAGAACTTTTTCATCCAACATCTACCAGCCGACTGTTCTTTACTGTCCTGGTTCTTTTCGCAGACTCTCTCAAATTGACCGCTACTGGTGGGCTGCTTCTGCAGACTGTACAGTACCATTACAGACTGTACTTTCTGTTTCATTTCATACGCAAGCTGAATTCTCGTCAAAGCTTTTTCATCTCCAAACTCCACCGACAATAATACGTATGAAAACTCCACATTCTTATGCTACGCTGACTGCTGACGGTCGGAACTCTGTGATCTGGCGCTCTTTAGGAATTCAATTGTGTGTCGTGAAAGTGTTTTGCAATTAAAATGGCCAATTTTTTCTAATTAAGAGTTATTCATGTGTTTAAAAGATTTAGTATTGTAAATTCTGTGTAAGTAAAATTCAAGACCAATCATAAATGATATGTAAGCCTAAAGTTAATTTGAAGTTTGCTAAATAATTTGTAAAAGTTAAATAATTATTCGTACCGTCAAATTTCAGATTTTATTCCATTTATTGTTTATATTTTTAGGAGAATATATATGTATAACATTTGTAATTTGATGTTAATAGCTCTTTCTGTAAATTTTATATTTCATGCTAATTCTATAACTGTTCTGAGGCCCAATGAAACACCCTGAGAGGAAAATAAGAGTCTTGTATAAATTAAATAGCCATGGCAAATATATGTAAAAATGGTATAAAATAATTTTTTTGATTTAATAAATTTTTCATATTCCATAATAATTAAATGTCAGTTTAGTCAGTTTTAAACCTGTACTAGATTAAGATTTTCTATTAAAATTTGATAAATTCGAAAGTAAATTCAGAAAATTAATTAAAGATTAAAAGGGGTACCACAATATATACATATTTGTGTGTATGTGTGTGTTAATTAAAATTATCTCACCATTTACTTACATTCTCTAATGTCAAATATATTATTTAATTGAGCTTTAAATAATACATTGTTTAAATTATATTATACATTTTATGAGAACTTCACCAACTATTTGATTGAAAATAATTTCTGATTATTTTTCTATTGGTGTCATAATGTTGAATGAACCCATGACAAACATACTTAGAGTTATTTATCTGAAACATTAAAAATATTGACTAACCTAAGCAACATGATTGTGATGGATTCCAAAAGTGTTTTTATTGTTTACACACCTTTTATAAAATGAAACTGGTTTGTATGTAGAATTTTGTTTACAGAAAAATTCTGTAACCCTGTGAGATATATGTTTTTTAAAACCTGTTTCATTAAATTTGGTTACTTGATAAATATTTATATCATCCTTATGTGCAATGTCATGAATTATGCCAAGTGATATTACTTGTTCACATAACTTGATATTACTACTTTACTTTCAAATTGAGTATTTTACAATTTGTAAGGAATGGATGTATGCCAGTTATCATTTATAGCATTTATACATCCATGTGCATATAAGAAGGTTTCTCTTGAAAACCAAGTGCACATTTTTCATGAAAAGAACTTTTTTCTACACTGTATTTATTCTCCGAATAATGAAACAGAAAATTTGAGTTAATGCAACTCCAGACTTGGTGTTCACAATGAAATACAATTTTATTTAATGATTGATATTTTTCTTGTATATATTGTTTTTCATCACTAATGTTAGAAAATTAAGTATTGTACTGTATTTTGAAAATTCATAAAATAGATGACTTTACAAGTGAGTGATAAACTAACAACTCAAAACGAATGAAGCATATGGTTGAATGCATGATCTCATAGTATGTTTTCTCATTATTAAAATAGTGGTATTATCTTACAACATATGCAGCATGATTGTGGGGACGAATATTCCGTGTCCCCACGCGAGCAAGAGGGTCCCGTTACGCGTCCCGTTAGGGGATGCAAACAATGCTCCCCACCAAGTAACGGGACCCTACCGAGCACCTACAGCGTGCACACGGAGAGCGCCATTCTGTTTCCGGCTCTCGCGCGACACATTACCTGTGCTTCCCGACAACGGCCAGAGTCGCACCACGTGGTGGAATAAAGTTTTAGTTTAGGAGACCAGGCTTATTACTCCCGGCTCCGGGAATCCTAACCCTGCACGAGTCTCTCCTATATTGGTGACCCCTACGATGGACATTTTGAACAACAAAATCGCCGAGCTACAGCAGGAGATCGCAAGGCTGAAGGAGGATCCACGTGGCCAACACCATGACGCAGCACAGGTCTGTAGGATCACACCGAAGCTGCCGGCTTTCTGGGCGGACAATACGGACGTCTGGTTCGCCCAGGCGGAAAGCCAATTCGCCATCGCCGGCATCACGCAGGACGCCACCAAGTTCAACCACATCGCAGCTCACCTCGAACAAAGATGGGCTGCGGAAGTCCAGGACATCCTCGTCAACCCGCCAGCAACAGGCAAGTACGAGTGTTTAAAGAAAGCTCTGATACAGAGACTTTCGCCCTCACAAGAGCGAAGAACTCGGCTGCTGCTCAGAGAAGCCGAACTTGGCGACAGATCTCCGTCGCAGTTCCTGCGGTACCTCCGCAGCCTAGTAGGGCCTACTCAAGTGTCGGACGATTTCCTGCGGACGTTGTGGCTGCAGCGCCTGCCGGCCTACGTACAGGTCGCGGTCCAAAGTCATATAGACGCACCGCTCGCCACGGCCGCCCAAATCGCTGACAGGCTTATGGAGATTCCAACACCCGGTCTTCCACCGCACGTCCACGCTGCCAGCACGAGCTCACAGTCCACCAATCAGGCAGATGAACTCCACGGCCCATCAGCCCCTAGCCTCGAGCAGCGCCTGGAGGCGCTCACCGCGGAAGTCGCAGCCCTACGAGGCGAACGAAGGCCGCCAGCACGCCGCCAGCCGCTCGAACAACAGCGTGGCCGCAGCGACAACGCCAGCACCGAGAAATGCTGGACAAACGTTCCAGAGGTTTATGGACGAAGTGTTACAGGGGCTGGACTTCTGCTTCCCGTACATCGACGACATTCTAATCTACAGCGCGTCTCCAGAGCAACACCGGGAACACCTGCGAACCGTTTTCCGCCGATTGTCGCAGCACGGCATAATCGTCAACGTGGAAAAGAGCGTGCTGGGCCAGCAGGCCGTAACCTTCCTCGGCTACCACGTTTCCTCGGAAGGCGTAAGCGCCGTACCAGAACGTGTCGCCGCACTGCGCGATTTCCAGCGCCCATCCAACGCCAGAGGGCTCCGTCGCTTCTTGGGAATGATAAATTTCTATCGTCGTTTCCTTCCCAAGGCAGCGGCGCATCAAGCAGAGCTCCAGGAGGCTCTCTCAGGTCTCCGCGGCACCCACCCTGTGCCCTGGAACCCACTCAGTACAGCAGCCTTCGAGAAATGCAAGGCCTCGCTCGCCAACGCAACGATGCTGGCTCACCCGGACCCTACGGCACAGCTCGGGCTTTTCACCGACGCGTCGCAGAATGCAGTCGGCGCCAGCTTGCAGCAGCAAGTGGGAGGAGCGTGGCAACCGTTGGGTTTCTTCTCCCGGAAGCTGACGCCGCAGCAAACACAGTGGCCGGCATATTATCGGGAGCTACTCGCCATCTTTTTGGCGGTCCGGCATTTTCGTCACGCGTTGGAGGCTCAACACACAATAATATTTACTGACCATAAGCCCATATGTTTTGCCTATCAGCAGCAGAACGAGAGACTCCCGCCCGTTCAGAGGAACCACCTGACGTACATCTCGCAGTTCACCACGGACATTCGGCACGTCAATGGGTCCCAAAACATAGTCGCCGACGCGTTATCCCGCGTCGAAGCTTTGACAGCAGCCAATAGCCCGGTGGATCTCAGCCGCATCGCCCAGCAGCAAGCCGAGGACGACGAGCTACGCGAGCTGCTAGCCGGCAGCACAGCACTCCAGCTCCGCCACGTCGATGTCCCAGGACTCGACCTCCGGGTGTTATGTGATGTATCGACGGGTCGCCAACGCCTAGTCGTCCCAGCTCCAAGTCGCAGACAGGTATTCGACGCGGTCCACGGCCTGAGCCATCCCGGCACACGCGCTACCACGCGCCTGATTACGTCGCGTTTCGTTTGGCCCGGGGTTAAACGAGACATACGCGTATGGACTCGGGCGTGTTTGCAATGTCAGCGCGCGAAGATTACACGGCACGTCCACACGCCACTGGGAGACTTCACGACGCCGTCAGCTCGTTTCCGTCACATACACATTGACATCGTGGGTCCACTGCCGCCAGCAGGCTCTTACCGCTACCTCCTGACGGCGATCGACCGTGCATCGCGTTGGCCAGAAGCTTATCCACTGGAGCGAATCACCGCAGAAGATGTGGCCAACGCCCTGCTCCACGGCTGGATCTCGCGCTATGGCTGCCCAGAGCGTGTTACTACGGACCAAGGACGGCAGTTCGAGTCCGATATTTTTCAGGCACTGGGGAAGTACACGGGCTGGCAGAGGTCCCGCACGACGCCGTACCACCCACAGGCTAACGGGCTAGTAGAACGGCTCCACAGGCAGCTGAAGGCAGCGATAATGTGCCATGAAGGCGCCTCCTGGCTCGACGCCCTCCCGGTCGTCATGCTCGGGATTCGTACCGCCTTCAAGGAGGACCTGCAGACATCAGCCGCCGAACTGGTGTTTGGAGAACCGCTACGTCTGCCCGGCGAATTCTTCACCGCAGAACCCGAGCTTGGCGACCCGACGTCACTCATCGAGCGGGTCCGCCAGGCAACAACAAACATACGGCCCACACCGGCTTCGCGACGCTCCCGACCAGGAAGCTTCGTGTTCAAGGAGTTGGCGACTTGCACCCATGCTTTTCTCCGTGACGACGGTATAAAGGCCTCCCTTTGTACGCCTTACACGGGACCCTACCGCATCGTCAGCAGGGACGAGAAAACCTGCGTGTTGCATACAAGTCGCGGAGAAACACGAGTTTCACTGGACAGGGTAAAACCGGCCTTCATGTTGCGCCCAGAGGAAGCAGTTGGGCCCCCCAGCATAGCGCCGGCAGCCACGAACGACAGCCCGGTGGCACCACAGGCGACGTTCTCCACGCCAGCGCAAAGAGACTGGCCTCGCCCGCATCGCCTAGCAGCGCCGCCAACTCGCTCGGGTCGCCGGGCCCGTGCCCCGGACCGCTACTCGCCCACGCCGTAGAACATTTCGCACATTATTTTTTTTTTTTTGTAAATATTCTGTATATTGTTTTGTAAAAATTATGAACATATATATTTATTATGGTATTGTAATGCGACTCTGGCACAAAACGTATATCCTGACTCCGTCTCTTAACGGGTGGCTGGTGTGGGGACGAATATTCCGTGTCCCCACGCGAGCAAGAGGGTCCCGTTACGCGTCCCGTTAGGGGATGCAAACAATGCTCCCCACCAAGTAACGGGACCCTACCGAGCACCTACAGCGTGCACACGGAGAGCGCCATTCTGTTTCCGGCTCTCGCGCGACACATTACCTGTGCTTCCCGACAACGGCCAGAGTCGCACCACGTGGTGGAATAAAGTTTTAGTTTAGGAGACCAGGCTTATTACTCCCGGCTCCGGGAATCCTAACCCTGCACGAGTCTCTCCTATAATGATTATA
The DNA here is from genome assembly GCA_037074705.1 of Zhengitettix transpicula. Taxonomy (NCBI): domain Eukaryota; kingdom Metazoa; phylum Arthropoda; class Insecta; order Orthoptera; family Tetrigidae; genus Zhengitettix; species Zhengitettix transpicula. Next base: position 164,180,346 of record CM073591.1, read on the forward strand.
ATTTATTTCAAATTAGCATTTCTTTTTCTCAGATCTTTTCTAAAATCAAACTGAATTTTGTTATGAAATTATGCTTGCATATAAATTCTATAAATTTAGAGTATATATTTTTGCAAAAATGTGTATCCCATAGATTGATATCTCTAGGCTAATATATTTATTTACTACAATCTGTTAAATGTATTTAAAATACAGTATTGTCAAACTAAAATATTTATTTTGCAATAAATTTAACTGAAAAGTTTATTGAAAGCAACACTCTCCTTCACATTTCAAGAAAAAAAGCAGGGATGTGAAGATTATTTTATTGTGTAGTTCTATGGCCTACTTCTTAAACTTTTGAGATGTTAAAAAAAATACTGCATACATAGTTTTATACTTAATAATCCTAAGATAACATGAGTAAAATTTAAAATACCTATATTTGTATTATTGAATTTAAGACAATACTTGAGATGCCATCATATCTGAGCATTGTACATCTAGGCCTTAATTTGAAATATGAAACATTGAATAAAATTTTATTATTAACTGCATTATTTTACAGAATGCAGTGTTTCTGCAGTCAATTTGTTCCCACCCAATAATATTTCTGACATGTATATAAAATACTTCAACTGTAATTTTATTATAACTTAAGGTATGGTATAACTTCACTTTCTGGTATCCTGTATATAATACAAAAGGGTATTTTCTTGTATTTCAAATTAAATTATTTTCAAAATGATCTATTATATTAGTTTCCTAAAATAAATGTTATATGCTTTATGTTGTTATTCAAGATATAAAAAGTTATCGTGTTCTTTTATTAAGGAAATATTATTATCACTATTCCTCTTTTAAATATAGAACTCCTTTATTTTCTTAGTTATCTAATAGTTTCATATTTGTTTGGTAACTATTTATTCTCAGGAAAACACTTGAAAATGTAATAATAGCTTTTTTTACATATAAGATAAATGGAATGTATTAATTAATATTTAGTTAATGATTAATCGTCATTAATTAGCAAGCATCAATTAATAATGAGAACATTACTACCATCTTTGATCAATGAAGTTTCATTTGTGTTGAGTTTTTTTGGATGTAAATACATCAATAAATACTTAGCCTAATCTTTTAAAGCATTGATGCTGAAATTGTCAAATGATTGTAAATTCCTTTGCATATTTCTGTTTATGTACTACCTTTAACTCTAGTCACAATATTCATCACTTAATTGAAATTAAATTATGTATTTATAAGTAAGTAACATGTTTACTGCAATGATCTCTTAATTAATCCATAATAATAATTCTCCTAATATAATGTTATTTGAAAGTAAGTTGAAAGACAGTCATTTTCCCATCAAAGTAGAGAAGAAAGGAGCAAGTATATAACCTTTAATGCTAAATTTCGAAACAGTTTCATTATATATACGGATCTTGCTTCTATTTAATTCTGAAGAAATTGACATCAGCAAGTGTTCCACAAGAACACTAATACTCACAAATATTTTCAGCCTCGCTACACTCACCTTACTCTCATTCACAATTCATATTGTGTGTATAAAATTTATTATCTTTTTCTTATTACAATATTATAATTGTATTTAGCCTTGTTGTTGCCAAGATATAAAGATAAAGTCTTACAATTTCAGTAATAGGCTTACATATCATGAGTCATTATTACAAAATGATTTCATTTTCCTTGTTTGTTTGTTATATAAAAATAATTTTATGAAGGCTTCAACTAAAATGTGCTTTACAAAAATGAAATAAATTATCAAACATTATATACTACATCATGTTTCAACAAATTTAATTCTTCATCTCAATTCTATAAAATTCAATATGAAAGAAAGGAAAAAGGTGAGCCTTTATTGTCTTTATATAAGAAATAAAACTATGCTCTGATGTATAGACGTGGCTCCACCATCAGCTGCTCTTGATTGTTGAAATCTTCCACTTATAATGTAAATAAAATTAAGAAAAATGTATAATTATTATAACACGTCGAAAAATAAGGGAAAAGGAATTCATTATCTTAAAACTTATTTGGTCTGTATTTGGTTATCTTTGATATTATTAAAAAAAATTATGAAATGTATCGTATTCACTGATCAAATGTGTCGTGCGTTTATAAAAATAAATTACTTCATTCGTTTCATTTAGCTTTCGTCCATATGAGCTGTGCACAGAACCCACTCGGACCACTTTCTCCATGCATCATCTCGTCGCGTTCGAGTGCAGACCCCATATAAAACCGACGGGGTGAATGTGAAGTAATTGCTGGAAATCTGAATTCATAATTTACTACATTGTGCTTTAAATGAAACCAACTCAGAATAAGTAACATCACAGTTTTTAGAGAGTCGATTCTACGCATACATAATATGTTGCAAACTTTACTACAACAACGTGTGTTTGAACTATAGTTTTAAATAGTTTAAAAATAAAGCAATAATGAGGATTAGTAGGAAAAGAATAAAAGCTATCAACAACACGCTTAAATACGTTATCCCACGAACGAAACGTGTTATTCAGCTTTTTTTTATTGTATTAAAAACTGATGTTTATTTAAATTACTACTATTATAGGAAAACGCTTAAATACAGGCAGACATTTTTCAAAAAGTTATTTCATAAATTACAGAGATATATTTATGGATTCTATTCCTGAGGACATAGAGAAAGTCAAAATCGTCATTACACAGACAAATGATAAAAAGAAAGCGTAATGAAGCAGTATAAAAATGAGAAAAAGCTCGTTTTAAAAATGAGATAATTTGTAAATGAAAAGAACAGAAAGTAAAAACAACGCATTACTGAAAAATGTACTTAGAAATATTAATATATAAATCAGAAAAATCTAATACGTAAAAGAACATTTACATAATCGTAATGAGACTTTTTAATCTATTTAATTTATTGTGTTTAATTTTATATTAATTAGGAGAAAATCAGAATTCAGATTATACAAGTACAACCTTTAACTAACTTAACATCAGAATATTTACAATTTACAACACAAATAATTTAAGTGGAAAAAAATCAAATGAATATTAATCTGTGAACAGTCTTTATTGAACAAATTTAAAAAACAAATTACGCAGCGAAACTTTATTGCAATCTTCTGGTGTGGAAAATAAAAATAATTAAAGGTTTTTAGTAAGTAGCAGCACAATTAGGCGACGTAACTAAAGCATTTGTGTCTGCATTTTTGGCTATTTTATGTTTTAATTATAATGTTTATTACAAGAGACAAGCGAGTTATGATATTTTTGAAGTAGGCCTACTACCATTAAAATGAAAGGGATGGAAAATGAAATTTAAAATTCTAAAATGTACGCACTGTCAGTATTTATAGTTTTTAAAATGCGGTTTACACTTTGATTGACAAAATTTCTGACTGTAAGAATGATTATAATTATTTGTTATGTCTATATAGCTTTCGCTTTGTAGAAAAACTCTCGAGTAGCACTGTCCATATTAGAAATTAGGTGAAAACAAATTACTTTGTTTTGCTAAATGAACAAATATATTATTAGAAATCCTGGTGTGTCCTGTAAATCATATATTTACAGGCATAAAGTATATTCCATTTAGTGGCACAGATTATCCAAATACTTTCAAAAAACCTACTTTTAACACTTTCCGTCATTAACTAATTTCAAGTCACATAAAATTTTACAGGTTCCCACAAGCCGTTTTTTTAGGTGTTTTTTTAGGTGTATGTTCCGGTGTTCAGACCTTCGGCCTACGGTAAGAGTTGTTTATTGTTTCCATTGGAAAAGTCGGCCAAATGCCTCCTAACTGGTCGAGGCACGGGAAACAGAATGCTGCGTCCCCACAGAAAACCCTTCTCCCATCATCAGAAGGGCGTGGGACAAGTAACAAAGGCCCAACCTACATGATGCAGGTTTTACTAGGGTTTTCCCTGCACACATTTAGGCGAATCCTGGTAGGATCCTTAAAACTACAACTCGGGAGCCGTAGTTATCCCTTGGCTACCTTGTTTCACCTTTTATCATCTCATTTTCATTCCCTTTCCTATGTTATAAGCGGGTAGTGGCCACTTACCCTAAGCATATCCTGTCTATACACAATTCTTCTTTTCATGGTTCCTGTTAACAAATCTATTTACACGTCATACGTTGAATGGAAACTTGATAAATACGACTTAATAATAACAAATTAATGAATTACCGCAGAAGGTAACCGCCTAATTACAAAAACAATTGTTCAGGAAAATTTATAATTACTGTTCTATCAGTTATATTTACTTAAAAATGTCTCTAAAATACGCGGATCCGTGTATATATATTTCAATTTTTCAGCATGTTAATAAATAAAGCTGTGTTTAATACTGGCTCACTTTGAAACCTTAATTTAACACAAAATACAAATCTATTAGACATTTACTGTACTGAAAGTTCTTTTTGATTAAAGATATCCTTAATTCGTACCGAATACTCTGGAGATTTATTACTACTATCAAACAATAATCTTTCGCTTCTCTCCACATCGATTCGTCGCTATTAATTAGTTGAAATTGATTATGTAAAACAACTAGGCTAACGAGTAAGTTCCACAACGATAATGAATATCTTGGCTTTCACTAAAATATATTTGAATGAATTTCAAATGGTTAGTAATGTTGTATAAAGTTATTTCAAATTTTTCTTCTCAATTCAATAATATATTTTTATCGGGACGCACGCCTTTGGGAAGGTATCAGAGTGTTACTGGTCGGCTTTAAAACGTTCTCATTAATTCTACCGCTGGTGATTGAATTTGTCGCCATTGCTGAAGTCTGCCGTTCAACAGGGGGAATAATAGGATTTTCCGGTAAACCTTCAGCGATATTTCCTAACAAAAAAGCTGTTGGTTGGTTTTAACTCTTCAGCTAATGTTTTCGTGTTTATTGCATTCCAATGAGATGATTATTTAACAATGGTTAGATTGCAAGTGCTTCAAAATAAAACAATCGTTTTAGATTTAGATTTTTTTAAGACAGGAGAAAGAAAGGTACAGTTATCCTTGCAAATTCCGAAATTTTTAATAAGACGGTATCGATTTGATCATCAGAATAATTGCATTTAATAGAATTGTTACATTTACATGAAATTTAATTTGCTTTAATTTTAATCAATTCAAAAAACTATGACTGTATTCTTCTTTCTACAATTTTTAACTCCAACATTCACAATGAATAAATTCGTAATATAACTAAACATAACGACAGTTGTAATTATGTGACAAATATTTTGTGAAATTTTTTCTGTTTGAAAAAACGTAGATATAATTCGTTTCATTAGCTACGCTGATTCAGAACAGTAAGTCCGTCGTCATTGAAAAAACCTGAGTTTTATGCCAGTATTAAGCCAGTGGCTCTCTTGTGCATACGAATGAGAATGCATACATTTTTTATGACACATGATTGCTGCATGTCTTTTCCTATTCTCATTCTTTTATTTTTTTTTTGAGAGTGAGGGGATTTTTAGTTTCATGTGTGGTATAGTTTTTGGACGAGAATTCTTTTCTTCTCAATACTGTCAAGCTTCAATTGCAACTGTTCTGGAATAAGACGGTTATACTGCGACTGTAAATCGGAAGTCCTTATATGTTTTGTGGAGAATATGGAAGTTGATTTCTGGATAGATATATTTGAATTTAGGTTTCCGGAATAAGTTGGTGGATGGGTATAAGAAGTAAAAAGAAAGACAGAAGCGGAGGATTCTTAGTTACAAGGTCATTAGATATTGACGGTGACGTGGTGGTAAAGAAGTAGAAACAATTATAGTCTATTATAGTCAATTATAGTCTATTAATATTACGGAATTATTGAGGAGGGATTTAAGATGACGGGAGCTGGTTGTGGAACGTAGGAATTTTATATGGTTAAATCTTTGGATGACACGTTTTCGGAGTAGTTGGACATGTCGGGTTAGGCTGATGGTTTGGTTTAGGTGAATCCCGAGGTAGGTATCTGAGGGAGAAGGGAGATTACTTGGTTCCAGTAAACTATACGGAAGGGCTTATTTGGAATTGGGAAACCTGATAGTTTTGTAATATTACCAGGGTGGTTTGGGTGAGGATGTGGTAACGCCAGTAGGGTAGGGTAGAATCCGAACACTCATGATGGCGTAAACTTACTATAATCCACCTAGCCCTAGAAGCATTTATAATCCGAGTTTTATCGAACAATATCGTATTTAGCACAATATTCTGCAAGGTTTGTTGTTTCGCACTGCCTGTTTATTAATCTTATTTGCTTTTACAATTTATTATATTTCGTTACAAAGAAATTTACATATTTATTTAGTTTACTTTTTAAAATAAACAATAGTTTTCAACAGTTATTTCTGCCATAATCACGCAAAAAGACTTAAGATATTGTTGTTACACGATTGTAATAATTATACTGTTTTCAGTCATACGAATCTGCTATTAGTGCGTACCTTTAGATTCCACGTTTATTTTTGCCTAATTTGTAAACAAAGTGAGTTACTTATGGATACTTTATTTTGTCGTATCTAAAAAATTATGTAAGACTTAAATTATTGTGTTGGGTCTAAAATATTGACGTAATTTTTTTTGCATATCACGCATACATATTCGTGAACATTCTATGTTGCTTTTATTTTAAAACATTTAGAATGATGATTATACATATCTTATAATACTCATACATGAGCAATTTGAAAATAGTATTGGACTGGCCTTTTAACTTGTTGTGTTGATTATATATTCTCGTTCCAATATCGGTCACTTATAAGTGTTTGGCATTTATATATGATATTGTTAAAGGATCTTTTTGAAATGTTATTTGTATGTTGTCTTTTTTTTCTAGTATTGAGTGACGGTTTGTAGATTTTTGAAATTATGTGCCACAATGATCCCAGGAAACAAAAACAAATTTTGGGAGGATAAAACTATGAGAAATACTAATCGTACTACAACAGAGATAATATTACCAATACTCTTCGTCAAATGAACAGACCCGTAAAATGCTGCTTTCTGCTATAAAACATACAATAGAGACTACTTCTTAAACGCGTAAAAATTTATACCAAATTGACACACATTTGTAACACGAAAGTAGTTTTCCTGCATGCATATTTTATTAAAAAATAAATTTTAGAAACAATCCACGTACGTTGATACTATTGCACGTGTTCACGGCCACTGAGCACAGAAAAGAGACATTTTGTTGATCTTTACAGGAAGGGCAGACAGGTTAAACGGATTACTGTTCATGAGCATTTATCATTCTGATCGACTGTGCAGTTTAAAGTCTCCGAAATAGAAGCAGGAATTCGAACTGTTAAATTACAATTATTATGAAGGTTCTTAAAATTAGAAAAAAATTCTCCTCAAACTTATTTATGTTCTTAGCACATGAGCACATGCAAGAGACACCACTACTGGTAAGTTCTTCTATAATTTGTCCTTGTTGTTTGTTTACGAATTTAATTCATACTTCATCGGATTTACTTCCATTTCATATTTATAGTATTCTTGCCAATCATTTTTGTGTGTATAACGATTGAATAAAATGTAATTTGGTCACAACCCGGCAGTTGTTTGACAAACAGAAAAAACCTATCTGAGTTCTAACCCAAAAATATTGCATTCAACACATAAACCTGAAACATCATTGCACAATCTTTCTATCAAGATCTATCAGTACTTCTCTTTTTTTTATATTTTAAATGGCATTTCTTAAACTCGATTTTTGCCTAAGAAATTCAATATTTATCAAATTGTGAGTGTCACAATTAATTTGTGTTCCAAAAGATCCAACAATTTTTAATATTCTGTTTCAATTCTCATAAAATGTTCTCAATAATACAGATTTTCATTATATTCTTATCATCTGTTTATTGCTCCTTTTCAAAATGAATATTTAACATCTGTTCCGGTTATTCCCATGTTTTCAACTCATAAAAATTTTACATTATATCATATTATAACCCGTATTCTAATTATTTTCATATTTTTCTTACCATTATTTTTGTCCATCGTGATGTATGTATAACTAAATTTATTTATAAGTTATTTAAATTTTTCCTTACTTCACCGTTTAGAACTATTTTTCTATATTTATTTATTTACAATCGCATCACCATCTATAGTTATTAGCGACACTAAGAGGGAATCATTTTTTCTAGTCGGGGGGACTGATTTGCCGAGAGTTTCTCTCACACATACAAACATCCGTGCCCTCGCAGGGATTCAAACCCGGGACTTCTGTGATGTGAGGCAGACTCACTGAAAATTTTTTTATTTTCATCTTTTGTCAGTAAGTATTATAATTTTTTCAGTAAATTGCAGTTTTATTGATCCTATATTCTACAAACATACAATTAAAAAAATAGATTTATTCCTCAACTTGTTGATTTATAAAGTGAAAGTGTACAGAAATATAGTATGAAAGGTTAAAAATCAATAAGAAAGAAGACAAACTTCCGCATCTGAAGCGAAAATATAACTTTATTAGACTTCAAAGTGATACATTCATATCATCGACGAAGTCTATAAAACCATAGAGCAATGAATGTACTTTCTTCAACTCCTAGAAGGATGACTAATCCATATTTTGCTAGCACACTATGGGATACTATTGTTTTTTCTTGACTATATAAATAAGGTAATGGCGATAACGTTGCTTGTGGGAAAGGCCAAAAGTCATCATAAAGGTAAACAAGTTGAAAGGAAAATATAAAACATCTGTTCTTAAAGTAGAAAAAATTGACAATTAAGTAACCAAATAACAGGCAAAAACAAGTGCTAAATAAATACCTCTTAGCGATTTTGGAATCCATGTTTCTTTCGTCATGTAATTCATGCTTCTGAGTTCGTCATCACAACCTCAAAAAACTTCACTTATTTTAACTATAAACAAGTTAACTGTAATTTCAATATTTTCCCGACTTAATTAATTTCCCAAGAAGTCTCTTCATCGGTTCGAATATTTTACACCCGGAATATTTTATTCAAAATGAGCTCACCATTGAACGTTATAAAAGTTTTTTTTATTTAGATTACACCAATTTGTTTATAAGTGCGAAGTTTTTCCGTTGCCCTCGACATCCTCGTGCCTTTCAACATTTCGATGCATCTGCTGTTAGGTATAGTTGTCCACCGTCCTAAGAGATGGAATAAATATATTAATCGTTTTCCAAATATACATTAAAATTTGTATAATTAATTATATACTACTGGTTTTATCAATGAAATGAGTTCTTTTCACTAAATTATACATCAACGTTTGTTTCTTGCATTTCTGTGGAAATCATTAACTAAATGAAAATAAGAGAGCTATTGGAAAATTTCCTAATGACACTAACAATAGCATATTTATATGCTGTGATATAAAATATCACTTCTTAACACTATAAATCAGTAAGACGGATAGAAACCTTGTGCTTTATGGTAATACAGTTTAAAATAATTTAATGAACCATAATTATTCATTTCGGTACTGGCTTATTAAGATAGGGTAAAACGCCTCTTTCCTCTCTGACGACAGCTGGAAAAATTGAAACACATCTTTCAGCAACTTCTGAGTGAAACGCCTGCAGCATAACAGTTTTTCCGACGAAGCGCCTTTAGCAGTTTCTAAAGTTTTGAAATGCTACATTTATTTTTCCTTTTAATTGCACGAAAATGAATGGATATTCTTCAATTATGCACAAATTTTATTGGGATGTCCTGTCAAGTATTTATAACACGTGTGTTACTAAATTTTGAACTTAATAGTTTCTCCTGGTTTAGAATAATATAAATCTTTTAAGAAGAAATTGATTCATAAATATATTTTACAAACATTTACTCATTAAATAACGTTGGTTTGTTTTAAACATTGACAGCAATCGGTTCCGCAAGTATAGAAATAATATATATATATATATATATATATATATATATTGTAGTAATTGGTAATTAAGGCATTGTTCTAATTGAAAAGTTGAATTGTAGAGGACTCATTATTGGTGGATATAGCGGACGCCGCAACAAACCGGCAAGGCAAAGTAAGTTTTTTTGATCGGTCGAGAAGGTTTTACGCGCTCAAAATTTACGAGACGAAGAATACAGTCGGGCAGCGGACAGCAAGCAGTTTGAAAGCTTTACAGTCGGGCAGCAGACAGCGAATAGATCAGACGAAAAGTTTTACAGTCGGCAGTCAGATCGAAAGAATGTGGTCCAGTCACAAACATGCTTTCAAATATTAAAAAGTAAAGCAATATTCAGTCGGGAAGGAGACAGAGCATCTAGTGTGTATTCGGTGGTCGAGCGTAGATTCATCATGCTGGCCATAGACAAACCAATGAAGTCCATTTTCAACTAAAGTCATGAGATCTACAAATCCAGGTTGCAGAAAAGCATCGAGAACCAACCAATTTGTGTTAAACCAACTAAAAAACAACGCCAATTAGAGCCTGTGAACATTTAGAGTCTGTGAGTACTTAGAATCAGTGATGTACCCAAAATTGTGCACGAAAAGCTAAAAAGAGACCTGGGCGGCAGTAAGTAGAGAAAAACTTTAAAATCATTTGTAAACCGTGTTTAAAAGATAAAAGTCAGATCGTTCTTTAATTATTTAATTATCGATAAAATGAGATCCTTAATTCTTGATAAAATTAAAATTGTTTAAATTCAATCTTTAGTATTATTTCTTCCGCAACAAATTTCGTCTATGTTCAGACGCATTGATTTCCATAAAAAGTAAATGTAATTTTGATTATGTAAATTCTGCCATTTATCAAACCCAGTTCAAGACCCTGAGATCCCAAATATTTTGTGTATTTTATACTTGTTTTAAAATTGTTAATAAATCTTGTTTAATAGTTTTCACTTAAGTTTTTTCATTTAGAAACGCCACATTCATATTATAATAAATTATTACAATATATATAAATTCTTAAACTGATATAAACGTGCAGAAAAATACAGCTTCTTTATATTGCTTTACAGCTGAAACTTTTACTCATAAATAATAAAAAGAATTAAAAATGTTATGTGAGCATAGTCATCTGTACCTAATGGCTCACATTCGGTGAAAAGTCATAAACATATGTAGTTTCTCACTGTTATTTTCCATTAAACATTATTTCTAATCTTAAAAGCTATTAATTATCCTGTGAGAACATTCTCTCGCAGGTGAACCTTCCCAGAGGCTACCTTTGGGGATGCCTTCTCTTCTCTCTGGTTTTCTGCGTTTCGGTCTGTTTTGAGAGGTGAATGTTCCGGGGTCGCAGACCTTGGGCATACGGTAAGAGTTGTCCGCAATTCTTATTGGGAAGAGTCGTCCAGCTGCCTCCTAAACTGGTCGAGGCACGCCGAGGGGAAAGCTGCGACCTCCCTCTCCCGCCATCGGAAGGGCGTGGGACAAGTACAAAATGCCCGACCTACCTGATGCAGGTTTTTCTAGGATTTTCTCTGCATCACTTTTAGCCGAATACCGGGTAAGATCCTTAAACCATAGTCCGGGGGTCCTAGTTACCCTTGGCTACCTTGTTCTACCTTTGCGCATCCTGCGTTTTCTATGCTATAAGAGGGGAGTTGCCACTATGTGGATTACCCTATACATAGCCTTGTAATATAATAGCCTACACGTGCCATCTTATCATAACGTCTCTTCCGCATAGCGGACATAAGTGGGCGCAGCTGTAAGAAAGCTGAGTCTAGTGCAAGTCAGCACCTTAGGTGCCGTGTGCAGCAATGCACACGGCAGCAGAAATCTTCCTTTCTCTAAGAGCTCTCATTGGAGACTTAAAATCATCAGGGAGGGGAAAAGGAGTCTTCCAATTGTACAGAGCTTCTTGGGAACGGCAGTCGTGATCCAACCTACAGTCGGGTCGGTGGCTCCTGGTGCTATCCGCCAGTTTGTCTTTCTTTATTTTATTTCTGACTATTAAATCTCTTTATTCTTCATCAACTCTTATTTGACTGAAGTGCAGCAAAACACCAAACACTACGCCTAGGTTCAATTAGTTGAACCCGAACCATCACGTTACCGACTTTCCTATTTCCTGTTCTTAATTCTTCCTTTATCCTCTAGATCGGTAGCCAGGTGAGCTAACGGAGGTATAGCTCGGTTGGTGAACGATCTATCTGGACTTCCCATTCCCAACTGCTGGAATGTTACAGCCTGTCTACACCTTCTTCTTTCATATACAGGTGTTGGTAATACAGTGTATAAAAACAAAATAAACTTATTTTTTATCTGAAACAGACATTTCTTAAATTCAATTCTATTTTAAGTTTCATGCTGTAATGATGTAAATATATCGTGGAAGAGATGTTCTTTCAAACATGTCTCACGTGGTATAGATGCCAGCTTCAAGATCGTCACATTCTTTCCATTTCTCCTTCCAGACATCTCTGTTATATTTTGACCAACCTCGCAATTTAAGCGCTGGCCTCTCTTTTGAGTCACTCCCTGCTAAACGGTCAATTGTGAAACGGTTTTACATCTTGTCCGTAGACTTGTTCCACTAAATGTAAAAATTTTTGGAAAAAAACCCGCACCCTTGTGTATGTTGCTCATTAAAATACTTAGAGATAAACAGAAGTACAATAATTTTATTATCATAATGTATTTGATATGTTTATATTATTTTATCGGTTGAAGAGTATCGTCATTGGAGTTTTTGTACATGCAGTAAACTTGGTTTTCCTTAATTGTTGAATTAAAAATACAGAACCTAGATACGATATCAACCGTTTTTACTGAAGCATAAGTCGCTCTGTCTGACGGCTCACTTATTACACTCACTTTAATTCACAAACTAAGATTTACATTCTTTTTATTCCCGGAATTATTTTTAGGAGTGAACATTCAACGCTAGCTTTATTGAAACATAGAAATTCTAAACAAATACAAGAGACTAATTTAATAGAAGAGATAATATTCAACAACATATCAGAATTTGTCACACTATATATTACCATATTACGTATGGCGTGACAACGTCATTGATCGTTTTTATTATTAACCAGCCTTTATCGTATTTGCTAGACCCCACTGATGTTGATAATGGATGCCCTCGGGTATCCAAAGCAGATAACAGCTAACATACTGTCCTTGTTTGCTTGTTCTCAGCTGTGCGTGTTTTTAGAGTTAGCTTCTTCCATGGTAGGATTCAATGGATAGTAATAATTTGTTTCTACACATTACAGGTTGTTTTTTGTATACATAAGCTGACCTTTTTCTGAAACAAACAGCCCATTTATTTAACAAAACCCCGATGATGATCACATAAAAATATTTAATACGTATCCGTTGTATTGAAGTTGCTCGTATCCTTCCTTGTATTTTACCTAGAACGAATATGTCAAATATTACTCTCAACAAGCGTGAAGAAATATCAGTGTTTTCGAATTCTCATAAAAAACAGTCATCCGAGATTATTACGTGCCATTATTGAAGCAAGCCGTTAAAACCAACGCCCACATTCGCCAAGGAGAAATTCTTTTTCACAGCGACAATACACCCACTCACGCGTGTTCAGTAGTTGCTTTCTACAAAACTACTCGAATTACTCTTCAAATTGCTTCCACGTGCACTTTATGCTCCACATTTAGCTGCAAGAGATTATCCCAGCGGGAATCTAGAGAAATGACTTGCTGGACGAAAATTTATTTCTAATGAAGAATAGCTGATATAACGCCTATTTTTGCATAGTTTGTGACTGTTTTAAGCTGAAGATATTGAGAATCAAGAAATGATAAATTAATTTAAAATGGGACTAAGCTGTTATTTCTTTCTCAGACCAATACATTTTTTAACTAAAAAACAAAATCTGGTCTACAAATAAAGCATACACAATTAGATAACGTCAAGACCAGGATTCCATCATTTCATCAAATAGTAACTACTAATGAAAGAAGGAAGGAATGACCTTTGTTGACGTGAATTGTATTATTAAATTAGTCCATTTTTGTTTAGAAAAACTTATTATCGTAAGTATTTTGGAGCGCGAATATGGCAAACATTCTACTATCTTGTTTGTTCTGGAGGAAACAGCGAAATAAAGATCCTGAAAAGCAGAAGTCGATAACTTCGTCTCGACGAAAAACAAAGCCATTACTCGAAAGAGGAGGGCTAATGACAGACCGCTTGTCTAGCCGAACAGGAATATTGATAACTGATTTCAAACAAAAATTTACATTTGACCTGTCACTTGAAACTGCAATAATAATTTTAATTTATAAATAAAAATCAATCGAAAATAATAATGTCGAAATGCATTTTTGATCAAATGAAGGATAAATTTAAAACCCATTATTAGTTCTCAAATAATATAAAACATAACTGTAAAAACATAAATTATACATTGAACAATTTGTCACGGGATACATTATCTTTATTATCAAGCAATATACCTGTTATTTGTCGAAAAAATACATATTATTTACATACATATATGTTGTAAATAATATGCAATTATTCCATGTATAATTTATGATTTTACAGATAAATATGGCTAAGAATAAGGCCGAAAGCTCATATTTCATATTATTTGAGGACTAATAAAGGTTTATATAATTTATCATTCATTAAAAATAATGTCATGACTTAATAAATATTTTTGTATGAGTAATTTTCTGAATGTTAAGTGATTCTCAATATCATAAGTTTATGCTTATTTCGAACTGAAACTGAAACTGAAACTCCAAAAACAGAAATCATATGATCATGAAATTTTATTTGTTTCAATTTGGATGGAAAAATAGAGATTTCGATGGTTAACTATTCGAGCCAAATTTAATAACGCGGGTTCCAAACTGTTTATGCAAATAGCAGTTACTAATGGTAGAAAAGTATTTAAGAACTTTTTGAAACAGATAGAAACCTTCCCAGAGAGCTCTGGCGGGGGCTACCTTTGGGGATGCTCTCACATCTCTCTGGTTTTTTTGAACTAAGGTTCCCACATGCCGAGGCACCTTGGTCTGTTTTGAGAGGTGTATGTTCCGGGGTCGCAGACCTTGGGCATACGGCAAGAGTTGTCCGCTATTCCTATGCTATTAAAGGGGAGTTGCCCAATGTGGATCACCCTCATTTTTTTTAAGGCAATAGGCTACGTGAGGGTAATCCACTTAGGGCAACTCCCCTTTAATAGCATAGGAAGGGATTTGAAAGGGGGGATGCGGAAGGGTAGAGGAAGGTAGCCAAGGGTTAACTAGGGCCCCCGGGCTATATTTTAAGGATCCTACCCGGCATTCGCCTAAAGGAATGCAGGGAAAACCTTAGAAAAACCTGCATCGGGTAGGTCGGGCATTGGGTACTTGTCCCACGCCCTTCCGATAGCGGGAGAGGAGTTTGCTGTGGGGACGCAGCTTACCCCTCGCCATGCCTTGGCCTGTTTAGGAGGCAGCTGGCCGACTATTCCAATAGGAATAGCGGACAACTCTTGCCGTATGCCCAAGGTCTGCGACCCCGGAACATACACCTCTCAAAACAGACCGAGGTGCCTCGGCATGTGGGAACCTTAGTTCAAAAAAAACCAGAGAGATGTGAGAGCATCCCCAAAGGTAGCCCCCGCCAGAGCTCTCTGGGAAGGTTCACCTGCGAGAAATCCACTCGCAGGCTTCCTTTAAGGATCACCCTCATGTAGCCTGTTGCCCTAAAAAAAAAAATCTTGAACATATAAACCTGCGAGAGGATTCTCTCGCAGGTAACCTGCGACGGATGTTCTCTCGCAGGCAGAACCTTTCAGGAGAGATACGAAGGGGCTACCTTTGGGTGTGCCTTTTCCTCTCCGTTTTTGAACTAAGGTTCCCACATGCCGAGGCACCTCGGCCTGTTTTGAGAGGTGTATGTTCCGGGGTCGCAGACCTTGAGCATACGGTAAGAGTTGTTCGCTATTCCAATTGGAATAGTCGGCCAGCTGCCTCCTAAACTGGTCGAGGCTCGGAGAAGGGAATGCTGCGTCCCCACAGCAAACTCCTCTCCTGCTATCGGAAGGGCGTGGGACAAGTACCCAATGCCCGACCTACCTGATGCAGGTTTTTCTAGGGTTTTCCCTGCATTTCTTTAGGCGAATGCCAGGTAGGATCCTTAAAATATAGCCCGGGGGTCCTAGTTAACCCTTGGCTACCTTCCTCTACCCTTCCGCATCCCCCCTTTCAAATCCCTTCCTATGCTATTAAAGGGGAGTTGCCCAATGTGGATCACCCTGAAGTAGCCTGTTGCCCAAAAAAAAAAAATCTTGAACTTATTTGGCTTTCATTCACTACTGCTAATAAAATCAGCTAAGCATTTATTTGGTTGAATTAATATAAAAATTAACTCTTTGGTAATTCATTAATGGTGTTAATATTGCAGAAGAGTTTTAAAACTACAGAAAATATATATAGCTAAAAATATATAGCTAAATAAAAAACAACTACATGCGAATAATTTTTTAAGGTATATTTATTCTTATTTAAAATATAAACTCTCGATTTCAGTTGTTCCATGTTGCAACATTTTGCTAGGTGTCTGTTGTTTTTTCTCAATCATTTTTATTCTAAGGACAAAATAAACAGGCTCGTAGATACCACCCATTCTCTAACGTAACGGAATAAACAAAGGTGAACTTATGAGTAACTTGGATTTGTACTGCTTTTGTCGTCAACTCATAATAACTCAAAGACGTAAAGAAAATATAACGTAAATAATCTTCATAAGTTTTAAACGCTCCTCAGTAAAATTATTTATCATATATCATATATTATCTATAAACAATTTACACTGATACCTCAAGTATTAAATAAGAACTTTTGATGTCCTGGATATTATTAATGGGAAAAAAAAAATGTTCGGAGCCAGCTAGTGTCCTTGTGTCCTGAAGAAAGATGCTCAGGCCCTTGAAAATTAGGCAAATTATTTATTCCCCGCCTGGATACAACAACTGTGGATTTAAAGTAAGTCTCTGTCCTTCTTTCCTATCCCAATTGAGTTAATGAATTTGACATTCTGACATTATCCTGACTTTACTACATGTATATATATATATATATATATATATATATATATACACATATTGTAGTAATTAAAATGCAATTAATAATAAGTAATTAAAAGAAATTGTGGATTTGGATTGTTATCGGCAAACAAACACAAATCACACACAAGAATGGAAAATAATGGAAGAGGTCTAAGGTATTGTAGACCATAGCGCGATGAGAGGAATGTATAGGGCAGTTGGCGGCGAAACATTGCAGAGGACGGAACAAATAAAATTTGAGCAGAGACTAGACGTCGTTAATGTATTACTAAATAAAGTTGTGAATTAATACAAAGTAAAACATTCACGGAAGTATTGATCGTAAATATTGGAAAAGTAATAGCAGATTCGTCAGAATAGAACTTAACAAAATCTTCGTGAAGTAATTGTTCCAGGATAGCATTGGTAAATTATTGTGGAGCGGAGCAGTCATCAAAATACAGCCAATATTGCCAAATTTTAAAGTGAAGTGTAGAATCAGTGAAAACCAAAGCCTGATATTAAAAGTAAAGTGTGTAAAGGTGTCTGAACGAGGTAAAAATTGGTTGTCCTGGTACCAGAGAGTGACATAGCGAGAACAGTAAGTCATACATCAATTAAATTATTAATCGTAAACCATTAGTTAAAGATAAAATCGTCAGATTTCGGATTTTTGAATATTGTAAATATTTGTGTATTGGCATAACTTTACAGTGATTTGATTGTTTAAAAAGAGTAATACTTTTCTTTATTTAAAGACGCAGATAAAGACCCTGAGGGAGAGAGTAAAAATTTTGGATTGTATGTAATAAATATTGTTAAATTCAATAAATATATATTTTGTAACTGGAATTATTTTTGTATATAATAAATTAATGTGTGTTTAATTAACTAAAAATCTTATTTATTAACATCCTATTCATTTAAAAGTTAAAATAATTTAAATTGACCCATCAACGTGGAGCATATTTTGATTTTGTTTATTTAATTGTACTTTTATTTTTATATACTACATTTTTGACACCTCCAACGTGGGGCACTTTTTCATTTTAAATTGTTAAAAATGTATATAATACATTTTTGTAGTATTTGGATGAGAATAATTAAGTATTATGATTAAAATATATTTTATAGTTAAAATTATAATATACAACAATTATAATACCAATTTAACTTTAACTTATGAAGTGTTATAGATATTCTAGAGTTATACGACTTTTTCGCAACCCACATGGTCGACATTTTTCCGTCCTGATACTTTAAGTATACGACTTTCCATAAACTTTATATGCAAAAAGGAAATTAAGCATAGTTTCTTTTATTCTTATTTTGTGGTAATAATAATAGCGACGCCGAGAAGCGTCGTGCTATGAGGTCATTTACAAAGGATTTAACATAAATTGCATTCGATTCATACATATATCGCTTTCTGTTAATGCAGTTTACGAATTAAAAACGGATTTAGATTAACAAATGCTTTGGCAACCGATTTCTACAAAGAAGGAAAACAAAACCTTGCCCTGGAAACTAGTTTCGCAAACCTGAGGCTAGTCGCAACAATCGGGTTATTTATATGCCAAGTTTGCACTTGAAAAAAGAATTAGTAGGACTCTTTGTATCACTCTTCTCAGAAATTACTTTTTTCCAATCGTGCAAAACTGGCTAGCGTCACAATGCAACATTGGACATTTATCAACCACAAATTTCCTGTAGTTGAAAACATATTGATATTGCTTAAAAAATACGAGACTGGTAATAATTTATTTAAATTAATTTTTATTTGAAATTTCTCATTCCGCATTCACAGCGTTATTAACGTGACAAATGTTTATAAATCCCTTCGTGTAATGTCAGTTATAAAGAAAATTATTTATCAACACAAACACAAGCAGATTCAATAGGATGCAAAGATCATAAAAGAAATAGCACATAGAACGCTGAATGTAATGAGAATAACAATAAAATGAATGGTATCACAAACTGTATGATCTCATGCGATAGCAATATTAGTTTTATTTTTACATATAAGAAATAAGTAAACCTAAAAGAAATATTTTGAATAAAAAATACCATTAAAACTAACAATATCGTTATTTGCTTACAGCGTGTATCGACTTATGTAATAGAAATCGAAAACTGTTTCTATTGCAAGAAAATTTCAAGTCGGTCAAACAAATAAGTATGATATTAAATAATGTAAAAAAAACCTTTAATAATGATGATGTGATAAGCAAGACGAAAGTTACGAAAGCCCGTCACGTTACAGGGAAAGACAGAATACGGCGAGAATAGACGGTCGAAAAGAAAGATAATCCTTAATTTGAAACCACGAGATTACAAGCGGACAAGAGAACCTTCATTAGGGACAGGAGCATTAATACAATTGCCGAAACAGTTGGGTGAAAGTAACTGTGAAGATCCACATTTAATTGCTTTTTTATTTATATAGTATTATATTAGATTAAGTATTTGATCCAACACACTAAAAGTAACCGTCAAAAGACATTAAGAGCCTTCCCGGATCTTGGAAGAAAAATAGCCTGCAGGTCAATGTGACGTTGATTAGCGGAAGAGGATATAAAAGCTACTTGACGTAAAATAATTGAGAAGCAAAGAGAGGATTGAAAAGAAGACAGCCTTTAGGCCTTTTTTCCTTATTGGTTGGAAACCAAAGATCTAACGTTGATTTCCCTTAAAGCAGTGACACCTTGGTCGGATTTGGAAGGGGTAAATTCCGGGGTCGCATACTGAAAGAGTTGTTTGCTGTTCTCAATGTACCAATCGACCAGTTGCCTCCAAAAATTAGGCGGTCATCAGAAGCGCTTGGGACAAGTATCGAGAACCCGACCTATTTCTCTATGGTTTACCCTGCATCGCATTTAGCTGAATGTCAGGTAGGGTCCTTAACATTCACCTGGGTTTCTAGTTAACCCTTGACTACCTTTCTCTCTCTTCCGCTTCTCCTTTTATATCACTTCCTATGCTATTGAAGAAGAGAGGCCACAACGTGGATGACCATCAAGTAGTCTGTCAATAGAGGGGAAAAAAGTGATTATTCCACGCTGTATTGCCATGTGCTTCTGCTCCTGCTATTGTGAACAGAGAACTAATTTCCTCTAGCCGTCCAGGCAGTCATGCATGAAGGAGCACATCTTTCAATGAGCAGCTGTCCCAACAACAGCAGATAAGAAGCCGTCACTAAGGAACATCAAAACAAACATTAGAAAGCAGCCGAATCGAGAGATCATCACCATTGAGGATCCTGCTTTACAGTTGCCATTTAGCTCGGCTACGTCCACACTCGTCGCTGGCTGTAGAAATGGTGATCTAGGTGAGCTCTGTTAAATCATTTTAAAAACGTGACGTATACTGTTGAGTAAAGGATCCGAGATTTGTGCCGTTTTCCGCGCGCTTGTGACTTATCCGGCAAGGTCTAATAGCAATTATTATATCCTTACAAGTTCGTTTTAAAATCAATCAATAGTTAAAATGAAAAAAAAATACGTGTGATTGAAAATAATAAATAAGAAAGATAGCCATACAGGGAAAAAATGTAATATAAATATCGCACAACGTTTCTGGGATCCTTGTACCTTTCGTCAGGTGCTAAGAAGAGCCTAGAGAAACACCTTTTTTGTCTGTATTGGCTATCTTTCTTATTCAATCAATAGTTGTTAAGACATTTTCAGATCAATCTTCTACCACATAACCCATTCACGAATAGAATGGGGAAATATACGTTGACAGTATATAAGTCAATTAAAAATGTTATTGCGAATGGTTTATATTGCTGATTAATAAGACTTGAATGTTATTCAAATACTTAATGTATGAATTAACAGGATACTTTTTATGACTTTGGTAGTTCTGAATCTTATTTATTTGATTTTAATTCGCCGCTCATTTTTAATTTAATTTTTTTAAACAAATGCAGGTATAGTTGAAGCAAGCGGAAATCTTACCTTTCTTTCCGAGTCAGAAAATGTTTCACTTTTAACTCTCCCAAAAGCGGACAGCTCAAGTAAATAAAGATATTAATAACAAGTATTATGGCTTTGTGTTTGATACTTGACAAAAGTGGTAAGAAAGAAGCCAAAGGAGTCTCTTAAAATCTTTTTAATCAGACTCTTGAGCGCTTTATATATTTAAAAATTGTACTGAATAAAATCTAAAACGCATATATATAAAATCAATCTAAAGAGCTGAACTGAACGCATTAGGGAAACACTAATACGCCTATCCAAAAAAGATATTTGAATGAACAATGAAACAATTTTAAATTTCGAAAACCTATTAAGAAGCGAAAATTTCCAATACCCAAGACTTTAATATCAAGTAAACACCTGTTTATAAATTAATTAATGCATATCATTATACCCAACATTCCTAAAATTAATCATAAACGTACGTAAGTGTTGCGGAAATCAGGCATCATTAAATTATCAAACCTTTACTATTTTCACCTGGATTACTTTAGAGCCGTTTATAGAGTGTTTTGACAGTAACAAAACACAGGATAGTATTGCCAAGGTTTAATATATTTAAATCCATTCTAATGCATTCATACATATGGCATTTTACAGCTGAAGGTGTAATTATACAGATGTGTCTGTCTCAGGAAATACATTCTTTTGGATTAGTTAATATTTCTCATAAAAATAATTCTCATTTCATTGATAAACGTTAGCATGCAGATATTAATAATTGTTTTTTATTTAAAATTATCTGATAAAGTGCGTTTATTATAAATATAATTTGTTGGCAATAGTGCATTCAGTATTAAGTTAGAGTTGGTCAGGTGTTCCACTGTTTTTTAAGAAAATACAGGAATTAGTGATTATTATAAATAGAAGGAGTAGGGAAAAATCTTACTCTACTCGTCTTTGATAACATCTTCATATATTTTCTTAATATCAAGCAACGGTAAACTCGTCCAACAATTACTAAATATTCAGAACATACTTCAACTGTCACAATTATCACTTTGAATATAATCAATATTATCAAACGGCTTATTATTTGTTATATAGTATAGCCTATCTGCAGAATACGAGGAATCGAAGTAACATGTGTAAGTTACGCATTATTTTGATTCAATTAAAAACTTAAACCAACAAGAGTTATATATGTCTTCCAGGGGGATTTGTTTATATTTTTGGTACAATTTTAAAAAAATTCTCTTTTACCAAAATGAAAACCTGAAGGAGAAGGAAAACTGATTCGGCAGGTGTCCTCTTAAGGGCACTGGTCGTCAAAGGACATATATCCTTATCTGTCGACGTGAGAAAAAAGAAGAAATGCGAAGGTCAGAACCGACCAGTGCATGTCGTGCAATATTTTGTCTAGAAATAATGAATGAGCGTCATCCTCCATAATGTCTAATCTAATTATTGTATATCCGAATACCCGTACATCTTCCCTTCCGTATTATATCAATTCCTAACGTAACTCTGCTAAAGTCTCTCTTTGTCAATATCTTGGGCAACCCCGTCAGTATGATATTTTGTATATTTATCTGATAAATTACTGTAAAATGTATGGAATTTAAAGCATTATTTTTGATAATATCGTTATTCGACTGCAAAATGTTGAGACTGTAATGGTTAAACGAATTATGCCATTTTCTTTAAGTTGGCGTTTTAAAAATAAAAATAAATTTATGTAAAGTGTAATTGCCGACCTGCCATGGTGTAGTCAGCGTCATTGCCTCGCAACTCTCAGATCCCGGCTTAGAATGTCAGCAAGGGCATGGACGTTTGTGCTCTTCCTGGTCAGGAAAACTGGTCTCAAGGCTGCAGTTACGGGAACAACTAGTTGGATGTTTCTAAAGCTAGTGTTTAAGTGTGTGCAATTGGTGTAATTTGTTATTTTTTTCATCAAGTGGGGTTTTTTGAAGACAGGAAATATTTTCTGAAGATGACCAAAGTTTGGTTCTGAATTCAGCGTATTATTTGAAGATACAAAATGTGTGCGATAGAAGTATACTAATTAGTTAGAGAAGTAGCCAATTAAAACTATATACCACACAACGTTTCTGTAATACATGCTGCTTCCGTCAGGTGATTCAAAATCGCAAAGGCCGCAAGAAAGAAAATCCTAACAAAGCAGATGACGAGCTAAAAAGATTTTGTCATGTATATTTCAAGACATTGACGGAAATAACAGTAATTTCAACAAAATTTGCTAATGGTAAACGAAAAAGAATGAATTTACAGTCTATGACCTTATTGTTAAACGCCAAAATATACATGGATTAAAATATAATAATATGGGATAATATTTGAAATTTCTGATATGTTTACGTCAAAATTATGAAAAAATTTTTGCTATTTTCTAACGACCATAATTATCAGTGAACCATAAATTGCGGTCGTTGTAGACTTTTACGGTAATACTCACTGAGATAAAATCTAGAAAGAGACTTTTATCATGTACAGTTAGCTGGAAAATATTAGTTACTATCAGTAGCCTACATCAGTAAACTTTATCCACTTCTTTAATAGAGATAATGCGTGGAACATATAATAACTATAGTTCGCAGCACTATAATAAATTCACTAGATGTGTATATGTTTTCCATGAATGTAATTTTCGATTTTTGATTACTATATTCACATTATCATTGCAATGTAATGTTTTCCTTAATTAATCCCGCAATAACAATGGATACGCTTACGCCACAGATCAAATGTTAACGACTACGGGGGGGAGGGGGGCTCCCGAGTTATCCGTCGACCTATTTTCCACAAATATTTAGACAAACTTTGTATTCATAAGAGTCTAACATCATTTACCACAAATTCTATTAGTTAGAAACAGCCCTAAGAAAACAGAGAAACAGTATCTGCGTCCTATGTCATTTTAGGACAGAACAAAAAAGATTAACTGCATAATAAAAATGTTAAAAACTGGCCTTGAAACATGTTGTTTCATGGTAACAAATATTTCTTGGAAAAAAATGCTTTTATATATTTTTGAAAAGTGTATTTCATAATAAGTATTAGATAATTAATGTATGTCAGTTTTCGTAAGCAATCATTGAAAGTTATTTTGTAAACCAAACAGGTTGATTAATAAATCTATTCGTTGATTATTACCCTCTTCTTCCTTAATTATAAAATTTAAGATGATTGCGTAGATAAATTAATGTTTTTTTCTATTATATGGCATACAAAAGTTGTCACTGTAAAAACTGAGAAAATTGTAACAGTAGTCGATTTTCCATCTGCAATTTCTAAGCTACAAAGTTATCGAAATTTAATAATAATTTTAAAATAGTTTTCATGTTTGTCATTTAATATTTTTATGGTTATTTCTTAGTTTATTGCTTTAAAAAAATTAAATTTTTAGTACATTAAAAATTAAAGTATCAAAATTTCCATAGCTGCGGTTGTGTTGAATGAATTTATGGATTCCTACAATTCAGTTATACTCGATGACAGTTCCAAGAAATAAGAAAAATAACGAGCATGAATAAAAATACGTACGAGGGTTGTTTGATAAGATAAAAATGTAACAAATGGAATTTTTTTTATAGAAAACTTTCTTTACTTCTCAACATAGTCTCCTTCCTTGACTATACACTTGGCCAGCGAGTATCCAAATTTTTCAACCCATCTTAAAAATAGTTTTTGTCAAACTCTGAAAAATACTCCGTCACGGCCTCGATCACTTCTTCATTTGATGCAAATTTCTTCCCACAAAGCCAAATTTTCAAGTTCGGGAACAAAAACAAATCACTTGGTGATAGGTGTAGTGAATAGGGTGGATGAGATACCATTTTGTATACCTTTCGTCATTAAGTTGCTGCTGTGTGCGCTGGCGCATTGTCCTTGTGAAACAGCACTTCCTTGCGGGCCAATCTTGGTCGTTTCTCAATCAGCACACGTTTCAATCGATTCAACAGAACACCGTAATAGAGTCAATTTAAGGTTTTGCTCTTTTCCAAGAAATCTATGAATAACATACCCTGAGAATCCCAAAAGACAGTGGCCATCACCTTTCCAGCTGACATAACTGTTTTCGCCTTTTTCGGTGCACTTTCACCAGCTTTTTCCAATTGATGGATCCAAGTTTCATATACGTTTACGAATCTGTGCAATAATTCTTGTGGGTTACGCCTAAACATTGCTAGATTCTTGGTTGAAATGTTTTTCCGAATCCGTTTTTGGTCCAATGTCAACAGTCTCAGTACTCATCGCTCACAAAGCTTTTTCATGACCAGTTTTACATGGAGGATAAAATACACTCGTTCAGTTGAGAAACCTGTGGTATCAGCTACACAATGCACTTATAGTCTGCGATATTGTGAACAATTTCGATGTTTTCCTGAGCGGTGATCTCAATTGGGCGGGCGGAGCAAGTTTCATCTTCTGTGCTTTTTACCCCGTTTAAACTTATTAATCCAGAAGGTGAATGGTCTTCAATGCTGCTGCAGAGTCCGCATGAACTTGATCCAATTCAGTTTTCATTTGTTCAGCTGTCCAACCCTTAAAATGAAAGTGTTTAATGTCAACGCGAAATTCGTTTTTTCCATTGTCTCTGCCTGACTACACATCTAACACTACAGGAGGCTGCCTACAATAAACTACGACTGGCATATGTATAAAACTTTCATGAATAATGAATGGCGCAAAAGTGAAAAACTTCCTGCTCTTACATAAAAATTTAGCAGAATTATCGAACAACTCTCGTACAAACAAAGTTCCTTAAAAATAAAATTAAAGTATAAAATGTTAATTTATTTTTTCCGCACTACACTTTCACGTCACTTACATATACACTTCCTTATTTTCCCCTGGTAAACTGAAGTTACGAGGAAATGTTTCAAAAACTTCTGGATATAAGTAGTTCCAATCCGTTATAGTCCGGGATAAAAACTAATTTTTCCAACATTCATTTTAAAGTTGATCTACCCTATTTTAAAATTATTATCTCCTATACTGTAATAATTTGCTTCTAGCAACCTTGATGCAATATCCACTCAGGATTTTAGACCTACGATCGAGACGCGAATTTTTCCTCTTTTTTCTAACTTTTTCCAACCTAATTATTGAAATTTCTCATTTCTGTGACCGCTTCACAAATTTTGCTACTTTTTCCAGTCCCTCGATCTGATATTTTCTGAACAGATCCCAACATATACAGAGATACTCTAACAGAAGTCACACAAAAAATTTATATTCGAGTTCACGTGTTTCAGAGTTTGCCCTTTCATAATGAAATATAATGACTTCCACGTTTTCGTAGTCACATATTCGATGATTTGCTGTTCCCAATCCATATTAATACTCAGATACACGCCCAAGTATCAGTTACTTTTATGTACTATTTCTTTATCACCCAGTTTATAATTTCGTATTATTTTATTCTGCCGCCTATAAAAAATTATTGCCCTGTTCTTGATATATTGTCTTCTTTCTTTATAAGTAGAAACCACCCTCATTTCCTAATCGCAGTTACTGAATTTTACAGGTACTGACGTATCACATAAAGGTCTTGGTTGTCAGAAATTCCGAGCGTTAATTTGAATTACTGCTCGCGCAAGTGACAAGACGCCTACGCACACAGTGGTCCACAAGTTTAGTCTATTGAGAGAAACTACTCTCACTGTATCGCAAGAAGCAACGAAATTACTGTATATAGTAAGATTCATATTTATCAAAGTATAGTAGATATAGTATAACAATATTTATCAATGTTTTCATTGTTTATTATATTGTTATATGGAAACAAGAAAGTATCGGGCAGAAAAAGTTCAAACCAATATTTCTGACAAGAAAACTAATAAGAACACATGGGAAAAAAATACATTTTCAGCTATCAAATTACAAAAATTGCTCCAGGATGTGACATTCTTTAATATTTATTTAACCATGAATGAATTTAAAGGGAAATTGATTCATAAAAATTATATGAACACATTAAACATTATATCCTGTCATTAAATGCATCGTGATGTTTCCAACCTTAAAATGAAAAATTTACGTCTGTTCGTAAATTAATAACAAGAAGTATATCCAAATACAGACAAAAGATATGATGATATAAATACCACACAATTTTTTTGTTAGCCTTGTTCCTTTCTTCAAAAGCCTTTTGAGTTTTGTCAGCTGAATTGTGCATTTGTGTCGCTGTAGGCTGTGGTGATTTTTTTTTAGTTTTCTTAGCGCCTGCAGAAAAAAACAAAGCTTCCAGAAGCGTTGAGTGGTATTTATATCATCACATCTTTTGTCTGTATTTGGCTATCTTTCTTATTATTCTTCCAACCTTGTTGCTCTCATCTCTGACGGCCTCTTCAGTTCTGCTTAGTGCTGATCAACGACTGTCATAACGTAACGAAGAACTCCGAAAACAAACTAACTAATAGGAATTGTTTAATTGCATTATTTATACTTCCGTAAGCCTATTATTTTCTCGTTTTACCATCAAGTATATTGCTGTCTTCTCCGAAACGTTTCCGGCGACGCCTTCTTTTTTACCCACAATTTAACATACGGTGAGTTACAATTATCTGACACCTTTGAATTATAAATTAATAAACCAGTCAAATTTGTCAGAAATATATTTTTAGAAAATAAAAAATTATAAAATTTTAATAAAATTAAAATTAGCACACGTATTTTGGCTATACCGTGTGGGTGAAGCACATACTTAGAAATTTTCTCCTTAAATTTATGTATTAATTCAAGAAATAAATTAAATTAAAACTTGTAGAATTTTTATATTTTCAACCTTAAAATGTTCTCAAAAGTATCGGTACGTCATGAGAATTCTTATTTTATTCATATGTTCTCATTTTTTATTTCAATGAAATATATTTCTGACAAATTTACTTTCGACATCCAATTTTTGTGGGCGTCGTTTATTAGCACCCTACCGTTGTCTGCCCGTCTCATTATCCCCCGTTTCGTATACACTAAACATACAATATGAACTATATTTCGATATCCATGTGGCAACGTGGACTTACTGTAACTGAATAATGGGACTAATGTGGCCCGAATGTGCCAATGCCTTTAAAGATTACGAACCATGACTTTATCATGCTACATGTGTTCCGTGAAAACGTTAGAAACGTTAGAAAGTGTTAGAAACACTTTCGTTTCCATCTATGTCACTCCGTCTAATTCTAACATATATATCACTTTACCCAAAATCTCGTGCTCTATAATATGTTGCCTCTCGATGATTGTAGTCGGTATGTGCTGTTGACCTTGAAACCGAAGACAGGGAGATTTATACAAGAAAACATAGTAAGTTTCTGTCCTTTGATGTACACTTATTCGTACCAATCCCATATTTTCTTTCCGTGGAGTGGTTTATAATGTCGCAGACGGCGTTGATTTCAACGGAGCATGGAATATCAAGTTTTTTCGGATGTTTGCATAGAGACGCGTCGCTGGCCACGTGCGTGGGTGGCAGGGGCGTTTTAAATAGCCCACTAACGACTGAGGCACCGAGCGCCGCAGAACCTTACTGGACTGACGGTAGGAACAGCAATACGTCTTCGTTTCTTATCCCAATATATCTTAAATAGTACTATAACTAGATGAAATATTTATTTTTCTATCAATTAGATAGTGATTAGCGAAATGAAATAAACCCTTTACGTTTGTGTGTCTAGTACATTTGTACAGGAAATAGTGAAAATATATGCCTCGAAAAACAAGTTTCTTCTTAACTATAAGAACCCATATTCCACACTATTCTTCACACACTACAAAGAAATGGGAAAACATGAACACGGAATGAGTAGTAAATTTCACATTAATTATAGTACAGTTACAATAATAAGTCGATTGTATTTTGCAAAATATTTACTTAATTGCATATCAATTAGTAGCTAAAATAAAGCCATTGTGACTATGCATGTTTTTAGGGAATAGAGGTAAATTACAGTGCCTATCAGAGCCGTTCAACAATTGTTTCAAAATTTGGTGGTATTTTTCTAACTTATTTTTGTCTGTTATTTAGCCATTTATTTATTTAATTATTATACTTAAACCACTGACGTTTAATATCTTTATTTTAATTGTATATTATTGAAACCTGTTCTCTTAAACTACACATTCTAATCTTATAATTTAAAAAGTTTGTGTTTATTTATGAATACGATTGTTCTAACCAATTAATTGAATTTTCAAATATTAGCACTCAAACTAGTACCTTATACTAATTCAGTTTAATATGAAGTGTAAAACTATAAAAATCAACGTTCTTTTAATATACTGTACTTACATCCATAAATTCCTTAGTTTCCATTAAGGCAAAATAAAATTTTACTAACTTCGTCTTTTGATTTTATTTTTATTTGTATTGTAACCATTTAATGAGATCTATAAGATAAATGTAAATACCAATGTCGTCATAATAAAAATGATGGTCATCTGTTTATCATAAACATAATAATTGTGGGTAATGAATAAGTATTCCTAAATTATTAGTTAATTTCGCGGAGTACTTCTTGAAACTTGAAACATAGAACTAACAATATTATTCTGATTAATATTAATTCTCCTTTCCCTGCAGAATTTATTAAAAAAAATCACATGTCACGAAATAGTGAAGATATGCAAAGTAACTAATTTACTATTTATATGGCATCAATTAAAAATTATTTTAACAGCAAATGTGACTGATTCTACGAGAATATTGTTTTGGAGAAATACGGAAGTCATTGTGACTCCACATGTATTACAATTAATATTTTAGGGGGTTTTGGAAAAAAAATCCGTAATAGGGCGTTCAACAAGGGTATTAAAAATGTGTTTTTTTTAATTATAGTATCCCGAAATTAATTTGCTTATAAGAGTACATAACGAATCAGTCGACTAAAGCATAACCGCATGAATGGCCGGTAGCCACAAAGTTTACTCATGAAATTAAATTGTTAAACCTAAACTAACAATTTTTCTTCACTAAACCAACTGAATCACATTTAATTGAATTATCCACTTATTTCCTTAGGACAGGAAACATAAAACACTATTTTATCTTAACGCAATTATGTTCTGGAGTAGTAAGAAAGATGTAACCTCTTATCGTAAACCGTTTTATGTAAGATACATATTTGTATAAACAATTGATTCATTACATATTTTACTGTACGTAAATTGAATCTAATGTGGATGTTCTTAAATTTATTGTACCAATTGTTGCTTTAAATTCATAAATTAAATTCAGAGCACGTTTAAGAATAGGGGAGAAATATCTCCACATCCTGTCGATGATTGATGAACGGACAAAGTTATGTTAAGGTTGTTTTGACTCCTGACTTCTGCGCCAACTTACGTGAAAAACATGCTTTACGGGGTCAGTGCTAAAGACGTAACTCGACTAGCAGACTTGTTTACTGTTAGCACAGCACATATTTCGTCCTAAAGTGTTAATGGATTTTTTCTGAATTTGTTCGTAGTCAACCGCGTTAGTTGCCTCACTGCGGCGTAGGAAAATACGTCTGAATAACATGCAACACTGTCTTGTAAATCACATTTAATGGTTCTAAAGACGCAGTCACAATAACATATCATTATTATTATTGAAAACAAAAAAACAATAAATTGCTATAATATATATACACGATCTTGAAGTGGTAGTAAATTTGTAAGAGAGCGGATTTTGTGGTTATGTCGTACTCACGGCTCTTGTGTTTTTAATCATCTGACGATAGAATCAAGGATTCCAGAAAGGTTGTATGGTATTTATATTATCACCTCATTTTGTCTGTTATTTGGCTATTTTATCTAATTAGTAGAAAATATTAATTGATAACAATATATTTTTTCTGTATAACGCATTACTTTTAAATATTTTACATATAATGCATTAGATAAAAATATATCGTTCAGATGAAGAGGAGTTGTGAGAGATAGCATATTAAAACACGAGTATAACACTTGAAACAGCACTTAAATATTGTCAATATCTGAAAGTACTTCTAAAAATCTTGTGAAGTGCATAAGTCTATTCTCTTTGTATCTTTCAGTTACGTAAGAAATAATCTGTGATACGTACAATTTTCATACATTTGTAAAGTCCAACACTGAGATTTTGTTTAAACCCATTTTCAATTTTATTTAATACACTACATGATATCACTATTAATATTTACTCAAATAATACAATAAATGATTCGACAATAAAAATGTACACTGTCAATTAAATGAAAACCAAAGAAATCGATTGCTTATAAGATTGATGCAACTTATTTGTAAATTAATTTATTTAATTATAGAGTAATTAATAAATAAATACACATCAGCCAATTTTAAGTAAGAAAAAAGGAAACTATTAATTAAATTAACATTGTTTCATCGCTTATTTTGCGACATCAGGTTCTTTTTTTTTTAGGGCAACAGGCTACATGAGGGTGATCCACATTGGGCAACTCCCCTTTAATAGCATAGGAAGGGATTTGAAAGGGGGGATGCGGAAGGGTAGAGGAAGAGTTTAAAAAATATATATAGACAGGTCATTCTATTATGACTGCCAATTTGTTTTAAACTTGAACCTGATGAGGTCGCAAAATAAGCGATGAGACGTTGTTAATTTAATTAATAAATTCCGTTTTTCAGATAAAATTGGCTGAAGTTTATTTATTTATTAGTTTTCTCTATAGTCAGAATATATATTTATATATATATTATTACAGAGTAATTATTTTACGCAAAATTTCATATGTAGGTCATTGCAGAGTGCAATTCGAGTGCTTGGAGGAATTTAGTTCGATTTCTTATAAAAGCACTTTATCTTTTAATGAAAGATTATGTTGGAATAGTTGGTCGTCGTATAACGCTCACACGCGACAGTAAATTACTTCACAATTTTAACTCCGGCCGCCTACTTTGGTAGCAGTAAAATTGTAATTTGGAAAGATGGGGCTTAGAAATGGTCCCACTTTTCGGTATGATATTGATGTAATGCATTGACTATGCCTGTAATAACAGATTTGTTACTTTTTTTTCCTTTTTTATATTTTCGAAAACAATAACTTTCTTTTAAAGTGAATAATTATAGAAACTAACACGTGAAAAACGTAGTATTCAGTTTTCATGTTCTCGTAGCATATATAATACAACTGTTATGGTAGTGTTTTATTTAAATTAATTTATAATACCGGATCAGAGTGAATTATTTACATGATCTTTATAAGAGAAAGTAAATAACATCATAGGGAAACCTCACTATTTTAAGGATTAAGATACACTGTAAATGTCAGTAATTAGCATAATTATCTCACATGAACGAGACAACCCTCATTCATCAATTAGTTTTATAACAGAACAGCTAACAGCAACGAACTCAACTTCATTGAGGAAGCATGGAAGGAAAAATGTTGAACTGTTCTGTTTATGGTTGTGAATTATGATCTTAATTGATTTAGCAAAGTATACATTACAGTAGTATAAATCATTGGAGAGCGAATGTTTGAGAAAGTGTTTATATTTAAATATGCATTTCTTACAATGATATATTTGTTTAGATAATCTATAATTTGTTTGAAATTCCATTTTTTTCAATATATAAATTTCAACTAACTGACGTGATAAATCCTGTATAAAAAATATTGTGTGATTTTTTAAAAAAAATTAAAAAGATAATTGAGTAGGAAGTTATAGGACTTGAAAAATTGAAATATTTGAAAAGGTGTTTTGTGTTTGAAAGTATTGTATGATTGCATACGTTCGTTCCTGAATTTAAATGAAATTACCAAGGTTTAGTTTTAAGGATTACAATTTAATTAATCTGATACATATTCTAACATTGTACCTTATTTCGTTTGAATTTAAAATGGAAGTAATTAGTAAATAAAATATGACACATAAGTAATGTATGTTAAAAGCTGCATGCCGTTCACGCGGTGACTTCAGTTTCCTTGGCCATTGACGTGGTTGCCCGCGACGTCACTTCACTCCTGCGGCGACGAACCGGTCCGATACGTTCTATTTCCCAACGCGCCAAATTTCTCTGTATTGAGCGACATAAGAAGTTTCACTTCCAAAAGTGCATTCCTTGTCATTCCTTGAAATCATAATGAGAATTCCAGTTTTTGTAAAAAATAATTGATACATCTGTTCACCAGTCACTTTGGAAATAAATGTGTAATTATTTATTTCAAATTTGGTTCATCGTTGTTGATTACTTTTTTCAGTCCGAATTTACTTAAACTACTTAGTTAATTACGGGGATTTCCAATCCTAGTGTAATAATAGAGTTCATCAATCGGTTTTTGAGCGTTGAGTTTAATTCAACGGAAGAGATCACAATACTCAGCCCAATATGTATGAACATATATATATATATATATATATATATATATATATATATAATATTGTCATCATAATTCATCTGACATAAAAATACTG
This sequence comes from Zhengitettix transpicula, assembly GCA_037074705.1. Taxonomy (NCBI): domain Eukaryota; kingdom Metazoa; phylum Arthropoda; class Insecta; order Orthoptera; family Tetrigidae; genus Zhengitettix; species Zhengitettix transpicula. Next base: position 164,213,672 of record CM073591.1, read on the forward strand.
AGCATGACTCCAGTATTGGTAAAATAAATTGCAACGAAAAAATTTCAATAAATCTAAATTTACTACGGATATTTGCGTATTATTGTCATTAAAAAGATTACGATATTCTTCACGTGAATGTTGGAGTTCATTCTCGTCCCTTTGATAATACATCTATTCACAAACCTTCTGCGATAGCTATAATAAGCAACGCCAGTGTAGAACTCACATCAAGTGTAAAATTTGTTCTGTCCTTGGGCGAGAGAAGCGACGCTCTATTTTTCAACGTCGTGCTGAAAGGTGTCGTGACGGCGTCTCGGGCGTCCTTCGTTACGTAAGAGAGCGCATTGGCCGTCGCTAAATGACACTGGGAATCGAGGGACTGTGATTACTCGTCCGGAAAACGCGATAACAGAAATCGATTCCGCCACCCAGCGGCCCAGTAGCATACGTCCACTTTGCCGCAGGTTTGACAAGCGCACCAAAATTGTTGTTTATAGACAAAACATCAAATATAGGAATACGATTATTTAATCACTGCGAATTCAAGGTTTCAGCAACTAAGTATCTGTAACTCCTGTAAGTGTGGTCCTATACATTTCAGCCCCAAACTTCTTATTCAGTACATTTTTTTTCTTACACTTTGGTAACGTAATTCCTCTAAACGTGTTTCTTGTCAAATATTCCACCGAAGTGGAAGAGAAAAGCACGGAGTAAAAATATTATCACAGTTTAATGCTTTGAAAATAATGGAAATTATGTCACGATCATAAAAAATGTGGTTGCTATAAAATAAGAATACAAGAAGCAGGACAGGTGTGAGTCACATACAAACCAAAGTTGTACGCTGACAACGTGAAAAATCGCAAGACTCAGATAATACAGACTAAGGAAGAAAACAAATCGATAGTTGGTACAGGAGGAACGGTAAGATTTTAGCAGGAGTTGGAACAAAACGACACAAAATCTTCAGAAATAGAATATTGGAGAGCGAATGTTTGAGAAAATGTTTATATTAAATATGCATTTCTAACAATTATATATATTTTTTAGATATTCTATAATTTTAAATTATTTGTTTGAAGTTTCATGAACAACAAGTTGAGTTCAGAAATAATTATGCACTGCAAATAATTCAAGTTCCATTAGTCGGAAACAATTTCATAAAATGAATGTATTGAATCTTATAAATAAAAAAGAGTGTATGTATGTTTGTATGTTTGTATGTTTGTATGTTTGTATGTTTGTTTGTATGTTTGTATGTTCGCTATACAAATCTACACCGGTAGAGCAAATTTCACCAAATTTCGTACACGTGTTCTTTACGACCAGGAAACAAACACTGTCGGGGTGAGACATGTCTACCACCCCCAGAAGCGGGGGTGCACGGGGGTTGAAATATTTAAACATGCTAAAACAGCCGATATTTTAGTCGGATAATAATTTTTAGGGGTCAAAGATATTGATGGTGTTTCTACCGATGTTTTCTGAATATAATTTTCATCCCCTAAACCCTGGGGAAAGAGCAACCCTAGCGTTTGGGGTGGAGAATACAAATCTACACCGCTGGAGCAAATTTCACCAAATTTCGTACACGTGTTCTTTGCGACCAGGAAAACAACACTGTCGGGGTCAGACGCGTCTACCAACCCCAGAAGCGGGGGTGGACGGGGGTTGAAATACTTAAACATGCTGAAACAGCTGATATTTTAGTCGGATAATATTTTTTAGGGGTCCAAGATATTTATGGTGTTTCTACCGATGTTTTCTGAATATAATTTTCATCCCCAACACCCTGGGAAAAGGGCACCCTTAGGGTTTGGGGTGGAGAATACAAATCTATACCGCTGGAGCAAATTTCACCAAATTTCGTACACGTGTTCTTTGCGACCAGGAAAACAACACTGTCGGGGTGAGACGCGCCTACCACCTCCAGAAGCGGGGGTGGACGGGGGTGGAAATATTTGAACATGCTAAAACAGCCGATATTTTAGTCGGATAATAATTTTTAGGGGTCCAACATATTTATGGAGTTTCTACCAATGTTTTCAGAATATAATTTTCATCCCCTACACCCTGGGAAAAGGGCACCCTTAGGGTTTGGGGTGGAGAATACAAGTCTATACCGGTGGATCAAATTTCACCGAATTTCGTACACGGGTTCTTTGCGACCAGGAAAACAACACTGTCGAGGTGAGACGCGTCTACCATCCCCAGAAGCGGGGGTGGACGGGGGTTGAAATACTTAATCATGCTAAAACAGCAGGTATTAGATTTGGATAAATATTTTCGGGGTCAAAGATATTGATTGTGTTTCTACCGATGTTATCTGAATATAATATTCATCTCCTACGCCCTGGGAAAGGGCACCCTTAGGGTTTGGGGTGGAGTTGCTTTACAGAAAAATAACGCGAATACAACCGAGTTTGGAGTCAAATCGAAGGTTATGGATGTATGTTTGTTTGTTTGTATGTTTGTTTGTATGTTTGTTTGTATGTTTGTATGTTCGTTATACAAATCTACACCGGTAGAGCAAATTTCACCAAATTTCGTAAACGTGTTCTTTACGACCAGGAAACAAACACTGTCGGGGTGAGACATGTCTACCACCCCCAGAAGCGGGGGTGCACGGGGGTTGAAATATTTAAACATGCTAAAACAGCCGATATTTTAGTCGGATAATAATTTTTAGGGGTCCAAGATATTGATGGTGTTTCTACCGATGTTTTCTGAATATAATTTTTATCCCCTACAGCGTGGGGAAAGAGCACCCCTAGCGTTTGGGGTGGAGAATACAAATCTATACCGGTGGATCAAATTTCACCAAATTTCGTAAACGTGTTCTTTGCGACCAGGAAAACAACACTATCGGGGTGAGACGCGCCTACCACCCCCTGAAGCGGGAGTGGACGGGAGTGGAAATATTTGAACATGCTAAAACAGCCGATATTTTAGTCGGATAATAATTTTTAGGGGTCCAACATATTTATGGAGTTTCTACCAATGTTTTCAGAATATAATTTTCATCCCCTACACCCTGGGAAAAGGGCACCCTTAGGGTTTGGGGTGGAGAATACAAGTCTATACCGGTGGATCAAATTTCACCGAATTTCGTACACGGGTTCTTTGCGACCAGGAAAACAACACTGTCGGAGTGAGATGCGCCTACCACCTCCAGAAGCGGGGGTGGACGGGAGTGGAAATATTTGAACATGCTAAAACAGCCCATATTTTAGTCGGATAATAATTTTTAGGGGTCCAAGATATTGATGGTGTTTCTACCGATGTTTTCTGAATATAATTTTTATCCCCTACAGCGTGGGGAAAGAGCACCCCTAGCGTTTGGGGTGGAGAATACAAATCTATACCGGTGGATCAAATTTCACCAAATTTCGTAAACGTGTTCTTTGCGACCAGGAAAACAACACTATCGGGGTGAGACGCGCCTACCACCCCCTGAAGCGGGAGTGGACGGGAGTGGAAATATTTGAACATGCTAAAACAGCCGATATTTTAGTCGGATAATAATTTTTAGGGGTCCAACATATTTATGGAGTTTCTACCAATGTTTTCAGAATATAATTTTAATCCCCTACACCCTGGGAAAAGGGCACCCTTAGGGTTTGGGGTGGAGAATACAAGTCTATACCGGTGGATCAAATTTCACCGAATTTCGTACACGGGTTCTTTGCGACCAGGAAAACAACACTATCGGGGTGAGACGCGCCTACCACCCCCAGAAGCGGGGGTGCACGGGGGTTGAAATATTTAAACATGCTAAAACAGCCGATATTTTAGTCGGATAATAATTTTTAGGGGTCCAAGATATTGATGGTGTTTCTACCGATGTTTTCTGAATATAATTTTCATCCCCTACAGCGTGGGGAAAGAACATCCCTAGCGTTTGGGGTGGAGAGTACAAATCTACACCGCTAGAGGAAATTTCACCAAATTTCGTACACGGGTTCTTTGCGACCAGGAAAACAACACTGTCGGGGTGAGACGCGCCTACCACCTCCAGAAGCGGGGGTGGACGGGGGTGGAAATATTTGAACATGCTAAAACAGTCGATATTTCAGTCGGATAAATATTTTTAGGAGTCAAAGATATTTATAGTCTTTCCACTGATGATATCTGAATATAATTTTCAACCTCTACACCCTGGGGAAAGAACACCCCTAGCGTTTGGGGTGGAGAGTACAAATCTACACCGCTGGAGCAAATTTCACCAAATTTCGTACACGGGTTCTTTGCGACCAGGAAAACAACACTGTCGGAGTGAGATGCGCCTACCACCTCCAGAAGCGGGGGTGGACGGGAGTGGAAATATTTGAACATGCTAAAACAGCCCATATTTTAGTCGGATAATAATTTTTAGGGGTCCAACATATTTATGGAGTTTCTACCAATGTTTTCAGAATATAATTTTCATCCCCTACACCCTGGGAAAAGGGCACCCTTAGGGTTTGGGGTGGAGAATACAAGTCTATACCGGTGGATCAAATTTCACCGAATTTCGTACACGGGTTCTTTGCGACCAGGAAAACAACACTGTCGAGGAGAGACGCGTCTACCATCCCCAGAAGCGGGGATGGACGGGGGTTGAAATACTTGAACATGCTAAAACAGCAGGTATTAGATTTGGATAAATATTTTCGGGGTCAAAGATATTGATTGTGTTTCTACCGATGTTATCTGAATATAATATTCATCTCCTACGCCCTGGGAAAGGGCACCCTTAGGGTTTGGGGTGGAGTTGCTTTACAGAAAAATAACGCGAATACAACCGAGTTTGGAGTCAAATCGAAGGTTATGGATGTCAGTGAGTTTACTTCGGATAAATATTTTTAATTGCCCATTTAACCCGAAAGGGTGGGGGTTGGAAGGGGAGATAAATAGTCAGTTCTTGCGCGTTCTTGGAGGAGAATTACGTGGATACTATTTCAACGGATTTTGTTGAAAATATCAATCCCTTTAGACATTAGCGGTGAGCTTGCTTAGGGCTGGGGGTGAGAATTGTCTATTATTCTAAAGTTGCCAAAATGTTATGTGTTTATGGGTAAACTAGATTTATAGTGTTTCTACCGATGTGATATGAGTAAAAATTCAACCCTTTCCACCACGGGATAGTAGCATATTTAGGGGTGGTGTTGTTCATACTATTTTATCGATGTTGTTTCCATTAATAACGACGTTTAATTTTATAAATAAAAATGAGTGTATGTATGTATGTATGTTTGTATGTTTGTATATTTGTATATTTGTATGTTTGTATATTTGTATATTTGTATGTTCGTTATACAAATCTACACAGCTGGAGAAAATTTCACCAAATTTCGTACACGTGTTCTTTGCGACCAGGAAACAAACACTGTCGGGGTGAGACGCGTCTACCAACTCCAGAAGCGGGGGCGGACGGGGGTTGAAATATTTAAACACGCTAAAACAGTCGTTATTTCCGTCGGATAAATATTTTTAGGGGTCACAGATATTGATAGTGTTTCTACCGACTGTTGGGCTGAGACGCGTCTACCACCCCCAGAAGCGGGTCGGTATTATCAGTAGAGCACTTTTAGGTGTTGGGTGGAGGAACGCTGCAATAAAATAACGCGAATACAACCAACATTGGAGTCAAATCCAAGGATATGGATGTCGTCCAGTTCAATTATAGCATCAAATTGGCCATTTAGCCCCAATGGGCGGCAGTGGATGGGATGGAAATTTTCTAACATGTTAAATCATCGATATTAGCGTGGAATAAATAAATGCCGGGACCATTGACGTTGATAGTATTTCTACCGATGTTGTTTGTAGGCATGATAGGGGTGGTGCTGGAGGGGATTTCCTTGAAAATAACGGGAAAACAACCGAGATTCGAGTCAAATCGAAGGTAATGGATGTCCCTGAATTTATTTATGACAATCTGGACAACGCGTGGGTATCGGCTGGGTTGGGATTTGTTGACCGGCTGTTTTTTGCGTCGATTAAATATATTTCGGGATGAATTACATTAATAAAATTTCCCTACATGTTCTCTGTGAATAATTTCAACCCCTTTCGGACTCATAAGGGTGCACATTTAAGGGTGGGCGTGAAGTAGCATTACATAAAAAGAAACCAGAAACTATCGGGATTGTCACTGAGTTTAATTAAATTCCTTGAAAACAACGGGAAAACAACCGAGATTCGAGTCAAATCGAAGGTAATGGATGTCCCTGAATTTATTTATGACAATCTGGACAACGCGTGGGTATCGGCTGGGTTGGGATTTGTTGACCGGCTTTTTTTTCGTCAATTAAATATATTTCGGGATGAATTAGATTAATAAAATTTCCCTACATGTTCTCTGTGTGTAATTTCAACCCCTTTCGGACTAGGAAGGGTGCACCCTTAAGGGTTTGCGTGGAAGTAGCATTAGATAAAAATAAACCAGAAACTATCAGGATTGTCACTGAGTTTAATTATGACATTAAACTTGACCGTTTAAGTCCCCGAAGCGGGAGTGGTCGGGGGTGAAAAATTTCAAACATGTTAAACGGTCGATATTTGCGATAATTATTTTCTGGGGTTAATTACTTTGATAGTATTTATACCGATGTTGTTTGTGTATAATTTAACCCGTGCGAGGGGAGCAGGCTTAGGGGTGGGGTGGAGGTACGTTAAATAAAATCCCGCAGAAACAACCGAGAATCGAATCAATTCCGAGACTATGAATGTCGCTGAATCTAATTGTGACAACCTGGGTAACGCGACGGGTTTGGGAGTTGTTGGGCGAGGGAATAAATTTTCAGACAATGTAATCGGCCGATTTTTGCGTGGAATACATTCTTTTTCATTATCGCATATTTGTGGGGGTGGTCATCTTCTAACATGTAAAAACGGCCGATATATTTAGTCAATGACTTCATCCCCCTTCGGCATGGGAGGTGAGCACATTTAGGGATAGGGTTCGAGGAGCTTTACATAAAAATAGCGCAAATTGGAGTCTTATGGATGGTTATAGATAAATGACATCTCGGGCAACGCCGGGCACCCAGCTAGTAAATAATAAACTTAATAGATAACAAATGAAAATTTATTTTCCAAACAAATCACAAATATAAGAATAATTTGTAATTTGTTTCTTTATACCATTTTTCATTATTTTTAGATTATTACTTTTTCCTTATTTTTATATTAAAGAATTTGACAACACCTGAAGAGGTCCCAAAAATATAAGGGATGAAACGTTGTGTATTAAGTTCATTGTAGATTTTATTAAATACAATCATTTAATAAAATTAGTTTTTAAATTTTTTATCACGTCAGATAATGCTTAAATTCAAGTTACACTTTATACGATTCTTCTTTCGGATTGTATCGCCTCTTTCTTGTAGATAGTAAGTGAATGAGAGATTGGTGTAAATCAACAATTCGGAACGCAATATTAAAGAATTTTAACTGAATCAATGGCAATAAACCAAGCGGTCGAGCTATTAATTTCACTAGATTATATTATTTCTTTTTTTTCAGTCAGTTTAATCAACTGACTACTGCAATTGACACTCTAGGGTTTTGTCAACTGACTAGTGCATTTGTTTCGCTCTAGGCTCTTGCGTTTTTTCTGCACCTGAAGAAAGAAACAAGTCTTCCAGAAACGTTGTGTGGTATTTATATTATCACTTCTTTTATCTGTATTTGGCTTTCTTATTTTTTAACGTTAATCTGTATGATGGCGCTAAAACTTGGCACATGCAGGACAAATGTTTTGTGTGTTGTCATGAACCTCTGGGATGTCGAACAATCAATCTAAAGAAATGGATTGGTACAACTCTAATTTTATACCATGACATTCTGCCATCGATTACTATTTATTTATTGTCGACCACTGTGAACACAAGTTTTTCAATTCTACATCATTTAATTACAATTTATATCCTTAAAATCGGGAACCTCTTCAATATTATTGTCTAAAACAACATTTCATTGGAGGGAATGGAATTAAGAGAAGTTTCTAATATAAGTGTATTTTACGATAACATATGGTTAAAATCCATAATTAAGAATTTCTAATACTGTGTGATGTATTAGAATTTTCTGCTTCTTAAAACTCTACAGATAGAATTGCAGGGCCTACTCTCCTTGTAATTATGGTTGGAAACGTGGACTGATTGTTATGCACCCGTTTCACAATTGTGGGCGTCTCTTTCCCACGAGTTTCCGTATTATTAATTTGTGGGAAGTGTGAAACAGCATTTCAGGCAGCACGGTTAAAGCATGACCTCAGGAGATTTCACTTTCCCTACTTGCCTGAAAATTGTTTCTTATTTCTCCGTTGTCTCAGAAATACAAACTGAGTTTATTTAATCAGGGAATGGAGATTAACCGATATTGGTCGTATACTTGTGCTGGCAGGATCACATAATAGAATCTGTGAGACAATGATGATGAGAGTTACAAATATGTAGAATATAGTGTTTAAGTTAATTTTGATGTCATAAAATAGTAAACGCCAGTAGAAGATCAGACAGATTTTGATGCAAGTAACTGAAATCCAATCACTGTGCTGCCTTTACTTTATAGTAAAATGGTTGCTTAGAATCACAATACAGTTCGAAGATTCTCAAGGGTAATCTCTCCTAAATTAATATGAGCAGAATAATATAATTTACCCCTGGTGTCAAATTTAATGATTTTATATCAAACTTCAAGAAGTATTCCTCGGATGATCGATCAGTTGTGAATATAGAACTACTGCAGACGTCACTTTTCTAGAAAAGAAACGATACCAAAATTTATGTTTAGAAATTAATTATATTTTAAACGGACTATAAGTAACCTGAAAATTAAAGAAAAAGTAATTTAGGAGCCCATAGAAAATAATAAAAAGTATAATCAATATAAAATTATTTTATATTAGCATATAAAAAGAGGTGCAATACTATATTAATGAATTTTATCCTACATAAAAGTAGTGGCATTCTAATAAAAGTTATTACGTGTGAAATAATTTATTACATTTTCATTGTTTGTTCTGTTTAAATGTGTTTGACACAATCCATATGCCCTTGAGCATAGATCCTTCTCCAATTAAAACTTGATAAAACGAGACGTTATTAAATACTTTGTTCGTTTTTAAGTGCTATCGAATTGCTTTTCGTTGAATTTATCAATTAAATAAAATCAAGAGAAACTTCTACACTGTGTTTCGGCTAAATGGTTATTCGATTATTTGTTTTTCGGCTAATGATCCTAAGATTCGGTGAATCACTTTTCCGTGAATTTCTTTTTCAATGAATTCAACTTCAGGGAACTTATTTCGGTGAAACAATTTCATTATTGATTAACGTGCCAATAAAACTAATAACTAGAAAAATAGCCAAATACAGACAAAAGAATGGATGTTTCTATTTATATGTTTTGTCTGTATTTGGATATTTTTCTTATTATTAATTTTCAAAACCGACCTATATTTTTCATGCCAATAAAATTAAATGAAAATGTGCATCTAATAAATGGTACTTTAATTTATGAATGAATTCATTAAAACATAACTTCATGATGAAAAATGATATTAACATTACACAGTAACTTTTAAAGTAACTTCTAAAGTAATGATATTTGTCCCAGATTTACAAAACTTGTATTTTTAACAAAAGAACTGCTTATTTATATTTTGATTCAAATATGTTACGAACTATGCTATATATTTATTTCATAAGTGGACAGCAAGTCCAACTTCCTTCATCGGAAGGGCGTGGGACAAGTACCAAGAGCTCGACCTACCTGATGCAGGTTTTCTAGGGTTTGTACTGCATCACTTTTAGGCGAATGCCAGATGGGATCCTTAAACTACTGTTCGGTCACTACCGTCACAAATATTTTTTTTAAAAAACTTGACCACAAATGTATTACAATTTATTTCATAATGACAAGCCCTTTTCAGTACATTTTTTAGATGCTCACAAATGCAATTTCGTCATTTTGAGAAAAAATCTCATAATTAAAAGCAAAGCCGTGGGAACTTCTTAGCTACATCGATCGCAAATAATTTATATATTCAACTGTTAACCGACCGAACATTTCTTCGGCTCAGTTATTTTTTTATTAGGAAGATTAGTTATATTACTTAATATATTATATGGCAACGGCACGTCTCATGTTAATGATTGGTTATCATAGTTCACTCACGGCAAACTCGTCTTATCAAGACGTAGTCATCTGTTGCCGCGCATGACAAGCGCGTGGAAAGTGTATGAAGTGTCTGTGTTCGCCGGGCACACGAAATAATAATGTCAGTTGGGCTTCGGACGTCTAGGAAGAGGGATCCGTAGTAAGTTACACTTCGTATAGTTATGAAATTGTTCATAAAGGTCCATAACTTGAATGAAAACTGTACAGGCATATTTAAATAATTCTTCGAACATTTAAATACTGTAACTGTGAATTACAAAGACCAACATTCCACATTTTCATATATTTCAATGAAACGAGTAAGCTATTATGGAAATAACTTTTCGTTTACTAGCATTTACTACCCTCTAATTATTATCTTCACTTCTTGGTTTATACACTCAAAAGATAGATAGACATTCATGCATCATATTACATCACAGTTCAATTCACGATAAATATTACTCTTTCATGTATTTTCGGGCACTGATTTACATGATTCATAGCTTAGAGTTTATTGCTTTAATTACTTATTTCGAAATACGTTTCACATAAAGCGAAAAATGAGCTGCTGTATCAAACTCAAACTGACAGAAACGTAATCTAAAATTTCTCTTAAATCGTCAAAGTATCAAATCGCTACATTCCAATCATTAAGAGTATTTTCATAAATTTACTATAATATTTACGTACACATTTATAAGCAGTATTTACCATTTTCTATCGTCATAAGCACTAATAACTGGTTATGTTGATGATTTTCACAAGTGTCCTACGTTCATTGAAAATAGCGTTATTGCAAATTACTGATAAATTAATTTCGTTAAATTCCGACGTTATCATTCATAGTGCATAAAGTAGTCTGTCATACTATTTCCTTTTGGGTTTTGATAAAGACATAACATCCATCCTTATAATCTATAACTATATTTAACAAATTCATAAGAAATAAGATTCTAAATAGAATTGTAAAAACTCTACTGTTGCAACTGTTATAACGACTTGATTGGGGCATATGAGTATACAGATCCTTTCCACTTAATATAATAGATACGGAACGGTCTCAAAGGGTTCTAAAATCTTAGGCAGATTCGTTCTTGTTTTTATACTGCAGAAAAATACTTGCGCTGATAGTTATTGCTTTTTACAGACCTAAACACTTTCTGCTCCCCCCCCCCCCACCTTCCCATTAGATTTAAATAACAAAAATTTAGTATCTTAATAAATATCGATAACTTCGGTATAACATCAATATCTCGGCAATGTAAGGCCAATACTGAACCTTTTTATCTATGAAATATGTAAGGTGTGTTCAATAAAGAATTATCTCGGTTTATAAAAAAAAATCACAGCTGTACTCAGAATCTGAATTGTGGTAGTTTTTTTTTAATCAAATTAAACGACATTAGAAGCAATATATTTGTAACATTGTTTTTCGCAGTCCTCAAAATCATACCAGAACCACTTCACTTCAATTTCTGAAGACTAAAATCGCTTTCTGCTCCATGCAGATAAGGTTTACATTGTGATAAATCTGTGAAATATGGAGGATGAGGAGCACACTTGAAATTTATGTTGGCAAGATAATTAAAAACAGCATTCGCAATGTACATAATTGTATTATCGTAGTCCAGATTTCAACCATTTGCTTCGAACTGCGGCTTTTTCCGATTGATATAACCTTGGAGAATTTTTCTGTACTTATCTATAGAATGCTCCAATTACAGTTCAATGTACTGAAACGACATTCTGCTTCACCATTATCATAATATCGACCATAACTTTCACCGCAGAAGAAACCACTTTTGCTTTTTGTGAGGGTATATGCAGGAGATTTACTGCACAAGAGATTTGTTTCCTCACATGACAAAAATGAAGTAGCAAGGTTTCGTTTCGAAAGAAACTCTTCATTTTTTACAGTAACATCTATTAACTTGTGGTATGTGGATCTAAAAATGTTTTAACGGCTGCGACTGGAGTCAAACCAATTCAACTTGTGCACATCAAGTAAACAAAAATAATATAATATTTCAAATTTTTCATATTGTCGCTACCATGTCAAACTATCAAGTGAATATGCATCAAATTCGATAGTTTCACATGGTAGCTGACATATTATGAACAAAACTTTACGATAATTTTTTATTTTAATAGCAAAGTCATTCTCCCTTGACTACCATGGCCGAAATATTATATATGTATATATATATATATATATCGGCGACGGCAGTCAAGGGTGAATGACCTGACTATCAAAATTTGTTCAACCTGAAGAGGTCGCAAAGATAGCGACGAAACGTAGTTTTATTTTCCATACATAAATATATTTTTTTCACACTTCAAATTGGCTGTTGTTTATTTATAAATTATCAATATGTTATTCTAGACAAAATATAATGTACGTTTATTCAGAGTTCTTATTTGTTTCATGACTACGAAAGGCTACACTGTAAGCGGAAATATAACTGCCGTGCCGTATGTAGCGAAGCACTGTGTGGTAACCGACCATATATAGATATAACGGTTCCAGTATTAAACACAAAAACAGGTAAAGTATTTTTACAATTAATTACTTAAATTCTCATGTACTCTAAAGTGTGAACATACACATAAACAGAAAAATATGAACACAAAACTATAAGTAAGCATATAATCGATAAAAATAGGCTAATACAATGTTCCGGTTAGTTTTGAACTGTATGCACAATTTGTATCGTTTATAGAAACCGAATTATAAGTTGATAACGCTTACTTAACAGAGAAAGCATAACAGACAACTAGTTATTACAGGTTTCATCGAGTTTTAAGTGTACTGTAACCAATGCAATGCAATGAGTGCCACTTTTAGTAAAGCTTTCATAATATGTGACCTATATTAACAGCCAGAACGAGGTTCTTTCCGATTAAAAAGCAACGAAGTATACGTGATTTTTACTAATGGATTCAAAATTATTCAATGCCAAATCCTGCAAAATGGAAGTATACAAATTATTTTCTGTTGTGAAAATCCCAGTCAGGTAGCGAAAGACAGCAAATACCTTTCACGTGTGGTATAAGTTACGAAACTAGAACAAATAATGGTAAGAGTGGCTACGGTGAAAGTAGATAAGCAAGTAAGCTTATTCACTAAATGTGAAATATGCTCAATTGTCCGTGGGATTTAGATGGTATTGATATTTTAACTCGAAGACGAAACACACTTCACGACCAACATAATTGACATTCTGTTTTTGGAACAGTCGGCCAGCAGCCTCCTAAACTGGTCGAGACACGGAGAAGAGAATGCTGCGTCTCCACAGCAAACTCCTCTCTCGCTATCGGAAGGGCGTGGGACAAGTACCCAATGCCCAACCTACCTGATGCAGGTTTTCTAGGGTTTGTCCTGTATTACTTTTTGGCGAATGCCGGGTGGGATCCTTAAACTATAGCCCGGGGATCCCTAGTTAACCCTTGGCTACCTTCCTCTAACCTTCCGCATCCCCCCTTTCAAATCCCTTCTTATGCTATTAAAGGGGAGTTGCTACAATGTGGATTAACCTCATGTAGCCTGTTACCCTAAAAAACAAAGAGACTGGCCATTTTGCACATTTACCTGACACAGATTAGCTCATATTTCTAAATCGCTTCGGTGGAATAAATCCTGATTTTAAATGAGAACTACATTTTTTCAGTCATTTTAATGCTTATTACACTTATGGATGAGTATGATAAAAGTAATTAATGTGTCCATTCACAGATTGGTAGTCATTACTCGGGTATTGTCTGTGTTAGAAAAGCGAAAAGTAGATAGATGATGGAACGTCATCGTGCGTGCCTGTCTGACAACTCGTGTCGATACAAAAGGAAATTTATCTATATAGTGCATGTTTTTAATGGTCCCTATAAAAAATCGTAGAAATAAATTATTTATAAAGTCATAAACGAAAAAACTGATTTTCACGGATATAAAAGGGAATCAACTATTTAAATCCAAACTAAATTACTAAATTGCAGAATAATCATTACTAAATATGAAAATCATAGAAATCACGTAAAGTGGAAAAGCTACAGGATGAATAAATGCAGCCGATTATTAAATATTAATGACAACTATTTCGAAACGTCATTGTGCATGTGTCTATAACTCCTGCCAATACGCACAAACAAATAATATCATTTTTTAATAGACATTTGGCCAATCTTATCATTTGCATTCAATCCAATAATCAGAACAAGATTGAAGCATAATTTGTTACCCATAAGTATGTAACTAAACGTTACACTTGTTAATAATTTGAGTTACTTGACATTTCTACCCAAGCGTTGGCAGTCCTGATTACTGTGCAGACGCCGAGTTGTACAAACTCAGCACAACAGAATGCTGAGTAAGGTTCATTTGCTTGTCAAGACTGCTATGTGAACATTTTTTTTACTCGACTCGTTTTCTGATGATGTGTAGATATCAGTGAAATTTTAACCTCCTATTAATCTCACACGTCATTTCCTAGAACTGTAACCTGGTAAAATTAGAAATGGAAAAAAGAAATCCACACTTTCGGAATCCGTTTTTACGGCCTTGGATGGAAACAAGCGGAGCAGCCGCTGCCGTTGGTGGTGGTGGCGGTTCCAGTGTAAAAGGAATAATTGCAGGTATGTGATCGGAATTAATGGTTTTGTACTTTGCTTCACATATTCATAGACACGCCCCCCTCCTAGCAATTAAACAATTGAATTTGTAAGGTCAATGATGGGTAAGAGAAAAAAATGTGATCATTTTACACTAAAGTTTAACGATAAACTGTATTCATAAAAAAAATCTGTAGCTATCGACCGTAATTGTAACTATCACTAACAAAGTATAAACTTTTTGAACCCACACCAAATGTTCTTCTTATCTATGATTGTAACTAGGATTATGGCTGTTAAACAATGGGCCCAAATTTTTTAAAAAAATTATGTCACATTCAAACAACTGTTCTGTAAATTTAGTTCTACTTAATATTTATGAAATAACACTTACTACAGTGAGTGTTGTAAATAGTCTCATATTAAACCATACTTTTAATAATTTATTGATTCTGGTAAATATAATTTTTACCTTTAATCTTAAGAAAAAAGTTTACCTTAGTATAGATCGTCATATTTTATACCTTCCAAGCTGCTATATTAACCACACTTTACACACAAAATAGGGCATTATTGTAGTAGCATTCAATTTAATTAATTCTGTTCCATTTTGTATTTCAAATGCTTTCATAATCTCTTTTGTTCATTGTTTTATTGGCAATTACTAAAGACACAATACTGATTAAAACATGTGTGTATGTTTAATTGTTACCTTTTCAATTACTAGTTTTCTTTTAGTAGAACTTTATTTAAATTAGTTATGTGCAGGTGGCATTACTGGTGGCATCGAAATCTGTATAACATTTCCAACTGAGTATGTCAAAACGCAACTACAACTTGATGAAAAATCTGGATCCGCAAAGCAATATTCTGGAATAGCAGATTGTGTTAAAAAGACTGTCCGAAACCATGGCTTTTTTGGCCTCTATAGGGGTCTCAGTGTATTACTTTATGGCTCTATTCCTAAATCTGCTGTGCGGTAAGCATTTTAAGTACAGTAAATTAATAATACATAATCTAGGGTTTACACACATTTTCTGTCTGTAAAAAGATTGTTTTTCCAAAGTTTGATATTAAATGTGAGAAGCTTAGGAAGTACAGTAAAACTTAAACTAGTACAGATTAATCTAATAGAAAAAATATTACATTTCACATTAAGGAATTGCTGGATCATTCTTTATAAGATGACAAAAAAAATTAATACTATGATAAGATATAGTAATGAGAAATATTCTAAAAATTCAACTAAAAGAAGCAAGTTTTGAAGGTAGGCAATTTACTTTTTTTACATTTGTGATATTTAATGCTTCAAATTTGGTGTGTGTAAATTTAGTTAACATTACAAATTCAGTAAAGCATATTTCATTTTTTTCTTTTAACTATATTTATATTTTATATAAATAAAAATATACTTATCTATTGTTAGGTTTGGAGCATTTGAAACATTTAAGGATCATGCTGTGGATGAGAAGGGGAACTTATCCCCAAGCAATCGTTTGCTCTGTGGTTTAGGTGCTGGAGTGTGTGAAGCCATTTTTGCTGTTACTCCTATGGAAACTGTCAAAGTTAAATTCATTAATGATCAGCGTTCTAGTAATCCCAGGTTTAAAGGCTTTTTCCATGGAGTATCAACGATTGTTCGTGAACAAGGTAATATAATTATTTTGCTATGAAATAGTTTATTTATTGTACCATTTTCTGTTAAAAACATTAATTTTACATGGAAATTTTCTAAATTAAACTTTGATTAATTATACAATTTCAATTAAAGTTTTCTTGACTTGTGTGTGTTATTTTAACAACATGATGATGCTTAAACCAAAATTGAATGCTTATTAGGATTATCTAACCTTAGCAGCTAAAAATTTCCCATAGAATAAATTACAGGTCTTTAGTAATTAATACCTACTGCTACATTAACACTGAAAGATCATGCAGATGTTATATATAACATGACTGAAATTTCATGTGATAGTCATGAAATGAAAATGAATAGTTTCCTTCAACATATATAATATATATTGAAATATTTTAAGAAGTATCCAAACATTGTAGACATAGACATGTGCTTAGAAAAATTAGTAGTCCTCTCCCAAAACAATAAAATTATACAGCAAAGTTAATAACATTTGTATGCCTCTCTACTTTTTACCTTTCATGTTTGTATATATTATGGGCATGAGAAGTGTTAAATAAGTTTCTGGGCAATACTTTTGTAGCATTTTGTATGGTTGTTATATACTTTTAAAATGAAGTTACAGTTTAGTAATAATTTTAATAATGAAATATAATCTATTTAATAAAGTATATTTTGTTTTTCAATCCTGACGAGATAAAAAATAAGATTTTTCTTAAGATTTGATCTCAATGTCATTATGGTGTTCCAATGAGCTTAAAATCTATCTTCTATCTCACTTTGAGTGATTATATATTCATTATAAAAGGAGCTAAACAAATAAAATTAAGGCTGCAACCTAAAAATTGTTAATTTGGACATCATAAAGGTAATTACAGCTAATATATGCTTCAGCTATAAAATTTAAACAAATGCTAGGAAAAGAATACAGGTGTTTTAATAGGGGACAGAGTAAATGTTATGTTAGTTTAGATAAATAATGAAAATTTGTCTTATAAATAATTTCTAAATATCTAAACAATGGGATCAAATTTTCTTAGATAATGAGATTTTGATTTATATTCCAAATTTTCTTCTTTAGGTTTTCGTGGTGTTTATCAAGGTGTTACTGCAACAATAATGAAGCAAGGCAGTAATCAGGCTATAAGGTTTTATGTAATGGAAACATTAAAAGACTGGTACAGGCAAGGTGATTCTAAAAAATCTGTTCCAAAAATTATTGTGGGAGCATTTGGTGCAATAGCAGGAGCAGCATCAGTATTTGGAAATACACCTATTGATGTTGTTAAAACAAGAATGCAGGTAAGAATCACGAGAATTTGCAGAAGGCACAAGTTATGTACTCTTAACCTGAAAAAATTTAGATTCATTATTCAAAAAGCTTGTGTTAAGCATAATTAAATGCAGCATTTTGTATGTATCCCAAAGAATAGAAAAATGTCAAAGGCAGAAACATGCTTGAAGAAGTTTGAAAATAATTTAGATTACAATTGAAATTAAGTTAATATACATATAAATTCAACTAAAATTTAAATGCATATATTATATATAGTCCAACTATGAAATGATGGTAGTATAATTAAAGGGGCCTTAGAACACAAATATGGAAGTGGGGGAGCAACTGTAAATGATTTGCTGAATTAATTAGGCACACAAGGATTTGAGAAGTTGACCGAAGTGATAAACCATTTTTATTAAATGGAAAGTGGCCAAAAGATTTTCTTGATGATACTATGTTACCGCTTAAAAATAAACCAATAGATAATTATATATATCCAACTATTTCAAGAGGTCACAAATAGTAACTAAATGTTGTATTTTTCAATTATAAATATTTTTCTGATTTTAAAAGGCTGTGTTTTATTTATAATAATAGACAAATAATTTTAATAACAAAACCATCTGCTTGACCTCACTTATTGGGAAAATTTTAACATGTATATTCAATGGATGATTATTTCTAAGGATTATCACAGAAAGAGTACTCGTCATCAAAGAGGAAGTGTGTCTGCTTTATGGACTGGCAAAATGTGTATGACTGGGTAAATTAGAAAAGTAGCTCGAAATATTCGAGGAAATTGGACTTTATTGGAAGGAACTACTGAATACAGCTCTGCAAGTAGGAAGTTGCACACACAAGTTCTTTCAGCCTTTTATTAGAAATGTTTTAACTGCATGAGAAGAGAATTATAATAGCAACAGAAGGTTAACGTTTAGAGAAATAATAGGAGTCATAAGATATTGTCAGTGTGATGGGAATATATCAGATGACTGACCTCGTGCAGGTGGGAAATATTTCAGTAAGGAAGTTTTTAATATTTCTGCTAAATTGTAGTCAAATTAAGACTGTGAGTTAATTTATAAATGGAGGGGAAATTATTATTTTTTCCTTGTAATTAAGGCACTATACTCGGTTAATTTCATTGCATTAATAGTGAATAGAAATCCCATATAGTGCTAAGCAGTGTGGTACATGCATATTCATCATAATCAAATCTTCCAGCATGCAAATTATCAATTTATTGATGTATCCAACTTATCATTTCATTCATTTTTTACCAAAGAAACCTAACAATCATTGCTTCATAATCACCCTATTTAAATTGGTTTAAGAAAAATGATGTAATATAATGAAAAAAATGAATAAGAAAGATAGCCAATACAAACAAAAAAGGGTAATATAAATACCACACAAGGTTTCTGGGATCCTTGTCCCTTTCGTCGGGTGCTAAGAAGAGCCTAGAGAAAGACAACTGCACTGGGCGAAAGGGACAAGAATCCCAGAAACGTTGTGTGGTATTTATATTACCCTTTTTTGCTTGTATTGGCTATCTTTCTTATTCATTATTTTCTATCAGATGAAATTTTTTTCATTTTATAGTGAAGAAAATATATGAAATGAAGTTGTAAACATTAACATCCTGTAAAACTACAATATTTTCTTCTTACAGGGTTTAGAGGCTGCAAAATACAAGAATACATTTGACTGTTTCTTGAAAATATGGAATAATGAGGGACCAAGAGCGTAAGTGTTTATTTTATAATAGATACTCAAATATATTTGATAGCAAGACTTATGGAAATAGTATATTTTATTAATTTTTTTTAATAAATAAATTGAGTACTGTGCTCAACACCACACACATGAGATAGTGCCACATTTTCATTGTTCCATTCATGTTTCCTGACTGATTTACACTCATCTGCTACAAGTATATTAATAAACAGTATTTTCCAAATATATGAATACATTTTATATTATTTGTACAGATAATTACAATAGCGTTGCTATATTTTTCAAAATATAATGTGCTATAATTTTTTCTTGCTCTATAAAATTTAATATAATGATTTCCATTTAGATTCTATAAAGGAACTGTACCTCGATTGGGGCGAGTGTGCTTGGATGTTGCCATTACCTTCATGATTTATGATTCATTCATGGAGTTATTTAAAAAAATTTGGCCTTGAAGATATAAGAACCACTGAATACTGTTAGGATTTAGTGGACAGTATCTCACTCCTCAAAATATGTGACAAGAACTTGTCGTTTTCATTTGTCTTTGCTATATTATTTACTTGTGTTCATATATGTATGGCAGTGCTTAAGTAAAAATTGTAGGAATTGAAACATTCATTTAACTATAATACAAGAACTGATTATAATGTCAAACTTGTATCATTAAAAAATGTTGATATTTCAATTATTTTTGTATATATTATTGTAAGCTTGAATCTCAATATTGCAGATTCATTTGATTTCAGTATTTCATTATTGACAATTTTATCTTCCATCAGAGAATTTATAATATTACAAACAATTTAATAAATTATAATTTATCCAGATTTGTCAAATACTAATCATATGCAAAACAATTATGATAAAATAATTATAATAATCATAATTATGAAAACAAATTATGTTTGAGTATATTCATTTTGAAATGTGCAAAAAAATATAATATTTTTCCCAGTGTAACATTTATTTTATTACATTTAATTTTATTTAAAACAGTTTAGATAAAAATTATTATAAAGGTACATGTGCAAAGGGATTTGAAATATTGATTTATTGTTTTGTGAGAATATCTGTAACAAAATTACTTTTGCTCTAGTGTGTAACAAGAAAATAAGATCGCAATATTTAGATGTGCAATAACGTGAGATTTTTGTTCAAATTTAATAAGTTTGGTTATGTTTTTGCAGTTAAAACTGCATGAATAAATAATTTTATCTTTGTGTTATTTATGAAATTGAAATCTAATTTTATGAAGTACTAATAATTTTTATGTGGTTCAGTTAAGATTAAATACCATAATAAATTTAAACACTGTTACAAAGTAATTGAATGAAAATAGTGAATATAGCATATCTGTGTGTTTCACACACAAATTTATTTTATTGTTTTCGTTTCTTAAATTTAAAGTAGGCATTTATGAATACATTCCATTTATATTTCATTGCTTGTGGTAAAAATTTGTTCCTAGTAATTATAGATAACAGAATGTGCCTAAATAATGTACTAGAAAAAATTTGTAGTCTCCTATGTATGGGATCGTATGTAGGAATTTTGGAGTAAAAGCTTTTTAATTAGTGTTAATTAAAATATCTTTTGTTTAAACTGCAAATTAACAATATAAAATGATGAATAAGTATTGATGTGAGTTTACTGTAAATACTACCTAACAAAATCCCTGCATTTACTACTTATAATCAAATATTGCTTAAATTCATAAACAAATAGCATAGTTAATTTACTTATTTTATTATTGGGTAAAATGAAAAAATAAAAGAGTAGCATATCAGTATTAATAACTCAGGCCTTTCACATATATATTTACACATGCAATTAATACCATTCCAATTTTATTAAACTAGTAATTTTCACATTAGGAAATAATTTATCATAAACAGACATTAATGTTAATCTCATGATTTTGGGCAACATAATGTATAAATCAAACAAGTTTCACAAAACATTAGCTTTCAGCAAAACTTCTGCTTACATTCAGACATTTGCTTTCAACTTTGATATGTTAACAAATGAGAAGCGTTATAAACCATTAAAATATTAATGGATACTAAAATAATTGTAATTTAAGAATTTTTTAATTCAAATAAATTTGTCTCATCTTTTCATTACTCGGAATCAAAAAACATTGTAAAACTTATTTTCTATTAGAATATTTTTTTTTTGGAAAATAAAAGTAATTCTAACCATCTTTAATTGTATTCAGTAAAATGTTTATTGTTATCTAAAACTTTTATCCATATGTTGTAATATAATTGGCTTACTTGCAAATATGTGTGTTTAGTAAGAAGGAATGTTCTGAACTCAACTTTTTATATGAAATACCTTACATAAATTTGTTTCTGCTTAAGCTTTTAATTTACATTAATATATATGTATGTGTGTAATAATTGTTTATTCCAGTACCCAAATTTTACACAAATATTTACTTTTAATAACCAATTTTAACTTTGTATCTAACCCTTAATATATAATAAATCTTGTTTACTCAAATCAAATTTTTAAGTTGGGAGTAGCTCTGTGACTTTAGATACGAATTGAATTAGAAATGTCATTGGTCTCTATATTTATTAATGTTCATGAAGAATGTTATTTAGTATATTGTAGGTGAGCCTGGGTTTAGGTATATACAATGGATAGAGAAGGCTCAAGTTGACCATGATTGCACATTGGTAAGATCACTGAATATTATGCAGAAGTCTTGGGTTCAATTCCTAGTCTGGTCGAGATTTTTCTATCCTAATCCATTTATACCACTCAAAATTTCTGCAAACGTTATTGTTTTCTCCGTGTATAGATATTCGAAATCTGGTACTAATTTCACCTCCTGAGGAAAGCAACAAAGCAGGAATGTAGTGTAGTATTTATTTTTCTCATATAACCTGGTCTGCTTTTGGTCATGATGTTTAATTTTAATGTTAAACTGATGCAGTTGTTTTAATATTTTCAAAAAAATTCTGTTAACAGTTATTTTAACAACAAAATATTACATTTGAAAAAATATTGTACTTTTATAACAATAAAATATTTAACAGCTAAAATAGTTCACATATTTGAAGGCTTTTTGGATTGAAGTGCTTTCCCTAGAAACAATGATTTGACATAAAATATGATTATTTATCATTTTTTGTTTTTATTGTGGTTTAGTTTTAAATGTGCTGCTTATACTATGGTTTTCCTCTAATATTAAACATTCTTTTTGTAAATGTGATTAATTTGGACATAAATGTTATAAATTTATTTTATATTCACGTCACTCAGAATACTAAAACTTAATATTTGATACCATCTATAAAATAATTTATGTTTCTAACATTAGCTTTTTATTTGAGCCATTTTTTAAAATTGTAATATGTACTTGTTTCAAACAAAATAAACTGCCTAACTTTATCTGAATTACTTTATTTTAGGAGCTGAAACCCATTTTGCTTTATTAATATCAATTACCTAACAGATCTAATTAATTATTTTGGCATTAACCTGTAAATATTTCAAATTGAACCAGAACTGTAGTAATTTGAGCCTGCTAGATGTAATTATCAAAATAACAATTTTGTGTCGATGGACAACCACACCAAGGACATGTAGTCAATGATAAGTGTCCAAGTATAAGTCAAATCTAAAAAGTGCTGGTTTTATGCAGTTACTGAAAAGTGTTGATTGAAATTTCTATGTTGTATTTACGAATTACTGAGAACCTCAAATAAACTATCTACATTTATAAAAATCGAGCAATTGTATTTTATAACAAATAACTGACTGAAAATATTACTATGTACATTTGCAATTGGAAAATTATTATGAACATTGGAATATTCTTACATGTTAAGAAACAGAAGTCTTATTTGTGGTTCTTGAGTACATTTTATGATGCATTGAACTTCAAAAACTTTAAATATTTTATTAGATATATATAACATATTTATTCAGTCGGTTATAAAATACAACTGCTTGAGAAAGATGGACAGACAGCAACTGAATAAAATTGGTGTAGCCAGGCTGGGAATAAATAATTTGTCAAAATTTTCTATGTGATATGTGTGTATATAAATTGTAAAATTAAACTATTGATTGCTTTAATTATTTAAAATTAATTAGCTTGGGTTCAATAAATTCATAAGCTCAAAACAACACATTTATTAACACAAAATTTAAAAATACAAATGTTATAATTGGTCAAAATTGTGAAGTTAATTGTAAACAAAATTGCAGAAGGTTCTAGCTCAGTTAAAAGTCGGTAGACATGAAAACACTTTTTCATCAGGGAGTTAAATGGGGATGCTGTAAATATGTCCAGAAATTGCAGGCTGAATTCTACCGTAACAAACAAAATCGTGATTTGACCTCACAATGCATATAAAGTAAAATGGCACACACTTACTTTTGCTGTCCTCGAACCGGCGTACGGCAAGATATCCGCAGCTGATCAGCAACTCTGAGGGATCTGCAGTTTCACTTCGTACTCTACAATTCGAATTTTCGCTCAAATCCCCTTGATTGTAGCTTTCTATTATTAACTCGCATTTTTTTACATTATTGATGAATTCGCCATAACTGGAAGCTTTTATAATGAATCACAATAATTAAAACGCAGAATTTGCCATTGACAAATAGAACTGAATGCAAAATAAAGAGTTTTCAATTATGAATCAGTGGTTAAATACTCGATATTTATATTCTGAAGGAGTTAATACGTAGATAACAGTTTATAATTACAATATAATTGTTTGAAAATAACTGCTTCATTCTTGTAGATTTAACAATAGTAAACATACACAAAACCTGCCGGCATGAAGTTCAGATCTTCCTTCCTGACGACGGGGGCTCAGGCCATCGAAAATTTGATGTAAGTAAGTCGGCAACGCTGTCTCGTTTGCCTATCCAAATATATATATAATATATATATATATATATATATATATATATATATATATATTGTAATGCATTGAGGGAATGCATTGTTTCGGAACAGCGCACATGTTGGGAAGAGAACGCAAGGGCAAAGTAATTACGGGTCCTGTCTCGATGTGACAAGACAGAGCGGCAAGACATTTATTTTGGATGAAGGGTCTGGGCCGGCACAGGAAGTTGCAATGTGTACTTACGACGTATACATCAAAAAAGGGCACGTGGGTGGCCGGGTCGCAGGAGGTATTGGTTTAAGAAAGGCATTCGAGTAGCCGGTCCCAAAGTGATTATGTTAGGGCAGGCTATTGTCTCTGATTAATGGTCTGACAAGAGGCGTATTTACTTAGGATTTGTAAGGAAGGGTCTTGTGCCAGTCTTGTGAGGACGACAAGTCCAGAGTAATTGAGGGTGCAAAGTGATTGCGGGTCCTGTCTCGATGTGACATGACGGAGGGGCTAGCTATTTTGCTGAGGAACTGCAACTGCAGATTGTAAATCTCAGTAATGGAGATTCTGTCACCGCGAAGATGCGACATGGGTCTTGGGACAAGAGGAAACGAGGAGGCTAGTAGTATAAATAGAAGCGATAAACTATTGTGAGTCAGTCAGCGTGTGAGAGGTGCTGTGAGCATCGTGAGTAGAGTCAGCGTGGAAGAGGGGTGCTGTGAGCATCGTGAGTACAGTCAGCGGTAGTCAGCGTAAGAGAGAGATGCTGTGGGCATCAAACTTGGAAGTTAGTTGGAGTTGAGTGTAAGAGCGGAGGGAATGGAGAAAATTTGCAGCCTGCGAGAGGAATAGAAAGTTATTCAACTATAAACATTTTCATATGCAGAAGTTCAATCTGTATTAGTATCAAAATTTACACCAGTCTTCAATGGTAGGAGACCAGGACACAGCATCCAGCGTTGAGTAGTTTTCTTCACGAGCAACTGGGATATCCTTCGCCGGGTATGGAGAACCAGCTATCGTCGAACCAGTAATATGTGTTAGAGTCAGTGTGTGTAAACGTCCAATCTATAAAGTGTGTGTGTAATGAACGAGCCAAATGTTCCTGAGAAATCGTGAGTTGAAATTTATGGTATTAACATGTGTAAACGTAATTAAAGGATACAGTCAGATATCGTTCTCTTCTTGTGTTAATAAAATAAACTCTTGTAAATTTAGAAGCAATCTGTAGAATAAGTTCGTTAATAAGTTTCGTCGATACTTCTGTTTAATTTAAAGATAAATGTTGGGTTGTTTGAATATTTAAATTCTGTCCGTTATCAAACCCAGTAGAGACCCATGAGAGAAAGAGATCTTTTTATAATATTAAATATTAAATTCTGCTGTAAATTCAGATAATTGTTAATAAAATTTATTTGTTGTTCATAAATCTTATTATTTTTTATTTATACGCAATTATGTGGTTATTACAATATATATATATATATATATATATATTGTAATAATTAGTAATTAAGGCATTGTTTTAATTGAGAAGTTAAATTGTAGCGGACACATTATTGGTAGCAGTAACCGTCACTATCAACAGATCGACAATGAAAGGAGAGTATTGTTTAATGGTGGGGAGATGAGCTACGCGCTAAAAATTACGAGACGAAGTTACAGTAGGGCAATGAGCGGAGAGGAGAACAGATCAAAAAGTTTGAACAGTTGGGCAGTAAACGGCGAGGTGTACAAATCAGCAAAGTCTAATTTACAAAACTTTTACAGTTGGGAGTTAGAAGCAAGAGGCGTGAATTAAAAGTCTAATTCACGAAAGTTTGAACAATTTTGTCAGTCAGCAGCGAGGACTGAAAGGTTTAATTTAAGGAACGAGAGAATGTGTTCCAGTAATAAGTACGCTATTACATCGAATTGCTAAAAAGGAAAGCAATCTTCAGTCAACAGACAAAACCAGTGAGTTGCATTTTTAACACGACTCACGAGATTTACAAATCCAGGTTGCAGTAAATCATCGAGAATCAACCAATACATTTTAAACCAACCGACAAACTATGTTAATTAGAGTCTGTGAGCAATTAGAATCTGTGTAAATCCCACCATTGTGCTACGAAAATTTAATGTGAATCCTGGGCTGCCGTAAGTAGAAAGAAAACCTTAAAATTATTGTAAACCGTTTTAAAAGATAAACATCTGATCGTTCTTCAATTATTGATAAATTGAAATTGTTTAAACTCAATCTTTTAGTATAAATTTCTTCATTAATAAATGTCGTCTATGTTTAGACGCATCGATTTCCTTATAAAGTAAATGTAAATATTGTGTTCTTTGATTGTTTAAATTCTGCCATTATCAAACCCAGTTCAAGACCCTGAGATCCCAATTATATTTTGTATTTTGAATAATTGATAAATTTTGTTAAATAAAATTTGTTTTGTTTGTAAAGTAAATCTTTTCATTTGTTAAGCACATTTTAATTATAATATATATATATATGTACTGAATTCCGCAGTTGGTCCAGTCGGGCTGTGCAAAAAAATTCTGTGTACCCTAGCCCCCTTTATTTGGAAAGGTCTAAACTGCGTGCTGGCCAGACACGAATTGACGAATTAAAACTGAGATTCACCAGCAAGTAGCAACAATCCACACCCAACAGCTCTCTCGTGGAAAGGTCACGACAATGGATAAATACATATTAGAGCGGAAGGTATAAAGTAAAGAAATTAAAATTTAAAAAAAAAGTAAATGAGTAAGATTGGGGAAAGGATTAAACAGCTCATTATAATAATTACTATAATATAATAATTTTTTTTAATATATTTCAGAACATTGCCCATTTTCTAGTAACTCCTTCCTCCCTTCATGTCATCTAATATTCCTTCCAACCCCCTTGGGTTTCCCGCTCCTCTCTTATCATTTTTTCTTAATCAAATCACTCAGTGTATTTCCTGTACTTGATTATTTTCTCTTCTTAAGACTTTGCAATATGTTTCTCTCCTCTCCAACTTTTCTTATTACTTCCTAATCTATCTGACAACTTCATATTATTTTTCGGCCACACCAACATATCAAATTTCTAAATACTTGCCTTCCTTCAATCTTATAGGCCACGTCTCTGACCCTTATATATCTTACTTTAATAGAGATAATAGGCTTTCCCGGTATAACTGCAGGATGAAGGACAAAAAACATTCTCACAGAATTAAAAAGGAGTCGGACACTCATGTGGAAAAATAGGTCACAGGTTGAGATTGGAAAAGTACTTTCCTCTGTAAAAAAAAAATTGTGGGAGGTGATGCCATGACTAAAAAATGTACTGTGCAACATACGCCCAACGTCCGAGGGTTTACAGTCGAATCTCTGGTGTGTGGAATGGCTACCTTCCACGTTGCGAATTCTGCAATTAGCAAAAAGGGTAGAGCAGAGAGAGTCAGAACCATAGGTGGTCACTGTCCGCGTGAAACCCAATTTTAACTTGATGGTAGAGTTGATAGGGGTGTAGTGGCAAAACAATAAATATAATTCAAGAGCAAATGTTCGGGGAAATCGTTCCAAGGTGAGAGTTCCACCGAGATTCAAGATCAAAAGTCACTCTTGAGCGGAAAAGAACCGCTAAGGTTGATACTTGTGAAACCTCGAGAAATTATCATGGCACTGTAATATGTAAATGGAGTGAGGCCGTAAGAAAGTTTATAAGTGACGACAATAATAAACCACAAAATAAGACTCCGCTGCTGCTGATATTTTTCCGACCAAAGCCAGGTAACGACGTCTACACAAAGACTGTCGTCCACAATCGCCCAATTCAATTCCGAGACACGGTTAAATATCTAGGAGGCTCCATACCACGAGCACTATTCGAAAAGTAAAAAGACTAAAACAGCTATATCATTTGCTTCACACCACTGCCCGCGCCCTATATTTAACACTCCTATGGCTAATTCTGACGTATGCAGGAACAGTGAGGGGCTATGCAGCCAAATCACATCTCCTTAACATCCAAAATAAGGTCCTTAAAATCATCGCCAAGGCACCTTGGAAAGGCACGAACCAAAGACGTCCACCGAGAATTGAACATTTTGCCACTAATGGATGTTATCAGAGAACATGTTGTACGCTTGTACAGCAAGACACAATTCTCACACAATATCATAAGGCGTCTGGGATACTATGACCACACCCGCGTCACCAAACACTTCCTCCTCCATTCCGACCCTTATGATTGTTTAAAAACGTAACAACTGACGTCGTTTGATTACGGGTTTTTCAGGACGTATACGTAGATCCGGAGTCTACTACGAGAAGAGGATCGATGTACATGATACCCACAACCAACTACTAACTTAATCCTTCCAACCAAATCATTTTCATGTTGCTGTCGTGCAATAGTAGTATTCTAGCGCCTTGTGCCCTTCAACCCACCGAACTATCGCCGAGGGTTTTTTCCTGGTAAGAAAACCCTTCAGGTGGAATTATCGGTACTTTTTTCCCCTCAGCCCTACGCTCTTCATTCTGTCTCACACACAACCTATCTCCGTGAATGATGGTATTAAAGGATGGGTCAATGATAGATTATTTGGGGCAAACAAATCCACTTAACTACCTGTGGATTAAAATCACCCCATGGAAACTTCGAAAATCTTTGTCCCGACCTAACATACTATTATTTATCTTCCACAAAAAATTATGTTTAATTCTGGACCAATGTTTTGACTTCTGTCACTTTTGAATCTACGGTGCTCTCTTTTTATCAACTATTAAATCATTCACTGGATTCATAAAATTGATTACCTTAAATTTTATTATTTGCCTTATTTCCTTTTCTTGGATATCCAATTTATTTTTCTAAGTACATCCACCTTATCCTGCCCATACTTCTCACTTAACATCGCTGACTTTCTGCTAAGACTTATTTGCTTCCTTCAACATTAAGTAAAAATCAATCACCCTTTCAAAACAATCTACCATTAATGTATTTCTGTTATACTCTCGTTTTGTTCCTGTCATCCTACACTACTTTCACTTTTCATTAATCTATATGTTTATGTTATTCCTATTGTCTGTAGATCAACCTCCAATATGTTAATTTGCATTCCTCTGGATACCAATTTAATTTCCCAGCTACGTAAAACATAAAATTTCTTTATGTAACAAACTTCCAGATCGATACATTATTGTTCAGTTGCACTGAGTGATATACAGAAAGACAATGATATTTATTAAATTATCTATTCTGAATAGAGAAAAGAAAGTCCCTTTAGTACTGCAATTAAAATTGGAACACACTGTTATTTCCCTCATCAATTTAAATTTTTACTATCTCATCCCCGATTAAGTCAATGAACTAATTGGCATAAAAACTTTCACTGTTAAGGTTGTCACTATTTATCTCAGTGAACACCAAAACTCTCCAATACCAGAACAATTTGTGCCAATTTTATCATTTTATTATTGCCCTTCCCCTGAACCAAGGGGAGGAAATTTAGCTTTAGTCAGTACTGAAATCCCAATTACGTTGTACACAAGGCTTAAATGGAGAAAGCATATGAGGAAATAACAATGTGACAACTGTATTGACTCCTGGGTTATGATGCATTTTTGTATAAAACTTAATCTAATCAAATGTTACCCTTCCACATCCTTTCCTATATTATTTCATTAACACTCTGCTTTACATATAAAATTTAGAATTTAAAATACAGTATATCTAATTAAAAGATTAAAATGGCATGTTTTTATATAACATACAAAAACTTTTATTATTGAACGTTGATATTTCTATTTACTACATATCAATTTAATATAATATTGCACTGTTTGAATTTGTTACATATTTCTATAATACATAGTGCAAAAATTATCCATGGATTATTAAATGTAAACATGCTGTATACCTTCTCCTCCTCAAATTCATGCGGTTACTTTAGATTACAAGGTTACACAAACTAGGAGAATTAAGAAACTTTCATTTCCCCATTAACTATGAGTAAATTATATGAACATGGAAGTCAATTCCATGTGAATTAGTTATCTACAGCCTTAAGTTTCTCACAAAACAAAGAATAGTAAGAATATTAAATTTGTTTCCATGACAGTATTGCCGTATATAACAAAAATCAATAAATGAAAAAATTTACGTCTGATTGAAAATAATGAATAATAAACATAGCCAATTCAGACAATAAAGTGATAATATAAATACCACACAACATTTCTGGGATCCTTGTTCCTTTTGTCAAGTGCAAATAAGAGCCTAGAGTGACAACTTGAAGGCTTTTTTTGTATGAATTGGCTATCTTTCTTATTCAAAAATCAATAATTATGGTTACAAATCCTTTTTTCACTATTATTTAATATTTGTCTTTTTAATTGAATAACATTGTCATATTCAATGTCTGAATAACAGATTCCAACATATACATGCTTTACCATATGGTGAAATAAATTAAACATACTTTGTTTTATTTATTTTCATATATCATGTGTGAATTAGAATTTATAAATAGAGATTCAGAGTTTTGAAAAAAATACCAGTCAGAATAACGTTAATTTAGTGTATGATAGTGTGGCACATATAACTACTTTCCTATATATGGTAAACACATAACAAATTAATCTTTGTTTTGAACTTTAGTACTACATGTTAACTCGGATAATGAAACATTAAGATGTATGAATACTATTGTCTATTTCAAGTAATACTAAATGCTAGTATAATTGTAACAAGACAAAATGAAGTGACAACATAAATACTATACAATGTTTCTGGAATAATAGTTTCTTTTGGTAGGTCATTAAAAACACAAGACCTCTGACTATGACACAACTGCACAACACAGGTGATGAAATAAAAGAAAAAGTTTCAAGTTTGTCACCAGGATTGTGCAGTTGTATTGTACTCATGTCTCTTGCATTTTTAATCACGTGACAAAAGGAACAAGGATTATGGATATGTTGTGTAGTATTTGTATTATCATTTCATTTTGTCTATTATTTGCCTATATTATCTAATTAGAATTTTTTAACACAGACATATTATTTTTCAATTTCAATTAACTCATTTGGATAGGAAAGAGAAAGAGGGCAGTTGATTTACCTGAAATCGACAAGTTACTGCCATTCTTCGGTCTCTCCTTCCTATACAAAAGAGCATATGTATTTATGTATGTATACATGTTTATACACACATACATACATGTAAATACAAGTAAGTATGTGACATTGTCTAAATAGTTGAGATAATTGGTATGGAAAGATAGTTGGTGGCTTACCTGAAAATAAAACTCAGCGTAGCCGTTCAGGGCAGAAGGATGTTTTGTCCCAAGTAGATACAATTTCAGATAAGCCACCAACTATTTATCTTTCCTTTCCGTTCCAATTATCTCAATTAAGTATATATTCATTTGGATATCCAAATGAGTAAACCAATTTAACCATGTCACATTTCCATATATATATATATATATATGCAGCCGGCCGGTGCACGGAATGGTGTAACACTCCTTCCTGAAGAAGGAGGCTGAGAGCCTCCGAAAATTTGAAGAACAACCTTCAGTTCCTCATGGCGACACCGTACTTCACTTTCAGGTAAGCCACAACCTATCTCTCTATCCTTTCCATACCAATATTTTTGACAATGTCACATTCTCACTATTACAATATATATATATATATATATATATATATATATATATATATATATATAATTGCGAAAATTTTAAGAACTACATTCGGTTCTCTATGGCTACATCATACTACATCAGGTAAGCCACACAAGCTATCTCCCTTTCCTGTCCATACCAATATCGCAATTATTTTTTACCATGTCATATCCTAAAATTATATATATATACACACACACACACACACACCGTATTTTAGGACTATAAGACACACTTTTTTCTTCACAAAATTGCCTCCAAAATTCAGATGACTCTTATACTTGAAATTAATATAAAAATGTCTGGTGTTTGATTTAAAATTCCAGTCAGTCTTAAAAATGGCCATGTATTTGACGCTGCAAGATACCTATCTCTCTATCTAGCAACATTGGATTCAACTGGCAGCAGCAGTGACGAACAAAGGGTTGGATAGATGAGGCTGGTATGAAATTATGGATTAACAGTGTGTGGAAGACAAGGAAAGGTGCTTTATTGAAGAAGAGTTCTCTTCTTGTGCTAGATCAGTTTAGTAGTCATTTGAAAAATTCTGGGGAAAAGAAATTGAGACAAGAAAATACAGAGCTTGCTTTATTCCGGGAGGACTTACTTCACAATTGCAACCTCTTGATAAATAAACCATTTAAATATATGTGAGATAGGAATGGAACAAATGGATGATGGATGAAAACCCAACATGAATTCACAACTAAATGAACTTTAAAACGACCTAAAATCAAATAGGCGAGTCAGTGGATAAAACAGTCATAAGAGGAGATAATATTGTTAAATCTTTCAAGAAGTGCGGCATAAGTAACACTCGATTGCAGTGAAGACCACCATATATATGAAGAGGACAACAATGACGATGAAGGAGAAAGTTCGGATGACAATTTTGAGGGATTTTTAAAGGTCAGTTCAGTTTTATAAACTAAGAATTTATTTTTAGTCTCACTTTTCAATCTAATAATAAAAACGTTATTTTTTTAAAAAAAAAATGCTTAAAAATTAAGGTGCATCTTATAACCCATAAAATACAGTAGATAAATATACACAAGCAAACAAGGAAATGGCGTCTCATATTGTTTTAGTGGAGATACATACTACATAGGTTTGAATATATTTACAACATTGTGAAAATATATGCTACAATAGGAAAATTATATTTACAATATTCATTAGAATTATTAGTTTCACAAATATATGTTTTACACATGTGTTCAAACTACACTCGGTTGAAATGCATTTTTATAAACAATGAAAAAAATATTAATTACTTATCTAACACTATAATCACTAGAATTTAGCATTTGAGTCTTAATTCTCTTTTTTGCAGCTAGATAACTAAATACCAACTTGAACTGTCTCAACATCAACTGAACGATTGCTATTTCATGGAGTTGATGTTTCAGTCTTGGATCACCAACCAGGAGTAGTGTTTGCCAAACGCCGCATGCGCCTGTAAAGTGCAAGAGTTCAGGGTTATTTTAAATATAAAATTTAATTTGTGGCCAAATATTGATTATGCAAAAAAAAAACCTAGTATTTCTGTCTTGATCTCTAATCTTCTTCTCCATCTCAGCATCTGTAAGTGTCTCTAAGAAAGGAGCCCATTGATCTGCTTCAGATGGTGGCCGAAACGGAACTTCAACAGTTGGTAATGGAGCCTCACTATTAAACAAAACATATATATTAAAACATATATAGAGAGATAGTAATTCATATTTTAAGACATGGTTGATTTTAAAAATTAGTCATACATATTTATAGTTGTATTTAATACATTACCTAAAAGCATAAGTCCTTTGGTGCCAACTCAATTGACCTCTTATGCTATAAGCTATTGCTGTCACAAATTCTCCACCTAAACCAAGCTCAGCACAGAGTTTCATAGCAAATGTTTCAGGATTATTATCTTTCTCGCTCATATCCCATTCTACTTGGTCAACCAATGAAGTGTTGCCTACATGTATATTAAGCTAAAAACAAACATGGAATGTAAATAACCAAAAGCATTAATAATAACCAACAATCAAACACAATCATAGATTAAGATAATGTCATGCAAATTGCAGCTCCATGATATAAAACATTCTTAATTTAACTGTAGATATACACTAAGAAAAACATTAATTTTATTGATCAACCTCTAATGGCAAGAGAGCAGAAAAAGAAAGTAGCAAGTCAATCTCTTCCAGAGAAAAAGAAAGGGCTAGGACCAGAGATAAACCTGAGCATCGGCGACAAGAAATCAAAGTAAATGAAATTCATGTTGTTCTAAATTAGGACAAACAACAACAGATCTTATAAGGGCTATAGAAATAAATATCCATATGTTACATATAAGTAACTAAGGATGATGTAACATTATCAAAGTAATTTAAATGTTTATATGGACAGGAAGGAGACAGATAATTGCAACCAGTCATGAAAATGAACAAATTTGAAATTTTAATTTTATTATATATATATATATATATATATATATAGAGAGAGAGAGAGAGAGAGAGAGTTATTATCAATTATTATTATTATTAATTATAATTATTATTCACAATTATTACAGGATTCTAGATAATATACCAATCTGAAAACTTTATTTCACAGTGAAATAATATTTATGGAAAAACAATTAATTTAACATGATTAATTATAGGTAAAATACACAAAGAAGAATACTGCATACCTTGATTATTACACGCTGATCACAATTGTCTTCAATGATGCTATCTGTTGGGAAACCATCAATTTGTTGTCGAATGGCCTGAGCTATTGCTGGCACAAAGGTTAGAGGATTGAGATCTAAATCATCACACAAAACTTCAGCAAACTGTTCAGGTGAAATAAGACTTTCTGAAAATAATGTTTAATTTGTATTACATAGGAGATACAACATAATGAAATCAATTTACATTTTGAATTATATGATTACCATTTTTATTCCATGTAAAAGTATCACGAAGCTTCTGCCCTTCTATTTCCATGTCTAATCTAATTGGAACAAGTAATTCAACTTGAGAAGCATTTTCTACAATTGTGGTAGGATCTGTATCATCAAAGCTAAAACAAAGTTAAAGATTTGTACATTTAATACAATGATGGTAATAATACAATTCATTACTCATTTATTTATATATTGGCACTGAATTATAAGGCAACTTATAAAAATTATATTTGTAACTTTTAATAAAAAGAAAGGTAGCCAAATGCAGACAAACAAAGTGATGCTGGCTTTTGAGTTTTGTCAACTGACTTTTACAGTTGTGTTGCTCTAGTTTTATTGTGTTTTTTAGTTTTATTAGCACCTGAAGAAGGGACCAAGGTTTCCAGAAATGTTGTGTGGTATTGATATAATCAATTCTTTTCTCTGTATTTGGCTATCTTTCTTACTTTTAATTTTGTAAACAGACATTAATTTTTCATTTTAGAAATTTTCCCGCAATTTTATAAACTTAGCACAAAGAATGTTGAAAGAATAAGCAACCGTATTCTTTATACAGTATAACTATAAAAAATAAAATAATATTAGTAACTTACCAAAGAGGAAATGTTCGGACTTTCTTGTTGTTTACTCTGTTTCTATTAATTGGAGTAGCTTGAGGTACAGCATCCAAATGAGAACTATTTGGAAGTGATGGAACCCATGGCATACTCTTCTTTGTTTTTCCTTCTCTGAAGAATTGAAAAAAATTATATTAATATAACTTTGAAAAGAGCATAAATTTATTGTATGAAAAATAATAGCATTTACCAGATATCATTTTGTATAATGCAAGGTTTAACAATCTAGAAAAAATAGAGAACTTATGAGAAAAGGAATGAATGGTACTCATTGATAAGAATATTTGAGAATCTCCTGACCCCGAAGTAATGCTAGCACAGGCCAGGAGTGGAGCACTTGTGCAGGCAGGGTTTACAGGTTTTAGTGGGTGAGGGCTCCACACTACTGGCTAATGCGGCCCCCGGCCAGCGAAAAAAAATTCTCCATCATACTCACAAAATAAGGTAAAATATTTTGGATTTAACTTTCTTAAAGCACTACAAATAAAAAAAAACAATACTCGTCAAAGCTATTGGATGATCATTAATACCACAACTCATGAAGAGGGGAAATATTAGAAAATATACAACAGCTACCAGATTTAGTAACAATTCCGAGAGCGGTTTCCTTCTTTCTTGGCGTATTACGGTATTAGAAACTAGGCATCAGCTTTTTGAATACTGCGCGCAAAACAAAGTAAATGAATATTTACGTAAATTAATAAGGTTTAACAATTGTCAGGGAGATCATGGCTTGTAACAGTTATGCCTGCATGATTAAAAAGTTCGCGTGAAATTGAAATTACTCTCCTGCATTTTGCGTGAAACATTTAGCTTTTTAAAAAGCTACAGATTTTTTCCATTCGCAACTGAGAAATCCTTGATTTAATTTATCTTTTTATTAAAAGTACAGTTTTAAAAATTTCCTAACGATATAAATCTTTTACTTGAACATTATTAAATTCACATTTACAATTTTTTAAAAATGTGTTTTCGTTCTTAATATTTTATACAGGAATATATTTTTCAATCGATACTTCAACTTAAATTGGCAGAAATTAATTAAATTATTCACAATCTACATTTTCTGTCCAAAGGACACACGATTCTATTGCAAAACATACTAATAATGCGCATGTATGTGGTTCATATATTTTGAACTTTTTGGGATCTATAATTTCTAGCAGAGCGATGTTTAATATATTGAACTGCCGTAACACTTTATGTTCCGTCTAGGTATTCCACCAAACAGAATGTTGTCTATTTTGCTAACGAGGGGATTTCATTTTTAAATCATGTTATATTTCGGCTCGTTAAGTGGTACATGATTCTAATGACTTCAGGCAGGCAGGTATCAACATAATATGTTATATATAAATATATATTCTGACTATTGAGAAAACTAATAAATAAATATCAAGCAATTTTAAGTCAGAAAAAATAATTTATTAATAGAAAATTAAACAACGTTTCATCCCTTATTTTACGACGTCATCAGGATAAAAAAAATTGGACAGATCATTCTATTATGCTACCACGGCAGTTCATCATTTTTTTAAAAAAAACTTGAACCTGATGAGGTCGCATAATAAGCGATGAAACGTTTAATTTTACATTAATAGATTATTTTTTCTGACTTAAAATTGGCTGATGTTTATTTATTAACATAATGTTATTATGTATATTATAAACAGTGCTATGACACAGACCGGCGGCTGCCATCAGGCCGTATAATCAGTAGAATCATAACATTTGAACTATTCAATAATATAACACTTATTTTACAGTAGTTTATGTTTTCAAAAGAAAACAGTATTAATACATTTTGAGTTAAAGTCACAATCGAAAGTTATTTTTAAAGAAACAAATTCATAGGGGTGCCATATCGACTTTCATCAAACGGGAAAATATACCTGCAAATGTGTGAAGAAATCTTGCAGAAATGTGAATACGAAGAAGATCGGTGACTCATTATTTTTATTTATAGTTGCACCAAATGCTAAAGTCATTAGCGACACTGTTCTATGTTGCATTTCTTTGTTGGGAAACATACGAGTGGGGGTTTCTCAGTATAGAAACACGCACACATGCCCTCGGTGGGAATCGAACCCGGAACCTCTGTGATGCGAGGCAATCATGCTAACCCCTACACCACAGAAGGTAGTTTCTTATAATATTATCGTGCCCGAGGACTCCCAAGAAATCAAAGTAGTTAAAAAGTAACCTCCAGAACGCTAATAAAGAAAAACAGCATTGTTGAGTCTGAAAATTAATACAAATATTCGAGATTTTATTCAAAATAAAGTGTTGTTTTGATATTTATGAAGACTAACGCACAAGACTCGGTTATACGATCATCTAAAGCCATTTCTTACTGAAACATTCGAATAAATTTATATGTAAAGTAAATAATTACTTAGCTGCAAATTTCCTGTTTCGCATTTTTCTCTGCGGATTGAGAAAAATTAATGCAGAAGACAAATCTATGGGTTTGGGAAGCTGGAGATAAATGCAGAATAAATAATCAGATCCAATATCCGTCAATATTTTAAATTTTATAAATCTCTTCTCAGGAAGTTAACTAAAACTTAACATCTGAAATAAACCTCACCGTTGCCAATAACATGCTCGATTATGACCTCCTAGCATGTCAGAGATATTACATATATAAGATGTTTTAGCTGAATTGACATAATGAAATGGAATAAATTACCCAGTTTCAATGAAATTAAATGCAAACCACAAGGTGTTTGAGAAATAATAATTCTATATATAGATATATAATTCTATATATAGATATCTGATGCATAAAATGGTAGGTTTTTATTCTTTAGTAAGACACAATGGCGTCAGACAGCTGTTCTTAGGATATATAGATGTCTTATTTTCGTAATTGAAAATTTGAATTTAGTACGTATTTGACGAAAATCTTTCTGCCATCTAATTTGAGACATGTTTAATTGTCACAATATGGGATTCTTCCAATCACATAATATAAAGCAAGGCATCGGTGGTTCACTTCCTAACAAGAATGCAAACGAAGACGAGCAAAAACATTACACAAGCAATAATATTTGTTGCAGAAATATTTGTTTAGGGCCAGAATGACTTATGTAAGGCTAAAACAGGTAGCAACTTGCAATACATTAACATCACAGTATTATAATGGACATCACAATTAAGGTTTTCCCAAAAGTCAGTGTGTGATTGTTAATTTATAGGTCAACTTCAAATCATTTTACATTTCCACGTGAGACACGTATCGGGATCGAAGCGTTTCGTGCATTTCAAATATAGCGAGTTACAAGGTTTTTGAATGAATCCTCCATTCGGGCACGGAGCGTATGACACCGACAATGCACCATTGTGGGGAATAACGTTTTATTTGAAACGGAAGGCGCTCCTGTTTTTTTTACAGTGAACGAAGAGGTAGTAGGTCTATGAATTACAGGCGGCTGTCATGCCCAAACTAATTAGACAAACACTTAGCCAAATAAGACCAAATTAAGTGATAAAAATAAATATCACAAGTTTCTACAATCCTCATTGATTTCGTTGGGTGAGATGTGCAGTTAAAATGAAAAAATACAGCAAATATTGTGTTTACAAAATCTCTTGATCTAATTGTAATTCCTGCTACATATAGCACACAAAACACGTATCAAGGAACATATATCTGATATTAAACTTCCACAATCTGTAGTCTCCA
Source organism: Zhengitettix transpicula (assembly GCA_037074705.1). Lineage (NCBI taxonomy): Eukaryota > Metazoa > Arthropoda > Insecta > Orthoptera > Tetrigidae > Zhengitettix > Zhengitettix transpicula. Next base: position 164,252,835 of record CM073591.1, read on the forward strand.
AACATATCATCAATTCGAAACATACATTTGATTGGAAAAATGCTAAGATTTTAGACATGGACTCCAGGTACAATTCCAGACTCATAACAGAGATGCTTCACAGTAAATCAAACATCACAGCTATTTTTAATGTACGTACAGACACTACGAAACTCAACAATTCCTATGATCACTTATTATTACGCTAAACCTTGTTTTTCAATTGTCGTTGCTTCCTTATTGTTTCGCTAGCCCTTCGGCTCTCCCATTGTCGTTGCGTTTACGTCGCTTTTGAGTTTATTAATTACCAGTAAATTAAAGAAACTTTAAACAAATTTTAAATTGATGAAAAAAGTACTAAGTCTTTGTGTAGATAATGTAGCGAACATGGCATGTGATATAAATAAACTTGGCGATCATAAAAATTTCCCCGGATAAAGAAGGTGAAAAATCTTCAGATATCGAATAAATGAATGTAAACATTTCGCAACAGTGACAACAAATTGGCAGCATGGACCAATAATGATAAAAAAAATTCAACCAATAAGGTTTACGATTCACCTCTTCAATTGGCCATTTCAGATTAATTAAAGAATGAACAAATAATAAAAATATTCCAAGAAAAAAAGAGGAATGAAGAAAAAGCCTACTTCTCTACTACACCCTCAATAACTATGAAGGGACAGGAGGAAATAAATGAAGACTTCTCAATAGGCGAACTTAAAGAAGTTATAAAGGGCGTTAAGGACGCAGCACCAGGAGCCGACAGAATACCGGGGTGTCTTATAAAACACCGGAAGATGCAATGGAATGTCTACATAGATTAATGAATCTCATTTGGAGGACTCGTAATATCCCGGGGACCACTGGAAGACTTCGTACATCATTCCTATTTTAAAACCGGGCCAACCCAGAACCGATTCACATAGCTATAGACCTATATCTCTCATCTGGAACTTATCGAAGATACTCGAGATGATGATCTCAAACAGGCTTATATGGTACTTGGAACTGAACAACATTCTCTGGTGTAATCAACATGCGTTCAAGAGAGACTTTTCAACAATGACGATGCTTACTGCTATCGATAATTTCATTAAGCAAGCAATCAACGAAGGCTATCATGAGCTCACCTCAACACTAGACATAAGCAAGGCGTATGACACCACCTGGAGATGGAAAGTTATGAAAAATCTGCATGACATGGGGATATCCGGACACGTGCTTTCACGTATTAATAATCTAATAATGAAAAGGAGCATACAAGTTAAAACTAATAATGCTACTTATGGCACTATCGAAATTGAAAATAGCATCCCACAAGGCTCAAGCTTAAGCGTCATACTATTCCTCATTGCGGTAAACGATATAAAAACAGCGATTACCACACCGATTAGGATAGAAATGTTCGCAGATGATATAGTCATCCTCACCAAGGGAGCCAACTGCACCATTCTACGTCTCTCATTCAGTAATCCTTGTGTAACTTAGATGTTTGGGCTAATAATATAGGATACCACTTCAATTCAGACAAAGTGAAAGCCATCCTGTTTAACCGTAGTAGGAAGTTAAATCCACTTCCCCTGAAGATTAATGATGTAAGCATAGACTATGTGAAACACGCCAGGATACTGAGTCTAACGTGGGATTCTAGATTAAACTTCATTGAACATATCAGGAACCTTCAAATTGAGGCAAAAAAGCGACTCATCATCCTGAAGCACTTGCAGCTCACAACTGAGGTGCAAACGTGAAATTGCTTTCAACCACCTATAAGGCGATCATTTTATCAAAGCTGGACTACAGGGGCCATATTTATTGCTCCGCCCCAAAATCCGCTCTCAAGAAACTAGATTTGATACACAATGAAGCCTTGAGAGTACATGTAACAAAGTACAAAAGTAAATTAATTTCCATCAGCCATAACGCACTTCACAGTAAAATAATGAACAATGGATCCTGATAACGAATAAAACAATTGGAATGAAACTGGATTAATATTATTGTATATTCAACTACTTGTAACATAACGAGCTTTATTTTCATTCATTTTTAATATATGGTATGTTTAGAAAAACCTATCAAAGGTATGTGAATGAATGATCGTAGATCCAATTTATTTGAATTTCTCGGTCATTGCATTTTGCCAATCACCACTTTTCACTTAATTTGCTTTGAAAAATCAGACAACGAAAATAATGGAGAATTGATGGAAGGTACATTTTGAAAACTATGTGAAATAGAACAATTGTCTACTAACTGCACAAAATTTGCAATAACTATAATATAAATATTGATGAATGTGGAGCACCGTAGTTAAGTTGAAAAGGAAATTAAAGATTTAGTGACAAATAAAGCAGTAGGAGTCAGGAGCTTATATATCTTCTTATAAATAAAAATGAGTGTATGTGTGTATGTATGTTCCTTATAGAAATCTACACCCGTTAAGCAAATTTCGTACACGTGTTTTTTGCGACCAGGAGACGAACAATGTTCGGGTGAGACACGTCTACAATCCCCAGGAGCGGGGGTAGACGGGGAAATATTTGAACATGTTAAAACAGTCGATATTTCAGTCGGATAAATATTTTTAGGAGTCAAATATATTGATAGTGTTTCTACCGATGTTATCTGAATATAATTTTCATCCTCTACACCCTGGGGAAAGGGCACCCTTAGGGTTAGGGGTGGAGAATACAAATCTACATCGGTGAAGCAAATTTCACCAAATTTCGTACACGTGTTCTTTGCGACCAGGAAAGAAACACTGTTAGGGTGAGACGCGTCTACCACCCCCAGAAGCGGGGTTGGACAGTGGTGGAAATATTTAAACATGCTAAAACAGCCGATATTAGATTTGGATAAATATTTTTAGGGGTCAAAGATGTTGATAGTGTTTCTACCGATGTTATCTGAGTATAATTTTCATCCCCTACACCCTGAGAAAAGGGCACCCTTAGGGTTTCGGGTGGAGATTCTTTACAGGAAAATAACGCGAATACAATCGAGATTCGAGTCAAATCGGGGTTATGGATGTCGCTGAGACTATTTATAATAAACTGAGAAACGCACGGGGGTGGGTGGGAATTGGCGGTGATGAGAGGGGGCGGGCGGGGAGAGAAATTTCCAAACATGCTAACCGGCAGATTTTTTCGTCGAATCAATATAATTCGGGATCAATAGCATTCATAAAATTCCACTACAAGTTATCTGTGTATAATTTAAACTTATTTTAGGCATGGGAGTGGTGCACTGTTAAGGGTTGCGGGTGGAGTGGCATAACATGAAATTGCGCAAACACATTCGTGTTTAGAGTCGAATCCGGGGTTATATTTGTCACTGTGTTTAATTATGTCACTTCCCCAATCGCGGGTGGACGGGGGTTGAAATTTTCAACCATGCCAAGCAGTCGATATTTGCGACGAATAAAAATTTTGCTGGTTCACCGAGATTTATTATATTTCTCTACATGTATTTAATATAACCTCTTTCGGCATTTGGAGTGGAGCACCCTTAACGGTGGGGTTAGAGTGGATTTATATAAAAATAACGGAAACACAATCGAGATTGGACTCAAATCCAGGGATATGGTTGTCAGTGAGTTTCATTATGATATTAAAGTTGCCGTTTAAGTCCCCCAAGTGGGGGTGGTTGGTGGTGGAAATCTTCATACATGCTAACAAGGCCGATATTTGAGTCGGATAAATATTTTCCGGGTAAAAGTGATTATTATGCCGGCTCTACACTCTCGTCGAGCGACTTGGGTGAGCGGCTCGGACAAGCTGGAACGAGCCGAGCGGCTCTATCCACACTCTTGTCACTACTGGCGAGCGGCTCAGTATCAGCATGGACGTCTTGAAGGTTGTAGCTGCTACTTATTTTTATTCTAAGAGAAATATGTAAAAGCATTTGAAGAAAAAAAACTAAGAAAGCTTGGAAGAAAAGGATATTGGTTTATATATATCCTCCACACCCGCTCCCGATGTAATCGAGGCCTTTTTTCGTCTAACGTGGCCTCTAAATGTTGCCATCAGGGTGTCTTTTTTTTTAGTTCTGAAATATCAATACTAGTAGACTGGCTAATCCTCACCCAAGCATCATTTAACTTTTTTTTGTCTTTACGATCTTTATGCTTTGGATTCCATATCACAGGCTCCAAAAAGTTCAATACACTTTCATTACACCAATCCATTATTAATAATGTAAACACTTCACAAATAAACTGTACAAAAGAGAATTATGTTGACAAGTACACACAAACTTTAAATTCAGACAATTGACAATGACAAGACGGACAACTCGGGACAGAGAGTGGGGATAGGCTGTTCGCACTCGTCGTCCCCTTTGACTCGGGTACAAAAAACCGACAAGAAATGGAGCGCCAGCGAGCCGAGTCGAGCGGTCCCGATCTTACCCGAGTGGACCATCCACACTCTCGCGATCGGGCAAGTTCGTGTTGGTTCGGCGAGAGTGTAGAGCCGGCCTTAGTGTTTGTACCAATGTATGTCAGTAAAATTTCAGCATTTTACAGCATGAGAAAGGAGCACCCTTTGGGCGGGGGTAGAGGGCCGCTACAAGGAAATTACTCGAATACAACCGAGACTGGAGTAAAAACCAAAGTTATGGATAACGGTGAGTTAAATTATGACATTAATTATGACTTTTAGGGGTGGGGTGGAGAAACACTACAATAAAATAACGTGAATACAACCGAGATTCGAGTGAAATTCAAGGTTATGGATGTCGCCGAGTTCAATTATAGCATTCAATTGGACATTTAACCCCAAGGGCGGGAGTGGATGGGGTGGAATTTTTCTAACATGTTAAACGATCGATATTTGCGTTAAATAATTAATTGTGGAGATCAATGACATGGATAAAATATCTACCGATAATGTTTGAAATAATTTACCCCCTTTCAGAATGAGAGGGAAGTACACTTAGGAGACGGGGTGGAAACATTCAAATATGCTAAAACAGCCGATATTTAGGCAGATAAATATTTTAAGGTATCTAAGAGATAGTGTTTTAACCGATGTTATCTGATTATAGTTTCAACCCCTACAGGATGGAAAATGAGCACTCTTAGGGGTGAAGGTAAACGGGCGTTACAAATAAATAACGCGAGATTTCATGTTAGAGGTAGGTGAGATACCGGAAAATAAAGCTAATATAACCAAGATTTTATTCAAATCGAAGGTAATGGATGTCCCTGAGTTTATTTATGCCAATCGAAGCAACCCGCGTGAGTGGTCTGAGGTGGGAGAAGTTGGGTGGAGGTGGGTAAGGAGTAGAAATTTTAAAATAAGTAAAGCTCCGAATTTTACGTCGAATAAATATATTTCGGGAACTATGAGATTATTAAAATTTCTCTGCCCGTTCTCCGAGTTTAATTTGAACCCATTTCGGGATTGGAGTGGGGGACAACGGGAGTTAAAAATAAACAACGCGAATAAAACCGAAATTAGAGTCAAATACAGGGTTATGAATGTCGGTGAGTTTAATTATGACATTTATTTGGTCATTTAACTTCGAGGGGTGGAGATGGACGGGAGTGGAATTATTGAAACAAGAAATCACGACCGATATTAGAGTTGAATAATATTTTTCTGGGTTAATTAGATTTATAGTGCTTCTACCCAAATTATGTGTGTAAAATTTTAATCCCTCTTGCGGCATGAGGGAGGAGCATGGTAAGGGGTGGTGGTGGATTCGGACTAATAAAAAAATAACGTGAGAAAAACCGAGATCCCAGTCAAATCGAAGGTAATGGATGTCGCTGAATTTATTTATGACAATATGGGCAACGCGCGGGGGTGGGCTGGGTTGGGATGAGTTTGGCGAAGGTGTACGGGGAATAGAAATTTTAAAACAAGTTGAAAGGCCGTTTTTTGCGTCGATTAAATATATTTCGGGATCAATTAGATTAATAAAATTTCTCTATATTTTGCCCGTGTATAATTTCGGGATTGGGAATGGATCTTCCCTTAAGGGTGCGGTCGAATCCACGGTCATGGATGTCAATGAGTTTAATTATTACATTCTACTAACCGTTTAACTCCCCGAAGGAAGTGTTGGGGGCTGTAAATTTTCAAACATGTTAAACGGTTGACCCTTACGGCATGGTAGGGAAGAACGCATAGAGATGGAGGTGTGTTCCATAAAAATAACCCAAAAAAACCGAGACTCGAGTCAAATCAGAGTTATGGATATAGGTGAATGTATTTATGACAACATTGGCAATGCACGGGGTTTGGTGGTGGTGTGCGAGGGTGTGAGGGGGCCTGGCGAAGTGGGGCAAGGGAGGAAATTTCCAAACATGTTAACCGGCCAATTTTTCGAATAAATATATTTCGGCATCAATGAGATTCATAAAATTTTTCTACATGTTCTCTGTGTATAATTTCAACCCCTTTCGGGCTTGGGAGGGGTGCATCTTTAAGTGTGGGTGTGGAGTAGCATTACATAAAAGGAAATAGAAACTATCGAGATTGAGTCGAATTCGGGGTTATAGTTGTCACTGAGTTTAATTATGACATTCAACTTGCCGTTTAAGTCCCCCAAGCGCGAGTGTTCGGGGGTGGAAATTTTCAAACATGTTAAACGGTCGATATTTGCGTTAAATAATTACTTCCTGGGGTTAATGACTTTGATAGTTTTTATACCGATGTTGTTTGTGTATAATTTCAACCCCTGTGAGGGGAGCAAGCTTAGGGGTGGGGTGGAAGTACGTTAAATAAAAAAACGCAAAAACAACCGAGATTAGAATCAATTCAGAGACTATCAATGTCGCCGAGTCTAATTGTGACAACGTAGATAACGCGACGGGTTTTGGAGGTGGTGGGCTGGGGTAGAAATTTTCAGACAATGTAATCGGCCGATTTTTCCGTGGAATAAATACTTTTTGATTATCGCACATTTTTGGGGGTGGTCATCTTCTAACATGTAAAAACGGCCGATATATTTGGTCAATGACTTCAACCTCCTTCGGTTAAGGAAGGAGGTGTGCACATTTAAGGATAGGGTTCCAGGAGCATTACATAAAAATAGCGCAAAAGCAACCGAAATTGGAGTCATATCGGGGGTTATAGAAAAATGACATCTCGGGCAACGCCGGGCACCCAGCTAGTCTATAAATAAATTTAATGAAAAACACAGAGGTTGACTTCGAAATTAAAATTATTAGTATAACATGGTTACTTACATCATAATTAACCAAATATAAATTGAATTGATATAATCCATTAAACAGAAAAATTCTGACTTTACCAACTTCCAGTGTGAAATGAGAGAAACCAATGGTAATAGTTTTTCACTTTAAAATTTCTAAAGCAATATAATTTTTCTTAATGGCAGTTTTTATGTAATGAATAAGAAAGATAGCCAATACAGACAAAAAAGGGAAATATAAACACCACACGTTTCTGGAATCCTTGTTCCTTTCGTCAAGTGCTAAGAAGAGCCTAGAGAAACACAACTGCACAAAAGTTTACAATTTTAATGGTTTATTGTATTAATAATATAATATGTATTGGAAATCTTTTACAAAATGCCTCTATCTAATTAGATAAATAACCAGTAAACAGGAAAAAACTAATTGCTAAGTAAATACCACACAACATTGTGTTGTATTTATTTAACACTTATTTTTTGTCTGTTAACTAACTAATTATTTACCTAATTAATTATTTTTATTCACATTACTTTCCTTTTGCTTAAAATCGAAATATGATTTCATATTGTGATGATTAAAAAAAGTTCAAACTATGTTCCTTGAAACAATAAAAAATTTAGAACAAGCGCGACTATAATAGAACAGTTGCAGTTATGAAGGTTACAACAGCAGTTACTGAAATCACCGGTTACTGGAACATGTTATTCTCAGATCACTGCTACCGAGTAACACATTACCTGGAAATCACTGTTAAGCCCATCCCAATGTTCTACATGCTTGATCATCTTTATTTTTTCAAAGACTACTCAGACCAAGAACTTTTGGAAAGCAGAATGGAATGAAGTAAAAGTTATCAGAAGTATTTAATAAATATATATAGGATATGATGCGTTAGGAATTTTGTTCTCCATGAACAAACAGAAAGAAAAGCTTTTTCAAAACTCGCATTTGATTGTATGGAATCTTGTTGAGTACGGCAGAAAAATTAAAAGTGAGGGATAATATTTCATAGATCTAACGGCGAATCAAAGGCAAATAATAATTCATTTGGCTGAAGAGCCAGCAATTTTGAAATCTCACAGTCAACCTGTAATATAATAAATATAGATTAGGAAAACGATTTTGAAAAAGGATTGGATAAGAAGAAACAATCATCCAATTTCCAATATACATAATGAAGATCACAAGTATATAGACAAATATACTGAGGAAGACTGCAATGCAATAGAGGATGTGGGGAGGTTCAAGCCATTGACCATTATCCAGAGCATGCAGAGTCACTTCAAGCACGCCAACTTCTCCAACAAGTGTTGAGCATCTACTTTCAGGATTAAGATTAATTTTAAATTATAATAGACAGTCATTGAAGGACGATTTGCTCCCTGCCATTTTATTTAATAAAGTCAACGAATAATACATTGTATTTTTTGGAGAATTATTTAAATTTTAATTGTTATTGTCTTTTTTAAATTAATTGTTTGTAAAATTTAAGATTATTCATAATATATTCGATGTAAATAAAGATTTTATATTTACTTATATAAGAAAGAAAAAATTAATGTAATATTTAATTCATGTATATTTTAACCGGAGCTGGAACAAATCCTTTTTTGCTGGAGCGAAGCAATTCAAAAAGTAGTCACTTTAAAGCACTGCTACTTACACACAAAACAAAATATTATATTGTGTAGTTGATCTAGAGTGATCGTATGTAAGGCGCAAGTGCACCCCCCTGCCGGCGCCTATGTATGTAAATAACAAAGTGGTATCATTCAAGTCTTCTCATCCTAGAAGTTATGGCAAACAAGAAAAAATTTCTGGTGTAAAAAAAAGGGAAAATAGATATGACCATGTATTAGTTGTATTGAATTAAGCAAAATAAAATACCTCTAGACAAGCCAACAAGGTGCAAAATCACACATTTCAACAAATTTATTTGGATTTTAAGTATAAAATGCTACAAAAATTTATTATTCATAACTATTTGTTCATTATTTTGTGTAGGATTTTGTAAAAGAATCAAAATCTTCAATAAATGCTAAAATTTAATTTTGTTTCAGCTCCTGGAATGGGTTTTCAACATTTATGACACCCTATACAAAAATTTATGTTACGAAGAAAACGAGGAATAATTTTTCTATTTATCAGGTAGTCAATAATGCTCTCTTAAAAAACCATAAAAGTTCTGTGTAACTTGGTGCATAATAATTAGTTCTAGAATTTACATAATAAATAATTGATTACGTTTATTAAAGAGATACTTGTATAAGTCTATCTTTCTTATGTTCCAAAATAACATGTTTTCCTTAAATATACTTTTTTCAAGTGTGTGTGAAACATATAATTACTGGTTTTGGCTTGAACTATTTCCTCAATAAAGATCTAATGCAACCAATGAATCCAAATTAGTAGTCAAAATCTATTAAAATTCCTTATGTGATAAAAAAAAGAACTCAAAATAATATTACAAATGTGCTAGGCAACTTTTCTCAAGCAAAAAGGTAAATATAACACACAGATACTTATGACCAACTGCATACTGCAAACTAAATAGTTAAGGCAACTAAAACATTCCAACACATTTCTAGCTTTTAATCAATTTTTTAAAAATATTTCTTAACATTCTTGAAAAACGTTTAGTATATGAAAATTAAATATTAAGTAAACAAGATTATAGTAGATAAAATTAAACTAAGTAGGTATTTTAAATGGAAGATAAGTACATAAACATGCATTTCACTAAATATTTAACCAAATTTTATTGTATTGCCAATGAACAGATCCAGAAGGTGAAATGAAATCAGTAAAATAATCTCTAATTGTAGTTCTTGTAGTGTTGCTCCTTACTCCAATAGAAGTAATGGTTTCCAGTGTATCTTTAAACTTTATCCCACCATGTTTTCTAATGTAGTTGTGCAGAATGGATTCACTAAAATCAAGTAAAGTATCAATTGATCTACGAAGTGTCCGCCATTCTTAAGCTGAAATTCCAAATGTGCATTCAATCATTCTTTGAGCCCTTTACAGTTGGTAATTAAAGATGCAGTGCTTTACTAACAGTTGTCTACCAGAATATAGCTGCAAAACCAACTCTGATGCAGCATATGCTTCATCCCCCAAATTATGAATGGAATTGCCTGGTACATTAAATAATTAAAAAATATATATTAATAGTTTCTTAAATTATCAAATAATTTGTAAAATTAACCAACAAAAAGTTTATTACAAATTAATGTATGAATTCACAATTTTCGGTGCTTCTTCCGACGCTTGAATACCAAGGCACAAATAATTACGGTCTCCACAAAATTCATTTTATAACTGAGTGAAAGCAACTATTTAGTTGCAGTCTGCAAGCAACTCAACTTTTTAATCACCTAGATTAAAAAGTTGCTAATGTGTGGTGTGCCTAAATAGCATTGAAACAGACTAAAATGTAAATTTTATTTAAAGTACATTATAAATCAATAAATACAATAGAAATTTTACAGTTCAGACTTTTTTCTAGTAATAATTTCTAAAAAATCTACTTGATGCACATGAAGTAAAAAATAACAACATACACTATAACAAAAACTTATATTTATCCACACCCAAACAAGAATGTTTTTTAATAGAAGCAAAATAAAAATACTTCTCACATACCTTGGTACAGGTGGTTCTGATGAATGAACAGAAACTGCCTTGTATTTTTCATCATTTCCATCTATTATGTCTTCAACTTCAGAAGCTCTTAAAAGAGATACACTTGAAGCTAACACATGTTGACTTAGACCTGAAAGACAAATGCATTTTTGTGTATATACAGAACACAAAATAAATAAATAAATATGCTAAAACAATTTAGAGACATATGATGTGACAGTTTATATACATGATGTCAATACACAGTTATAAAAATACAACCTGTAAGATTTTAAATTGATACCTGCCAACAAATAAATGGATTGAACAATTCCCTTGAAAATTTCTGTATCTTTATGCAAACTAAAGAAAGTAATAAGGGATGTTTGTACACTTCTAAATACTCAAAATTTGTGACTATTGGTTAAACATCTTCCTTACAAATAATTTCAAAGGATATTTTCCATAAAAGCAGTGTTGATAAAAATGTGAATTGCAAAGTAATAAGAATGAAAGTAATGAGATATTTTAAATGAACCACAATTAATAATATTTGGTTTATTTACAATTATTGGCATTGCTCATCATGTAAAATTAATTGAAATTCATCAACCATTCAAATGCTTGACTTATTATAACAAAGTAAAGTATAAACATTAAAATCATTAACCATAATGATCTCAACAAAAATGTCTCCCTGTCAAAACAATCTGATTACTTTGAACATTCATGTGTGCCCTATATGTGTTATTTGACTGATATCATAAGATGCCAGAAAATATAAATTTCTGTACATTTATTGCTGTTGGATTGCTTGAAATTTGAAAACATGAGGAGACATGCATGTAACTTATCTAATCGGGCATGTGTAACTAATTATCTAATTAAACCCTTGCACAATTTGTGTTTTTTTGTGAAAAAATGCTCACTATTTCCATTGTTTTATTTTATTTGATAGACTTATATTTGACTCTAACTAATTGGAGTAACTATTAAGTATATTAAGGAGGATGAAACAATCTAGTATTTCTACATTCATCATGGTAAATAATCTTTGTAGTTAAATCCCTGTAATGCTGTGTGTGGGAATTTTAAATGAATACATACCGATTTCAACTAATTTTTTTCTTTCGTCGTTCGTAATGCTCCTTCTATACATTCCAGGATACTTTTTATAAAGAGACCCACGAAATAATCGTAGGTAATTTCCAACCTATACATGACATAAGTTATAGTAAAACTGAAGATTCCATATATAACAAATTTCTAAGTTAAAATTAATCTATTGAAAGGTACCTCTGATCCAATGCAGTAATACTCTCCATTTTCTTCAACTTGAAAACTTATAGGTTTATCGCCGTACGTCCTAACAGCCATTTTTATGTTTGGAGTACCCGGTCCAAAGATGATAGTCATTAATACAAAGACATACTCTCAGTTACAGTTTTATGGTGACTCTTACATATAATTTAACAATAATTTAACCATTTATAATTAATTACATTTAAAAATTTTAATTAATTGCACATAATTAATATGCAGAAAATTATGTTTTGTGTACCATTTGTACATGTATGGGTTATATTGCCTTACGACATTAGTCGATTGACGCAAATAGGGCGTGCTTGAACGTTCAAAGCAATCGGGCTGTTTTGACAGGGGGAGGCATTTTTGTGGAGATCATTATGGTTAAGTGACTTTATTGTTGATGAGTTACGTTATAATAAGTCAAGTATTTGAATGGTTGGCGAATTTCAATTAATATAACATGATGGCTAATGCCGATAAAGGTAAATAAATAAACATCGCAAAATATTAATTGTAATCTAGTTAAAATATTTGATTAATTTAGTTCGTATTCATTTGCAACCCAAATTTTTAATAACTATGCTTTTTCTCTACTTATTGGTGTTAATACAGTTTTATAGTATAATAATCGTTGTGTTTAGGTGAAGTAACCAAACTTCAACAACACTTGACACTGCTTAAGGAAGAATATGTTAAACTTCAGGCACATTGTAGTGAACTTGAAAGAAAATATGCACTTGCGGCTGCTGCAGCTGGTGATATAAACGAAAACAGCTTCGTTTCTAGATTGTTGCATACTGTTTCTGGCTTGTATGACCAGCAGTTGTACAGGTTTGGTACCTTAATATGCATGTCTACTGACCCCCAAAGTTCTTATACTTCATGCTGGTTTAATATGAGATCACTAAATGCACTAGTAATTCAATTATTAGGGGAAGTACTGCAATAACATTTATCTGAGACTGTGAACCATTATTTTAAATTTATGTATCTTGAGTCCGTTCTTGAATACAAACTGTAGTATATATATATATATGAGACAAACCATGGAATTTTTAAGGGGGAAGTAATCTATGTATGTTTTATTTTAAGGACAGAAACTTATTACTCTGAAAATTAGGAAGAATTGAAAATGTTAGTCTGGAATGTATGCTAACTCATAGTGACAGTTTGAAATTTATTTTAAAATATATGAAATGACTATTGAGTTCTCTTATTTGGTTTATACTAGTGGGAAATTAATTGCTATGTCTATTTTGCAAAGAAAATAATTTATAAAATTGACTGAAGTATTGCTATTATTAGTATAACTTTTACTTCAATACTTATTTCACTTAGATCAGGCTCATAGCACATACATATGCACATTTGTATCAAAGATTCAATTTTTAACATGTAATGTTATATAATATTGTATATTAGTAGTTATTCACTACCAATTTTTAAGTTAATTTTGAATTAAATTTTTTGCAGTGATATGAAAGTTAAACTTGATGGCAAGTTCATTCCAGCACACCGCTTTGTTTTAGCTGCACGCAGTGAACAATGGGGTGTACCGTCTCTCACAAATATAGAATATCTGGGTAAGTAAGTCTACAATATTCCTGTATTGTAATGTATTTTCGTATATATTTTCTTTTTTATATTATTTTAAATTATTAAATCAACAACTGTGATCCAAATGACCCTCCAATACTTTCTTTTACCATTACATTTTGTTTAGTCAACAATCATATCTTTTATTTGAATGCCTTTTTCAGACTATTTGCCTCTAAATTTGGTCCTCTTTGTTTTTTGTTCTTTTCATTTTACTACCTGTTTCACACTTTGTTCATTGGATTTAGTTAATTTTCAAGTAAACTTTCACCTTTTAAGGTCTGAAGAATTTGTATATCAAAACCTTTTAATAGAGCTTCCTTTCTCCAACTTGTAATAAGCAGAATTTATGTTAGAAATATTAAGTTACAGAATATCAAATATATTGACAATGATCCTGCAATCCATGAATGAAATGTTTTTATCATATTCATCATAATTTTATGTACGCACTAATACATTCTCCAAGATATGTCTTAGTTGCTGATTTCTGTAGGAGTTTGTATTATAATAATGAGGCCATTGATTAGATTTGCTGGTATTCTGATTTTGGCTTTTTTATGCACTGCGCTTAAGTATGGTCATTAACCACTCTTGAAATGCGCTTTAAATTATATTTTGCAGATTGGAGCTCTTTGACACCTAATGTTGGTGCTGCAATGTTAAAATGGGTGTACACAGATCAAGTTGATTTTTCTCAAGGGGACAGTTTCACTCTTGATTTGATGCGAACAGCTAACAAGTTTTATTTGGAAGAATTGGTCACAAAGTAAGTAGGCTGTGATACAAAATAATTTGTGTTATTTTCAATTTGTTAATTAAGCTCAACACATGTCAACTAACTGTATTTTATTTAAATTTAATAAGAACTGAGTTCATATATAAGATCAAATTGATTAAAACCAAAAGTTTTAGAACATCCTAAACCTAATGTAGAATATTCAATTTAGTGTTACTCATGTTAGAGATTGTCATTTTAATGGAAATAAATTTAACCACTTACCTCGCTATAACAAGGTTTATTTGTTCAGAGATTTAATATTTCATTTAGTCATAAAGATAATTTGGAATTGAAAAGTATAATATTTCTGTGAAAATAACTCGCATTAATATGCATATATGGAAGATGGAGTAGTAAACTAAATTGTCTACCATTACTTCATTACTTTACACTACTCTATGTTTCAAATTTCATATACTTCCAGATGTGAAAAAGCTTTGATGGCATCTGTTAATGTAAGGAACTGTGTGCGATTTTATACAACAGCAGATGAAATTGGAGCAGAGACACTCAAAGAGCATTGTTCAGGACTTATTTCAGCCCACTGGGTATGTTATCAACTCTGCTAATAAAATTAACTGAGATTATCATTTTTCTTAGAAAAATTCCACAATTTTAACAGCATTAACTATTAGCTAATTAGGAGGTAGCTTTATGGTACTCGTCAACAATTTTTCTGTTTCTAAAACCAATAAGTTACTCAAAAAATGTAATTTCATTACTCATGAATAATGGCAAGCTATATTATTTTTAACAATTAGGGTTCTATAGAATATGATGTATTTTTATGTAAACCTGTAAGCTGATTGTAACTCATCCTTCTTTTTTCTAATTTAGAACTCATTAGATGTTCAAGTATACTATATAAGGCATGTCTTTGTAGTTTGTTTTATAATTGTATTAAAGCAGTGTGTTAACAGATAAAGATAAGCCAGCTATTAAACTAAACCTTTAAATAGTATTGTTTATATAAAGTTTATATTATTGTAATTTCTTGATTTCTCTGATTTTTGGGACATTATAGTTATACATATTTCATTGGTAACCAATCTTACACGGGCAAATTTGGTTTTTTCTATACTGTTTGGCTTTAATTAATTGCTTATTTGAGCTTTAATTTCATAATTAAGTGCACTGAAAAATTGAAAATTACATTTTTTAACATAATTTTGTTTCTTTGAAGTAATTAGTTGTATGGAATAATAAATGAACATTTAGTTTATATGTTAATTTAAAGTTTTTAGTGGAATTATTTACAACGTTACAACTGCATATTCTTTAGGAAACACATAAAGTAATAAGAATTTAGAAATTATAAAATGAAATATTGTTCCAACTTCTCTTTCCCATTTCCTACAAATTCTATCCCCAATATCTTTGTAAATAAAGAAGTGCTCTCTATAAGTTAATTATTTATCTTATTTTCAATATTCTGTGAAAAATAGTTGATGTAAGATCACTTTTTTTTAACAGTTTTGAAATTATAATAATTTAGTACTTCATGATTACAGCTAATATAATTTCTGATTTGTCTAAAATTCCCATCTTTTTGCATTTCAGGATGACTTCACTAGTGACGACTTCTCACATATGAGTGCAGCACTCCTTTTTCGTATGTTTAAATCCAAAACTGGATTTCCTTTACATGCAGCAGTACGTCTTCACAGGGAAGATGTGGTGTTCCTTTACCTTGTTGAAAACAATGCTGATGTAAGTACATTTAAATTTCCTCATGTTTAACCAAAGTTAATTGTTATCATTTTTATTACAGTTTATGATTTTGTGAAAGTAAATAAAATATATAAAAATGATATATTTATTTTATTTTTCCTTAGCTTCAATTAAAGGATATTTTTATTGCTTTCCTTCATTGATCTGCAAAATGGGAAAGCTAGGTAGAGTGTAGGTCTTCAATAGTATAAACTTTACTTTGTAAAATGCATCGATAGTTTGGTAGGGTATTTGGATGTCTTCTAACAGATTCTCAGGCCTCAAAAGACAGGAACTTTAAATACTGACTATAAATCCTATTTTTGAACAAATCTGTGTAAATTACTATTCCACTAGTACATTCACAACACAACTTTCACATTCATCATATGTACACCCTTCTGGAGGTTTACAGCATTTATTTCAGTAGAAAATAATGAATGTTGTATATGAAATTGAAAATAATGAAAAGCATGTATGAATGCCATTGTCAGTCCTTGATATTTTATTACTTTTAAAAAAATCTTAATAAAGAACTGAATTCAACAAATAGAGAGGGACATTGTGGTTGTCTTACAGCCAGAATTCTCTATGTTGCTTTCTTATTTTCTATTCAATTTTATTGATAAATTAGGAATGTCATATTTTATGAATATTGAAAACTCTTACTTTGCTACAGAATCAAAATATTTGATTTTTGAAATTTGTATTATTATTTTCCCCCCATTTAATTGAATTCCCTTTTGATCATATTACAAAGAGGAATCTGTTCAAGATCATGTAATAACATACTAAGGAGTGATGCTTTAATTTTATGTTTAAATGTGTTTTTAATAATAATAGAGCATTTGTTTGTTGTGTATCATAATTATATTTTAATATTTTCAATACACTATTCCATCCATCTTTACTTTCTTATGACAGTGACTAGTACAAAAACAAATTACTGATCATAGTATCTAAACTTACAAATTCAAAACTGGAATAAATCACAATAATCATTTAAGAAAATGAAAAGCCCATGTGCCAGTCATTTTTACAATGCATAGTTTTTAATTTTTTTATGCATACTTTTATCGTATACCATTATGTTGCAAAATTATATATATATATTATACTGAAAACAGCTTAATATGTCAATTATAAATAAGAAGTTTTTATTGCTATTTTAATCAAGAATGGAATGTGCATTAAGACTGTTCAGTTTAAATCTTTTCTGCCTATAAATTTTATTATATAACTTGTTTCAAAAAGTGAAATTTATACTCAATATACATTCATATTTTTATCATAAACTTTAACAGTAGTCTTCTGCCACTCTGATGAAAATCACAAAATATATTAATTAAGTTTTTGAGCTCTTTGTGTTCTAAAGCCCTATAGTCTTTACTAGAGGTAAAAATATCACATACGGAATCTTTGCATTATCTTAGGCTTCGAATATACTTCATTGCATTGAATACAAAAATTACTGCCATAGCATCGGTGTGGTGATGACTTGGTTCATGAGATGGTTTGGCATTATTACACAAGTGTCCTTGACAATAACAGTATGTTGTGGAGGCACTCTTGATTCCTTCACTCTCAGAAGTATAACACCCTGGTTCATAAGCTGTATCAACCACTGTGTCTTGTTTTATCCAGTTTCCTTCTATAATTGTTTGATACTTCAAATGTTGTGCAGCACAGTCTCTGATCTCAACATGCACAGTTTCTGTAAAAATAAAAAATGTACCATAATTAATTATTCTGTTCATCATATTGTATAGAATTTGACACCTAGTTAAGTTTATTTATGTAATAATATTACCTACCAACAATGTATATCAACAACTCTGTCTGATAATATATAGAATTGAAAATAAATACATTATGCATACTATGAAAATTAATACACACATCAAATTTAAATTTATTAGTTAAAATAATTCAGAAAAACAGCAGATATCCTTCTATCGTATTAATCAGGCACATAGAATACCTTCAGATAATAGAAACCAAGTTAGCTTGACACACATGGGGAAATAACTACAGATTTTATTCCAATATGTTTTTATTCTTCTGCAGAAAAAACAATTGTTCTAAAATACCACAAAGAAACCATGTATGTATGTATGTGTGTATATAGATAGATTCGAGATAATTGGTATGGAAAGGAAAGAGAGATAGCTTGTGACTTGCCTTAAATTGAAGCTCAGCATAGCCACTATGGACAGAAGGATGTTATTCACATTTTCGCGGGCTCTCAGTCCCCTTCTTCAGGA
The DNA here is from genome assembly GCA_037074705.1 of Zhengitettix transpicula. NCBI lineage: Eukaryota > Metazoa > Arthropoda > Insecta > Orthoptera > Tetrigidae > Zhengitettix > Zhengitettix transpicula. Next base: position 164,271,271 of record CM073591.1, read on the forward strand.
AGGAGTGTTACTTTCAATTTATCTAGCCTTTGCTAATAAATTACAGTCTGCAGCCAGCTGATGCAGGAAATTTAACACTTCTTCCTGAAGAAGGGGGCTGAGAGCCTCTGAAAATTTGAGAACAACCTTCTGTCCACAGTGGATACGTCAAGCTTCAGTTTCAGGTAAGCCACCAACTATTTCATATATATATATATATATATATATATATATATATATATATATATATATAACGAGGAAAGATAGAAATATAGGGCAAAGGTTGGGAATACACTCTGAAGAAAGGGTATTCATTAGGAATAGTAATATGCTCAAAGGTACCATATGTTCAATATTTCTATTTTTCCTCACTATCCAATTATCAAATGTGAGTCTGTCACTTAATAATTAATATCCTTAACATTTGTATGTATTGTAACATATCAATGGGAGTGTCCGATGATAGAGGTGTAATTTTGTGTGTTGTTAAGTATTTTGTACATTGTTAAGTATTTTGTACATTGTTAAGTTTTCCTTTGGTGGCTGGAGCTTCAACATTTGGGTCAGGTGCGTTGCCTTGAAAGGGCAGTTCCAAGTCGGAAGCGAAAGTGTGAGATACTCTACAAAAACTTGGTACTTCAAGCCACGTGATGTAAAGGTCTGAACCACACTATGCGATATATGTAAACTTGTGTGTCAAAAAATGAAATTATTAGACAATTTTTTTAATATTTTGGTAATTTCTTTTTGAAAAAATCTGGCACCCTATTATTGAGTAATTTTTGAGAGAGTTGGATGAGTTGGTGAATTCAAAGCAGTATCGGTACATATTGTCTCCTAAAATTGGCATCAAAAAAGCAACCCAAGGGTGAATATAATATATTGACATAAATCCAACCCAGATCTTAAAAACATCCTTCTCACAATAGTCCCCACCTGCCCAAGGGTTGCCTTCAGATGCCCTCCCAACCTCTGCTATATCCTTTGTCCAAACAGCAAACCGCTCTACCAACTGAACTCCTGCCAATGAACGACTCTGGTGTATATAGTCAGTCTTATTACAGGTGTATAAGGTGGAATGGATAGAGTAGAGGGAGGGAAGAGTTTGTAGCGTCCATTAAGGAATAATTATATATTAAGTAATATCAAAACCTTGCTTCAATATTCCTAATAAAGAATTTGCCTGCTACTTTAATTACCCATAGATACACTGAGTGACTTTTAACTATGCAAGATTCTCAGAACTGTAAATTATAAATAATCTTACCTCATGAACCTTCCTCTTATTCAATACTCAAAAAGTCTTTAACCCCTTCTCCTCAGTCATGACTCCTAATTTTGAGATACCTGTCTCTAGAGTCAGACTATAATAAGTAAGCACATGATTTTAAAGGCTTACAACTGTCATGTTAATACTCCTTTAGAAGATGAACAAAGTTTTCACTGTTGCCCATCATTCCTGCTCATTCTTTCGCCTAAAAATTTGGCTTCCCCCAACCCTGTTACCTTTCTTCAATAACTTTTCCAAATCAGTCAATGGAATATTCCTTATAAATGAGAAATACATTTAAATATTATAAATACATGAAAACAGCAAATTTTGTTAGAAATAATTTAATAACAAAATTTAATACATATCATTCTCATTCTAGGATTTTATTAGGTGTTCAATGGATTTGGAGTATTATAAATATAAATATCATAATAAAAATTATATTTAAACAAGTGTTGATTACAATTTTTAGTTTAAAATTATATAATATAATTTTAATTACAACTTCCATTAAATCTATTCTTTCGCCTAAAAATTTGGCTTCCCCCAACCCTGTTACCTTTCTTCAATAACTTTTCCAAATCAGTCAATGGAATATTCCTTATAAATGAGAAATACATGAAAACAGCAAATTTTGTTAGAAATAATTTAATAACAAAATTTAATACATATCATTCTCATTCTAGGATTTTATTAGGTGTTCAATGGATTTGGAGTATTATAAATATAAATATCATAATAAAAATTATATTTAAACAAGTGTTGATTCCAATTTTTAGTTTAAAATTATATAATATAATTTTAATTACAACTTCCATTAAATCTATTTTATATAATTTAATACTAGAAATTTTATTCAACACTTGTTTAAATATAATTTTTATTTTAAATTTATAATACTCAAAATCCTCTACACATCTAATGAAGTCCTATATTGAGGACTTTTATGTTATTTATTATTTATTTGACTGTTTTATTGATATATTATTATATTGAAGTCAGATAAATAAAACTATTAATATTTCAATATCATGTACCTGCTTTCTTATTTTTCACAGAAAAAATTACGGCAGTTAAATATTGCATTATTTTCATAATTAACTCATTAAATAATGCCAGTTTATAGTGTAATTTATATTTTGTTAAGATGGAAATAAATTTACTATATTAACAACATATATTACTTCCTAGGTTTTTAAAAAACTTAAATATATCTTTACAATATTTAATGAACTCAAAATTATGAATTTCTTACTTGGAGATACTCTGCTCATCAACAGCTGGAGGTAGCAATCTTTTTTTGTAACAAAATAGTTTTGAGAAATTTAACATGTATTAGAAGTGTAAGCATTGTTTTCCATATCTGTCTGAAGGTGATATATGTCTAATTTCTTTTGAAATAATTTAATGTTGCTTTTCTTTTTGATATTTTATAAAAATAACTTTTTGTTCTTTCACATCATGAAAATCGTAACTGCAAATTAGTACTCCATTTTCTTGTAATTTATGCATTAAGAAAATATTTTTAAACTAATTACATAAAACAATAATTCTTGCCTTTCTGGAATGGAATTTCAAAAATCCTCTTCATACAGAAAGTAGAGTAAGGGCATTCAACTTGGTAACGTTCAGATCCATCAAAGTTGGAGCACAACCGTACTGTCTCATTGCTATAGGCACTTGGAGGTCGCACTGTACATTTGTAACACTGCAGACCTATTCCACCTGGTACTGTAAATGAAATAATTTGATTATTTATTATTATAATGATCTGCTGAAAATAAGTACACTCACAAATTTAACAAAGTATGTAAATGATAATTTCAATAAAGTAATACAGTTCTATAATGGTTTCTATGATATTAAAGATATATAGATATCATGGTCAGCCTTAGTATATTCCACAATGTTAAGGATTTTATTAGAGGAGGGGTGGATGTTATCCTCCTCCTGCCACAATCTGACTGGATGGTATCAATTGGATTTCCTGTCATAGATGAATCATTATCCTGCAACAACTCCAACTCAAAGAGTTGAAGGAGTGGGAAGAATTTAGTATGGTGGCAATGCAATGGCATTTCAATTTTGCCTCCTCTGAAGCTTTATATTTCTTGTCTCTAATATCAATCTGTACTGACAGAAAGTTACATAACCCCCAGAAAAGAAGTGCACAACCAAATTAGTAGAAGGAAATAGATGAAAATTAACATAGATAATGAAGTAGTCAATAAACAGACAAAATTAAGTGATAAAATAAATACCACTCAATGTTTCTGCCTACTTTGTATCTTTAATAATTGTGTTTATAAATCATAAGCGCTTAAGAATGGCACACTTCTAAAACCAGGTAATATCCTCTAAAGCAAGGATATTAATATGAAAGGAAAGAAGATGGTTTAACAATAAGAGATTTGTGTTTGACAGACTGCAAAACTGGACTCAGAGATTGTTTGGAAGTAAGAGATGAGAGTTGGATACACTTTTGAGTAAAAGAAAAAAAGAAAAAGAGCTAAGCTTTGTGCACTTTACAAAATTTATACAAATGAACTGGCCTGAATGGAGGGACTGGAATGATTTGCCTGCAAGTCTGATAATGGCTTGTCCAAAGAATGTGAATTCATTTAGGAATAGAATAAGGAAAATTGTATAGCTAAGGCTAAGATGTAATCTATATGTAATATAATACAGTGTATTGTGTTTAAAGTTGAACAGAATAGGCTTATATTGCTTGAATTGAAATAAAGTGTAGTGTAGTGAAGTGAAATTAAACAATCAATTGTCTGGTAATCATATCAGCATTATAGGTTCAAAAGCTGGGAATTCTAGTTACAGATTGGATTATTGTAATTATTAGCCTTATTATTAGTTGTAGGATAGTAAATTGTAATAATAATATATGTAAGGTATGTTGCTACTGGGTTCTGTCCATTGTGTCAAATAAATCTATCTAGTTCCTTTCATAATAGCAGTTTGCTCATTAATTGCAGTGATATTAGATTTAATATAATGTATTTCAGATATCATTCTAGAATAGTACCTGGGGTCAATATATCAAAACTTAGCATTTGATCAATCAAAGGAATATCTGGAATTGATAATATTTTTAGATACAACATAGTGTTTATCAAAGTTGAATTTGATATTGGGTGTAATTCAGGTTTTCAAAGTCCTTTAAGTTTACCTTATGTGGCAGAGGGTGGAATGCTGCAATTGTGATTTCCTGTTAAAGTAAAGAGCATGTCAAATTTTCATATTTATAATTCGTATGGCAAGAAAAGAGAGAAAGGTGGTAGCTTATCTAAAATTGAAGATCGGTAACTCCATTCTGGGCAGGAGGAAGTTCTTCAAATTTTTGAAGGTGTTAGCCTTTAAAAGGAGAAAGAAGGCATACTCCACAGCTGGCCGACACATGGAACATGCCTTCTTTCCACTGATAAAGAAGACTAACACATCTGAAAATTTGAAGAACTTTCTCCTTTCCTGAATAGTGATGCCGAGCTTCAATTTCAGATAAGCCACCCCCTTTCTCTTCTTCCTTTCCATACCAATTGCTTTAATTATTCTGACAATGCCACATCCCTACATGTGTTTATATAGACACACACACTCAGTGTTATTCTAAAAGGATGAACCAACCGATTTTCTCATTCATCACACAACTTCTCAAAATGTCACATGGTATTCAAAGAGTGAGTTTCTAAGTATTGAATAGTCACCGACAGAGCCTTTTCTTATATTTTGAATTCTACATCTCGGTAGAAGTCATTCTACATTCTTGAGTTCACAAAAATTGATTCTGTTGTCATCATTCTGTGAGATTCTGGAAATTTAACAGCAATATTATCTTTCTGAAAAACATTCAACAATTGTTTTGAAAAGAAACGTTCTGAATATCCAGGAGTCTTGTTGAAAATGTGGGTAGGATCTGGGAGGCATTTCAGCAGTCACAGAAATCATCAACTTGTGCTAAATGTGTGCTTCTGATTCTTCAACTTACTATGTGGCATGTTCTATAAAGGAATTAACATTAGTTTAGTTGTAGAAACTGCAACTTGTTCAGGAATGTTCTTGCAATAACAAAATGAAGCAGATCAAATTTTGTCAAGGGATAGTGGACATGATTGAACACAAAACATTTAATTTTTACTGATAAAGTGGCATTTCTATTTTTATGGCCAAGAAAATTGTTGCTTGGTATGTATTTGGAGAACAGAAACCCCACGTGTAACAGTTGAGTATCGAAGAGATTCCCATTAGGTGAAAATATTCTGTGTAACGTTGAGGTTTAATGCTCCTTTTCCTTTGCATAGAGCACGGTTACAAAATTGACTTATCTTGTAATGTTAAAAGCTGCCTCTTTAACATTCACATGATTTTTTTCAAGATGGAGCATTTTCCTATTGACCCAGAAGTTATTTAATTGAATGAAAAACTGCCTGCATGGTAAAATGGTCAGAAGGGAACTTATGGTGTTACACCAAACCTAAATTTGCAGAATATTTTCTTGTGAAGGTACACAATGTTCCTTCTCCCCTCCAATTACTAGCTAACCCAAAATACCTTAAAGATGGAATTAAAGCAGTAGATCATACTATGATGTTTGAATGGACTTATCCTTAATATTTGATAAAAACATTCATTCTTTTTCAATAACCTTGTGCGAGTGTTAAAACATAAGTAAGGATATGATGTCAATCTAATTAAAGTAATTGGTTTATAAAGGGAAGAGAGAAAGTGGGAGGTTAACCTGACATTGAAGTTTGGTGTTGTCATGCAGGATAGGAGAAAGCTTATCAAATTTTCAGAGGAGTTAGCCTTCTGCTTCCTTAAAAATTAATTTTTGGAATAAAATGTGAAAGTAAAATTTTGGCTTTAGTGTGAGTTTAGATGAAATTTTCAGATTATGTTAGTTTAAAATGAATTGTTGTAACAAAGAAAACCTCCATAAGTATGTTATATACAGGGCTTCACTGTGTTATGACTATGAGGCGGCCACATCAGCCGGCACCGTAAGGGGCCTCATAATTATCAAAATAATATTAGAAGTTTATAAAAATCACAAAGAATATTTTTAAAAAATAATCATTAAGGAGCGGCATTTAGAAGACTTTCATCATATTGAGAAAATACATGATTCTGGTTATATATGATGGTACCATACTCTGAGAGAAGGTATTGGCTTCCATATCAGCATGAATGGATAGATTTATGTTCAGTTATTTGCAAGTTAAACTTTTCCATACTTTGCGCGTTTGTGGCTGTTAAGAAATACCAAAAATGGCCTCACGGGCGCCCAGTTTCTTTCGCCGCGCCCGAAAACTAGATTTTTACCCAATTATTGGAGAGGAATTGAGGTCACACAAGACTGGTTCTGCGGCGCTCTTAAATCCGCTACCTGGAAAGTAGCATCATTGATGCAGTTCTCAGGTGAAAGTACTTTCGTTGCCCTTAATTTGCGTGTTTATTGAGTTATCAGAATTGTTGTTGCAATTTAACGTTGCTGCATCATAAAGTTCGCTTCTCAATCTGAAACGTGTAAGACATTCTGCTTGCTTAATCAAGTTTTCACTTTCCGATTTATTTATGAACTTAGTTGAAGTGATCTGGTATACATATATGTAATATATTTCTTCATTATGCCCTGTTATGTTACAGTTGAAAATCCTATTCGGTGTTAGTGTGTTTCCGATCAGTTATTTTCCTAACGACAGTTGATGACTTATTTTCTGTTCTTGAAATAAATGGGCGATGGAATTCTGTTGCCGCAGAGAACTAAACTGAAAGTAATTCTTATATACACAGAAAATAATTCACAAGCCCCTAGAACAAGTATCCACTCAAACGTTACGGCATATTTTGTACGGTTAATTTATAACGCATACTTTTGCGTTTATTTGAGGTATAATTTTTCCCTTTTTCGTTAAAATTCGCCTCTTTTATAATAGGATATAAAATAGCTAGTTTAATGCCACATCTTGACATACCTTGCATTGTGTATACATGTTTTCATGAGTCAAGTTTATCAGCTCCTCACATCTGAGACTAGACCATGTGAAGTAGAAGTTGTGTTGGTAATAGCCGAGTAGGTCGTCATGTGAACCAGGAAATGTGGAGGACCATTTGAATTTGTAATCTTAGGTTACAATTATCTTTGCGTATCATTTGTAAATAGGTAATTGCTTATTGGAACTTATCTCTGAAGCAAGATTTGTGCATCCGTTCCTCTCAGAGCGCTAGTTATATATACCCTTCTGTTGTATGTAGTCTTAAAGGAGCACAGGGACCGATAACAATAGTTTTACAATAATTAAGCTAACTATAGAAGTAGTAAACATGTAATTTATCTCTAGTGGTCTTCTAATTCTACGTATTGCGACAATCTTTGACCATGCCGTTTCGTGGACCCCGGAAGTGACTTATTTGGCTCGAATCTTGATTTCCCAAAATGGATTGTGGAGCGACCTGTTTGACTCCAGTTCCACCTCACCAAAAAGCGCCAATCGACAGTAAACAGTATTCTGATACAAGGAGATACTCAAATTCATCATCGAAGAAACGATCTCTATGGGATACGGCTCACTCAATTGAATTATATGGGATTATTGTAAAGAAGTTTTCTGAATTTTTTTTGCATTTAAAAATTATCAAGATGACATAGAATTATTTCTATTCCATACGATTATGATATAATCATTACATCATATTAATTAATTATTAACACGTCTTGAGTTTCAATGGAAGCTTACAAAGGCTAAGCTTATGTTTTTAAAACATTTTTCTAACTGTATTAATTTTGATTTGAATCAGCGTAAATACCATTTCGAAGGTTCCGTCGAGAACTTTATTTTTCACTGCGGATTGAACAAACTAAGAACAAATTCAAATTATACTCAAGGTTTATCATAACGATAATACCATGCATGTAAATATTACTGTATAAAACCATCATATATTTTTGGTCATAGCGAGAAAATCTTTTAGATAATAAGGTAACCGATAATTTTTAAATAAAACTCTTAATTACTAATCTACTTAGCAAGCGCACCATTCGTTGTCCTAGATTTGTTTGGTTATCAAAGTGTTGCTCAATATCTGGGGAACACTCACATATGTACGAATGTCCTTTTTTTTTCCATTACTCGTTTTGAGTTAACTTGTAAAGCAACGGAATTTTACAATTTCAAGGTAAACATAATTTTAGACGATTTTTTCATATTTTTACTTAAGGTCTTCCGTCATCGAGCAACTTTCTAACTGGCCATTACATTCGAAAATTAGTGGGAAGACTGCGATATTTTCTTCGATCAAGGATCTTCTAAACCAGTTATTATGTTTGTCGTGGAGGTCCAAACGAGTTACGTAATGCACTTTTTATTTCCTATGTAACTCAGCATTTAAAATATTTTCTTTTTTCCGTTTAAGAGTCAGATTATTTCCGTTCATTGTTTGCCTATTCCATTAATAGTATTAGCGAATGTAGATTTTCCCGGTGAATTTGTTGAATGTATATTTCTCGAGTTTCGACCCGGGTTATATATCCTGTGACAAAAACAACGTTTCGTTAGCTAGCCCCGCCATCGTCGTCAGGTAACGGAGGTAGCAATCGACATGTTGTATTTCACACATGATGTAACCCGAATCGAAAACTGAGAAATTAATAGTACTTTAGTAAATAATTTATAATTTTGTCGACTAGAATATAATGGTAAATATTAGTTTTATTATTATTGGATGAAGCAAAATACAGAAATATCAGTTAATTCATTATAGCACGAGATGTTCAAGATTTTCTGTTATCACTTCTTACAATATTTATAATACATTCTTAATAATATACGAATTTCTGTAAAACTATGTTAAGAAAAATTAATACATTTTTATTTTTGGGGTATCATTTTCGATAGTATTGTTACAAAATCAAACGATCATGATTATATTTGAATGTTAAGCGTGATTACCGTGTTAAACATATATATTTCCTCCGTGTATTGATAAAATATTGTGTGGTTTCAGATTAACGTTTATCCCGGGGGTAGTTGAAATTATTCAGAACTGAAATGCCCACAATAATGAGTTAAATTGTTTCTGAGAACTGTCCTTGTATGTAGAACTGCATCTATAGTTTCTCCGATAACGTACTTACACAACTTATTCGTTAATCATGTGGAGCAATTACAGAATGTTCTGTCATGGTCAGCGTTCGAGGTAGTGATTTTTCCCTGCGGAGTAAATTTAGATGTCTCCGATACGGTTTGATTGTATACTTTAATCATACTTGATTTTTTGTAGTTTCAAACCTTTATAACGAAAAAGAAAACCCGTTCTCTGCTGTCAATATTGGCGTCCTTAAATATTAAAAACCTAGTTACAATAATGATTTTCGTCTGTATATTTTAAATTATTAATGAAGCTAAAATAGGCATTTAAAATTATAATTTCTGTTAATTTAATTTATCAACATGTTTCAGTACTAATATGGTCTCTCATCAGGTTTACAATAAACACATTAAATTATAGATATAATTGCACAAAGATATTAGCTGATAGTCAAATATTATAATAATAAAGATAAATCGTATATAAAGGTTGGACAATTAAGTACCATGGAATAAAATTTTATAAATATTACTTAATAAATAAGTGTCCGTTTTGACATTGTTAGTGTGTGTGTTACGCTCACTGTGTAGCATTTATTAAACAAATCTAGATTTGTAATTGCTATCTTTATCCAAAATTTTGTAACTATCTCAGTTCAAAGTTTTTTTTCTCTAAAAAAAAAGACTTTCACGGTGTATGTGATTAACAAAGTGTTCTCGGAATTTCAAACAAACTGAAAACATTGCAAATTTTACGACGTTTCGTCGGCGGTCACTGCCATCGTCTTTCTTGAAAAAAAGAAATAACAATTTCTAAAATATCTTTGGAAGTGATAGATAATTTATCATGTGGGAGTATAATGTTATGTCTATGTTCCTTAATTCTAGTAATGGTGGCTCTTTTAGTTTGACCTATGTGTACGGTGAACAATCATTGCATTTTAATTGGTAAACTACGTTATGAATTTTGTTTTTATCAACTTAGCCTTTCAAATTTTGTATAATGGTGAATAAATTATGGGTGGATTTGGTGATCATCTGAATATTAAAGGATCAGACTGGTTGTGTTAATGAATTGTGCTATGATTGTTTGGAATGGCATAATAATAATGTGAAATGTTAAAGTTTTGGTAGGATTTGTGGCCTTTGGGTTTGAGTAATCCTTTTCTGATATATTGGAACAATTGAGCCCCCTTCTGTCAATTACAGACTGGTGATTATTATTATATCTATCATTTTATTTTTGACGTGCAGAGACTTGAGAAATTAACGTAATACGACGTTTGTAGCTGTTTTCGTGGATTGAGTCTTTAGTTACAATGTTGATGAGCCTGTAAGTTTGTGTATAGTTTTTCTCATGCTGTTCCTCTCTATAGGGTGCCTTGTATCTGAGTGAGCAGCGGAATGCATACTGCTCGGCTGAAAGCCTGCGTTGGGTCGTTGGCCGAGTCACGAACTAGGTTTGTGTGTCAGGAGGGACCGCAGCCTTTCACACAATTCACCCTATTGCCCTCGAATGCACTAACGTCCTTTGAAGGTCTCGTCGTTCATCCGCAGTTCCATTACTGCTTTTTCAAATACGAGATACTTTTTTCGTATGCTCGGAACTTTGTTTCACCAACCATGAACGTTGATAACACACAGCATTAATTATTATATTAGCGAATGGAGAATTTGATGAATGTAGAGTTCTCTGGTTTCAGCCGGGTTATATCTTGTGTCAATCACAACATTTCGACAGCTAGCTGAGCCATCGGCGTCAGATGAACCGCCTGACGTAGAAACGTTGTTTCACACAGGATATAACCCGTGCTGAAACCCTAAAACTCATTTTCGGAGAATAACTTATTTTAATGGAAAATTAATTTTTCATGACCCCTTCTTCTAATTTTGTTAGTTAAGTACACATATTCTCAACGATTAAATTATCAAATTATGGCCTTATTTTATATAGAATATTATTATTACTTATTTGGATTGTTACAAATAATTTTTAAATAATTCGTATCGAACTTTGGGCTGGACACGTCCCGGATTAGACAACGAGCTTGGATATATTAAGGTGACAGACTACTAGAATACCCTATAGAGGAATAATTGCTCGAATTAAAGTAATTTATGCTTCCTTTCGAATATTCCAAGACAAACTCTGACAATATTTTAATTTGTCACATTTTGAAGCACACTATTCAAAAACCTTAATTTTTCCATCTTTGCGGAGTCCCATGATGTGTAGTACTTAAAAGATGACACTATACTACATCGAAATAAAGGAACATATTAGAGATAATCTTCTTATATGTATCCTCAATTTGCTTACATATATAAATATTGTTCTTGTCCGAATACCTTCGTTTAGTTCCACCAATAACCGTTATGTTAGAGGTCGAATATCATCAAATTATTTTTCAGTATCGTTGGTGAAGATTCAGTACGAAAATGAACGTTGAGCTAGTGCCGTTTTAGACGGGTTTTTTTTGTTTTTTTTAACAAGGCGAGCTTTGTATAGATTCAGGTCTCGTTCTTTCATTTACTAGGGGGAGTTGAGCACGTTATTCTTAGAGGTCAGGTCGCCTGTTATTGACTAGATATTGTAAGAGAAAGAAGAATGATGTATTGAGTACTCCACGACCTTTGAAATGAAAGCGATGAAAAACACAATGTCTTGAGAGAGAGAGAGAGAAAGGGGGGGGGGATTTTTTATCAGATGCTTGTAACAGTGATATATACCTTCGTCGAATAATGTTTGCACTACTAGTTCAATATACTTATGAATAAAATATAATAATTCACAAGAATTGTTTTAAGTTTTAGCTTGACTCTAAATTAATTGGAGCAAATTAATTCGATCCATTATTTTTCCTGTCTTTCCGCAAAGTACAGTGAACTTGTCTGTATCATTTTTCGCCTAGGATACCAAAAAATTTAGATTTGGAAAGGAAGTTAGGAAAATTTTATTTTATTTTCACGACTCTCTTGTAAGTTTTGATAGTTATTTTGTTGCCATGAAAGGAATAAGCCGAAGTATTCTCTAACAAAGCTTTATCATCGTCTTCGGTTTAACCGCTTCCCGAGATAAGTCACCACGACTTACTCATTCCCTCAAATTATTCTACAGTCACCGCAATTAGATGCTCGCATTGTTATAAAACTGAATGTTGGCAGTTGTTTCGGAAATGTGCTGGCTTGCGTCGATCGAGAGCAATGAGCCTTCTAGTATGTGAAGCCTTCGCAGATTCTTATGTTGCGTTATGTCAAGAGTTTCAGCTTCACTTGGGTGGCGAATTCAATTATATCCATACTAGTTATTATTAAGTTGCTAAAGTCTCCTTCATTTTACCTTTATTTGAAATTGTTTAATGCTTACATTTCTTAATTATTCTCAGTTTAAAATCCTTGAAATTCGCATATATATTCAGAATTCGACTGGTTCAACAGTAAAGCGTCACAAATAGACTGATTAATTATTATTATATAAAGTAGCCAAGTGACATAAAATTAATTAATAAATGCCACAGTTTATTTTATCACATAATTTGACTACTTCTTTATCTAATAAGTATACTTTTAACACAGACGGGTTGTTATTTATAATTTCATTTAACTCTTTATTAGAAATTGTAGTTAAAAGTATGTGTTTCTGCTCTTCTGACAAATAGAGGGTACCATTATATGGCACTGTTTTCTTCTTGGAAATCACATATCTTTGAGGTGATTAACGAGGCTGGGTAGAAACTTCTGTATGGGTTAATAAACACATATGTGATTGTTATCAAGCTTGTCTATTCCTTCTTAACGTTACAAAATTTTCTGCCCAAAATATATTTCACATTACAGTACCAATTTATTTCGTTCACATCAGTTTTACACGTATAATTATATGATTCCTGTCAAGTTTTTAATTTTTCAATAATGTCCGCATCACTAGTTTGATTAAAAAATATCTACCTTGATTATAATATAAATAAATAAATGCCCTTTAGTCAGAAAAAATTATAAAATTTATTGCAAATATATATACACGACGTTTCGACCCTCATCAGGCATTACAATATTTATAATTTGGAATGTAACCCAATATAAATTTTACTTTTGGATTATATTCAAAATTATGAATATTGTCATACCTGATGCGGTCCTCAAAGAGGACGATACGGATATTTATATATATTTTTGCATAAACTTAATAATGTTTTTCTGGCTTAAGGTCATTTATTGATTTATAGTCCCCATTTTGCTTCATTCTGTTCTACTGTTAAGAATTGCTTTCAAAAATCGTAGTTGTAGTTAATTATTTCATTTATGTAGAACGGATACTTGATCAAAATAAATAAAATTAAATAGGCTATTATGGAAGTAACTATTCATTCACTTATTTTATACAGACTAACCAATTTAATTTCATCAATATGCCACATTGCTATTTAGTGTTTTGAAGATAACATTGTCTTTGCCGTTATGAATTTTACAGACTGACGGGTTTATACTCTAGTACTGAAATATGACATTTTATGACAAGAGATGCATCAAACTGCTATTAATGAGCTACTGCAACATAGAAAGAATGTCGGCTAAACGGCTATCAAACTCATTAGTCATTAGGCCAAATGTGAAGACACTACACAGTTATTTCGATTTCATTGCTGTCATGTTGTTATTCATCGACGCCAATTACCACTAACCATGGCCAATCAGACGAATAATAATCAATGTTCGTGGTGAAATATTGGACTAATTTTCAGACTGCCGCTAGAATAAATTGGTTTTAAGACCCCCGGAAACTGATTGAGATATTTACCATTTCTAAAACAAATGCAAAGAAACGTAGCTCGTGGCCCCAATAGACACAATGCCTTTTCTCAAACAATATTGTGAAATGTTACTAAACATGCAGAGCCCTCCCAGGTAGATAGCGTAATTCATATGGGAGTGGCAAGTTCATCTATTATCCTGCTTCAATTCGTGGCACAATAACAATACGTTGAAATTGCTCCATTGTTTGTTGGTAATGAAGCATAGTGATCGTGATTTCAGAATCAGCAGATAAAACACAAGACTACTTCTCAATGTGTGTATAGAACCTGGACACATTTTTAATGTTTAATCGTAAGCACCATTTGCTGAAATCGCGGTTGACGAATGCAGCTTTATTTTTCTTGCAGTCTGACATCTTAAATGTTATTTACTTTAATAGACCTACGTCCTAAATTTGTTGAAACATAGGCTGCGAGGGCTATTCTCTCGCAGGCAGAACCTTTTAGAAGAGATACGAAGGGGCTACCTTTGGGTATGCCTTTTCCTCTCAGTTTTTGAACTAAGGCTCCCACAAACCGAGGCACCTCGGCCTGTTTTGAGAGGTGTATGTTCCGGGGTCACAGACCTTGGGCATACGGTAAGAGTTGTCCGCTATTCCCATTGGAATAGTCGGTCAGCTGCCTCCTAAACTGGTCGAGGCACGGAGAAGGGAATGCACAGCAAACTCCTCGCCCGCTTTCGGAAGGGCGTGGGACAAGTACCCAATGCCCGACCTACCCGATGCAGGTTTTTCTAGGGTATTCCCTGCATTTCTTTAGGCGAATGCTGGGTAGGATCCTTAAAATATAGCCCGGGGGCCCTAGTAACCCTTGGCTACCTTCCTCTACACGTCCGCATCCTCCCTTTCAAATCCCTTCCTATGCTATTAAAGGGGAGTTGCCCAACGTGGATTACCCTCATGTAGCCTGTTGCTCTAAAAAAAAAATTGTTGAGAATTAATGTTCATCGACTTTGGACGCACAAATGGCCGTTTACATTAATAGTTTCGTTAAGTTATTAATTTTTATTTTCTAAAACAAAAAATTACACTTTTCTCTGCGCATACGGAATATTAGTTTGGTAAAGCTCGCATATTTCTGTCGTCGATTTTCTTCGCGCTCTTCGACATATGGTTCGTATTTTGTTTCAGCAATCAAGTAAACGAGAATAGAGCGCTGTATATTCCTGTAATCTATTTTGCATCACACTTACTGCATTGTGGTCTTTGTGTAATACTGATAATGTTCGATATTTCACCTCAAAATTATACCTTTCGAAACGTGACAAGTCTATACCTTCACTTCCTTTGAATTCTTGGAACATAATAGGTAATAGGTCAGAAAGGCGCCTGCGTTTATTATAAATGTAGTATATATGTTGTTTGATTGCACCTGTCTACACAGAAGGACAAAATAAGGAGTCTCATTTGAAGAAGCAAAGCTCATTTCCCGATAGTGACTAACAAAATATATTTGAAGTAAGTTGATAAGCTTTTTTTTATTCTAAAATGTTCTTATGAATATTCTAATCCATCTTTACTTTGTATATATAGAGAGAGAGTATATATACTTTGTATATTGGAAAACTTAAAATAAAAACCGGTTAAATCTTGTATAAAGTAAAAAATTAACTTATATATTTTGGGGCAAATATCAAGTTAACTGTGTTATACTCCTTCCACTTGAAGAACAATAACAACAAAGTACTTGTAAAGTAATTTATTGCACAGGTTGGCAAATGTCCGACCAGCCGTTTCCTTAGCAAGCACGTAAAATGAGCTTGACGTTTCATTACTCAAAGGACGAAGTCCAAATTTGGATAAAATAAAATTTGTGTGTCCATAAAAGATAAATTATTAATTACAAATACTTTGCACTAAGTAAACGATAATGCATTATTGCATTTTCTGATAATACATTTTCTAGTGTACATTCTGGGTGTGGGTTTCGTGTGATGGTGATCAAAATTATGTGGAAAAAAAAATTACCGGAAAGTTTTCGAAAGTTACTTTGGCCGTGTAAATTTACTGTTAGGAATATTAGGTCACCTTTCGTCATCCTAGATCCAAACCAGCCTATGACGTCACGGCTGTATTACGCTAGAATACACTCCGTGATGTGAACAACGCTTGGCTCAGGTGTATAGAAACGTGATTTTCCATTAAAAGCTTGGTGTTCTGAAGGCCAGTAGAACAGGAAATGTGGACAAACGAGTTTTAAAAATTATCGATCAGCGACCTTAGTCGAACACTACAAATGCTGTTTCTAATTTCTTTTTCATCACTCATTCAGATTCTCCTCTGAACAAAACATTTCACTTAATACTTGCTTAGATAATTGTAATTCTTAAAATACATGCAGCTTTTTCGGGATACAGAATAAAAATCATTATTTCTAACTAAAGTGTCAAAGATGTGAAATAGAGTGTACTTGAAAAAAATATTGTTCAATCTTTTAAAATGGAAAGTTACGCTAATGTAAAAATACGTTAAAATATATTAAACCTAGTGTCTTAGCGTCGAATATGTAATTAGGTATCGAAAAGTCAATCAGCCTTCACAAACAGTTTTCCAGACAATCTTGAGGTGAAATTATTTTATTGAACAATGACACGCCGTTGCATTGCTCTAATATCACGTTCATTGCATCGTTCGCAGGTTTTGTATTATCTTTGACTTTGTTTCGAAGTTTAGACACATTAGACGTGAAGAAAAAGACCGTAACGTGGAAGAAATTACCCTATTATTAATAAATTTAGTTTTAAATACACTCTGATATATAAACATTCCAATTTGTTTTCACCTTAATTCAGTGGCAATTTTGGGTTAGTTTGTTATGTGCTTTCAATTGATTGTGTATTCTTAATTGCATTGAAAGATCTGTAGATCCATAAAGCACTTAATTCAGGAAAAAGACTGCATCTTAATAATGACTATTGTATTTCTAGATATTTAATTTCCTTGATTTTCTGATCTCTTCTCAAGTAAACTTATCAGAATGTGTCTTTCTGCGAAGAAAAAAAGGATTGAGAGTAAGGGTTGGTTCCCTTTAATCCAGGCGAAGATTCTCTCGAGCGTTCTCTAGGATCAGCTAACGGGTTTCTACTGTCCTCACCCTCTTAAAGTTGAACCTTCCTTTATAACATAGGCTTTACTGAGACCGCTAATTTCTTAAGTCTTGTGTAATTTTTTTGTTGTAGTTAATTCACATGCATTAATTATACTGAACGTATGCGACAGACTGAATTCGTTAACCTGAAAAGACTTCACACCGCAAAATTAATTGACTGATAAGCAAGACATCGGTGACACAATTAAGTAGCGTTTATAAGCATTTTTAAGGTAGTTTTTAATACCAACAAAAGTAACGCTTTTCATCATTAAGTAGGTATAGGTTATTATTCGATCACTATTAACATATTGTTTGTCTGTGATTTGATATTGACTTATGAAGGTAGAAAAACAAAATTTTTAATATTGCTATTGAAAATATAAAAGCATCTATATTATTTGAAAAACAAACAAGATGATGACGTAGCCGTTAAACAGACAAATTAACGTGATTCATACCATACAACGTTTCTACAATTCTGAAGGCGTGTGGTTTTTACAGTTCTTACAATTTTTCTTCTATTGATGAAAAGTATAATAGAAATGTGGTGTGGTATTTGTTTGATCATTTAATGTTTTCTACATATTGGCTACTTCATTATCTTGTTCTCGAACTTCTGACTGTATAATTGAATCTAGAATGTGTATGGCTTTGTGTCAAGGCGCATTATTGTTATAATATACACAGTGAGTGTACGAACATTATGGTAAATCTCTACTTCTATTTATACACATTTAATAAGTCCTCGACAGTGGATAACTTTTCGACTTTCTCTATATCCGTACTTTCCGAATCTCATCTTTCATGCTAGGACACGGAATTATTTGTGTGAACATAAAGGCCGTCTAAGAAAATTTATGCCAGCTGTGGCACACTTAGCCGAGTCAGCAATGGAGTGAAATTGCCACAGCAGTCTGCTGATTCATTTTAACGACGTATTTGTGTTCTGATTATTAATTAAGTAATTATTTGGCTGTTTGAACCGCTGAATTAAAATATATATTTAAGCGCTTCTCCGGTTCATCACGTTGACTTATGTTATCATGTGTTACCTGTTTCGAGTTTTCTATTTTGGTTAAGATACGCGTGTTTTCGGTTTAGTTCTTAAGTAGGATAAGACCCGGAAACTTTAATGTTTGATTAGTCGAAAGTTCTTTGAACAATTCTTCCTAGAAGTAAATCCACAAACCTGAGTATGAAAACAATTCTTGTGAAAGTTCTAGTGGCTTGTTTCTAACACGAGGAAAGCTCGTGAAGCTTCTTGACTTTTAGAAAGCTCGTCAATATCATAAAATTGATTTCATATAGGGATTTGGAGTGTTGCTTGAAACCTCCAACTAATTTTATGTCGTGCACTCCTATGGTGTTCTGCTATGAGCTTAACCCTCATTACGTATCTTCAACTTCTGCAAATTTATTGACGGGCCCTTCATAATCTCGACCGAATGAGCAACGTCGCCTTCGTTGTAAATGTGAGGAGGGTTGTTGTTGCACTACGAAATGAAATAAAGTATTTTTTGACATAAAATGAAGTATTATTCCTGCTTATATAGCAGATTATATTAAACGAACTTTATAAACTAAATATTTCGTTTCGGATGCCTTCACGGAAAGTTATTAATACCCTCTGAATCGATGTTTCAGAATGTGTTCTCGTGATTGGCAAGGAAACAAAAAGAAAGGCTGATGGAATTGCTTCGTTATGACTCTTTTTCGTATATACAAGCGACGCACTTCTATTTTTAATATATAACTTGTGTAAGCATGTAAAATTGTGGATTTATGCAGCTATTAAATAATTTTTTTAACATAAAAGATAAAATGCAATCATCAAAGGATCGTTTATTAATTCAAGAAATTTTACTAATGAGTTGTAATCGTATTCCACAAATCTGTAGATTCCCGAAACGTTTCTCCTAGTTTCGCTGCCTGACCATTAAATAAACTTGGGCGCTAATTTTGAATATTTGTGCCATTGTTCCGGTCTAACCGAACCGAACCAAACTTTCTCCCAGCCTTGGCACCGTGTCGTATCTTCTAGTACCAAGGCTCCGTCCTACGTTGTGTGTCTGGCTCTCACCCACACGAACCAGAGTCATATAGGGACCAGGTGTGATATCAAGATCATGGTCTCTAATATGTAACAGAAAGAAGGCAGAGTAAAGGTGCTGCAATCTCGAAAAGTTCGATATTTTTCTATTGTAAAATGGATATATAGTCTCATAAAACGCTATTACCAGACGTTTCTAGAATACCTCAACTGAAATCGTTATGAGGACCATTCAAATATTTCAAAATATTTTTTTTAAAAAAAATTTCAGAGTTTTTTGTGTAATATATATTATTGAATAGTTTAATATTTTGTAAATGAAGAAAATACGTAGTTGATATACAGATGTTAGTTCCATTATGTAGGTACGCATTTGTTATAAAAATTTTATTTATTTTCTTACTATAGTTGGCAATTTAGAGCTAAACGTGCATTTGTCTTTTTTTAGTAACATATCCCATATGTTTGCTGTGGGAAGAGCTTTCTTTACCGCCAATAAGTAATCAGTAATCACATACCGAACACATTTTATTTAATAAAGAATGCAGTCTTTCTCGGTGTAAACTATGAATAAAATCTTCTCGGGCTTCTAACAGAGTGAAAAATTGTATCCGCCACGTTTCGATGAGGTTCACGATACGTCGCGGATACAATTTTTAACTCTGTTAGAAACCCCAGAAGATTTTATTCACATTAAATGAGAACTGCGAACGTAATACTTAAACGGAATAAATGATTTGTCAACTCCTCTCCATTAGATATTTTTGCAGAAACTTCTAAACATCTTGATATCATCATGATTTATGTGCATGACTTGAATAACTGCTACAATTAAAGTGTCGATGCTGTTTTCATGTCAATAACTTTTAAATTAACCGTGTGTGTAGAATCGTGAACACTGTGATAAACGAAGTTGTTCAAATCTACATACAAACCTGAGAAATTGTGGGCAAAGCCACGTGACACTGAAGTTCTGTGACATGGTGGATTTTGTACCTTATAAGGTCTTATGTGTAATTAACGGCACAAACGGTAGTATCAACTTCCGTGTTTACCCCACTGTGTGGTACCGTTCCCAGATCGCCTTACATAACGGAGACTAACCTCACAAGTGGGCCCGTTACCATGAAAGACAAGATTCTCAAAATAAAATCATATCCAGATTTTGGACTCGTTCGTAAATTCTCCGTTTGTAGCTAGGTTTGATAAACTTATTTTCGTACCAGCCCATCGTAAACAATGATCCAGAAACCCGACACCATATTATGGTATTCAAAACATTCAGCCTGCCCTTAATTATTTGCGAAGCATAATGACCTTTAAATAAACATATTATGCATTTGAAATATATTATAAACTTATAATAATCACTTATATTGGTTTGTTTAGAAAAGTTGTTTGTATTCAAATGACTGAGATTTTAATTTTAATTTGAAAAATTGACCTCACGCGAAACTATTCTCTTTTTGTGTTAGAATCCATCTAAACTTTATATTTTGCAATGAATGTCTTTTGGAAAGTTTATAAGAATACGATGAGAGTCTGAGGGCAGTGACATACTCGTGAGAACACGTGTTTCCACACGCAGCTCTCAGTTTTGTATACAAATTTAGACCTCAAGGGTCATAATTTGCACATAGATCCAATAATCGATGTGTCATAATCATCACATCCTCAGTTAACTTTAACACGCATCGCAAATAAGTTGTAAACGTATTATCAAATATACTAAAAGGATATATATGCAACATCAACCATTATAAAGGTAGTTTTTTTAATGGTTTGTTACTTTCGCAGGTATAAATATTGATCATCTGTTCCATTGACCTTTTATAATCGAATTTTTATGAAGACAGTATTGAAGGGAGGGCACTTTAACGGGTTTCCTCCAGTGCCATGCTCGTTTTGTTTCTACTTCAATTTCGTTATTCTTAGTGTTATTATAGAATAACTTTTCAAGATAGGTGCCGAACAGCAACAAATAAAACTGCTTTCGTTTTTATCTCCTACTGGTTAACTTTTATGTGCTACAAAAAAAACTAGTGCATTTATGCCATTTTTACTGTCAAGTTTATTTTAGTGAGCTCTTGACGCATTTTACTATTAGACGTTAAGAAATAAATGAAAGCATGCTGTTGCCAAAGTTTAAATGAGATTGGTCTAGTAATATTTTACAAACCAATTTCTCAATATAGGATCGCTAATCCAAATATTAATATTTCTTTCACCACAAAATATTCTCTCTGCGGAAAACGTGAAGATTTTTTAGTACCCATGCTGTTTATTTTAAAAGTTCGAATTGTCGAGATCTACATGAATATAGTGGGCACGGGTTACCCAGTATAATCTCACTCACGGTTTACCTGAAAATTATATTGCTTATACGTATCATTATATGGGATCTAAATTTATCAGTAGTGATTCCTAGTTTTGAATGAAATTGTTTTTCACGTTCTTAATAAATACGAGCGATTGGAGCCTTGAATCTTAGTTCGCCTCAGAATTTTGATAAATTTTAAATATAATTTCCGGATGTTCGACAGAGCCCATTTTGTTTATTGGAGGTTGGTGTCAGAAGCAACAAGTCGACTAAAGTCTGTTCGAAGGTTATGGGCGTACGAAGGTAAGCTGAGAAATAATGCACACATGCTTGAGGAACACGAATAAAAACAAATAGCAATATCGGGCATATGATTTTGTAGCTTACTAATTGTACTTTAATGTACTTTTTTCCCGATCTTGCTATTTGTTTTTATTCGTGTTCTACAAGAATGTGAGAAGTACTTTTCAGCCTACCATCGTATTAGTCGACAAAACCACGCACTATATACAGTACTCAATCCGACTAGAAATGTTCATGTTTCTATGAGCGTTTGTTGCATTCGTTTAATTTAATTTCTTTGGAATTTGCAATCAGGAAATAGGAACGAAAATAAATTCTGTTTCGCCATTGTCTATTTGATTTTAATTAGTTTTTGAGAATATTACCTAACTCCGTTTCTATTTTCACTAGTCTGAATATTCCTGATGTAAATGGAAAAAAAACTGCTGGTAAAAAAATTTGATTTTTCACCTTATTTTGAATCCCGAAATGTAAAGAATCTTGTTAATAGCTTTGAAAGAAAATTGTAATAATATGTATTTAAGAGTGTGTTAAGCACAAGGATGTACGTGAAACATGAAAATAATGTATCAGGATACTTGTGGAACGTGTACGTCAATTAAAATTAGTTGGATCAAAAGCATATGCGTTATATCCTTCTCACGCCTAAACTTGTGGTGCTCTCTTGCGAATGGATACATGACGAACACTAGTAGTGGAACGCCTGAGGTTGTTATCGGAAAGCAGTCCTGTACGTTGTACATCTGTCGCGTAGCGGAACTTGCAAATATCCAGTCTTCACCGGAAAACCTTCCCTCCCTAATATCCAGTCTTTTTTTTTCTTCTTGCATCTCCAGCCTTCCCCTCCTCCTCCTCCCCGTGGGCTACATAAACTGTCGCTCTCTACTCGTCAACTTCCTTCTCCACAACAGCGCATCCAAGACTACCCTTCTCTAGTTGTCTGCAGACATATTTTAAACTTGCGGTCGTTTTATGCCTAGCCTGAAATTTTGACTGCTTCTATCCTCCTCGTATCTGTATTTTCATTCGTGCCCAAATTTGTCCTCATTATCAATTCAACAAATTCGAGCTAGGTATTCTTTCTTAAACGTCAGTGACTGTTTATTTTTACATGGTGACTCAGTGCCTGGATTTAAATTTCTTGGTATCTTCTGTAAATATGTACCACCGTCTGTGCCTCATCCGGACTATCGTTGATCCACTACCTGGGAATCCCGTTCGTCTACAGCTGTCACAACGCGAATTTCACGTTCTGCATAAGATTGCAGTTTAAACCAAATTAATATTTAATCGCAAAAATTTCGGCGCGATACATAAAATCGAATTTTTTGTAGTTGGTTATGATTCTATCACAAGGGGGGAAAAATAGCACATACTTTCACTTCCAATTTGGCTCATATGAATGTTTGTATTTTAGTTCCAAAACAATCAACAAGGAAGTGCTCCAAAATGATCCAATTTGTTTCTTCCTCAGGCAAATTCAATACTTTGTGCAGGATGTCGACTGTGAAACCCTAACGGGTAGCTCATGGCTCCATGCCGCTGCATAATGATGAGCAATTTTCCCTCCTCAATTATTTAACAGGTTGATTTCTATTTCATTACATCATTCGAAAATGTCGGTCAGTAGAGCGTCGAAACCAAGTTTTGCTGTGGCTGTGTGAATGTCCGTCTGAGCGTTTCCATAGGACGTCCACACCATTGGAATGTCAAAGTAAATTTTACCACCACTAGCAGTTTAAACTAAACACAGAGGAACAGAAAACGATATGTTACGCAGACGTCCATATTTTAATCAATTATTTGTCCTTTATATTATTACGTTTAAAGGGTGTTGTTTTATGGTGGTTGTATAACATTTATCTAGTTTACAAATCCTTTGCGTATTGAATTGCATATGCTATCTATCGAAAATACCAAGATTCATATTTGAATTAGAAGCTTGGAACCGATTACTAAACTAAATGTTGTCAATTAAGTATGGTAATATTTTTGCTTTCGCTAAAAAATCGGTGCAGTACCCTTCCATTCTGTAGTTTAATTTCGGAAACGTTGTTTAACTGAAATGGTGAATCAGAAAATGAGAATTATTCAGTCCTCTGCTCAGGAATTATTTGAATCTCGTAGTATGTAGTTTCGTGCGAATGAAACATTCTCAATTTTTTTATAGTCTTTTGAAAATATGCGCGGTGGTAGAATCTGTCCTTATCTCAAATAATGACCATCACTATTTCAGTTTCTAACATAACACAGTTTTATGATGCCATAAAATAATGGAGTAATCTCACATGTTGGTAGCAAATCTGTCGTTTCTACCCTCGAATTGTCGACATCCTTTTTCGTGCATCTAGACATGTATTTCTATTTGGTGATGTGTTGAATTGAAAACATATTATGCCGATCAAACAAATTGAATTAATAGATTACAGTCATAACGTAAAGTCTTAAAACATTACCAACGGCATCGTAAAACGCACTCAACGGTGTAACTTAGTTTTTACTGCTCGTTCTCGTTTTAAATTGTATATTTCGTGCCAGGCAGGCAAGGGAGAACGACCTGACTATCAAAATTTGTCTGTTCACATAAATTTATATTGTTTGTTATCTGCCAAATTTTTCTTAAAATTTTTGTTTTAATCATTGTATTTGTTTGGTTTTGTAGTGTTCAACCTGTAGAGGTCGCAAATTTAGCGACGAAACGTAGTTTAATTTTCCATAAATAAATTTATTTTTTCCCGACTTCAAATTGACTGTTGTTTATTTATAAATTACCAACTGTAGTTTCCCACTTCATAAAAATAGGCTACGGGTTGCCGATTAAAGTAGTACAAGTACATGTCTGGAGACTTTGTAAGAAATGTCTCTCTTATACACACATACTTTCTGTGGTATAAGTGTAATCCATCATGATGAAACTGATAAAAAAAAAACGAAATAAATGTTTACCTCTTAGGTAAACAATTATTTCGGTGAATGTTAATAAGTCGGAAAGAACTTCCTTGTTGATCATTTTCCTAAATGCTGTATGAAAGTTTCAGTGAATACCGTTGACAGACGGGAGCATTGAATTTTGCATATAATTTTACGGAACTGCATGCAATCACGGATAATACTTCCTAGCGAAATGAAATATTTTGGGAAATGCGATTGTAAGAGGCCTGTAGAGTCGCTAGGCGTCGGCGAGTCCGAAGCCTATAAATCACCCATTTCTTAGTTCTTTCTCAACGAAAAGCGGTTGAGATGCCACAGCTAAAAAAAATGTTTCACCTTGCATTTGTAAGTGGTATACTAGTTAATCGTGTAGTGTTGTAGAAAAATAATTGCATTATTGTACATATGTAATAATAATATCCCTAGTTGACTCAATGAAAGTTGGTATGACTCTTTTATATGTTGGTACAAAAATAAATTTGATAGAGTTCTAGTTACGCTAATTATTTAAAATTATAATCCTTTGGTCATTCCCGAGCATCACCTTATCGGTTTCGAGTTATGTATAAAACCTACTGAATTCGCGCTTTTTTAAATGACGATTATCTTGTTGTGGATTCTTATCTCTTCGATTACCCTAATTGTTTGTTATTTACTCAGACGTCTACTTCCTTCTTACTCCTCTGTTTGTCAATGTTTGAAAAGCAATTGTGATAATGAATAACCTTTAGAGGCTACCCTGGTTATCAGCTGCTTTGCTGATGTCGCCTGAGTTCTTAGCTTACAACTAACTTCAAAACGTAAATAGATCTTAAAAACACTACCAATAATTCTTGATATTATGGAAATATGATTTATTGTACAGTCGTTCGTTTTTGTGCTGACATGCACTAGGCGTTCTCTTGATATTTATTAAATTAATTTAATCTGATAAGATACAAAGTAAACGGAAACTCTCATTTAATTAAGTGTCGATTCGTTTCGAGGATTCTCTACTTTTACTAAAATATTTTGTATACCCTTTAATTTGTATTTAGGAACTTGTTACGCTTAAGTGATCATAAATGACAGTCCGAAAGTTGTGATTGTTATCGAATCAGTTATTTGTAAGTTTTTATTTTGTTTTCAATAGAACTTCCGGCATATATATTACAGGAATATTATGTTTAGGATTTTTTGGTGGAAGTGTTGGGGTATTCTCGATGCAGCCTAAACATTCTGAAGTATGGCGTCTCTTCAGACGGAGAACCATCAACTTAAATATATTTACCCGAGAGATGTCTTGTGTTACCGAGAAACTTATAACACGTTTCTATTATATGTTCACTTTTCAGATAGTTTTACATCCTATCGGTAATTTTGACATACTTTTTTTTTTAGTTTTAAGATAAATATTTATGTAAATTTAATTCCGGAAAACATGTTCAACAACTTATTCTTTTTTGAGAAATCGGCACCTTAAGCCATTATCAGCTGAAAGTATGCTACATTTTTCCATACATGTATTAAAAAATTATTTCTACTTGTTATACCAATAATAAGATTGATCTCGTATGTTTGACTATTTATTAAAAATTTTGTAATTGTGATTTTACAATTATCGCTATAGGCACCCGTAATTATGACGGGAATAAAAAACTAAAGTTTTTTTTGATAAAATGTATTAAGTGCAATTAATGAGCTGAATTTTGTACTCGTATGTATGGATAACGGTAAGAAATCTATTAATCAATCACTGGGATAATTTTATTTAGATAATTTGTAATTATACTATATTTAAGCAAATCGTACTTAAAATTATTTTTAATTATAAATACAATTTATTTTGAAATCATAACATACAGATTCATTTTCCAATTACTGTGATTTGAATTCATGCTGAACAGTGTGCTGGAAGCTGTAACGCTAAATTTAAACTTTAAAATTCATAACTTTACTAATATTCTTGTTAAAGTCCACTTTTAATTAAAGTGTAGCTTGGACAAACATGTGTTTCTTGACATTTTAATCATTTTTAATCCAATGAAATTAATTCTTTTACTCAAATATAACAGATAACAGGAGTAAAGAAGAGCGTTGATGTGTTCTGAATTTCATTTTGATATTCCTGTCTTGAGCCGTACAAGTAAAACGTAAAATTAAGAATTGTATCAATGGCCTATTTATTCGGTAGGCTATCAGCATTCCATTCTATGACGTTACTAAAGTGCCGATAAAGAGGAAGTGCGTAAAGGAATGTACGTAATTGCCACAATCGCTGACAAACCTCGTTGAATCAGTGTCGCATGCTAAGCGAACGAATTTTTCTCTTGTTGCTGCTTCAGCTTCTGACAAGCATGAACGTTGTCATGTGCACATGTCTTAGCTGCTACTATCGTGACATAGACGACCTTCAATTGGAATGCTTATGATGTGACTAATGGAAGTACTGCAGAAGAGTTGTATTCCAGTGAACAAATCTTCGTGATTCTCTATCCATACTTTTAGTTTAATTCTCTATTGAATTATTCCCTCTGTCGTGAGATCTGATCTAGAATATGGAATTTGCTAGTGAATATGTAAGTGTTAATAGTTTATAACACTGAAATTTACTAGAATACGTTTATACCATACTGGTACTCATTTCATATAACCAATATCCGACAGTGGTACAAATTACCGTCTTTCTGTAGCATTTCCTGTCTCTTCTAAAGGTTCATTAAAGGCCAATTTTTATTAACATTAATTGTAATCTGACAACAATCATTTGATAAATATATAAACAGTTCAACCAATATGCAAGAAAAATTTATTAATTACTTAAACTAAACAGTCAGTTCATACGACGTTTCGTCCACAGTTTTATGTATGACAGTTGGAGCCGAATATCAAATTCTTTGTTAAAAGTTATTTGGTTGTTTAAGTTGAACTCATTAATAACCACGAATAATAAATTGCTAACCAAAGTCAGCTCATTCATTTTGTCAGTCTGTAAAAAATATTATCAATTTTTTTCCTGAAAATGACATCAGATTCATACTCGAATATACAATACTTCTCGCATGAGGCTGTCTCTTTCAACGCTTAGGATCTTTCTGATCTGATAATTTCGCAGCTACTCTTCTGCACTCTTAAAAGGTTCATTATCAACGTAAAATGTATATAAAAGGGACGTTCATAATGATTGAACTTGTCGGACAATAAATCTTAGTAGATTGGAATAAAGTAATTTGCTGTTGTGAAGCAATATTATGCTATTCACGAGGAAATAATTTTCAGAGCTTTCCTAGATAAATTGTTGTTTTACACATAAATTTTCTAGCACTCAGCAATTGTATAGGTTGCTGAATCTATATGTAACCTGGTTGTTAGGAGCTCAGAAAGTAGCATTTCATTCAAGTTGTTTTGCTTAGGCAGGATTTAGACTTAACATGAATATTATTTCGCAATACAGAGTAATAAACATTTGTTGTAATCACCAAAGATAACACGAATGTTAATATAAGTTAATAATGAGAGGTCAGATAATGACTGGCGCTCAGGATATAAATTCAATTTCTTGCAGTCGAAGCCCATCGATATTCGATTTTAGTTCTTCATATCTCTGTCGATATTGAAAATAGCTTAAAGTATACTTACGTGTTCAGAAATCATAATTTTTATACGTGGGCAGTAGTTCGCTATACGTTTACATAATGAACAAAATTTTGATGGTATTGCTTTCGGGTAAACGTGTCTCGAGAGACTACGTTATATTTTTCCTATTACACCAGACAATGTCCTGTTCGCGCATGAACTATAACGGAGAAGCGTTTCGTGAAATGGCAAAAGAGCAAAGCAATCTACTGATCAGAAAATGTTTTGCATTTAAAATAAATGTATTTTTCCGAAAATGAAGTTACTTTTAAAATATTCAATTCAAACAGTATTGTTCTTCAGAGCAACCAATCGGTAAAAATGGAATGCGAATATAAATGAACCTCCAAAATACTCCAAGAATTTTAAAAGATTAGAATAATTTATGGACTTATTCTAGAACGAATAATTTCTTCTGTTGCGTACAGAGGATGGTTTAATTCATTCCTGATTTGGAATAAGCAACGTAGTTGGCAGATCCTACTCTAGTAGCCCCGAGGAGCGAGGATCGTGTCTCGGAATTTTCGTTGTGCCGCGACACACTCGGAAGTTGTGGCGTTAGCGTGTGGAAAATTGTTAGTACTAGTAACAAGAGTAGTCCGTATGTCCTGAATACAAGTTGTTTATTTGAAATTGACTACTTCAAAAAAATCTCACTGGTTCCGACAACGCTTAATATATTTTCGGTTGGTCTCACCATCGTCCGTTGTCCGTTTCAACCTGACATGTTTCTTCGAATGGCGGAATATTCTGCTGGGATGTCCGTACTGGCAGTAGAATTTCGTCGACAAAACTTATCAGCACTCACTTTACCACTCAAACACATCGTGTCAGTCTCGACTAACACTGCAAAACTCTTCTCCTAATGTCAGACACAAAATTTCCACACTCTTAACTTCCAACATCTAAAACCTAACCATTGCTATCGTCCAACATCAAATATTCAATCCAGTTATCCCATTGTCAACTCCTTGCTGTCCATACAGCCTTTGCTTTTACGCTTCACACTTCAAGTTCACTCTCTCCTCCATACCACAACAGGCCTTTCTTACTTATCTCTTTCGCATAGATTCCGGGGTTCACATCTATTGTTCTAGAACTGTGTAATTTCCTCCCATGCCCTCAGGAAAACATGAATTTATCTGTTGAGTCAGCCTTTGTTGTTCTTAATATTCACCGAGGTCAATCTCGAACTTCCCTCCTGTCAACCTTGCCCTTGAATTACAACCCCTTGTTCGCAAAAAAACAATGGAGCGTCTGTGAACATCGATCCGTCGATATTTTTAAATTACGAATATTCACATCTCGAAACGTGAGCGCTATAGTATGAAAAATTTGTTCCAGAAAATTTAATATTTGCCTGTGCCACCGCTAGTGGACAACTTTGAAATCGTAATATTTTAATGCACATTCATATTTTTCATAAAAAGTCCGTTTTGTCGCTATAAACGGCTCTGTAATCGACTGATTAAGGAGATTTCAGTTGAGACCCGTCTATTTTTATTGCTGAATTAACTTACGATGACCACTTTTTGTCTTAAATTCTTCCAAATATTTTACGTATTTTATTATAAAACGCCAAAACTTTGATTTTTGTCTAATAATGTTAATCACATTTATTAGTTATACTTAGCTTTTCTTGTCTTACTATTATTTCCTCTATCAAATGCTATTGCACACGCGAGAATAGGATCTACGACTTTCAAAGGAAATAATCTGAATATTTAAGCTTCGGGCGAGCTCTTTTTTTCGCGATGACACAAGGTCGACTGCTTACCGACCTATCCCTGTGCGAATCATCTACATTCTTACCGACAAAATCACCGGGCCACATAGTCTTCGAGTGTGATACCATGAACTTCGTGGACACTCCTTCTGTCACATGGTCAGCTGGTTGGCATAAAGAAATCCTCCGTTAAATTGTTACATACTGGTATAAATAGGTTTAGTTTCTTCGTAAACACGTGAGTTCTATTTTTGTACGAGGAATTCGCCCTAGAATCATGAGAGTAAATGACCTTGCTGTTTCTTCGCGGTGTTCTCCGCAAGTTCCCGTGGGGCGCTGTATTTTTAGAAAGCGCAACGGTGTAACGGCTCGCGAGCGAGTTTCTCAACTCTGCAATGACGGGTGACTGGCCGCATTCGTCAATCCTCGTCTTACACAATCTATCAGCGCAAAAATTCAGACAGTCTTCTGTCTGTTGGCGTCCATACATAAGGTTAACATCTAGGGCTACGTGGGCCTAAATACGAGAAACCTGCTCTGTGAATTATCGAGTAAACGACAATAATATTAATTTTGTGATCTTGTCAATCATGTCCTGTGATATGTAGGCTACTTTCTCTGT
The DNA here is from genome assembly GCA_037074705.1 of Zhengitettix transpicula. Lineage (NCBI taxonomy): Eukaryota > Metazoa > Arthropoda > Insecta > Orthoptera > Tetrigidae > Zhengitettix > Zhengitettix transpicula. The sequence continues at coordinate 164,302,090 of CM073591.1, forward strand.
GAAGAGCCTTTAGGAAAAATTTTGCTTTTTGGTTCGAATACACTCAGTTTTGTCTTTAGTTTTTCTTGACCATCTTTTGGAAACTTGAAGTGTACCTGACTTTCTATTAGAACTGGACTTTTTTGGTTAATAGGGGAAACCGAAATAATGACGACAGAATGGCGATTTGAACCCCGTTACAAGTCCGCGACTTGCCACTAACCCTCCCTGCCAGATTATCAAAACTTATTCAGACTATACATTTGGCAAAAAAATACTAATTCCATCATTTAATGAGAATTGAAATGTTGGTGGAACTATATCAAATAACATTAAAGTTGTAATTGTCTACAAAATAGATTAAACTCCCTTTACTACTTAAATTTTAACCTACCATAAGAAAGCATTGTCATTCTTACCGAATAAAAAATTGAAATAGGGAAGTGAGTAGTCAAATCTGCATAACGAAAGATAAAATTATTTTAAGCATGTGTATCGGAATTATTCAATACTTAACGTTTCCGTTAATTCTCTATTGAAAATATATGACTGGGTACATTTTATGGATATCACTTAAATAAGAAATACCCCCATTTTGTGTGTGTGTGTTTGAGTAATTCAAATACTCAAATTTATAAATAAAATTACTTGCTGACTACCCGAATGTAAAAATTGATAACAGTTTAATAATAATAACCTTTTCAGAATTAACAAATAATTGTTAGTTTAAAACTATTGATGTGGAAAACATTGCTTTTTCGAGACACGCTCCCACTCATTGCTTGATAATTTATATTTCTGCGTCTTGGATTGACTTCGTTTCCGGTTCTATAAAGTGCATGGAGTCTGCAAAGATAATATTCTGAGTTCTGGTTTTTTTTATGCTATCAACTAAGGCAACCGCAGTTGATGTGTTTTGTTTCAGCAAGTGGTTTACGCTCTGTAAGTTTCGTTTTGACCCACGTATCTTCAGAATACTTCTGTCATACCACGAATGAAACTCTTCTCGCTGGTGGATGAATTACAATTTCTCATTCATTCAACTGCCTATCTGTATAAAACGATTAATTGTTGATTTTCTAACATTGTTAGTAGAAAAGTGCACCATTTCTACGTAACTGTGGTTTATATATACCAATACGTACGTGTAAATGATGCCATTGAACACAGATATTGATTGATTATAATGCGATTTTACTAAATGTTTAGCTTGAAATCCTTTCACCTGACTGGACTCACATTTATTAAAAAAAACACATATTTCTGTCACTTGTATTATTTTCCATATCATATGGAATTATAAAACGTCGTCCATTATACACAAATCCAAACTCTTTATAATGTTATCGATGTTTAACAGATTTTCTTTAAACCAAGTTGTTCAACTAGGCAATCGGCAATAAAGTCGGTAATATACTTACAAGCTAGCAGTTAAAAAATGGAATAATTGATCACCTGCATCCACTGTCAAGCAAAAGTTATTTCAGATACATTTGGAAGTCCAAATACACCCGGTTATGAATAAATAATATTAAACTGATTGACTAAATGACTCCTAAGAAGTTTCAACATTAGTGTGCCAATGCATAATTTAATTTAACCAAATTAATAACCAGAGATCACGGAGGATGAAGTATGAATTATGAATTGAGAAAATGTTTATCACTCTTAAATAGATGCATTCTATAAAGATTATTTTCTTTAGGGTTGTTCTTGAACGTTATAGCCGACTTAAATACTTTTTTTTTCTTTCGCTAAATATAATTAGTAATCGGAATGTTAGCTAGAATGGAATTGTCGAAAACGTGTTTGGAAGCACAGAAGTGAAACTTCGTTGTTTTATTCGTTGCAATGTGATCAGTTTAAATGTATTTATACAGCTTATAAGTAAGATAAGTTATATTGAGGTTTTACTGCTTTTTAAATAATTAATAGTTGAGGTACAAATCGAAATCTCATTTATTTTCTCAAACGACAAATCCCATTTGTCATTTTCGATTTATTTGTTATATAAGCTTCAGACAGTTTTGTAAAGCAAGCATTGTCGAACAATATGATTTTAACTAATTTAATATTAATAGGTATTACTATGAATGAACAACTAAAGGCCTCTGCTTTCTATATCTTCGCATTCTGATATAGTCATGGAATATATAAAAAATTTAAGTGACATAATTTTGAAGGAGACCCTTTTTGTTTTTTGAAGTTTTGTAAACTCACAGTTTGATTTAAAATTCTTTGTGCTTAGAAGTTTCTATAATTCGTATTGCAAACCGTAAAAAATAAATAATTAAAATTGATACCGTACATACGTGGAATTAGCCTGATAATGTATCTGTCTCTTAATGTTTGATAGTTTATTCAAATTTAAGAAGTTTTCGGTGCATCGTCGAGTATGAACCATGAATTTTTAGCACATCATAATTATAATTGTGGCGGGGGGGTCGCAATAAAACTCTTTAATGAACTCTGAAGAGTATATCTAAATCATATCGCAACAACATTGATGCGTATTCGGTTCCAGAGAAAATATGAATTAATATTTCCGTAGTCTGTTTAAAATAAAATTGACGCGCCCACAATTTTTCGTATATGTATTACCGTTTTATAGCTTCAAGAATTCTTTAGAATATTTACTAATTTAAATGAATTTTCGAGATTGTAAGCTCGTATTTTTTCTATATATTTAGAATTTTAACGTTCTAGATTAACTTATTTTATTCCTCCAGGAATAAGTTGGCTTCTTTAATAAAATAGTCTGAGTTTATTTGACTACAATTTCTTTAAGAGGAAGTGTCAAAATTGATTTTTAGTGATTCCCGGAAGAAGTTTTAAAACCTGCAGAACTCTGTTAAGGATTTAAGTTGCTGAGGTGTCTTCTTTTTCAGTTATCTTTAGAAAGTCGTCATCTATATCGTACATCCATGCAGCAAAACAAAAAATACCTTACCTTAAAATGTTCCGGAAATTTTGCATCTAGATGTTTGAAGATAAAATGCCGTTTAACAGCATTTTTTTTAAATGTGTAAATGTTGTTTAAAAATTATAATACCCATAAAAAGAGATATACATTAATCAAATAGAAAATTATCAAACTGCTAAGTGCGGAGAACTGTTTGCACTCTACTTAGTAACGCTCTGTGAAACCGTTTTTCTATCGGAGAAGAGAAAGTGTAAAAAAGTAAATCAATTAATAGAGCCTCGCCCTTAGGTCGTGTCAATTCTAGAAAGATTTCTTTCTTTCAAGTAGACACAATTGTTAGTAGACTCCATGTGAAATTGCAATAAATTTCAAAACAATTAGTATTGTGCAGTGATAAAATTCTTCGCAAACGAAAGTTTTTAAACCTACCAAATTTCATTCCAGGATCGTATGTCTACGATGAATAATATTTCTATTTACACTATTACGAAATGGAAGGTGGTGTTTAAACGTGGCCGTGAAAACGTCCAAGATAATCCACACGAAGGACGTCTGAAAAGTGCAACCACGCCTGAAAACACGATATGATTTTGGAAGAGCGACATACGATGGCGTGTAAAATTGGTTATGTTGTAGAGGTATAAAAAGAACGCGTACATTACACTCTGCAAGAGGAATTGCACATGAAAAATCTTTGCGCGGGATTTGGATGCCGCACTTGCTCTCTATGGATCAAAAATGCTTTCTGACGACACTTTTCCAACATTTCTTGGCCTGTTTTATGAAAATCAAGAGTGATTTTCTGCGTCAATACAATGGATGAAACGTGGATTCGCCATTTACACACCAGAATCAAATACTCGGTGTAGTTGATCGAAATTTGTTCTTCAGATCCGTGGAAAGGGAAGACTGCCATCGGCGGTATTGGTCATGGCATCGGTTTTAACGGATTATGTTAGAAAAAGCTTAACCGGTCCGGGAATCGAACCCAGGAGCTCCTCTAATGCAGTGCTCTAACCACTGAGCTATCCGTGCCGGTTTTTTGGGGATGCAAAAGGAATTCTATTGATCGTCTATCTTGTAAAAATCTAATACCATAAATGGGGATAATTATTCTAAACTTCTAAAGATATTGATCGCAAAAATTCGTAAAAAAAATACCACGCTTGCAGAAAAATAAATAATTTTCTATCAGCTCTATGCACCTGCCCACAGAAGCATCTTAGCTATGGGAAAACTGACAGTGCAGTTTTGAAATGTTAAGTGTCTCCCTCAAGTTTCGATCTCTTCCGAAATTTCCTAGTCCCCCAGTTCCGCCCCCCCCCCTTTTTGTAGTAATAGGCTACATGTAATTAATCCACGTGGTGGCAACTGTCCTTTAATAGCAAGGGAAGGGATTTGAAAGGAGGCACGCGGAAGGCTAGAGGAAGGTAGCTATGGGTTAACTAGGACCCCCGTTTTTCCCCATTGGCCAACGTTTTTCATCCGATCAAGAAGAAATTGCGACTGTCGGCGGGTACCTTGCAACACTTATGGCAAAATACTGCAGAAACTGGATAATGAAACTGGAACACCGCTGGATGAAATGCATTTAATATTAAAAGTCATTATTATTAATAAAAAAGATAGCCAAATACAGGCAAAATAAGTGATAATATAAATACCACAAAGCGAGTGCAGTTGTGTCGCTCTAGGCTCTTCTTAGCACCTGAAGAAAGGGACAAAGATCCCAGAAACGTTGTGTGGTATTTATATTATCACTTATTTGGTCTGTATTTGGCTATCTTTTTTATTAATAATTTTCAGTCTGACATAAAAAAAATTCATATAAAGGTAATTATGTTGAAAAATAGAACTATTTTGAAAACATTTACTGTAATTTTCACTATCAGGTCGAGAATTTCTCAGACTACTCTCGTATATAATTTTATGAAAGTGAAAACGCCGGTATTGTAGATGTGTGTTGAAAAATAATTTTAGATAAATTTAGGATATACCCGCGGAGAAAGTAATGTCTGAAGCATCCTCAATAGTGGCAAGTTGAATTATCCTGCGGCGTTCAGGTCTAAGAAACATTGTAGTGCAGGATACAATACAAGCTACCACAGTGCAAAAATCAGATAACTAATGATGTTGGAAGTTTTGTGGTATGAAGAAAACCTAGATAATATCCCTCCGGGACAGGCTGAACAACGAATGGTTGCAGACTCGTGCCTCTGCTCTGAACATAGCCTCTTCTCTCATTTCTCTCGCGCATATCATCACTTCGTATGATTTAATAGTGTTTCTATTCTCACAAAATTAACCTAATTCAGGTAATAAAACACCATAAAACATCTATCTATGAATTACAGTAAGTCTACCTACATTCTATGGTATTTTATGCTATATCTAATGCTAATAATGAATTAATGTAATACGGTGGGAAAATAGTTTGCATAATTTGTTACTATTGAAATTTATTAACTGTAATATAGGAATTTATTAAATACGTATAATAGTAATGAGCCATTTAAATTTATTCCGATTTATTCTTGTTTGCATAATTATTCACTTTGATTTAAAATTGTGGGTGCCTGAATGACTGTGATTTCATGAGCCTTATTTATCACAAAGAGTGTTAATTATTTGATATATGCTACTCAATGTGTGATGATGATAATTTTGAATGTTTTTTTTTTAAATTGTATGATGCTATTATTTGGAACTACACACAATCTAATAATACTTTTGTGAATAATAAATTTTGTATGGAGTCTGAAGAATTGCCCTCATATAATAATTCATCGCTAATAAATGCTTAAAATATTCAATGTAATCTAATTTCATGTATATATTATGCAATTCAACATAATTATAACATTATATGTGGCCGACTATCTATTATTCAATTCATTGTATTAGCCATATGAATGCTTGTAGTCATTTTCTAATTATATTCTAAAGTTACGAATTTAGCACTATGTTTGGAAGTGCGTCATATTGTTTTATTACTGATAAGTAACTAAACGAATACCACCGTGTTAAAAACTAAAGCTCGTAAACATTATCAAGTGGTTCAGTATCCAAGGGAAAGTTTGGCAACATTTTCTTTAAGCCTGAGTTTTAAAGTTCGTTTGATTTGTCCAATATAACAACCCTTACATTCCATTTTTTAAAACTACATTGTTTTTATCATTTGTAACGTGACGTCTTTTTTCAGGCGGAATAAAATATTCGGGGCAGCTTATGTAGCTATAGTGCTATTTTTTTCGAAAAAAATTTTTTAGTCATAATACATCGTTTCCTCCCGGTATTTATTTCGCAAGGAATCTTAAATGAGTCTGTTTTATACCCAATTTCAAAATATCTCTTCATACAATTTAACCACTTCTGAAACCAGTATTTTACAGAGTTTTCTGCGCATCAAGAAGCTTTTTTCATTAGGTACATAGATCCCAATTGTAACTTATATTCCGAATTTTACGTTTGTAGCTTCAATAGTTTAGGCTCTGTGTTGGTATATTTTTTCCAATATATTAAAAATAATAAGCAAACGGGCTGAACTCTTCATTGGCTATATATAGTTATATTTTTTACAATCGTGATGTTCGCAATAATATGTGCGTTGCTTTAGAGGATTAATTGACGGTTTCGTGTTCATGCTGCGTTACAATGTTATTTGCTGACAATCATGCGCCAAGTGTTACTACTTGTAATCCTGTTAAGAGCGGGAAGCGCGGGCGTCTGCAGAGATGTGACTCACCGCGGGTCATTCGCTCCAGATCGTCTCCCCCGAGGTTTTCGGAAGTCAGGACAGCGGTTCCTTGTCTTCACCGCGACGCGTTTATGAGCTAGCGTAATAACCTTTCCTTAGCAGTTTTGATTCGGACTCTTCAAATGGACATAAATGTAGTTCTTAATCTCGAGTGATCGATCGAGGCAATTGTCAAAGGTTTAAACTGAGAACACTCGAAAGCACGTCGTAATTTTTTTTAATTGGAGTTAACCCTTATTAATTGCACCGGTGACCGATTTTTATAACGTGTGTTAAACAGTTACCTGGTGGTTGTGACTCAACGAAACGCCTCCGCTCTCTGTTATTCCCTGAATGACTCAACTTATACGAATAAAATAAGGTGTTAAATTATGCGCCTTTGAAGAAAAGCGTCGAGTTTGAGTAGTGGTTTAGAAATCAATATTTGAGGTTTTTTCCGTAGTAGGATCGTCGCACTCACCCGCGCACAGAAGCACGACTAGGCCTGCGAAGAGCGGCCGTCGACTGTGGCCCATGCTCCCTCCTCGACGGCCAGGCCAGCACTGCGCCTCTCTAGTCGCAGTCACAGTCACGCAGCTACAGCTGGCCAGCGCGCCACGTCACGCGTCGTATGGACTCTGTCCGACACAATCATCACGTATCTACAAATTCATTACTTTGGAATAATTACTTTTGTTTCTCATTTACTGTTAGATTAAACTGAAGGAAAAGGAATTAAGAAGCTAGATAAAAAAATTCTCAGGCCTTGCATCAATATTAAAAATTATAATAATCTGACTTATTTTTAAATGAATGAGAAAAACAGTAATCTATTAGTCAGAAAAAATATTTTCAAATTTAAAACATATTTAACAAACGCAACGTTTCATCCCTAATTGGAATTTCTTTAATAATCTTTGCATTCTTCATCTAAAATTTTTAGGATAAACAGTTCTTGGGTTTCCGCCCAGGTTAAAGTAAGCTTAAGCCATGACGATCCGATCTTTCACTTCACTTCACTTGAGAAAGATGGCAGAGTACGCCATCGAAACGTCGTGGCTTAAGCTTACGGGTATCCGGGTGGTAACCTAAGAAATGTTTATCCAGAATATACACTGGGAAAATGTCAAATGTTAGCTAAAATTTTGACATTATACCAATCGAAATGTTTTTTTTAAAAAAAAGAAAATGTATGGACACAACTGAATAATTTTGAACGTTGTTCAGTTGACTCCAAACATATTTATTTTTTTTAAAAAAAACAATTTGGATGAGCAATATGAAAACATTTTCGCTGAAGAATGGAAATATTATTCCAGATTTATGAGCGAAATGTTACAAACTATATCCAATGTTTAGGCCATTATTGTAAAAATGACACTAATAATTTAAGTAAACTTTATGATTCCTTATTATTGTAATATTTTTGTTGTATCATATAATTTTTTTATTACCACTGTTATTTTAAAATTCAATAATACTCTTAAGAGCGGTGTCAATAAATAACAAGTCACTTCGACCACAACGTGGGTACAAACCGCCCGTTGGAATTTTAAATAAGTCTAGATTATCAAATAGGAAATTGTCAATAATACTCTAAAAATTATATTTATACATAATTGTATTAAAAATTATCATGTTTGTGTAAGACTTTTCCTCCTCAAAATTTTTTAGATAACTGAATTTAATTAGAATTGTACATCAGAAGAGGGCCCAATTAGGGATGAAACGTTGTGTTTGTAAAATATAATGTTGTAAATTTGATAATAAAATTTTCTGACTAATAGGCTGGTGTTTTCACAGAAATTAAGAAGTGTTAACAATAAACAACATGGAACGATAATGATAATTTCGTCTGCATAGTTTAGTCCTTTTTAATAATAAAATAATTTTTTTTATGAATTTGAATACATTTACTGCAGAGAGCGATGGCAGTTACCGCTTACGAACAAAATATAATAAAACGAGTCTCGTTTCCTGTAAAATAAACGTTAATAATACAACTTTTAACGACCAAATAACTGTGCGATGATAAATGTGAAAACTTTATCGTTGAACGAGAACATTTAATCTAAAAAATATTTTTATTATGTGTTCTGTCTACTGGAAGGCCTTTGGACTAAGTTACCTTCTCCATCTTGCCCTGTCCTTAGCTTCTACCTTCATAACCCAATACATTAATTTTTCTTCCTTCAAGTCTTCTTGTTGCTGCACTCATCTTCCACGGCCTGGAAGTCCATTCAGGTGTCTTTGGGTAATGTACTGTAAACAATTTCACCTTAGGAAGGCTGTGATCAAGTTAGCCTTTTTATTAAAAACTGCAGTCAAAATCGATTTGTTCTCTTTACTCTTCTTAGAACATCTTCATTATTTAACCATATCAGTCCACTTTAATCTTCTTAGAACATCTTCATTATTTAACCATATCAGTCCACTTTAATTTTTTTTCAGTGCTACTCCAACACCACATTTCAAAACTTTCCAGGTACAATTCTCCCTCATTATTGATGCCCATGTCTCTGATCCGTACAAAACCCTGTTCCATATTTACTATACTGTGTTCCTTCACAATTCTAGATTCTATTTGCTTATCATTAGAGCTCTTTTCTTGTTGGATGTTGTCTTGGCCCTTGCGATTCGTGACTTTTGAGTATGGCAAGCTCTGTTTCTTAGCCTACTCCTGAAGACGTTGACATTCTGTGGAACGTTTTAAAAATTCTTGTGTAAACTTCGTGTTGACAATCTGTTACCGATTTATTTAAAAATGAAATCTTCCTAACATCTGGTTTTTCTTGTAAAGATAAATAGAAACGAGAGAGTTCAATGCTTGGCTGTATTTCCATTTTGCATTCGAGTCTTTCATTTACCATCTAGTATTCCTCGTTTCTTCGAAGCAACAAAAATGAGCGTTTTTACCCTAATTCGTATCCTAACCGAAGTGTTCTATGCGGCGTTTATACGCAAAAACAGTTACTCTTGCTGGTTTTGATGATTGAGTTCGAATCGAGAATATGTTCGGCCTTTTTTTATCGGACAAACTCGAATTTTCTCCATGACGAAGTTTATAAAAAGGGAGAAATATGCGATACGCACGAAATGTAAATACAAAATACAGTTGAAGTTCACCTTCTCCTACAGATGTTCATTATGGTCTCGTGCAGACGATTAGAACATTAAAAATTCCACATATTGAGGCCTTGATATAATTACGCGACTGGATAGAGATTAAGAAACAGAACGTTAAGGTAATAATGCGCTTCCTTCGAAAATACTTTTGGGGGTGAATAATGTAAGACCTTCATGGTCTGATTTGAAGTACTGACGGAGCCCCAAGAATTTATTCAGAGTTTATTTAATTTCGCTAAGCTATGTTCTGTGTACTGGACCGCATACAATGGAAGCTTATACAAATAAAATACCTCACTAAGCACAAATATGTGCAGGGAGAGGTAGAAAGGTCCATATTTCAAAGGTTAGTAAAAAAAACAAAGAAATTAAGACTCAGGTGGAATTGATTAATTTATAAAAACTCCATTAAATGTCTTACAATAGAGCCTTACGGCTAAATATATGCATGAATTATACACAAAATTATTAAAAACTGTCCAGCCTGAAGAGACCCTAAAAGAGGACGAAACGTCGTAAAAAAAATTTTTTTTGTTAATAAATATAATTTTCTGACTCAAGGCCGTATATTTATTTATATTATTACAAATGTAAGATATTTCAGCATTATTACATTAAATGTTGTTGTGACATCTAATTAATGCCCTTTCTTTGAAAGGAGGATTTAAATAATATAACTTAACATTGTTCGTGTATGTTCTTATTGAAATCATAGTCGGGGATTGATGGCATATAATAATTTAAAGATTTAACGTAGGTCATACTTCAAAATGTAAAATCCAAAGGGTAACTGTAAGGCACATTATTTACTTCGTATACGTCCGGAAGGTATTCTTGAGGCTCTGTAATAGTAGTTCCAATTTAGCTAATTAGCATCATACTAAATAATTAATTAAATGTATTATTGGAAATTGACTATAATATTTATGAACGTAATTAAAAACAATTGAAATAAGCAATCAAAATATTAGAGAAACTTTAAGATTGAAATATGAATGTGCATGTTTTTAGCCATATTACAAAGGTGTATGTTGAATTTCATTTTAGGAAACTGCAACTTCGTTTTTAATACTGACTAAAGGTTTGTGGTGGAAAATGCAGATGTCATTGTAGAAATTGTGGTCTCCCGCAATACAAGTTCCCCTTCTCAACACATGTCACGTTGAGAGCGTAACAATTTCATGGAACATGACCTTTTTTTATTGACACCAAACCATAAACATGTTCATATTAAAATGTAAATAAAGGTAGAAAAAGTAAATCTATAGTAATAATAATAACAGCGAAACGAAATACATCTTCCATGTGTCTCAGACTAAACAATAGTTTCGCAAAATAAAGCATTTCTTTACGTCTGAAAGTTTAAATTGATTAAATAAAACACACTAGCCTAATTAGGGTCCATATTTCGCCCGAAACATGTAACTTGAATAAGTCAATTCCGGTACAACACCGGTTAACCGAACCTAGGAGGGATGAAGCCATTTCGAATAACAATATTTTCGGTTAAGACATGAACATCTAATGCTACAGTATTTTGATTTGTAATGACAGTACATATTTTTTAAAGGTTTTCAAGGTCAAAAAATTGAAATATCTCTTTGTAGACTACACTTTTGTTCTTTATTAATGTTAAAATTACATTTTTAGGAATAAGTTTGTAGCATTTGAATTACTCCTTTAAAAAGTCAGTAATTTTTATTTTATTCTTGCATCCCTCCCAACGTATTCGAGCAGCGTTGTCCAGCATCGAATTATTTCCGTGCAGTCCTGTATTATTTTTTGGCAATGTGATTTTCGGAGGCGCTTCAGATAACCCGGGTTTCTGTTGACCCGAGTTCAGTTAACCGGGGTTGTACTGTATAATTTTAAAAGTCTATTTTCGGCTATTTTATTCGATATATATTTGAAGTATGTGGGAATTATGAAATTACTAACTTCGGGTAAAATTGTAATTCATACTTGTACTTCCGCAAGAAAAATTTTTGCTGTGCTCCGCACTTACAACTTTAGTAATGACACTACGAATTCCAAATAAATGACAGGAAATAACAAATTTACGCGTTAGAAGAAAACAGAGATAATTTTTATGAGGACAAGATGAAGAAATGAACTATGACAGTACTTGGCCGGAAGTCATTTGAAAACAAAATTATGAAAGTTAGATACTATTCCCTCATAAGGAACCACAAGGCATTTAATTTGGTGTTTTTATAATTCGCAAATTTAACAGTTACGTGGAATTAATAGATTATGGGCAGGTCTTCCTCAACATTACAGCTCTCATTTAGTTTTCTTCAGATTTGTATACTCGTAAATCGTTCAATGAAAATTAAATGTGCATAAATATTGATGTGGCAGGATTGGCCAGAGTTGAGAATAAATTTCTCCGTGCAACTTTGAGTATGCTTGTTGATATATTTGACAATAAACTTGTAATATTTCTTCCCTACCTAACAGTTTTTAGTGTTTTATTAGGGGCTTATTAATTTTTATTTGCTATTATTAAAAGTTTTTTATTCAACAATTTAAATTTATAGTTTCAATAATGAATTATCACAATATAAATTACTTATCGAGCAAAGGTATTTCTCTAAAGGTTTCGTTGTGCCATAGTGACGAAGAATATAATATAAATTTCTGGGTGGTATTATTTTCAAAATGCTTATGTGTTACTTGGTACTTGATGCTGCCCGTTGTCTCCGGGCTGCTTTTCCCGGCTGCTGCTGTTTTACGATTCTCGGACAAAATGTTATCGTTCTTTTACACTTTACTGGATGCGTCTCTCCTCGAATACTGGACACAAACTACGTAGTCAATATGAGCTTTTCAACTTTTAACGAACTGCTGTAAATTTGACTCAATTCTCAACTTTTCCTCACCGCAATAACTAACATTACCTCTATTCTCAAAATAAACATTAAATTTCTCCTCACCGATATATTTAACTTCCTCTCCGCCGTAACTAAATTAAACTCCTCTTATTACATCATTTTAATAAATTGTGAATTATCAGCATGTCCTTACTGCTGCCCTCTACAGAAATGCTCGTTCTCCTTCTGAGAGTAGTATTTATTTTTACTCCATCATTACACACCTTGCAAGGTCTTCGAACTGTGCTGTTATTTATTTTAATTGGTTGCAAGTGTAACATTAGTAAACTAATAATTCCGTTAATCGTGTCCACAAACTTGAAAAACAGGTTCGAATCAATTTTCTGCGTTGCAAACAACAATATAACTCCGTGGTGTATAGGAAAAATCAGAGATGCACTTGAGCCTTGTCGTTCACGACCTTTCTTTAGAGTTCCTATAAAATTTCACTCATTTTAAATATTATCTCAATACAAAATTAAACTCTATTTTCATTTAGTTCGTTTCGTAAAATAACGTGTGGTTTCCCTACACGTGAGCTGATCATTTTTAAAGAAAAGCAGAGTATATTTAAGAGCTTACTCTTTACGTTGAACAGCATTTAACGTCAGTAATATTCGCCATTGTGTTCAAAATTTTGGACTGGCACGCATTGATACAAGGCAGCAAGACTCGGTTCACCGTGTCTGTACGGTTGCTTCATCAAAGACATGCAAAACTGGGAACGCTCTGTTTCAAGAGCAAACATTGCAACTCTCTTGGTGTTGAGATTTAGTTTGTTCCTTAAACATGTAAAGCATATGTCTACATGTTTTTTTAATAAACGAAATTGTTGTACTAAGAAGTCATTTAACTTTGGATAATTATACATTTTATGAATTACTCTAATATTCAATTTTTTTAATTTTTATATCACTAGGTCGTACCTAAAAAAACGAAAAACATTGAGCGTCTCTTACACTATAAACTTAATATATTTACAAATTGTAGTTTTTCCGAATTACTATTCTTAGTAATCAACTTGTCGTTGTTATTACAAAACTTTTTTTAACACCACTTATATGCAGCTTTACAGTTCTGCGAAAATATATGTAGGCATACGTATTTTAACAGTGTGAACTTTATTTTAATAACGTGCTTCTGATATTGATTGAAAGTTACATACCTTTTATTTTCTTCTCTGAAATTGACAATTTATTGCTTTTATTGTGTAATTTACATTACTTTTAGATATAACTATGTTCTACGACATTGCATCAATATTTAAATAATTTAATTTTTTTAAAATTCCCCTAGTTATTTACTAATTTTAGGACAAAACATCGTTTGTGTAATAAATTTTTATATGAAGAAATTGCAGTTTTTAATGAAACTTTGTTTCCTGACTGTATGACTATTCATATTTTTATTATGAATTTAGAATATGAGAACTAATTACTTAAATGTATTAACTTAGTTCATTACACTTGTATCCTATTCAGGTTTTTATTTTTAATTATTCAACTTCTATTATGCAATTATCCATCTTGTTCACTTCGACGAACCTTTGGTTCCTGATTTATTGTGATGTGATCGCATTTGTCTCCTACTATAACAGTATTAATCTGTATTGCAGTTATCACTAACTTGTCCATTCTACTTTATAGGGTATTCCAAAGACTGTTTACCTCATTCCTTATTACCGTATATCTGTTATTTTAATCAAAAATTTTCGTTAAGATCATATTAAGAATGATTCCAGACTTTTCTTTAACTTAATCTGAATCTAAACCAAACATCACTAACCTAGAAATTGGCTACGGTTTCGAAGAACTTGAGCTCTCTGATAAAAGTGAACAGCATTCGTTTAATCAGTTGAGTTCGAAGGTCATGATGAATAGACTTCCAGGACGAGGTTATTGGAGATGAAGGAGGACTTTCCTTTCTTTAAATTACATATCCTCCCTAATGCGATATTGAAATATGCCCGCTTCATAAATAGCGACTCAATACCTCGTAAGGAAATCTATCCTGTACTGTAGTAGTTGAAAACCTTCTTTGATGTACATATTTCAGGTAGATAATGATAACTGAGCCAATTGTGTTAGAATGGTGTTAATCATTATTTATTTAAAATTATGAAGTCAATAATATAATCATAAAGTAACTATAATGAAATAGTGTAATTCAATTTTACAATGCTCATTTGGAGACACTTACTTGAAAATTTGAAACGGAGAAAGCATAGAGGAGTAGACAACCCTATGAACCATTGGATGATGATGATTTGACTATGAAAACTTGAATCGTGTTTGATTAATGTGTTTATACTCTGACGCGAAGAAAAGATAACGCTCATGGAGTTGAGTATCTCCTGCATTTATTTACCAAATGGACTGCTCCGTTCTTGACTAAGATTTGATTTTTCTTCTAACAGAGCTCGTAGTCGTTTTACTATACCCTGCAACACCACACAGAACGTCACCCGAACAATCCATGATTGAAGTTTGTCCAATGGTTCTTCGTTCAGAAAGTTTGAGACATTGGACCTCTTAGTTTCTTCATGCAGATAACGTTCTTTAGAATATAACGCGGAACAGGACAAAAAGGCTCCTTTACATGAAATTTTCCCTCATTTCAGGTCGATTCAAAAATAAAAATACATGTTTCTTAGAGTTATAATTAATATAGTTCGTTTTTAAGTTAAATTGATCTTTTTATGTATCTTATCATATCAGGTATATTTCCCTGTCACTAACGTAACCCCAAGTTAGAATTTTACTAAAAGTTTCCGCCTTATTGTTTACTTAGAAGAAATCTTAGTGGGAGAACATAATATACAAATGTCCAACGGAAAGTATAATGTTCGGCTGTGAAGAGTAGCTCACTCCTACATCCGTAATCGGTCGTGCCAATTGCTTCATATGAGAGGTTCCCTCCACTCGGCTGTTAAGTCTGCAAGCTGTTGTGATTTTAGTCATCCAAATTACTCGTAAAGAAAATGAGGCGATCAGAAGTTGGAAGTTATTACCAACTTTCTTAAATCTCAGATTTATTATATGTTTTAAATTTTTTCTTAAGTATAACGTTTGTAACAAACACATAATGACGTACGCACAATAAACAAATGAAATTAAGGGATAAAATAAATACCACATAACATTTCTGCAAATCTTGTCGCTTTCGTCAGGTATTAAAAATTCCTAAGAGCTTTCACAAAATAACGTTTTTACTTGATGATAAGGAGATGTTTGATGATCTATTTCAGTTCTTTTTTTTTTTGGGGGGGGGGGGTTAACAAACAATTTATTTAATATATATAAGATAATTAAGTTATTTGACACTGAAACTCAGCTTTATCTGTTGATTGTATACTAGAAAGGTAAACAAACTTAAGGAAACATAGTATAACACAACCTTCTGACGTATTTAATTGGAAATAAAATAATAAATTAAATCACTCAGTTAAAACACGCTGAAATCTATTTCATTTTAATACTCATACTCCTTCAAACTATTCTAATACTTTAACATTTTTATATAAAATTTGTAATGCCTTTTTCAGCTCAGTTCAAAACTAAATCAGTTAGATGGTCGAGGAGATTTACCCCTTGACATTGCTCTGAGAGATAGACAAACTAGTATTGCCAGTACGTTAGTTGAGCACCGAGCTGATTTAGATGCCAGAGATGTTCATGGTTATACACTACTACATCGTGCTATTGACCGAGGTAATTTTAATCAAAGTTATAATTTTGAAAATTCTTACTCTCTTATAGTCATAATTTTACATTTTTTATTAAGGAATTTTTTATTTTCATTATTCACTTACTATAATTAAAACTTGCTGTTTCATGTGTATTTCATATTTTGTTTCTTTCTTAAAATCACTGTTTTTGTCTATAAAAATTATTTTATGACCAGATATAATTACATACATTAACATTTTAATAACTTTCATTCATGGACCATTTTTACAAGTAAATATAAATTACTTATTTTAATTTAATATTTCTGAGCATTCAAAACGTTTTATTTTAGGGGACAGTTATGCTGCTTCTTTTCTAATCGAGCACGGAGCATCTGTGGGAGCAATCACTCCAGAACAAGGAAATACTGCTTTGCATATGGTTGCAAGTTTGGTTCCCGACACAACTGATGCTACAACTGTATTATCTATGAGAGAAATAGGCCAACAATTATTGTCGCATGGTCTTAATCCAAATATTCAAAATAAACAAGGCTTGTAAGCATAACAATAAATAAAATAATATAGTGTTAAAATTTTTATTTTATTAATAATTGTTAATTGGAGTATTTATGCAAAAATAGATAGATTTTCCTGTCGATTTGTAAAGTTTTTCTCCTTATACAAATATGGACATAATATTAACCATAAGAAAGATAGCGAAATTCAGATAAAAGAAGTGATGATGTAGATACCACACAATGTTTCTGAAAGTCTTATTCCTTTCTTCAGCTGCAAATCAAAATAAAAAAACTCCTAGAGCGACACAACTGCACAAAGGATTAACCCTCCCCCTTTCCCATTGTAATTTCATTTTCTTTGTGTTTGGTTTTGTCAACTGACTTGTGCAGTTTTGTTTCTCTAGACTCTTACATTTGTTCTGTACCTGCAGAAAGTAACAAGGCTTCCAGAAACATTGGGTGGTATTTGTATCATCACTTCTTTTGTCTGTATTTGGCCATCTTTCTAATTATTAATTTTCAATAGAGACATAAATTTTTCACTTTTTGAACATATTATTCTTGACCAGAAATGTGTGCATCATTAATTAGAACAATGTGTGAGTTATAAGTATGTATAAATACAAAATAAAAGCATTAAGAATTATAGATAGATTTAATGAAGATTTAATGTAAGTACAATGCTAAGAGAAATAATTTGGTTGTGTTTTCAAGATTTTCTAAAGGTCTGTGCTCTAGTTTTGTTATATAAATGTACAAGTTAGTGACATCATATTTTAATAAGTATTTAAGTTATATAAGTATGATAGAAACCCATACAGTATTAGGAGTAAGGTGGAGCTGACAACTAGGTTATATTTTAATATATATATATATATATATATATATATATATATATATATATATAATAATAAAAGGTTAAGAGAATTTAACCAGTTTCCAAATGAAATTCTACATTATGATACTAATAGTCAATATAAAACTGATTTATGTAGATACTTATTTTATATGTAATTGCAAATTGTAAGGGATGTCTAAATCTCTAAACATTGTTAATAGGTAGCATTTTAATTCAGGCTATGTGTATAGGTCAAAATAATTTATTTATATATTTCTAAATGAATTTTATGCGGCGCATTTGGTAGATAAGTAAGAAAATCTAATAAAACAATAGTGAAGTAAACAGAAAAGAATTACCACACAATGTTTCTGCAATTCCTGACATGCTATTAGGTTGAAGAAACTTGTAATAGCTCTAAAAATGATTCACCACACAAACAAGGGTTGCTAAAATGTTGTGTGATATTTAATTTATAACTTAATTTTGTCTTTTTATTGACTAATATTTTGACTTATATTTTTGTTAATTTTCATCTAATACAGATGTTATTACATTTTAAGTAATAAAACTAGTTTTAAATAAATTATTGACTGACATGTTTTATTTTGCCAGTTCTAAATAATTCTATATCTATGTGATGCATGTATTCATGTATAATTTTTGTTTCCTTTCAACCTGATAATGTTGTATGGGTCAAAATTAGTTCAATTAGTCTGTAGTTTTCTACCATTTCTTATTACGTTAAATGTGCCTAACAGTCTTATATATTATAATTTCATCATCAGTTCAATATTTTTCTGTAATGTCTTAATCTCTTATTTTCATATTTTATTATTTCAGTACACCACTCCATCTCAGTGTTATGTCTCGCAATGAGCTAATTTTCTCTTTATTACTGGAAGGAGAGCAGAAACCAGATCTTAATCTTCGAACTGAAGAAGGTCACACTCCATTATGGTATGCACTTCTTGAAGGGACCTCATACAATGAGAAAAGCTTTGCTTTTCGTCTTATTACTGCTGGGGCATCTCCAAATCCTGTAAGTAAAATTGAGTATAGCAATATGCATTATAACTCATAAAATATGTTCACTAAACTATTATTTACAAATTTTATCAATTACATAAAGAAATTTGTGTAGATTTTATGCCTTTATTACTGCAGAATCCTTTCTTAAGTAGCTAAAATTTTATTAAATCAGGTAAATTTATAAGATTTCCCTAATACAGCTTTGTTGTTATTTTTTGTCATTGATACAAATGTATTTTGCACACTACTGTCAATTATAATTGGTTGCACATTTTCACAATTTACATATGAAAACACACTATTCTTATAATTCAGGCACCTCCAGCACCTCATAGATGTCAGAAATGTTTCATAATTATTACAATAATACATCCAGAATGATAATACTAAGATATTAATTATCTACTCTATGGGAAAACTTAGGTTTAAATTGGTCCCAATCCACTAATGTGTTACATCCACATATTTAGTTTTCTTATAGCCAGAAACATATATTTTACTTTTTGTCACTTAAGGAAAATGTGCAAGGTCAAATTAAGTAACACATTTGGATAGGCAGGAGAGGCAGTGATGCTGACGTACCTGAAATCGATAGTCTGGCATAGGGGGAAGTTCAAATTTTGGATGGCCTAAGCCCCCTTCATCAGGAAGAAAGTCTGAACTGCGTGCTGGTCGGGCATGAATTTTACATATGACATACGTCTGTATCCTATGATGGTTGGATTATTAGAACCCCTATATAATGTTATCTGAGCATTAATGGTGGATTCATTAAGGTAGAAATGCCAGAGAAATTTTTATTTATGTGCTATGTTCTTAGGAATTAGTGAGTCCAGCTGATTGTACTGGTGAAGTAAGTAAAGAACGATACTGTCTATATCATGAAATCTATCTTTAATATTAAAGTATGTATACCATGGGTTCTGTTCCACTTTCTTATCTAAACAAAATGTTGATGTATCACAGAATAGGTAAAATAAAATATTTTTTCTGTAACACTTTAATTTCTTTGGGAGATATGATAAGCTCTGATTAATGAGGTTCTCTTTGCAGGAAATCATGACTTTTCCCAAAATAAGGATAAAAATTGAGGAAGAATCTCAGTGAATGTCTATCAACTAAAATATTAAGAAAGGCTTCTCAGGTTTCCACATGGGTCATCAATTTAACAGCAATGTTTCAATGGCTAGCAAGGTCATCTTCCAGCCTCGAAGAAGGTGGCTGTGCTCCACGTCAAAATGTCGCTGTTTACAGAGATGACCTGATGGAAACCTAAGAACCTTTCTTAATTCTATTCACCAGGAAATCCTTTGATATTTAATAACTAAATTTTATATAAATAATTCCAAAAACCAAGACTGCAATAAAATTGTTTATTATTTTGGGTAGCTTTTGACTGAGTCATACGTACCCAACACACAAGATACAATCACAGTTTCTAAATATAATGTATAATTAGTTAGCAATTCATATGTCTTCAAGGAATGTATAAGTTAACAGTTGAAACTTTGTGCTTGAAAACAGTTAAAACAAGTTTCTGATCCCATCCATACAAAATACATTCATTAAAAAAATGATTTACAAAAATTAAATTTAAATTTAGTTTACAATAATTATTTATGTATTTATACTTATGAAAGTTAAAAATCTTTGTAATACCTCTTCTACTTTCCTTCAAAGTTCATTTGGATGCTTTTCTTTTCTTACAGTGCATTCCTATTAAGCATTGAACAGTAGTCTGCAGTTGTATTGGCATTCCATTTATTAAGTCTGTGACTAAAGAAATTCATTTATTTATTTTATTTTATTTTATTAATAAAATCAAAATGGCATTAAATGTGTTATTCCCCAAAGTTGTAAAAATCATGTTATTTTTCTTTGTCCATCTTGGACACACCTTTAGGTTCTAATGCCTTTATTTAACATTATTGTCTCATTCATTGTAGAAATGCATATTTTGTGTATGAATTTTTCTAAATAATTGGTATGGATAGTTAGAGAGGTAGTAGTTGACTGACCTGAAATTGATGGCCAGTGTTGTCATGTTAGACTGGACAAAGTACTTAAAATTTTCTGAGCCATGCACCTAACAAAGCCTCCATCCGTAACGGACAATTCTGTTCTGTATTGAGGAAGGGGCCTTACATACTTGAAAATTTGGTGTGTACTTCAATTCTTCTACTCTATCCATTCCACACACTACACCTGAAAAAAGACCATTAGGGCCATTGGCTGTCATTGTAGCTCAGTCATAGGGCAGTTTACATACAGAGCAAATGTACAAGGATTCGATTCCCAGCCCTTCCAAATATTTTTGGTTTTTCCTTCTTCTTCCTTTTCTCTCTAGCTTTGAACATATGCTTTCCTTCCTCACTATACAATTGTCCAAAGTGGCTTAGTTACTGAATAAAAATCCTTAACATTGTATATATATATATATATATATATATATATATATATATATATAATTAAAGAATGTTGACATTTAATATATGTAATTTTATTAATATTATAGATCTATACATCATCAGCTGATTCCTTGCTTCACCTTGTTGCCCGTGAGAGTTTGGAAGAAGCTGGACTCTTCTTATGTTCTCATTCGGCTTATGGTAATCATGTCAACAGAAAGGTAAGCTCAATGCGAAACATTAATTTAGAAAATTTTGTTTAATTAAAGAAAGCAATTGTTCTATATTACAATGTTTTTTCAGAGCTTCTTAAACTTAGATACAGAAAATTTTCAATTTTTGTAAAAATGAATGTGCAATAAGCCTATAATTAGCTGCTCTACTATCATCTTTCTTACAAAACTGAATTCTGATACCCAAAATTTACAGTCTCAGCAAGTGTTGGTTCTGATGAAAATATGTATATGATAACCATGCAGACTAATTCTTTGATTGAGCAAAATTTCCTTAAATATGAATCTGCAAATCACTTATTTTAATCTTGGAGCTTGTTTCCCATCATTCTATTGATTTAATTCAATATTAAATGCAAGTTTCATTAAGTTGATAAAATTAGATTATAAAAAAGTGTTTAATCACTTTGAAATAAGAACAACAATATAACTAAACATAGAAGTATTAGTAAGGTAGAAATATTTTGTCTACTAAAGAAACTTTGTCATCCCTTACAAGGTATAATTGTATCTTCAATTTTATTGTTTAACATATTAAATCATTACATATTACAGGGAGAATCAGTTTTACATGTTGCTTGTGAGAAAGGATTGTGCAAGTTAGCTACAAAACTTCTACATAATGCTGCAAACCCAAATCTACAGACATTGAAGCCCACTGATCAAACTGACTTTAATTATGTACATAAACAGACACCACTTCATATTGCCATCACTTTTCATAAGGAAGATGTGATTAAATCAATAATAGACTTTAAATGTAAGTGTTTGACACAACTTATAGTTGAATGTTTGTTTGAACACTTTTGCTATTTATTTTGAAATAGGTTATTCATTCCATTTTCATCATTTTATTATTTCACTTAAGTTGTTGCATATTATTCTAATTAATAATCATATAATTCTAATTCTATATCTTAAAAATTAGTACCTTCAAATGGTTTTAAGTAATATTTTATATACACTGTATCATGTATGTTACACATCTTTCTCATCCAATATTTGAATGATAAAGTGGGGTTCACATAATACAAGAATTGTAGACTGCAGACCCTAAAAACCATCTACATGAAGTTCTGACAACATCCTAGCCAAGTAAGGTCATCAAAACATGATGTTATAATAACAGTCATCGATTTGCTGCTTTCCATCCTCTTATCTCCACATGAAAAACCTTCGATCTACAATCCAAAAAACATGTTTCCTGTATATATTTGGAAAGTGGATACATACAATGGCTTACTTTCCCTTGTTTGTAGTTGTGAGTGTGAATTAATCCCAGTCATTAGATTAATCCAATCCAGCTCCTGACCCAATAATAGGTCCATATGATTAATGCTTTGTTAGTCTTGAACAATCACTTGTATTGTTAAAATCTTCTGTAAGAAAATATGTGAATTGAGAAACGTAATAGGTGTGTGTGTCTTACATGATAGCATAGTACACGAGTAAATTCAGTATATTAAGTGTCTACTCTTTTTTAATTTTTTTTGTAGTAAATTTTAAATTAGAAGCTGAATTTTTTTTGCAGTAAATTTGAAATTAGGAGCTGAAACCAAAGGAATAGAACCAGACTTGAATCTAAAAAACTCAAATGGCAACACTCCTCTTGCTTTAGCTCTTAGCTTGGGAATGAAGCAAGTGGTATCTGATCTGATCAAAGGTAAGCAATATAGATTTCCACAGATTTATTTACCAGCTTCTCATTGTGTTATAATTTTTGTGTTTATTGAGATTATCACAATCCATAAAGACATTTACATAAGCCATTCTACTGTAACTATGAATATAAACAGCATAAATTATTTTCTCTTACCATCTGGTTGATATAATTAGCTGAAAAATTGAAGTAATTCATAGTGCTTTATTTTTAAATGAATACCACAAATTCAATTAATCAAAAGCTATTAAGTTCCTAGCACGGTGTGTACTAAGTGTTATTCTCAAAGGCTCTTACAATATTTTACACCTAACAAAAACAACCAGGATTACAGAAACATTATTTATTGAATCACTTAATTTTGTCTATTGTTTGTAACTCCATTATCTTTCCTTATATGTTAAGCTTTCATTATCTGAAAAGCATTTGTTTTGTTGTTATACTTGTCTTTATCGTATGTACAGGCAGTGTGAAAACTGATCACTGTAGGAACAAACCATTTTTACAAAATATTCAATTTGAAATTATTATAATAAATTGATTGCTAAGCTGTCATTTGAAATAAAAATTTTCAATCAGGTGGAGCTGACATAAATGTTCGAAATGGCAAGGGTCAGACGCTACTCCATCAAGCTATCTTAAAAGAAGATTCAGATACAGCACTGTTCCTATTAGACCAAGGAGCTGATATGAATACCCTGTAAGTAATATGGTGATATGGGAATAACTTAGTATCACTATCATTTTTTAATAAGATTAATTTTTATTAGTTAAATTCTTGTAAAGAAGTTATCCTTTTATCAAGCTTTATAACAGCAATTTCTAAAATTTCCTTATTTTAATTCATTTTCATTTGTAATCTTATAAATAAAAAAGAGTGTATGTATGTTTGTATGTTTGTTTGTATGTTTGTTTGTATGTTTGTATGTTTGTATATTTGTATGTTCGTTATACAAATCTACACCGTTAGAGCAAATTTCACCAAATTTCGTACACGTGTTCTTTACGACCAGGAAACAAACACTGTCGGGGTGAGACATGTCTACCACCCCCAGAAGCGGGGGTGCACGGGGGTTGAAATATTTAAACATGCTAAAAAAGCCGATATTTTAGTCGGATAATAATTTTTAGGGGTCCAAGATATTGATGGTGTTTCTACCGATGTTTTCTGAATATAATTTTCATCCCCTACACCCTGGGAAAAGGGCACCCTTAGAGTTTGGGGTGGAGAATACAAATCTATACCGGTGGATCAAATTTCACCAAATTTCGTACACGTGTTCTTTGCGACCAGGAAAACAACACTGTCGGGGTGAGACGCGCCTACCACCCCCAGAAGCGGGGGTGGACGGGGGTGGAAATATTTGAACATGCTAAAACAGTCGATATTTCAGTCGGATAAATATTTTTAGGGGTCAAAGGTATTTATAGTCTTTCCACTAATGATATCTGAATATAATTTTCAACCTCTACACCCTGGGGAAAGAGCACCCCTAGCGTTTGGGGTGGAGAGTACAAATATACACCGCTGGAGCAAATTTCACCAAATTTCGTACACGTGTTCTTTACGACCAGGAAACAAACACCGTCGGGGTGAGACGCGTCTGCCAACCCCCAGAAGCGGGGGTGGACGGGGGTTGAAATACTTAAACATGCTAAAACAGCAGGTATTAGATTTGGATAAATATTTTCGGGGTCAAAGATATTGATTGTGTTTCTACCGATGTTATCTGAATATAATATTCATCTCCTACGCCCTGGGAAAAGGACACCCTTAGGGTTTGGGGTGGAGTTGCTTTACAGAAAAATAACGCGAATACAACCGAGTTTGGAGTCAAATCGAAGGTTATGGATGTCAGTGAGTTTACTTCGGATAAATATTTTTAATTGCCGATTTAACCCGAAAGGGTGGGTGTTGGAAGGGAAGATAAATAGTCAGTTCTTGCGCGTTCTTGGAGGAGAAATACGTGAATAGTATTTCAACAGATGTTGTTATAAAGATAAATCCCTTGAGACATTACTGGTGAGCTTGGTTAGGGCTGGGGGTGAGAATTGTCTATTATTCTAAAACTGCCAAAATGTTATGTGTTTATGGGTAAACTAGATTTATAGTGTGTCTACCGATGTGATATGAGTAAAAATTCAACCCTTTCCACCACGGGAAAGTAGCAGATTAAGGGGTGGTGTTGTTCATACTATTTTAACCGATGTTGTTTCCATTAATAACGACGTTTAATTTTATAAATAAAAATGAGTGTATGTATGTATGTATGTTTGTATGTTTGTATATTTGTATGTTTGTATATTTGTATGTTTGTATATTTGTATGTTTGTATATTTGTATGTTCGTTATACAAATCTACACCGCTGGAGAAAATTTCACCAAATTTCGTACACGTGTTCTTTGCGACCAGGAAACAAACACTGTCGGGGTGAGACGCGTCTACCACCCCCAGAAGCGGGGGTGGACGGGGGTGGAAATATTTAAACATGCTAAAACAGTCGATATTTCAGTCGGACAAATATGTTTAGGGGTCAAAGATATTTATAGTGTTTCCACTGATGATATCTGAATATAATTTTCAACCTCTACACCCTGGGGAAAGAGCACCCCTAGCGTTTGGGGTGGAGAATACAAATCTATACCGGTGGATCAAATTTCACCAAATTTCGTACACGTGTTCTTTGCGACCAGGAAACAAACACTGTCGGGGTGAGACGCGTCTACCACCTCCAGAATCGGGGGCGGACGGGGGTTGAAATATTTAAACATGCTAAAACAGTCGATATTTCAGTCGGATAAATATTTTTAGGGGTCACAGATATTGATAGTGTTTCTACCGACTGTTGGGGTGAGACGCGTCTACCATCCCCAGAAGCGGGTCGGGATTATCAGTAGAGCATTTTTAGGTGTTGGGTGGAGGAAAGCTGCAATAAAATAACGCGAATACAACCGAGATTGGAGTAAAATCCAAGGTTATGGATGTTGTCCAGTTCAATTATAGCATCAAATTTCCCATTTAGCCCCGAGAGGCGGGAGTGGATGGGATGGAAATTTTCTAACATATTAAATCATCGATATTAGCGTGGAATAAATAAATGCCGGGACCATTGACGTTGATAGTATTTCTACCGATGTTGTTTGTAGGCATGATAGGGGTGGGGCTGGAGGGGATTTCCTTGAAAACAACGGGAAAACAACCGAGATTCGAGTCAAATCGAAGGTAATGGATGTCCCTGAATTTATTTATGACAATCTGGACAACGCGCGGGTATCGGCTGGGTTGGGATGAGTTGACCGGCTGTGTTTTGCGTCGATTAAATATATTTCGGGATGAATTACATTAATAAAATTTCCCTACATGTTCTCTGTGTATAATTTCAACCCCTTTCGGACTCATAAGGGTGTACATTTAAGGATGGGCGTGAAGTAGCATTACATAAAAAGAAACCAGAAACTATCGGGATTGTCACTGAGTTTAATTAATTTCCTTAAAAATAACGGGAAAACAACCGAGATTCGAGTCAAATCGAAGGTAATGGATGTCCCTGAATTTATTTATGACAATCTGGACAACGCGCGGGTATCGGCTGGGTTGGGATGAGTTGACCGGCTGTTTTTTGCGTCGATTAAATATATTTCGGGATGAATTAGATTAATAAAATTTCCCTACATGTTCTCTGTGAATAATTTCAACCCCTTTCGGACTCATAAGGGTGCACCCTTAAGGGTGGGCGTGAAGTAGCATTACATAAAAAGAAACCAGAAACTATCGGGATTGTCACTGATTTTAATTATGACATTAAACTTGACCGTTTAAGTCCCCGAAGCGGGAGTGGTCGGGGGTGAAAAATTTCAAACATGTTAAACGGTCGATAATTATTTCCTGGGGTTAATTACTTTGAAAGTATTTATACCGATGTTGTTTGTGTATAATTTAACCCCTGTGAGGGGAGCAAGCTTAGGGGTGGGGTGGAGGTACGTTAAATAAAATCCCGCAAAAACAATCGAGATTCGAATCAATTCAGAGACTATGAATGTCGCTGAATCTAATTGTGACAACCTGGGAAACGCGACGGGTTTGGGAGGTGTTGGGCGGGGGAATAAATTTTCAGACAATGTAATCGGCCGATTTTTGCGTGGAATACATTGTTTTTCATTATCGCATATTTGTGGGGGTGGTCATCTTCTAACATGTAAAAACTGGCGATATATTTAGTCAATGACTTCATCCCCCTTCGTCATGGGAGATGAGCACATTTAGGGATAGGGTTCGAGGAGCTTTACATAAAAATAGCGCAAAAGTAACCAAAATTGGAGTCTTATGGATGGTTATAGATAAATGACATCTCGGGCAACGCCGGGCACCCAGCTAGTTCTCTATAAAGTTCACTTATACAATAAAAATATGTAATATGTTACCATGATAATGTTTTGATATTTCAATTTGATTCACTTGTTACAACTATTGTGTATTTATTCTATAGTGCATGTGCATTTATCTGTTTGAAATGAGTAAGCAAAGTTTTTAATTTTTAAAACTTGGAATACTTATTGTCAATTTATCTATGAGAAAAACTTCATTGTAATATATTTTGAGAAAATAATTCATAGTAGCACTTTTGTAATAATATTTATATATTAAAGTTGAATGTATATGTTGCAGTACTTTACATAATGAGACTCCTCTGCAATTGGCAATCATGTGTCATTTAGTTCCTGTGGTAGAATCTCTTTGTCGATGTGGTGTTGACATGTCAGTACCTGATGCTGAGGGTAACTGTCCTCTCTGGGCAGCTCTTTCAAGTGGTCAAGATGATATTGCTTCTGTGTTGGTCAGGTTAGTACATTTTTTTTCCATATAACTTCTTTTATTTCAAGATAATCATGTAAAATTATCCTAACTATTTTATTCAGGAGAATAGATTTATACTGTTGGTTAAGTCAATATTTTTTTATTGGCATTTGCCTTTACTTCATATCATTGAGTTAACCGTAATGTGCTGACATAAAACTGTTCTTAAATTATAATTATTTCTTGGGTTTTCTCTTTTGTAATATTTGATTTGTGGATTTAGGAATGGAGCTGACACAGATTGTTGGACTGAAGGCCCAGAGGGTTGTTACCAGACCCTTCTTCATAGAGCTATAGATGAAAACAATGAAGCTGTGGCTCGCTTCCTTATTCAGAGGTGTTATATATGAATTTATTATACATTTAAACAACTACATTTGATCAACTACATTTGATAAAACAAATTTTTACTACAATTCATAACAAATATGGTGTTAAATTCATTTTATCATTAATAAGTTTGTTCAATTACATATATTACAGTTAAAATCAAATGAAAATAATTGTATCAAAATATTGTAAATCTATCATGTGCCATTTTAATTTTATCAGTGTAAATCAATCTGATTAATTTTAGTAAACCTAGTAGATCTGACACCTAGATGATATGTGCTCAGTAAAATAATAATATGTAACATTTATTTCATATCAATGATTTGGACACTAAACTTTTTAAAGCATAATCCTTTCACAAACTTATAAATTATTAATTGTTTGTTTCAAAGTTTTGAGACTTGCATGTAAGGATAGAAGTGGTAAATTATTGTCTACTTGTAGGTGATTTTTATTTGTATTTACATGCTAAAATTATTTTAACATCTAGTGGCTGTGACTTGAATGCTGCAAGAAGACCTGGGCCTGGAGGAAGAGGTGGAGAGGAGGCAAGGGATCAGGCAGGACCCCTACACTTATGTTGTGAGTGGGGGCTGGAATCTGTTGTACAAACCCTCATTGAACATGGAGCAGCCATTAACAGCAAGGTCTGTTATTAACATTCACAATGCATTAGACATATATCATATTTATAAGTAAAGCTTTATAAAGTTCTGTTATTTGAAACATTTAAGTATATCACAATTATTCACAAATTTTCAGGATATTCATGGAAAGACTCCTCTCCACATAGCCATAGAAAATCAGCATGATGGCATAATATCCCTCTTGTTATGTCATCCAGGCTTGGACCTCAGTTTACGAGATAAATCAGGACTTACTCCCTTTGCTGCAGCATTGACTTTCCGAAACAATCGTGCAGCACAAGCAATATTAGACAAATTACCAACAGCTGCAGAGCAGGTAATCCATCTCATATCACTTACCCCGGCAAGTTATGTCATAATTACTTTCTTTTATTTGGCATTAGCTGATTAAGCAGCATTTCACATCCTAATTTTATTAGACAAGGAAATTAATTAATCAATCTTGCAGTCATTTTGAATAATTTATACTTTCTCACTCTGCAAAACACATGCGGAACATGTGATTTATCCATAATTGGAACTGTCAATTTTCATCTCAGCTACTCTGAGAACTATTAAATTGCAATGGTTGAGGAACTTAAAATTAACTGCGATGGTAAAAGTTGCTATTCCACTCAGTGACCCTAAAAAATATCAAATTGACGCCTATCTTTGTCATTTGAGATGTTTTATAATGAGGCCATTCTCACCACTACTACTTTCATTACGAAGGGGCTTCACTTAGACTTAATCATCATCACTCTTTGTCTCAGCAACCCTGAAAACAAATGAATTCTACATTAATTGTGACATTTTTTAGACATTTCATTATTCAATCCTCCTTACCTCTTTCCCGTAGTGATAGTTACTGAACTTCAACTTAATCACCATGGGAAGGGTGTCTAACTGCCCATCTTAGAGACTTCCAAAACTATTTATTTGAACTTAATATTCATCTGGTCACCAGTACATTATTCCATTCTCACCCCCTCCCCCTCCCTTTTCATGAGTCAATTGTGAGTTGAAGTCTATTTTCAATGACATTAACAATGCCACAAATCATAGTGACTCGCAAAACTATGTAATCGACACCAAGCTGTAATTTTGGACATTTTATAATGTCTCACTTCTGCCCCATTTTGTAGAGCATGAACTTTTATCAACCATTATCAAATTTATCGACTCTCATCTTGATGACCTTCAAAAATTCTGAATTTTACACTGGCATTGGTCATTTTGGTTATCATTTGGCATCTGAAATTGGGTTTGAATGACATTGAGACTGTCACAAAAATTTCACATGTTACTGGTTCCCAGTCTGGCTTCACTTTCTATCCCCCTTTCCTATCCAAATGAATGTATATATGTATCAACAGATGGTTTAGTCAGCAGAGTCAAAATAAATTCAAATAATTTTGTTTGAATTTGACAATTCATGTCCAGCAAGCATACAGTTCAGATCTACTATCCTGAAGAAGGGGGACTCACATCTTTGAAAATTTGACATATTTTTTCTTCCCAATATAACTTTTCTTAATTCTGAGATAAAGTGTTGCTTCAAATAGAGAAAATTCACTGTGAGCTTCTTTTTTTTGCACAGTTAACTTCTTATCTTGTGATTTTACAGTTGTGATAATAATGATTAAGTATTCTATTGAAATTAACATTGTAACATGTGGTTGGTTGCAACCATTAGGCTGTCCATAACCATTATTCTGCATTAAATTACGTTGATTAATTTTAATCAACGTCTAAGTTTAATTAGCTATAAAATTTAATACAGTATTTAGTAGAGGAGGTATGGCGGACATTTTTTTTAAGTTGTCTTTGTTGAGGCTCTGGAGGAATTTCTATGGTTGGATTGGTATGCACTTTCTAATGAGGGAATTGAAGGCATTTTTTTATAACTTCTGTGACTGTAGGTATACTGATGATACTATGCAGTCTGTTGTGAATGTTAATCAAAATTTCATTTAAATATAATTTTTGTTCCAGTATGATAATAAAGGTCGCAATTTCCTTCATATGGCTATCCAGAAAGGAGATATGGAAAGTGTATTATTCCTTCTGTCTATTCATGTTGATGTGAATTCACGTGTACAAGATCCTAATCAAACACCACCACTACACTTAGCAGCTGCTGCTGGTTATGAAGTATTGGTTCGATCTCTGCTATTGGCTGGTGCTCGAGTATGTGTGTAATGAAAATATTAGACCTATCTTCTGTATGATATTATTTATAAAAGTAACCTGTCACAGTCCTAAAAGTTTTTATATATATATATGGGATCATGGATAGTGAGGAAATATAGATACACTTTATGTGAAAGCATATGCTCAAGCATAGAATTACGCACTTAGAAAAATATATGTTCTAAGCATAGAGAACAACGAAAGAAGAGGAAAGACTGAAAATATTCGCCAAAGGTGGAACTTGAACCCACGTATTCTGCTCAGTACACAGACACCTTAACCATCTTGGCCAAGTCCTGGACTAGGCAAATATAGACAGTCTTATTGTATTTTCTAAGAGGAGAGGAAGAATGGATAGAGAAGAGGGAGTGAAGGATTGGGAGCATCTACTAAGGAATAATTACAATATTAGTTCCTAATTATATACAATGTTATATAGAATTGCAATATTGGTATGGAAAGGAAAGAGAGACAGAATTTGGCTTACCTGAAAATCAAGTGCTCACTTCACTTTCAGGTAAGCCACAACCTATCTCTCTTTCCTTTCCATACCAATATTGCAATTATTTTTGACAATGTTATATACTTACTAATATCATCAATGTTGTATATATATATACAAACACACTTACATACATATATACATAAACACACAGTGTTAGAGGTGACGAAAGCTCCAGGTTTTTTTTGTATGTGTGTGCAATAAAAAGTTTTAGGACTGTCACAGGCTATTTTTTTATAATTAACAATATTTCATATTACAGTCAATTACACTATGAATTCTGTATGATCCATTAAAAGAAATAAATCTATTTAACTTAAGGACATAACCACAAATAATACCATAGTCTGATAATTGGTTAGAAATGTTGTATTTAAATCAACAGGTTTATATATTGAATATAATTCTGAAACTCAAATCATATTAAGATTGAAATTAAATTGTGCAGTCTACTCTCAGTTTGTTTTAATGTTTAGTATATTTAAGTTCTTTGCATACATTAATTATAAACATTGTAGTTTTTGGATATGATATGTACTCTTTCTGTTCCTAAATCATGAAAAAATTATTATTATATAAAGGCTCAAGAAATGTTACTTTGGAAGTAAAATTTCTTGAATATTTTAAATAATTAAATTCTTATTATATCTATAACCTATTTCTTGAACTAATCTGCAGTTAAACAATTATATCCATATAGGAAAAGTTTGATAGCTACCTGCTTAACCTTCAGTAGAGAATATTTTATATTTAATTTGGTTATAACTATCAAAGGTTATAGAACCTTGTTGATGCACTCATGTATTTTACAAGTGTGTTGTTAACCTGGATAAATAAAACACAATCCCAAAAAGTAGCTAAAACCTGCATGCATAATTGTGTCAATCAAAAAACTGAGAGATCTACTTTGTAACATGCACTCTATTCGGAATATTTTGTTCATTCTAACTTTAATCTCTTTCCATAACTCAAAATATTTCCATGTGTGCAGAATTTTCCTGAAAAACAAACACCCTTGTTTTTAATGATGAAAGCATATACATTTTACAATCTTAGCAATATATTTCTGTGATTTTTAAATGTCAGTGTCTCACAGCAACTAAATGTTTATGATTATTTTTGACTAATACTTTTTGTTTCCTAGAAATTGTATTGTAATGGCCAATTAGTAATAATTTATAGATAATTTTCTGTGATTCACCAAACTAGAACTATTTTGTCACATATCTCTTTCACATTCAGTCAAAGGAACAAGAATATTTATAATAAAATATTTACATCTGATTGAAAATTATTAAGAATATTTATTATTGTACACATTTATTTTATTTACACAAATCAGTCTAATACCTCAAAAATCTTATCCATTACTGCATCAAGTGGTTATCAACAAGTATGATTGAGCTACATTACAAATAATTGTGATTTTTATGAAAATATTATAGTTTTCTATGTCTTATCCACATTCATATTTTGTATTATTTTATTTAAAGTCAACATTAACCAATTACCATTTTCTGGTACTAAAGTAAGGGGCTTATTTCAATAGCCTGATGATCGTGATGCTCATCGACGTACTGCTCTTCATGTAGCTGCTGGGGCTGGCCATGCTGCTGTTGTGTCTGCATTGCTTCAGAATGGAGCTGATGGTGATGCAGCTGACTCTGAGGGAGACAATGCTTTACATGTGGCTTGTAGAGAAGGTTCCCTTCCAGCAACTAGGGCTTTGCTCACAGAGAGCAGATTGGATGCAGAGGCTGCCAATCTTAAGGGCAGAAATCCACTTCATGTATTAGCTAGAGCCTCAAAAGATACTGCTGCAGCTATTGCAGAACTCTTCTTGGAATGCATGCCTGATTATCCATTAGACAGGCCAGATCTTGAGGGAAATACAGGTTAAAGAAATTCCTTATTCTGTTTGTATTAAAGTGTCATTATCAATTAATATTCATGAGTAATGTATTAAATGTTTTTTAATTCCAACATCCAATATATGTGAAATCTTGGAACATTCTGAAATTACCAAAGCTCTATTTAATATTAATTCTGTCTTCATGTGTTCTTGAAAAACAATGACTTTATGATTGGAATTATCATTTCTAAACTAGCCTGTAAGTAATTTCAACAGTCTACATGCATGAATTTTGAGATTTCTCAAATAGGTAAAAAAATGTCGAGGAAGAGTTCGTGTGTCTTGAGTTTAAAGTGAAAGTTAGTCTGGAAAATCAAACAGGAAAGACTTGAATTTTAGTTTTCAGCAAACTCATTTACAAATAGTTTATATGTATTATTTTTTTCACATTCATTTCTTGTGGATTGTATACTGAATTTGGTAAATTCACTCCTTGAAACATGGTGCGTAACCCATTTTCAAATTCATTCATTTATTTCATTTTTGTAACTCAACATTCAATTACATGCATATACAAATTATATTTCTGGGAATCAAAATACCTATAAAATTACTCCTTTTTAATTTTTTTTTTCTGTCACAAACTCAACTTTTGACATTGTATATTTAAGATATTTAATAACTTTCTACCAGTATTTTAGTATTAGCTAACAGAAAACGCTCCCATGATTATTTTATTTTGTATAATGTTTTAAAAAAGAAATGTTAATATGTGTAGCTCTTATTTGAATGAAAGCAATGGAATCTTGGAAATGTTGATATTAGTAGAATATATTGTGTTTTATTTGAAGTGAGAGATTTTAAGAAAAGTATAGAATACTCATTTGTGTATATTTTATTATTTATTTAATTTCTTTAATTATATTGAAACGTTTAATTGAAAGAGAGATTTTTTCTGTGTCCCCCTAGCCCTCCTTCTAGCTTATATGAAAGGGAATGGAAATCTATGCCGTACACTTGTTCGTGCTGGATCTTGTCTTGGAGCTATGAATAAAGATGGTGTCACAATCTTCAATTATCAAGTGGCAACAAAACAGCTGTTGCATAGGTTAGCTCAACAATATTGCTTAAATCATTTACTTAAACACTCTTTGATCACATATTAACAATTTTAAGAATTGTGTTAATTCTATGTCCAGGAGACAGTATTTATTTCGGTTTCAGAAAAATGAAATATATTATCAGTTTTTCTACAACAGATATGGGTCTACATAAAAATATCAAGTTTTATAATATAATATAAATTAATAATACCATAAGTAATAGAATTTATTAGAGTTAAAAAAATCTCCAATAGCCTTAAACTATTACTTATTAAGGTATTATGAAGGTTTATTTTTTGTTTTCTCACACAGCACATTTAATACTTCACAGAGGCAGCCCATGACTTTTTGACGTTATATGCTATAGCACCCCAATCAACCATTTTGGCAAGGTTAACTATGTAAAATAATAATACTACATCAGTGATAGAGTTACCAATACTCTGACCCAACTCATAATATGATACATTTCTAATTTTGTCTACATAATTTCCACTGGTGCCTAATTTTTAAAAGCAAAGTAATTAAACACTGAATTGACATGTGTTTCTAACATGAAAATATTTTTCCTTTGTATATATTTTAAATGAAGTTAATTTTTGCAACAAGCATGCATTATGTCAGTTTCAGGGTCGTGCAGTAGATTTTCACACTTTGTCTCTTAAATATTTTTTTTTAAAAAAAATTTAAATATCCAAAATGTATCAATATTTGTTGTTTTTTGAAAGCATGAACTACTTTATAATAAGATTTATAATTACTGAATTGGTTCAAATTTATATTGATTTCGTTTCTTATGCTGTCTGATGTGGCTGTCTCTCTGTGTCATTGCACATAACGTCACTATTTGGAGCTGCCCAATTTATAGCATAAAAATGTTAGGCACATTGTATAGCTTTATGGGTGGTGTGGGGGGGGTGAAAAGGTATACTATATGTGCCCATTTATCATTCAAGTGACAAATCCTGTGCCGTCGCTGTATAGCACTGAATGGCCTGCTGACTGCTGCAGCAGGAGCAAGTGCACCACAAGGCGGGGGAGTTTAAAGTTTTTGATATCGACACGTAGGTTCACAGTGTTAAAACACTATTATTATGAAGGTTCTTAAATTTAAGAAAAATTGTTTCTTAATAAATTAATTTATATGCTGTAGCACAGGAGCACATACGTACTAGCCACCTCTGATCCTTCAAACTAAATGGCTTACACTTGTTCACATACAATTGTGTATTAAATCACATAATCACAATCTTTGGCAACATTAGGTGTACATTATTTATATATGCTCTCTTCTCTTTACCACTGTGAGAATGCATATTAAAAAAATAAAACTTTTTACTTGTTGTTGATCTATTAGCACTTAAAAAACTTCTGAAATTTAGTATTTGAATAAATGATACTTTATTATATAATATCTTAAATTTGAATAATGTCTTATTTACTAATTAGTAAGAATGTTTTTGTAACACGTTTGGATAGGAAAGGGATAGAGCAAAGCTGACTTCAACAGTTGGTCCAGTTGAGTAGGATATGCTGCCTCTCTTTGTTATCGAAACGTGTTTAAGAATTTGACCTTGTCACATTTTCCTTAAGTGCTGAAGTACAATGTTAGGAACTAATTTAGTGACGAGGTCTCATTGGATCTTGGATAGTGAGGCAGGATAGAAATAAATAGGAGGATCACCAAATTAGTTCCTAACTTTGTATTTATTCCTTAATGAATGCTCATAATTCTTTATTCCTTCTTCTCTATCCATTCCTCCTTTAAATTACCATTTATCCATAATAAGACTGTCTATATTTGCCTGGTTGGGAACTTGACCTGGTGGCCAAGATGGTTAAGGCGTCTGTGTACTGTGCAGATTATGTAGGTTCAAGTCTTGCATAGGCCAGGAAAGGGTGACAGCATAGTTGACCTGAAATCAGCCATAGGTCCTGTCGGGCTGAGGAGTGAAAATATTTCAAATTTTCGATGGCCTGAGCCCCCTTTGTCAGGAAGGAAGGTCTGATCTGGCTGGGCACGAATTGTCAAATTCAAATTAAGGTGCACCAACCATTAGACAGCAACAATTGACAACCATCAAAGCCAACAACTCTGCCTCCGTCTCAAAGAAAGTTGACAACAATGGAAAAATACACATACATGCATACATTAATACAGACATACACATTAGAATGGAAGGTTAAAATTAAAGAAAATGGAGTTAAAATGTAAAAATATTAGAATCGGGAAAGAATTAAATATATCATTATAATAATTATTATAATATTATATTGTTACAAGATTTCGGCACAGTATTATAACTACTGTAACAATGACTATTATAATAATATTAGAGGATTTTGAGTCCAGGAGTTTGCCTAGACTGTAACATGTGCTGGAGGGAGAGTTTCCAAGATGGAGTTCAGCATCTGATGCATCAGGGGATAAGGCTTTTAGGAGGGTCAATGTGAAGCATTGGACAAAATTGTTGGGAGTTGTGAATTTAGGCATGAGCAGCTATTGGAAATTGGGTTTTGGATAGTTTGACAGAGCTATGGTGGTTAGCAATGTGCTCAGACCCTCCTTGATGAAAGAAAATTTGAAATATTTTCACTCCACAGCCTGACTGGACCAACTGTTGATTTCAGATAAGTCGACTTCATTGTATCTCTTTTCTATCCAAATATTGTGTTATTTAATTTTACATAGTCACATTTTCCTTAATTGTTATATATATATATGTATATATTGTAATAGTAAGGATGAGACATTGTAAAAAATAATTGCAATATTGGTATGGAAAGGACAGAGAGATAGGTTGTGGCTTGCCTGAAAGTGAAGTGCGGTGTTGCCATGAGGAACTGAAGGTTGTTCTTCAAATTTTCGGAGGCTCTCAGCCTCTTTCTTCAGGAAGGAGTGTTACACCATTCCGTGTAATATATATCATAATTATTTATATACATAATTCTACGCATAATAATCATAATTATATATATATATATATATATATATATATATATATATATATATATTGTAATAGTCACCAATAAATTGTTAGATTAATGAAATTTGCCCCACATTGTGGTACCCATTTTATGTAATACATCAAATAAAATAAAATTACCAATTTAAACAAACAATTATCATTTATTACACAATTTTCAATTACACAAATCTAATGAAATGAAATTATATAAATCAAAACAATTTTATTTATCTTGAAAACATTTTAAATAATCGGACTCAGTACCCTCAAGGTCTTTACTGGGTTGATATGGAAAACAGAACATAAATTTACAATTAAACAGATACAGTTACACTTAATGAATAAAGAAATGATTGATTGAAACAAATGAAACGAAATTAACGAAATCTATTAAACGAATGTAACGAAATCTGACACTTATTACCCTTTATTAGCAATTTACAATTATTAATTCAGAAAATGCTCTCGGGCCCACATACTCAGTTTATACTGGCTTAACAGTCCCCAGGCTGCACTCGCACTCTTGACGACGTCACCCTCTCGATGAAATCACACACCTCTGCTGGCAGGCAGACCTCCACGATGTACCTCCCACCTGTTGACGACTTATGTCCATCCCTGTGTCCGCCCTGCGGACCTGCACCGGCGATCTCTCCCAGCTGACACGTCCGTCTCCTCTCCAACACAAAATGATAATGAGTCTCCCTCTAGCTCTCCTCTATAACTGCATATAAATTTGTTTCGGCCCCCATAACTTGGCCCTGCGCCCGTCTCTGCGGACCTGCATCATCGCTCTCCCCAGCCGTCTCCTCTCTATAACTCCACTATCACACTGCCTTTATCTGCTCTCTTATTTATATTGCGGCTCCTGGATATTCCCTTGTTTTCAGTTGTTTTGAAATTACTTGTTTGCCAAAACAAACACCATCTGTTAGCTTTCTCTCGCCCCGAGAGTCACTTAATCAATTACGATAAGCATCTCCTTTTAGTATAATTGCCTTGTCCATCTGTTATGATGCTTTTCAGGGTTCCATCAGTCACACAATTTGGCCTAAGAGCTGCCAAAATTGCTCTAATTATCTGTCCATTCCTTCTCTCTAAAAGGTCTACTTACCCCTAATTTTATCATTATTTTTAATGTGTACCAACCACTCAAGGATCCCCAGTCTCAGTTTGTAAACAACTCTGGTAAAAATATGAACCGAAAACATGTCCTTCTTTACTGGTTATTACAATATATATATATATATATATATATATATATATATATATATATATATATATAACCATAATAATTATTTACTCAAAAAACTATTCCAACTTGTATGTTAAACATACAATATGAAAATAAATTAATGAAATTACATATTTATGTTTATAGCTTGCTAGACCATTTGTCACAAGAACCTCCATGGGCAGAGGGAGATATTTGCTTAGAATGTGGTGCTAAATTTGGTCTCACAATGAGGAAGCATCATTGGTAAGCAATTATATTACTATAAGTTAATACTATTTATTTCAAATTTCAAGCACTTAATTAT
The DNA here is from genome assembly GCA_037074705.1 of Zhengitettix transpicula. Taxonomy (NCBI): domain Eukaryota; kingdom Metazoa; phylum Arthropoda; class Insecta; order Orthoptera; family Tetrigidae; genus Zhengitettix; species Zhengitettix transpicula. Next base: position 164,341,061 of record CM073591.1, read on the forward strand.
TTATTCTCAATTTTTTGATAAATTATAGTTTTATAAAATATGAAAATACAGTAAATAGAATATAATCAAACATTAGTGAATCTAATTTACTAAAACACATTTTCAGCCGTCATTGTGGGAGAATACTGTGCAGCAAGTGCTCTGGAAGAGATGTTCCTATTCTAAAATTTGGTATAAATAAACCTGCAAGAGTATGTGGAGTGTGCTTTAATGTTCTGCAGGGTGCCAGTTAATTATTAGTGTTCAATTTATGCAATAAATATGTATTAAATACTCTCAGAAATAATTATAATCAGATATATATACTCAAATACTTTTCATTTTTACAACACAAGAGGAACCTTATGAACTCTTGAAGTAAAATATGGTGCTATGTATCATGTTGACAAATACTCTAAGTAAAAATGTGTTTCTTTGTTACATTTAAGGAAAACAAATATTTTTTACATATCACAATTGCTCATTTGAGTGAATTTATAATTAAAAAGAATAACTATTCTAATAGACAGTTAATATTTAACTGTCACATTATAAAATGTTATAAATATGTAAAATTTTCTTAATTATATTCATTATTATTTCATTTATAAATGGAAATATTTGTTAAAATTTATAAATTTGTTTAACCAAATACTAAGGATATGTAGTTTAATAACTGTACAAATTTTGCATATTGTGATCTTTCATACTTAATCATCAACATTTTGTTACATGATTTATTTTTAGTTTATTATAGACTTGGAATTTATTGTTCATATTTTGCAATATTTGTAACTAAGAAAAATCATGTTGGGGACCAAATGCATCTTGTTTCACGTAAAATTATTGAATTTATTAGCACTAAATAAATTTACATTATCATGTCTCCTGTATTTATTCCTCTTTCTGTTATGTATTGAATTAGATAAATGTATCCCTGATTTAGGTGCAATATAAAATCATCAAAAAATTGTCATGGCATTAAACAGTTTTTGTGTTGTTTTACCATGCCTATACTTGTTTGGTTCAAATATTGAAATCAATTCTTAGCCAATGAGATAAAGAAGTAGCTAATAAATAGGTAAAATAAAGTGATAAAATAAATACTACAAAAGTTTCGGCAATCCTTGTTACTTTTGTCAAAGTAGTCAATTAACAGAAAAAAGTCGTGATAAAATAAATACCACACTACATTTCTGTAATCCTTGTTGCTTCATGTGATGAAAATGACAAGAATTGCAGAAAGGTGTTATTTATTTGTTAATTGGCTACTTTATCTAATTAGTGTACTTTTAACACATGTTTTATAGTTTCAATTCTTCTCTAACTTCCCAGAAATCAATTTTCTTCCAATTTTGCACACTAGCAAGCTTCTGATGCCAATTCATTATAAACTTGTCAACAATCTATCGTAATTAAGTAATCAAAAATTCTGTACAAGAAAATAGTTCATAGTTAAATGATAAGTGACACTAGTCACATTTATATGTGATCAACACTTAATTTATACTGTATAAATGTATCTTACTAGTTTTATTTATTTTAACTATTGTCAACAACACTAACAGACTGACATTATCGGAAATATTTATATTATTTTTTATACATATCTATAAAATAATATAAATATTTATATATTATTATCAGAAATATTTATATTATTTTTTATACATATCTATAAAATAATATAAATATTTCCGATAGTGTCAGTCTGTTACTGTTGTTGACAATGGTTAAAATTAATAAAACTAGCGTCCGAGCACAATGATGCTTGGATCGATTCTTTAAAATGTTATATAAGCCACTCATTGAAATAAAAATAAAATACATCTGTTTCAAAATAGAATAATTAGATAAAATTACTTTAATTACATCTGACTTAATTGGATAACTGTGATACTGATTACTAGATTAGATAAAATGAAGAGAGAAAACACATGGAGAGTGGTGATGTCTTTGATGTATGGTGATGAAGTACACAACCTGGGAAGTTCATAAGAAAAATGAGACTTAAGTTAATAAATTTATTTATTATGTTCAACGTTAAGTAATTTCAAAGTTATCTAAAATGATTTAAAAGAATGCAGACTTTTACCAATGATTCAAATATCACAAATTTTAATATTTAAACAATGTAATTCGGTGTTTCACAACATTTTTTTACCATGCCCCACCAAAGTATTTATATAAAAAAAATTATTATTTCCTAAAGAAGCCTAATTTCAACTTGGGTATCACAGTTCTTCTATAGTAATAATTCTGTGCATAAACAAGGTAATAATATTTTTAATCTGAGATTGCAAAAATTTTCACCCATTTTGAGCTTTTGTACAAAATTAAGTTTTTATTTCATTTGGCGCTGGACTACAATAGACAGCAACTTAGCACATCATAGCAATCGTCAAAAACAATATGTACTATTCATTCACTAGACATAGTAAACTATACTCTTGAGTACATTAGTATATTACTCGCATCTTTCAAGTGTGGCTCTATGGAAAGCACCAAACTTATCAAATGCTTATTTCAAATTGAGATACCAACAATTTTTACTTTTGTATAAGTTAAATCATACAGGCGGTTAAAGATTGAAGTCTTTCCCAGTGTAGTTGTTCAATAAATAGTTCTCAGTATACACACGAGTTTTGCATATTTATATTTAAATGCAACGTTTCCATGACTAGAAGATGATGACAGAGCTTTTAGTTGTCAAAACGTTGCGTTTAAATATAAATATGCACAACCCGTGTGAATACCGAGAACTATTTATTGATACAGGCAGTTTGTAAATTCTAGACGAGCTCATTTTCGAATTGTCCCATTAAATTAAATAGTAGCCATATATGTTATTTTGAATTATCTGCAAATATCTCCTCTGTTTGTGGACATATCGAGACCTATAATAGATGATTGACATGGTAATTTACATTCTTCATCAAAGAATTGCGTGAAATAATCTCGAATCATGGTAGGCCCAGTGCTATCAGAATATCTAGGGGTAACTTCATTATTATTCAATAACCCAGTGTCAGATAAAGAGTCTTAATCAGACAAAGTTATGAAGAATTGTGCTTGCTTTTACAATGTCTACAGCCATATCAATGTTGACATTTATTAGTCATAATACCAAATGAACATTCAATAAACCTGCTCTCAGCAGTTGATAGTTAAAGAGTCTTAATCAGTGATCAATTTTCACACCATATGGTCAAAGCAAATGCCTCTTTTCCAATCAATAATTGAAAAATTTCATTGTTATCCATAAGTTCTTTGAACAACAAAGTGAATGTACCTTTTTGTTAACATTCTTGGTTTACGGGTGCACCCACAGTTTCTTTCCTTTTTCTTTTCATGGCATTCCCAGCCAAATACCACACAGCTAATGCCTCTAAATCATCCATTTTATTCTTCAATTTAAAAGGATAATGAAATGAGAATGGAAGCGACAAGCATCATGCAGAGGGAAGGGAGGCAACAAGCTGCCAGACAACTGTGGCAATCCTTTTTTGTATCGGTAACGTGAATTGACTACACACAATCACTGTGTGAAAAGGGCCTTAGTCAATGATTTCAGAGTATCTCCATACAATAGTCTTCAACTGCCTCCAGACCTTTGCTCCAAATCTCATTCAATGATTTCTATCACATTTCTCAGATTTGAATCAATTTTTACAGCCTCTATTACTCTTCTCTGGATAAAATTTAACTTTGTAACTGTATCTCCCATTTTGCACCTAGTCTGCCACACTCATTACTTTGTACAGATCATATTCAACTCAACCAACTACATAATGTGTTTCTGTGCATTCCCTTTTGATAACTTGAAGAAGTGAAAGCCACACCATGAAACCAATCTCTTGTTGGATTTATGTGGAGTTTCACATTTCACCCTCTAAATTCAGCATAAAGGGTGCATGCAGAGAATCTCAACCACCATTTTCCTCACAATTTCAAACTTCTTGAGTTAAAGCACACACTAGCCACAAAAATTCGGCTTCGCACATAGGGAGATCACATTTCCTCCACCTACACCAACCAGTTACTCAATGCTTTCGTAAACATAAAATACCCAAGAGATTGCCTCCAAAAATAAATATCCATTGTCGAACTCCCCAAACCCACCCTTGCCCAATATAAAATAATGTAGTCCACCCCTAACCACAACCTACTTACCTTAACTACAAAAACTCAACTCTATTCTCTACCCGACATGCACTGGACTGCAATCCAACCCTGATATAGAAAACATCCACGTGCCCAATGGTTGCCTTAATTCAGTTATTACACTTTTAGAATTTATGATGGTACCACAAAGACTGACAGTAGCATTTGTCTTAGCAGAAAACGGTTCTGCAAACATAGGTGGCAAATGCTTGTGTAACAACAATATCTTCCATTTTCAGTATAAATACATGAGGCAGAAGCAGGTGGAAGCAGTTCATGGTAGATAGGGGAAGAGGTCAGTTTATGGTAGATATAAAAGAGACAGTAATTGAGAGGAACAGAGCTGAGAAGTTCAAGGTTGGAGGATAGAACAGTAAGTGATCCAAACCCATCCAGGAGCGTGGGACTGCGCACCACTGATTCAGTCTTCATTTCGACAAACTCCAGCAGTCATCAGTCACCCAACAACCTCGTGAACACAATTCAAATCACAGGTTGATGCTGTCTGAAAGGGTTATCAATTAAACCACACAGCTCAAAGTTTGCCATTCTAGGCTTTTATCTTTAAATTTTCAATTATGTACAAGTCTGAACCCATTGAATTACCTGAGATAGAGTGAAACATGTTATTTTAACTTATTTGTCTTGAGATTGATTGAGTCACCCTAATGTTTTCAGTTCACTGGTAAAAGTTGTATTGTAATAAAATTTATATATATAAATTTTATTACAATACAATACAATACAATACAACTTTTACCAGTGAATATATATATATATATATATATAATTGCAATATTGGTGTGGAAAGGACAGAGAGATAGGTTGTGGCTTACCTGAAAGTGAAGTGCGGTGTCGCCATGAGGAGCCTCGCCTCTTATACCAACTGGATCCTTAACGCCTTCATCAATAGAAACTATCCCAGCGACCTCCTGCAAAAACAGATAACCTGGGCCCTATCAAACCTCCAAACACCCACACCCACTCTTGACCAAAACAAAAAAGTAGTCCACCCCTCACAACCACCTACTTCCCTGGACTACAAAAAATCAGTTCCATTCTCCACCTAGCATACACTGGACTGCAATCTAACCCTGAATTGAAAACCATCCTCCCCACCTGCCCAAGAGTTGCGTTCAGATGCCCACCCAACCTCCGAAATTTACTTGTCCACCCGTGCAAAACCCACACCCCCACCCCTGCCGGGTTGCAAACCTTGTGGTAGGAGCAGATGCCATGTTTGCCCTATCTTACAGCCCACCACAACCTTTCATATTCACACAAAAACATTCAAAATCAAAGAAAATATCACCTGCCTCTCCTCCCACACCATCTACCAAATTAACTGCAGACTCTTCCCTGCCTTCTATATAGGCCAAACCAAAAGACCCATCCCTGAACATATAGCCAACCACCGCAGCACTGTCAAACTATCTAAAATCCAATTCCCAGTAGCTGCTCACCTCCAAAACCACAACATAAACAATTTCGACCAATGCTTCACACTCACCATCCTTAAAGCTCTACCCCCCGATTCATCAGAGGCAGAACTCCATCTATGGGAACTATCTTTCCAACATGTCTTGCAGTCCAGGCAAAGCCCTGGACTCAACAGCCTGTAATTGGTGCCCTTCCTACGTACCATCCCCACTTTCATGAGACCATGTGAGTATGTATGAGCATGTTCATGTATCATGTATGTATAAGTATGCATACATGTGTGTGTGTGTGTGTGTCTGTGCATGTTCATGTGTATTTGTATGTTCAAGCATACATGTATACATGGGATGCTTTGTATGAATGATCTGTATCCTAACCTTTCCTATGCCACAACCTTTCCTTGAGAGAGAAAGTTAGTGGCTTGGTGGGGGTGTTGGTGTTTATGGGCTACTGGCCATGCGGCGGTCAAAACTCCGCAGCCAGCCGGTGCACAGAATGGTGTAACACTCCTTCCTGAAGAAGCAGGCTGACAGCCTCCGAAAATTTGAAGAACAACCTTCAGTTCCTCATGGCGACACCACACTTCACTTTCAGGTAAGCCACAACGTATCTCTCTATCCTTTCCATACCAATATTGCAAATATTTTTGACAATGTAACATTCTTACTATTACAATATATATATATATAAATTATTTTAATTAAAAGTTATACTTTTAAAACTTGATAACATTTGTAATTCTTGACCACTATCCTGTAACTTCATTAATCTTAAATTAGTGAGTTGAAGGGATTGAAAAAATACTGTCAAATTGCTTCAAAAGCATTTATTTATATAGACAACTATATTTAATAACAAAAATAACACAAAATTATATAGCTTAATGTTTATAAAATATTAAGCTAATAAATGCAATAGAAAACATGTCATTCATATAAACATTCTGAAAACAGTCTGTACTTCATCAAATCTCAAAGGTTTGCTATGTTACAACACAAACTCTGACCCATAGTTGATCATGCTCTATATATTTACTAGCTTTGAGGATAGCACAGAATAAAATGTGAGAAGAGCCACACACAATTTATATTATAGTATTGACTGTTTTTGTTCTCAAATATTTCTTGGATAAAATAAACAAAGTCTTGTACATTCCTTCAGCAATCTCTTAATTGATTACAAATAATACAAAGTCCTGTCCAATCAACACTACATTACATAGGAAATGGATACATGAGACAATTTAACATTTGTATATCAGGTATACATTAAACCCTAAAACCACCATATAAAATAACATGAATGAATATATATCTTTAATATTATTATTTTGGATCCTGTAAAATCCCAGCACATGGTTCCCTTTGGAGTTTAAATAATAAATTAGCTAAGACTTAAATATAGGGATACATTAATTAAACACATTATCAAAAATCTGAATTATGGACTGTTTATATTGTATCAAACTTAAGTACAATCTACAAATTAAAAATTTGAGTAATACTTGATTGCATTCATAAATTGCACAATAATACATTGCACACAAGCCTATCTTATTACTTCAGATAAATGAATATAAATTTATAAGCAAATTACTGCAAAAATAAATGTTTAATAATGATAGAAAATTTTGCAATGTTTTACATTTGCTTTATTTTATTGAAAGAAAATATCAATCAATAATTTCTATACCATAAGTGGATTCAACAATTTTTTTCTTTCTCTCTCTCTCTCTGTGTGGTATAAATAGCAAACCTTTTAAAAAGATTTAAATATTACTTCCACATTAAAAACACAGCTCTTTGACTAGATCATTTTACACAACAAACATACATTAATCATTAACATAACAATTATAATTATTTTGGGCACAACTGAATATATCTCTTTCAATTAAATTGATAATAAAATAAACATTTTGGAAGCATAGACTTGAAATGACAAGCAGAATCAAATTAACTATGAAATCAAAATTTATTTACTTGTGATAGTTGACAATATTTTAATCATCATTGTCACATCTTATGTGCAAAAATGAGCTTTTTGAATGTCATTTTGAGTAAAAAAATTCATACCTACTATAACAAAATGAGACACCATAAACTTAATTACCTGAAGGAAACTGAATCTCGGTATAGCCACTTGGGCCAAGATGTTCAATTATCTCTGCCCCGAGTGGCTATGCCGAGATTCAATTTCTGGTAAATGTTAAGGATATTAATTATTAAGTGATATACATATAAGGTATGGGGAAAAAAAAGAGTATGACCAAGTGTAAATAACCAGCACTAAGGGTAAGTCTCTCCTGACAAATCTGAAAACTAACATGACAATACTGGTCCTCAATTTTAGGGAAGACACCCACTCTCTCTTTCCTTTCCAAACCAATTATATATTAATTATTTTGACAATGTCACATCCTATACCATATGCCACACATATTTTTTTACTCAAGAGTTGAACGAAAAAAATGGGGTGTGCATAATACACATGAATTCTATTGAGAAAGCTACAGTGGTTTGAATTTTCTACTTATCGCTAGGATGGCCTTAATTCCAGTCAAATGTAATTTATGGCTCATTATTAGGCTGTTTGCTTTATTAGTCTTCCAGTGATGTGTATTGTTATCATTGTGTTTAAGCAAAATGACAAGATCTTTTTTACTGCAGGTGAAAAATTTAAACTTATAGCCTAAGCTGAAGTAGAAGAGTGGGCTGGAAATAGGATGTTTCTGAATCTTGAATATAAGATTGGTACAAAAATAAATCCAAATTACAAAATTGTTCATGGAGCTTTAGAAAAGAGAATTTGGATATGCAGTGTTTACAGAAGTGTGCCAGTTGAAGGCATCAACAAAAATCAACAGAAAATTTTTCAAAGCTATCTGAGATTGGATAAGTTTTTATAAATGACATGGACTGTCAAGTTCAGCAAAGAATTACAATAACTTGAAGTTTGCACAAAGAGAAATTAGTCATCCAAAGATTTAAAAAATGTATTTCAAAAGCCAGAGATATTAGTGAATATTTAATTTCTTGCTGAAATTCCTGAGGCACCAGCATCAATGATGAAAATAAGTAAGAAATTGTGATTATTTCATATTACCATACTTTTTGTTTTATAAATATTTTATACAATATGTTGAATGAAATAAAAAATTAATGAAGAAAAAAATTCTAACTTTTTTCAAATATAATAATTCTGTAAAATATAAGCAAGTGACACGTTATTATGTACAATTATAATAATCTGACTTCTTTTTAAATAAATGTTAAAAACACCAGCCTATTAGTCAGAAAGTTTATTAGCAAATTTAAAACATAATATTTTACAAACACAATGTTTCATCTCTGATTGGGATCTCTTCAGGTGTACAATTACAATTAAACATTAGAAATTTGTTAATATAAATTTTCTTATAATAAATTAAAATTTAATTTTATAGTAATTGTACATCTGAAGAGGTCCCAATCAGGCATGAAACATTGTTAAATATTATGTTTCAAATATGATCATAATTTTTTCCGACTAATAGCCTGGTGTTTTTAACATTTGTTATATATGTACATCTTGCATGTGTACAAGTACATATATTTTGGTTTCCAAGTAGTGTAGGTCCAAAAGTGCAGAGATAGATTTACTTTTGAAATATGGTATGTGGTTGATTTGCCAATGGGTGTCATGTTTAGTTGAATGATATATTAGTAGAAAACACTTAAAAGCAGTTATACTGAACATTTTGTTATAATGCCATCAAGATTGAGTGGTATAAGTTTTCAGGTTGTTAAGCTTATAAAACTATTGCTTTTGTCAAAATTGGGAGAATGCATGTCCTGAGTAGTTTAACCAGAATGTCATAAAAGACTTTTTGCAGAAATAAAATTAAGTAGACAGCAGTAGGCTAATAACAGCAAATATTTTTCATAATGTAAATTGTATATGCACAAAGAGATGTTTTTCTATTATTTCAGTATGGGAAATAGTCCAACTACATAACAATTATTGGAAAATAGGGATTTTTTTAAATCAGAATACATATCACTCATGATATATTATTGTAGCCATACTGCAAGATTTGTAATTTAGTTAAGAAATTATTTTTGAAAACAAAAATTTGCAATCCTTTTTGCTTTTGTCAAGTGATTGAAAAAACCCAAGAACTATAAATGTGTTGTTCTTATGGCTCTTGTAGTTTTTAAAATCAGATGAAATAAACCAGTAGAAATGTGGAATATTAATTTAATGTGTAGTTTTGTTTGTTATTTGGCTCTTTATTTATCTAATTTGATAATGGTTAGTAAACAAACTTTCTCTAGCAGTGATGAAAGGATGCACATAGCCTTGCATAAATACAGTGGAGGAAAACTGCCAGGGAAGAATTTGATATAAAAGAAGACAGACCCAATAAAAAAAAGTCAACTTCCTTGAAAATTACATCACGATTAAATATCAGACAACAGCTGCGTCCTCTGCTGAATATCAGAAAAATGTATCAACTACAAATAAATTTGTGCCAGGGAAAATACAATTGCTCAAAAGGAAACTTATTCATCTAATCTTCAATGGGAAGCTTCAGGTTCCTCAGAATAAAATATGCTAATATTATGATGTATGCAAAATCAATAATCCAACACTCACTGAAACAGAGAAACGTTTTGAATTTTGTTCTCAGTTTCATCTCAGAAGAGATAAAACAGACTGTGTAAATATAAGGGTGGATTCTTTGTCAGTGAGCCCTGAAACCTAAGTTGTGATTCTGGATCTGCAAAAGTCCTCCCATTCAATCTCTGCAAGTCATGATAAAATATCTTTGAAAGCTATGAGATTAATTTTAGACTGATATCCTGAATTTACGCAGCCAATTGAGAAATTCCATTTTTGGACTTGTACCACTTGACACATCTATATAGTAGAATCTTCAGTTCAGGTAAAAGCATCACATCCAAATTTAACTTGTCTATAACTATCACAGGTAAATTATTTAGAAATAATGTTGACCAGCAAGAACATGATATGAAATAAAAATGACATATCTTACAGTAAAACAAATAATTAGTCATGTTGTAAGTGCAGCTTATGATTTTATGATAGCATGAACTATAATTAAATGGATTCAATTAAAATCAAATTCTGGTAAAAGCTATGTTTTATGAAAGAGATACATAACCAATTGTGTTACAATCAACAATTACAAGAGAGAAGTAAATTTGAACATCGTCATATTCTTACATTGTACTGACTCAACTAGTCACATGTCCTTTTTTCAAATAATGAGTAACTAACTCATCTCCTTATACAGCCTTAAAAATTTTAATATGATGCTTTTTTACCTTTCATGCACATAGGAACACCATTTTCTTTAAAAAATTAAAATATTTGATAAAGACCAGCATTCTGTTTGAATGCTTCAAAAAGTGGTCATTTTAGAGGAGGAGGTAATGACGTTAGGGAACGAGGGGAAAACACATGAACAAGTGAGTCCCAACCACAGTCTGCAATTTGCCCAATCACATGGTTATTAAAATCCAGTCCATACACAAATTCAGAATGGTGTTTCACTGTTTCTATTGCTTCCGAAGACACCTTGAAGTCCCATATTCTAAAAATAGAATTTGATATGAATATTATTGTAGTATAAAGGTATAATATTAATATATTGTTATTAAAGAGTTAAAATTTTAAAAAATTCAACATTAGTAAAGTCTCAGTCTAACAAAAAAGGGAAATATATTTTAGAAATAATATAGGCCTATATAAAACTTGTTGATAAATTGTGTTTCTTACTGCAAAAAGCTACTTAATTAGCATCAAAATATTTGTATTCATGGATACATAAGGCAGTTCCATTTATGATTATTATGAGCATTGCAAACGCCAAAAAATATTGAGAATGATTTATATCAAAATTTTGTAGAAATGGGCAAAGCTAAATTACTATAACATTGCTGTCGGCAAAAAAAAATTGTGATTCACTTAACCAATAGTTCATGGCAGATGTGTTTGGATAAATGTTGTGGGTCCACCTACAAGTATTCTAACATGAATAAAATCTCAAGAATATTTCTATTCCAACTAAATCTTATTTTGTAGGAAACACATTTATATCAACATTGGAACACAAGATTTAATGCATTTTATAGATAAATGAGCAACTCGCTAATTTGCTGTCACATTTGCAATAATAATGCAAACTGCAGATGAAAAACCATAGAATGCTGAAGAAAAATTTCAATTTGTGGAAGATGGTAACATCTGGCTCAACCATATACAAGCACAAATAAGGAAACAAATAATTTCATTTCATGTCCTTGAAGAGCAAATACATCTATCATGTTTTTTATCCAGGTTTGCTGGCTTGGAAGAACATGGACTAGAATATTGTACATTCTCCCCTCATTTTAAGAAAACTCCTAACAAACATATAGCTGCCACCCAGTACTCGTACCATCCAAATCACCTCATACTTGCCTCCAGTTTTTATATCTTCCCTAAAATATTCTGTATAAAGGCTTTTTCAACAACACTGAGAATATTTAAGCAGGATCACAGTCTGTCTTGAACATGCAGAATCAGTAAATATTAAAGGAATTGTTCCAAATAACCACAACTTTTAAGATTTAACAAAAATTAAAACTAAAGTAAGTTTGGTAGTTACGTATTAACACCAGCGCAGAGAAAAAGTTCGCACATGCAGGCAGTTTTATCTTTTGGATTCTTTGTTGCCTTTTTGTTTGCTGATTTTTTACACCATTTTTTAGTGCTACGAAAATGTGCATTTTGGATTTACCAAAAACAGAACAAGATGCAATTTAATTTTTTCAGGAGCGAAATATTTTACCAAAAGAACAAAAATGCACCAATTCCCATGACATGAAACTTTATTTCGGTAAACTTAAGATTTGGAAATGTAATTTAAGACAGTGTGATCAGCAAGTGGGACTTAGAAAAGACAACTGGTTTGAGAGAAGCAGAATTCCATTTTGTTCAGCTTTGAGATTCATATACTGCTGGTGCGAGGAGTTGACGTCGATTAAATTTTGTGAAAAGCAACTTGATTTATCGGATAAAACTGTTATAGATTGGAAAATTACATGCATGAATTATGTGTCTTGGATATGGAGAATAAACCAAAGAAGTTAGGTGGACCAGATTGCATTGTGGAAATCATATGGTGACAGCATCAAGTGAAAGAAAATAGAGACTGTTTTGTATCTCTGTTGAACTCTACATCAACCCATTTTCCACCAAAATCCGATTGACTACTTTGTTTCTAAATAAAGTGTTTTATTTTATGATTTGTAGCAAAAATTTTAGATTTATATTAGCGGCACTTAAACTGCCAAATCTGTAGCTGCAGTGGCATTAATACATAAGTACCGTAAGGGAAAATAAATTGCCAAACTTATATTAGTTATGAGAAATAATATTATAATTCCTATAATATGAAGCACTTTTTTTTCCTCAACTACTGCTATATATGTGCAATATTTAACAAATCATTTTCTTAAGTATAAATAACTAGTAAAACCATCTTTATTAACTAACATGCTCAAGCATACTATTGCATTACAAATAATTCCAAATTTTGTGCATTTAAAAATGGTGAAGAAAATTTGTATTGTAGATATAATAGAATGATACATATTTTATTTTAAAAAGTGGATTATTTGTAACCTTGACAAATATAAATCATTAGCGTGAATACATTTTCTTGAAATGAAAATATAATAAGTCTGTTTTAAAATATAATAATTAGATAAAATAACCAAATGACAGACAAAATTATGATGTAAATACCACACAACATTTTTCGTTTCATTAGGTGTTAAAACACAAGAGCAAAGAATGACACAACCATACAATCTAGTTCACAAACTCAAAAGCAAAGCAAAATACAACAATAATGGGACAGTAGAAGGGTTAGCATAACAATAATTATAAAGTTTCATAGTATTAGTTTGTACATTAATTTCTGTGATTTTGGATTTAATATAAAACATTTCTGATATAATTCTGGAATGGTACCTGGTGTCAACCTCTAAAATCGTATGTTTCGAGTAAATGATATGTTTGATTGTTTATTGTTGTGAAGTTTGATATTGGACACATGTTCCTTGATATAGATATTAAGTGGATGTTTCATTTGTCCTATGTAGCAGGAATTAATAAAGATATTTTGTAAATTGACTCATTTGGCTCAAACTCACTCCTGCCTCTTGTGTTTTTCATCACCTGAAGAAAGGAGTAAAGTTTCCAAGAATTTTGAATGGTATTTATATCACCACTTAATTTTGTCTCTCATTTGGCTATTTTATCTAATTAATACATTTTCTTGTTCTTAAGGAAATACTTAAACCTTGAAGTATCACTGGGCATCATCACTTAATCTTACCTTGTAGTGAAATCGTAGGAAACAGAAGCTAAAACTGACAAATGGTGTGGAGAGAATTTCACTCTTCGGACAGCATATTCACAACCCTGCAAAGACAAAACGTTCTTAACTACACACTTGCTTTTGAGAATAATTTGTTTGTAAAAGGACTTTGTAAACATGTTTAAAATATACCAAGAAATGTAGAGCACTTACAGTCCAAACAATTTTTTCAAGATATTTAATTGTAACAAATATAATGTAGGCTTTTAAATGTATGAAAAGAATTTTATGAAATATTTAAATTGCAATGCATCATTCCATAAAGAATAATACTAGAACTGATTATTACAAAATATACTGCATTCAATACATCCCTAAATCTAAATGAATTTGGAAGTTATTTATAATCCATGTTGTGAAACAAATTAAAACCTTTTGTTCAAACACAGGAGCTGAGAAACTTCTCAAATCCCAGCCTCGTATCAGTCCATCAGAACCACCTGTTGCTAAAATGTTTTGATCATACTTGCACCAATCACAACTCAAAACTTCAGCATCATGTGCTCGTAATGTCATTGTAGCTCTCTGAGGGACATGTGAATTCCATATCCTTAAAGTCCCATCTCCTGAATAAGACAATAACATAATAATAATGGCAAATTATTAACAATAAAAATACAAACACGCACAATGGCAATGTATCCAAAATTGTTAATATATTTTACATACCTGAAACTGAGGCAAAGCAAGATGGAACATGGGGAGACCACATGGCATTATAAACAAGCTGGGAATGCCCAAGGAATGTTGTTAAGGAATTTGGCCGATTGGGATCCCACTGCAAATATATTTATATTTAATGGACAAATATCATTTTTGATAATAATAAAGTCAATAAATAATAAAACAAATAAAAATATTATATTATATCAGAACAAACTTCTGCCCACAGTCCAAACTTACAACAGAACTTTTTTTACATATACATTTAAATTAAAATGGCAGAAACTGCTAAAAACAAAATAATATATACAATTTACATAAATAAATATCCAATTAATTAGCTACCTCTTTGTGTATACTATTTGCAGGCACATTTTATATTTACAAAAGATAGTTATACATTTCTTTCAGCCTGCATTCTACCAAAGACGCTCAGCTTTGGAACTTTCAAATATTTATTCACATCATTCTACAAACAACTTGAAACTGCTAAAATTCTGCTGCAAGCCATATCTATACTTCCTCTATTACTGATTTCATTTTTAGGTGATCTTCTTGCAACATGTATTACTGACATAGTAAATCCTAGGCTTTATAATCTTCAGCTTTGATAATGCTTTCTTACACTCTATCCCATTCCAGTTTTTTTGTTTTTGCTTTTCTCTAATCCTTTTTTACTTATTAACTTTTTTTTCACTGATAGATCAGTGATTATCTTGAATGTGGATTCAAGCCTCCAAAAATTTGAAATGTTTTCGGTCCAGAATTTGACACCAACTGCTGTCAGTTTCAGATAAACCACTCAATATCTCTCTTTCCTCTCAAAACCACATTCCTGACACACTTTTAGACCTTCTATCCTGACAAAGGGGGCTCTGGCCTTCAAAAAATTGAAAATTTTTAGATTCCTCTTCCTGACTGGAACAATTATTAATTTCTGGTAAGTCAACTTCACTGTAGATCTTTCCTATCTAAATGTGTTATTTTATTTGACCTTGTAATACTTTTTCCTTAAGTGTTTATATATATATTTGTTTTAAAAACTATATAACTGTGTGACTTACAATAAAATTTATTTTGTTTAGAATACTTAATTGGTTGCACCCTTTTCATAAGATTTATTTATCAAGCAAAGTAATTTAAACAAAAACTGTATATGTATTTCTGTTATAATGTAAATAATATTTGCATACCAATTTAACGCTACAGTCCCAGGACGCTGACAGTACAAACTGCTCCTGGCGTGTCTGACTCCAGTCTACAGAATAAACTTCTTTTTTGTGTTCCCGAAAAGTTTGTGGTGGTAACTGAGAACATGGGTAATTATTAGTATTATAGAGCCTTAGGTTACAAAACGTGCCAAATGCTTGTTAATAACATAATCCTTCAAAAAAATTCTGATCACTTTGAGAACTACCTGAGGGCAACTGACGTTCCACAATTGAAGCACACCATCGCCACTAGCACTGACTGCAATATTTGCATCAGTCTCACTCCAAACTACATCAAACAAACCATCAGCCCACTGGGAACTAGAAATTTCAACCAAGCTCCCATCTGGCATAAGTTCAAGGAGAAATAATGTTCCCCCACCTGAATAAATAAATTACAGTATATGTACAACTTCTTAAATGTAATATATAAAATTAACATAGAAAATATAAAAAAAATATTGAGGATAGTTTCAAAACATTACTACAGACTGCTTCATCATGAAAATAGAGAAATTAATTAATCAAGTTATACTTCATTTTATATTAATAACAATAAAAATCATAATCATATTATGTGTATTCCGAGATAAATATTTAGAAAGAATATTGCACAACAGTATATGAAAGGTAAGAGAAATCCTTACAAGTGGAAAGAGTTCTAAATTAGTTTTCTTTTAAATTAGCAAAAACAAAACCAGAAAAATGTACCCACATTTCCCTATATTGCTTCAAATTAAAACAATATAAATTAGAAAATACCATCTATATCTAAAAGGCATGTGTGTAAAATGTACGTGCATGTATAATAGATACACTGAACTGTTTCTCGACCACACTATAATATTTTTCTTCAAAAACTGAAACACAGTCATTGCAAGACATTGAGTAGATTTTCTATAAAATTGTTTATTGTATAAACACAATAAACCTTATGAAGGACAACAGCATCTCTGAAAATTGGAATCCTTGTTATAATTTTCATCTCTTATATAAGGTTAACCACAATTGATATCTTTCTTTTGTATCCATATTACAAATTTATATATAGATTGACAGTCAGTATGAGGTGCATACCTATCTCCTATGAAAGGAGGCTAGCACCTCCAAGTTTTAACTGTTTCCTATCCAACATAGTGACACCAGCCATCAATTTCAGTTAGTTATTAACTCATTACCTCTTTCCTATAGGAAAGAGAGGTGGATTAGCATGTCTTCCTGAGAATGAAGAACAATCACTATGTCAGACAGAATACAAGGTTCAAAGTATTTGAGATGATATCCTTCAAAATCAAGAGATAAATTGTCCTTCTCATCAAATTAAGCAACTGTTATGTGAAATATTAACTATGCTTTTGAAATAACAACATTAAGTACTCATATCCCTGCAATATTTCCACAATAGAGATCAAATAACTAATAAAAGTTTACATGAGCTTAAGTTATATAAAGAAGTGTGCTAAAAATTAAAGGAAAAGTTTAAAATGAAAAATGAAGCTCAATAGTCAAACATAAAGTAACTGTTAACTTGTGACATTGAATAAAATTTATAATTATGTGTAGATCTGAAAAGCAATTGAACACAACTAGTGTAACTGAATTTACACCTTTAGAAATTATAAATGAAATTATGTTTACATCAAGTTACAAGACTGTGAAATTGCTGTTACAAGATAATAGTAATAATCATTTCGAAATTCGCCAAAAAAAATTTGTTAATTTTAATTAAAGATTAACGAGTTAATATAACTAATAATACCTAGTGGTGTATAGTAATGAAACTTACCCGCCAAACCAAAATACTGGGATGTTGCAACAACTATTCTTTCCGGTTGGAAAGGAGAGAAACGAACAGAGTACCCATGACGGTTAGGTGTTAAAAATGTAGGCATCCTTTTCTTGCTGTAACCTACGTGAAATCAACTCAATTAAAAATACAAGTTAAAAATAATGAAAAAACTAACGTTTCTATCCATCGTGATAAAGAATATGCAACATATATTCTATTGAAAAGATTTAAGAAAACTGTTTTCATTTTTTGGGATTCAAAAAATTATTTCTACACTTGGCACATCTATTTTCTTCTCAAATATGTCATTCATTGAGTACAAATTCTGGCCTAATATAAATAAAAAAATACAGTTTATATATTTATTAACACATAAAAATGTAAGCCAAAAATAATTAGGTACAAAATTATAAAACTAGAGTAAAACGAAATTGCTTACGTGTTGTATAGTTCGTAATCACACCATAGTGTAATAGTTTCTTGTTTACGTTTTAATAATTATATGATCATTTTAACCTAATTTCAATACATTAGAACTTGGTAGCCGTGTGTACTCCATGTTTATGTACACAGTATAGGGAGCGGTGAAACTTCGTACTGATGAACAAAATAATAACGATCAGCTGATCGAGGGAGAACATTTAATAGACGGAGAAGTCGGGAAAACTAGCCATATTGTGAATGTAAATAGTTTAAGGGAAAGAAAGGTGTAATTCATAAATGATAAATTAATGTATGAAAGAAGAAACTACTACGTAGTCTGAAGTGGAGATGAAACATTAATTATTCGGCAATTATTGCTTTCAATAATGGCAGGAACATTGCATGTTCTTTATCCGACTTACTTGCCCCAACTCATGATGGTCTGCTTTATGTATTATTTGTTCGACCTCATAATATTTTCTTGATTCCTCGTCGTTCTCTATTCTGAAAGTAATGTTTCAACGGAGTGACAAATTTAATCAAGCGGACGTTTCCATCGCATTTACTACTCAGAACTACACATCCACAAGTTTAATCACTGTCGTGACGCAAAATTTATTTAATTTTTTCGTGACACATTTTATGACAATGTCGTTCAAGGGGCAAGAGAGAAGAAACAGTTTATTGAATCATACCAGCAGTATTACACTATAATGCTGTGATTTAAATATCCTTGGTGAACAGAAGTAGATATAAAAGCTACAATAACAGCATCTGGGCTGTTTACAGTTCACGCAGACAACTGTGAGGGGACACTAAAGTGGAATCATATAATGAAAGAAAACATATAAAGTAGGATGATTCACTTTGTAGGTGAAACAATGAAAATCCAGTTTTACCTTTGAGTTTTATTCAATGTTTATAATATTGGCTGTATGTGGGAAATATATTCAAGGGTTGCGCAGTATAGTGTCAAGATCAAATTGTTTTACAGTAAACAGTGAAAAATAGAGAATATTGTACTGCGCATCACCCTGGCACTTTTCATCTGGAACTCACTTCTTCTGTATTATCAAATATATGTGCTTAACGTAGAAGAATGTCATTTAATTTTAGGTTTCATGGAATTATATAAGCCATTTTACGTATTGTAGAACTAATGATGAAAGACGTGGCAATAAGGCTAAATTTAGTAGCATTACATGTCCCAGTTTATATCGGCGATATTTTAAGAATGTTCAATTCCATAAATTTTGTTATTGCTTCTTTTTTAACGAACAGAAAATCAAAACTTTTCACACGTCACGTTCTGTCACGTGACTGCAGCCTCAATCGCACACTGCTGTCACTTATCGTTTCAGTTCATTTTTTCTTCAATATACCAGTCTACATCTGTGTACCAATCAGCCGTACGTTACCCCTCTCTTCCAGGAAAAGTAACAAGTCTAAAACGAGAGACAGTAACATATAATACATTATACAGATTCTGTTTGGTTTATAAGAATAATACTGTATTGTACTGTTGAAGATGGTCTTTGATTACAACCATATATATGTGATTCTAAATATGATATAATCATTTAAGGCCGTGTACTTAGATACGCGCGACTTATTTGGCGTCATTAAATAACAATAAAAGGGCCTGACTCAAATAGTAAGTCATTTAAGTTTTTATTCAATCAAATAATTAAATTAAATGTGAAAAAGTAGGGTTGGCAGTTTTCAAATTCAATCAAATGATGATAACTCGTGTATTTATCTTTCTTTCATTTTAAATTTAGGTGTATTTTCGTAAATTGTAGAGGATTTTTTGAAACTCGACTGCGTTGAAAATGGAATTAAATTCTCTACAACTTTCCTTCTATGAGAAATTAGTTTATGGGCGACCATTTTGGAGATATCAGGAGTTGTACCTTCAAAATTGTTAGTTTTAATTAATTATTAACAATTAATAACAATACTTAAGATAATTAAGTAAAATAATTCTTTGTTCTATTGAAAAAAAAAGTGACGAGGGATCCTCAAGCGCCTTCATAACGTTTAAAACAGAATGAATATTGAAAAATGTAACATAGCGTGGCATCAAAATGTGTGCGAGCTCAGATCACAGATACGTGACAGCGCGTAACGACCCGTGACATCGCAGTGACATGACGACTCATGATACAAATGTGTCTCTGGCCCATAAAACAACATTGGAGGTAGTATCGCACACTTTTGGGACTTCACGTTAAATCGCGTGATAGTACGTGACGTGATGGCAATGTGTCTACACCTTTAACAACAACGCGACTGGCGCACTTTAATAAAACAAGTATAGTTTTCTAATATGGAATGTTGGGATTTACCATTGTAATTGGCCGAAGAAGAATGTTCCTATGACGCGTCAGTGACCAGCGACTCTGAAACCAGAGAGAGGAGAATAGACCCGAACGCTGCGGATACGAAATCGTTCCTTATATTCGAAGGAAAAGTATTATTTACAGCATTGGAAGATGAGGGGTTGGTGGAAGTTCTTTGTTAATTTCCTTGCATTTATGATTTATTCTGAACAAGCAACGAAGGTAGTTAAAGAGTTGGGAAATTAGTTATAATTGAAGGAGAAAAAGTGAAAACTAAAGTTGGTGGCGATATTGTAATTTTATCAGAGAAAATATTTGGAAGTCTTGTTAAATGGCATGAACACCATCTTGAAAACCGAGTATAATATGAGCATTAATAGAAACAGAACTAAACTAGTCGAGTAAAGTCTAAAGATTAGTTCTGGTGCAAAGGGCATCAGATTAGGAAGTGATACTTTGGCGGAAGTAGATGGATTTTGCCGTCTGTGCAATAGAATGAGAAGCAAAGTAGATATAAAAGTACGAATAGCACTAGCAAGGAAATCTTTCGCAGAAAAGAATAAATTGCTTAAATATAATATAAGTTTGGATATTAGTAAATCATTTCTAAAAGTGTTTTCGTAAATTGTAGAGTGCGTTCATTATCCTGTTAACGAAACTTGGACAATCGGAAGTGCAAAACAAAAAAGGATAGAAAACTTATAAATGTGGTCTTACAAAAGAATTATGAAAGTCAGATGGGCAAATCGAGTCACAAATCAGTAAGTCTTGGATCGAATTGGTGAAGAGAGAACATTATGTAGGACACTGACTAAAAGAACGATTGGGCTTGTAGGCCACATTTTGTGGTTCGTTAAATCAGTATTGGAGGGAAGCGTGTGGGTGAGAATAGCAGATAAAGACCAAAGTTAGAATATGTTAGGCAAATCAGGGTGGACGAGGGCTACAATAATTATGCAGAGATGAAAAGATTAGCGTAGTATAGATTAGCATGGCGAACTGCATCTGTGGACTGACAACCACAAAAATAACATTAATCATTAATCTACCAGAACTATGAAGGTCAATGCTTGGAGAGAAATAACGGATTCGTTGAGAGAACAGGTACGACAAAAACAATGGACTGTAATAAATAGTAAAGAGCAACAATAAAATGACCGTCAATAGAGAATTATTTCTTTAATTTATCATTTAATTTAAACTTATTTTAATAATTAAAATTTTGCGTTCATTAATTTACTCGCAAGTTCAGATCTTACATCTAGTTCTTAATTACTGACGTCATCCAAGAGTTAGATTACTACGACAATCATTAGGTTGACCCGGTTTTGAAGTTAGATGCTACATACTGTCACGCTTATCGTGGATTTCACGTGCACAGTTTGAACCAAAGTGTAGTATAAAAGTTAATTCTTCAAAGCCGCAGAGATAGAGAGAGAGAAGCCGCGGTTATGCGCTTATTTTCGAAGCATTGAGAGAAATAAAGGATAGATTACTTGGATCGACCTGCTGCGGAAGAAACGACAAAGGTAAAAAAACTGCTCGATAAGTAAAAAAGGTCAGGTATTTGTAAATTTTCAATTATAAGTAGAACAATTGAAAGTTTCCCTCCATCAATGGTGGAGGAGACCTATCCTACAAGTGTCCATATATTTAGAAGCAAATTAAACTAAACAATAAATAAAAAGTATAGGGAAGAAAACAATTTTTTTAACTTAATACTTTATATTTCTTCAGTGAATTTATTTAACAATAGAGGTTAAGTCGATGAAGTAACGTAAGACCTGAAGTAACCTGACTTGTTAAATATTTTGGACAAAGAAAATAAGTAACATACAACTTAAATTTAATATGTTATATTTTAAAAACAAAAAATTGATGAGAGGCATTCCAGAAAACAAATGCAAATTTAGTAGCTATTTGCTATATATAATTTTATCTTTTCACTTTCCTTTATTGACCTGGATAAAACTCAGTGCACCTGCACTAAACACAATATGTCCCAATTGTTGGTATATTAACGATTAATAATTAAAGTGAGTATTCCTGAATAAACAAATAAGCCCCCTTTTATGGATTGATAGCAAATTCATTACACTACTTTAGTTTTATTCATATTGTCGAATAAGTTTGCGTTACATAAAAGTTTTAAAGACGTAATAATATGTTTACTTAATTAACTTAGATGAATTTCCTAAAATACATTTAGGAAGTAACAGAAAGTCTGATCCAAATTTTTGGCAAAGCAATTCTCTGAGACTACGAGCTGGATATAGGCGACACTTATAAATATTTTTGATTATCACCTCCTCGACGAGGAAAGGGTTTCATCATGTTAAAGTGCAATTTAATGCCTGGTCGCTTACAGAAACACGTGTCGCAGCTTAGTCAGAATTCATTTTACAGGTCGGGGCAAAACGAACTGCTTGAAAATATTTTACTAATATTACTCGTGTCCTAAATTCCACTGTTCCTTGCTTTCTGTATGAAGCGGCATCTATAAACAGTTAATTTAAAGTTCTCATACAAGTTTTTATTCAAGTAATGTGAAATGAACCTGACCGAGGAGGGGAAAACAAATGGAATGTATTCGTCTTAAATTGCTTTCACTGTAAATACGAAGATAAAATGTGAAGTAATTTTTAACTTTCAGTGCCACGATTAGACTGACTTTGAGAAGAAATGGCGCGGTATGTGAAACCCAATGTGCTGAATGCTCCGTCTTGTCAACAGCAATTCTTCAAGAAGGGAAAGACGTTAAATCAAACGATTTAAAAATAAGCTTCTTTATTTTCAAAAGCAAAACCTTGCATAGTGATTGGTATACGGGAATTGTGCCCAGGAAAGATTCAGGTTTCCGAGAACATACTGATCACTGTTCAAAGAAGTGTATGATATATCTAGAGACCATTTAAGAAAAGTACAGAATTCGAGTACTACTCATTAACCATAGTTGGTAGTACTGACATAAATGGTACTGCACAGTTTATAGTTTTTAGTTGATTACACTTTTTAAATCCCAAAATAAGTGTTCCACGATAGGCAGAAGTAAAGGCCAAGACCTATCGAATTGAGTGAAGCAATATATGGGTAGGGCCTATGTCTTTAAAATATTGTGGCAATTTTTACCAGTTGAACGCCGTCAATGAGTAGGAAAGAAGATTAGTGCTGTATCACTACTAAAAGAATCTAACCAAATATCATAGCATTGGTCAACAACGAGTGATATGCAGCAAAGTGCTTGGACGAGGCCAGATCCTGTCAATACTACCGGGCACAAAATTCGGCGAGTTATGGTACTATGTGGACGTTCGTTGGCTAAGCCGTGGAAAAATATTTCAGTGTTTCATTGAACTAATACAGAAAAAAAAAGTTTTTTTTAAAAAAAAATGAACCAAACACTTCCCTGGATTGAAATGAAGAATGGAACGGGACAACACGCTTTCTAATATAACAACTCATTTAAATGAGTTGAATTCACTACAGGGAGAGTCACGAGTTTATCCTCCAATTCTTGGTAATTTCAATGTGGTGGCAACTTCCCTTTAATACCATAGGAAGGGATTTGAAAGGGGAGGATGCGGAAGGGTAGAGCTAGGTAGCCAAGGTTTAAATAGGGTCCCGGGGATATGGTTTAAATATCCTACTCGGCATTCGCTTAAAAGCGATGCAGGGCAAACCCTAGAAAACCTGCATCAGGTAGGTCGGGCATTCAAAAACTAAATGTTAAATAGAGTCGAAGCATTTTCCCCACTCGCAAGAAAATTTCCCAGAGAAACATGGCCATCTAGGAAAGAAATATTCTCACGATGTCGATAGATTAATTCAAGAGGTTCGCATTGTCAAAAGACGAGAAAATCATGTTCAGTCTGATTGAAGATGTGTTTGTAATCGCAAAAGTTCCCTTGGACTTACAGGAAACTCAGTATTCTCCAATTCTACCAAGAACAGAGATGTTATTCTTAATTTTTATGAAAGCGTGGACGTAAATATATGTAATAACATAAGAGATAGGAAAAAAAACTTCCAGAATGTTTACTAGCACATACATAATCGTGACCTATGTGAACAAACATTTTCTGTTATCAAATTGAATAAAAATAAATTTCGTCCTTGCTTAGGTGATGAACACTTAGAAAACGTATTACGAGTTCAACTTCAACATGAAATGACTCCAGTACTTGAAAATATTGACATGAGGTGCACATGGCACATTAGCACTTTCGTTGCTATTATTACTTTATTTATTTAATGATATTATTTTAGGAGCGTGCTAATGTGTCTATATCTCTTCGGCAGTAATTAAATGGGAAAATTTTGAATTATTTAGTGTATGTTTGTTTTATTAGGTTACAAATAAATTTAACTGTACTTTATATGAATGATAAAATAATTAAAATTAGGATATATCAATTCTTTTTTTAAAAAAAAATATTTAACAGAATAACGTGACTCTTGGTAAAAGACCCGGATTCCTTTTGAGTTGTATCGTAGACGATCTCTAGACTTTGTCATGCGCCAACAGCTAATGGCAAGTGTTTTCTGTGTCATGATCGTCAAAGACATTGCTTGTATTGTATTTATATTTGAAAGTCAAAGCAGACCAGGAAACGTTTGTGGACACTTGAGGTTTTATCGGAGGGACCTGTGTTTGACAATAATCTCAACCAATTGCATTGCTTCCCACCTCCAGGATAGATTTTCGTAATCGATTTATTAACGTTACTTAATCACGATGATTTTTTGTTTTCGTTGAACCTCATATGGAGAGAAAAAAATTATACAAAAAGAAAATTAAAGAGAACGTAGATGCATACCAGCTAGACTAGGCTTACGATATTTCAAGCGTCCACACTACACAATGTTGCGCAACCTTAACTCTCCCATTTATGGCAGCACACAAATCTTCTGTGATTTTTTTGTCTGGTAATTCTATCGACGCTATCTGAAATCAACCCAATCGGTCTGTAGAGAAGAATGTTAATAATTTATTTAAAATTGGTCGCCTTCATGGAAGCATTTGTACAGAATAAAATCCCTTTTCATTGGGCTCGTTCATCATAAGGTCAACCTCGGCTGTATGGTGTAAAAAGTACTGTAAATTTGCGTCCCACTTTAGCTGGAATGCGTTTCTAGATTTGAGATTGGTTATTGCTTCGGAAGTATCGACACACTACCGTTGTAATGGGCCAATACTGTTGGAAGTGCATTGTTGCATGAACATTTTGATATTACTAATGTTGTAATAAATTATTTGTTTTTTTCCTGGAGGTTCGTATATTTGTTTACCAGGAGTCATATCCGTCAATTCATCACACGCAACAAGATCGAATTTATTAGCAATAATAAAAGGAGACTCGTCTTTAGGGATTTTATAATTAAAAATTGAAATTTATCTCACGTGTGTAAAACATATTTAGTATAAATTTGACATAAGTCATTATTTAATTATAAACATTAATATTTACAATAAACTAAAATAGATAAAGTTTTATCCCTTAGTTTGACCTCCACAGATGTATATTATAAAACAATTAAAATAACGTGATAAAATCATTTTCGTTTATAGAAGTAGATGGAGTATGACTAATTCAATTTTTAGTCATGGAAGTTGATGGAGTATGTCTAAATTTTTCTGTTAAATTCTGACATATGGTCAATTTCCACTAATTGTATTAAAGGATTTCATTTTTTAAAATTTTTTACTTCTAGCGCCTTCCACGATGAACGGAGAGAGCTGTGGTGAAGTGTGTGTTTAAAGACTTGATTATAATAACACTATTGTTTATTACACAATATCATTGAATATATTTGGGCAGATTTTTGTATCGCTAAATATTTTATAAAACTTCATACGCATCGTACTGGCTCCATAAAACGCTGCGTTGGTAAACTAACATTATTCTAAATTGATCTGTGATTTTATATATGTGTATATATAAACATATTTACGTAACCTGAAGTTATTAACACCTATGTCCTAGAAATTATCGCTATTTTATTAATCACATACAAAAATGTAGCATGAATAGGGAAATAACGAAAAGAAATTTTAATTGTTGTAGGTTAAATTGAGAGTAATCAGAAAAAGTACGCCTATAATGCAATGAAAATTAATGAGAGGATCCGTTTCCAGAACAATTTCTCTCTGATTCATTTAAATAAACCGGAAGAACATTAAAATAAATGTAATGACAATGTTAGTAAAAATTATAATAAAAGTACCAATTGCTTATTTGACCACAGAAAAAAAACATTGAAATTATCATAAACTGAACCTATTTGCATATTCCTCAATTGAAGAGTCTTAAGCACTCAGTGCATGCAAAAGACATAGGCCTACGTGCTAGACCAAATTGTTCTTAAAGTATTTAAAATGAAATAATAATTAAAATAATAAAAATGACAATACGTCAAAAACAATTTAACAGTTCGCGAAGGAATTAAATACTAAATTACAATATCAAGACACCTCTGTTCCTGTTTTGAAAGGTGTTTCTGGCGTTTTGGCCATTTATTTAGTAATTAAAATAATGTCACAGAAATCTAACTATTACTATAATAATATTACTAATAATAAAATATACAAATTATTTGTTCTTTTATGGGAACATAGTTAACACAAAATCTGACGTAACAATCTAACGTTAATGCCCGGCGTAACAAGAGGCCTCAGTAAAAATGACCTTTTCGAAGAGCCAGCAAGATCATGGGCTGTGGACTCGAAGCAAGACCCTCAATCTTTTTCGAAAATCAATAGCACCTTTCTTACCTGTTTTTAGAAGCCCTGGCATGTTGAGTGAAATGATATGAGTTCTTGTTAGGAGTCTGTAAGAAAAGACAATTGCTGAATTAGGAAAAAATATCAGAAAATTAGACTATACATTTTATTCCTTCTTATTCGTGTAGGGTACGTTTAAATTCAAAACATTAATTTTAATAAATAGTAATTATTGTATACTCATTTTCCTTTTAATTTATCATTTCGCACCTCTCTCGTACGTAGAACCATACTCGCTGATATTTTACAAACTTGACTATAATTATTATAAACAAGGAAGAGAGAGCTCTGGAGGAGGCTACCTTTAAGGATTCCTTCACATCTCTATGATTTTTTGAAGTAAGGTTCCCGCATGCCGAGGCACTTCGGCCTGCTTTGAAAGGTGTATGTTCCGAGGTCGCAGTCTTTTGGCATACGGTAAGAGTTGTCCGCTATTCCTATTGGAATAGTCGGCCAGCTGCCTCCTAAACTGGTCAAGGCACGGCAATGTGAAAGCTGCGCCCCAACATCAAACCCCTCTCCCGCCATCGGTAGGGCGTGGGACAAGTACCAAATTCCCGACCAACCTGATCCAGGTTTTTCTAGGGTTTTCCCTGCATCACTTTTAGGCGAATTGCCGGGTAAAATCCGTAAACCATAGCCCGGGGGCCCTAGTTAACCCTTGGCTACCTTTCACTCCTTTTCCTATGCTATAAGAGGGGAGTTGCCACTACGTGGATTACCCTATACATAGCCTGTCTACTCCTTCAAAAAAATTATTATAATACAAGGTTTTCTAGGGTTTGTCCTGCATTACTTTTAGGCGAATGCCGGGTAGGATCCTTAAACAGTAGCCTGGGGTGCTAGCTAACAGTTTGCTACCTTCCTCTACCTTTCCGCTTCTCCCCTTTCAAATGAATTCCTATACTATGAAAGGGGAATTGCCACCACGTGGTTTGCCCTCATGTAGCCTGTCAGTCTAATAATAATTATTATAATACAAGGTAGCCTGTGGGAGCTGTTCTCAGCTCTCACAGGAGGAATCTTCCTGAAGAGATGAAAGGGCTTGCTTCGGGGATATGTTCTTCTCTATTTTTTTTAACTAAGGTTTCCACAAGCCGAGGTACCTCGGTCAGTTTTTAGAGGTGTATGTTGGGCATACCGTAAGAATTGTCATCTATTCCTATTGGAATAGCCGGCCAGCTGCCTCCTAAATTGGTTGAGATGTCGCAGAAATCCCCTCGGAAAGGCGTTGTTTAAGTACCAAATGCCTGACCTACCCGATGCACGTTTTTCTTAGGTTTTCCCTGCATCACTTTTAGGTAGTAGGGCCGTAGTTAACCATTGGCTACCTTGCTCTAACTTTCTGAATCCCCCCTTTCAGTCCCTTTCGTATACTATAAGAGGGGAGTGGCCACTACGTGGTTTACCCTATAAATAGTCTGTACACACGCTTCTTCATCATTAAAATAAAACACTGGATAAGACATAAAAGTGTTATACCCAAATTAAATCTACATTAATTAATGAATTTATTCAACCATAATTGGGCTTAATAACGGCGGTAGTGTAGAGTTTGAAAATATTTAATTGTTAAACTGTAAATATCACGAGGTAAGAAGTTTTGAAATAAAATAATTTTAACTGCGGTATAATTTTTATGATAAATATCGGATATGTTAAACTATATCGAACTCGTGCAATAAACTGGCCCATCGAGTTGTCATCGAGACACGTTTTGGGATTCGATAACAGAGTGGGACTAACGATCGAATACCTATCCGATCAACCTGTCCCTGGTTTCCCCAAATAATTTATGCAAAGTGTGAAGAGAATTGGTAACGCTTTGGGACCAAATTATGTCATAGAATATGTCAGTAAGAATAATATCGGTAGCTAATAATCCATCATGAACGTTATACAGCACGAAAAAATGCTATAAGGCATTACTCCAGAGTATTTATAATGCAAGTATCACGCAGGGTGAAACACTAGCCATACAGTTAATTCCGAAAGAAATTGCCCTCTTTACTTCGTGGTTTACGTGGTTGCACCCTAAATTTTTCGTGATTGGTTCTGCTATCGCGTGGAGAACTTATTTATTAAGTTCCCAGTTGATTCTTAATTGTTTC
The DNA here is from genome assembly GCA_037074705.1 of Zhengitettix transpicula. Taxonomy (NCBI): domain Eukaryota; kingdom Metazoa; phylum Arthropoda; class Insecta; order Orthoptera; family Tetrigidae; genus Zhengitettix; species Zhengitettix transpicula. The sequence continues at coordinate 164,370,398 of CM073591.1, forward strand.
TTGTGTGTCTATGGTTGTTGTGCCTTTTCTGTGAAAATTTATATGAAAAATACAATTTCAAGCCATCTTGATCCAAGATGAGTTAGTGATTTTTGTTGTTTTATGTCGTAAACAGTAGTGATCAATTTATTTACACATATTCAGATGTTTGAAGAGTTGCTTGTCCTTGCTTTCTCCCGGTGAAACAAGATGTATATAAAACAATTTTCGTGTTGAGACAAAGTGGGGCATGATCCCATAGGAAAAGGAAAGAGGCACGGCTGCTGTTCTGACAAGTAGCCTATACAGTAATTTGTTACTTCAAGGAAAAATAAAGAATGAGACAGAATAAAAGCAGCTGTACAGGAAACGAGGAAGAGGAAAAATATCTGGTGGGCAATATGCAGTAGTGGATGATGAGCAGTACATTGGCGAAAAAATTTATATTTATAAAATGTATGTGTTATAAAATACTATTTGTGATAGAAAATAAAGTGTTTTTATATATCAAGTATTATAATATCTCTAAAGTATATAAAAATGTAAAACTTAAACACTTGAAAAGTGGGTGATCATATTGCTCCATCCCCGTGGGTAATACGGTCGCTTCTATGGAATTTATTACAAAATATGAATAGCTTTAAATTTTTGATTAAAAATTCTCCAAATAATCATAGCACTAGCTAACAACTCTACAAAATATATGAGTAATGTTTTTATTTCGGACTATTGCGATTGTTAACTATAATACGGATAAATACACCCTAGGGTGATAATTTTGTCCCGGTCTCTCTTAATAATAATAGTCTGAGTAAGTACGCTTAATTTGTTATAACTCAGAGTGCGATCTGTTGACATGATAGCTGAGACAAAATGGTGCCTCAGCCATTGCAATCGAAGTCGCAAAGTGAAATATTTTATATAAAAGGAAAATATATATGTACATATATTCTCTTATTTAAAAATATTTTTCTCAACAATACGAAAAAAAACTATACAAAAATTACAGAAAATATGAAACCAGTAAAGATATGATACTTGAATCTCAGTTGATTTTTTATTCGTAGCTACTCTGTTTGATTAACAATATACTGTTATTGTTTAATATTGTTGATACGTGAGTATTAATCAAGTCACCAATCGTTGTGCGAATGATCGTTTGACCAAATCCCCATAACATCAAAACATCCGAGACGTGGAATAATAATTAAACATCAATTAAACAAGTTCGGAAATTGAAAAGTAGTTATAGAAATGATTATTGTTAAAAATAAATACTATTAATAATAGTAAGCGTGTTGCTTTGCTAGGTTACGTTTTGTTAGAAAAAGTCTTCGCTAATAATTGTTTTCGAAACATTGCAGTTTCCTTTTCCAGTTGAGTACGGTTTTCAGTAGTTTTTATATCGAAAGTGAAATTTTTGTTTCAGTGTCCGGGATAGTTTTAAATGTACCACAATGAAGCTGTGCACCGTCTGAAAGGTCGTGGAAGCCTACAAGTTCCGCTGTGACAGTTGTATGGGGTGGATGTCATCCAATTTGCAAGCTAGTTGCGTTGCTGCTCTGATCCGGTTAGTGTTGATCTAGTTAGAGGGAGAAACCCGGCAGGTGGGGCCCGCATATAAATGGCCCTGGCAGGTGCACCAACCTCGCCCTCACTTCTGGTGGGAACAATCACTCAACACTTCCTTTCGACGCTGTAAACAGATTTTGAGCAACAAACGAGCCATGATCCCTCTTCTCTTCGTGGTTTACGTGGTTGCTGTCAAGGTCTTCAAGAAGACAACCCCTAATGGTATGCATATTTAAATTTTCTTTATATTATTCAAATTTTGCACGTTTTTAAAAACTTGACAAGGTTGTTTAAGAAGATTTTTAATCTTAAGCATATTTCTTGAGAGTTCTATGTGAACATTCTATATTCAGGATAGGATTTACGAAGTCTTTGTTTTATTTAATTTGTTTGCCCACTAGATTGTCCAAATTTATCAACTCTACATTAATTTATTTCCACATACTTCTTAAAGGAGCTCATATTCAGGATAGGATTCATGACTTCTTAAAATTGCTATACTTTGGTTTAATTTGTTTGCTCACTAGAACGTCCTAATTCAGCAACTCTATATTCATTTATTTCCATACTTATAACCTCAACATTACCGGTATTTACACCGCGATGCAACAATATTGGAGCGTTAAGCCTGGCATCTGTAGAGCAGTAGACTGAAAGGACTCAGTTGTTTTGTCTAGGACTTTAGCGATAACATGGTATTACAACCAACTTAGAGCTGGATCCGTAAACTTTGCAAAATTATTTTGGCCTTAGTTGTGATAGATTAATCGTTATTTTTAATCCAGGCAAGGTCACCGTCTACCTTGGAAAACGTGACTTCATCGACCATCTTGACCATGTCGACCCAATCGATGGCATCATCGTGGTTGATAACGACTACCTCAGAGGCAGGAAAATCTTCGGCCAGGTATAATTCATGTCTGAAATTTTCTGATATCCTCTCTTTGAGAAACTGTTACCGACACTAAACTTTGTTCTCAGCTGACGACCACTTATCGCTATGGACGTGAGGAGGATGAGGTCATGGGACTTAAATTCAGCAAGGAGATGACCCTTTCCAAGGAACAAATTGTGCCAGCTAAGGAAAAACAAGAGCTTACTCCTATCCAGGTTTCTATCGTGCTTTATTGTACTATAACTTCTGCAGCTCTATGTTTCTTTAATGATTAATTATTAATTTTCTACCCTCTCAAAATAGGAGAGACTTATGAAGAAGTTGGGCCCTAACGCTTTCCCATTCACATTCCACTTTCCTTCCAACTCCCCATCATCTGTGACACTGCAACCTGCAGAGGACGACAGCGGCAAGCCCCTGGGAGTCGAGTACAGCATCAAGACCTACGTGGGAGACCACTCTGAGGACAAGAGCCACAAGAGGTCCTCTGTTACACTCGCCATCAAGAAGGTAATACTCTCCAAGAATATCAAATAAATATTATTGGTATATCATTCTCATATTAAGTCGGGAAAATAATTTGATAGTTCTTTCGTTTATATCTAACAAATTTGCGTTACTGGCAAAGTTGGACACCGTAACGCTATAATATATTCTCACATTTCGGTTTATCCAAGTTTTGACGAAATGAAACCCTGATTATTTAATATTAATAGCAAAAGTTTTGAAAAGTCAGAAAGTAAAATTATTCTTAGTTAAGTCCTTTCCCAAGTTGTAATCATCTTCTAATTTACTGACCCGCAGCTGCAATACGCCCCCGCCACCCGTGGTCGCCGTCTCCCTAGCTCTCTTGTGAGCAAGGGATTCACTTTCTCTCAAGGCAAACTGAACCTCGAAGTGACCCTGGACCGCGAGATCTACTACCATGGCGAGAAACTGGCAGCAAACGTTATCGTCAGTAACAACTCTCGCAAGACCGTCAAGAACATTAAGGCAAGTTCGACCCAGTATCAGTACACGACAGGTACTTTTCCCGAACGAAACGATAACTTGTCTTTTTACTCTGCCAGGTGTACATTGTGCAACACTGCGAGGTGACTATGGTGAACGCCCAGTTCTCTCGACATGTTGCCAGCTTGGAAACCCGCGAGGGATGCCCCGTTACTCCTGGAGCATCCTTCACCAAGGTGTTCTACATGGTTCCTTGCGCTGCCAGCAACAAGGAGAAGTACGGCCTCGCCCTCGATGGTTACCTCAAGGTACTCAGATCTTTAAATACTTTCGAACACAAATTATTACAAAAATAATTAAGGCAATGTAAAATAAGATTAATTGGAAAAATTAGGGTGTATGGTTTGATGATTTGATAATTAACAGCAGTTTTCACTACGATGATTGTAGGAGGATGACGTGAACTTGGCCTCATCAACCCTGGTGAGCGAGGGCAAGAACCAGACCGACGCCGTGGGCATCGTCATTTCCTACTCGCTCCGTGTTAAGCTTAACTGTGGCACTCTGGGAGGAGAGCTGGTCACAGATGTTCCCTTCAAGCTGCTGCACCCTGCTCCAGGTACTTTTCACTTAATATCTCTGACGAAATTTTAAATTTTGCATTTCTGAACGTTTTTTTTATTTGAAAATACAATTGTATAGGGTATTCTGCATTTAAAAAAAACGTTTGGTAATTCTTTTGGTATCTATTGCGGTTAGGTTTACAGAACCAGAAAAACTTGTTAAGGATTAAGATTGTATTTTCATCGTTACAATCAAATGGTAGGCTTTTTATCATAGCTTGAAGAGGTCAAAATATAACTTGCTGTGTTATTTAGGTTCGATAAAGACAAATGCATTTAAATGTTCTTGGAAGAGTAATTCAAGCAAATTTTGCAATTATACATGCCTCAAAAGTTTACGCACTAATGATTTGTCCAGATGACGAATTCCTAAATGACAGAAGAAATACAAATGGACTGTGTGGACATTGTAGTCTTTTCATTTTCATTCTATATCGTGCGCTGGAAATTTAAACTAAATTCACTCCATTAAATGCCATTTCACGTCACTGATTTCTGGGCAGAAACTAACGAGTATATCTTCTGTGACAGGCACAGCTGAACGTGAGAAGGCTCAGGCCATCAAGAAGATGAAGAGCATCGAGCGTTCCCGCTACGAAAACTCTTGCTACGCCGCGGACGACGATGACAACATCGTCTTCGAGGACTTTGCCCGTCTTCGGCTCAACGAGCCCGAATAAACCAAACATCCACCAGTTAGTCGCCCCCACCTCCTACAAGAGCTCTCAATTCTCCGAGGAGGCTCTTTTTAGTTGTAATTCCATTATTCACCTAGCACTCACTGCAAAACGTATCCACTTAGCCATCTTCTTGTAGCAGCATGAAACACCAAAACTATTCTTCACTTCCATGTCCATACCTTTCCCTAACCATTCCACGACATTGTGTAACAACAACGTAACACTTTGGCCCGCCAGAATTTCGGTATTGTGGTTATCGCTGTCTCACTACAGTTTAGTACCTCGGGTTGACGAGACTAAGTAGGTAATAGTTGTTCTCTGCACGGACTTCATGACAATATATCTCAAGTAAGGGGCACAAATATCGCACGTGTGATTACTAGAGCGGTGGTGATCAGGTCGGACAATATTTGATGCTGAATTGTAGATTCTAAGGAAGTAGACAACTCAAATAGATCTATCTGACTCCGTGCAGTTGTTAATCTTTCAAGTAGATGAGCGCCGACTGAATATTACCGAAATTGTTGCCACTAAGACGCGATTTGGAAGGCAGTAAAATAAAGGTTAACTTAAATCAGTGGTCAATCGGGCCAACCAATAAAAAAAAAGTAACATAAAGCTACAAAAAAAGTGAAAAATTAGTCGAAATAAATATCACAAAAAAAAAGATATGTAGGCATTAATAACGTATGGCAAACGAGTAACCATCCTACGTTGCCTTAATACCTAGTAAATGTGTACCATCTGTTTATTACTTTCAAAGAACCATCACTCGGAAAAGATTAAGCGTTATATATGTCCTACTACGAGTAACTTTTAAGGAAACAAGTCAAGTAAAGCAGAACAGAGAAATTAGTTTACGACCCTAGTTTTTCTCTTTTTCCCTGTCCTGTTGTATTATGCTAATTTCAACAAAGAATCTCACCAGAAGTGACATATCTAAACGTGTAAATAAACTAGAGCTTAGTAACTCTTTAACGAAGTCAACTGAAATTTTATTTATTAATGGTTGTTTCTTAAGTGCAATGCTTGAGTTAATGTTTAATCTGTTGAAAGTTTGTTCTGTTTATTAATTTCTCGTTCTATTTGATTGAGAAGTTAACCTAATTTTGTGATAGTTGAGTATTATTGCTGAGTTATAATTCTTTATGCTGAGTTTAATGTTTATCAAATAAAAATGACATCATGATATATTTGTTTTAATTCTCTTATCCCAAAACATGGTATTCACCAATCAGCCCATCCACTTTTATGTAATCATCTAAACCTGCTAAAGTATTTTCCAAAATTATTATAACGTTCAGGATATTAATTATTGCAATATTCCGAATGATGAGGTTCATGACAAAACGCTACAATCGTACTTACTACACTTCTTGAAACAAGGATCTTAACGCACAACGTAATATTTCTTCCTAAAATCTGATTAAAAGTTAAATGGAAGTATTAAATGTAAAATGAAGTAATATATCATTTATTTATACAAATGGCTTCAGGTTGAAGATTTCGAGAACACGGTCTCTCATTCTGCCTAATGAATTAATAAATTAGTAACTGCAATTAAGCTTATACTTTTAAAAAAATTATTATTAGTTAGTGATCAGAATATAGAACAATGTGCTGCCTTAAGAGCATTGGTGCTCCTTATTGACACAACATCAATGATTCGAACCCGGGACCTCTGTGATACGGGGCAATGACCCTGACCACTACACCACCAACTATACTTAGAATAATATGTCAAAATTTATTAATGACGTACCAAACAAAAATAATTTTTTAATGTCTTTAATTTCTTTTTCCCACAAATTAAATCTTCCAATAATTTACCAGAATTTAAAAACCGTTTGTACTCCATTCACTTCAGAATGAGTATATTTTATAATACTTTTCCAGGCAAACCAATCCAATCCATAATCGTTTTGTTCAAAAACGTGAAGTATCCAACATTCAGACATTGGTCTATTTGTTGAATTTTAAAAGATTGGTCACTTTTACCAAAATAATTGCAAGTTGGTGTACTTCTTAAAGACTGGTGAACTAATATTTTTTTTTTAGAAAAATCCTGAACTTTGTTCTCCTTTATAAAAGAGATTACCATGTTTCTGGTCTGTTTTCCAAAGTTCTGCGACATATTTCACCCGACCTTCCCTGTACTCTGCACTCTGGAAAGGTGATGTCCATTGTCTTTTGGGATTCGCAGGGTATAATATTCATAGATTTCTTTGAAAATGACACAACTATAACTGGGCTCTATAATGCTGCTCTGTTGAATCGTTTGAAACGGGTGCTGATTGAGAAACGACCAAGATTGACGCTCAAAGAAGTGCTGTTTCACCAGGACAATACACCAGCGCACACAGCAGCAGTCTCAATGGCGAAAGTGTACGAGTAGGGATTCGAATTGGTTTCTCATCCACCCTATTCACCAGACCTAGCATTAAGTGACTTCTTGATCCATAACTTGAAAATTTGGCTTAGTGTGAAGAAATTTTCATCAAAAGAGGAAGTGATCGAGGCTGTGACGGAGTATTTTTCAGAGTTTAACAAAACCTATTTTTGTGATGGGTTGAAAAATTGGAAACACGTTGGACCTAGTATATAACCAAGGAAGGAGACTATGATGAGAAATAAATTAAGTTTATAAAAAAAATTCTTTTTGTTACATTTTTACCAGACTTATCAATCAACCCTCGTATGATATAAAATAATCTGGAAATTTTTCTGTAACATACTTAGCTACAGTAATTTTGTATTTGGGGAATAACCCATAATCTTTGATATAAATAATTACTTCTAACGAAATTTGGGGAATAACCCATTTGGGAATAACCCATAATCTTTGATATAAATAATTACTTCTAACGAAACTATTGTTTGTTTATACGTTATAGGTAAATTAGACAAGGAATGTAAATACGTGATATAAGCCTACAGAATGAATGGAATAAATGTGATGAACATGAAATGTGGTGTCGGTGAACTAATTTGGCATAATCTATGCACCTAATTATAGATCTCAATCTGCACGAATACGCTCGAATAGCGATCAGCTCTCATTTGAGAGCCACTGTCTCATTTTAATCCGCACTACTTTAAATCATTCTGTAGCTTTAAATCATGTAATGTATTTAAATTCGCCGTCTATGGCTCTATGGAAGTTGCGTTACAATAACGGCAACTTGAGTATTGGGCGTAAAATATTTTGGAACCGTAATCCATCATTGGGTGCAAATTCAAACCAACAGGCAAAGTTGGTCTAATCTATTTGCTTTATTATGCTGTGGTCAATTAATGTGTGTAATTGCTGGAAAACATGGTATGTAAATAATTAAGAATAGTTTAATGTAATTGTCTCTTAAAATGAAAAAAATTATGTCTGATTGAAAATAATGAATAAGAAAGTCAGACAATTCAGACAAAAATTGTAATTGTATGGTTCTTTAAAAACTAATAATAATCTTGCATAACAAACATTTGACAGTAACTAATTATTTATTTAATTCGTAATAAAAAAAAGTAATTGGATAACATTGATTCATTTCAAATTTTCAGAACGTGCTTAATTATTCTATTTCAAATGCAAATGAATTATTTTAACCTGAAGTAAAACAATTTAATCTCGATAAGGTCCAAATTTGACACTAGTAACACCGTGGCATGTCTGTGTTTAAAATATTTTTCGATTTAATTTCTGTTCATATTACTCTCCCAACTCTTGAGTGCGTGTTAAACATAAAGCATATTTCAACGAGTTCTCTGAATTGCAAATACAAACTTATTGCGTTTTGCAGCAGCTCATAAAGACGTTTATAATAACACTACTGAGTTCTCACGGACACGGCGGGTTAGGCTTGTCACTTAGAGAGGTAATTAAGCTATTTATCATTAGTCACATGAAGAGGTCGCCTGCACCCTGCTTCTATTAATCACACAGGAGCTGGCTGGAACTGGTTTACGTCCCCAATCGAGACAAGAATCCGCGACCATAACGAAATTAGAGGCACTGCAGAAGAATGTTCTGGCACTGGATCTGCAAGTATGTATATGCAACTTTTTTATAAGTGACACCAAGAGTATTGAAAATATTCATGCAACGGTATCTGAGTATAGTTTACAACTGCATGAATAATTCAGAATGTGAATTAAATCCAACAACCCACAAGATACATTCCAAATGAAAAAGTTCCGTTTATAAGGTTTATTGGTTTAAGGTTTTCTGTTGTTCCTGTTTATTTCAAAGTGACTATGACTAATTTCATTACAATATAAAGAGTCAAAAGTGGATTAATCTATGGATATGGAATGTTCTGTCCCTTCTTCGACAAATTAAACATAACAGGATAATACGTGCTAAATACTACTGTGACAGAAAAGGCCTTGACAGGATAATTTTAGACATTGGCTGCCATGAAACATTATCTACCGTCGGAAATTAATATAAAAGTGACTTGTGATCCTAGTACTAAATGACAGCCTTTGAGTATTCGACGACAACAAATCACAATAAAGGAACACTAATAAGAATGGATAGTGTTCTGTTATGAATTATTCAAGCTCATTTGTGAATGCAAACAAAGCAAACCCAATCTGTGTAGCACATTGTATTCGAGTAAGTCGGTTTCGAAAAACAATGAAGCAGTGACGTCACAAGAATACTAGCGGTTGAGTGAAATTTATGTTACCTTATCTGAATGCACAGTCAGTCATCCATCCACTGCAGAAGCAGGATAACTCCTACGAAAATTTTATAACTCTTCCTTTTATAAATTACTCAAGCACATTTGTGAGTCCAAGACATGGTGACATCAGCATTCATCAGCAAAACAATTCACTGACACTTTTAATTTTTCACAGAGATATTTCTACCAACGTTAACAAACAAAAGATCCCTATATTTATGCGCATTTAAATTAGATTAATTATTAGATGTTAATATTTTATTATTTTTTGTATAAGTAAGCGTGAATAAAGGGCAACCTTCTTCATTTGATGTGAAATTATATCACTTTCAGGATTTATTCATTTTTTCCGGTCAAATAATCATTCCTTCTTCAGGTTGCTAGCGTAGTATTTTTGTTTTAGGGTAACAGGCTACATGAGGGTAATCCACATGGTGGCAACTCCCCTTTAATAGCATAGGAAGGGATTTGAAAGGGGGGATGTGGAAGTTTAGAGGAAGGTAGCTAAGGGTTAACTAGGGCCCCCGGACTATAGTTTAAGGATCCTACCCGGCATTCGCCTAAAAGTAATGCAGGGAAAACCCTAGAAAAACCGGCATCAGGTAGGTCGGGCATTGGGTACTTGTCCCACGCACTTCCGATAGCGGGAGAAGAGTTTGCTGTGGGGACGCAGCATTCCCTTCTCCGTACCTCGACCAGTTTAGGAGGCAACTGGCTTTATTTGTGGAAGTAAATTATCAAAAGTTAGTAATTAACAACTGCAAGCAATCAATATATTTATTGCATTTAGCAAGAAAACTAGCCAAATAATACATTTCAGTAAAAATACCTATTTAAATATGATGAATTGGGTGCCCATTCCGTTAGTTTTAATACAGGGAACAGGTTAATTCAGGTTGGGACAATTCTATTGAATTTGTTTCACGTCGCCCGCTCAATATCAGGTCGAGCATCCAACCCTTTGTAAGCAGGATTTTCAGTCTAAGAACTTGTCTATATGGGCCTTTACTCAACATCCCATAGACCAAAACAAGTATGGTTGGTCCGGGGTTAAGAGTTCACTAACGAAGACCAGCTTCGTCTGGTCCAAACTAACTTGATTCTTAAGTAGCACGCATTTTGAAAAGCCGACCACGAGGCTCCACATTTTACAGTACCAACCTTGGAATCGTGTCGCTCATAAGTTTGCTATGTTTAATGCTAGAGATTACATAACTGTACAAAATATTATCATATCTATAAATCGTTAGTTGGCTGATACAAGAGGAATAACTAAAATGTATGAATAAATTAATAAATGTATAATCTATAATTCTGTATGGATAGCGAATTAATTATATAAGGTCAACAGAAAAACATAACTAATTCGTTGAAATTCTACAATACTAGTGTTCAAGACTGTGAAGGAATCATTATGATGAAAAAAACTGAAGACCGGGTTATAAAGGTGGCATTAGTTACATAGATAACGAAAAAGAGTAGATTAAATTAGGCTGAATAGACTTTATTTAATCTAACGTCAGAAAATTGATACCTTAAATCAAGAAATAATTTGTCATTTATAAATAAACAACATCCAAATTCTTTGAACTAAATTTTCCACAAGTATTTGTTGAAAATTAAGAAATTTATGGAGTTTACAGCAAAAGCAAATTAATTTCAAATAAAATTAATCCGTCAGCATGGTTATGAATTGAATATACTAAATAACGAACGTCAGCTGGCTTCGATAAATATCGAGATTGAAAGTCGATACAATTTTAAAACAACCGACTCCCGCATACGATCTTATACAGATATAAGTCAATTATGACGTATGCAGAAATTTAATCTTCATACGTGACTAAACATGAATTTACGCTGTTCATACGTCACTAAGATAAGGACGCTCGTTACTCATTCACGATTTCTGAATGAGTTTGGAATCAGTCAGATACCAGGAATTCTGGCATATTAAAGCGTTAATTTGATTTTAGTGTTCCATGGAAACAATTATGGAAACATATACGTGTGTATAATAATAAATTTACATCTTATCATGTAAATTTTAATCTCGACTTAAATAATGCAAAACAGATTAATTATTGTTATATATGAAATTTAATAATATTAACTATATATTGTTTATTTTAATTTTTGGTTTCCACAAAAGACCTTTAATATGTTAACAAGAAGATGATTATGGCTTTATCCGGAAGCCCCTTGAATTATCTAATTTTGGATAAATACTTGCGGAAAGTTTAGTACATGTGGCTAATTTTTGACTGGTAAACCAGAACTGAAAGAATTATAGAAAATTAAATGAAAAACAATAATCAGTTATACATGAATAATTCAAAAATCTAAAGAAGTAATTAATTTGAAGGAACGGTCGGATTCAAATTAGTTTGAAATGATGGCACTTAAAACTTTGATTATTCACCTATATAATTTCTTGACTATCATACGTTTAAGCTGTTGAAAATTCGTTAGTTAGGTTTGCTAACCTATTCATGCCAGAGGTGAAGAGAATCCATTGCGTGTAATTTGCGAATAATTTGTTCTAACAGATTAACTCCCATTTAACTCAAATATTTGCAATCGCAACAGGAAGGAGACTGGTGTGCTTAATGCGTGGTGTACCTCCTGTAATATATAGCACCGCGTTTATTAATCTGTCACTCTCACGATGCAGGATGCGAATTCTTTTGACAGTCGAAGCGAATTTCTCCCCTTTCTTGTGAGGCAAGGGCGCATATCGCGGACGCCGTACTGCCGTGAGATGTCGGCGCACACTTTCCCCTGGGCTTTAAGCGAATAATAAAAACATCAGTTTATCTATTCTAAACGACTGAACATAAAAACTTGGACTCAAGGAGTATTTCTATCTATCAATTTTAATTTTTGTATGTGATACGAAAGGAGAACGTTTCAGGTCATTGGAGAATTCAAAATGGCAGTTAACTAAAAAAAATTTCCGCTCTGGGATAGACTATCTAAAAGTTTGTGAAATATTTCATCAAATGAACTACGATTTTTAAATAATGTTTAATTTTTGTTTTATTTTACTGGCGGAAGGATTCTGTATGTATTATATCTATTTGAGTTTTGTAAAACTACGTGCTATATTTTTTTCTTTATTTACTAATGTTGCTTTATATACAGTTTTTTTATTGAATGGACCTTGGTTTCAGTGACGTTTATGTATGGCTATTGTAACTTTTTAAAATCATTTTTGGTATAAATAAATTAATCCCTCAAATATTTTTTAACTGTTAATTATTTCTGGACGCTACTTCATTCATATTTATTGGTCATGTTTTTGTAATTCACTAAAAACAACCTTCCTTTAGTGAGTAAATCTAAATTTAATTACTTCTACGTAAAGATTCACGAGACATATTGGATTTGCGTCCCTAGTACATATTGCTAATAGAACTTAAGTTTCTCATAAAATGCCATCACGTTAAATATTGATATGTAGCGAAATTGTAAGTCTATAAATACATAATTGTCATATACATCGATTACAGTTACATCCGTATTAGATAGGCCTAATTAGACGTGCCAATCTTTAAAACAGAACACAACATTTACAATAAAAATTTAAGTTCCGATGTAGAATTAGATAAAAAAAAGTTGGTTCGAGTCATATTTTGCTACTGGAATTCCATAAGATAAATTCGTATCCTACTGAAGCTCAATGTTTGGATGGAAATACGAATGAACAAATATTTTGGACATTTTTAAGGTGCACAAACAGTAGTATTACAATGATAATTATGAATAGAAGAAAATGGGATAAAATAACTGTATGTATACGATTTATATAAATTGATACTGTTTTAATGTAATTTTTTTCTATGTATTAGATGACTAGGTCAAATAACTGAAAGATCCTCGCGAAAAAATGTAACATGAAATATTTTTCAAAACTATCGAAAAAATTTTTCATTTAAAAAAGATTTTAAAAGTTTTGAGAAAGATATAATTACAATAAGAAAAAATATCGGTCGTATTAATAATAATTGAAGAAAAATTATTATGCGAGATTTTAATTTCGATGGCAACTATTTCTAGTTATTTGGAAGGAAATGTTCGCGTTTTGGCTGCTGGGAGACTGAGTGTTCTAACCAGTCAGCGGGACAGACTTTTCCGACAGAGACATGTTGTTCCGAAGCTTTCCATGAACGCCAATAAGCAGTTTAGTAGAAATATTTCTGAGCAAACCTAATATATAAAATTTCCACATCTACCAGACCTTAAAGACGTTGAAAATGATCTATGAATTTGAATATTACTGGAAAGTTTAGTTCAAGGAACAGTGTTTAATTGATTTTAGGGGAAAATTAGGTGAAACGTGAAAAGGACAAAGAGACTAAGTAGCGTAGTGTCAACTATACAAGTAAATTACACATACTCCTATATCTTTCGAAATTCACTTACTTTATATCAGTGTGCATTGAATAAGCGAAAAATATATCTGAATTGAGATTAGTAGTTTCGCCAAATTATATTTTCCGTTAGGGTGGTTATATAACAGAGCTATTAATTTTAAACACCGTTAAAGAACGTTCGGATTTCGTAGGAATAATTTTATAACTTCTTGGAGACGAGTTAATTATAATTATTTATTTGTCGCCGAAAGAAAAATGTGATTTCTCCAACACAACCTCTGTGGATACTCTATTGGGTTCATGTGTACCTTGTCGATATTCTTTTAAACATATAATTTGTTAAATACTGCAAAAATCTATATAAATAATTATTTTTTTTCAATACGTGCTCAGTATCGATTGATTTTAGTTTGTCTTTTCGTTATATGTAATCTACGCCTCTTTCTGCCATGCTCACTTTGTTCACCTTTCAACAGTCGGACCGATGTAGAACAAACCTTTTTTGCTCTGCACAGCGGTGAAAATGTTCTTATCGATATTAAACTGCTTCACGCTATCTGGAGACAATATCGCGGACGTTACAAAACCTAGATTTTGCTTGCTTTTCACAATTTATTGGGCCTGGTTTTCGTTCGCGTTAGAGAAAAACGGCTGAACGGATTTTCCCTGAAGCATTTAAATTGTCATCCACCATTTGAAAAAGTTAAAACTTATAATTAATTCTGCCCAATTTACTTAAGGAGTATGTTATAGGTAAGGTCAACACATGTTTGTTGTCAAGAGTAGGTGAGAGTAACCGTAAAATAATCTTATAAAGCCAAGAAATGACAAAAATAATTAATTATGGAGCAATGAGTTATAAGAAACAAATAGACCTTTATCCCCTTCCTATGAATAGTATACGTCATAGACAAAGTTAACAGTAACTCTAGGAACCGTGCACATTGTTATCATCCCCTTATGCTTTCACTTAATATTTTAAATAATTAATCCTCGAGGAAAATTTACAGACATATATATGCTCAAAAATAATATACATAACACCAAAGCTGTCTACACGATGATGTAATTTTACCAAATTGAGCTAAGAAATTAATTTCTAGCATGAGAGTAACAGTTTTTAAAAAAAATTCTGAACGAGAAAATAATACTGATCACGGAAGTAGTGGATATGATATTTTGTTCTGTTGACAGAAATGGGCGGAATAAAATATTAGAACTGCCGTAACTAAATGAAGTAAGTCGTTTGCCATACGAAATTCAGTCGAAATTTCTAACATTTAGAGATGGCAATAAGAATGTTCAAGGAACTGTAAAAATTGGTCTCCGATCTTTAAAAAAGTAATTGCATGTTCTTACCTTAAAGAGATGTTCCACTGTACGATGCCGAAGCAACGACTGGCATGTGTGAGAATTTCGACGTCGCACGTCACCTCCAGACCATTGGCTGAAGGGTTACCAACGTCCAGCGTAGTTCCCGAAGACGTGACGCGAGAATAGTAGAAACACAAAGGGAGGGGCGACTACTAGACACGGAGGGGTACTTGCTAAATTACTACAAGTCTTCGTGTTTGAACACAAAGCCGCAGGGCGAGGGGGGCGAATTATGTCCACATGACCCATTGAGGATGTCCGGTCCGTGTTTATCCAGCGGGAAAGGGTTGAAACAGGTTTCGGGTGAGACGGGGAGGGATTACGGTGACCAGACATAATTTCTACGGCAGGTAGCAGTCCTTTCATGCGGCCGCCTAGATCTATGGACTTTTGTTTCCATGGTGCGTGTTTGATTATTCTTGGCGGTATTCCGGGTAACGTGCGATTGTTTCGATTGTCCGGGAACACGAAACGTCATACGACGGGATTCATTTCGTTATTGTGACCAAAATTAAACAATAGCTGATCCAATTCACGTTTCCGTTTCTATTTTATCTTACTCGTATCTTGACGAGTCCTCGCATTCTTAAGAATTGAAATGGACTGCGGCAACAAACAAGATTCGTAACGTCATTATGACTACTATTCACTTGAATTAAATGTAATTGAGTCTTTTAACATAGCTACATTCTCTGAACTGGCCTTACACGAAACCATCTACGTTAACGGCGAGTTTAATGGTATAGTTCCGTTAAAGTAGGCTGGAGTCGAGGAAGGTAATGTATACACAAAGAAAAAATTCCAGGTGTAAAAGTTTGCTGTGCAGAGTTCTTACGTTAAAGATACATGTGAACTAAAATGAAATAAATTATTTCTTTTCTGGGTGGAACTAATTTAATTTCTGTTGAAAACGTATATTATATCGATATTTGCCTATAATAAAAAACAACAACTAATCAGTAGCCCCTTGTTGCGTAAGAAAAATAATTAGCGTTATGGAAATACTGTCCATTTGCGAATTATCCATCTACTGCGTATCTCATGCTTTGGTTTGGATTTTATCTTTAAAATTAATACTTAAAGTATGGTTTGAGTTAAGAACAATGAGCAACACCATTCTTTGGAATGAAAGGCAGCATAGGTTGATCAATTAAATTTAATATTTTAAACAAAACAGGTATTTAAGAATCAAGAGGTCAGAAAGTTAAGTAATTCCAGATGATCAAAAGGAATTCAAAGTAAGGAAAAGTAATAGTTATTAAATACAGGGCCTGCATCATTCATGCCTTCATCCTCATATTTGGAATATCTCTACTGTGATAGAATGCTACTATTCGTCAAATTAAGTACGAGTCCCTTTTTAAAATTAAATTAAGGCTGATATTTTTGGTAATTTCGAAAGTATACAGCCCCATATTTTTTATCAGTCACATTTCAAAACTGAAGGAAATGGTGTGAAGAAATTTGTATCGTTATTTTTATGTGACTGTTAAAACTGTATGTTTAAGGAATTTAAACTTATTTGTATTACTATTTTGGAACATTTACTCCGACTAAGCAACTAATTGACATTTTAAGAAATTATCAGAGAAGATTTGCGGTGAATCACATAGTGATTTATCCCTATAGTGCGTTAAAAGACGGCACTTAACGCAGTTTTGATCTAATTCTGGAATTCCTAAATTCTATCATAACGTTTATACAAGTAAAAAAGGGGGAAAAAACACCAGAATTCAAAAATTAAAATTGTCAATCCCAATTAATTTTTCTTTAGACATTATTGCCCATTTTCAAACACTTAATTTGGCATAATTATTATTTTTGGTCCGAGTTTAACCAACGGGAAAGGGTTTAAACATGTTTAACCATATTTCTCGAGTAAAAGTAAATATAATTCATAACAAAGAAAAAACGTCAGGGACATGCAAAACCAAACTGAAATAATTATCTACATAGATTATAATATTGCATTTTATGTGAATCTATTTTTTTGTGAAATTATTGACGACGAATTTCCAATTTCTTAAATAATTCTTGTTGTAAAATAAGCTGGGTAAATTCAGTTATTAGAGATGAAGGTGTGTTTTAGAAATACAATTCTATTCGGACCTTTTAGTTAGATGGTATGAAAGGAGAAAGCCCCCAAAAAAACCGTCCTCAATTTTCTTAAAAAGAACCAAGATTTTCAGAGAGCGGGGACATTCCACGTGTAAATTGTGAACGTTTCCACGGCGTGATTTGCTATCGTCGTCAGAAATAATGAATACATAAGCAGGTTGGAAACCCGAGAACATTTTCTTCAAAACATAGATTTCACTGAAATTTACATTTTACAGACACCAGTATGTTAAATACTGCCGGTAAAAAAAGATACTGACGAGCTACATTAAATTGGTTGGTGGCGAAGTGGCGTAGGGCTCACCACATCGGAACAAGCAGGCACATGTGCCTGGTAGGAGTCCGATGTCGACCGAATACATAGAAGAAGAAGCCATCTAACACCCAACTACACGGAAACACAACATATAAGAGGATATATATATAGAATAACAAACAAGACGTTGAAACAGTTATATTTGAGCAATTGATATGACAAAGGGGAGGAAGTATTTAAGTAGTAACACAAAGACGCTGCAATGACAACCTGGTACAAGGGAGTTGAAAACATGAAACAGGGAATAATTCCGATGCATTTGAGACATGATTTCTTCTGCGGAGTGTAGTTTATTTACCTTATTTGAGTCTGTTTCTTAAAGTTCAGCTCACGGTTAGCATCAGTTTGCTAATATGAATCCGTAGATTCTTTATAAATAGTAACGCATACGATTTTACAATTTTTGACGTAATATTAAGTTATATTGTAAATAAAATATTTATAGTTTAATTTAATAACTATATTTGATTTTTTTAAACATACAATTCGTCTAATTAATATTATTATAAATCAATAATTATAAATGTAGTAATAATTCATATAAACTAAAGTATAGCAATAAAAAATGCCTACAAAGAGTATTATCCACTTTTATTGGTAATTGTTTTGTATCATAGTGAGATGAGTCGTTTTTTGGATCACCCCCCCCCCCCCATCCCCGAACAAAATAATATTAAATAACTAGAATGTTTGCGCCATCCACTTGTCCATAATAAACTAATAAAGACACAAATCCTATCCTGAAGAGGGCCTCTGGCTATATAACAACAAAGGACAAACGTCCTTAATAACAGTGATATCATCATCAACATCATGAGTCGTTGTATCCATTATACCTACCGACAGCCGACTGTCTAAAGAGAAATAAAGTACTATTCTCCAGAAAAGAAAACAGTTCTTCATCGAGCTCAATATAATTACATACTACAGATTTCTGAAGTTTCTCTTCAATTTTACAGTTGACCGACGACAGCAAACAACTGCGGCTTTGTGGTTTTCGGCATGACTAAACATCCGTGTTCAATTGTCCCCGCAATGAATTATTCAAGATTTCGTAGCAGCAAAACTTCACTTTTATTTAAACTACTTTCAGTCTCTAAAATATTTTTCCCTTGCCTTTATAATTTTTCAGGAATGGGTCACTTTTTATTGAAATATTTAATATGGAAATAACTAAAATGATAATTAATTTATTTTAAGTTGCTCATATTGTGTCTAGGCATAAATAATGCATTAACAATTATGTAGTTAAAAGTATATACATTTTAAGAAAACGTTTTGAATTGTTACTTGGCTTCCTTTCACTGTCTCGGGTACCTCATGACTGGCAATTATTAGCGTATAAATGCAGACGCGAGCGGAAATTACTATAGAAAAAAGTTTCCATTCATTTTACGAGGCAAACCAATGCTACTCCGAATTTAATCGGCGATACTGTTCTTCCGTATTTCAGTTTTGTTTTGATTTGATTTATTTTATTCCCTTAGTCCTCGTTTGAGGAAATAGAATACGTCAATACATCAATATAAGAATTGAATGCTACAATTATAAATAATTAGACGTTTACATAAAAATACTTAAATTCGGGAAAACAAATTTCTCTGTCCAACATAAGTAAAATAATATGAATAATAACAAAAATAATAATTATTTAACTATAATATAATATTTACAGTTCTAATAAAAATATTAAATAAGTACTAGTAAGTAATTCATGATTCGAGAATGAACTATCATGAAATAGACATCAGTCAAAAGTAAACACAAGACTTGACACACGCACACTAGGAGAAAAAACACAAACGACGGAAAAGCAACTTCACGAAACAGAGCGACGAGGAATCTGCAAACTGCAGGGCGAACATGAAACAAACAAACAAAAGATCAGAAAAGACCAAAAGAGAATAAGCAAGTTATGAAATAAGCGATTTTATTAGCAACACTTTGAGAACTTTTGCAGTTTTTTTAAAAAAAATATTATTAGGGGAACGATCTAGAAACTCCTGTACTGAGTAAAACGCGCCTTTCCTGGTTCATATCTACACCAAACACAACTTATTTATATATTATCACACATATAGTTACAAAAGTAATAACACAAAAATGTTTGCAGCCCGTATTACGGTATAAGATGGTTTCGTGAAAGGAAGGATTATTTCACTGGATATCATTAATTGTCCATTGTGCAGCCACTAAGTCCATTTGATCTTTCACTCAACCAAGTTCAACTGTGTGAGGCAACTCAATTTAAATCAGCTCAACTGTATTATTTTACTGTATTCTGTTTTAACACAGAGAACACTATAATTATGTCTTGTCCTTCATTAAAATCCACCTGCTCACCTTCAGAATTATCGTACAGTAAAATTCATAAATCGTCACTGATCTATTGACACATGAGTGTAGCTCTTAGTAAATATCTACATCAAGGTTTCTTAAAAATCCATAGCCGACTCCCGTAATAGACATAATATAGTTGGTTTATATCGTTAAGGAGTCCCCGGACTCGTGTGCACAATTCTCATTCTTAGCCTGAAGATGAACAAAGACTTTTTTACTGTGCAAATCTATTGTATTCTTTTCTCCATGTTGAGTCACTTTACTCTTCTTCACAACATAGAAAATTGAATACCCAAATAATGTCTAGTTTCATCTTTATGACACTCTGTAATATAGTGAATTTAGTAAATATATGTCGTTAAAGAGTATTTGTCATTGTTACCTAAAGACGAACACATTTAATTGTTGTTGTTGTTTGGTCTCCTGGTCACCGTTGGAGGTTGTAGGTGTGAGAAAAATATATAATAAATATAAATAATTACTGTATAATTTCTCGGTTTTTCATATAGATTCAGTATAATTTAAAATCATGTATCGATGTTTAACAGCTTTAAAATTGAATTAAAGTTTCGTTTGAAACCTCCGAAGTAATATTTTTTTCTCAAATTTATTGCAACATTAGGCGTAATCAATTTTATTTCTCGTTTTGACCATTCCAAATTCTAATAAAACACCACAATATCGTACCTGTTCTGAGGTATAAGTACGTCATTTACAATTGCTGACCGGTTTTCTACTGACAAATTTGACTACCTCCGACCTTTTTATTCATCTAAAATAGTTCAGGCGTACATGTCCAATATATATATTTAACAAGTATCCAATATTATATAATATGACAGGGGAAAATATTTATTTTCAGACTGATTGTAGTCTTATATTGATCTCTCGACACCATGAGTCGATATGATATTTTCAGTATTCACTTTCCTCAAATAAAATAATAATGTTCACTGTCCTTTTTATCGGTATTTAAGTGGATTATCACACCATTAAAAGTTACTTTATCTCACACTCCAGATTAACTGCAATTCTCTAGTCTTAATTTTTTTTAATCTTCTTGTGTTTAAGAGGGTCATCTACTCTACGAGATATATAGCATGTAAACAACGATACGAGTCTCTTTTTATACCACAATACATGCCTTTAGTTAAACTAATCGTATCCGATTTTTTTAGTGAAAATGTAAAGTTTAAATCCGACATTACATTATTATTACTGCAACTTGCAATAATACATTCAAGTTTCGTATTGCCGTCGCTGGGTATTAAGTAGGAACAACCCACATGGTATACAATTTCGAAGATGAATCTTAAAAGGTCTGTTGAATTTTGAGGCTTTATCGTTCTTCTTTAATAAAGGCATATTAGTGACTCAAATCCAATTTTATGCTAAAAGTTTTGCGCCGATAAAGGTTATTCGTGTATTACTCGTACTTCAACTTCTGAAACCCATACCATGATTTATTGTTTAAAAATTTCTGAACCGTTTACTAGCATTTGATCAAAACCGTTCAATGGAACATTTTTAACTATAGAAATGTATTAAAGAGTGACTGTAAAGGTAATACTATTGCAGCAGACATCCTTGGAGATACATTCTTGGATTAGTAACACATACGTTTCGGTTTGAAGCATATTATGATATCAAAGGTACTTAACAATTTGAATGTATGTGCAAAACTGATTTAAAAAACCTTACAGTTTATTTTTCATTCTTGAATATTTATCTGTAATTGGCAGTTATCTTGTGAAAAACTAACACGGTAGAGTTGTGGGTAAATAGAACAATATTTAAAGGGTGCAAAGATACTGTCTTTGTGAACAAAGGATTATTTTCGTAAATTATTAAGAAGATAATTGACGGAGTATTTTTAAAAACTAATTCTATTACCACCCTCAACATATGAATTTATACTGAAGGCTCGTCACACACCACACGCACAAAAAATCTTAGTGAAGCAATTTATTTCCATGGTGAAAGAGCGAGGAGGGACAATCGAGGCGGAAGGGCTGAACTCACTCCAGCTGGCCCTACGAGGGTTTGGACAACTGGCCACCACCCCGTCCCTATTTTCGCACCGGACTCGTCTGACCAGTTTTTCCTTCTTGAGGAAATTAACTGTTTAAGACACAAGCTGTACACAGAAAGGGGTTCCCTCTTTCTCACGAACATTAAAGTCTGCGATCCTATAGCTCGCCAAGTCCGATAACGGCCGAAAGGGCGTTGTCTAAGTTGGACGTTATTTCTAATTAGCGAGAAGACCACATTCATAAAAGTAGTGCAAGGGTAATTGTTCGAAACAAATTTAAATTTAATCGAAGTGTCTAGACCAGGTGGAGCCTCGGAGATCGTTGGAAGTTTAGAAAGGTTCTTTAGTATTCTAATAGTCGATTATATTTTTTTCTGATTTCAAAATTTAATCTTTAAGGAATGTAAATGATACATAAAATACGCTTCAATATGTATAAATATATTTTAGATTCGCATTGAGTGGTGTAATCCCAGCATATTAAACCGAAGGACATGTATCTGTCGCAATACCACCGTATGGAGAATTTCGAAGATAAAAAAAAATATTTCAAACTAGAGGTAATACAAAATTTTTGAATTGTAAAAAAATACGTGAAATTAACTCACATCACTGAACCTTTTTTTTATCTTTTCGTAATTAGTACTTGCTTGAGACTGCAACAATTTAGTAACAATTTATTAAGTAAAACTTGAAATAGATTAAATACTTTAGAACGCGGCGATTTATCATTATTTCATTATTATTAAGTAATTATACATCAATTAAAGCATTATGGAAAATAATCAACCACAACCATCACATTAACTTTTAATAAATATTTATTATAATTGTCAATAAAATTGATAAAGTGATAAAATATATGTTTATATTTCTCGTGTTGATACATAAAGATATTTATGTATTAGGATACACATATAATACATCATTATACGAGTCACATAAAAAAATCTTTAACTTGTATTCATAACTTAATGGATTTACTGCTGTAATTAATTCATCGTCACTTTTTCTTCAAGAATTTAATTTTAATTTGACTGATTTACACCAGAAAATTTTGTTTTCTATTCCAAATGTTTTTTATAGTTAAATTTACAGCTGTAGAAAAATTTATTAAACTAAAATTTCTTTTGAATACAACGTTTCGTCCACACTTTTGGAACTTCTTCAGGTAATCAGGGAAAATATTAATTTGTCATGTAAATGTTGCTATTTAGGTATTTAACCTGATTACATGAGGAGGTTATAAAATTGTGGACGAAACGTTATATTCAAACTAATTTTTAGCTTAATAAATTTTCTGATAGATTGGTTGCATTACTTATTTAAATAGTAAATATATAAAATATATATTTATGTTTTTGTATCCCCAACATTTTTTATCAGGTCATTGGGGATGGAATACAAAAACATCAGTTCATCTTTATTTATAGGAAATAATACAATATATAGGCTACATATTGCAGATTGGCGCTTAAACACAGTAGGTAACGGACAAGGCGATTCAAGAAATCCTAGGATAAGCGCTGGGTTAGCCTGACATTCAGGAGTAAATGACAGCATTGGCGTCATTTTCATGTAATGATTGAGCCGAGTGTAAAGCAAATATCGTTAAGGAATATTAAATACACATGAAATTTGAGTTTTCAGGAAACATTTATTATTCATGCTTGTTCAACTATTAATAAAAAATATTCTGGAAGGGCGTTTGATTATAGATTATTGTTCTGTCACGTTAGAATTTAAAAATTTTCAACTTTAGTTTTCATGCACCTGGTGGCTATAAAAATGCATTAACGATAGCTTATTTCAACATTAGATTTTTTGTCATCGTACGCAGTTGCATGAAAACTCCTGGCGTTCTGTTAAATATCTAAGTATTACTGTTGTTCTATTTCAGTCCCTTTGAATTGGTTACACGCGTAATGCAAAAATCATTCGTATATTTCAACTAAATTTAGGGTAGTTTAAAATGTACATGTTTCGTTTCATATTAGGCCCTTGGTCAGCATCGCATGCTGAGTTTTTATTCACGCGTCCTATTCTTTTTTTATCAATAGTTTTGGCGTTCTCTTTTCATCCAACCCATGATGTGGATTAATTGGTTTGGTGTCCGACAATTAAGGACGAAATTTTGATAAAAGTTAACCAAGTGGAATAAACTTCCAGTAACTTTAATACAGTTATAGATGTTTAATTGATGTGACGTCAGGTTACGAAGATATTTGGGTACAGAATCAGTAAAATGAAAGGGCTTGCAGAAGAAATGGAGTTAATATATAAAGTTTTCTTTACCTGTTTGCAGCCTTCTTCGACATCTTTCTACCTGCTTTTAAGTACACCTATTTATCTATTTACATCCACTTTTAATCAGTTTTAAGAAGATAATGCATCCACCAGAATTCTATACAAAAAGTTTCGAAACAAACAACTGTTTTAATACAGAAACACCGTTAGTGAATTATTTAAATAATCTAAACCAAGAATAATTGATAGATTATGACGAAATTTCTGCTTTAACTTGCTCTCAAATTCTAAATATTTTAAAATTTCTTTAGCATGTTTGATTTGGAACTTGTTGGTACAATTTTTTACACTTATTAGAATCCAAATAAACCTACTGTAGCTTCAGTGACATCAAAAAGAAATTATTATATTCTATACTTTTATTAAATTAGGCTCCTTTTTTCCCCTCATATGTATATGTATCAGCTGATGATATCCGAAATTCGGGACGAAACGTCATGTGTCTTTTTTTATATACGAACGTAAATGTAACTATTGATCTTAATAAAACATTAAATATCGATTTTCTGACTTATAGACTAATATTTTTTAGACTAACACGCTGTAATCCACATGGTGGCAACTCCCCTTTAATAGCATAGGAAGGGATTTGAAAGGGGGAATGCTGAAGGGTAGATGAAGGTAGCCAAGGGTTAATTAAGGACCCTGGGCTATGGTTTAAGGATCCTACCCGGCATTTACCTATAAGTGAACCCGGACAAACCCTAGAAAACCTGCATCAGGAAGACTGGGCCCTTGGTACTTGTCCCTCGCCCTTCCGATGGCGGTAGAAGGGTTTGCTGTGGGGACGCAGCATTCCCTTCTCCGTTCCTCGACCAGCTCTCATAGGGTTGTCATTCATTAGCTACTATATTTATTTTGTTAAGCTTAAATGACAGATTATAGATTTTTCGACTGAGGCATGTTAATAAACCATGTAATTTACGTACACCCTCGTTGTAAATTTATTAGTAGGGGCATCAAACCGATGACACTTCGTGCAAATAATAACCTAAAATTTCGCTGAGCTTTAGGCGGCCTCCAGACTGTCAATAATATTCCTTGATAAAATTGAGAATGTAGCAGAATTTAACATCAGAATCGATTGTTTTCTGTTTAGTTTCCATCAAAACATGCTAATTGTGTTGCCATCGCACAATATACTTGGGTAAAAGCGACAAAAAAGCGGAGGTAAGTGAAAGACTGATATGAATCACTAAGATTTGTTAAGTGAGCTGAAAATGAGTGAACCACACGATTTTCGATATTTTGCGAATTGTCGTACTGATCTTTCAATTGATGTTAAAAATGGTAACATCAGCCATTAAGGAAAGGACACCCAATTGCGAAATGCTATTCCTCCAATCCTGCGTTTGTAGATTATGTCGCGAAATTTGGCGATGGGAAATACTTTTAAGGACGTAAAATTTGTAAGTTATATAGTACTTTTTTTATTTGGCCTCTGTTGACTTCAGGGTTTTTTCTTTTAATTATGAACTAACTATTCGTATTTTTTAGTTTTCTTTGTTTGGTTAGCGCAGCCCTTTGATTTCACATGCGGCAAAGCTGGCAAATTTTTATTACTCCAAAATAATTATTCTGACCTATTATTTGGTAGCCATCTCGAATGTCATGGACTGCCCGCACTCTACGGCGAGTCTATTATTCATAGACAAACCGGGTAAGAGATCGACAAAACTGATTAATTATTGCGAAAAAATTAGATTGCATGTTTTTTTCAGATTGCGCAATAAATATCAACCCCATTTTTTTATTTTTGGATCTGTTAAAAAACGAACGTATTCAGTGATGAAGACAGTTTCTTCAATAAATGGGATTACAAAAATTTTTTTTACTCAGTATATTGTACAATGTTTCAATATCACCCACAGACTATCGATAATATTGCGCAATATAAAAAATTGCGCCGTATTATTAGCAATGTAGGGGGCCCTGAGGTAGGAATTAAATAATGGCGGTTTCCTAAGTTAGCCCCCTTTGTTCTAGCCTAGCCCCCCCCCCCTACTTACTTCCTGGAGTCCTCAGTGGCAGTGTGTCTTACAGACAACACTGTCAGCTGATTTATTGCTGTGCCCCAAACATTGGGGGCCACTCGGGTACCTGACCCGGGCCGTTGCTTGACCAGTGAGACAAGGGCGACCTATGCAAAAAACTCGGACACGTACAGCGGGTCATATCATAGCGCGTTCGAATACAGCACAGCCGTTGGTTTCCTTTTACACGACACAATGGCAGTCACTTCGTGACAAACGACATTCTTCTGCGGAGAAAATTATACACTAAACTTGTAGTTAAGACAATCCGCGAGGAAAATTACAAAACGCATCCACGAGTTCGTTTTCGAGGTCGTCTACCGAATCGGTATTGCCGATTGCGTAACATTGAAAGAAAGTGGGTCATACGGTAATTGCTTATTCAATTTTTACTTTTCATAATAAAAATAAAGTAGGTATTAATCGTGCTATGAACAATGAATTAGCTAAAATACTGCTGTCACAAGTCAAATGTGTAGTACTTGCTTTTTCCACCTTTGTTTTAAAAAATAAAAATACGTAAATGCTTAAGAATGTATTACAAAAACATAAAGGAATGTGATGCACTGATTTGTGGGAGCCAATTCATAGCTCGCATTATCTCTTTAAAAGTACATACCATTAAGTCCGTGGCCGAAAGAGAATGTTATCACAGTAGAAGCATAAACTGCAGTGGCTGGAATTCAGTAGAAAACAATAAACTGCATGATAATTGTATTCCGAATGCACCGACAGCCTTTAAAATAATAAGAGCATGGTGGTTCGTTTCATGGATAATTTAGATTCCGATTTATTTTTTCTCTAACTAGTCTGTAGAGTGCTGTGGTCGAACCCAAAGTGCTGCTCTTTGTTGACGTTCTTCGGGAGTTCATTATTTCGTCCATTCTCAATTGAACTAATTATTTAAACTTCTGAAATCTTCCAGAATAAAGTACAGAAAGTTTAATACCGCTTGTGCTGTAACAATAAGCTGTCACACACATCTCATTTCTCGAATTCTCTTCTACGTTCTTTAACAGTTGGATGTTATTGTGTCTCCGTATTGATTTGAGTTGTTTGGCTTCTTTACCATTCCATGTTGAGGAACGGGAACTATTTCTTTGTGTATTTGCATGAATGAAATTTTTGTATAACGATTTTGGAATTACAGTAAAATTGGAGTAGTTGATATTTAATACGAAATAAAAAACGTTTACCTCAAAGTTCTCCAAATTGTGAAATTCGCGCCAATAAAATTTCAGAACTGATATCTTCTTGAACTTAAAACAGGTCAGTATAATTTATTTTTGGCGTGAAAACAAAGAACGCTATGGTATGTTACAATTATCTGATTTCCTGTACATAATTATTAGTTTTATAAAAGCTGAAAATGGACATAAATGTATATGTGATGGATAGCAATGCGGACGTAGAACATCGGTCGAGACGTATTAAATTAATCACCTGAAGCTGAATTATAAATTCTCAAAGAATTAAGCTGCTAAAATCATATTTCTGCAGATTATCAGTAACTATTGTCTTGCAGCATTAAAATAATTTTGTCGTCTGTCGTCATTGTCTTAATTTTTAACTATCTCAAAAAACATACTTTCAAGCTTAATATTTTCGTTATGCAACCAACATGGTGCTTCTATTATTTTATTATGACAAATAATTGGTTTAAGTGTTCTGGAAATTATCTCAAATCAACTGTCACATAATATTGAACATTTTTTCATTACTAATTGAAAGATCTGATTCTTTTTGGAAAGGAGCAGGTTTAAATTGCTTCTCTAATCTTCTCCAGTGGTGCTTATACTTTATTTGAACAATTTATAAATTTCATTTTTCCAAAATATAATGCTGGAAAATATTAAGCTTCAATTTTAGATTCACATTGATACACTCAAGCCATAAACCATTTCCTGGCATACCACAACAAGAAAACAAATGTTACCAATTAATTCCTTCAATGTTTACAAACTTTTTTTTGTCAACTGACTCATCCAGCTGAGTCTCTCTTTGCTCTTGCGTTTTTCTCCACCTGAAGAAAGGAACAAAACTTCCAAAAATTTGTGTGGTATTTTTATTATCACTTAATTTGTCTGTATATGGCTATATTTCTTATTATGATGATATAATTGTATTTTAAAATAATTTAAAATAACATATTAAATTAAATCAATTAAATTTCACATTATTTATGTATATTTTAATATATCTAAATATTATTACATCACCTATTACAATTTAATACCACTAAGCATAAAATAACCTTTTGCAAAAAAATCTGATATCAGCTTCAAATCCACTAACATAAAGACCCTTGTGACCTGTAAAGTTTCCAAGTAATTAAGGTACAAATAAAAGTATCCATTATTATAAAAATTGAACATTTAACAATAATCTCGAACAGAAGCTATTCACTTGTACTTGATAAATAAACCCCACTACTAACCGAAGTAAACGTGTCAATTTTCGTTGCGTGTTTTAAATCACTTATTTTACTGTTTACCATCGTGTATATGAAACGTTGATAACATTAAATATTTTTGAATGTAAAAATGTCTTCTTATTTGTATTACTCAATTAATCTAAATGTAAATCAGTCCGTTAACGTCTATTTAGACTCTAATCCTTACTAAAGTGTTATTGACTTAGTAAACGTAATCCTTATTATTATTTATTTTTTCTTATTGAATCTTCAATCTACTCCCAATTTATTAATAACTTCGCTGACAAGGACGATCTGTCACGTCTCCAAGGTACTAAAATGAATGAAAACTGTCGCAAGGTGTCGAGTGTCAGTATTCTACTGTTATTTTAAAGTATTGCCCATTAAAATAATTAAATTAAATAAATTATAATTCCCATTATTTCACTATATCTTCAAGTATCTAAATATTATTAATTAACAAATTTCATATCGGAACCGTTTCAATATACAATTTTAGTGAATATCTTTTATTTTTTACATGTAAAAACATTATTAGCATTTTATTTATCATGTTCGACGCGAATAGAAGTAAGAGTTACTGTTGGAAACTCCGCCGAATGAAAATTGCAGATTAATATAGTTATCATTTCTTTAATTACTGATGTATTAGTATCTTTACCGTTGCTGTAAATTATATATTTTTGTGAAGTACAATGTTTGTTTTTTAAACTTTGTAATTGTAATATTTTATTCTTTTATTGCAATTTTATATTATGACGTATCCTATTTCCTCGGCCGAAGACTAATGGAATGATTAATAAATCTAAATCTAAAACTAAAGCATTAGAAGAAGTAGTTACAGTAACGGTGACAGCAGAGTTATATACCCAACACATCGCTGACGAGTTAATTGGACATTTGTTTCTGCGAATCCCCCAACCGAACACGAGTAGATGAGGTCGCGAGATAAGCAGCCGCAATTTCGCACCCGTTTTTGTGTTGAACGCTCCATGTGTTGACAGACGAAGACGTTTCCGGTTGGACCAGTTGTAAAGCAATCTGGGTGTCGCGTGGGTCCGTTTTGTCCTTCGACACCTCACACTGGTAACGCGAAACCAGAACTAGATACGGTCCCCTTACGGATTAGCTCAGGCACCTGGGACTGGACCGAGATGGTTCCCTTCAATGACAAAAAGGCCTATTTGTAATTCCAGTTGTTTGTTTTGTTTGTACGTCTGCGTGTCTTTGAAGATAAACAGTTGATTGTAGTTGGTACTAATACCGTAATCTCTAGAAAGGGTTACTGTTAGCGCGTTAATGTTAACCGCTTGTCTGGAAAATGTTAAAAATTAGAATTATCAAAGCAATGTTTACAATTGTGCCAAAAAACTTAGAGTATATAAAAATATATATTCTTTTACGATATCATTGAATCTTCGGGTTACGAATACTCTGTGTTGCAAATAATTTGGGCTCCGAAAATGTTTAGAAACAAACTTTTCCTCGGGTTACGAACACAACTAGGACTTACTAACTCATGCTGTTAATCCTGTTCTTAAATTTACAGCTCTGTTCATTGCTCCTCCTTCTCTCATAAACAAAGCACTTTTCTGAGTTACTATCTGGGTGTCCGGCGTTGCCCTGATTGTCATAACTAAACTTATCGACTTCCACAACCCCGGTTGTTTTTGCGTTATTTTTCGGTAACGCCCCTCTACTCCCATCCCTAAAGGTGTTCCCCTCCTATGCTGAAAGGTGTTGAAACTATACACATATCAGGCGAAAAGCTATCTATCTCATTACCCTAAAATACCCTAAATCTATTACCCCCCCAGTGTTTGCTTACGTTTGTACCTCACTCACAGGTGTAGAATAAGAAATTAACCAGCAAGAGAATGTTATAAATGAAGTCAGTGACATCCATAACACAGGATCGATTGGATGTTGCTATCGGTTGTTTTCGCTTTATTTTTATGTAACGCCTCTCCAATCCCTCCCTTAAGGGTGCTCCCCTCCTATGCCGAAAGAGTATGAAAGTATACTCAAAAAACATCGAGAGTAACATTATAAACCTCATTGATCCCGAAAAATATTTATCCGACGCAAATATCGGTAGTTTGAGCATGTTTGAAAATTTCCACCCCCGTTCCTGGGGGTAGTAGACGTGTCTTACCACCTCAGTTTTTCTTTGCGGTTCGAAAGAACACGTGTACGAAACTTGAGAAAAAGAGATCTGGAAAGCCATTCAT
The DNA here is from genome assembly GCA_037074705.1 of Zhengitettix transpicula. Lineage (NCBI taxonomy): Eukaryota > Metazoa > Arthropoda > Insecta > Orthoptera > Tetrigidae > Zhengitettix > Zhengitettix transpicula. Next base: position 164,401,341 of record CM073591.1, read on the forward strand.
AATATTAGTTATATATAAATACTTGTACAGTATATGCAGGGTGTGATTTACTTTAAGATTCTTTACACTAATTTTTGTTAATATTTTAAAGAATCCAATCCATAGATGCATTCTAATTAATAATTACTGTTGTAAATTGGGAACGTTAAAGTACATGAGTAGAAAAATAAGAATCCTTCGTCTAATTTTAATCTAGTGCCAATTAATTGCCTAATTAGAGTTATGTCGTTATTTTTTGTATAAAAACAAGCAGTATTATGCTTATAAAATATAAACCATATTTTAACGGACATAATTAGAAAGTATTTTACTTTCAATTGTCAAGTATGTAGTTAATATTGTCTGCTTCTAGAAACTTGTAATCGTTCAGGTGCTCAGGGACAAGTTTGGGTCAACGTTTCGTGAGAGCCGGATTTATGACCACTTCGTACTCGAACTCTTCAAAGAACAATCTATGATTTGGAGTGACAATTCCTCTTGGGTCATCCTGTTATTCTGGGTTTTCAGGTCCGGCAACTATAGCCCGTAACTGGAATGCCGAGTGCAACCTACCACCAACCAGATTTTACGAGACTGGATGAGTTCCGGTCGATAATTTTAAGAAGTTTGCTAGGACGTGTGACTTGTCGAAAACTGGGCGCCGGAATGATCGTTACTCGGACGCAGGTAGCCGATCGGACTGGTCAGCACAAAAGAGACAACTCGAATAATCATTTTAAATTATAACCTATTTTATAATGTGAGCGTTGGTTGAAGTGACTGGTTTCAAACGTGGTTTTAATACCCGTTGCTCTGAGAAACATATATCACAGGGGTAAAGACCACCCCAAATGTAAAAAATGCTCGTACAGCTTTCACCGGCTTGTAATTGTTGTTACGGTTATAACTTATTTTCGCGAATATTACGGTAACAGGAGACTAAAGTTGAAAATTTCGTTAATTCTTTCCTACTATCAACTGCTAGATAGTAGTATTAAAATCTTATTTTAATAAATACATAAAATGGCTAAAACGTCAGAAAATATTTAACAGTTAACAAATAAATTAAATCCTAAAATACAAAATCACACGACGTTTCGGTCCTGATTTGGAACTTCATTATGTGAACAATTTATTAAGCTAACATTGATTGATGAATAATAATGAATATAATACATTTTCTACAAATATTATTCCACAATAGATAATTTCTACATGCGCGTGCCTTTTACGCATAATGTAACGGAAAATACAGGATGTCCCGTTCAAACCTCGCACATTTCAAAGGCCCGGGAAAAGAAACCTACAATAAATATGATAATGCAAGAGCATCTCAAATAATTTATTTAATAATTATCCGTATTATGCGAATCATTTGTAACACGAAGAATATCGACTCTGTATTCAATTTCTTGCCATGTTCTTCGTAACAATATGCAGTAGCATATTCTTAGAAAATTGTTATCGGTATGGTTTGTCGTTCAACATCACAAATGTGTAATAACTGCAGCAGCAACTTCGTTTGTTTGCTTACAAGGTGCAAATTTTGCAACATCTGAAATTTTGGTTTAATTTCAACGTAAACTTCCTTTTTTTTGGGTAACAGACTTCATGAGGGTAATCCACATGGTGGTGGTGGAAATTCCCCTTTAATAGCATAGGAAGGGATCTGAAAGGGGGAATGCCTTTATTATTATTATTATTATTATTTTTAGGGAAACAGACTACATGAGGGTAATCCACGTTGGGCAACTCCCCTTTAGCATAGGAAGGGATTTGAAAGGGGGGATGCGGAAGGGTAGAGGAAGGTAGCCAAGGGTTAGCTAGGGCCCCCGGGCTATAGTTTAAGGATCCTAACCGGCATTCGCCTAAAAGTAATAGTTCTAGTGCTACCTAACCAACTGAAAGAAAACTATGGTTCTTTTCCAAAAAAACAGCCCGGATGCTTCCGGCACCGCACAACTTGTGGTCGGTAGTTTATATTTTATCATACATAATTTGACTGTCATAACATATTGGCATTTTTGTTATTAAATCAAAAGTATATACCACATAATTTGGTTCTCAAACGTAGAGGTTATTTTCCTTTGTTTTTTCCTTTGTGTTCATATATATAAATTTCAGGGCCGCTTATAGAACGTCTAATAAAGGCACTGATTTGCAATTTTCACAAAGTTACAAAAGCAAAAAAAGAATTTAATTTACAATAACAAAAGTTCATACAAAGACTTTAACAACAACAAAAACTATATAAATCTGATAAAACTATAGAAATATTTGACAAAGTTATATATATATATATATTGCAGTAATTGGTAATTAAGACATTGTTCTAATTGGAAAGTTGGATTGTAGAGGACTCATTATTAGTGGATATAGAGCGGACGCCGCAACAATCTGGCAAGGCAAAGAAAACATTGTTGAGGTTCTACGCGCTCAAAATCTACGAGACGAAGAGGACAGTCGGGCCGTAGGCAGCGAGGAGAAAAGACTAAAATTCCAAGTCACGAAAATTTGAACAGTACAGTCGGTCAGCAGACAGCGAATAGACCAGACGAAAAGTTTTACAGTCGGCAGTCAGAACGAAAGATTGTGGCCCAGTCACAAACATGCTTTCAGTTATTAAAAAGTAAAGCAATATTCAGACAAACCAATGAAGTCCATTGTCAACTAAATCCACGAGATCTACAAATCCAGGTTGCAGTAAAGCATCGAGAACCAACCAATTTGTGGTAAACCAACTAACAAACAACGCCAATTAGAGTCTGTGAGAACTTAGAATCAGTGATGTCCCCAAAATTGTGCACGAAAAACTAAAAATTAGACCTGGGCGGCCGTAAGTAGAGAAAACTTTAAAATAATTTGTAAACCGTGTTTAAAAGATAAAAGTCAGATCGTTCTTTAATTTTAATTATTTAATTATCGATAGAATGAGATTGTTAATTCTTGATAAAATTGAAATTGTTAAATTCAATCTTTAGTATTATTTCTTCCCCAACAAATTTCGTCTATGTTCAGACGCTTTGATTTCCATAAAAGGTAAATGTAATTTTGATTATTTAAATTCTGCCATTTATCAAACCCAGATCAAGACCCTGAGATCCCAAATATTTTGTGTATTTTATAATTGTTTTTAAAATTGATAATAAATCTTGTTTAATTGATTTCCATATAAAGTAAATTTGTGTTTTTTTTCATTTTATAAATTCAGTCATCCATTATTATTATTATATTTTAATTATTACAATATATATATGTATATATACACACAATGGATCAACTTATACTAAGTTGTAAGGAAGAGCAAGATGGAATAATATGTTTGAAAATTACTTATGTCTCAGTTTACAATATCTGTAGTGGTAAATTTCAATGAAAAAGCACGAAATTTTGTTAAGCGGCATGATTGTTGGTAAGCGTGACACTTGTGGCGGTTTATTCTAACTGATCGACTGTCTCATTCTTACTCCTCTGTTCCTCGTTCTGTAATTCCTCTACTCTTACTCTAAATACGTCACCTCAGTCACTCCCCTCACCTCTAACTCCGTCCCATCACAACTCTTCATATTTTTCGTATTCTCTCATCAGTACAGGGGTAATAAAACATTCCTCTCTTTCCCGGAATCCACAAGATCTATTTCTACGATTTTCTTGACCAGGTATTCCTGAGCGTGGTTTTGTCAAAAACAATGGTGACGCCTGAAAACCTGCATCTTTTGACGGTGTTACGGACGAGTCCCCAGCACCCCTTCTATACCTGCAGTTAGCGCGTCCCAAAAACGAGTCTCGAATGCATTGCCCAAGAAGCTATTTATACTATATATAGAAATGATACAAAGTGATTCCACGGCTTGTACTCAACACAATATCCTGTCATACAAAGATCTTCAATATATAAAAAGAAGCACGTTGCTTTCATATTTGGAATCCTTTATCGATTCAATTTCCTTTAATAAATACGGTTTCTGGATTATTTTTAAAACTTTCAATAACTTACATTTAGTTACAAATATTAAAGATAAAATTAAACCTTTAGATAAAAATAAATGTTATTTACAATATTTATTACTTAGTTTGTAATTGTTGTTATATTTGGCAAACGAAACGATTCTAAAATGTAGAACCAAATAACATAAAAATAATTAAAATTTAATATTCAATATTCAGTTTTGTCTAAAAATATTTGTTTTAATAAAAACAATTTCGATTGTCACAACGTTGTTTTTAGATGAAGAATGTAAACATTATTCCAGATTTATGAGTGAAATGTTGCATATTAGTTCTAATGTTTAAGCCAATAACGTAAATAAAATTTATGATTCCTTATTATTCTAATCTACTTGTATCATATAAATTTTTATTTCCATTCTTACCTTAAAATTCTATATAACTCTTAACAGCTGTGTCAATAAGAATTATTTCGGTCGCAACGTGTTTAGAAATAGGTTAACTTAAATTTTCACATAAAAAATTGTAAGTAATAAGTTATATTTATTCAAAATTGTATTAAAAATTATCATGTACCTAAAACTTTGTTTTCTTTAAATTTTTTAGATTCGAATTTAATTCGAATTGAACAACTGAACAGTTCCCATTCGGAGATGAAACGTTGTTTTTTAAAAAACCATGTTTTCAATTTGATTTAATTTTTCAGACTAATTGTTGGGTCTTTTGAACATTTATTTAAAAAGAGGTTAGATTATTATAATGTTAGTTTTCGAGAAAAATTGACCATTTTTATACATACATGACCATATGTTATTTATGTATTGGCCGCCGATCAACAAAAACAGATTGCTATTTCTCCATACAATTATGCTTTGCTTTAATGTACAAATAATATTATAACACCTTTTACAATGATATTTATTTAGAATTTATATTTTTACAGAATGATAATAGCGAATAAAGCCGAAAGTTCCTACATTCATTCATTAACAATGAAAAACAACTTGTTTTCCATGATAAATATTACAGGCTTTAGTAAAACATCTATTAACGTTCCATATAGCAGCAGTCTTTCGCTGAAAACAGTTTGGTAAACGCTATTACATGTCCTTTTTCCGTCAGCATATCTAATCCGATACCAAAGGAAAGGAATCGGCCTTAAAATGAGAATGTACCATTGAAAGCAAATAAAAAATATTAATTTAGAATGTAAGCAGGCAATTCACCAGCATAAATTATTTATTTCTTATACCGAGGTTCTTTGTTTTATATTAAAATAGTTTCATTATTACATAAAATGTAACATAGAAATTATCATGAATTCAATTTCAAACACGGTCCTATCACCAAGCATTGTATGAAATTTAATCACTCTTTCGATTTTGACAACACGTCTATTTTAGCAGAGAGCCACGTTATTGGAAAAGATTAATTTCTGAAATGTTGTATATTAAAAATTATCCTAATACTGTTGATATTAAGCATAACACAAAATATTAATAAGTTATATTATTATGTTTCATCGTAAGTTCTTTGGCATTTATATATTTATATTTAATTTTAGTTCCTTGTTCAATTTACTGTCTTTAACTTATTCACCGTTAGTAATGTCCGGAACTTTTAAATTTAAATTTCTTTGAATTAAATCTTCTCGGATTTCTAACCGAGTGAAAAAGATATATGAGCGACGTTTCGATGACGTTCACTGTCATCCTCTAGTAGCAAATAAGACGATGAATATGATTAATATAAAAACAAAATTACAGTCACAAAATGTAGGTTTTTTTCATTTTTTTTATATTAACACTAACAAGATCTATCGGCTGTATTCACCATTATGATTCTGTGAGACTATAATTTATATTTAGAAAATTTTTTAGCATGTTATTTATAATTTGTTAGATGAGGCAATTTTTGGAAATTTATAATATGATAAGAATGTAAGTAACAGTTGCAGGGATACTATTCCTCCTTAGCAATTCTAAGAATTCAACATTCTCATTTACATCTCCTAGCAGGACAAGGCGTAAATTACTTTCCCCTAAAAATTACTAAATTTACGCCATCATTGAACATTTCATGTACGATACCTTCCCTATAATTGCTCTTCCTATTTGTGATTGAAGTTCTCAGCTCAATACATAAACTGAAAATGTATACGTTTTTAGATTTCAGTATTGCACTTGTCACAGAAGCCCTAGTATTGCATAAAGTTTATTGTTATTGTTTATATTGCAATATATTATTAGTCACACACCTCTGAAGGAGGAATTAACGTAACAAATCCCCTCCGGTTTTTAATTTTGGTTGATGGGAAGTCTTTACGGAAGAGCGGATAAATACTATTTACAGAATTCTGGAGCAATGACCCTCGACTATAACAACCGCAATTTGGATACGGCACTTTTCCTCGAGGAAAGTTTGCGAACCGAAGCGTGTCACCGTCCTTGCAAACAGAAAAGCGTGACTGCGGTGGGCCACAGTTCTGAAGACGTCACATAAGTGCACGCAGCGACAATGCACTCACTGGGCACAGAATGGAAGGGGCGAACAGTAGCAAAAAATGACGTGGGGAGACAGGAGAAGGGGGAGAATGGAAGCATGAGATAATTTAAGTTTAAGTAAATTTATCAGCCAGCCAAGAATCTGCAGTTTTTTTGTACATTAGTCATGTTAAATATAAACAAATTTAATGATATTTGGGTAAATATATTTTTTATGCACTTATAAAATGTGTACAGAACATTCCTTTTTCTTCTTCCAATCCCATCATAATTCTATTTCTATCCGTTTCCGTCTCTCCGACCAGTTTCCGAAGAGTTTCCTCATTTCGACCATTGTTTTGCCTATCTTCTGACCAATTCTCTCAACCCTGTCATCCCATGTAATGCGGGGACCTTCCTCTTACTGCTCTTCCTTCTACTCGCATTTCATGGACCTGCTTCACTTTCCTGTCCTGATCCATCCGTCTACCACTTCAACTGTCGTTCCTCTATCACCACACATATCGCCTTCTTTTGTCCAGCCTCTTCTCTTCCTCAAAATATTTTTTTGTAGTTCTTAACTTTCTGTCCCGTACAGGGTGATTGGGGCCATAATTGTACTATACAACTACATTTCAGTTTTGAGGTTTATAGAATTAAATTGTAAAAATTGTTTAAATTCCCAGAAAAACTGAAAACATACCCTCAATTTCCACTCAAGTGTTTATTATCATTATTATTTACCGCGTAAATTTTAAGCTGTTTACTATACACTGCGTTACACTTGCCCAAGGCAAAATTAACTCGAGAGAGCTAAATCTGGCGAATAGAAGCAATTCAAACTTTAATTATTTGATTTTGGCCCTCGTGACTCTTTGGCTCTTACATCTTTCATCAGCTGACGAAAGCAACAATGATTGCAGAAACGTTATGCGATATTTATTTAGTTACTAAATTTTTCCTTTTTATTGACTACTTCACGATATATTTGTTAAAATATTTTATTGTGAGAATAAAACCGATATGTGACGAGGTCATTGACTTCTGTACGTGAATTTTATTAAAGCCAGTCCTTAAATCGTCCGATAATAGCGTGTAACGAGCGCCCGTCGATATCAAAATATTGAAAAATGAGCAAATTACTTAAGAAGTGACATTACATCGATATAAATAGTGAATCTGTTAACAAATCCTGTGGGTTAACCGCTTCACAAATGGTCGTACTGAACAACGAAACTGATCCAGATAGGATATCAATAAGCTGAAATGAGGTTAACGTGTATCAAGTGTGGTGTGTTCAAGCGGGATCGTAGTATCACAGAGAGGGCAACCGTGTGAAACCTGTCTCCTCAGAAGTGTTCGTAACGATGGCTGAATCGCTGGATTCGCGGAGGACTACTTTCAGTAAGATTAGAGTAATATATTTCATGTCCAAAGATACGATATTTTTTTAACCGTTATAGGAAGTCGAGACGACTAGCGGAGCGGACAGCAGTCGCGTTTTTAATTACGATTCCGGGGAGAAAGCGAGGCACGTGTTGGCACGACGGTGACGAAATAGGGAGGTAAGAACGGCGGTAGTCGGTGCCCTGCAGGGCAAAAACCACAAATCTGTCTCCAGAACCTCGGAAGCATCCATATAAATCTCATATTAACAAACAGATAATGAAGTAGTCAATAAACAGACAAAATTAAGTGTTTAAATAAATATTCCATAACGTTTCTGAAAGCAAAAAGGTTTGCAGAAACTTTGTGCGGTATTTATTTTAACTCCTAATTTTCTCTGTTTATTACTTCATTATCCATTTCTTAATTTTAAACTAATACAGGCGATTTTTATATTTTCAATCTGATATTAAACTAAATTACCATGAAGAACAGAATAAACGCTTTCGAACACCTCGAAACTGAATTAAAGGATACGGATGTAAATCGAATCCAGACTGGAAATCGAACCCGGGACTTCCAGTTGGTACATGGTTGTTCTCCAATCTGAGCTATCAGAGACGACTTCCCATCATCTACAAGCCTTTTCCATCGATTGGATGACCTGAACACAAGCTCATCTGCAATTTACAAGGTTACATTCTTCACGGCATAATTTTGGGATTCAATGAAGAATGGATATTACGCGTAAATTGATCAATAAGGCCGTGAATAATGTGATATAAAATTGTAGGCGAGCCTGTGCTCAAGTTATACAAAGGATGGAAAAAGCTCCTACCTGACGGGAAGTTGACCGCATAGCTCAGATGGTAGAGCAGCCGCGTACCGAGTGGATGTCCCGTGTGATTTTTCCATCCTGTTCATTTAACTAAATTAACATTCCATTTACTGTATCAGATTTGGTTTGAATTGGGTCATACGTTCAGCATAGTATAAAATAAAATCCTGAAATTATATACTTCAAACCAATTTAAAAATAAGTATTGCTGGAGCGAGTTGAGTTACATTTTGTTATATAATATTGTGAAATAAGAATGGAATAATATACTGATTTATTATATTGTTTTGTTTATTAACTTTATTATTTTTTCGGTAAACTTTTATGTTATTTCCTTGTCTGACAAATAAAAGTTACAAATAACGTCAATGTGGAAAGCTTTTAACGAAGTATAGTTCGTGTGAAATCGCAAGTCGTGCCAAGATAAGATACGCAGTGGGCCACGCAGCTGTAATTGTAGCACAGTTTAACACAAACCTATGTTACGGCAACATGGTAGTTTAAAAACTATTCTGTAAACATCGACGCATGGAAATATACTGTCCTTAGCACCTGACGAAAGGTACAAGGATTCCAGAAACGTTGTGTGGTATTTATATTACCTTTTTGTCTGTATTGACCATCTTTATCATTCATTATATTGTATTTAGTTGAGAATATATTTTACAACAAAAACGCAAAAGTTAAGATATGATAAGTACAGGGAGGAATAAAAAGACCTTGCTGCTGTATATCCCGTTCGTAAGAATATAATTAATGTTTTTAAGAATGGTAGTGGCGTAGTCCAAGCTTCTCCTCAAGCGGAATTTCCCCAACTGACGACAATGCTCCCCTCCACCTTCTCCCTTCCTCCACTGCGCATCTGACACGACTTGCTATATCTCACGACCTATACGCTGATCTTACTGAATAATTCAGGGAAATGGAGACGGAATATCAATATAAATATTAAACTGAGATATTGGAATTTCTTAGTTTCTGTTATTAATTTTACTTTTGGATTCCTCATCTATGAAAGCTTATATTTTTCGTCATTAAATTCAATACTAACGAACGAAGGTTCATTTGGAAATAAAGTAAGTCATCCTTCGTATATGTACTTGAAGTCCATTTGAAGCAAGCGTACTATCTTGGATTGTTATCAGTATATAAGAAACCTTTATGAAGTGCAGTAAATGTCATTAGTTAAGTGAAATTCATTTTAAATTTATATCTGACTAACTGTTTTGATACACTTCGAATTATTGATATATTACCTTCATTATCTTAATAAGTTTTGTTCTAACAACTTAAATCAAATTGATATTGATATGGTATTTTCTCATCACTCTTTCAATGTTATGCGATCTCACGTTCTAACGATTATTTTTTTGCACAACCCTCGTAGTAGTCTCTTGATCTTGGTAGCTTTTGTTACTCTGAATTGTTTGCAAACTGAAGCGTGCTTCTGCATAACGCTTCTACCAACCAATATTCTCCCCTTTTCGCGCAATAGGCCAACGTCTAGACCACAGGCTAATTTAAATCATCACGTAAGTTGTATTATTTATGTTAGGTTCCAATCGACCAATGGAAGTAACCACCATCTATGCGTACATAATTTTTCAGTGTTTCTGCGTCGGCTATTTGCTATTTGCAGTACTCTTAATTTCCGTTTTCCAAACGATAGACAATGTAACAGACCAAGAAATAGCACAAAGTCTCTCCATCCTACCGACAATACAGAAGCTTATCAAAGCACTAACATAAAAAGATATCACGAAAGAAGTTACACTCTTAAATATAAAAAACGAATAGTGCGTTAACTTACATTTACAATGCTGTTCTACGACTTGGATACTGGCCCAAACATCTAAAATAGGCTCAAATTATAATGGTCGAACTATCACCATATTGTCAATCATTTCAAAAATACTTGAAAGACTGGTGCTCTCCAGATTAAACGAAGACCTGTGTTCAGTTACTTGGATACCAGCACATCAGTTCGGGTTCCGTCCAAAAAATTCAACAGTGCATCTAGTTCATAGAATTACCCAAACCATAAATAAAGCATTTGAAAATAAACAATACATCTGGTGTTTTCCTTGACATTCGGCTGGCATCCGGGATTAATTTACAAAATCAAGCGCACTTTTCAACCAGCATACTTGAATACAACATACAGCATATGAATTTGAACGAAAGAAAATTCCAAACTAAAGTAAATGAAGAAAATCCGACTTCTTTCCGATAAAATCTTGGACCTCTGCTGTATGTCTTGTACTCGTCAGACATATCACTGGCACAAAATATAATAATAGGGATATTCGCCGACGATACTGCTATTCTCTCCTGCCACGAGGACCCCCTAGCATCTTCAAATATTACAAAAAGCTTCCTAACCAACCTACGATAATTTAAAAAAAATGGAAAGTAAAAGTGAATGAGAACAAACCTGTACACATTACATTCTACAAAGAAACCAACCCTACAGTCACAATAAAAATGCAGATTACGCAAACACAAACAGTAAGTTACCTAGGACTACACTTAGATACAAAACTGACTTGGAAATACCATATAAGAAAAAAGATAAACAAGTTGAGATGAAGACAAGAGACCTACAGTGATTGATAGGAAAAAAATCACGGCTTTCTATAGAAAATAAAATCAACTTCTGCAAAACCGTCATCAAGCTAATATATGGGCCTATGGACTAGAACTATTGGGATGTGAATCGAAATCAAATATAACAATCATCCAAAGGTGCCAATCAAAGATACTCCGTCAAATTGCGAACGCTCCGTGGTATTTAAACCTCATGCTGCTTACAGATCCACATATTCCTACGGTACAAGAAGACATCCGTAAAAAAAGCCATCAAGCATCACGCAGTTCTAGACAAACATCCTAATCCGCTACTGGATCAACTCCTAGAACCAGTGACCAGCAAAATACCAAAAAAGTTGTGGCCAAGTGAATTAGTTTAAGTAAAATTTTTTCATATTTTAAATTCCACAGGCGATATCATTGGACGTCTCCGTGGGTATGTCTCTTGCTACCAGTACATCTGGCAGCTGCCATCGATTTAGATTATATAATTATATATTATTATTATTGCTAAACAAATAAATGAATAAAAATATACAAAAACTTCGGTTACCTTCGGTAAACACCGGTAATCATGATATGCCTGTGGTCATGCATGTAATATTGCAAACAAATAATAAAATATAGCTAAATGACGAAAACAACTTCAATTACCAACTCGATTGACACGTCCAAGTAGTCGTGACGCTGCGGCATTCTCTTTTAAGAATTTTGGTTTCATTCTGACGTCCATACTAACGGAAACATTTCGTTATTTCACCTCACTGACTTACAAACATCTTGTTTATTCCCGTGTCAGTTAATAATAATTTTATCTTACTATAAATAGCCAGCAACTATCTAAATTTATGGTACAACATATATTCACAATCAAATGACTGTAAATGCTGACATGCTCTATTAATAACATAAATTAATGATTATGTAACTTGTATCAAATTATATACATACTCGTATGAAAATCAACAAAGACATTACACATTATACATGCTTGAAGCTTGTTTTTGCGACCTGATGTGGTGTATTGGTCCCGGATTCGAATCCCGGCATTGGCACGATGTCTGTGCTCGTCATAGTCAGGAAAACAAGGGTTAAGACTGACGGATGTTACGTTGACAAAAAATTCGGAATGTGTTACAAAAGTCGACAGTCTAGCACACGTCCCGATAAGCCAACGAGGAATCAGTAAACAAAGAAAAGTTTCGTTTTACTCAGGATCTACGAAATTATTAATATTGTAGAACGAAGCATATTTTCTAACATACATACAAGCTTTGAATAATAGTACTTTCCTGAGGTGCTTGGTTCAAAAGTGTGAGAAAATGACGCAAAAAAGCGTGTCCATGAAGAATGACTACCTTGTCATTTTAAAATGGTTGTAGTCAGAAAGAAATTAATTGGTAAAATTCAGGTAGAGACTTTCTAAGGTATCAGATGTTATAATAGCAACGGTAAAACAGATTTTAAGGTATACATTTCTGAAAAGGCTGTATACGTACGTATATATACCTTCCAAATCTCATTTTTTTATTTTTCATAATACATTGATGTCGGTCCAAATATAAGCGATTACGTAAATTTCGTTATAAATATTCTTTAACAGGCATGTATTTATATAAGAACTTCTGTTCTTCTTTTCTTGATATTTTATGATCGAGGTATCATCTTGCATTTAAAATTTTCTGAAATACCATCAATAAAAACAGTTAATAAATCTCTCAAACACACTCGCCATATATCTTTTCCTTTTTTTTCGTGTTTTACGTTGGCGTGCGTTCAATACTTCACTAATCGACGTTTCAGATATATTTCTAAGAGGACCATACGTGAAGATACTCTAACTTAAAATGATTATAAATGACGCTATGCACCTATAGCCATATTTAATTCATGCAGTCAGAATCAAAAAGAGCATATAACAGAGAAAAAGTAAGAAACGATTATTGGGTAACCAGTATTTACTACATTTTTGTGATATATATTATTTACGGTTATATTATGTACATTTTGCAACATTATCATGTTTCCTGTCTAGCGTCAAAACAAAACTGTGACGTTACAAGTTCAGTTATTATATTCACAGGCCGCAATCATTAAGGGGATATTATTTAATTTGACTATCTTAGATACTCTATTTGCTTATTTTTGAACCCGTAAATAATAGCTGAAAATGATATTTTAGATGGGTTTAATTGTGAAGGTCAGGTGAGGAATAAATGCGAATGATATCGGAAATTTGAATGTCATTTATGAAACGTATTTTATTATATCAGTTTTCTATTACAATTTTGATCAATTAGGGATCCCGGGCTATAGTTTAAGGATCCTATCCGGCATTCGCTTAAAAGTGATGGAGGACAAACCTTATAAAAATCTGCATCTGTTAGATCTGGCTCTTTGTACTTGTCCCACGCTCTTCCGAAGGCAGGAGGGGTTTGCTGTGGGGACGGAGCATTCTCTTCTCCATGCCTCGAACAGTTAAGGAGGCAGCTGGCCTACTGTTCCAATGGCAACAGAGAAGAACTCTTACCGTATGCCCAAGATCTGCGGCCACTGAAACTAGACCTTTCAAAACAGGCCGATGTGCCTCGATAGTCAACAATTAGCGTCTTCCCTGAATATATTCGATCAAAGCCTCTGTTTACATGCACTTTGGTAGGTTATGGTCTTCATGAAATTACGGGAACTTCTTTTGACTACGTGACCAATCAGACGATTCGTATGAAATAATATTTTATCCCTAATCGGATATATATTAAGGTGATCAAACGTTACCTTAACTGAAACATGTAACTGCTCAATTAGAACAGGAGGAAATAAGAGGTAGATACTAATTAAGTCCTGGCAATGTTTTCGTATATCATGGAGTATGCTCACTTATTTATTTATTCTATTATTTTTTTCCAAATTAAATATGACAATTCAGTAACATTATGCGTACAGTATCGAGAAAAAATAAGCTATGAAACACAAATGTACATATTAAGTAATAAGATGTTAAAATTTTTAAAGAACAGACAATATATAAACCACGTGAAGATTATGTGATTGATCGTAGCGAAAGCATCATTAAACGTGTAAAAAATGGTGCAAGTATAGCAGATAGCGTAATCACTATAGAGTATACTCAAGGAACACCTCCGGAAGTTATTACTTCTACACAATTGATAAAAGAAGTTGGACGTCGTGTTGTTGATGAGTTGCTATTTTGCTATTTTGAGAATGGAGAGCTTGTAACTCCTTCTGGGAAGTTTAAACCTTCTAATGTACCAACCAATAACTTGTACCTTAATTTACTTTCGATTTCAGGGACACAGCAAATCAAGTTATCAGGTAACTAACGAGAAATTGTAAAATTAAATATATATAAAAAATGTAAATATACCTCATGAATGGGGAAATCAATAAAAATTTTATAAATATATATATTTATATAATTATTAATTTATTACATAAGTAAAATAATATATGTGTACATGTATGTATAGTATTTAAGTATATATCAAAAGTAAATTTGAGTAAATTGAGAGATTATGCACGAATACTTTTAGGAAAAACCATCGACTATTTTTTAATTATTTATTCGCTGAAGGGATGAGGGTTGGGAAGGAGTTAATGAATTTTTGGGGTTTCAAAGTCGATTGCTGATTAGTTAAATTAAATGAAACTCCGTAGAACCTTGTAGACTGATATGGCAAAACAGGATACAAGGGAATACAAGATTGAAAGTGAAACAATATTTTTCCCATCTTCACTTTTAACTTTAAGAGATTGTAATTTTCAGCTATAGATCTATCCCGTTAAACATTCTATTCGTGGCATTCAATTAAGTATTGCGGAGTGGATTTGAGATCACCAGTTTCTCCTATGGACTACTTGGTATTACTTGTTCAATGGTGGATTCATTCAAGAAATTATTTATTCTTGATCCCGGAGTAGTAATTAAATGTATTGAGAAAATCTAATACCTCACGAAAATAAAACACTATAATAACTATAAATTATGGATAAATATATATAAGTCCATATAGGAGTTATTAGAGTGACGTGAAAAAAAATCGTAAATCCAAACGTTAGCACATTCTATTAGATAGTTTTGCGCTGAAATATTGTTGTGAATTATATTTTCATATTATCTAGATGTGACTAGTTTTATTTCAGGATAATGCACAATGACTCTTGCGATTTTGAATCACCTGACGAAAGCCACCAGTTGTGCGATATTTATTTTATCATTTAATTATGTATCGTTAATTGGCTTATTGTATCCAAACGGAAAGAAGAAATAATTGTATTTTAATGCTAGTAAACGTTCACTGGTATGAGCAGATAAGCATAGATTTTCACGGTTCTTTTGCGTTTGGATGAAGTAAGCCAATTAACGATACATTTAATTGATAAAATAAATATCTCACAACTTGTGGCTTTCGTCAGGTGATTCAAAATCGCAAGAGCCGTAAGACGAATCAAATTAATGTTTCTTTTTAAAAAATTATAAGCTTAATATAATAGAAACGTTGTGTAAAGTTACAATACGTAAACTTCTGAACTGCTCAGTTTGCTATCCCATTGGTCAATGTTGAGGGAAACCATTTTAATAGTCGGTATCACTAATTAAAAGATGGAATATATAACGTATTGAACTTTATTTTTCAGGGTTTATTCATGTGATGATGAACTTTCCAGTTTCAAGAACAATAAATGATACGTACAGTGAAGATTTCTCGATGTTTCCCTCCGATTTAATGTGATGAGAGTTAAGCACATTCTGTTCTCCGTAATCGACAACTGCACGGTTGGTATATTCTTCACTATCGGTCTCTGTTATTAATATGTTGATATCGACATCGTAGATTTGAAAGATTGAATGTGTCCCAGTATATCATTTGTATACAGTGTAAATGTACAGGACCAAGAATTGATGGATGTGGATCAACTCAGTCCAGTTATAGAGCGCCAACTATCGCTTGTTTTGGGTAAACGTTCCTATCCCGCTATGATACGAATATACTCCAAGTATACCTGTAGTGGATTACTAAATCTAGATGTTTGTTCCAAACCTTAATCAATTACAAGGATTCAGCAAACAGCGCGGATCTCTCTCCACGGCGTAGTGTACCAACATGCTGGAGTGTGTTGTACACTCTGGACAATGGCGATGTTGGAATCGTCGTAGTTTTTGCTGCGAGACAGTGAATTCGTGCGGTGGAGCGTGTCGGAGCTTATTTTTCTTTGGCCTCCGACGGCTAGCGGGAATATCGGCCACGGTATATAAGAGGCATGGACAGCCACCAATGAGACATCCAGTACCGTACCGTGGACGCAGCCATGAAGACAGGTCGTGGAAGCGTGCAGGTAGATTACAATACCAATACGATCTTCGTCTTTCGGATTTCATCGCCAACAACTTCGTATTCACTTCGTTTGTGTTCCTTCTTCAGATCGTTCTGCTGTTAGCATGCGGCGCCTTATTGCCACAGATCATGGCAAAAACGGAAGAGGCCAACAAACGAGTAACGAAACAAATTCACAGCAAAGGTACGAATTTCTACGACAACATTCGTTATTTCATAGCTTTTACGGAATTCTATTTACATTATTCAAAATAACCACGATTAAGGAATTTTGGAAAGTCAAATATATCTACAAATATTTTTCGGCCGCCGAGGCGTAAATTTGAACTGATGTAAAATAAGCAGTGCTTGAGTTATATGAAATTAAAAGTCGTAGTGATATTTGAATTGAATTTAACTACGTCCGATACTAGTGCAACTACATATGGGCGTATTCGCCGCGTATACATTTACGGTTACAATTAATGATTACATTTAATTAAATACTCCATTTTCATTTATTGCCAATTTCAATACACCTGTTACGATAATCGCCTCAAATTAATAAATATTAAGTTAATTTATATGCACTGTGAATTAATTTTAACAAGAAAGTGTACGAATTGTCAATCGACAGAAAATTATTTTGATTCGCCACGTTTCGAAGTTACAGCCATTAGAAATGACGGAGAAAACAGTCAAATAAAGACACTATTACGTTGTATATTAATTAACAGACATTGTCGTTAATATTACTTCTTTAAATGAAGAGATGCAGTGGAATAACAGTGTTTGCAAAATATTTATATGAATTCATAAAAAAAAGTTGTGAGGGCCATGTAAGCTGTAAGTTAATATTATTTGTTGACTGGTATTTGTAAACACTGCTCGTCGAATGAGCATTCACGTATAATTAATACCACTTCAATAATACCCTACTTTCATTTATTGTCAACTTCAATGGACTTATTACTATACTTGACATAGATTAATAACATATTCAATGTATTTAGATACTCTTTGAATTATTTCATCAAAAAATTGTACGAATTTTCATCTATTGAAAAGTATTTAGATTTTCCGCGTTTTGAAGCTTGTGGTACATTGTCCTAAGGGCATCGTTCCGGCGTTTAAAGAACGATATGTATCTATGTATCTTTATACATTTCTTAAGAATAAAGTTGTGTTTCTTTACAAGCGATTCGATTATGACGTAAACTGAAAGATTCCTTTAGAAAATTTTACCTTGTTCCGTATTTGTTGTCAGTGTACGCTATATTTTCAAGGCTTCCACGTGCTTGAATTCAAAACAAAATTCAAGTAAATATATGTTAAATATTTTTTTGGTCTGCTACTTATTACCCTTGAATTTCAAACGACGTTACTAGTAAGTGTTGCGGAAAGGATGGTTCGAACGAATATTTCTATCACCATAGATCTTCGTTTCATTGCAGGCGATGCCTGAAGTGTTCAAGTCATTTTGGGAGTATCATTTTAAATTCAAGAAAGTTGTATTTATTTTAGGGAATATAAGTTATAGAGAGAGGATATTACGCATTTCATCGCTTCAGTTTAAATAAAATGCAAGTTATCTGAAACAAATCTAGTTATCTACCTTAAAAATTTTATTAAAATCAAAGGTGTGCTTTAAATATCTTATAAAATGATTAAAATATGTGAATTGAAATGTATTTGAATTGAAATATAGGCTAATTTACTAAGCCTTACGTAATTAGTCCATATTCACATTTATTTTGAGTCTTCAGGAATAGTTAAGAGTTCAAATGTATGATGGGATAATTCATGATTTTCGACATGTATGTAAGCAAGGTTTTGACTCATTAAAGTCGTGGGTTAGTTCCCCATTCTTTACCATAGTTTCACTATCCCAAGCTTAATACCTGCAGTGTCCTAGAAATGGTCAAATGAGGTTTACGTCAAGAAATCCATTTTTATGTAAAAGAAACGGGTGTGATTTGGTGATATATTCCGTTTTTAATATAATTGACTCATAGTATACACAATTTTTTCAGCGGCGACAGTGGTGAACTCTGACAGCGACCACAACACTGCAGAGACAGGCTTCGGCGGAGGCGGAGGCGGCGTCGGCGGACACGGGAAATACTTTCAGTAAGTACCTCCTAGTTGCCCTTCAGAACCTATCCCGACCTCGCAGGAATGGCCAGCTTTGAGCCTATGTGTAGGGACTTCTACATGCTGCTGTACGGGCCGCTGCAGATGGAGTTCGGTCACGTCTGTGAGGATCCGGAGCGATGGGAACAGCGTTTCGAGAGGAAGGACCTCCAGAACCATCGCCATCAGGGACAGGTTCTAGCTCAGTCTCCCTTACCTCTGGATCAACGATTGACCGATTTCACTTGCACCGCGGTCGTTCTTCAGCTACGCTCTTGCAACTACTGTCATTCTTTTTCAAGAGCCACCTCTAACATTCTTTAACAGAACAAACTCACAAATTTGCACGATCCTTGTGGAAACCAAAGAAATTCGGGAAAGTTGCCATTGCAAATGAATGGTGGATCTGTTTCTTATCTTCTTCCTAACCAATATTGTTGACAACTGTGAATTACTCATTTCTAATCGCACTTTGCATGTCATTTCTTACAAAACTATTTACTAATAATCTGTCAAATTCAAGATGTCAAAAGAAAAAGTTATTTAATTGTGAATTGTCATATTTTTGCACTTGTGCAGTATTTCTTTAGCGTTTAACTAAGAATAAATTAATAATAGACGAAACTTAAGTTGAACAACAGTATGATAAAATAGATTCAGATCGATTTACACAAACACAATGCCAAATAAAAACCGAGTACTGTGAATTACGGCATATATTCTTTTCTGACGACAGTTGACGTAAAATACATTAAAATACTAGCAAAGTTAGATTAGAAATTGGAGAGTTATGACACTACTATAGTTCATAAACGTGACACTTTCAACTGCTATGTTGCATATATTCCTAGTCGAGAGCTTTCCGTTATTTTCTACTCTAGTGTACAGTAGCCGCAGGACAATGAGGTTTGTTTGCAGAAAGCTGAGTTGAAGCAGTAACATTTCACGATGTTGTCTTGGCCATTACTGACACTTGAATGCTACCCTTCTCTGTGTGTTTTTTTCCAGCTCACTATTCTATTCTTCCAGCTTGCGCTTGCTGTTGTTGCTGCATCTTGCCTGTTTTCTTTGTTTCTCGCAGCAGCCGGCCCACTAATCTCTTTGGTAAACCTTTGCCAGGTACCAGCATAACCCCGAGCATGACCACTACGAATTCGGTTACCGCCGGGGTAACGATCACCACTTCCAGGAACGCTACGAGAAAGCTGCGCCCCACGCAGGACACTTCAAGACCAAAGTAAGCCGGACTCTCCAAGAGAAAAAAAAAGCTTGTAAATAGATTAAACGCTAAGAATGATCGAGAACAAATATCGGGAGAGATTCATAGATTCAATTAGATTTCTGATTGGGAAAAGTAGTAAAACGTCACTGAAAGAAAGCAGATTCCACGCACAGTAGATTGATGATGGAGGTCGTAGATTATTGTGTGCGTCTCAAATCGGTATCTGGTATTTAGGATTTCTTTATTTTTTCCCGTGGTTTTTAAAGGCAATATAAAATCATTCAATCATTGATTCAAAAATTGGTTGTGGTGCTAGTAATCGGTGGTGGAACTAAACAGCTATCAGTCTGACTTCTTCTTCTCCCGCTTTTCTGCCTTTGCCTTGCGTACGCTATTTATATTTTTCTGGAACTGAATTTACGGACTGTTCTAGGCCCGTTGGGGAGACAAGCACGGAGGGTACGGCGAGCACTACTGGGACTACAACCACGCTGGTCACGGGGTGAGTCACTCCCATGTACTTCCATTCTTGTAGGAGCGACGGTGACCTCTGTTCTAATTGACATCTTGTCCTTTTCAGAACGAGGATGGTGGTGATGACGGCGGTGATGTAAGTAACAGTCAACATTGTCAATAAATCATACCCGTACAGGGGACGCGAGAAATTACCATTCTATCGGGGAGTGGTTCTCCTATAGACGCATAGCCGTAGCAATAAATGAAAGGTCCACATACATTGTAATTTAATTCAAATAACAGATTCGCGAGTAGAAATATACCGACCTGCATTACTAATCATCTTAACGGGGTTTACACGTTGCACAAATAATACACAATTTGACACCTATATTTGATAAACATTATATTTATCAACGTATGCAAAAACTATTCATGTAATTTTAAATGGAAACGTAAATAAGGCATGATATTTATTGTCCATTCATCCACAATTGAAGCAGTAAGAAGCGTCAACACGTTTATTCATAGATACACAATTATCGTTGCAATAACAATAATATATTACAATATTCAGTCGAACCCAGTTATAACAAGAGCGATAGAACCTTTTGCTCGTATGAACCAGGATTTGTTATATCCGGCTTTTGCTTTTATTTTTCAGAAATTACATAGAAGTCGCTTT
Organism: Zhengitettix transpicula; assembly: GCA_037074705.1. Taxonomy (NCBI): domain Eukaryota; kingdom Metazoa; phylum Arthropoda; class Insecta; order Orthoptera; family Tetrigidae; genus Zhengitettix; species Zhengitettix transpicula. Next base: position 164,422,393 of record CM073591.1, read on the forward strand.
TTATTATAAATAATCTAAATTACATTGCATATCTAAACTAAGCTGAAATATAAAATGTTCATAGAAAAAATTTCCTTTCTTCTTGTAGTTTTTAGATAAGACCGCCAATATGTTGGTCGGAAAAAATGTTTAATTTTAAACCTCTTACACTGCACTGTCTAAATTGCTTAATTGTCAACTTCTAATCTTCTTTGCACTTGTTATTTTGTTTTTGAAGGACGAAATGTAGAACTATTTATTCTTCAGTAGCGATGAAACTATTGAATATGACAATCCAAATTTTTGTGGACGTCAACAATTTTAACGCCGAGATCGATTTAAATTTTTGCAGTCTCGGAATCATAAAGGGCAGAACGAAATGTGACTCGGTAAAATTCCACATCATTAAAATGTTTTTCGGGTGTACAAAGAATGTTAAACGTTCATTTAGGCCTCAAAATGTAGGGTCTGGAATTTCCCGCAATCAATCAGACACGGTACAAAGTTTGTGGCAGGGTTGATGTATTATTAATACTTACGTCTGGCCGTAGCCGTCCCAAAATTTCGAGCAATTTTCTCTTTAAAACCGGGGCTTTTGCAATTTATATCGGTGTCAATTTTTACACAAAGAGAAAGTAAAATTTGCTCGCTATAGCCTGCTTACTGCTATAACAGAGTTCGACAATACATAAATACAATATACAACTTAAATTTTTGTTAACAGATTAACCTAGACGCATCGCCCAGAATTTTAGCGACAAATAACAAGTTCCGTAAATACGAAATGGGCATTACATGCATTATACAACAAACTTATGCAAGGATCTCTACGGAAAAAGAGTTTCATAATAATTGTGTATAAACTTAAAAAACTAAATTAACCCATGGAAAGAGAGTATAACAAGTCATTTTTCTTATATTTTTGCTGATTTTTCGATCCTCAGATTTTCATGACAACTACTAAACGCATGCAGTTTTTAAGTCTTATATCTCAAAACGAAAAAATATTCGTTAGGCACACACACACTGATATCTATACATAATTCACACTTGACACTATAATAAATTATTACAATGTTAAAGATAAACGAACATATATTGATCTATACAATGCGTTAAATAAAAAGTAAAGGCACAGAACGTCTCAATTTTTGTAAAGGTGTAATTAAGCCTTTCATGGATAATATTCGTAAGTTCCAAATTAATATAAAATGAAAATCTTAATCTAACTTGAAGCAGCGATGTATTTCCGGCCCCTGACCGAATTGCAGATCCTTTCACAAAGCGTAGCGCCATCACAGCCTCTGCTGGTAGACGGTGTGCGACTCCAGATTCTTCCGGAAAAATCTATGTTAGAAGTAATTTTAAACATGAAACGGTCTTCTTTAAATTATATTGACAGTTTTCAATATAAATTGCAGCTCCGCAACTAACTTGCTCCTTTATTAATCACAATAATTTTCATGAAATACACGAATTTTGAAAAATGTTTATATTACAAATTTAAAAGGGCAAGCAATTGAAAATGATTGTATATTAATAATATAATTAATTACATTTTCCACTTTATTTATCCGTTCGTTAAAGAGTATAGAAATGAAGGGAATATATCTTTTGCCTTGATTAACGATAACATTTTTTTTTGGTAGCCTACTAATCTTATGGTAGGGGCTAAATGTTGAAATGAAGTTTATAAATTTTTTATAATTCGGTAGGGTGGCTACAGCGAGCCTGTGCCTGACTACAAGCAGCCTGGACACAAGGTGACGTCCAAGAGGGAGTCAACCACGGAGCAGCGCGTGAAGAAGAGCGCCGCGGCGCCGCGTCTCGTGCTGGACGTCGCCTCCGGACGCGTCGTGGACGAAGCTTCGGGACAGGAGTACGAGCTCACCCCTGTACAGTGATCCCGCCCCGATAACTCATCTCAGCACTTTTTTTATATACATTTTTATACTGTTTCTATGATTTTGTTAAGTTTTTATGTCATTTGTTAATAAAATACTCAAATAATCAATATGATGTACTTAACATTATCCTCCTTTTTTCTTGCCACATCTTCCCTGTTTACCTTCTTCATACTCTGACACTTCTAACGTTACATCGTCTCGCCCGTAAAGTGTACGAGGGCAGTCCCAAAGTTACACCTGGTCGCAAAATTTCGAAACCTTAGCTTTCTTACGAGATATAATTACTGAGTCCCGACTAGATACTTTGTAAAAGCAGGAGGCACATATTCAATTCATCGGCAATTTAAACCCGACGTTTAGGCCTGCATTGAATTGTCATGAGGTAAAATAAAAAATAATTGATGTTAATAGATAAGATTGAGGTTTAATTTCATATAATTCTCTAGTTAAAGTGAAGTGTTGATAATAATAATTATAATAAGGCATGAAAATGGTTAGTATTCGAAACAATGTTAGTTTGTTTATATATTCGAAATTTGACCATTTTATGTCTACATGCCTTTTTAACTTCAGGACACCAAAATTTGTATCTGAAGAATAATAATATAAGAGATGACTCAACGACAGATATTAAATATTCATGTTACTTGTTTAATTACCCGAAGTTCTTATGTCTAAAAAAGTCAATTTTTTTATTTAAGGCGTAGACAGGCTATGTATAACGTAATCCACATGCTGGCAACTCCCCTCTTATAGCATAGGAAAAGGATTTGAAAGGGGGGATGCGGAAAGGTAGAGAAAGGTAGCCAAGGGTTAACTAGGGCCCCCGGGCTATGGTTTAAGGATCCTATCCGGCAATTCGCCTAAAGTGATGCAGGGAAAACCCTAAAATAACCTGCATCAGGTAGGTCGAGCATTTGATTCTTGTCCCACGCCCTTCCGATGGCGTCCCTCGATCGGTTTAGGAGGCAGCTGGCCGACTATTCCAATAGGAATAGCGGACAATTTTTACCGTATGCCCAAGGTCTGCGACCCTGGACCTCTCGAAACAGGCCAAGGTGCCTCGGCATGTGGGAACCTTAGTTCAAAAAACCAGAGAGATGTGAAGGCATCCCAAAAGGTAGCCTCCGCCAGAGCTCTCTGGGAAGGTTCACCTGCGAGAGAATCCTCTCGTTGCTTCCTTGGCGAAAGTCAATTAATGTTTGGTAATTTAATATGTTTTGGCTCCATCCAATGTTCTTTGAGGCACAGAACATCATTATTCAGGTGTAAAAATTCTACACACAGCTGGCTTTATTCCATAAACCTTGAATGAATAAAATATTCTCGCGCTTCTAACGGAGTGAACAATTGTATGTTCGAAGTTTCGATGACGGTTTTATTTATTCTATTAATTTATTATTCTATTTTATTCATTCCTTACACCAATAAAGACTGCCTACTTTATTAAACCTTAAATGTTCCATCATTGAGTAGTAATTTCATCAGTTTTGTAGGAACCTTAGCTATTTGATATTGTACTGTGATAGGTAGTGTGATTTAAGGTTGCCAATATATAGATGTGGGAGGCATAAGATTTTCATCTTTTGAAAGAATGCTTTACACGATGTAGTGAGCTAAATGTTAAAACACGCTACCTTTTTTAAAAAAAATTGTTGATAAATATTATACTAATTATATTAGGTAAAAAAATCAATTGCGTCTATTCACATATATGAATTTTAATGTATAATTTCAGGAAAATATGTAACTAGGAATGGAAAGTAATTAATTTTCATAGAAAAATAAGATTGTTTTACTTAAAATTGAGTAAGAACATGCAAATAGAAACTTATTACTAAAATAAAAAAGTTTCTAACGAAGATTAATATTATACAAAAATTAATAGATTACGAGCATGTTTAAGGAAAATTGAGAATAAAGATACTATTGCATCAAGTTACAAATGTTTTTATTTTCATATTATTCTCCAGACTGCTATTTTCAATAACACATAAGTAAAACTGTATATTTATTAACCAAAACTTGTATTATCTTCTAAACAAGCATTTACATAGTCAGGTGATTTTATCTGGAAAGGGATTTATTAATTCGTTAAATTTTTATATCTTTAATTTTATTTAAATAGTTATTTAAATCTGAAATTATTTATTTATATTGCAGGGGGAAATAAATCACGATAATTAATCATTTATATTTTATTAACCAAATAACATTCACTTCCTGCTCTCATTATCAATTTAAATACCCACGGCTAATTTTCAAAATAAATAAAACATAATAAACAAAAACAGAGACAATTTCTAACAGGGTTGGTGGGCCAAAAGACGGTGGTCATATGGCTTTAATAAACCGACTTTGAAGACATTATTTCCGGTTCATTACCACTTGCAGATCTGACCATGTCAAGACTTCGCAGACACTGCTATTTCGACATGATTCTTGGAAAACTGATCACCTGGCTAGCATACAGGTGTTGTCAGCAGGACAGCTCCATAATCTCCTCAAAATCTCGCTCTCCAAACAGAAATCACCATCCGAAACTTGATAACCAACTTCCTCTCACAAACACTCACTTATAACATGTCCAAACAGACTTCCATTCAAAAAGAATATCTAACTCCGCATAAACTAAAAACCAACTTCTTGAAAACTAAAATCAACTTCTCCAAAACTTAAATCTAACTCTCACTTGCTCTGTCAGCACCCTTTGTACCTCGGTTTCTCGAAATTTTCCCCCACAGGGTCTGGGATTCTACAGTTTGTACCCAATAAGAATTAGATTTGTGTCCCCACAAAGCTCAATTTATTAATTAGCCACATCCCCTAAGGGGTTCATGTGGCCAAAATCAGGGTCGTGGGAAGACACAGTCGCGATGGAACCACTCCGAGCATTTTGTGAGTGTATTAAACTCTTGAGACTACAGCTTAGCCGGACACGCACAATATCATAATCTGTACAAGGATTACTACGCCTGGGTTGTTTTCGTTTTCTCCGAGTACCGAGCAAGCGAGCATCGACCCTGGCTAGACCCAAGCCGAGAATATTAACTTCAAGATATTACATAAAGAATAAAATAAATTAACCACAATTATTTTTTAGGTGTAGACAGGCTATGTATAGGGTAATTCACATGGTGGCAACACCCCTCTTATAGCATGGGAAAAGGAGTGAAAGGGGGGGATGCAGAAAGGTAGATCAAGGGTTAACTAGGGCCCCCGGCCTATGGTTTAAGGATCCTACCCGGCAATTCGGCTAAGTGATTCAGGGAAAACCTGGATCAGGTAGGTCGGGCATTTGGTACTTGTCCCACGTCCTTCCGACGGCGGGAGAGGGGTTTGCTGTGGGGTCGCAGCTTTCTTGACAAGTTCAGGAGGCAGCTGGCCGACTGTTCCAATAGAAATAGCAGACAACTCTTACAGTATGCCCAAGGTCTGCAACCCCGGAACATACTACTCTCAAAACAGGTCGAGGTGCCTCGACATGTGGGAACCTTAGTTCCAAAAACCTGAGACAAGTGAAGGCATCCCCAAAGGTAGCCTCCTCCAGAACTCTCTGGTAAGGTTCACCTGCGAGAGAATGCTCTCACAGGCTTACAAAAGCGGGATTAATTAATTGCTTTTGTACACTACAACTCTCCTTGCCTTCTGCAAGAGAGTAATGAAATGTCTTGCAGTTGTGAGAGTTCATTTAATTTTTAATTTCCAGAATTTATATATCACAGTAATGTGATTTAGAACTACTGTTTTGGTAATAATAAAACAAATACCAGATACACAAGTTCTTTTTCACATGGCTCACGTGGGCTTTGAAGATACCAGCAGTGGCAGTGATGTTTTTACACATCCAGCTGTCATAATTTACTACAAAATCTGTGGCTTTCACGTTTCCTGAAGTACATAAGTTCAGCTCCTCACATTCCTCCCAAGTTTGTCAAACTCAACACAACTGTGTCAATTCAAGGCCAGCCTCACCTTTCTAACATTTTTGGAATTTCTATTTGCTGCTCAGTCTCTATGCAGGAAGTCTGGAGAAACTATTTCACATATGGGCATACTGTAGATTTGTTTGTGATGCAGGGACAACAAAATCAGGATATTCCACTAAATTTAAAAAGCCCTCCTCTTGTATATCTTACACTTATTATAGTCACGATGATCTTCCGCTTTGTTGAAGGAGTATTCCTCCCAATCCAATTAGCTTTTCTTCTTGGAACAATTTGCTGTACAAGTATAATCTTTCAACCTCAGAAATTCTTTCCTTTAAACTGATTTGCCAAAATAATAGACGGCCAATACGTTTGAAGATTCAGATGTGCAATAATCATAATTATTTATTATGTTTGGTTCTGGAACAAGCTCTATAGGATTTTATTCTAAAGTGTTCAATTTCTAAAACAATTTTTTTTAAAAAAAATCCCATTTATATTTTTCCATTATAAATGTTTCCCTACAAGTGTCAAAGTTACAGAATCATTATGATTTACATTGGCCAACTCAACTCCATTGCTGCCATTTGAAGCCTGATTACGACTAAAAAGGTCACATTTTTCACTTTGTGTTTGCCACAAAAAATTGTTCAATGCTGATGATAAATATTTTTTGAATTTTGCAACCACCTCTTTCTTTACTTCAAAGCAGCTGATGTCAAACTATGGTTGATACTAGAAGCAAATAAAATTTCACATGCCCTTTCTTTATATTTCACATCCATCCTCCATGTTGAAAGATGGAGCCCTTGTCGATAGTCGAAGCTAGAAATTGAAATATGATGGAGCCCTGAAAGGTAGTTGGAGCAATTATCATTAGACTGTTGGCAGATTGATAGGAGCCTTTATCAATAGATAGCGGCCTAACTCATATATGGAGCCCCAATCGACAGATTGATTCATGCTATATATGTATATATATAGATTGATGGTTGATTCGAAGTTACTGTGTTGACAAAAATATTATGGCTTGGTTAATAGGTAAAGCTTTTATCGATTGTATCAGCTGTGATCAATACACGTTTGCCTTATCAATAGATTGTGGCCTGAATGAGAAATGGAGCCCTAATTGATAGATGTTTACCTTATCAATAGATAGTAGCCTGAATGAAATATTACCAATGGATGTTGACCTGGTCGATATATGGAGTTGTGATCCATTACCATTAAAATGTGGCCAGATCAATGTGCAGTCATGATCGATGTATGGAGATCATATCAATAGATGGTGGCCTGATCAACATATGCAACCCTGATTAACAGCTGGAGCCCTTTCTTGACAGTTTGAGCATTTATCGATAGATGGTGACCTAACTGATGGCTGGAGCCATATCAATAGATGGGGCCCTGATTGATGCCTAAAATATATAGGGTTGATCTTAATATTGTGGCCTGTGTATGGAGGCCTGGTTGATGTATGGTGCATGGATCAAAATATGGTGTTTCTTTAGATTGAAGGTGGACTAAATTGATGGATGATGGCCTGCTCTATTGAATGTGACCTGATCTCTACATGAAAAATTGATCGATAGTTGGAGCCCTTATTCGTAGATTGTTGAGTAATTGATACATGATCGATATATGGTGGACTGATCAGGACACCATGTATGAATCAGTCAATCATCTACAGTCAGTCCACTGTCTGTCTATCAATCCACCATTTATAGATTAGTACACCATCTACCAATCACTCCAAAATCACAATCCATCTATCAATAGAGGGTGGTCTGATTGACAGATGGAGACCACCATCTACAGATCAACTTACAATTTTTTAATCAACCCATCATCTATTGATAAGGGCTCCATCTCTGCCACAGGCTCCATGTATTGATCAGGCTGCCATTGATCAACAGAATTTCCCTACACAAAAAAATATTTATTGTCAGAAGGTGTCTAGAAATGTTAAAGTTCTATACAATGCCAAGTCACATGTGTTTATACACATTATTCGAAGGAATGAAAAGGAAACTGACTACCCATTAAATGAGGCAACTTTCAAAGTATGCAGACTAACTGATTTACTCATCGCTGTTACAATACCAAGTCGAGAATGCTACTTTGTTTGATCTGTGATGCATCCGATGTTTCTACAGTTCTGTTGGAAACAGATATTAAACTACTAACAATAACCACTAATTCTTTGGTTGCACATATATCACCAGTGCAAACACATTATAGGATTTATAAATTGATACCTGTAAAAAAATTTGGGCACATGATCAGAGGAAGAAATTGAGTGTTTTTACATGGAACATCAACCTATCACATTGGACATGGACAAGAACCTTATTTGTGTTTCACCATAACAACTGCATCACCTAGACCTTAATCGACAATACTCCACAGACATCTAGCACAAAGACATTACCAACACTTTATGTATGTAATGAAATACATTCTTGTAATACACTACAATTTATCTATGCATACGGACTATACTATCACAACAACTCATATAAATGTGTTTCAAATTCATGTACAGTACTATATAATAAACTTTTGGTACATATCCATTTCAAACTAAACAACTACAAAAAGAATCTAAAGGTTTCCTATTGAAGACCGTTTCGATTCAATAAGAGAATTATTAATACAAAACTGAAATGTGTGTTATAATTTAGTGTATTCTATAAATATCTCTCATTATGTTTGGCGTGAGAGAGAATATTTTTTATATATTGAATTGACTTGTCCTATATCAAGGAACATTTTAATGAACTATATATTCAAAAGGACCAATAACATCTTATTTAATCTTTCTTACATTCTAAATCAAAAATCGTAACAAACTACAAACACCGCCCTTCTCTTTCACATCTTCATTTTATTCTTTGCATCACCATATCAATTTACCAACATTACTTCTCGAAAACATTATCTTACTAATTGTTTTCGTTGATATTTTAATTCCACCAACTTTGCCTATAAAGTAACATATAGATTGTGAAAATATTTATTAGTCATTTAAAACTATAATATTGATGATAAGACTCAATAAATCGTTAACCACTTCTCGTTTTTGAATAGTTGGAGAATTTAATGTCTAAACGTTACCTCCTTTATTATGTCAGAACGACTGTTTAATTTAAACCTTTCTTTTCTCGTATAGTAGTTTTATAACGAAATTATCAAATAAATACGCCCATGAGGTTATGTTTTCAACTACCTATATAATGATATATCTTAATTTTATTTTGGTGAGTTAAAAAACAACCAATTTTATAGGTTCTCAAATTGTTGTATATACATACTTTAAAAAAATACCTCAGAGTGAAGTTTGGTTCTGGTAATATTTTTTAAATTAAAAATTCAATACTAGAAAAACAAAATTATTTCATTCGCTCAAAACCTTTAATATAGATATCTCCTTGTACTGGAAGTATCTGAATGATAATTTTAAATTTATTGACATACAAGTAAAGGTTATCTCGAACTGAAATGCAATTGAATTATGTTGAGTATACTGTTTTTCATGTTTTATATCGTGTTTCACAGATTACTATTGAATAGTGATTTTCACAAACTGAAGTATAATAGAAATTGGAATTGTCTGTAACTAATAGTTATTTAATGCAACTTGGCTTCTTCTTAGTTTGTCCAATTCTTTCATTATATGGATTTAGAAGAAATTAATGTAAGAATAGTGGCAATATTTATATTGCTTACCTTGTGTAAAAAAAATTAATTATAACAAAAACATTTACATTCCGGACTGAAGTGTGTTTCTGTAAAATAAAAATTCTTATTAATAAAATTTCACAAATGTGAACTTAATTTAGAATTTGGCTGTAGTGCATCAATAATTACCCGAAAATTTAATTACGAAACGTATCGAATTTTAAGTAATTCTATTATTTAGTTACCTTTTAGTTACCAGTCATCAATATAATGGTCACAATTTGAAGTTTGTTAAGAGGGAAACAAACACAGCTGCACTTAAATCATTCTTATGTGGTAAAAATCTGTAAGTAGATTTATCATTTCCAAAATAATTTTGTATTTCTGCCAGACAAAAAACAGGGTTTGGTATACAATTACAGAAGCTATGGGATTACTGAATAAAACTGTTCTCTGTAATTGAGAAATTTATTATAGTATATACTTTTTGAGTAATGATAGGATATAAACTATTGTTTAGAACCAACCATTGTATTAAGTTATATACCTTCTTAGAAAATCACTAACATTGCAGAATCTTGAAAGAAAAATTAAAACAAGCAACAGTGCCACATTCTTCAATCACAGTTAACATTTGATATTTTATCAAAATTGTATGATATTGGTTTCAAAAAGCAATTATTGCATTTTACAACAACATTTAACTAGTAATCAAAAGATAATTTATTGATGCATTTATTTGCAGGTCAATCAAACAACTACCTTGCGAGTTGTCTGACATGCTTGTTCTCCAGATTCCAGATACCAAATTTTAAAATATAAATGAACCAAGTATAAACTTTACCTACGTAACATAAAGAAAATTGGAACATAAGTTAACATTTCATTTTCTGAAAGGTGATTGATATAGATTTCAAATAGCACCATATTAAAATAATTAATCAATTGTATATAAAACATGGTTAACTGTAAATAAACCCTCAAATTTAAACAACTCAATAATTGTCAAAAAGTAAAAGGTCAATTATGTCTGATTCAAATACTATTATAAAGCATTCAAATATTCACACTTGTAAAAAAAATTATAAATGCAATGTATGTTCTAAAACATTCTCAGAATCGGGTACCCTAAAACAACACATTCGGATTCACACTGGGGAAAGACCATACAAATGTGTTGTGTGTTTTAAAACATTCTCTCAATCAGGCACCCTAACAAACCACTTGAGGATTCATACAGGTGAAAGACCATACAATTGTATAGAGTGTGATAAAGCATTCTCAGTATCATCTGATTTAACAAGACACATGAGGATTCATACTGGTGAAAAACCATACAAATGTAATGTGTGCTGTAAAACGTTCTCGGAATCATGTCCTCTAAGAATACACATGCGAATTCATACTGGGGAAAAACCATACAAATGTGTTGAGTGTTTCAAAACATTCTCTGGATCTGGTCACTTATCAAGGCACATGAGAATTCACACTGGTGAAAAACCATACAAATGTGTTGAGTGTTATAAAACATTCTCAGTATCATCTGGTTTAACAAATCACATGAGGATTCATTCTGGTGAAAAGCCATTCAAATGTGATGAGTGTGATACATCATTCTCACAATCAGGTCACCTAACATATCATATGAGGATTCACACTGGAGACAAGCCATACAAATGTATTGAGTGTTTTAAAACGTTTTCTCATTCAAGTAATTTAAGATCCCACATGAGGATTCATAAATGAATTCATACATGCAATTGTTGTGAGTATAATAGTAGATTTTCAGAAGCTTAAAAAATAGACAATTATATACTATATATAATTTATGATATTGGTATGGGAAGGAAAGACAGATTAAATGGCTTTCCTGAAATTGAGGGCCAGTGTCACAAAGTTCAAAATTTTTACTGACTCTTTCCTCAGAAAAGATGTGCACTATGTGCCATCCAACATAACAGTTTTAGTGAATAAGAAAGATAGCCAATACAGACAAAAAAGGGTAATATAATTTTGTCTGTATTGGCTATCTTTCTTATTCATTATTTTCAATCCGACATAAATTTTTTCATTATAACAGTTTTAGGTAAGTTATTTAATTTCTGTCTCTCTCTTTACCCATTATTTTGACATGACATTATTTCTCTCTCACTCACGCATACACACATTAAAGAGTGACAGAGAATAGTGGAATTACCTTATCGCTGATCACCACACTGGACAGGAAGTAACATTTCAAATTTTCAGGGCCCTTTTCTCTCCGGAGAGATGTATACTGAAAGCGATCCATCTGCAGTGTTCTCTGTCTCTCTTTATTGTTTTGAATTATTTTCATTTTCTTCATTAAGGTGAATATATATATATATATATATATATATATATATATATATTTAATTATATTAATTTTTGGAAATTATTGTAAATATAAATTAATTTTTATTGATATTTATTTCAAACACATGAATGCTAACATTTTTGTATAATTCTTAAAAATAATGCTAATTGTTTTAAAAGGTTATATATTGATATGTTTATGAACTTTTATTTTTGCATTGTAATTACAAACTCTTAAATTTAATTTACTTATATATTAATATTCAATAAAAGATTGGAATTATGTTCTGGAAAACATATCTTAAAATATGTTAATAAATTTAATCAACTATATTGTTGAAGATTAATAAAAACTAAACATTATACTGAAATTTGTAGATACCCATTCCAATTATGGCAATTTCAGGTCACGTCCTCCCCAGTTGCTCTCCTCCAAACTTCTTGATCTTGTGCTAATTCTCTCAAATTCCTGATCTTTAGGATATATGCTGCAATCAGCTGTACTCAATCTACCCACCTATCGTGTAGTCTTCTGCCTCCAAAATTTCTTAAGAAAACCTTCTTTGGAATTCAAGTGTTCTTCCATTTTCATTAAATGGTCTGCCCATTTAAGTCTCTTAACATGAATAATATGTGAATTTAATTTGTGGTTATGTCTAATTCTCCATGTACACGTATAGGTCCATAAATTCTCCTCAGGTTTTTCCTTTCAAATGAGTCAATCATTTCTACAACTTTCTTTGAGAGGGTCCATGCTTCACTTCCTTACGCAAGTATACTGTGAATGAGGGTTTTTATATAGCATTACCTTTAACTGTTCATTCACATCCCTATTTTTGATACGTGTCAATGTTGTATTCTTGCCTGTAATTTCCTCATTTTTGTTGGTTTAGTGTATACCAAGGTATTTGAATTCTGTTCCTGTTATTCATCCCATCACATTAATGTCATCCTCATATACAACTAGTTAAACTGTTTTATACAGGAGAGTGTCACTGGTGTCCACCCTTAGTTCCCTGATTTTAAGATTAAACATTAGAGGAGCCAGCCCATCTCCTTGTTTCAACCCCTGTTTCACCTCATAAAAACTGCATACTTCTGATTGTCTTTGAACTCCCACAATTGTATCCCTCATGCTCAACTTCATGAGCCATGCCAACTTTTCTGGTATCCTGAATTGTCTTAGGATCGGTGCTAGCCTATCACTGTCAATGGAGTTGTTGGAAGTCAATAAACAGTTATACTATATCTATATTCTGTTGCCAACAATTTAACACCTGTTTCACCACAAATATCTGATCTATATTTGACCTGCCCTTCCTGAAGCCTGCCTGATATTCTCCCAGAATATCCTGTCAGGAGTTCAAGTCTCTTCTTCAATATAGAAATAATTCCAAGATGGTTACCTATAATGAAATGAGAGATCATCAACCCATCCCATGACTGAACAGAAATTACTACCCAGTTTGGAAGGTAGAGTGAAGATGGGAGATGTTAAAGCAAGACTTTGCGAAGCAGTAATGGGTTACAAGGACATTGGTATTTCGTTCTGAGTGCTTCAGAAGTCCTAGCACAGCGAAAGAAAAATTTTCCACTTTTTCTTTCATTATGAAGATGAGTGAGGACTTGATGAATGGTATCCTTGACACGGGAATTGTGAGCAAAGAATGACAAATACTTGAGGAGCAGTGTCACCAGAACCAAATTTCAGTATTTTTATGTTAACTTCTAATTATTTACAATTGTAGCATTCAATTCTTATATTGTAATTTTTGGTACTGATGTGTCCTATTTCCTCATACAAGGACTAATGGAATAAAATAAATCAAATCAAAACCCAGAATATAGTGTCATGTTGAAATTTCGTGAATTGGCTATGATGGTATAAGGTGATCTGAGTATAACAGAATACATGAATATAATAGTAAACATGAATTGGAAGATAGAGTTGAATAACTTAAAATTTAATGACAAACATCTGGCTTATCTGTGCCTGTCCGGGCTACTGGACGAATACGAGATCATGGTAAAAATGTGCGCCCAACCTAATCAAAATTTCCGCTGTGAAGGCAAAATTTTGAGCCAGGCTTAAAGTGCACATGTCGCTCTCAAAGCCACATAAAATATTATAAAAAATAAGAAGAGTTAAGCAGAAGGAACCAGTAAGAAAATTAGATTTTTCTTCTGCTTTACCTGGGTTGCTGAGGGGCACATAAGCTATAATTGAAGTTAAAAGAACTTGAGGAAAAAGAAAGACAGTAGAAAGAAGCAGAAACTTCTGAAGAAGGCCAAGGTGCTACTAGGGAGCATGTTGCACTCTATGCCAATAAATACACACCTGGTGAAATTGGTGTATGAGTCTTGGACAATGGTGCATCTGATCATATGACAAGTAAGAAAAGTTTGTTCCATTCAAAACGTGAACACTCAGGTGAGATTGAAAATGGTGATGACTTTCCCTTGACAATTTCTGGTATTAGATCAATTCTGACACACATGTCTGAAGAATGTGGAGGTAAAGATATTGAATTGTCCAATGTTCTGTATGTTTCAAACCTTCAAGATAATTTGATATCTAGCAGTTAAAGGGGAAGGGGTTGGAGTTTAATTGTGAAAATGTGATGTTTAAAGAAGGTAAACAAACCCATAGAGTTGGAAAACTGTACTTCCTATCAACTGAAGAAGGAGCGACTATTGGATACTTGAAAGAACTAAACAACAAGAACTTCAAAGGGGTATCTTTAATGTCAAAATTAAACTCTGACCCACTTCATCCCCCAAACCTAGAGGCTGAACTACAACTTAACTGGCATGGTGAATTTCAGAATTAAACTCGTGTGTGTGTGTGTGTGTGTGTGTGTGTAATGCATTGAGGGAATGCATTGTTTCGGAACAGCGCACATGTTGGGAAGAGGACGCAAGGGCAAAGTAATTACGGGTCCTGTCTCGATGTGACGACATTTATTTCGGATGAAGGGTCTGGGCCGGCACAGGAAGTTGCAATGTGTACTTACGACGTATACAGCAAAAAAAAAAGGGCACGTGGGTGGCCGGGTCGCAGGAGGTATCGGTTTAAGAGAGGCATTCGAGTAGCTGGACCCAAAGTAATTATGTTAGGGCAGGCTATTGTCTCTGATTAATGGTCTGACAAGTGGCGTATTTACTTAGGATTTGTAAGGAAGGGTCTTGTGCAAGTCTTGTGAGGACAAGTCCAGAGTAATTGAGGGTGCAAAGTAATTGCGGGTCCTGTCTCGATGTGACATGACGGAGGGGCTAGCTATTTTGCTAAGGAACTGCATCTGCAGATTGTAAATCTCAGTAATGGAGATTCTGTCACCGCGAAGATGCGACGTGGGTCTTGGAACAAGAGGAAACGAGGAGGCTAGTAGTATAAATAGAAGCGATAAACTATTGTGATTCAGTCAGCGTGGGAGAGGGGTGCTGTGAGCATCGTGGGGAGTCAGCGTAAGAGAGAGATGCTGTTGGCATCAAACTTGGAAGTTAGTTGGAGTTTGTAAAAACGGAGGGAATGGAGAAAATTTGCAGCCTGAGAGAGAAATAGAAAATTATTCAACTATAAACATTTTCATATGCAGAAGTTCAATCTGTATTAGTATCCAAATTTGACCAGTCTTCAATGGTAGGAGACCAGGATACAACATCCAGCGTCAAGTAGTGTCACCACGAGCAACTGGGATGTCCTTCGCCGGGTATGGAGAACCAGCTATCGTCGAACCAGTAATATGTGTTAGAGTCAGTGTGTGTAAACGTCCAATCTATAAAGTGCGTGTTTGATGAACGAGCCAAAGGTTCCTGAGAAATCGTGAGTTGAAATTTATTGTATTAACATGTGTAAACGTAATTAAAGGATACAGCCAGATATCGTTCTCTTCTTGTGTTAATAAAAAAAACTCTTGTAAATTTAGAAGCAATCTGTAAAATAAGTTCGTTAATAAGTTTTGTCGATACTTCTGTTTAATTTAAAGGTAAATGTTGGGTTCTTTTAATATTTATATTCTGTCTGTTATCAAACCCAGTAGAGACCCATGAGAGAAAGAGATCTTTTTATAATATTAAATATCAAATTCTGATAATTGTTAATAAAATTTATTTGTTGTTCATAAATAAATATTATTTTTTATTTATACGCCTTTATGTGTTTATGGAATTAAGACAATTATTTGTAATTCTTTGTTTCTCCAATTAAAGTTGGTCTGAAATTTAAAGATGTATATTTATTTATTTAATAGCACTTAATTTTATATGTTAATAGCTACTTTATTTTCTTTTAGTTAAAATGTAGGGAAGAAATATTCTCGGTATTAACACAGATATATGGAAGAAAGTACGTATTAAATATAGTAAATTTAAATGTGCAGAAACGCCAGCGAATGACTGTTATGTGAAAAAAATTAGAGCCTTGCCTTCCCCAAAATTAGTTATTAACAAAACAATTAAAAATTTTATCGATTGTTTATCGGGCTACTATTTAAACAGGCGATAATATATGAATCGGGTTGGCTTGAATTTGAATTTAAAAAATTCAATACGTACTAGTATATAATTAATGATTCGAAAACTAACCACCATAAAATACAGAATCACACTAGAATAAACACAAAACTTGACACACACACACTAGAAGGAAACACAAATGAGGGACAAGTCACTTCACGAAACAGAGGGACGAAGAAACTCCAGGCCGTACATGCTACAAACAAACAACAGAGACTAAGCAAGTTATTAAGTAAGTAGTTATTATTAGCAACACGTTTAACACTTTGCAGTTGTTTTTTTTAAAAAAATTAATTATTAGGGGAACGGTCAATAAACTTCTGTACTGAGAATATTTTTACATTGAATCCCAAAACTCTTGTAATTATTATTTTTCTTAACATCTGGAGGAAGACTATTGTATAAAACTATCCCTGAATGGTGAATACTTCTCTGGTAGAGAGCAAGGCGACGCTTGTCCGATCTTAGACCTAAGCTATTTCTAGTCTCATAATCGTAAGACTCGCCATTCGTTTGAAAAAGATTCATGTTCCGCTTAACACACTTTAAAATTTCGTGAATAAACTAGCTGGGAAGAGTTAATATTCGCAGACTTTTGAAAAACGGTTTACAACTGGATTTATTATCTGAATTAGAAAGTATTCTATTTGCACGCTTTTGCAACTTGAATTTTTCAATGCTCAATACCCCAATTTGCAATGCCATAACACATAAGGGAATGAAAATACGCAAAGTACACCATGTTTGTTGTGTTGATGTCAACAAAAATCTGAAAGACCCGCGGAATCTCTCAGAATTTCTGAATCTGTCGGACACATTGTTCGTTTCTGTACATAGTATAAAACATCTGAACAAACGTATCAATGAATACAACAATTACTCTGTTTCGCCTTAATTCATAACTTACGGAATAGACATAATTTGGGAAAACCTAAAAAAGAAGAACTTGGAAGACAGAGAGTCAAAGCAGATTTCCTAAAAAAATAACTCTAAGGTTATCTAAACATACAGCATCAAGATTCGCTAACGAAAGAACAATTATTTATAGAGGAACTTGGTCAAGGATTGTAGCATATCGACGCCTAGAAAGGACTCCTGCAAGAACTAACACCACAACAAAATGATATGGCCAGAATTCTTCTACGGCGCTACAATGATCTACAGAGACTGGATAAAAGTCGAATATGACTGAGGGCATACCATGACGAGATTCACTGTGCAAGGTTCCATCACTGTGCCAGACACTACAGCTCCACGAGCTGGAATAAAAGTGCAAGTCTAAATTATGTGGGTCAATTTGTGACCAATATCATTTAATAAGGTGCAGAAAAAGGGAAATTTCGTTTATAGTCTTTAGTAATACTTAGAAGATCAAAGAAAAATGCACATTATGCGATAGTCTTCCTATTATTATTTATAATAAAAATTATGCAAAAGTAAAGTAGTAACCTTTCCTTTCATTGCACAGATAAACATTAATAGTTAAATAAAATGACTAATATAGAATTGAGTGTTGAAGTTGGTAGCATTTGTAAAATCTAATGTGAAAGTTGATTATATATCTCTTTGGTGACAATATATACAGTCAACTGTTTTACAGTCAAGGAAATTGGAGTTGATTAATTCACCCAATATTTCCTTTAAAAAGTTAGCACCATGATAGTATTAAACCAAGAATATGTAAAAAAAAACATAAAGCTCACATTTTTTACTTAACGGAACTTCTTCGCAAAAATTATTTCGCGTGGTTTCTGGATAATATACGGAATTCTAAAACCCCCTTTGAAAGAATTTTCTTAATTTAAAAAATATAAGCATGTGCGGTTGGGTCGCTCCTGGCTCTTTGTGGTTTTTCCCATTCATTTGACGGAAATTACAATGATTTCAGAAACTTTGTGTGATATTTATATCATCACTTGATTTTGTCTGTATTTGGCTATTTCGTCTAATAACTATAAATTACGAACCAGGAAAAGTGAAGTTGCCTAGTTCCTTACTCTAATGTGATCTCAGTTTCACCAACAAAGAAATTAGAAAAGCACCATCATCCGTATTCTGTTCTATCTATTTTATTCTATTGTCAGCCATACCCGGTTTTATTCATTAGCTTGTTTTATGACTTTTTCAAATAAAAGTATCCATAATTATGTACCTAGGATAAACTCCATATATCCGTTTCTGTATAATTATAGCTATTAGTGTTTTTACGTTGGCGCCATTCAATTCTGAAAGTGTGTCCGAACGTCGATGGGTGTTTCTATCAATAATATTTATTACTAAGTCATTGGAATTTGTTTCCAATTTAATTAATTATTGCATATTATAATTTTTCTAAAAATTTTTTTTCTTAAAAAATGTTTCAATAAGGCGTTTTCGTATGGAAAGTGGGTGTAGGAACACAATGGTGAAGGTGGAAATTCAATACGACTAACGGGTTACGAAATATTAAGAATCTATTTATGATAAAAAAAATTTTTGTCAAAATTTTTTTTTCTTAAAAGATGTTTAAATAAGGCAGGCGTTTTCATCCTCTACACCCTGGGGAAAGAGCACCCTTAGCGTTTAGAGTGGAGATGCTGTACAAGAAAATAAATTAAAAATTAATAATTTCCACATCTATGGGCAACTAACTGGTCACTACATGTATTGTCAACAAAGGTTCCCACACTCCTATCCTATAACAATATGGAATAAAAACAATCCAATCTCCGCATCCAACAAAGTTTCTTACGAAGGTTCCAACGTAGGCCACCGAAAGCCAATTAGTAGTTTGTAAAATTATCCACAGTCAAAGTAGGAAAATTGTTGACAATTTATATCAAAACCACGACTGATGATAGCAGAAATAATGGATTTATCTCGATAACGCACATTAAATTCAATAAAATTGTTTATGGTATAACAGATTTATCTACCAGATTTATAACATTTATTAATGAAATACATTAATTAATTCTTAAAATGTACTAATTGTGATCTTATAACAAAATGTAATAGTCAGTAACTAATTTGATTTATCTAATTTATTCCGTAGTCCGTGCCTGACATCAGCACCCTGTGACTTGGGATTTTTTATTTGTGTGTGTGTGGGGGGGGGGGTGAGAGTGACAGGCAATGTTTACACAGTTGCAAGATTTTGTGGGAACGAATCTGAGATTTAGAAAGGTCCTGAAGGTAAACACCAATGCAGACTCCGCGCTCGGAGTTTTTGTGTCTCCTTTTTAAATAAATAAAAAAAATTAAAAATCAAATGGAATTTACGCAAATTATAATTGAATTATTGATTTCCTATATTAAACACAGATGGAAGTCGTACGAAACATAATCTCTCGACTGACAATAAGTAACAAACCACTTGGACTAATTGTTAGCTCCTGATTAGAACAAAGGGACAGTCCCGTTATGTATAGGTAATAGATTCTTCTTGGTTTTTGTATTTCTCTGGGTGAAATAAATAACGTAAAAAATATAGTATTTGTTTATGGAAATCAAGAGAAGCAAGCGCGTGGATCTATTGTGTGAAGTAATAGAAATAGGAATATATTTATTATTATGAAATAATAAATCCGATACTAAACGAACGGTAATGAAGACTCCTCAAGTCAAATAGAAATTATATCCTGAACAATTTTGCAACCCACTCCTTCCCTTTCTATGTATTAATCTGCTGTGAACATATTTATGAAATTAATATTCACTATTTATTTTTTCAATAAATTGAAAATAAACTACTAGAGCAATATATTTGTAACATTTAAGTAAGTTAGTATTGGAATATTGTCATATGTCTTGTAAAGCAGTTTTCCAGATGTTACAATTACTTATTTGTATCTTCACTTCATTGTCAACAATGGAAAGTAGAAGAAATTCTTGCCACTAGTCTGTGTTGCGCTCAAGAAGTTACCCCCCATTCCCCTACGTCGAGTCTCCCACTTGGGAGGGGGTGAGTCACATATAAAAAAGCTTCCACCTCCTAGTACAGCCCTCGTGGCCACCACAAAGAACGCCGGCCATTCTTACAACGTCAACGTTAACTGTGAGTATTCCTGTTCTCTGTAATCTAGTTCACGTTTTCATTTAAATTCTCCCTTCGTCAGTAATTAAATATTAATGTTTGTATTCAATATCCAGATTTCTTACGTACGACTACGAGCTACAATAATATTTTTAATAAATTCTAAAATTGTAACTGAGTATTCCTGTTCTCCGTAATCTAGTTAACGTTTTCATTTAAATTCTCCCTTCGTATTTTAAATATTAATGTTTGTTTTCAATTTCCAGATTTCTTACGTACGAGCTACAATAATATTTTTAATAAAATTCAAAAATTGTAACTGTGAGTGTTCCTGTTCTCCGTAATCTAGTTCGCGTTTTCATTTAAATTCTCCCTTCGTTAGTAATTGCCAGAATTCTTAACGAGGTAGAAGGTGATTCTGGAGGAGGGGACGTATCCCTGTAGGAAATGTGGGGGTATGATGAGTATTGCCAAGAACAGTAAGGCGGCAGAAGGATGTATGTGGCTGTGTACGAATAATGTAATGGAGAAGGGAGTGCTTAAATTTTATGGCCAACAGGTGTCCCTGAGGGTAGGTACATTTTTTGATAATTCTAAGTTGTCGATGTGGCAGATTCTGGCGTTTGTTTTGTATTGGGTGAACAATTGTTCGGTTGATGTGATAATGAAACACACAGAAATTTCGAGTAGCAGCACTGCAGCAGATTGGGGTTCCTTTTGCAGGGAGGTGGTTTTCCACACATTTATGGAGAAGCAGGAACCAGTAGGTGGACCGGGGAAAATAGTAGAGATTGATGAGTCCAAATTTGGAAAGTCCAAGTATGGGAAGGGGAGAAAAGTTGATGGGCAATTGATCTTTGGGGGGAATCTAGCGTGGCAGTGGGAATGTATTCTTCGAAACTGTAGAGGATCGCAAGTCCGAGACATTAATCCCCTTAATTTAGAAGTGGATTCGTCCCGGTACGACAATTGTCAGCAACTGCCGGGCTTCGTATGCTTGTCTGGGAAAGAGGGTTTCAGAATTGTTGTAAACTTAACCAACATACATTTATGTATTATGATTTTCTTTGCAGGTGAACCATAGTGTAACATTTGTGGACCCAATATCAGGAGCACATTCCAATTCCATAGAGGCAACCTGGAAAGCAGCAAAAGATGTGATGTGGGAACCAGGGCGGAAGAAGACAGCTATACCTAGGAATTTGGTGAAGTATATGTTTCAGAAACATTGCAGAATGTGCAATGTATGTCCCTTTGTTGAATTTATGGGGCTCACAGGAAAACTACAATCATGTGAATCCACTTGGACTTGTGATCCACTACAGTCTCAAGACTGCCATGCTCAATTTCCCATAAGATTCATTGCCCATCAACTTTTCTCCCCTTCCCGTACTTGGAATTTCCAAATTTGGACTCATCGATCTCTACTATTTTCCCCGGTCCACTGACCGGTTCCTGCATAAATGCAAGGAAAACCACCTCCCTGCAAAAGGAACCCCAATCTGCTGCAGTGCTGCTACTCGAAATTTCTGCGTGTTTCATTATCACGTCAACCAAACAATTGTCCACCCAATACAAAACGAACGCCAGAATCTGCCACATCGACAACTTAGAATTATCAAAAAATGTACCTGCCACAAAATTTAAGCACTCCCTTCTCCATGACATTATTCACACACAGCCACATACATCCTTCTGTCACCTTACTGTTCTTGGCAATACTCATACCCCCACATTTCTTACTGGGATACGTCCCCACCTCCGGAATCACCTTCCACCTCATTTAGTCTTTTACATTCTGTCAAGTCACACGTTACATTCGTCAGAAACCTCTCCAATCTATTAGAGGACCTGCCAGACGGAGAAGAAGATGTGGATAAGAAATTATCAATTTAATTATACCAAGGTAATGTGGCCCTAAATATGTAAAGTGCTTATAATTTTTGTTGTATCCAAATAAACAGCAAAGTAACTTAAGTTTATGCTTTCAGGACATACCGATGCAGAGGACACCTGAAGAAACATACTAGAATCCATTAATAGGGTGCAACATCATTTTCTCCACATCTGGCATGAAACCCTTATATAGCATACGCTCTGTCTCATCCAGAACTACAAAGTGGGTGGATCCGAAACTTATGTGGCCTCTATTGACAAAGTCACATAGTCACCCTGGTGTTGGAACAAGAATGTGACAGCCCCTGGGAACCTGCCTGGCCTGGTGAAAAGAGGCTGTTCCACTAGAGAAGTCTGTATCCCTCCAGGTCCAACTGAAAATGAAGAAGAAAATGAGAGAACAGTCCCTGCAGATATTCAATGAGGCTCGATAGTTTGCTTACCGCTCTATGATCTGGTGTGTCGCAGTTTACGGTGGGAAACCTAAAAGTCACAGGGTGCTGATGTCAAACATGGACTACGGAATAAATTAGATAAATCAAATTAGTTACTGACTATTAGATTTTGTTATAAGATCGCAATTAGTACATTTTAAGAATTAATTAATGTATTTCATTAATAAATGTTATAAATCTGGTAGATGGCGGTGTTGTTATACCATGAACAATTTTCTTGACTATCAGTCGTGGTTTTGATATAAATTGTCAACAATTTTCCTACTTTGACTGGATAATTTTACAAACTGCTAATTGGCTTTCTGTGGCCTACGTTTGAACTTTCATGAGAATCTTAGTTGGATGTGGAGATTGGATTATTTTTATTCCATATTGTTATAGGATAGGAGTGTGGGAACCTTTGTTGAACTTGTTGCCCATAGATGTGGAAATTATTAATTTTTAATTTATTTTCTTGTAAAGCATCTCCACCCCGAACGCTACGGGTGCTCTTTCCCCAGGGTGTAAAGGATGAAAAATATATTCAGATAACATTGTAGAAACACTATAAATATATGTGCCCATAAAAATATTTATCTGAATGAAATATTGACTGTTTTAGCATGTTTAAATAGTTCCGCCCCCACTTGTGGGGGTTGTAGTCTCGTTTCACCCTGACTGTTAATTAAATAATATTTCCGGTTGTAATTGTGAGTATTTCTTGTTCTCCATTATCTTGGTTTTTTATTTCCCAATTTATTTTTCGATGCTGAATTGGTCCGTGATGGGGGGTTGTTCCGAAAAAATGCGCTAGATGGAGGTGACGTAGTTTCGAAAAATCCGCAAGGTGGCGCTGTAGGTTGCTTCGGGAGGATCAAAGTGCGGTCATTGCGGTTTAGGTTGCTCGTGAGTCGTCTGCTTTTGTGCCTTGACATAGTTAAGAAAAAATCCGCTAGATGGCGTTCCTCGTACGTCGTCTGGTTCATCGGCTATTGTAATCTGCTTGCGCGTAGTTGCGGTGTGTTATGGGTGCAGTTGCGGAAGTGACGTCACGAATTTATCATTTTTGCATATATGTCAGTAATTAAAAGAGTTTTTTGAAATTTATGTCTTCTAAGTTTATTAGAATATTCATAGCTTCATGTATGTAAAATTTCATGGTAATAGGCATTTTCTAAAACCTACTTTTGACGCCAAACCTCAATTAACTCACCCACCTCTTAGATAAATACCATCAGATTAAACGCATTTGTTTCATACTTTATCCAATTTGTGTGCATATATATATATATATATATATATATATATATATATATATATATATATATATGTATATGTGTGTATGAACATTTGTGGTACTGTTTAAGATAAAATGCAGATTCACAAATGAAGCAGCAATATCACATTTATTTTTCAATTTATATTGATTTGAGTTTATTAATCAATTGACTTAATACAATTTACAATATTAGGTTATTACGGTATTTACCTAAATTCTGATTTCTAGGTAAATATTTGTATACCATTAAGAGATCTATTTCCAACATTTATGAATATAGAATTCTTGTTTCTATATTAGATATTTCTTGATAGTCAACATTATGATGGTGTGTTCTGCCATTGTTTTCAAATTTGAGAATTTACAAAGGGAAGTTCATCATTTATAACAGTTATTCTTAACCATTCAGTGGCGTGTTCTTGGTTCACACATTACTAGGCATGTGGGTACACGTAGCATCCTACATCCAATTATAGATTAAAATTTGATGAATTTTCAATCAGCTGCCCTGCGGCTTCTAACAAAATCTCAAAACAATCAGTTTGTATTGAGGCCAGCAAAGTAATTTCCCTACCCAGCATAAATATACTGGAAGTTTGGCTTCCCCCAATTTGTCAGCATCCTAAACCTTATAGTAATTACTTTCTTTACTGGGGGATAAATGTTATTTGTAAATTTGCAGTGGGTGCTGTTTAATTAAAATTCATTAATCATTAGGAATTTATGAATATAAGAATACTTTAGAATTAACTTGCATTTATTACACAGACGCAAAAAACAATAAGCAAAAAGCTTTACAATAAATGTCGTTGGTTTGAACCAGGGCAAAGCCTCATTTAAGTTAAATACTACTTGGCAATACGTAATACTTAATAGAAAAAAAGTTTAATGATACCATATATAGAACAGTGAAGGTAGATGTCGCTTTGATATTTGGCAGGAGTGGTGTTGGATCAGAATGCCTAGTGGTTAGCTTCAAAGTGAAAGCAATGTCAAATCACAGACTGGACTCCATTAATATCATATGTACCTTTTTGAAGTGCGAAAGTCTTCCATATACACTATCTCCTTATTCCCAGGCTTTCCAGTTGTCTCGACAGTCTCAACTCGGACCAGGTTGCCTTAATTTTATGTTATCTCCTGATTTCAGTTGTATAAACACCAAAATTCTGCCTCTGTTTTTTTGTAAAGCCATTTTCTGTAAATATCACTTAACTTTCAGTAGTTGTCCTTAAGCCAAAATGGGAAGCAATGAAATATACTATATCTTTCACTGATCAAAATGTATTTCCTTGGTCATATGATTACAATTTAACATTCACATATTTGAAAGATTTTCTTCTGGGATACTTTATCTGCTTCTTCTGCCTAATATTTCTGATATCTCTCATCAGCTGAAAGGAGTGTTTCCTCAAACTTCTGACAATAACAATTTAATGTAATTTAGGGACAACAGTCATTGAGTCATGTGTGCCAAAGGGACTAGGATTTCCCTCAGTAAGAGAAAATCTCCAGATCCTTGAAAATATTTACCATGGGAATTCCACTCATTACAAATTTAAAATTTCCCACACTTCTTCCCTTATGTGTACAAATACCTGCAGCCTCCTCCCTATGGATGCGAAAGTATTATTTTTTACTCAAATTTCTTTTTGATGCTTTATTACTTCATCTTTTGCTCCAGAAAATCTAATCCATATGATTTATTCATTTTGTTATTTTTTACATATATTTCTGTTTTGTCATGATCAGAGCAAAACTTATAATAACATTACTATACAATTGTGAATAATTTCAAAACCAAAAATATATTTCTTGTGGATTTTAGATTATTTATCATTGTTTCCCTTTGTATTATTCATATATATATATATATATATATATATATATATATATATATATATATATATATTATTACATCATAATCAACAAATATCAAAACTAGATTAAGCTTATATTAGTATCTTAAGACTTGACTTTGATCAAAATTTTTAATGTCGTCTTTTTTTTGTTTAAAAAAATAACATATCAAAAATGTTTATTAAGTTGCATAAAACATTCTCTACTATTGTAGGTATCACTTCAGGAACATTTATTTGACACAATGGATAAATCTGAAGAATGTTCTGAAGATTACAACAATTTAAAATCTCTGAAAAACCATAAGAAGTGTGACATAAAAAAATATTATTTGTGTGTTGAGTGTGATCGAACATTTTCAACATCAAGTAATTTAAGAAACCACATGAGGATTCACACTGGAGAAAAGCCATACAAATGTGACAAGTGCCACAAAAAGTTTACACAGTTTATCACTTTAACAAGACATATAATGATGCACACAGGTGAGAAACCATACAAATGTTTTCAGTGTCATAAGACATTTTCACATCCAAGTAATTTAATTGTGCACAAGAGGATTCACTCTGGTGAAAAACCATACAAATGTGTTGAATGTGATACTACATTTGCACGATCTGGCCACCTAACAAACCACATGAGGATTCACACTGGTGATAAACCATACAGATGTGCTGGGTGTGATAAAACATTTTCAGATCTAAGTACTTTCAATAAGCACATGAGGATTCACACCGGAGAAAAGCCATACAAATGTGTTGAATGTGATAAAACATTCTCTGAATCAGGTACTCTAACAAACCACATAAGGATTCACACAGGTGAAAAACCATTCATGTGTGTTGAGTGTTTTAAAGCATTTTCAGTATTTAGTAATTTAAAGGACCACATGAGAATTCACACTGGTGAAAAGCCATTCAAATGTGTTGAGTGTTTTAAATATTTCTCACGATCAAGTAATTTAAAACATCACATGAGGATTCACACTGGTGAAAAGCCATACAAATGTATTGAGTGTGATACAACATTCACACAACATGGGCACCTAACAAATCACATGAGGATTCACTCTGGTGAATAAATGTGAAAATTGATCAGTATGGTTAAAAAGTTTCTCATTTAAGCAAATTATCATGACGATTTAAAGGTATGAGTGTTGAAAAACATATTTATGCCAAGTATTTTAAGATCCATAGCAAAGGGTCATAACAAAGTAATGAATGTAATAGTAGGACTTTAACATGAGTGATTGATGAAAATTAAAAGCAGTGGTTACATAATTAAAGTTATCTCATACATGTAACATATGATTGTTAAGGAATATAATAATTTTAGCTTTGAGTATTTAAATTTGCAAAATATAAGAGGTTGATGGAGTTTTTTACTGTTTCAAATTCTAAATAGAAGTTTCCTTATTATTAGGAGTCACTTTGGCATTATTTGAAACATAGAATTGATAGTTGTTTCTGTTTGATGTCATGCTGGTAGTATTGATTGTTTTTCCTTCAATAAAGTAACTTGTTTTATCTATTTAAAAAACTTATCTTTATTAATCTAAATATTTTTAGATTCAGTCAGATCCAATTTATTTTTAGAATATTAAGTTTTTGTTCATGAGTAAAAAATTGAATATGATGGAAAACTGTATGCAAATGTGACCAATGTAAGTTTTGCATATAACACCATGAAATGTGTATAAATTACTCTTAAGTTTCTAAGTGGATAGTAGTATTTCTCAATGAGGTTCTGATGTGTGGTGACACCATCTTCATCAGACATGTCATCCACTGGGAAATACTTCAAAATTTAACACAATGAAATATTATGATAGAAATTTCCAGTTATATAAATGTCAAACAAATGCAATTTTGTTTTTCTAGAAATGATGATAAACCTAACCTAAAAGCAGACTTGCAAGGTGAAGAAGGAAAGCACTGGGTGAAAGTTAACGCTTGAGTCATGACCCTGATCTTGTTCTCAGATGTGTATTGAATCATCTGTGTAAATGTGTGAGAAATTAGGAACAAACTATTCATGAAACAAATTTGATGTTAGTTTCACATTTGAACATTGATCACAAATAATTCAATAGTGAATCATTTAGCCCTAGTTGAAATTATGGGAAGTTAGTGGCTATATGTGGCTGAAGAAATTTCTGAGCTGGTTACCTGAACAAGTTTAATCTATTTGCAAAAGCAAAGGATAACATTCCAGTGATAATTCAGACAGCATTGCTGCTAGTTGCTTATCACCAAATAATTGAATGGAGATGAGTGACCTGATAGCAATGAGTTTGTAAGCACGAACAAAGAAGCTATCTGAAAAATTCAGACAAGAAATGAAAAGGTAAAAAACAGCAATGAGAATTCTTATATCATGTGTGGAAATCTTAATTATTTAGCTAAACAATGTTGGGTCAGTAAAAAGGAGGAGAACAGAAAAGAAGGTGAATCATTGTCAGGATTTATGGTTACAAATTCTTTTTGGCAATGCAGTGTGAGAACTGGGAGTAGTGTGTTACAAATTATTTCAGGTAATACTAAAGATGGAAAGGAGATGCAGATTGCTGATGTTGCAGCCATCTGAATTATTGTCGTGGTTCTTTGCAATATATTACTTACAGGTGTGATTATTTTAGCAAATTTAAGCAATACCACATATATCAGTCACTTTTGGTGACAACATGTAAGATATAAGGGACTAGGAAATTAAAATTGAAAATATGTGGATGGAAAATGAATAAAAAGCTAAAATGAAGATGTTCTTCATAATTGAATGTCTGAAGAAGTTCTATAATGTTTGACAAAAACAAAATAAGATTAGCAAAGAAATGTGAAGTGCGAGTTGTAGTTGAAGAAATGATAAAAAAAAATTATGACAAAAATTGTGACATGTAAATTGAGGGAATAGAAATGTATAATATTTGGTCAAATATTGAAAGGTTATTTTATCAGTAAAATTGATCAAAACAAAGGTGCAGAATTCTGTAGGACACTCATCTGGGAGAGTCACACAGACCTATTAAAATTACATGACAACAATATGTCCACTTTGTGACATGGTGCATGTGGCTGTATGCAGACTGAAAAGAATCAATATATTTTCTATTTTTCGGAGACAGAAATGTGAATTTATTTGGAAACAAATGAGATGCACTCGTATTTCAAAGAGTATGATAAAATAGTATATGAAAACAGAACATTTGATTTAATACTAAAAGCAGATAGGAAAACAGAGTTCTGAATGTCAGGAGGAATTTTTTTTCTAATCAGTATAGGAAAAAATATTTGAAACAGCTGCTTCTTACTTTCTGCACCAAAATGTAAAGATAGACACAGAGTATGGAATAATTGTAGAAAATATTCAAACTGCTTCATGCAAAGAAACTATGCTTAATGAAGAAACAGTGAATACTACAGTGTATATTGCAACTAGAACACAATTTGAGAGTACAGGGAATACAGGTGAAACTAATTCATCTGAGGATTTTTGGATCTGATGCCTATGTGTATTTAAACAACTCATTATGAGTTTCCAATAAGGTTCCTTGTCCTTTAAACTTTATATCGATAGTATGAATATAGTTGATTAAAAAATGTAAGTTTTAGTGAATGGAATGATGGAAATTATTCTAAGGTCTCAAAGCATCTTGGAGAAGAGTGACATTTACAATGTATAGTTGACGAGATTAACTGAAACTAGTTACTATTTGGTATCAAAAATCAATATATTGCATACAGGGTTTTAATTACACGCGTCATAATCTTTTTTTTTTCTTTTTCAAAAGATGACTGTTTATAATCGGGTAAATAAAGCTATCAAATTTTTAAATCACTTGTACCACAAAGAAAATTAGATAATTTTGTCAATATACAAAATCTCCCGCCAATGAAAGGCAACCAGAACACAATACAAAGTTTAACAGAGATGCTGGATACGACCCACGTGACAAGCGAAAGAGGTTCGCCAGTCTTGGCCCAGACTAGATATTACTCGACGCTCACGAGTGACGGGCAAGCACGCCGCAAAAAACCAGGGCCAACAGCCCAAAATCCGTTGGTCACTAATAAATTTTTATTGGTCACGAAAACCACGAATTATTATATTTAATTCATTTAATAATTTTAATTTTTTTAAATCCATTAAATATGTAATTGACATTTTTTATAAATAAAATGAAATTTATAAGATAAACTGGTTAGACTGTTGTGTTAGCTATTTTGGTCAAACTTTCTTTCAAATTCGGTTAAGAGAAGGAGTTTGGAATTCTGCATGCCCACAGCAAATCCAACCCCCGTTTTCGGAATGGGACAAACACCAAATGCCCGACCTTCCTGACGCAGGTTTTTCTAGGAGTTTCCTTGCATAACATTTAGGCGATTTGCCGTGTTGGATCCTTTACAGATAAAGGGCCGTAGTAAACCCTTTGTCACATTGCTCTATTAGTCAATTCCTATGCTATGGGAGTGGCTGGACAATGAATTAGCCTATCTACACACACCACCATGGAGTCCGAGCTGTTACAAGCTCAGCCTTCGGGAAAGCTTCTAGGGTGCTAAGACTTCTTGCTTTACTCACCTGTTCACCATATAGACCTAGTTAATAAGTAATAAGGTACACTTGTCTAAAAATATTATTTTTAAACTATGTACGCTATGTAATTTTATATATGTATGCCTAACGTTATTATTCCGTATTGTACGTTAATGGGCACATAATCATGCTGTTTTTCTATTCGACGAATAGGTTGAAAATTGCCAATTAGGTCGAAACATTCCGATTAAATTTAGTATCTGTATATGAGAATAATTTTTCCACTAATATTAAAAATCTGCTTGAGAAATCGGTACAAGAAAATAAAGATATAGATATAACACAATTAGATTATAGATTCGGCGTCCAACTTCAAATAAACCAGGATGATGACTAACGGTATTCAGGAATTATCCTACTACAAAATAAGTGTCTGAAAATCGCGACGAATTAACACAATAAAAAATATTCTGTAACTTAATAAAGTCTAAAACTAATCCTGGTACCTTAAATGAATAAAGAAATACAACCTTTAACTAAATAGAGACCAAAATATAGCAGGTACCCTAAGGAAATCAGAAACCCGGTAACTTAAAAGGATCAAAATTACTCCGGAAAACCTTATTTCAACCGCGTCCACCTCCACGAAATGGAACATAACATTTCATTAACCATAATGGTTAACATGAAAATTAAACTCAGCGAATCGTATAACCCCAGAATCAACACTAATATCGATATTTTTTTCATTACTTTTTATGTAAACCACTTCCACTACCTCCCGTACGGTAAGGGTGCTTTCCATCCTTATCTTTTGGAATTAAAATTATACACTTAAAAATTTTATAATGATGCTATCAAATTAAACGGATCCAAATACGCTTTATTCGACGCTAACAATGGTCGTTTGGGAATGTTTTTAAATTCCACCTCCACCCCTAGAGGCGGTAGGTGTGTCTTAGCCCCTCAGTGTTTGTTCCTGGATCGTAAGTAACGTGTATAAAGTTTGGTAGAAATTGGACTATGCATTTAAGATTGTAAACTGAAATTTTGTTTAAACCCTTCCAACATATATCCTTGGGGCTGAACTACATCTTAACCAGTATGGTATCTAGGTGCTGAACTACAACTAAACTCACATAGTGAATGTGAGAATTAAACTCATTGGATTTGACACCAAACTCGGTTTTTTCGCGTTAATTTTACGTAACGCGCCTCCACCCCGTCCCTTGTTGGTCCTTTAAGGGGTTGAAATTATACACTAAAAACATCTGGATAGAAACTATTAATCACATACGCCTCGAAAAGTAACTAATCAACGTTAATTTTGGCCGTTTTAGCATTATTTAAATTTCGCTCTGATCACACCCTTGAGAGTTTCTTAACACTTCGAAATTCCGACAAAAACCTTCGCGGGGGTGCGCACAAATTTCATCGTAATCGGATGGTCTAGGAGCGTATAGTGGACATTTTTTTTTAGGGCAACAGGCTACATGAGGGTGATCCACATTGGGCAACTCCCCTTTAATAGCATAGGAAGGGATTTGAAAGGGGGGATGCGGAAGGGTAGAGGAAGGTAGCCAAGGGTTAACTATGGCCCCCGGGCTATATTTTAAGGATCCTACCCTGCATTCGCCTAAAGAAATGCAGGGAAAACCTTAGAAAAACCTGCATCGGGCAGGTCGGGCATTTGGTACTCGTCCCACGCCCTTCCGATGACGGGAGAGGGGTTTGCTGTACAAAGACAGACATTCATTTATATTTATATATATATATATATATATATATATATATATATATATAGAGCGAGAGAGATAGTCAACACGGAGATATTGTATCCACACTAATCAATAATAACTTTGTGAACATCCACGCGTTATTAATACCATCAGCTTTTCCAGTATGTTATAGCGGAATTATTTGTTCATTGTAGTATTTTACATTCTTGAAAATTTTATTACTTTCTGAAATTATTATTCTGGTTGAAAATTTATTATATCAGGAAGGAATTAGTATAAACATGTATATTGGAAAAATCATATAAAACTGAAATCAGGAAGGGTTGAGTAGTTAGTGCATTAATTGTTATACAAAAAATGTAGTTCAGAGAGAAATTATATACTCCAGTTGCTGGAGGGAAAAAATTAATTAAAGATTTTTACAAAATATTTTAATTTATGTTTAATCAAATCTTCAACAGATAATTAAATTTAATACACTTCCTCATATAGCTATTTACATATTTATCTGGATGAATGTTTTAATATGTATAAAACATTTCAACAGCAAAGCATAATTTTCACTATATTAGAAAAATTAAAATTTAAGAATTTATATTTGGATCACTTATTCTATATTTGTTGACAATTTAACTTTAATTTGTAAAAATTCTTATATAGACAATCATCACTCTTGTAACAGCTTGTTAAAAACACTATTTTCTTTAACAAATGTATTAACTTAACACACATAACTCTTTGTATATTTGGATATGGTTAGATTAATGTTTGCATATTTACATGCAAAATTGGTTAATTAATTACTCTTAAATCTAAATAAATTTTTACGAACTTTTGATATCACACTTCATACATATTTTGTTGCTGTGAAAACAGTATTTAATTTTTAATTTATTGTAAAGTAGTTTCACAGGACTGATAAAAAATTCTTAGCTTAGTGAATACACATTTGCAGATAATATAGTAAATGCTTTCAATTTTGCTTCAAAAACTAAACGAGAAATACACCTACCACTTTGTAGAAATATATTTAAAGTGTGATTCAGTGAAGAATGACAATAAAAGTTTTATTTATATATAGGCCTATTTAGTTTAACAGAGTTCTTTACCTGTTAATACAGATTTCGTTACAGTAATTTAATTTAAACTTATATTACAAATTTAATTTAAAGAAAACCCTAAACGCTATACATTAAATTTATAAGTTTATACTTTCAGCGTTGAACTTGATTTTGCCACGTAAAATAAACATTTTAAAAATATTAATTGAAATAATGAGTTTAGGAGATTGCTGAATGAAGTCAGTGTAAATATTTGCACATAAAATACCGTGCAATTACAATTACCCGACAAGTTTCTAGACTAACAATGTATTTTTGCAAACTAAGCGTTCAGAAGCACAGAACTGAGCAAATATTTTCAGCAAAATAAAGGTTAAACCATTTTTAACAAAGTTCATAAATAATTTTCCAGTCAACTATATACTTTTTGTATGTATAGTTGTAAAGTTGCTACAAATTTTTTTCACACTGAAAACCAAAGAAGAAAGAGTCTGTAAGAAAGTTACAATTGTAGAGCCTATTGTTATGTTTTCACAGCATTTAAATGGGGGAAGTTCAGTGTAACTTCCCCATACATCATTTTGTGTGAATATCCATCTGCAACACTTTTAGAATAATTTTATCATCCACAAAATATAAATTTTTTATATTCATTTGAATGTTTATAGTCAGTAACAAGAACAAAGTCACTTTTCACATAAAGTGTATATTACAATATTAACGGAAATTTTGGATAAATCTGAATTTCAATGAAAATTACTGTTTAGGATTTGTCTATATTTTTGCAGTTCCCTCTTGTAAATGTTGTAAAATATGAATACAGACGAATAAACTCATTTCATTTTTGTGACGTAGAGTAATATACTTATTTTAACATCGCTATATATTGACAGAACTAGTATTTATAATTCTGCCAGCGGTGACGTTGCAATCGAATCCGAGCGTCGCTTAATCCGCATTCGTAATCGGAGATAGGAAACGATATTTTCTTAAATCATTCGATTCCTGATCCCGTACAGTTATACTCGTGAAGTCTGTAAGCGCGCCACAATGACTTCGTAATGAGAACTAAAAACTCAGAACGTCACATAAAAACATCCTCCAAAGCCAGCGCCTTTCGGGCACCAGGAGAAGCTACAACCGGGTCGTCCTCAAAAGTCACCATCTTCTCTCGGCCTCTACTGCCTTCACTTTTGGTGCTGCTTCCCGGAGTCCTTAGCACAGAGGCGGCAGAGGAAGGCCTCGGTACTTGAGGAGGCGGAGGTGGAGGAACGCTTCCAGCTACGACGCCCGCTAGGTTAAACTCGCTCACGCTACGCGGAACGAAATATTCGACCATGTGATGGGAAGGATTGGAGCCGTGCGCCCCACGTCGAGACCCGCCGCCCACACGGGATGAGGGTGGCCCTGCAGCGTCGACTTTGCGACGTGGGAGGCTGTGGTGTTTGTTGTGCGGATACTGCATGATGACTGGTTTCTTAGGAGTGTCTGGACCTTTGCTCACCGCCGCCACGGTGCCGCCGCCGCCGTTGCTATCAGGCCTGTGTCAGGACGTAGCGGTGGACGTCGAGACGACCGACATGGCGATGCTCTCCCCCGTGCCGACGTCGGCCACGTCATCGTCTCCCCCGCTGCTGGGACTACTGTTGGTGCCGCTCCCGCGTACTCCAAAATGGCGGGCCAGACGCCGCACCAGCAGAACCACTTCGTCCTGAATGAGGTTGAAGCACATGGCTACCAAAGCCATGCCGAGTAGGATGTACGCCGAGCTCGCGAAGATGGACAGCTGCTGGTGTAGCCCAGGGACCAAGTCGCCGAAGCCTATTGTGCCCAGGCTGGTAAAGCAAAAGAACGAGCCTTCTAGAAACGTCCAGTTCTCGAGGCGGTTGAAGAGCAGCGCTCCGGCGCAGATGTAGGCGAATACGATGGCGAGGCACAGAGAGACAGGAACCCTGACCTGGGTCACTGGCTGCTGGTGTTGATGCTGCTGAGGATCCAAGGGCGTCACACTGGTCGCCGCTATACCTTCACCGCCGCAGTCCAGCACTACTACGCTGCGGTCAGACTTGCAGAAGTCGTCATTCTCGGCACTGTAAACAAAGTAGTATCATTTACAGGAAAAACGGGATTATTTACCTTTCTTAATACTAGATTTAGTGGTCGCGCCATTTGATTTCATGCAGAGAGCTATTCAATAAATTAGGTATACTCAATTTATTTATTCATTGATGGCATTTGTAAAATTCAATTAAGATGAAATGAGTACAAACTCGGATAAACATTCGTTTAACTAAAAAATTAAAAAGATATTTACATAAAAAATTAAGTATGCCAGATGCATCATATAGGAATATAATTTTTTAACAAATTCTGATTACATTAAAGAAATACGAGAGACACTCCAATCGTGTACAAATGTTATCTTATAAATTTTTGCTTAGCCACTTCTACTCTGTAAAAGAGTAGTGAAGATAACTTTAATGTAACTTCATGCTAAGCATTCTTAATACCGAATTGTCATCATGAACCATTAGGTACAATTGTATAAATGTAATTTTAATCCTTTGACACTCCTAAAAATATTTCTTTTATTTCATTACATTTACAGGAGATTCCTATATAAATATTAAATATAAATCCAATACATTTTCACATTTAACAATTAGGTCATATATGTAGGCCCTATATAATGTAAAACTATCGTGTTCCCTGAAGTTTTGCTTCTCATGGAGATTTACGGAAAGTATTGCGTTTTATTCTAACGATTTCCTCAACGCAACTTTATACGTTTATATACATTATGCTAATTTTATACATTTAAACATTGAAATTTTATGTACAAAGATTTGAGTTACTATTTAATTCCAATAAAACCTGCTTCATTCAAGGAAAGCATTACTGAAAATTAAATTTGAACATATTAACAACACGGCTTCAAATATAATTGATAATTATTTTACCAGTATCCCCTTTCCCAAAAATAAATAAATAGCAATATGTTATGAATGTTTTATTCTTCAGAAATAAAGAAAAGTAATAGTATGCAAACTGAAAAGTGAGTGGCAAGTAAATAAAGGGAAATATTTATTTTTAAAACTGAACACTACTGAGATTTATTTTCTAAATGATTCTGTTAAGCCAATAAATGCGAATGGGAATATTTCTTCATAATATTACAAATTTACAGCAGTTTTTCATACCGTACCACCAGTGTTAAATAACACTTTAAAACAATAAAATATTTTTGTAGGTATAACGCATACCTTTCTATTTGACAACATGGTATCCTTTTCCCCCAGACAATTTGAGATGCGCTTTTTATAATCGTTATAGTGATTTCATGTTTTAGGGGAATGGATATGGGATAAAAAATAATTAAATGCACCACTAAAGAAAATATGCAGCCTAATAAACAGAAACTTGGGTATGATTCATTGACAGTTATATTTCTTACTGGACTTGGACTTATTATTATGAAAAATAGAAATTGAAATGCATTTCTTTTGGAAAACATCTGTTGTTCAGTTGAGGATTATATATAGTACCACATTCATTACAGATAATATAGACCTACAGAACAGAATATCTTTACACTCATAGACAAGATTACGACAATAACATAACTGTGCTGCTTATTATTACATGTTTCTTGATATGGAGTTTCTGCTTTATAACAGTCAAACTTAAATCAAACATAATTATGGCATTTAAAAAGTTAAGAGAATCGATTCGAAGACCGTCAGGATAATTCTAAACGATTGAAAGTCATATTACGTAAGTGAAGCTTTCTAGGGTTAGGTGCAAATGATTTATAGCATCTTATAGTTAAGGACAGAGTAAATAATGTTAGCTAATTTAATAATAATACGTCACTTCATCTCGACGGCAATCAGTGCTAACCGAATCTTCGATTATAATGTATGACCAATTTACAGGCAAAACTTTATAATCACGATGCAATGGATGCAATGTCCAAAATCTATCGTTTATCGGACATATAATGTCTTTTGCTTATAGAATTCATTCTTGAATTAAGTTTTGTATATAATTACGCTGTACATAAAATTTCAAGCGTGTAAACGGTTGTTTAATGAATGACGTTCGACATTGTGAACATCCAATATCTCCAGATTGGATTAGTTTAATAAATCAAATTGGAAATTCAACGAACAATTTATTTATAATCCAATAGCAACTCCTTCGTTACTTAAAAAAGATGATGAGCCGTGTAAGCGACTGTATGCCAATAGCCATATTGTTTCCGAGAAAAGAACTTTGTTTCTCAAGAAAGTTTCGACCTTGTTAAGTATCAATTTGGTTATAACGTCGAGCGTAGGAAAAATATCACTCCCCAACGGCTATAAAGCAGAACATTTCTGAGTTTTCTACGACTCGGAATCCAAGCTCAAAATGACCGAGAAAATTTTATTGTAAGTTAATTTAAGGACCATTATACTTTTAAAACAAAATTATTCACATTTATAATAAATTTGTTTGAGTGACATTACTAACTGAAGAGTAAATCGAAAACTTAATAGAAGTTATTGAGCCTAGTTAATTGTTAATTACACAGGTCTACAATTAAAAAGTGTCTTAAAAATAATTTGCGTTTTTTAATAGTTTGTGGTTGATAATTACTGGAAAAATAATTAAAATAATCAATCACCTACAGGTTTTGTTTACAAATCGCACATATAGTTTGTAAGAATTTTGTATATTTAAGGAAAACGTATTATTTGTATCTATACCTGTCGGAATTTCGGTTCATATAAAAGAGTTCTTTGAAATCATGAATTAATATTACATAAATTTTCGTATTTAAAATACATAAATGGACAATTTGCGGTGATTGGAAGGTTATATATATTTCTTATTTAGTAGAATGGTTACACGACCATAATATCAAATTAAAATTGTATGAGTAAAATATTTCACGTGTTGCTACAAATTAATACGAAGATTTTTGTGAAGGATTTAAAGAAGGAAACTGAAAGACTAGTTTTATGTCTACTTAAGTGTGTTTGGAACGTGAAAAAATGTGATTTTTCTTGAGGTCTCCAAAGTCTAATTTCTTCTCCCTTGTCAAGTGTTGAGAAGGAATTCAATTTAAAGTGAATTGTGCGGAGAGAGAGAATTGTTTTAGTGGTGAAGCGAATTCCTGCGAAGGTTGTGTTAATTTGGCATCTGATGTTTATGCGTCAATTTACATGATTAAAAATTGCCAGACTTACTCGAAGAACCGCTTACACTTGTCTGCTGCTGGTAACAGAATTTCTGAGGGAGGATGAGTTGTCCGAGTTCTCGTTCTCAAACACATCTCACGGTACCCGCTCGTATCCCGGCCAAGGCATTGGGTACTCGTTCCCGGATGTCAAGATGACGATTCTTGGTAGCGTTAGCAGAGAGACTGCTATACTCTTCATTTATTCTGTTCAATACTGAAGTAAATATTCAAGGGTGTCTTATACTGGCTTAAAATGATGAATGTAGCGATCTCGCTTAGAAAAAAAGGTTTTATAATCGAGTACGTCAAACGTAGAAACTGGAATGTCTAAATAAAGTTGGCAATAGCTTTTTATTAACTCATGATCATTTATTAAATTATCATCTCCACATTTTACCTTCCAACCCACTTTTCCCCCTAAAATTTTCTACAATTGCCTGAGTTTAATCCTGTCCTCATCGATAAGACGAACCAAATATAATCCAGATTGTTATTCTCTTCTTGAGTCTGTTCAGTGTTACAGATTCTCTCTGTAATAATTATTTATATTGCTTGGATTTTGAACACTTCCCCTTTGCCGACTCCAAACCACTAGAGAAACTAAATCTTTGCGAATTTCCATGAATAGTCGGAACTTACAATATCACTATTATTGAGATTATTCGTGTTTTCCATTGTTTTGGAGTAGAAAAAGTCATCTCTTTAACCCAACTTGTTCTTGTACACTGCCTCTCTCTTTCTGTTTTTTTTGTTTCCTTTGTTTTCTTCGCTTAGAGTATATATCTGCATCTTTTTTCTGGTCTTCTAGAGGATCAGTCTCGTCATCTGTTTGACCTGCCTCTTTCTTTGTTTTTCTTGTTTCTTGTCTTTTCATTCCTTTTATTATTTTTTTCTTTCTCACTGTTTCTTCTCCAAGACAATGGAATATCCGAATAAATTCAATTATGATGTTATCTCACCATTGTAAAAAACTTCAAATCCAGATTACAATCACCTCTTCACGCCACTTTAATTCAGTTCTTCCTTGACGTCTTCTCTGCCTGGCCTACCAGACGACTGTTCTTTTCATTATAATGCATGATTTCTTGATCACGGCTACTTCAAATATCTTTTACTTTTGTTTTCACCCTTTTTGTAAAAGTGTAATCACATTTAGAGTTTCGAACGACAATTTTTTCTCAAATTATATCTTACAAATGTTGATGATTTCATAAAATTCAGTAATACAAAATTCTGTTACATTGGCGGCAATTGTTTAAATGGATTTTTAGTGACAACAAAAATAGCTACTAGACGATAGGTCCTCCTGTTCATATTTTCACTTGGATAGCAGTTATATATTATCTAATAATGAAAATAAAATGTGGGTAAAAGATTTTATATATAACCTCTCGCTTGTAAAAATTGCAACACTGCTCCGATTTGAGTGAAACTTAATGTGAAACACCTGTGTTGATACAACGATTAAAATTATTGTAATGAATGAAACAGTAAAGCAAGTTATTTCGGAAGGCGGAAGACATAATTTTGGTTAGGATGGAGCTACTGGACTCAAAGGTGGCCTGCGTTCTTCTGGGAACAAAGGAAGCACGATGCAATGGACCCGCGAACAAGAAGGGTGACTGACAGGTTCCAGTGACGACCGAAATTATAATTTAAGAAATCTGGGAGAATTTCGTATAGTAGGAAATACGATAAATTTCGTTGGTTGCCATCTTGGCTGAGGCCAACCAGTGACATTTAAACAAAATTAGAAGCTATTGGTCAACTTGGAAATTTCGAGACCTGAAGAATCGAAATCGGAGGTACGAAGATACAGTAAAGGGTAGTCGGCTGGAAGTTTTGGGAAAACGCTTTCGGTGACCAGCCACAGTCAAGGGAGTCGAGTCCAGATCACGACCCGAGTAGTTGATTCAGCGCTAACTTGGGAGCGCTTATACTCTTTCCGACGCCGATCATTGTTGGACTCGATAGTCTCATTAGCAGGCCATGATGCAGCCCGACGCCACCTATGAGGAGCCTAAGGCCGCACATCATCATCCACAACTTATAGACATCCACCGACACGATATCGTTAATATTTTGTATTTTCAAGTATCGTAATGCCAGTCCTCAGTTGTTAATTAAATAAAATTAATTAAATTTGCAATGTTGTGGTTTAACCCATGAATATGTAAGAACTATGAGAGAAAGAGATAGTCGTTGTTTTTATTAATTAATTGATGTGGGGATGCATCATTCCCTTTTCCGTGCCTCAACCCGATGAGGATCCAGCTGGCTGACTATTCCAATAGGAATAGCGGACAACACTTACCGTATGCCCAAGGTCTGTGACCCCGGAACATACACTTCTCGAAACTGACCAAGGTGCCTCGGCTTGTGGGAACCTTAGTTCAAAAACCAAAGAGAGAAGAAGACACCACCGAAGGTAGCCCCCTCATCTCTCCGGGAAGGTTCCACCTGCTTAGAACAGCTCTCACAGGCTTCCTTGAAGATATTTTTCAAAGAGAATAATCTACGTGGTGACAACTCCCCTTTAATAGCATAGGAAGAGATTTGAAACGGGGAGGGGTGCGTAAGGGTAGAGCAAGGGAGCCAATGGTTAACTATTTAAGGTTCGTAATTAACCTCATAATACTAACAGAACTGCGAGCGAGATCAACGGTTATTTACTATCATGGTAAACAAACTAGTATTTTCATCGGCACTATTATTAATTTATTGTTTCTGGTAAAATAAATCCAGCTCAGTTTACCAGTTAATGAGCATTTATTATAAATAATGATTTATATTTTGGCTTTAACAGTTACGACTAATGAGCATTTATTCAGAATAACGACAGAAACAACGTTGGGAATGTAGTTTTGATGGTTGATATTTATTTATGGAAACGTAATAATCCGACTGTTCTTTTAAAATTGTAATAATTGAGGTATTTCAATAATAAATATATTTTAACAACATTTAAGAAAAAGATTATATAGTATTACTAGATCCTTTTTTCATTAAATACTATCGTAGAAAGAAACTTTAAGACAACGAAAATTTTTAAACATGAGTAGTAATCTTATAACATATTGAATTTTCATTCATTGACTTTATTGTGGTCAAATGAATCAAAAATCTACGTATGCCAAAATGACCCAACGAAACGTTAACGCTGATGAAGAGATAGGAAATTAAACCAATCAAAGACGAGTATATGCAAATCCTAACAGACAAAGCGCAGGAAATACTTTGTTAACACGATAAATATCCCAAGTTAACATGACCGCAGCTTACGACTGTGTAATCGATGCTGTCATCGGAATACGTAATTAAAGACCAAATAGCCATGATACGTAATTCCGCTGTGTGGAGCAATGGGAATGCACACGGCTACGAGTCCGTATTTGCACAGAGATAGCAGATTAACGGGATGGGAACGCAGCCGAGGAAATTTAAAAGCTGCAAACATCAATTACTGTGATTAAATATTTAACAAGCTATACTTACTACGCTTTCGATTTCTTTAAACCGCTTATCCGAGCCAGAATTTAAATAATTAGAAATGAAATTATTACAAAGTAGCCGATAAAATTTCTCTCTAACTCTACTAATCCAATCCATCCTCAGAGGCATACTTTATACCGAAAAACTACGAAATGCCGAACATAAAAAGTAAATTAGTAATCTGATATTTTTATTGTAGCCTATATGTACGAAACAGTGTATAATGAGAATGCAAAAATTGTTGCCCAATAATCAAATTTTTTTGTAAGACCGGATCTCCAACTAGAAACTCAGTTAATTCTAATAAATCTCTACCAACTGAATCACACTTGGTGAAAAATTTGACCAATTCAGTTGCTGAGACAGGTGCTTCAAATAACAATAAGGCATAACTTGAAGAGAAATACATTTTCTTCGTCCTGCTAACCGTTTGTTAGTTGGTAAGGAGAAATAAATATTATTTTATAAGTACGTTATTTAAGAGCGACTGTCTAGCAGTTAGATGTTGAGTATGTACGTGGGACTTAATTTTACATTAATTTACAAAGGTTTCTTACGTTACAGTAATGAGCAAATTTAACATTGAATAATCCGAAACCAACTATAACGTTCGGTATGTAGTGTAATTAATAATCGGAATTAAGAATCTAGCTCAATCAGCAAACCCTCCAATCAGCAAATAACGTCAATTTAATTTTAAGGCAATTAAATTTATGGTGCGCTTTTCGTTATCGTTATCGATTTGTACAAAATATTTTTTTATAACTGTTAATTACTGCCTGGAAGCATGGGAATGTGGCTTGCCGGGGTCGAGCAGCAGACACAAGACAATGGCGGGGTGGATTGGAAAATCCACAAGTCCCGCAAGCAAGGTCAGGGTCGGCCAAGGAGGGGTAGATGACCGGAAGGCTATGGCCCGAAAATAGATGGAAGAGGGTCACGTGTGCGCAAGGACCAACCAGGAGAGAGGGATTTTGGAGAGGAAGGAGATGAATTTGGACGGTCGGTGAGAGTGGACAGAGAAAGTTTATCCTGAAAGATTTTGGTTCTGCACGTGGGTCTCCGGTCTTCTGCGAATGCTGATGAGACAGATAGCCGCCAACGGGAGTCGACCCTGTCCGAGCTGCAGACCTGGTAAGTCGCGTTCCATTCTTCCGGGTATCGCGTCGGTTTGCCACGAGAAAAACCACGGTTAATCTTGAGAAAGGGAGGGGCTTACATGCATCCCTGGCAGGCTGGAGAACTTTTCATTTTGTATAAATTCTGAGAAAATGAATTATTGTTTTTTTTAATAACTAAATATTGCATTTCCCTTTCCTGCAAGAACAATTCTTGCAGGTGGCGCCCAACAAATAGTTAATTTAACCGTAAGCTCACCACATATAAAATGTCGTCCAACGTTTGGGGCCCGAAGAAGTGGCAAACTGGAGCGATACTACGGGGACAGGATTAGCGGATTATATACACTTGCTAGTCAGCCATTCAAGCAGAAATTCAGGACTTGATTATTTTAACGTGTATTTTGGGGGAATAATTTTGTAATATGTATTTTGCGGGAATTTAGCTTTCGGGCAATACGTTCCAGGCTGGAGATGCAGGTGTTTAGACGCGGACCATATATTTTCATTTCTAGCGTTGAGTAGAGCAGGAGTTTTTTTTTCATAGGATAAGCGTTAATTCGATAAATTTTGGGATTTCTTTTGTTATCTAATGTGGATTGGAGCCTGAGGTCTATATGTTTAATGTTAAGTTGTGTGAATTTTGAGCTGTTTTCTTTATCGTTTATGTTAGTGTGTTAGAGAAATTGTTCGTGTAAAATAGAAACGGAGGTCTTCTGATTATTTCGTCTGGTTGTTCATGAAGCTTAGGAGCGGAATGGATACGGTACAAAGGGAATTAAGCACGGATGAGCAGACGGAGGGTAGTTCCGAGAATTTAGGGAGCCAGGCAAGCAGTGGTTTTCCTGGAACCAATGGTACAAAAGAAAACCAGTTTTTATTCGAATCTATGATGGCACAATTGATGCAAGCCATTCAAAATAGTCAGGAACAGATTCAAAATAGTCAGGCTAATTTACAGGAACAGATTCAAAGAAAGAATGACGAAAATAACAAGTTGATTCAAAATAGTCAGGCTAATTTACAGGAACAGATTCAAAATAGTCAGGCTAATTTACAGGAACAGATTCAAAATAGTCAGGCTAATTTACAGGAACAGATTCAAAATAGTGAGGCTAATTTACAGGAACAGATTCAAAATAGTGAGGCTAGTTTGCAGGCCAAGATTAAAAGCTGTCAAGAAGCAACTGAGAAGAAGTTTAGGGAGATCAACAGTGAGATTCAGGAAAGAAATCGAGTTCAATGGAACCAGTTACAAAGTCAAAGCGATACAATTAATGAAAAATGCGCGCGTATA
Source organism: Zhengitettix transpicula (assembly GCA_037074705.1). NCBI lineage: Eukaryota > Metazoa > Arthropoda > Insecta > Orthoptera > Tetrigidae > Zhengitettix > Zhengitettix transpicula. Next base: position 164,466,686 of record CM073591.1, read on the forward strand.
AGTCATGAAGGGCAGGAAAGGACAGAGGATTTTGAAAAATTAGTTGAAACAGGCTCAGGCATAAACGTAGAACAGGTCGCCGAACAAAAAACCGATGTAGCCGATTTGGCTAATAAGGAGCGCCAAAGTCTTGCACACAGATTAGACGAAGTTGTTGTCGGGGCAGATGTAGAAATTAGGCGCGAAGAAACTGGGCAGGTGATTAATCGGCTAGTCAGTGAAGCAGAGGCAATTAGGGAAGAGATGAACGAATGCACAATTGCGGCGAATATTGTTGATATTGAAGTAGACTTGTGGAAACAGTTGTATATTAGGATTTCGGAAGCCAGTGAATTGGTAGTTCGCCGGGAAGGCTTAACCCAGCGATTAGAAATTACGCTGAAATTATTTCGGGGGCGAAGACGTCAGAACGGTCGTGAATTATTAAACGGGTTAAATTCATATTTTTCCCAAAGACGAACGCCGGACCGTTTTAAATTAACTTCATTTATGCAGAAAATGGAGGGAAGTTACACGTTTGATCCCGGCGGAAGTTCATTCTTGATGCTTCTTCATCGGAGCAATGACATGCGTAATAGGCTGAATTAAGAGCATGTAAACGTAATATATATAGACGCCAGATGTAGGTTAAGTAAGTGGTAGTAACAGATAAGTGTAGCAGGTACAGAAGGGTGGCGGAAAATATGGTAATTAATTGTAGTTTTGTAGTAGATTAAGTATACTTAGGGATAGGGCCAGGTCAAGGATTGTGTGCTTGTTTGGTTGAATAATGAGTGTACCAGTAGCTGGAGCCTCGGACAGGAACCCGGAAGAGGCACTGTCGGCGGATAATCCTTTGCCTCCAGACATTGTTACAGGCTAGGGTCGCCAGAAGGATCCAACCATCAAAGCATTGTCAGCGGCCGGCAGGATAATCCCAGGGCATGTGACTAATGCATGTTGGGCTTTGCGGACCCAGGAACCCGAGCTGTACGTGGTATCTGTTACCACGTTCTACTTTTCTTCAATTCGGCCTTGCTTGGTCAAAACCACCTGTAAAACTGTCACTAAGGCTTTCTTGGCCAACCCTTGATTTTTCGACCCCAACAATGGTTATTAGGTTTCGAGGACTGAGGGTGTCTTTCATCTATGTTCTTCTTTCTTCTTATTTTCGCACCTTATGTAAATGGAAGACGTGGCGGACCAACGACCAGATGCGCACAAGTGGAACGGGCGGACAACCACGACTACGCGATGCGGTTGCAACGGCGCGAAGTGGTACAGAAGCTAATGTGAGGTGTTTGTACATATAATGCAAGTGTCCGATGACCACAGACACAATAAAAGGGGGACGAGAAGTGACAAGGTTATAATTACGACAGACGCTAAAAAAAAAAGGTGATGTGTCGTGTTATCAAAAGACGCTCACAGGAGTGATTTTAAGGTTTAATTTAAGAAGAAAAAAAAAGGTGGATTAAATATTGAAAATGACATTCATAGTAATTAAAGGACGATTATGGAGGTTAATTAAAATTAAGTACTTATATTTAGGATGCGCTCAATTGTTAAAATTAAGGGTTAGGCATTACGGACCGGTGCGCATATAATTAAAAGTAGTATGTGTAGTATACGAACAGTAGTATGTGTAGATGTTAAATAATATGAAAGATATAATATCAGATTAGGAGAAAAGATATCGATAAGTAAATGCATATCATTTTGCTATGGTTAGTTGTAAGTTAGTTATAGATTTTATTTAATTATTCTCTTCGGTTTTAGTTAGTTATAAGTTAGTGTTACAGATGTATATATTCCTACCTTTCGTTATTAAGTTAGCTATAAGTTACTCTTAGATTTGTGCATGATTCATCATTTCGTTGTTGAGTTAGTTGTAATTTTGTTTCAAATCTGAAAATAATATCTAAATAATTTGTTTGTGAATGTAATGCAGTACTGTTTACGATTACATACCGTCTTAGAAACCATTTAGAATTGTGAGAAATTGAACTATAAATATATCTGCTAATTATGTACCACATAGAAAAAAAAAATTAAATTGTATCACAGGATTGTATTTTGCCAGATGCGAGGGAGCATGCGCGAACTTCAAGCGAATTATTTTGAAATCGTTTGAATGGATCCTTCATTCATCCAATTTCAAAGGGGGAATATTATATGGTGCGCTTTTCGTTATCGTTATCGATTTGTACAAAATATTTTTTTATAACTGTTAATTACTGCCTGGAAGCATGGGAATGTGGCTTGCCGGGGTCGAGCAGCAGACACAAGACAATGGCGGGGTGGATTGGAAAATCCACAAGTCCCGCAAGCAAGGTCAGGGTCGGCCAAGGAGGGGTAGATGACCGGAAGGCTATGGCCCGAAAATAGATGGAAGAGGGTCACGTGTGCGCAAGGACCAACCAGGAGAGAGGGATTTTGGAGAGGAAGGAGATGAATTTGGACGGTCGGTGAGAGTGGACAGAGAAAGTTTATCCTGAAAGATTTTGGTTCTGCACGTGGGTCTCCGGTCTTCTGCGAATGCTGATGAGACAGATAGCCGCCAACGGGAGTCGACCCTGTCCGAGCTGCAGACCTGGTAAGTCGCGTTCCATTCTTCCGGGTATCGCGTCGGTTTGCCACGAGAAAAACCACGGTTAATCTTGAGAAAGGGAGGGGCTTACATGCATCCCTGGCAGGCTGGAGAACTTTTCATTTTGTATAAATTCTGAGAAAATGAATTATTGTTTTTTTTAATAACTAAATATTGCATTTCCCTTTCCTGCAAGAACAATTCTTGCAGGTGGCGCCCAACAAATAGTTAATTTAACCGTAAGCTCACCACAAATTAAAGAATTACAATCGTATGGAAAAAAAAGTAAAAAAAATACGTTTCGACCAAAGAGTGGGATTTATCAGATCCTATTTTAATAATAATTAAAAATGAGACCTAATTAAATGCGCAATGATAAACTCTTTGTGTTAGATATATTTATTTTAGACTACCTTTTTATTTGTTAATTATACGGTACCTGATGAGGTCTCAAAGATGGGTCAAAACTTTGTATTACTTTTTCTGTATTTTCATGTCATCGTCTAATTTAATTGTATTAAAATCAAATTATTCTGATTTAATTAGCTGATTTATTTTATATTTTAGACTTTTTTAAGGTTAGTAATATTATTACCCGTATATTAAAGTATATTTTAAGTACCTTTTACATTTGGTGATGTCAACTCTTTCAGGTATTTATTTTTTAATTTTTAGGGTAACAGGCTACATGAGGGTAATCCGCATGGTGGCAACTCCCCTTTAATAGCATAGGAAGGGATTTGAAAGGGGGGATGCGGAAGGGTAGAGGAAGGTATCCAAGGGTTAACTAGGGCACCCGGGCTATATTTTAAGGATCCTACCCGGCATTCGCCTAAAGAAATGCAAGGAAAACCCTAGAAAAACCTGCATCAGGTAGGTCGGGCATTGGGTACTTGTCCCACGCTCTTCCGATAGCGGGAGAGGAGTTTGCTGTGGGGACGCAGCATTCCCTTCTCCGTGCCTCGATCAGTTTAGGAGGCAGCTGGTCGTCTATTCCAATGGGAATAGGGAACAACTCTTACCGTATGCCCAAGGTCTGTGACCCCGGAACATACACCTCTCAAAAAAGGGCGAGGTGCCTCGGCTTGTGGGAACCTTAGTTCAAAAACGGAGAGGAAAAGGCATACCCAAAGGTAGCCCCTTCGTATCTCTCCTAAAAGGTTCTGCCTGCGAGAGAATAGCCCTCGCAGGCCTTGCTTTGGGAGAACAGTTGACCCAGCCTTCTTATTTACAATACCCTAAACCCAACTCAACTAAAGGTTAAAATTTTTTATAAGAACGAGGAAACTATTAGGTTTGTTTTTTTCCACGATTTATGGAGTAATGGACCTACAAAAACAATGTAGGAACACTGGAAAAATCAGTAGGGTACTGCTCAGGTCTCATATTTCTTCTTTAGGTTGGGCACTTGACGTCGGTAATTAAATGAATATTAATACAGTCACAGATTTTTATACTTACTAGCTGGCTGCCTATTCTCCATACGGGAATAGAACTATTGGCACTATTATTAAAACTGGGTTTGCTTCTGGGGCGCATATATGCCAACCCGTTTTTCTATTCGAGACTATTTTTTATTTAACATTTAAGATTTAATTTACCAATCAATGCCACTGATAATAAAAGTAAATTTAAAAGACTCATATTGAGTTTAATTTTCTAAATGAGCGGTGTTATTTAAGATCCCTTAAAACGTATTCACCTCTTCTGAGAAAACCCATCAGGCCGTTTCTCTGTAAAGCGAACAATATCCCTACCCAAGCTGTTAAAGTCAAATATAGGAATGTTCGCCATAATATATGGTGGATGCAAGTTTGATATTGCTAAAAACCATTTTTATGGCTCTACATAATATCAATATCTAAATCTAGGTGTCTTGTGAAAAACGAAAGGTTTTGGAACGTTCGCGATATTTTTCAAGATGAATCTGTCATTTGGTTTGTATAATAGGAGGTAAATCTATCTCACAAAAAACAAAGTCTTTTTTAAGAAAATGAATATATCAGCCAATAAAAAGCATTACCAGAAATTGATCGACCGTATTCATGTTAAAGCATGACATAAATCAGAGACATCAGTTTAGAATCCCCTAATACATATTGATTTTTTTATTAAATAGAATTGGTCCCGGTAAGTTCGTAACTGCAAGCACTTATCTAAATGACACAGTTTATATAATTTTTGTGAGTATAAAACGTCTGTATTCGATAAAGACTAAAAAAAATAAATAGCCAATTCCTTCTTTCCTTTAATCCTCTTTGGCGCTAGAGCTTATTTACAGCCTTGGCCTACGAGGACGAATGCCAGGCTCATTTTCGAAGACATCTCGGAATTTTTGGAGTGGCACGTGATCAGTGTAGCGATTCTCCTTCAGACTTAACCCCAGTTGAAGTAGCCAATTAATAATAGTGATAAAATAAACAACGTTTCTGCAATACTTGGTTCTTTCGTGACGTGATTCAAAATCATAAGAGATGCTTTTCGTTCTCCTGGTTTGTGTTGTGTGTCGTTATTATAGTTTATTCGGCACATATATCCCACCGTTAACCATTCAAGGTGTATGAGTTGGATTTTAAACGTGATAATTGTTTACATTAATCCATAAATATGTTTCTTGCCATGTTTTTCTTAAATGCTCACCCATTAAATAAGCGCCTCTGGGTTTCATGCAGATTTCCATCCCTTTCAACGGCCTTTGCGAACTGCCACGCAACATAGTTATAGAATTTTATAATTGGATAATTTCACTGACTTAGCATCACGTGGAACTTTGTTGGAAGTTTTCGGTGGTGATGAAAGCAAACGAATTCCTTCGAGCATGTGGAAATGTGGCGATACATGGAATCGATTTTAAAGTAACATGGGCGCGAACATGTACCTGTGGTGATGATGCGGGAAATGAACTTTGCCGTCGGCGGCGATGTTGTTGAGGCCTTTGTGATGCGGAGCCGCGAGGTAGCCGCCGCCCTCTGGCAGCTTGGACTTGGGTGAGGAGTGGCCAGCGGCCGCCCCGCACAGCCGCGCGTACAGGCGCCGGAAGCTACGCGCCAGCACGTCACCCACCGTCGACAGGTACACGAGCATCAGGGGAATACCCACCAGCGCATACGCGATCGTCACCACTTTGCCCCAAGGAGTCCTCGGAGTCACGCTGCCGTAACCTGCGAACATTAAAGCCGCAAGTTAGCTATCAAACATCTCTTAACGATTTCCTACTACATGTTTTTACGGAAGACGAGAGAATTTATAAACAATTTATATTCTTGAATTGGAGACCTTCATCAAATGAATTCTTTTTCCTTCGAAAATATTAGACTGGAAAAAGTCGAAAGGCCAGTACAAAATTCTTATGGTGCAGCGGTGAATTAGAATAGCCTTTAATGCCTTCTAGATGTTGGGTCACACGCATATACTACTCCTGGAAGACAGTAAAAGGAAGTAGGCAGAGCAAGGGCTGGGAATCAGCCAGAATACACAAATATTTTTCCTTGGGTTTGTTTACATCCCCCCTTTACTGTTGCAAAGTTATTCACGGCGGTGCTAGCCCCAAAAAAGTCTGTACATTTTGTTTATGTGTGTAAATTCAGTGTATATTTGAATTTCGAAATTAACGATATTGGTGGATTTTATTATCTATTGTTATCTATAGTTAATACTTGTAAGGTATTTTTTTTAGAGTAATAGGTTACATGAGGGTAATGCACGTGCTAACAACTCCCCTTTAATAGCATAAGGGATTTGAAAGGGGGGATGCGGAAGGGTAGAGGAAGGCAGCCAAGGGTTAACTAGGGTCCCCGGGCTATGGTTTAAGGATCCTATTTAGGCACGTAATACAAAGCGAACTACGATTATTATCATGGTAAACAATCTCGTATATTGTTTAATTTATTGTTTCTGGTCAAGTAAATCCAGATCAATTTAAGAGTTAATCAGCATTTTTTCAGAATAATGACAGAATTAGCACTGGGAATATTGTTGGTTGATATTTATTTATGGAAACATAATAATCCGACTGTTCTTTAAAATTTGTTATGAACGGGTTATTTAAATAACACCTAAAAGTGATGCAGGACAAACCCTAGAAAATCTACATCAGGTAGATAGGTACTTGTACCACGCCCTTCCCTGCCTCGACCTGTTTAGGAGGCAGCTGGTCGACTGTTTCAATGGGAACAAAAATCTGTTTGTGATGAGAAGTTGTAGAATTCTAAAGTGAAGTGAGAGTGAGATTTTAGGTGAAGTGAACTAGGTGAGAGACGGAAGAGTAACATATTATTTGCTTCAGGAGATTTAAATTTATTTAGGCTTATGTTTCATTATGTTTGTATTTTATATACTCAAAAGTTTTTAAATGTCGCAATTTAAAAAAATTAAACTATTTCATAATTTCAAAAATACCAATAAACGACCAAACGGTTCATATTTACTAGAATTTTTAAAATTGTGATAAAAAATATATCAACATATAATTACTAATAAGTACAATAATTTATAACAATAAAAATATTATCAATTATAATAATAAAACTTATACTTCATTATCGTTGCACCACTTATAATTAAATCATAAAATATATTACAATAAAGTAAAAACTTGCATAAACGACCATACAATCATATATATATTTTCTAATACTAATTTGCGGCCAGTATTTATTTAAATAATTGGATTGTTTATCGGTACCATTTTCAAAGACAACAATGTGTCGGCGGTCTTTGTTTGCGGGCTGCGAGCGCTTTCTGAGGGCAGTCTGTCTGAAATCGTAGTCGGGAGAGGAAGGAGTCTGTGTGAAATTGTGGATGGGAGAGAAAGGAGTCTGTCTGAAATCGTAGGAGGCAAAAGAAGTCAAAATTTCGAGAGTGGCGAACAGCGTGGCCCAAGTTTAAAATTCAACCGAGAGAGTTATAAGTTTTAAAATCCAAGTATAAAGTCTGGACAGAGAGATACATTGTAAAAAAACCGCAAAGCAGAATCAAATATTTAGCGCCACATTCAGATTCATACGCGTACCGAAATCAACATTTTCCACATAAAACGTTGAGTAACAATATGTCTGGCTGATGACCCGGAGGTGCAACAGATCCAGTTCCTGGAGGAAAATCCAATAACTACAACCGTGTGTTTGACCATCAAGTGTAGAATCTGTTATTCATGGCCTTTTAGTGTAAAAAATAGTGTCCCCAAGCCCCGAAACTAAGTCTGGTACCAGCAGGACATTTCGTAAGTAGAAACCAAATTAATTTAGTTTGTAAACGAAAGTTAAAGGTATTCGTCAGATTTCGTTCGTCTCATTTTTGGTTTTGGATTGTTAATTACTAAATTTATAAATTATTTTATTGTTCTTTACTTATCAAGCCCAAGTAAACGACCCTGAGAGAATTGTTATCAAATTGCTAAACTTTGAGATTTAAATGTATTTAACCACCGAGAAAATGTCGTAAATTTATATTCAATAAAGTAAATTGTCTTATAAAGGTTTTGTTTTATTTAGAAGGCCCAACAAATTATAAATAAAATGTTTGTTTGTTAAATTAAATTTCGGCGTGCCAACGTAGGGAAAATTAATTATAACATTAAGTAAATAATCTTTTGTTAAAATTTTATTAATTATAAGCTTCAATTTATTCGTAACATTTCGGCTTCAACAACGTGGGCCAATTTAATATTTTCTTAATTAATAATAATTAATTTATTAAATTTTAAAAATTACACTGCTCTGACGTAAAAGTGTATTAATTGAAGTTAAATCTAGAACCAAATTGCGTAGTCATGTAGTACAAGCAATCTCGTTCTTAGCTTTCTTGCCATGTTTCTGAAGATACGATTAAATTCGTATAAGTAAATAAGAATAGATGAAGAAAAAAATCAAGATTTGGCATACATAACAGAAAATTTATTAATAAATCAACAGAAAATATAATCATACAAAGTTTACTCAAAATTAACATGAATATATTAGTCTTATTGATTGCGACAATTTTTAAAATATTCTTCCATGGAAATTGGGCAGAAACAATGTGTTTGTCGGCGTTTTTTAGCTTGGGTACAAATTAGAAGAGATAAGACATAAGAACCTTTTTTTATTTGCTTTTAGATGATTATTATGTAATATAATATGATAAAATAAATTTTCTTTTTACATCGGGATCCCGGAAAGTGCCGTGACATTAAACGTGCTAAGATAATGAGAAAAGTGTTTGTTAAATAATTTTATATTATATTACATATATTTTGTAATAAACAAAATAATTTATTTAAATTAAAATTAACTGAAAATAAACCCCACGTTGGAGCACAATTTTTTAATAAACAATATTGATTATTATTAAATTTATTTATAAGCCCACATTGGAATGCCAATTTTGTAATAAACAAAGTTTTAAATTTAAATTATTGTAGATAAGCCAACATTATGGCGCCAAATTTAGTTTAAACAAAATGAAATGATACTACAATTAACCACCATGTTAGGCATCAAAATGTAAAGGAAGTTGTAATTAAACACCTTTTCAAAATATAACAAAACTAATTTAATAAACAAATTATATCTTTGTGGAAATTTTACAAATTATTGATATTGTTGTGCCACGGCTTTGATGAAAAACTTAATTTTCAGGGTCGCCCATCGGACCTCCAATAAAGATAAAACGACAATTAAATTTTACAAAGCACCAATATCCCTAACTTACAATTATTATTTTATTTGAAATTATTGAAATATGACGACAATTATATTTACACTACAAGGTTTACAATTGAGAAAATTCTTTTTAGTTGCTTGACCATTATCTTGTCATCTGGGCTCGATCTCACTTAACTTCATTTTTATCACATCTCTAAGAGTCACTGAATTTATGGTAATTTCGTTTGCAAAACACTCAACACTTTCTGATAATAACTGTTGGTAGATTTGTTTAAACAATCACGGGTGATAGATTTGTTCTCTGTTCTCTAAAAATTTCGATAATTACTGGAACATGGCAATAATACAATTTCGAACTGCAACTTGCTACTCAATCTGAGAAATCGTGTTTTCCCAAAACTATTGACTATGGATGACTTGCAACTCCAGAACTGGTGACTTTTAATATACTATTCTCGGCTTCCAAAAACACCCTCGCTCTGTCGTCGTCCCAGCAACTCTGCCTCCTCGGCCAAAGTTTTATACGTCTCAATGCTGCCTCAGGCGACAATGCTCCTTGTAGCAAGCAAGCAAGCAATACAGGCTCCCGATTCTTGCCGACAATCCCTAAGTTATAATGCATTGGCCTCAGATTTATGTCGCCGATAATGAAATAGTAAAATTTTATTTATTAAATAATTATATAATCGTAATTGCCACAATAAATATGTAAATTTAAATTGTGATAATAAGCCTATATGTTTTCTGTATAGATGATTATGGAAATATTTCCGAAAGTTCCGGAAATTTTCAAAAATAAATAATTTATAAAATAATGTAATAGTTCAGTTTTACAAACCCTGACTGATTTAAATAATTTGGAATAAATCATTTATAAACAAACATTTACAACATTCATACAATTTTTACGTAAAATTAAATTTCACAATAAAGTTAAAGAACGGCAGCAGAATTAACATTCTTATTATATATCTGGCTACAAACGCACGTTTGTCTATCATCATGGGCGATATTATATATATATATATATATATATATATATATTATAGCAATAATTAATTAGGCCATTAAATTGATTAGGTATAATTTGAATTGTAGCGAAAAAAATTTAATTGTAGCGGCAGGTGCTTCCAAAGCGACAATGGCGCCGAGCTCTGTTGCTTTGATGAAAGCCGAAATGGTGACTGCGCGCGCAAAAGAAAGTCAGTACGGAGCCTGGGTCGAGAGAGGATGAAACAGTAAAAAAAAGCCTTCGCCGAGATACGTGGCAGTTCGGTCCACAAAGAGAAATAAAAACAGTAAGGTTCTGCACTGAGCCTGGGTCGAGAAAGGAGAAACAAAAAGCCTAAAATCTGCGACGAGAAGAAAGTAGTTAAGGTCTGGACTCTACATATGATAAGTAAAGTCTGCAAACATAAACTACACATCACGAGTTCCTGTATGGAAGCAGGAGTTTGCTTCACAAATTGAACAATCTTCGCATTGAGGGATCCGGCAACGGCTTGCTGACCAGAAAGGGGAGACAAAAACCGAGGTTCCTGATAGCCGAGGACGTGCACTTCGACCGTGTGTGTGTAAAATCTGCAAGAAAGTTAGAATCAGTGTAAAAATTTACCTTTTTAGTTTAGTGTTGAAGTTACAAAAGAAAGAGCTGGTACCAGACGGACAATACAGAGTAACAAAACCTAGATTAACTTGTAAACGATAATTAGAAAGGTAATAGTCAGATTTCGTTCGGTTTCTTTACATTTAGCCGTCTTTCATGTCATTTATCGTCATATTATTTTATGTTTGAATTGTTAATCAGTTTATAAATCATTTTTCTGTTAATTATCAAACCCAGTTGTGACCCTGAGAGAAGAGATCTTAATTCGATTGTATTTGTTTTAATTTGGAAGCCACAAGTGAATAAAATAACAATTTATTTTTTATGTGTTAATTTTTGATTATTAATTCTTTTAATTAATTGCCTTCTAATTGATCATTACAATATATATAATAAATACAGGGTAATTAAATAATTAGAGGTCGGGTTCATCAAAACAAGATAAATTTCATATTAACACTTGTCCGTTAATCCTTTTAATGGAGTTATTAAAAAACATTATCAGGTTATAATCTATTTTTGTAAAAATAACAAACTCACTCACGACTTGTTAAAAATGGCTTCCAATTGCTTTTACAAACTCACTCGTATCATGTTCTGTTTCAAATACACCCACACTGTCTGTTAGGGGTTTTCAGGCGTCCAAGACACGTTGATGAAGCGTCTCTGCATTAGGAATGTCTGCTGCATAACCAATTGTCTTAGGTGTCCCCGCACATAACAGTCCAAAGGATTGGTCTCTGGGGAACGTGCAGGCCATGAAACTAGTCTTCCCCCTACCAATACATCTGTCACGGCAGGTATCAGCCAGTGCATATCTAACAATGTGGCTCAAATGTGCTGGCGCCCCATCATGCATAAACCATTTGCCTCTGCTTATATGCAACGGGAACATCCTGAACCAGGCGTGGAAGAATGTTCTGAATAAAGACAGCGCTTATATGACGTGGTGAGTAAATATCAAGTTCTTTCAGTAAAAACGAAGAGTTTTTCTGATGTGATTATTCGATTTCTTTTTTTATTTTGGTTTTACGAACCCGTACTCACAGTTTATAAAATTATTATTGAACACAATAGTGGCGTTTCGTAAAGTTCTCGACCCGAGGAATATACTTTTTTCCTACGTATTTTTATTTTCAACGTAGTCTGAATTAAAATCATCGGTTTTTCAGGTCCTGTATACCTTCAGTATAAAACAATTTCTCACACTACGAAAAATATATAAAGGTATTACCAACATAATTAAAACATATGTCCCAAAATAGAAAATCTGTCGGATCATAATACGGAATATTTTTTTAATTAAGCAACACTGTGTGCTATGTATTTTTTTTTAAAATAAACTTTTGGCAGGAGTATTGGAGTTATATTTTCAGAACGGTGCGAGTATGGTAGGAGACATAGACAGGTAGGTTTACTTCAAAATAATTCACTACAGAAAGCGAAACATTCAAGTCGTATTTAGGAGCGTGTATTTTATGCATAAGCTGTTCTCGGGATTCCATCCGGGCGTATTCACAATCACACAACGTTTCCATGGTTATCACCACCTTCATCTTCAACTGGAGAGTATGGAGTTGATAGCCATGGAAACGTTCTGTGATTGCGACGAGTTTACCCGGTGGAACCCCGAGAAGAGTTTATAGATTCAAGACGCGGTTCGTTGAAAATGCGTGGAACAATTACCAAATTTTTCAGCAATGGCAGGAAAAGAAAATTTGAAATAGTCGATTACATTGAGTATAATAACGAGGCTAGCGTCATATCTCAGAAATATTTAAACTTCAAAAGCTAGCTTTGAGAACCGTAGGCCGTGCGGATTGGAACACGAGTTGTAAGCCTTTGTTCTAAAAACTTTGTCTTTTGAAACCTTTCCTTGCTCCTGTTCGTTTAGCGCGTCATCGGTACATTCGCGAAAATCATTTAAGTAATATGTTCCTATCCTCATTTAAATAAGAATTATGATAAAGGTATGAATCTACATAATAAATAAATAGAATGGATTTGTATATAGTAAATTTTTGTTGAAAAATAGAGCTTATTCTATAATTTAGCATTTTGTCGGAAGACTGAAGTAAATGATTTTATATACTTTTAGATTCGTCCAAAAATTTAATAGGAAATATTAAGACTTTTATTTATGTCCGTCTTCCTCCACGATAAATGGTAACACTTGATTCTTTGTTTTTCGAGTAGTATATAAATATGAAAGTGGAAAGTCAGAGAGATACGTGATTTTTTGTTGTGACAACACTGGTGATGAAAAGAAGAGGCTGGTCAATCGACGGGACACCAGTAAGAAGCCACTACTCCATCGGCAGTTTTAAATTCATATCACTTTTACATTATACACGAAGGAAGTAAAGAAACCTATTAGTATTCAAACGCATTAACTTCAATTATATTTATTTGTCCAATATCACATTACCTATCACCCCTAGTGGATGAATGTACTAAACCTTTTATACTCAAAATTGAATGCATTTCCGTTTGAAGAAAATACACCATACCATTTTAAAATAACATTGAGAATGGCATTTGAAGGACGAGTTGAGGTCGCTATCTTATGTCTCCTTTTGCATACTGCAAATTTTGAATGAAAAACTTTTCGATTTTCCCCTTCGTTTAGGAGCAGAATGGCCACGACACTGTATATGCCTCACCCTATATATTTCGATGTAAGCAGAAAAATAATGAGACATAAGGTAAACAAAACAGACTTCGTGGAAAGGAATAAATTGTTCGGTAAATTTATTTAAGATGTAATACAACTTTTCTCAATGTCATAACTACATAACCAAAGGAAAATACATTCTGCATAATTTTACATACAATTTATTTAACATACTTTTTGTTAAAGATTGAAGTCTTTCCCGGTGTAATTGTTCGATAAACAGTTCTCGGTATTCATTCGGGTGTAGCATACGTTTCGACGACTAAAATCTCTGTCATCTTCTAGGCCTAGTGTAGCATATTTAAACGCGACGTTTCGACTGTAGCTTATTTAAACGCGACGTTTCGACGACTAAAATCTCTGTCGTCATCTTCTAGGCCTAGTGTAGCTTATTTAAACGCGACGTTTCGACCACTAAAATCTCTGTCGTCATCTTCTAGGCCTAGTGTAGCATATTTAAACGCGACGTTTCGACGAATAAAATCTCTGTCGTCATCTTCTAGGCCTAGAAGGTGATGACAGAGATTTTAATCGTCGAAACGTCGCGTTTAAATATGCTACACCGGAGTGAATACCGAGAACTGTTTATCGGATACTTTTTGTTTGTAATAATCACTGTATTTTACCAGAAAGTTCCAATAAGTAGGTACCTGCAAATTAAACTATCCTGTAAGGCATAATTTTCAGCAATTGGTTAACGAAACACTATTATATATGATTTATAATTAATTATATTTTTAAATGTGTTATACCTGATATTTAAATCAATAACAAATAGGTTTATTTATGTGAAACCCTTTACAATAAAAATGAGAACCCTGTCTACGTAATATTATTTAATTTAGATTCATAAAACGTGCTGCAGAATCGATTAAGCAGTTTTGAGGGATTATTAGAATTAGCGGAGGTGTATGGAGAATTTTTTTCCTACGTTAAAAGTAAAAATTGTTAAGCTTCGAAAAAAATATTCTTGAAATTTCAGAAGCGAACAGCAAAAACAATTTTGGAGACCATCTCTGAATTTTTGCACAACTCATTCAGACATTGCGGAGTGGAGCGTTAAATTATTCACTTATCCGCTCCTTTGGCTTTGGTAGGGTGGAGGCGTTATTCGAAAAAAATTACTTCAGACATCCATAAAGAAATTGTTAATGGTCAAATTTGGTGAACTAGCATATCACCTCTCGGACAGACCAGCCAGCCGGGAATAACATTTCTATTTAAACATTGAATAAATTTCGGGCTGTTAGAACTAGGCGAATCCTCTAAAAGTTCTCTTTCCGAACAATCTCTACAATGAAATGCAGAAAAATTTCCAATCTTGAGCCACAAGTTCAGAATTCTCGTTCACGCTTTCCTCCTCAAAATAATAACGGAGCATTTTTAATAATTGTGAAACGGCACGTCACAACGGTTTTTAATGAATAGTATAATATTTGACGATCGTAATAAGACATCATATTATATAATTTCGTGATCTCGCCTCCTCCTTCCACTCGTTTCACCCCATGCGCACTTTGACGACATAAACCAACTACCATCCCCGGGCCAACAATGAATTTATCTTTTTCTGGATGTAATAAAACCAATTCTCCAAGTTTATATTCATAAGTTCTTATTTTTTCCGGCTTACTCTCTTGTTAGCCGCCATACGCTGATTTTCGATATACACTTTCCCAATTCACTGCTGAACTTCCATTTGGAAACGTGAAACCTCTCAATGGGCACTTCCATTCGCTTTTGCTGCTGTATTTCGTGTGGAATTTATCCTGTGATGGTATGATTGCCATTAATCCGTTCCTGCACATGTTAAATCCACTTGACCCATTGATTGTGAGATCTTCCTACAGCGACTCTAAACATAGGTCCAATAGTTTTGACATATCATTCTACATGTTTACTATGGGGGTTATCAATTTTATGAACTACAACTTTGGGAAACAAATTTGACTGTAGAATGCTTACAACATTCTCCTCATTTGGTGGTTTCAAGTTTCAAGTTTCATCACCTTCTTCAGGGATGTCATATTTCAACATTTTACAATATTTAGCTCTATCAAAAACACTTTTAAAACTTCACAAGTGGATTTGAATTTCAGTTCTCTGGTACTGCTAGTAAACTTTCATTATTGGGGATATATTCTACGGCAGTTTACAATGTTGAGATTGTTTTATTTGGGGAACGTTGACTTTCGGCCATCAATGTTTCAATTACTGAATTTTTATTACAATTTTCATCTTCTTCTACGTTTTAAATTTTGGAATAATTTTTAGGAAGAGGACGAATGTACGGAACGTGATTTTCCCAGTAAACCCGATTCCTCAATTTGAAACCACTTCGCACACATAAATCAACATGATTTTTCAGGTTTTCTTTTTTTCCAGTATCTTCGGTATTCAAAACCTCTCTAGAATTTGTAACACCTGTACGATTTTTCTTTATAATGTACAAACTTAATGTGACGATCGACGTCACTATTTCGAGTAAACTTGGAATTACAAAGGAAACATCAAAATGGCTTCATTTCATAGTCTGTGTGCACATTCTGTCGGAAGGAGGAGGTTTTAACAGTTTCTGGCACGCATTGCACTCAATTTTATTATCTGAAACTAGCTACTCAAATTACGAAGCATATAATCACTTATGCAATTTCTCCTATGTTGACGCTTTATTTTTGGGAAAGCTAAACTTGTCTCTAGTTCAACATTCTCAGTACCAGTACCAGTAGCATCGACAGTCATGTGAGTTATACCTTTTTTGAGAATTATAACCAAGGGTAATAGCCTGATCTGATAAGTTCTCCTTATCACCCTCAAGAACCGAACAGACTAATCGTGCAACGCAGCCAAAATATCAGCTTCTGTTGCAATTTATTCATCCTCATCTTCATTAGAAATTACGCAAGGCTTTTTTTCCAATATTCTGTTCCACATACGTTTGTTTCTCTTCGTTGCTTTAGTTTTATTCCAGTTTCTCTATCAAAACGTCATTGAAAACGTTCTCTCAAATAATCATCTATGATGTATAGTCTGTGATTTACCGTTTTAAAGTCCAATTAAATTTGTTCAAATTATCCAGTCAACACAAAATCAATGATATAATTATAATTTACTATTTTTCTCTTTATTTTCTCCTTGTTAAGTATCACCATCTACTGAAAATCTGGATTTTTATCATAACAGTCACCGTGATCACCTTCATAGACTTAAAATAATCCTTAGATCTTATGTACTCGTCCTTTTTGCAATTATTCACTTCCCAGTAGATTGCTGATCCGCCATTACTTTTCTGTCTTAATGGTATATACGTGTCTCAACAACTGAATTCTAATAATTCTCGATTCCTTGATCGTACCCATCATTGGTTGCGCCAATTAATATATGATTTATACTATAGCCACGTACGCTTCTTGTTAACATTACCAAAATAATATTTGGACTTCCCTCATCTTTCTTACCCCCGTTTTCCGGTCACTCCAATCTGGTACACATATATTTCTCTGAAATAATTAAATCAAACTTCTCTGATATTCAGCAACATTGTCAAATTATTTATTAATGTTAATAACACACAAAAAAGAAATATTCGTAAACAAAGCCAAAGATATACACAACATATCAACAAATTCAACGATTCTCACATCATGCTTTGTATCTCTGTCAACGTATTTGTGAAACGCTATTTTTAACGCTATTATATTCAGATACTTGGAGTTTACGTAGAAACTGTGGCGTAAATAGCATTATAACAGAGATCGCTAACATGAATTATAAGTATATTTGCCTATTTAATTTGATTTATTTAAATATTTTAAATTAATTTATATATATGTAATATAAATTACATTTATGAACAAATATTTAGGCATTGTTTGGAAACATACTCAGAGGCCAATAAAAGCTTTGCTGTATTTTTTATTTTTGGTACTACGACAATTTGATTGATAAATTTGTCAGATCCACGAAATGTTAATAAATATGTGATTGAATAATTCGAATCTTCGAGAAGCTGCTGGAGACCAGTAAAACGGCCATTGTGGTATAACGTATAGAAATCAGTAAATCGATGGATTCTGTTGTGAAAATCATTTTAATAGTCCAAATATTTAGGGCAAAGTAGGAAATGAAAAATACAAATTTATGAAGTGTATTTTAAAGCCGTAGATTTGAATATTTGTAAACTGTATGTACGTAAGGCGGACGGTCTGGTGCTTTCTTGGCACCAAATTCGCACTGGGAGAATCATTACACTCCGTTCGCTGCCGTGAAATACAGTTCAATGTTAGACAGCAAAAGCCAGCAATTCACCCCGAATTCAGAGGAGCCATCCCCGAATCACATGTGCATCGGTCTAAGGTGTATAACCAAAATCCAATTTCGAGAAAATACGACTAAAAAAACTATAAGCTATAAAATTCATAACCACAAGTTTCATTTTCTGTGAAATACTTTCATAAATCTCCGTAATATGCTATGTCACTTTCGAAAGCTCTGTTTCGAAATCAGAAATTCTCAACCCCATTATTCTCTGCTAAATGACATGGTTCATAAATGTAATAATAAATTTCAAGCCTCAAAAAAGTAATATTTTTATGTAAATTTATGTGGTAAAATATAGGAAAAACCCTTGAAATCAAAGTGTTGGCTTCCAATATTGTTAAATAAAATTGTGTTTTAAATATCCAAAGTTAATTTAGTTAAAAAATATTTTGTTTGTGTGAATTTGTAAAAGCTTGTGTGTGATCCCACATTTTCACGTTAAGTCAACTGATTGTGTGCGGCGTGTATCTGAGTGGCGTGAAAAAATTGACGGCGAACTTAACATTTAAATTGAACTTCTACCTTTATATTTTCATAAAATATAATAACTTCCGTAACTTTTAACATTAATAGAAATTTTTATTACAGTTTGTTTAGGGGAATGTAGCCGTCTTTCAAAAATCATTCGCGGCTTATTTTCAGCACATTAGTTCATACTACTGAAATGAAAAGGCGTTATTTTGCTACAGAAACAGGTATGTACTCAAAAAAGCACTATTCCAAAGCTTTCACCTCACCGGTGGCTCATTTTAAGAATCTGCGTCGGCCACGTATACGTCTCGAAATGTATCCTGGCAGTTTCCTCCAACCATCTAACCCATGACCAAATTGTGTTAGCATTAGAAATTTCAACCGTTGTTCGAGTCACGATAAAAGAGTGTTTGTTTTCGAAATATGGTAGTTTTTTAAAATTTATTTGACAAAACTTTTATGATAATTAAATATAGTTATAGTATATACAAATTTTAAAAATGGTCATAATTTACATGGTAGGATGGTAATTAGGTTAATCCAGAAATTAACCTAAATTTTGCAAAAAAAATATATTCTAGTATCTTAATTTGTGTGGCTGAGGGGCATACATTGTTGAGCTATGAGGGTTCACTGGTGATGTTGAATTTGGTGCGTTGGATGGAGTCTGCAGGCGTGAAGATGGGGTGGGTTAGGAGGTGCCAGAGTTTTCTGGGGGCAGGATGAGGTCGATAGGGCGTTTTCTTTTGAGGCGACGTGAGTGTAGTGGTGGGGGAGTGTTGCTATGGAATTGCTGGATCGTGGTGTTAGGATGATTGAAGGTGCTTTGATTAGTGAAGTTACGGATTTGGTGGTTAAGGAGTTGACTTGGGGAAGTTTAATGTCGAGGTGGATTATGGATTTCTGAGGTACCAGGGAGAGTTAGTGATGGTGCGACTGATTATGTTTTTTTTTTTGATTTTGGATGATTGGGTTTTGGCTGTTGCTCCCCATATGGATAAGGCGTGGGACCAGGTGGGTTGTATTATGGAGAGATGTACTAGGCGTTTTGTGCTGAGGGTGAGTGGGGATTTTCTGTTTAGGAGGGGATATAGAGTTCTGAATTTAAGGTTGATTTTGGAGAGGTGTTTAATGTGGGGTTTCCAAGAGACCTTTGAATAGAAGAGGAGTCCTAGGTAGGTAAATATGGTCGTACGTAAAAGCTTTCCGGTCAAAATAATATTGGCTACTAAAGTGGGGCGGTCGACGGAACACAATGCGACCAGTTAACCCAACAACCAAACTGCCACACCCTGCACTAATAGATTTTTATTTATGTAGTAATAAACTCGTCAAACATTTATTTTTATTTGTATAGTTTGTTTCACGGTAGCCTCTATAACTTGTTATGAAGCAGGTTAAGATAACTCATATTGATACTGGAGAATCCGTTATCATCCGTTATTATTTCCTGTTAAATAAAAATCACTGTACCAGAAATACTAAATAAAAATAATTTACATGCTATTTATTATACATATAATATGATTAGGCTTTAAAGAAAGTACGCAGCGTATTCGAGTTGCAGGTTTGTTAGTGAAACTTCTGAATTGGAGAATGTCCTCTCTCCTAACTGCCCACAGTTCGTGTTGCAAATCTGTGTTTGTAGCTGCATGTAACAAAAAAACAGCACAGCCAGTTTAATAGATGCGCTTTATGGAAATACCGTCAATACGAGACAGTAAACGAGCAGCTTTTTAATGGAAATTTTGTACCAAAGCCTAAACTGATAACATGGTTTACAGAATAGCAGTAGATATTGTATTTCTGCATCCGCTTCTGCCATTGTTTTAGAATCCAATATGAAATTAATAAATCGATCCCTCATAATATTTTGAATATCATATTGCGATTCTCGAACGAGTATTATCATTTCCTACTGACATGTCGCGTCTACTAAATCTGTAACTAGAGAAATTCTGTTTTTTATTCGATTGGATTGAAACAAATATTTTAATACTGGTAACTTACATTTCTGGGCAGGTGGAATAAGCTATCACGTTTTATTTAAATATAAGAATTTAAATATAAGAATTTAATTACTAACCACGTGCGGATGGGTACTATAGAAAAAACCCAGTTCAATGAAGCATGAAACTTCTTTGCATGTAATATTACCGCGCAAAATATCGGGTATTTGATTTTATTTCTGCTTGGACAGGTTATGGCCAGTAGTAAAAAAATTTAAGTTTTCTAAATCGAAAGATTTATGGGAAAAAAATCTTTGCAGCCTAAAAACCACAAAATTTGCCCTGCTTTCACAGTTTTCGCTAATAACTATTGCATGAAACATACTATTGAAAACAATATCTGGTAATAATGATATTATATAACTAAATATATATTCTGACTATTGAAAAAACTTATAAATAAATAAATATCAGCCAATTTAAAGTCAGAAAAAAATATTAATGTAAAATTAAACAACGTTTCGTTGCATATTTTGTGCCCTATTCAGCTTCTTTTTAAGGTTTTAAATTGTTCATTTCGGCCATGGCAGTCAGCAGATATTGACCTGTCTACCAAATTAATTTTTAAAACTTGAACCTGATAATGTCGTCAAATAAGCGACGAAACATTGTTTAATTTTACATTAATAAATTATTTTTTATGACTTAAAATTGGCTGATATATTTTTATTAATATCTGGTAATAAATTCGTCTAACGGTATACTTTATTATGAAATTCGGTTTAATTGTATTTTGTATTGCGGAAATTCAGTCGTCAAATATAGGATAAATTTGGTACATTTTTTTAATATATCCACCGAGAATTGCCGAAAATACACCCAAAGGTAATTAAAAGGCTAAATAATTTATAAATACGTTAGATTACCTTATGGAATGAACCTGTGGATTATACCTCAACTTTCGATTTAATATTGACAGATTCATCATTACATATTTAAATAATATTTTATTTTAAAAATGAAAAATAAACGTCTGCTTGTTCCTTTCTTCAGGTTCTAAGTAAACTAAAAACAAAGATCATAGTGCGACACAGCTGCACAGTTTAGTTGACAATCTAATCTGAAAAGGCTTTTGAGATTGTCGCTTCAGGCCTGAAGAAAGGAGCAAGGTTTCCAGAAACGTTGTGTGGTATTTATATCATCACTTCTGTTGTGTATTTGGCTATGTTTCTTATTATTAATATTTTCTTTTAGCGTAAGATTTAATAATAAGATGTAATTAACGGCCAATAATAGGCTAAATTATTTCACGTTTATAACATCCATACAAACCTTTATTTCAGTCAGACAACAGTATGAAGAGGGTTAAAAAATGTACCGAAACGTTCTGTTAAATAAAATAAATTAATAATTTTCTTTTAGAATTATGAAAAATGTATGTTAATAATCTTTAATTATATTTTATGTTCTTATACTTTGTATTTAAGTTTCTCCAGTCTGGCTCCTGTGTTGAAAAACTATCCATCTTAAGTACAGCACATAAACTCTATGGTGAAACAATACTATTTTTTAATATTTCCGGAAGAAATAAATAAATGAAAAGGTATTGACCAAAGTCTAGAACTTTGATAGAGGATTTTTTTTATATAAAACCGCAAAAGACATAATATTCAACCCATATTTTTTTGATCTTAGGATCTCGTGGGATCAACAGAAGTTTCAAAGCTTACGGCATCAGTAGATTTTGTATTTACTTCGTGTCACTTGCGTGTTCGGCCGATTTGCCCTGTACGCACTGGTATGCGTAATGGGCTCGCATTGCGGGAGAGCGCGTTCGAGTCGAGGTTGAGGCATGCGTATGTGCGTTGCCATACGTCATCATCGCGATTCATGGCCCATCGACTCTGCGATCCAATTGCTCAATCAGCCGGATTCACAGAGAGACGGGTGCCAGCACATACATTGCATGACATGAGTGCAAAGGAAGTGGTTCTGATTGGAGTGAAGGTTTTCGAGAGATCGTCTAATTTACAACGTGATGCACTCTATCTCACACTCACAAACATAAATACATATTACGGACTAAAAATACAGAGTTATAGGAAATCACATTAAACTGGTGGTGCATTATAAAACAGAATTGAAAATACTTATTAATTAATATCGTTAATACAAAACAATTATTCAACATAATTAAGAATGGATGCAAGGTACGCGATTTTTCTATAAAATATATTAGTTTAATTACGTGTATGAGATATATCAATAAGCTTATAAAATACAGAGAGGGATTAGAGAGATCGACTTCATGGAATTTTAATTTTTTTTCAAAAGTATTAAGGATAAGGAAAACCTTTCAAGAAGATTGTTGAAGGTGAAAAACGTTTTAGCTTGGAATATTTAAATAAATGGTAGAAACAGCCCAATTTTTAAATATTATTTTACAAATGTTCATTGGCCTATAAATCTTAAAGGAAATTTGAATTATTATATGGTCCCAGATTTTCAATCTAGAAATGATTTGGAAGAATGTATAAGGATTATATCACAATTTTGTTTTATGATTTTATATTAATCAATTTGGTACCTATCTTTTTCGTACTAACTCTAAATTTATTTTAGTATATTGAATAAGATTAATGAGATGTGGAAGCTGAGCCACCAATCTGCCGTCGGGCGTCATGTTGAACACTATACCGGCAGATGGAAATCTGATCGATGTTGTTATTGCAACTAATTAAGTCAGCAGATTGCTTATTGGATTACTACGTTTAGAGAAACCAACAAAGTTTCAACTAATATGAACAGAAATTAAAATGGTTCGAGGTGAGTAAAAAGAACTTCACTGAAGTCGTCAAGAAGGTACCTTCGTCTTTCATACCTTTGATACATTTAAATTATTTTACTGTCATTGTTTTTATCGCATTTTTTGTTTTTACCCATCTTTAACATTATAATATGAACTTTCAACACAACAATTTTATTAAAAAACCGGAAATGTGTAGACTTCATGATTTTAATTAACATAATTAGATTCATTTATTAAAATTAAAAACATCGCAATCTATAAATATTATAATAAATTACTAAGATATATTTATCTTGCATTTATTTCAAAAAAGTATAATTACATAATCTTTAATAAGGTTAGAAAAACTTCAGAAGCGTGCCCACAATCTAGCAGAAAAAACGTTGAAAATCGAAACAGAATGTCAAGCTGAGTAATTATGAACCCAAAAAGAACACTAGGAAAAATAAGAAAATTATGTTCTGACAAGAAAACAAGTTAGTTCGTTTTCAGCGTGGAGCGTTAGGAGAATGTGTAGAGTCTATTTAATTATTCCGAGGACCTACCTGGTTGTATTTTGCTACGAACATCTGATTCGGTTCACTACTAACGTAATCTCAGCGCTCTTCTACAATTTCAGCTTCCAAGTCTACCAAATGATTGGAAATTTTAATTAACAATATTCTAAGTTAATTTATATAAAAGAGATCTACTATCAAACTTAGTTCAGGAAGAATGTATCAGTGGATTCTACACTGCATAAATCTTTTACAGCAATATAATTTGAATAAGAAGTATGTTCATACAATTGTCAGACAGTTGTTACCGGGTGAACACACAGCAAATAATTTATGTTTTTCATAAACCTTCTTTTATTGCTTGCTTCGTACATTCCAGTATGCGGTTTCTGGTGAATTTGTAACGATTTTCAAAAAACGTAACCAGATTCCCCTGCAATGAGTAAAAGCAGCCTTCTCATTACCACTGCTCCTCTTCGATGCTGCAATCGTGTATCAGAACGTCTAATATTACAAACTGGACGAATATGAACGAAAAAAGCCATCTTAAAAATAATGTTATATTTATTTTGTCCACATCGTTCGACAATTCATCTTAATTAGGCAATAACTGTGGTGTTTATTATATAGGCAAAGGTTCAGAAATAACATTTACAGTATATCACTGCAGCATTTGTAGGTCTTGTACGAATATTAACTATACTTGCGAGTATCGTCATAATACGACTCCATCGGCAGGAACACTGAAACCTAAACAGCAAGAAAATTAATAAACTTATTATGAAAAAAGTACGTCACGTTTCCGTGACTCACTTTAAATAGGATTTATTTAAATGCCGTATTTATGCATTTGGTATCTCTCAGTTTTAGTTTATTAAATTGGTATAATTGGATTTTCACGTTCATAGTCTCTTCCAATTATATAATTTTAAATTTTGGAGATGGTATTTTTTCAGCAGTCGTTAAGTAGCCACTGTACAGCTAAGAAAATACAACTATTACAGATGCAATTTGGATCATCTATTCGTTCACTCTGCAAAAGTATTAGGCTATAAAATTTTATGAGATAAAAATGCGGCTTTTGCTTGAAAAACACTTATAGCAGCAGCTTTTTATGACAATTATTACTTTTAAAAAATAATTAAAACTTGAGATATTATTTTTATTACAACATTTGGTTCCAAAACCTATTTTTTTCTCGTCTAGCAAAATATTATTGGATTCTTTTTGCAACATGACCTTCACAGGGTGATGTCAAACGGTGTGACAAAAAAACTTGGTTTCCCCCAAACAGGAGTTAGAATTAAAATAGGGGACATACGTTGTAAAAAACATTGCGTAGTATTAGAAAATGACAGTAGGTGAGAAAGTTTGGAATGGAGCTACTGCCACTGCGCTGTGGCATAAAGTGGCGGGTGCGCGTACGTTTTTGGGGCGGCAAAATATCACAATACATAATAATAATAATATATTGTAATCTGAACTATAAATTTGAAACATTTCATTTTATATTTTTGACGCACCTGCAATTCGAACCGATTTGAAATGAGCTCAGAACTTGCTTGATACAACCATGTGAGTATTATAATTTTTATTTTTGTTTACCTGCTAGGTAGAAGTATTTGCTTTATACTATATGGTCAATTTTATAAGTAAAATAACCCAAATATTTGTACCTATACTAATTATATTAGGATATAGCGGCGGAACTTTTTGAGGGCGGCAAAATTTCAGAATTTCTGTAAATTTTGGAGCACTTTGGATTTAATACATCACACATTAACATTATAGAGATTCAGAATTCATAACGCATTTGTAAATTTACACATCCATCAAAATTACATTTAAAAAAATGTAAACGTTTGTTTATAAAAAAACCATATCTGAAAAATTAGGGAATAGTGGAAGGTTAAAGAAAAGTGCCGTAACTTCCATAATCTCAAATGAATGAGAAAAGTAAAAGGCTTAATCACAAAAACGCAGCCATCTTTTAAATCACTCGTATTTAACTTGGCAAGTGTAAAGAGGGTTCTGATTTTAGAGCTATTAAGCAGAATTTATGTTTAATCTCGTTCACACACATCGATTACTTTATTCGGCTTGAGCGTTATAACGCGTTGCCACGAACTTCAAGTAAAATGCAAACTAATGTCTGAAAATTCTATTGTCACAATGTTAGAAAACCGAGTAGAAATAGCCCTTATACGTTAAGTAGAAACATAATTAATGTATATATATTCGACTGAAACATACGATCATATCGCGGAAGTAAATAAAAATACTTTTAGATATTACGTAGAAATTTTGTTGGATAGATTGATCATTAAAGATAATAATACTTTTTATGGGTAAGATAACATTCAGAAAATAAATCAGATTACCCATGATCCCCTGGAATTGGCACAACACTTGTAAATCTCAGCTGGAAATACACGAAAACCTTTGATGTACTATTGTGAAGGAAGACAGTTAAGGAGGCAAATCTATATTGCCAATTTGTAATTCTTTTAGACAGCGAAAGAAGGATTCATGATCCATGAACCGAAAGGTTCGAGATTTCAGCCAGTGAATCATGAATATAAAGAAATCAGAATAATTGAAATATATTGTATAAGTCAGGAATGGGGAGCAATTTAAAATAATGAGTAATGCTGTTTATATTGTTTTGAATGTCTCGTTTTGGAATTTAAAAATTATTCTGCGCCGTGGATACTGAAATGAACGATTTGTTTTTTTCTGAATGTCATAAATGATCGGCGACGTTGCGGCGAATGAGGTTTTGACCTTTGGCCTGAACGCGTGAGCAACACTTCTTTGTCGCAGCTGCCGTTGCCATGGGGATATTAGCCGGAGTCGATGACGTTACTGCTAAAAGTGCACTCAGGCTGGTCACAGCACCAATTCACTTTTCGGCAGATCCGGATCCATTTCCGTGAAGCTCTGGTATCTTATTCGCATTCGCGCATGTGATTAAGAGGGCATCTATGAAAACTGATATTGATTACTAACGTCCCAAGTAGACGAGGGTTTTAATCATCAAACTACACGAATCAAGGACAAGTAATATACGTACTGTTCTGATACCTTTCCGGTTAATGTTGCACTGTCATATCATATCCTGCATAAATACTTATGTGTAATATATTGTAAAGAAAACATGACTGAAAAAATAGTAAATTTCATTACGGTAAATATATTTATCTGGGATTAAGACTGAAGCAGACTTTGCACATTGACGACGTGTCACTCTTAAATCCAGAGTCTGTCGTTCGGTAGAATAAGGCCCTAAACGGACTGTAGCGCCAAGGAGAAAGAAAAATAAATAAATATATTTATATAATAAAATAGCGTGTATCTTTGTATGTATGTATGTATGCATTTACGTTGATTTCAATACAAATTTTTACGCGCGGACAAAATGCAACAAAATCTACATATTCTGCCAAAATAGAGAACCGGTACTGTGGGGGTGAGCAACCCCTAGCATAAAGGTGAAAAGAATTATAGTTGAAATATTATTACGAAATTGCCCATAAGAGCTAATGTAATAATTTTTTGTAAATTACTGCACGCCAAGAGACCGTGACGTCACATCATTCGTCGGCACGTGATATAAATTCGCGCGTCATGAAAATATAGTTCCTTTTTTCAAAATGAAATAAAGCAATAATATTTTGATTCAATATAAAATAAAATTTTATACAGAAATACACCATCGAACGATAATATAATACAATACGAAATACTTAACGATCGTTTGCGAAAATATAAGCTAAATTTTGCAGCCATCTTTATTTTTAAAAATATGGCATCGTTTGTTTACATTCTGCGTTTCAAATGTATGTGTAAATACGTACGAAACCCCAAATAAAATTATTATATTGTCGTTATTCAATTAATTCACTGTGGATCTAAAGTATGTATGGAACTAGGAACATTTAGATTGAACTAAAAGTACAATTAATTTTACTGTTCCATGTATTTCTGTACATTTGTATAAATGGAATAAAATTAGTGCGTGTAATGATATCTTAAGATACGGGGAGTAATTCTGACTCTCTTAAAGTACGGGGAGTTATTCTTACTATATTAAGGTACGGGGAGTAATTCTGACTCTCTTAAAATACAGTGAGTAACTCTGACTATCTTTAAGTACTGGGAGTAATTCTGACTATCTTAAGGTACTGGAACCGGGCACCCAGCTAGTCCATATAATAAAAAAGGAAGTTTATTTGTATGTGTGTATTTATGTTAATTTCTATACAAATTTTACTACGTAGACAGAATGCAACAGAAATTGGTTCACATGTTCTGCCAAACTCGAGAACCGGTACTGTTGGGCTGAGAAACCCCTAGAATAAATGTGGAAAGAATTGTAAATGATATAATTTACGAATCTGCTAATATTTGAGAATGAGTTAAGTATTACTGCGCACGAATCCATGGTGACGTAATAGCACACGCTCGCACCGATATGGCACAACACGGGAAATAGTTCCGTTTTTCGTAATGAAATAAAGCAGAAATATTTCGATTGAATAAAAAGTATAATTTTAGTACAACGAGCGTGGGTGGATTGGGTTGGGATGAGTTGGGCGGAGGTGGACGGGGGATAGAAATTTTATGACATGTTGACCGGCCTTTTTTTGCGTCGATTAAATATATTTCGGGATCAATTAGATTAATAAAATTTCTCTACATTTTCTCCCCGTATAATTTCAACCCCTTTCTGGATTGGGAATGGCAGGGGTAGAAATTTCCAAACAATGTAATCGGCTGATTTTTGCGTGGAAGAAATACTTTTCGATTATCGCACATTTGTGGGGGTGGTCATCTTCTAACATTTAAAAACGGCCCATATATTTGGTCAATGACTTCAATTTCCTTCGACATGGGAGGTGAGCACATTTAGGGATAGGCTTCGAGGAGCGTTACATAAAAATAGTGCAAAAGCAACCGAAATTTGAGTCATATCGGGGGTTATGGATAAATTACATCTCGGGCAACGCCGGGAACCCAGCTAGTTTATTAATAAATTACATTATCAACAGGATGTGAAGACTTTACACACGATCGGGTAAGCGTTTTTAAAATATGGACGATACTACCGTTTAACTCTTAAGTAATTATCAAAGTATTCACTTTTAATACGATCATGGCAAATTTGTGTTCATCGAGTTAAATGTAATTGTAAGATATTATTCCATTGAAAATTACTGTCATAATAGGTTCAATTACTAAATGAAAACCGTTTTAATAATTTATAATCAAGAGCCTGGTAAAAATATAATCAGTTCGCATAATATTTTCATGTACCGTATAGCCTTGGTTTACTTGTAACTTATATTTGGGAGTTTTTCACACGATAGAGTAATTTAATTAATATCAAACCAATGAAATATAAATACAAACATTTTACAATTTTTTTCAAAATTATTTAAAACTAGTACCGTCGACCTTCTCATCAGAGCTAATTTTCGTGGGGAAATAATGGAATAATTACTGCGGTAATATGAACGCATTTTCTTTTACAATGTTTGTACATTAAATTCTTATCTAAAGTGCTGGTGTCTGCTCCGTTTATCATCCGCCTTTCTGCAAAGCCGTCCCGCTGTCTTGAATTATTTTCTGTATAACACCCTTATCTTGTCCCGTTTACACTTTTCTTTCACAATACTCTGCTTTTTAATTAACACCACTTAACTTTTCCATCCAACCATCACACTATAACTCACACATAAAATTCCATAGTATATCTCTTCTACAATAATCTTTCACCAACAACTTTCCCGACTACTTCACTCGTAACCACTTTGACGACTTTCACATTTTAAATAATCTATTATTAACCCCTTTCCCGCCATCGGAAGGGCGTGGGACAAGTACCAAATGCCCGACCTACATGATGCAGGTTTTTCTAGGGTTTTCCCTGCATCACTTTTAGGTGAATTGCCGGGTAGGATCCTTAAACCATAGCCCGCGGGCCCTAGTTAAGCCTTGGCTACATTTCTCTACCCTTTCAAATCCCTTCCTATGCTATTAAGGGGAGTTGCCACTATGTGGATTACCCTCATGTAGCCTGTTACCAAAAAAAAATATGCATGGAACCATTGCAAACAATATTTTAGTTTACGTCTGCTTTAGCCGGACACTAGACAGCTTCTGTCCGAATCCCCTGGTCTGCCAAATACATGTGTGATAGTGACCACCATACATTCTAACACCAGGTACCTTCGTAACAATAGTTCGGCCGCTTTCACTCACATACCCGCGACCCTCAGATTTCGTCTTGTTCAAGACGCTTGAAACACTAGACGAATTTATTTGATTTTCCCGTGCGTTTAATTTTAAGCAACGTTTAAAGTATTCAAAATTTTGTCTCATTACATAACTTGAAAAACATTACCAGAACAAACGTTGCGTGAAGCAAAGATAAGAAAAGCGGAAGAATGACTCACTTCAAACTGGACTGGGCTGTGTGCTTTTGAAGATAGGCTATGTATACGGTTATCCATATTCTGGACAACCCTCTTATAGCATAGGAAAAGGGGAGTGCGGAAAGGTAGAGTAAGGGTCCCAGGATGTAGTTTTAAGGATCTTACCCAGAAATTTTCTAAAAGTGATGCAGGGAAAAGATTAGAAGAAACGTCATTATGTACGTTTTATTCTTTTTATTTTTTATGAGTAAAAGGCTACATGGTCGTCCTGGTCACGAAAACTGGGGTTAAAGCTGTGGGAGAATCGACTCTCTGACCTCGTCTCACTCCTAAATCCAGAATGTGTCATGTGAGATGGCAGTCTGGCAGCGGTAGGCCGAGGTCCTTCATGGGCTGTCAAGCCAAGGAGTAAGTAAATAACAGGCTACATGAGGGTAATCCACGTGGTGGCAACTCCCATTTAATAGTATAGGTATAGTTTAAGGATTCTACCCGGAATTCGCCTTCCGATGGTGGGAAGCGGTTTGATGTGGGGACAGAGCATTCCTTTCTCCGTGCATTGGAACAGAGAACAACTCTTACCGTATGCCCAAGGTCTGCGAACACGGATCATACGCCTCTCAAAACAGGCCGAGGAACCTGTTCAAAAACAAGAGAGGGGAGAAGGATTCCCAAAGGTAGCCCCCTCCGTATCACCAGAAATCTTCTGTCTGCGAGAGACCAGCTGTCACATGTCGTTGTCGACATTTCATCATATAGGTGAGATGTGAAAACGTAAGGAAAAGAAGTATATAATTTAGCAGCGAGGGAAAGACAGCATCAATAATGGACCTGATAACGATAAAACAATTTATATAATTTTTCTTGTGTTTGATACAAATTCCAACTAGGTCCGTGTTCCCCTTCAAGAGCGTATTTCATCAGGATATAGTGTATACCTCGTATAATACCGTTCGATGAAATAATGAGGGGCCGCAGGTGGAAGAGTGGATTCTGGGAAAGGCTAATCGAGGGTCCGTGCTAATCACGGGCGATCGACCTGCTGCCATTCTTGTTTTTGCACGGGGTAACTTTTTTCTTCAGGTCGCTTCCCGCCCAACGTTGTTCCCGATAATTAAAGAACGCGCTTGCCCATGGCAGGCACGTCTTAAGGGGGTTGATTTCTTGCCTCTTCCGTTGCAAATTATTTGCAGTACTAATTTGGCGAGAGAGGGAAACTACTGCGATGAGGTTACACGCGCAGCTGTGGTCCGTGCGAAGATTTCAGGGGTGCAGTGCTTCACTTGGTACTGCCATTTAACCGCCTGAATAATAATAATTAGTCTTCTCAATAGGCTAAGTGACTAACCATTATTTCTACAGTTGAGATGTCAATCTCTCATTTAAATAGTTTTTTCCGTTTCAGCTGATAGATATGAAGTAATTAGAAACTTACTTCATCTTTTTTTCAGAATTTTGATTTAGTTATGCATAATCACAACATGAGATTACATTCTCAACTCCCGTCTAGGTCTGCGAATATGAAGTTAAAATACGCGTCACTACGGCTGGCTTAGGATATGATTTCGTGGATTATTATGTATATTGTAATACACCGACCTCTCTCGTCTTTTTTCCGCTTTCCGCAATTTTATAGGGTGCCAGATAATTTTTGTTTAATAAGAAAATTATCAAACCTAACAATAACTTTTATTGTTTCGAGATAGGAGATACATATATCCGCAGGGCGTAGCTTATTTATCGACGACAAATTTTAAAGTTCCTTATTACATTTCCAATTATTCTATGCTCTAATTTTTTCAGCTCCTTTCTGGAGACTCAGCTCCATACACCGACGAAACCTACATGGGAACTGCACTAACACATCGACACGCGCGCCATAATCCGTCTCAACTGAACAATCCCTGACAATAGCCGGTGCGGCAAGAGGATGCCGACAAAGGCAATGATACAACAAGATCAAATTGTTACTATATATATATATATATATATATATATATATATATAATGTAATAATTAACTGGAAGGCTTTAATTAAAAATAATAATTCAGACTATGTTGCTGCGTGACGTATGCGCATATCTGATTGGCCAATCAGTCTCGCAGCCACATAGTCTGAAGACAGCGGTAGAGAATGACTGCAATCAGTCAACATCGAGAAGTCTGAACCCGCTGCTTGACCGCGAAAAATTTATTAAGAATTAATTATACATTTTCCTCAGAAATAATCCTCCATAACCTAAAAAAAAACACCCCACCAATCTACAATCACCCCATCCCAGAATATTTTAAGATCAAAGTTTACACTGAAAAGTACCGTTTGGATTACTTTTAACTGTTCCTAAACAATAAAAAAAAGTCTGTGATAATCACCTCCCAAACAGAAATAAAGTTAAAAAATAACTAGAATATCTGCGCAATTCACATAATAATAAAAGAATATCCATTCCAAATCACATGCCATATACCCCCTAAGGACATAGTTATTGGAATAATAATATCATCACCATCATCATAAAGTTTTTGAAGTAGTGTAAAAACTGTAAGAATGCGACCTCGTTCAACGAAAGGGTCCATTTTCCAAGTGCCAAAGTTCTTGTGTGGAAGTGAAATGAAAATGTCTGTGTCAGAGAGAAAACATATTATTTTTACAAAATGTGCTGCAGTTGTATATTGATAATAACGGACATGACGATGATATAATTTTTTGTACACTATAGAAATTTTTATAGACATTTATTATTATATCAAGAAAATGGATGAAGTCGACTCTATTGTTGACTATGTTAAGTACCGATCAGACGTGTATTTTACTGACGATTTTCGAATATCAGGAATGGGCAGTCTCGTGTACTTCAGCATAAATTTTTCTTATTTATCTGCTTGTAATTAAATTATTTTTTACTTCGATTCATTTCTCCATTGCATAATTTGGTATGCTAAAAACTTTCCAGAACATGGCAGTCGTCAGTTCCTGTATTTTACTTGCTGGTGTCGCCAAAATTTTTACACTGGCAGATCACAACAGCGGAGAACAATACCACTTTGGTAAACAGAAGGCCTGCGTGTTTCCTGTGGTTGGGGTGGGTGGACAACGTGATCCACTGATTGGCAGGCCGCGTCGATTGCTTGCCGTGGTTGACTCGCTCGCTTGCTTCCTGTCAACATCCGCAGCTAGCCCAGGATTACACGTTTCCCTCACTTTGACCTGAATTCTGATTCAGATGAAACCCAAGAAATAGTGGGACGAGAAATACAATCAGTAGTAACAAAATGAGTTAATAGGTGTCTAGTTATCGCCAGTAAAATAACGTTCTGACTCTTTCATAAATGATTATCATTAAATTGCGTCCGACCCGGGACTGTAATTTATATTATTATTTTCTAAACGTTACCACTAAGTTAGAGATAAGCTCCCATATTCACTGATTTGTATCTAGATCCAGAAAATGTTCGTTTGTGGCATGATACTTCCGCCACATTGGATCTCCGCCTGAACCTCATTCCTGATATAAAATTAACCCAAATTTCTCCAGAGAAGGAAATACTCGGATCATAATGCGAAATACATTCAGAAAACTATTTCGGTATTCTAAAATAAAGGAAAAATGGTGTAACTCATCGCAGTTTCACCGTGTGACTTATTTTTAAAACTTTTTGTAGGCAGATGCGCGAGTTGACTCCATGACAGCGGAATCCACAAACCATATTTAATTACTTATAATATCATTAATAAACCATTAATGCCAAAAATCGAACTGAATTAATTTTATCAAAGACTATTGGCTATATTTTGAAATCGAAAGTTAACGTAACTGATGCCACTATGCATCAGAACATGTTCACAGATATTCAAAATGAGTCGACAGGTGAAATAATCTGTAACCTATATGAGTGACTGTGATAGTATTGAACTTATAGATAATATTTCTGGCCCCTTTACGTTTGGGTCCAAAAGTAACGAATCGTTCAATATGGCAACCTTATTCAGGATGGAACTCCCGAAATGGGGAGAAAACTAGCCAATCAAATTTCTCAAATAACCACTCTCCATACATCTTTAGTTTCTAAAGTAAAATGGAATAAACGAAACAACAGATAACAAAAAATACAATTGCGATTCAGTAAAAAAGAAATTTAGGTAATTAAATTCCTTTTGAAAATTTAGGAGTTTAATCATTGCGATAAAATTTTAAATTGTTACAATTCCTTCTTTAACTTTTGAAAAATTGAAAATTTACAGATAATAAGTAACGTTAAATAATAAAATATCAAATTGTTTCAAATTATTCGCTTAATATAAAAAATCTAAAATAAACAAATTGTTAATATTAAAAATTTATATTTAATGGTTTTATTTAAGCTTGAAGAAATGTTTTTTTTAAAAAATATTGTATCTAAATGGAATTAATAAAAGATCCTTAATTAATCTGTTGTCTCCACGTCTAGTTCGAAATTAACGAGTTAGTATATGCCTATTTATCACAGCCGATGTCTGTCGTCCCTCGCCGTCAGCTGGTGCAGGTAAGGGGAGAAGGAGGGTTGTGATGGCTGCATCGGCGCCGAGTCGTCGTGTACAATTAAGGTTCAGTCTGATCTCTTATTTGGACTCACTGTTTGCAGTCGCCACACTTCGATGTGTTTTAATACGAACTCGCTAAAAAACACAACTTGTACGAGTTGCGCACTAATGAAATTATTACATTCATGAGAGGGAATCACATCTTCTCGAACAGAACGCCAATGTGCTGGCTACCTGTAGCGTACTAAATTTCAAACCAGCATAGGATGTGCTCCCTAATTTCCAACAATAAATCTATTTCAAAACCCTAATTTCGGAAGTTTACCTACGATTTTTAAAATCGTCCAACCAATTGGAGGTGGCGATTAAAATTTAAATATGACGGACTTGCTTCAGATTGGTTTCGTACATTGATGGCTTTCGCCTTTAGCTAATTCAGTTAAAACAATTAAAATTGTAATGAACAGGTATTGCCAATATAAATAATTACTTATTTAATTTGAATAAGTTGCAAATTAAATTATTTTTTTGTAAATTCCATTAACATTCTAAGCACTAGTAGTTCAGTTTGACAGAAAGTTAAAACAGCGGTTAATTATGACAGTGTAACATTGTTGGTTTGGCGTTACAGCTTAATTCTTACCTTGCGTGAAACAGACATTTTTACTGGTCAATTTTTCGACTGGTGTAGTCCTCAAAATCCTGAAAGCCGTACGAAATCAAGACGGCGGGAATTTATTCTGCGGTGGGAATTTCATCGAACAAGATCACTCTCGTCGGTGGCCGGCGATGTCGTCACCGTTTGGACACTGGATATAGCAGTGAACACATTTTTAATATTTTCAATAATTGGTGTAAATCAGAAAGTGTCAATACATAATTCTGAAAGAAATCTCAAAGTCTTAGGTTGAAAAGCTACTTCTGCGCATGTCGATCTGCAGTCAAC
Source organism: Zhengitettix transpicula (assembly GCA_037074705.1). Lineage (NCBI taxonomy): Eukaryota > Metazoa > Arthropoda > Insecta > Orthoptera > Tetrigidae > Zhengitettix > Zhengitettix transpicula. Next base: position 164,502,130 of record CM073591.1, read on the forward strand.
TACACTAATTCGTACTGAAGCAAATTGTTCCATCTTGTACACATGTGAGGAGGATGCCCAAACCAGGGAACAGCGCGTCGGCCTGGCACGTAGCTTTATGGTGAAAATAGCTCTACGTCGCTGTTCGTGGGGGCAGCAATCATCACGTTATCCTGAGGACTGTAGCAGAACGGGACCGTTCCTGATCCATGTGCGCGCTAATTTGCTGTGTTGAATTCGACATTCTCAGTTTTTGGGCACAATCTAACGAACTGTAAGATCTAAAATTCACAATAATTTATTGTCAAGTACTAACATTCAGCTAAAATGTATGGGTTAAAAACTTAAATGCTCTGAGTTTTGATTAGCGAATTTGCAACCCACAATACCTTGTCGAAAAAGTAGTCTATTGCATTTCATAGTAATATAAGACGTAATTTTTGCATAAATTCTAGTTGTAACTTTTATGAAATGTACTAAAATTTTCAGTCAATCCGCTGGCGCTCAGCAATTAAAATAAAAAGATTGTTATAAACAAACAAATTCATTATATAAATCAATTAGTTGTGTTAATAAATATTTGCATTTGAAATAGTACATCTGGTGTGCTAAAAACATTAATTGTGAGGTCCTACTAATCCCGTTGTTTTTCGAGTAACATCGTACGTGAGGTAATCGACGTGGTGGCAACTACCCTTTAACAAAATATTAAGGGATTTGAAATGGGGATGCAAGGTAGCCAGAGGTTTACTATGCCCCCAGGCTATAGTTAAAGATCCTACCCGAGTTCGCTCTAAAAGTGATACAGGGAAAACCATAGAAAATCTGTATCAGGTAGGTCGGGCTCTCGGTACTTGTCCCACGCCCTTCCGCAGACGGCAGTGGAGTTTGCTGTGGGGACGCAGCGTTCCATTCTCCATGCCTTGACCAGTTTAGGAGGCAGCTGGCGGAATATTCCACTTGGAATATCGGACAACGCTTACCGTATGTAAGACGTCTGCGACTCTGGAACATACAGCTCTCAAAACAGAAAGGTGCCTCGGATTGTGGGAAACTTTGTTCAAATTTAGAGAGAAAAGAAGGAATCACCAGAAGTAGCCCTCTCTGTATCTCCCAAGTAAACAATCTGCACCTATGTTTAAATACTTAACCTTAAAAGACGAGGAACGCTTACGAGAATTTGAGAATATTGATCTGAGATCTGAGGGAAGTAAAGTAAAAAAATATATATATCCTGTACTTTCTGTGACACTATGCGACTTTGGACGTAAAAACAGTGGATGTGGGACACTTCAGACACAAGCCATTTTAAAGAAAATTTATGGGAAATCCCGATTTGTGCTCATTGATATTCATATACATATATTAAGCCATGACATAATGGAAAAGTTTTGTACTGATTTTAGTGGACTCTTGGAAACGTATAATTTCACTTAATATATGAGGCGTACAAGACAATGATATAAAAAGGAAAAGTAATCGGTTATGAGAAGTAGAATAACAAAATGAAATAATGTTAGAATTAATAGAATTTTATCAATTATCCTGAATAAAGTAGCAAAAATAAAAAACAATGGAAAAACAAAAGTGAAATAAATACGTTAAAATTAGTTATTTAGTGGAAAACAGGAAACAATATATGTCTACGGTAAATGTACGGAAAAGGTCTCAGTGATCATATTTCAACCTGAAAGGTTTTTTTTATAAACTAAGGCAGACTACGTAAAGGGATTAACTGATAGTGACACATATATGTTCTATGATAATACACATCATTTTCGGTAGAGAATCAGGATGCAGAGCACCGGTTAGAGAACTTGCAATCTGCGAAACGTTTCTCATGAGCTTACTGCACATATTTAAAGCGAGAAATGTTATCAATGGAAAAAAAATACATGCTCGGACCACAACAGCTTTTGCTTTGGTTTTCAATTGGCTTTTGTACAGAAATGACACGCTTTTCCAGTGAAGTGAATTCCATTTGATGCGCTTTATTACAGCACGAGCACTTTAATCGACGCAGCGTTATGGCGTCATACAGTTTCATTCTTTACCTCTCATTCATATTGACAAGGAAGGTTTCAAATGTAGTACCATTTTAAAATGTTATATACTGCCAATATACACCGGAATTATGGCTCCACGCATAAAAGTTATCTATCATTTGTATTATATTAAAGCTGAAATATATTTTTAAATAAACAAAACGAGGGTAGTCTGAAAAGTTTCCGATCTAACAAAGATACAATATTTTTTTATTCAAATTTATTTTTAATTTTCTACATAGTCTCCACATTTTTCCCAGCGATTCTTCCACCTCTATAATCCGTCCTAATAGTACTCGGCGTCTTTCTCTGCAAAATAATTGCTTACGTAGGTGATGGCCACCTCATTTGAGGAAAATCTCTGTCGCCGAAGCGTAACTTATAGTTTAGGGATCAAAATAAAGTTTCTTGGGGCTAGATCTGGTGAGTAAGGAAGGTGGCCAAGCAGTTCAAACCGTAATTCATGTATTTTCACCATGGAAACCGCTGAGGTATGAGCCGGCGCATTGTAATGGTTTATCCGCAATTCAAGCCTTCAGCTGGTCAAGTAACGATGCATAGTATATTCCTGTAAAGGGTATACCTTTTTTATGATAACCTATAAAGATTACTCCATGACTATCCCAAAAAACAGTCGTCATCAGGCGAAAAAACAGTTATTGCTTTTTTTGGATTCTCAATTCGTATTTCACGGTTTTAACTGTATTTTTGTTTCTGGGGTATAATGGTGTATCCAAGTTTCATCTACTGTAATTAATTGGCCCGAAATTGGAAATGTTCATTCGAATACGTTTTTGGGCTAACGTGAGCAAAAGCGACACCAAACGCGCAGGCAGCCGTCTCAATCTTAAATCTAGATTTAATATGTAGCAACGCAAGTTATTGGGAAATATTCATAGACTCTGCTATCTGTCTTACTTTAACTGGACGCTTGTCCCGCACAATTTGGTGAACTTGAGCGATGTTACCGACAGTGGTTGCGGTTTTTGGAAGTCCCGAATTAATAAATTATAAATTTAACTGCTTAAATTACATGGTGATTAATGATGGTTAATGAGTCCCTGATGTTATTTTATTTGCGTAAGCATATCGCCTTTCGAAAACTATATTTAATGTCAGCTCGAAACTCAACTTTGTCCATTTTCACAAAAACACTCACTTCAACTCACTCAAACGATTGTCAAACAACAACAGCGCCTCCAAATTTTGGTGAGTAAATTTAAAGAAATGCGCAAACACATCCTCCAACTTTTGTTGACGAGCGATGCCATATTCATGATGAGGTTGGAAACTTTTCAGACTACTCTCGTATATGTTACTGTATTTTTCTATGATGTCGCTGACTATTGTTATTAATTGTTGGATCTGTTAAGAGCAGTGCCACGCAATATCACAGATACGTAACGGAATATGTGGGATCTGGAATATATTGTAATGTATGCATTAATAATATAAATTTCAGAATTGTTCAAGTAAAGAATTTGTTGCGTAATATTATGGCCATGATATTGAAGGAGTGTTTTGAACGTGGAAATTAGAGCGTTCCAGACGTTTTCTTATCACTTTTGACCTGGCAACAACGTGAAGCGTTGGAACGCAAAGTGTATTTTTTTTCACCAGCAGATATTGTTAGTGTGAACGGAGAAGGTATGAATTTGAGGAAATAAAATGTAGCAGTTGGTAGAAAATTTCGAAAGAGAAGGTCGCCGTTGGGCGATGGTCAGGATGGCATTCGCCAGGGACAATGTCGTCAGGAGTACGACAGTATTACTAAATTACTGAAATTAAAGTCATATTGTAGTTTCTAAGAAAGTGCAGCATTAAAAACTATTATTTTGTATATCGTCGCCAAAGAAGAACATTGTTATTGGGGAAGGTTGTCCGGAGTCCTACTAGGAATCATTAAAATTTGATAAAATATTTGGAACTTTGGAACTATCTGATGGTTAGAGTCGAACTATTCTGTGATCTATGAACAGTTTGGTCACTATTGTACTGAAGTGTTCCCATTGTAGAACATTTTGCGTTGTGAATCATCGGATAAGCGCAACTCTGTGGTCTGGCGCTCTAAAGGAATTCAATTGTGAGTTGTGAAAGTGTTTTGCAATTATTATGGCCAATTTTCCTAATTATAAGTTATTCATGTCGTTAAAAGATTTAGTATTGTAAATTCTGTGTAAATGAAATTCAATATTTAATACCTGGTAAAAACTTTGTAAACGTTGAATAATTATTTGTACCGTCAAATTACAGATTTAATTCTATTTATTGTTTGTATTTTGGGGGAATATTTATGAATAACATTTGTAATTTGATTTGAATAGCTTTTCCTGCCAATTTTATATTTCATTCGAATTCTATAAATGTTCTGAGGCTCGATAAATGCCCTGTGAGAAAAATAAGAGTCTCATATAAATTAATATCCGTGGCAAAATTATATATAAAATAAATTTTCTGTTTAAATAAATTCTGCAATTTTTTAAATTAAATTTCAGTATAATTATTTTTCAATCCTGCCATTTGTTATTAAGATTTCTATTAAAAATTGATTAATTCAATCTTTCATTTATTTAGTTTATATTGTAAAATAAAATTACTTTAAATTTCTATAAATATTTCGAAAATTAATTAGGTAAATAATTTAAAAGAGTTATATATTTATTGTAATACTAATTAGAGGCAATTAGGGATTTGATAATTGGAAATGTGTGGTGGATTGTTATCAGCGAGAATATCAAAAGCAACAATGTACAGGCGAGCCTTTGTCGGCGGAAGGCATTTTAAAATTCCAGTCGGCAGCAGTCGCGGGCAGAAATTCATCAAGAAAAGTCGCAGGTTGCGGACTGTAAATTCATTGAGTAAAAGTTTTGGTCATAAATTCATCGAGTAAAGATGCAGGAAAGTTTTCAATAAGCAAAGCCACGAGTAGAAATTCAAATAGTAAAAACTGTTCGCAAATTTAATCGAGAAGGATCGATAACAATCTGGCTGACCAATAGTTAGAACGAGAAATACCATATTTGCTGGTGAGAGAGAGAGACTTCATGCCGAGGACCACAGGAGCTGTACGGAGTAATCGTTCCAGTTGATAGATACAAAAGTTTTGGATAGTGTTTTCGAAATAAATTTAAATTCTGTGAAATTATGGCCTGTTAGATGTGAAAAGTGTATAGTGCATCAGAGCCCAAAACGAATGCCTGGTACAAGCAAAGAGAAATTTAATAAAAGTTTTGTAAACGTTAAGTAAAGATTAAATCGTCAGATTTCACTTTCACGTTCATTTTATTGTTTAATTCTAATGCTGTAAAAAATTGATTGTTAATTTGAATTGTAAAAAAAGTTGGTTCTTTATTTAAAAGGCCAAAATAAACGACCCTGAGATGAGAGTAGATAAAATCTGTAAAGCAGTAAGAACACAAATGTAAATAATCACATCAATAAATGTTGTTATTTTACTTTGAATAAATTAATTGTTTTGTGAAGTTTAAAATTTGGTAAATTATTTAGAATCTTTAAATCAATAAAAAGTAAAGTCATTCATAATTGTCATAATTAATTAATTATAATTTGTTTATTACATTTTGGCGTCCTCAAAGTGGGCCGAATTATTTTAATTATTTGTTATTCATTACAATATATATATATATATATATATATATATATATATATTGTGAAATGGCATGTTGCATCATAATTCGAAGAAGTGAATGAACACTATTCTATCTATAAATGACCTTGTTTTAAACTCTAATGATTTGTTTTCAAAACTCTGTTAATCAATTATATAATATTCAGTTAAACTGATTAAAAAAATTAATTCCGACTTCTTATATATATATATATATATATATATATATATATAATTAGCGTAACGTAAGCATTAATTTTGAGTCGTGAATGTAACTAATATTGATTTGTTATTATAATATATATTTAATAGTCAACTCCGACATATACAGCCAGAAATTATACGTGTGGGAGAACCTTACCCTATTGCCAAATATGGAACTGGCAAAGCGAGCCAAGGTCACACTGTTCATGGCCCTGCAATGCCTGTATCGAGCGTAAGGTTAAATTCTCTATTGTCAGGAGTAATGGCTTTAATCGCCTGAAGCCTAAATGACAACATTACAAGAATACTCACACGCCTAATTTGCTAGCTGGGTCAATAATTGACGCAAACTACATTTTATAGTTTTCAGTATTTCTCAATAAAGTTGCAAGTCATAAATTCGGTATATCATCTTCATTATTTTGATCAGCATCAGACCTAAATACGAAAATCGGTAAACTTTCCTCAAAAATAATCGGTCAGCCAAGGGTTTATTCAAGAGAAACCTATGTATGGTGCTACGTTTGTAATCATTATATATTTTCATACGTTTCTTTAATAGAAAATTTAGGTAAATGTATTAGTTGTAAAATGCTGTTCATTTTTTTAAATGAATCTCGTAGCGTTGGTAATGTAAACCAAAAATATTGCGTCTCCATCTTTTATTTTACTACAAAAATGTTTGAGTGCCTCATGAATCCAAATAAGTAGCAGAGAATTTGGCTGAAACGTTTACTTGTAAGCGTTAGGTTGAAAGCTGTACGGCAGTAGGGTTGTAATTCTCGATAATTAGGCCACCCCTTTCTCTCTATGTAGGAATATATCCGCAGCGTAGTTTGGAAGGAAGCCAACGACGAGTTCTTACGGCTAAAGACGCTGACATCTTATGGCGTTATGCCTTGAAGCGTCGCTGTAATGACGTCCTACGTCACGCAGTCGCACTTACCCTGGCCAGTGAACTTGTCGGTGAACTGACACATAATTTTTCACATATGAATCTTCAAAAGTAATTTGAATTTAACTCGTTTTTATTCAATTATATCACTAGTTACATTAAAATTTTAATATCACTTATACATCTAGAGGAAACGTTATTATTGCATCATAAAGAAAAATAATAGCAAACACCTGGGTTGAAAACCAGATGAATACATTTCATTTGATACATGGGAAACCTATGTAATTGAATTAAAGGCTGACTCGCTTCAATTAACTTTTCAACATTTTAGCTTCATTTCTAGCTAATGCAATACACTGAACAGATATATTTATATTATTTTACTCTGGATAATGATAGTATTTTTAGATGCCGTTGGTAGTTGTTTGTTTTCGTTGGTTGCGTTGCCGTTAGCCGAGGAAATGACTGGGGCGAGAATTCTCATCCAGTTAAAACCGATTTTAGTTCCCAAAATCATACAGGAATTCTGGGATCAAATGATAATACAGTCTTTGTTCCAATCTCATAGAAATGGCCTCGGAATATCGGAACTTTGATTACATGACCCAAAATCAAAAATGAAAGCCTGTAGGTCGTATTGATTCTACCAAGAATGTTATACAATACAGAAGACAAAATACTGTTCCAGTATGGAATTTACCACACAATTCCGTCATAGGAGTCCGCTGTTTTTAAATAAATTGTATAGCTTTAGCACTTTTGAGATATTTTTCAGCTATTTTTGCGTTAAACATTTAATTAAAATAAATTATGTTTATTGGGATGTTTTCCAATAACTCATCAGCCAATATGTTTTGAACGGCTGTAGAATACAAGTATTTAGTTTAACTGAGTCTGATAATTAGTATTGAATTACTACTACTACTACATCAATCTGAAATATTCCGTATTAATTACTTTCACCTTTTTAATAAATTGATGTAATAGTTTACATGTTAATAAGAAACTTAGGTGCCACACTATTATTTTCTAATTCTATTTATGTGTAACTTTGTTAGTGAATTGCTCTATAACTGTAAAAAGATACGTTTAACTGTCTTTTGGTACTTGAAATTCTTAAAAATTTATTAATTACAATAATTTGTTTAGTAGACACAGCTACGTTTAAGTTATTATTTGTACGCTCTTCAGGCTGTGGTCTGACTGAAATTATTGTATTAAAGTTATAAACGTTTCCTGTCTATGAATATTTCTTGGTAGGTTTCCACTGTTACGTTACATCCAAATTATTGATATGTATGCTTTTACTTACTATAAGTACACTTAATTTAGCTTAATTAATAAAAAGTTTCCTATAGTATAAAGTATTTAAATTCATGGTATATTAAACTAAATAAAATCTTATTGTGTACGATAAGTACAACCACAGCCTGAAGAGGGTATAAGTAAGTACAAAAACGTAGTGCGGATATCCAAAAAAAATATTAATAGCTTTTTTCTCGAATAATAAAAAAATCTTAATTGGTCGTTAAATATATCTTAATATAATTATATACGAAGGTTAGTATATTATTTGAATTATAACGTTCATGTTTCATTATATACTAGCTTAGTGCTCGGCGTTGCCCGTGAATTATTTATACAAGCCCAAAAAAGTATTTAAATGTACATTAATCTGTTAGTCAAGTAGGTTTTTAACTTACCTATGCAGAGTGAATGATAATTTCATCATAACTTTAAAATATACTCGGTACCCTAATGCAGTCAAAAATGCACGCACTATTTCTTTCTTGTACCTTAAGAGCGTCAAAATTACTATGGCCACCATTGAGAGAAAAAATACCCTATAACCCTTAAAAGAGTCAAATTATTTGCTATACCTTGAGAGAGTTAAAAATACTTAGAGAATCCGTAACCTAATAGAGTCATAAATACTCACTATATCTTAAGAAAATGATAAATAATCTCGGTACCCTAACTAACACACAAATACTCTCGCTAATCTAAATGTTTTAAATATACTCCAGGCTCCTTAAGAAGGTAAAAAATATCCCACTACTTTAAAATTAAAAAATTATTCCCTGTAATGGATGATATTGAAGATAATCGGAATGCAGTTAACGATGAAAGAAGAAGAAAGTGTACAGGCTATGTATAGGGTAATCCACATAGTGGTAACTCCCCTCTTATAGAATAGGAAAGGTAGTGAAAGGGGAGATGTGGAAGGGTAGAGGAAGGTAGCCAAGGGTTAACTAGGGCCCCCGGGCTGTGGTTTAAGGATTCTACCCGGCAATTAATCTAAAAGTGATGCAGGGAAAACCCTAGAAAGACCTGCATCAGGTAGGTCGGGCATTTGGTACTTGTCCCACGCCATTCCAATGATGGGAGAGGGGTTAACTGTGGGTTCGCAGCCTTCCCCTCTCCGTGTCTTGACCGGTTTAGGAGGCAGCTGGCCGACTATTCCAATAGGAATAGCGGACAACTCTTACCATATGCCAAAGGTCTTCGACCCCGGAACATACACCTCTCAAAACAGGCCGAGCTGCTTCGGCATGTGGGAACCTTAGTGCAAAAAACCAGAGAGATGTGAAGGCATCCCTAAACGTAGCCGCCGCCAGAGCACTCTGGGAAGGTTCACCTGCGAGAAAATTCTCTTTCAGGCTTCCTTATGTTTCACCTTAAACAGTGATAATGAGTAAATATGTAGAATTGTAGGAGATTATTTAGTGAGAAAATCACTAGGCAGTGAGATTTAGTAAATGGCAGAAGAAGGAAGGACCAGTTTGTAGGCAAAGGGAAGTGTGGAGGTAAAATGTAGAGTGGAGAATTTATATTTTAATTCGTGGAAGATTTGGGAGATGGAAGATATTCAGTGGGGTTAGTTATACGATGACTCGGAAATAGCAATTTATTGTTAATAGACATGTTACGAGGGAGTCATCGATGCGAACAGCTATGAGTTGCGGACTGCAGTGAAACATCCCTGTGTGTCACGCTGGCTGCATAGATGAGACTTCATAACCCCCAAAATTCCACGAAATTTCGCCTGCCTAAATTGAGTGCATTAATTCATACTAAAATCTTAGTCGCGTTCAAACTGACTCAAATTAAATGAATGCCGTGGCGAGAAATCCCTGATTTAATTTCCTTAATGTAAATTTAATTAATAAGACGTAACCATTGTTAACTCGACTGGCTTTATTTTAGACATCTGTCTCATTTGCATATATCACCGGAAATATATCTTATACAGTAAACTAATTTACATTAATTCCGTGTATTCTTCCGTCGGTGTCATCAAAGTGGTAATTTTTTTACATTTAGAAATGATGTGCATATTATCTCAATCACTATGCAGATGTTTTTGTAATCCTTACAATGTCATGTGTTTTTATCATTGAATATCATTTTTCGTTAGTACGTCGAGAATAACGTTAAATAAATCGTCCCAATCCGTTGCAAATGTATTATTGTTGGGGTCATGCAATATACTATAAAAACATTCAAGCTGCAACTCCTGTTTTTGTACCTACGTTCCATTTAAGTATATTTGTTTGCATTGTGACAATTATCATTAGGTTTATATATACGATCTATACTTATTGAAACCTATGCCTAATTCAATCATCCACTATTTTCTCATTGTGATGATTAGCCATACTTTACTCTTTTCATTTTATTTTTACTCAGTGTACATCGCTTTGATGGGCAATTTTAATTAGCCTCGATGAAAAATTATTTCCATTTTGGAATTCTTGTTCATGTATTTCAGTAACCTTGTGTTCTATCAGTTGCGATACACAGTTAACATATTTCAGGACTGAAACTTTGAAACAACGTTCGCCATTGTGTTATTTTCAATCGATTTTTTCAAAAGGATTGTAAAAGTCGAATAGAGTAATGATAATTAAATTTTTTAGAGGATTATCTATGTACTAATAATCAACCATGCTATTTACATTTTTCTTTACATTATTATTGGTTATTTTTCGAGGGGTTAATTATTGAAAATATGAAATGCGATTAAATTATTCGCATATATGGAAACTGTGTGAAGAGTAAAATTAGACAGCATGCAAGTGGAGTGGACTCTGGACCAATAATAGTACAATGAACACACCGGACAAAAGGTGTTTTGAATGATTAAATCAGGAAGGAGCGCTCAGTTGTAATTAAGTGTTGTGAATAGAATAGAACAGATTCATTTTCAATACATCATCATGACAAACAAAGCTCCAAAGATGTAGAAAGAGTCATGTATCTATAATTAATAATTTGATTTATGTAATACTCATGTATAATAAAATAACGTATTAAGTATTTTATCTGAACCAAATGATTAGAATTAAATTAAATGACTAAAAAAGGGTACGCGACTTACTATATGAGACGAATTATACCACTGTTTCAATTATATTATTGTATTATTTTTCTCGATAATCGACAAACAGATTCTCAGTTTTTTCATACATTTGAAGTAAAATAATTTTCTTTTTCAGGATTTCGCTTAGTTTTCATAGCATTTCTTATGATTGAACGAATTACTCCTTACATAACGTGTAAATTACAATTAAATTCTATTAGATTGTCTTTAAACAAATTTGGATTAGATACCATAGTCATCCTTTTCTGTTTATTAGTCCGTTCGAATCTGAATAACAGGGTTTTGTTCAGATCTATCTTCTTAATATACAAGTGTAAGTAACAGTACATTTCACCACATTCCGCGGTATTCACGTTATTGGGAATTTTAAGTAGCTGTCTCTTAGTATGTTGTGGATCATTACTTCCTTTAAAACTCATATTTTTGAGAAATTTACTAAAAAAATCAGTTTTGTTTATAAATTTAATGTAATCATCGTTTGACTATACATTTGGAAGTAGGTAAATATAATATACATTTTTTCTTACGAAACTTTTTTTAAAACAAAATTATTGATTTCTTAACTGATCTCAGAATTATAACTATGGTTTTAATTGGAATTTATTATGATGTTAGAAGTTGAATTCAGATTGATAACAGTGATTTATTACTTTATATGCTCCAAATATAAGCTAAGATAAAATATTTGATAAGATTAAAAGCATTAGTAATGTATTAAAACGCTAATTTTGTTTTCAGAATTTATGCTGTTTAATTTTTAAGTCACAATTTAAAATAATTCATTTATATTTTAGATTCTTAAAAGATTGCACTGATTTTTTTTTTTAGAATTTTAGAACAGCTTTCATCGATATGAACCAATTACATTTCTGCGTTCCGATACGTAATCGGCATGACATTTCATAGCTTATTACACTCAGTTTACAACACAAAATGAAAACGTATTTGTGGCCAACCTATAATTGAGATAATTTGGACTTCTGCCAGTGCAATGATTCAATTAGTGTTTGGTAACTTTGTCAATTAAAATGATAATTAGTAGATGCGATAAATTATTACCAGCTTTTTAACTGATATTGAGTTACTTTTAAGAGAATAAACAAAACAACGAGATTTGTTAAGTTTATTTTGAAATAGGGCATTGTTAGAAGGGATATAATATTATTAATTCATTTAGACTGTACTTGTAATTTGTTACAATTTATAATTAAAATATGAACCAAACAGTTGAAGAAATCGTCATTATATGAAAGTAAAATGCCAGTTTTCAATATTTATATATTACGTGAAGGTTTATTTTAGGTGTTATAATTATGAAGGGTAGTTCTAGAATTGAGGGAATATCCCTCTACAAATCCCTCTACAAAATAGAAACATTTGGTTAATTTTTGTTAAGTGAGCATATGAAATTCCTTTTAGCGTTCTAAAACATTTTAAAATATTTCTTATTTAGTTTCGCCCCTGTCACTTCGGAATAAAAGTACTTAAATATATAATTAAATAATCAAGAAAATGAGATCTTGTCCTGAAATTTCAAAGCACGAATCATGACGAAGCTCCACATTAAAGATGTACGACACGACTAAGAAAGATTTTTCCATTTTTTATATTTGTGGAAGTGCTTTTATTAAATCAATGTAATTCGTAACTTACTTTTCCTTTATCTAAATTTCGTATAATTTTTCCATCAATCAAATATAATTGCAATTTACTTTCAAATACTAAATAATTGATTAAACGCGATTTTAAGAAAATGTTATAGCCCGCTAGGTAACCGTTTAATATTTTCGTCCCTATATTTTTGTAATATTCAATAATTATTACCTCTTATTTAAAATAATAGCAATGAAATTGTGCCCTACAAAGTGAAACTGACTTTGAACATAAATTTTGCAGCGAAAGATGATGCGACAGCTTACAATAAACGGAAGTTAAATTTTGCCGCTCACGTCTGTCGGCGCCTCGTATTGTCTCATTGTATCGACGCAAAGTTCGGGAAAGTCTTGTACTGTAGTTTCTTGAAAGAGTTGATGCTCCCTCAGAATATATACAGAAATGCGCGCGGGATCAGAACTTATTCACAAGTCCAGATGACGATTGTTGATGTTACACGAACACAGTAATCAATCGACTCTGCTTTTCAGAATCGCGATCAAATTTGAGAATCGAACCGAAAAGCATTGCAGTTCATGGAATAGAATAGAATAGAATGAAAATGATCTTAAAGTCTGTAACTTAATAAAATTGTCAAATCTTTCTCTCTCTCTCTCTCCAGGTAGGGCATGACTATCATTTCAGTCATGCTCGACTCAAAATTACTGGGAACTCGAACGTTTTACATAAAAATAAATAAAGTCGACATTCGATCAGTTTTAAAATACTTCGTTTCATAGTTTTAATCCTGATAAACCTGTAAAAGAGCAGTTATATTCTTCATTACTGCAGCTGAATTCAAATATGGTCGAAAATCAGTTTTGGATGATGAGCGACCAGACGTTTAGTTATAGCTACGACTGAGGAAAATAATCATAGAAATTCACAATTTAGTATTTAAGGATCGATATTGCTGAGATTTGCAACATTTTTCATATATATTTAGGTAGAAAAATTATGAAAACTGGATGGCTGCCTCATTTGTTAACCGTGAACTGGAAACACACTGGAATGAACATTTCGCAGGATTTGTGTCTTTTGAACGCAATTTAACAATTTTTTCCGATATTCTTGATAAAATGTGAATTAATGTTTTCACACTGGGTTGAAACAAAAGCCTAACAGGAGACAAATAGAACAGATCCGAGGAAGATGGAAACTGTTCCACTGAGCTTTGGGATGCTCATGGCGTGGTTCTCCTAGACTCTTTGCTAGAAAGCAAAACATTTATGAGGAAATTGAAGTTATTCGTTAAGACCACATTTGGAATAGAACTAAATTCTTCTCTACCACGTAAATTCACCCGCTCATAGGTCGTTGATAATCTCCACGCATTTCCAGTGATTATTTTGTGGTACCGATGGGAAAGACGCTGGACGAAGCTTACACTAATGTTTATTTTCCGGAGTTTGAGTTTTGCTGAAGGTGTAGGAAAGTTGGGCAAGTGATTAACTAAAACGAGACAACATTGAATAATAAATTCAAAATATATCTTTTTTTTATCTTTCGCAGGTCGAGTAATTTGGATATCACCCTAGTACATTGTTTATATATTTGTTGCGTCATTTTTCGGATTCAAATATAATTAATACTTTAAGAAGTTATTGACGCTTTTTTTAAAAAATAATAAATTTCTCTTATTGACAAAATAAAATTATAACATCTGTCACTCACGATTGAAATTCAGCTTGTAAAACAATCAATTTGTTTGTAGAGGTGTATGATCCTTAAATTTAATTTACTGCCTCCCAATGATCCTTAGAATAAAGTTATAATAATTGAAATTAACTGACTTTTTATGCCTTGTAACGGAATTATGGTTCGCTTTGTTAGAATAAATTGCCTATAAAGTGTTGTGCTCGGACAAATCTGAATCATAAACACTTATAGCCAACTATTTTCCCTTCCTGATAGAACATCAAACTACAATAATGTATTTCGACTTAAAATATTGCAAGCATTATGAACGAAGCGAGCGTGATTGATTTATAGTTCTAAGCAGTTCAAAATTTATTTTTCGGATGGAGGACAAAATAATACTTCCTTATCGAATGGTCTACCATTTTATTAATTATTATTATTGCTCGGTAACGATATTTTAGAATCATAAAAATTAGCAACAAAGCCTGCATGAATTACACGATGTAGAATTTGAACGCATTTCTTGTGTTACTAGCGACGTTGTACACACGTAGCTATAAACTGAGGTGTCTCGGGAAGACGGTCACGTTTTTCACTTTCTAAGAGGGTAGATCGAAGGTGAAAACGGGCCTCGTGTTCCGTTTCCCACGCTGGCGGCTGTTTTACGACCACTGCAGACAAACCATCAGTACAATCTCTATCACCCCTTATTGTCTATTCTGCAACGCTCGGCAGACAATCCCGACAACTTACCAACCCATACACATAAATTTTTGTGCGCCAGATGTTTTTAGCAGTGAGAGAAATTGTGGTCTTTTAGCCTACACAGACTGCCTTAGGCCGCACGATCGTGCACAGATTACGATTGTCAAAACATTTGCTGTATACGTCACCTAATTACAATCAATTTTGAGTTATACTAATGGATATCGCTAGATGTTATATTTTCATATGCAAATTCATAGCGCAGATATCGTATTTTTATTAGCTCTATTGCTCGGTTTTAGCTAACCAATCGAAGAACACGTTTGGCAACACCGCCTCTGGTGGACTTCTTGAATTTGCTCGCGCAACGACCTGATTGGATAACTGTATGGCTAATTAAATCGGAAACGGCGCAACGTATCCAATTTTTTTCATAACGATTATTTCTCAGAACAACTTACCCTTAAACACCATTACAATTTTTTCAGACCTTTTATGACCACACTTTATATATAATCAAACTACGCAGATTATGGAAAAATCGTGGAACTTGTAATAATTGGAAGCATGTGGTGTTAGTCAACAATCAAATTCTTGTTAAATCCAGAATGTACACATCATAATTGACAGCTGGTGGTTATTTCTTTCGCGAAATATCGTCCATAAACCGCATATAGCTCTGATTGTATGAATTTTATGTTTCAAAAATATTTTAATAAGACAGGCGTGCCTTATTTTCGGATTATATCTGGACAATTGGTAAATTGTTGTGTAACTGCGTAAGAAGAAAAATATAAAATATCAGATTAGTATCCTACAGGTCCCGTTACTAATCTGTGGTCCAAGTTCTGTTCCCGGTCCAAATTTTATTATTCTATCACATTCCATAATTCACTTTTATAGCTTTTACGGATGAGCTAGATTCAAAGAATTTCTTCTGCTCTTCAATTTATTAAAGTACCTGTGATCAGTTTACACAAAACATCCATTCTTCATTGAAGTCCTAAAATTAGGCGGTGAAGGAAGAGATCTAGTAAATTGTAAATGAGTCTTTGTTCATGTTTATACAATTGATAGATAAAGCTCGCATGTGACCGGACGTCGACATTAGCTGCGTACTATGCAGTTGTCTTGGGTTAGATTCCCGGTCCAGTCGAGATTTTTCTATCCCATCCCATCTATCTGTTAATTAATTTAATAGCCTTATGTCTGCACTTTATTCAAAGAATTTATTCTGTTCTTAAAATAATATAAACATTCAGTCTGTCAGTTTGAATATTATAATGTAATAAAGCTATTCCTCCATTAATTTAAAGCAAAGATGCTTGATGATAGAATGGAAGTACAGAATAATATATAATAGTAGGATATATAAAACAAACGTACATTTTGACGTTATTTACCTCCGAAATGATTAGTGTTCAAAGTTGTATATCATTGATATTTTAATAAATAAATTGTTAGTAATGATTAATAAATTTTCACATAAATGTATAATAAATATCATGTTTATAAACTCTTGTTTATTCTAAATTTTTACATATTGAGACTTGAAAATTGTTACATTACTCAGAAGTTGTCCAAATACGAAGGATATGTCGTGACAAGTTTTAATTTGTAATTGTTTATTTATTAAGGTATATATTATAATAAATTTAGCTTGTTTATTCATTTATTATTAGTGTGTTCAGCCATGCTAAGATCTGAAATAGTGCAGAAGGAAAGCAAAAGAAAAATAATTGGGCACATGGACATGTAAAAACTTAACTGTGTCTTCGGTTGTACTGTAATAAGGTAATTGAAAGTAATTATTAAGGGACAATATTATAAATTTTCTTGCACACTCTTTGTAAAAATTAATTGCGATAATATGTTTTAGGTTGCATAATAGTAGTGCAATTTTCTGTAATTATTAAGGAAAAATGTTCTTTTTAATTATTTTCAACATATTCGCCACTTCACTCAAATGCAAGTAATAGGATGAAAGGGAAAGTGCGTAAAAGTGGATAAGGGCATATAAAAAGAAATATTTTAATTGCCTAAATTATTTTGATTTTTTTTTCATTCAATTTAATTGATAAGCCGTTTATTCTATCTTTGAATCAATTTCTGAGTTTTTTTACATACTAAAATATGTTATTTGCATAAAAAATAAAAAATATGAATTGTTACACTAGCTCAGAATTATTAATTTCGAGAATGCACTGATTCACCCCATCTAAAGATTTAATCAAACAGACGACGTCTAGCCCTACAGAATGCCAAAAATCTGAGTTAAAATTTAAATGCTATTCCCAAAATTCGCGAATTCTCGCTCTGGACGTAAAATATTATTCAAATAGGACCTCAATATGAAATTTGCGTCGATCTGCTAAGAAACACAATTCGACAGTGCCTGCAGTTTTCTACATAGTAGTAGTGAAACAACTGTTACAATATTATTATCATGAAACAAAATTTTAATACCATCTGTGTCCTTATAATAAACTTTTAATGAAGATTCATTGACAACTAATTGTTGCTTCCATCGTTTACAGGAAAACATTTACGACCTGATATCTGTGTTCAACATTTTATAGTAGGATGAACATTTTCCGATACCTCTTTCTGTTACAATAGTGTTTTCTTAATGGGATAATACTTAGTATATTAATATTATTTAATTTTTTAATAATTATGCGTTACGAAAAACAAACTTAAACTTATATTGTGCTGACAGTTTCATGATATGTACTTTTTTATTGTTCCGAAGACTACAAACACTGCTTACCGTTACACAATTTTTTTATCTTTCATTATTCATCTTAGAAAAATAATTTGTAGCAATAAAATCATAATTATATATACTGACATATACTGCACTATGCGTTTCATACCCAACGAAATGATTTTCAAAAGTTTTTTTTTATAAAACGGTCAAACATGGGAGTTTAAAATCGGAATATACTGATATAAATATTATTAATTTTGACTTAGGCGTTGAAATTAAAATTATTCACCAGTGACTCACAGCTAGGTAAAATTGTAATAAACTTTTCAGCTATTATGGCGTTCGTTCTGGAACAACAAGCAAAAAGAACTATGTCAACTTTTATTGACAATTTTAGTTTTATTTCAAAAACTCATTTCACTTTCCCCTAAATAGTACAAGAATGAAATTTTATTACAAAAAAATCGTTTCATTTACAAAGGAAATTTTTATGTTCCTGTCTTCTCTCACAACTCGAATGGTGAATATTTCATTAAAGAGGTTGTTATTATGCTTTAAAAGCACTTTAAATACTTTCTGTGTCTGGTGTGTGTGTGTGTGTAGAACCAAATAACTCAGTAGATTTATGTAAAAACAATCAGAGAGAATATTTTTGGGATATTTCATAGTCCTATTTGGTGAAGATAAAGGCGTACGTAGCGGAACGAAATAATAATGATGATAATGGAGAAAGAGTGAATGTAAGAAATATAATTTAATGAAGTGATGTGACAAAGAAAAGAAAATTGACGATAATTTGATGGTATATCACATCGACAAATTCTGATTCTGTCAGGTATTATTCCTCCTACCCTCGCCTAAATGTCTTAATCTCAGTTCTCTTAACATCCCTTTTCTTCAACTCGATTGATGGAACACCCGAATATTATCTCAGATAAATCCGACGTTAATTCTCGATTTAATGTCTATTAAACTGTTTCAGTCATTTTCTAGTATCCGTCAAATATTGTTTTAAAAAAGAGAATAGAAGCATTTATATGCATGATGAGATAAAGGGATAATTGCATGAACAACGAGTGATTAAAAATGCATTTGAGCAAATATATTATCAATTATAATGGAAGACTTATTAAGCCACAGTAAAAAAAATCCTACTTTGCCGAAATTGTAAATAAGATAAATTTTGGTTCGTAGCCGTCTAGGACGAAGCTTCGTGGGCCTCACAAAGCGTAATTACTAACGGTTATTCGGAAGCATAGCCATTACGCTGACGACAGCTGCACCTGACATGCGCACACCGTCGCTAATTAGCGTCGCGTTGGCGCAGCACTGTCTCATGGCGCTGCTGGTGAGATTAACGCCCTCGATTCGAGACATGGAGATTACCAGCTCGTGCGTGGGAGGGTGGAATAAATTTCTCAAGTTTCATCCCAGGCATTTACGTTGATTACAAGCCAGGCCATCTGGAAAAGTTAATTGCGGACTTTTGTACCTTTTGCCGAGTCGTTTATCGTACAGTTTTTTTGAAATAGGCTGAGAGGGGCATACTTGTAGTTGCATCATAAAATAAAAAGGGTAATTGTGCTCCACACAGACTCTCTAGAAGTAATGGGCCATTGATTAATGTGGGTGGTTTACATACATAGCCTACAATATGATGCAGTCAATATCATGAAGGAAAGTGTTCTTCCGAAATACAGGACTTAGTAAAATTCGTATTTATAATGACAGACTGCAAATTTAAATCACATTTTTATTTCTTTAAAAATATTTCCGCTATTGTCTTTAAATTACATAAAATTATGTTGCCAATTTTTTGCAATACCTATTTACATAAATTGATCTATAAATAAGTAACATGGTAGATAACTCAGTTTGATCGGCCGAGTAGTATCGTGATTTAGATGTCTGGCAAAATTTGGCCTGAATGATATATCCTATAATCGGCACAACGAAAATGTAATATCAAGATCTAGTAGCTAACCTCCACGAAACACGTCCCATGATGTTGCCAGATTGTGTATCCCCTCATTACCCGTTAACCCAGTTGGCCACACGTGCCCACGTTCGGCAACGTAGTCGGAAGCGAGTGACCTTCATATTACATTTTCGTGCCACCGACTATAGATTTTGAAAGTTGGGAGATCTAGGAATTACTTTCCGGCTGAGTAAACACTATAATAATAATCTAAATAAATATTGAAAACATCGTGTCAGTGCTACGACATCGACAGTGTTAAGATGCTGTAGTAATTGTTTTTTCTAAAGGTTATGGTAAATCTTTAGGACTTAACGAAGATCGATATTAATATGAATAGATAAACGGCGTAATAAAATAATTCATGATACTTTAATTCAATTTAAAGCTGGAGTTTCTGTTTTTTTAATTATTTCATTTTATTTATATACCACTTTAAAGCATTTCGGAATAATATAGTTGGAAAAACTGAGTTATATTCCTTTAAATAATCATTTAACGAAATTAACGAAACAGAAGAATAATCTGTAAAGTGTTACTATATTTTCGGACACTGAGAAAATCTAAGTGGCTGATGTATTATTTAATGCAATTAAATTAAACAAAAACATAACCACTTTAACGGATTAGTTGGAGTTAAGGTATGTTGTTTTCTATTGGCTTTCAGCTCCTGCATAAAAATGATTCCCCCGCCCCCCCAAATGATTGTTAATAAATTTGTCTGGCTTCTTATACCGAAAAAAAATGAAAATGAAATAATATTTCTAAATACAGTATTCGGCCTAGTTAAAAAAACAATTCTTCGTACAAGAATACTGTAGTTTATTTTTACTTTGGCAAGGCGCTGCTAGTGGGCGTCTGCTGCAATCCCCCTTCGCGAAGCATGCAAAAGTTGAGAAACACAAAGCCCAGATTAATCTCGCCCTGCTACACTCTCTTCACTTCGTCATTTGTGTATCGGTGTCAACAAGTTGCGATATACTTTTGCCACAGTACAGTACATTACATAAAAACATTTATACAGTACTGGTGTAAGACGTCATAAAATATTAATAAGAGTGAGTTTTTGCGTAAAAAGGATATTTTTATCAGTTCTGGTGAGGTGGAAAGAATTTATAATAGTCCGGCAAATCCGGATTTTTTGTTATACGGCCTGCCCTTCCGTCACATTAGGCTGGATGGTTTAAGAGTCTACCGTATAATGAAAAACGCAATATAATACAACTGAAATAGATAAATCTATGTTTAATACTAATAATGTAGGATTAGCAGCCAGAGTATGCTATAATGAATATTATTTTTCTGTCAGTTTTTATCAATAATTTTCTAAATAGGCATATTATATCTCACACTACATCGAAATTTAATATAAATAGTTCATTCCTTAACGTTATGTAGCATAAATAATAGTTAAATTAGAGGATATAATATCGATTTTTACTCTCAAATAGGACTTTATGAAACTCACGCTTTTGTAAATATGTGGCGGAATTTGTAAGTATATAAATAAAGAACTCAGTAAGTCAGCGGCAGTGTTGATATTTCTTCCGGGAAAGTGTAGATTTGCTCCTGTTCGGTCTCATCAAACGTCCTGACGTCAATAGTCCGCATGGATAGGCGCCTTCTTGGATATGATGTCGATATCCTTTTCTCTGTCTCTTTGGAGCTGAACGAAGAAGTAATAACGGGGCCGGTTCGATACTGCTCTACGGAACACTGTACTAATTCAAATACTGGAAAAGATTTGAAATCCAACCTTCCAGCTGCCTTTATTAGTTAGTTTCAACATAAAGCTAACTGAAGCGTAAATGTGAGTGGTACGCAATTACGAACATTTGTAATATACAAAAATGTTTTATTTTATAAAAATTGGTTACATCAGTGATTGCCAATGTTCTTAAGAAGATCATCGAAATATTTAAAATATTTGTTTATCTCTGTTTTAGTAAAATATGTACAATTATATTAAAATTAGATAGACAATTTCGTTATATATTTTTGATTATAACATTCTAAATATGAGTTACTTATCCGAACAAAAAGTCATGACACACATTATGAAACTAATAACTGTCGTAAGTTGTCCACGGGTAGAAAATATACCCATTTTATTTCTATTGACTAGAAGTCGTTTTAAATTTTGTTCCTGTATTGGGAGTAGCTAACGTAATTATATTT
Organism: Zhengitettix transpicula; assembly: GCA_037074705.1. Taxonomy (NCBI): domain Eukaryota; kingdom Metazoa; phylum Arthropoda; class Insecta; order Orthoptera; family Tetrigidae; genus Zhengitettix; species Zhengitettix transpicula. The sequence continues at coordinate 164,524,133 of CM073591.1, forward strand.
TCGTATTGCAGTTCTAAAATAATTTCTGTCAACAGATTTAATCTATATTGAATTGTCTTTAAATTATTATGTTGAAAGTGTATTAAATTCATGTTGAAAATTTCAGCACAATGGCTTAGAAAAGCCAAGCCAAAATAGATAAATTATATACAATTCGAAAGAGGAACTCTACGGCAGTCCAGAAATGTTAAAATAAACCTATTTGAGTCTGTGTATTTCGGGATCTAAATGGAGCGAAACTTTTGTCACTGTCGATGGCAGAATTTTATTTTTATGGTAATTTTCTACTTTCTTTGTTTAAAATATCAGTGAAATTATAGTCATCTCTTTGCGAAAATTACAGACGAATTCATGCCTACTCTCATTACGCGAGACACACAGATACCTAATTTTTTAACCCTCCCGTCACTCCTCTCTTTTCCATGGAGTTGCAACCAAACATGGCCACATAATAATTATTAGAGCGGTAGGTTCAACCATCCGTGTGACACTTTGTAATCCATGTGGCTGAGAATCCAATTACCCACATTGGAGTTAAAGTTGAAAAAATGTCTATTTTGATACTGTAACAATTACCGGCGGAAATAATTAAAAAAAATGCAACAACAGTTGTTAAATTTCAGGATACTAAACATACTGGTTTTATTAGTTGTGTAATGATATACATGTATTTGAATTAACTCAAATTTGGTATATTTGTAGAATTCTATGTTATTTGGTGAGAGAGATAATGACTGAGGAGGACTGAGTTGGCTTGAATTTACGAAGTAGAGTTTTCTTGTTGGTTGTTGATAATCTGAATAAATAGTTTTAAAAGTTACTGAATGTCAGATGAATTTCTCTTAATTATGCTATATAAATAAATGTTTACACATGGCAGTGATTGGTAAAATAAAGACGAGAGCATTCCAAATGCCATCTCTGAAGCATAACGAAATACCGTGTTTTGGATCTCCACCAACTTTCATAATAGTTGATAGATAAAGAAGACATTGGTCCCTCTCCTACTGAAAATTTTTAGAGTATATATGCGGTTAATATTACTATACAACTCAAAAAGTGGAATTTCATTCGATGAAAGTTTCACCACACGTGTAGTGAGCCAAACGCGGAACTGACTCCCTAGAACATTTACTTTGTGACGAACGGTACAAGGGTAAAGCATCTTGTTCGACACGCTCGTATTTACGACAACGTGGGTGCGCGTGTAGAATTAATGGTGGCCTCCTTGCCGGGCACGGTGGAGCGTGGTTTATTCATGCTGCCGCTAGAGGGCACCACCAATAATGCAACGCTGCCAAGTCTCCGCGGACACGAGCGCCAACGTGACGGGGCGAAACCCCGGAGACGCGACTTCCCCAGGTGCTCAATGTTTGATTCGTTCCGCCTTCTTCTGAAGAGCGTCATAAGTCCAGATGTGACAACCATCCTTCCAGTTTTATAGCCTCATACAATGTCTGCAGTCAGGTCAAACACTCAAATACATTATTTCATTTCATTTCTTACAATATAGATTTATACTGTAAATCACTAAGGTTCGTTATAACTTCCCTAGTCACAACGTAAAGTTTAAGTATACAGTAACAAGATCGAGATCTATCAGTTTTTGTTTTCCATCATAATATCAATATCAAGGTTGTACGATAATTATATAGAATTTCAATCACAATATTTAAATTACTATTACAAATAAACCTATCATCACTGCATACAAGAGTGTTAGATATAAACAAGAATTCTGAAATCATAGTAATATTACGACTGTAATTGAGTACATTTAAATGGTAATTTATGCAGCTAGTTCAAAGAATAATAGGATTTCCACAGTGCGCAATTTGGTACAACTGTAATTTTATTGTTGATCTGTCATTTGATGGCATACTCCAGAAGAAAAGTTACAACGTTTCCTTATAAACCATTCGTTACTTTAATGTGATGGAAGTGAGGTTAGAGTTTAACGTCAGTAGCAGGGAAACGTAAAGAAGAACAGCGAGGTGTACAGCTGAAGGAGAAGGGAATATCAATAATCGGTCGTGTCTTTACGACGAACTCATCTCTCCTTGTTCGCGTGTACTGAAACGACACAAATGTCTCTGCAAAAAGGTTCTGGTCCAAGACAGCCTCATCGTGTCAATACTCCAGTTGTGATTGCTGACGGTCAATGTGAACCAACTTCGTCATGTGGTGGGAATAAACCACGGAACAGCTCACGGCATTTTGAATAAAGACCTGAATATACCGAACACTATGCTTTCACATCAGTTGACGGAGGAGCAAAGAAGAATCTGAATATTTTTCTCACTGCCAGGAAGAGCATGCATTCCTGTCTCGTGTTGTCACTGGGTTGGAATCTTGGAGTCACTGAACTGCCAACGGCAAAGCCAAGATGGATTCTCCCTCACCTAAAAAGTCCAACACACGCAAGTATCGGGGAAGCAATCATGTTGAAATTCTTCTTTGATTGTAGGGTGCCCAAAACAATGCACAGAGCTGAGAATAAACTTAAACCTTTTGAAGTCCTATGTCCTGAACGGCGGGACAGCGTCCCACAAGGCGCAGAATGAAAAACCATAAGAGGACTGGAATGGGGTAATGTAACTATGCACCATTAAGTAAAAATACCAAAAATTCTATTGGGCGGCGTTACCGTTCTGCAGGATAATGCCCGTTCATACATCGCCAACTTCGTGAGAAATACGATTCAGAGATTGGGTTAGGAAACTCAACACCCTCCCTACAGTCCGTCCAGATCTCTCCACACGATTTTCAAATATTTGGATTGTGAGAAAGATATTCTGAGACATCATATCCCCGGTGTTCGACAGACCACGAGGTTTTGCAAAAATGTGAACGATCGTATTCTATCGCATAGAGATAAAACTTTAATCAGTTTAGATTACTTTATCCAAAAAGATGTATTAATTATTTTTAGTATACAACCTTCTTCAATTTACTGTGCCTAGTTTTACAAAAGGAGCAAGCAACAGCTTTACGTATTCTAGAGTTAAATTACTACAATCGAAAAATTGTGTAGCATTTTATTTATTTGAAACTTAATGTTCAACAGATATTATCTTCCATTTTGAGTTAAAATGTCTAACTTTTGTCTTATTATTAAAAAAAATTCCTATAGTTAATTATTTCGCCGATTGCGTTTAAAATCTTTTAATTTACAACTCTCTTGGCCATCCAGGTATTTAAAATATTCTGATTCTGCATCATAGAATCATGAGATGAGAATATTAACTTTTTTCTTAATTACCCACTAAATATACGAGGATAAATTTAAGTATCCAGTGGTATATTACTTTCATTATATCTATTTACCATGAACGAAATTTCATACTTGTTACTTTATACGAGTATTTTCTTGTAAAACTTCTGATGCTCAAATATTTCAAATTTCTGAATGTTTTTGAGTGATTATGCCCAAATAGTCATTTTGATCGAAATTAAGGCCAAGTGTTATTGTTTCCTTGTTATATTATCTTATTTACGGTTATTGCATCTATTTTTGTGGTGCAACGCTTATATTCAACGATTACTCCCAACTTAATTAATCGAATAAATATATTAAATAATTTTCGAACTTTACGACGATTCAGTATTAAACAACCCCTAACGTTAGTATATTACGAATTCTATTATTAACGAAATATGTACTAGAAAGGTAACATTATTGAAAAATTAAATGAAAAAGTTGTATTTAAGATTTTATAATGGGGTGAATTAGTTCTGGTAAATTTAATCGGGTCTTTCGTTACCTGATTAGGAGAATTCAAACCCTCATAGAGATATTCCTCCAAGATATTGAGAATGACGTATCAACCAATCTGGACCATATTACTAAATTTATGTCCGATATGTTGATACGATAATTGCAATTTGGCATGGAAAGCTTGCATAACTTCTTTCAGCGAATTAATTTTTTTTATACAATTCTTGACGCTTAAGTTTGATAATGATAACAAATTGACTTTTATACACCCTCGCTAAAATGTAAATAAAAATAAAATGTGAATAACAGCTCTCAGCCTACGAATATTAAAATCCACCCCATCTGGCCAGCTATCTTCAAAGTAAGAACTCCAATTTCCAAATGTTGTCATACATAAAAAAGAGATGCCTAGTTTAACAAACCAAAAAAAATTTGAAAACACCTAAAAGTCAATATCCCATATATACCTTAACTGTCTATAAAAGTCTGCAGAATAGCAAACTAACCCAATTTCGCAGTAACAGTCATCGTCCCACATCGCATTACGAAGAATACTCTGTAGTATGAGACGTTTGGCAAATTTATAGGACGAAAAGAGGATTTATAATTAAATAAATTTTATGTTGCATTACTTTGAAGTACCAAAAGACAAGCCCGTGTAGGTTTATTCATGTATTGGTATGTTCACAATTGTGTTTGGTCTCCCAACGTAATGAAACATAAATTTTTCTTAAGTATTTATTCAAACTTATAAATATTTCACTTGTAAAATTAAATTTGAAAGTACTGTTTTATATAACGATAATAATATAAAAAAAATGAAGCCATTTTAACTGTCCATTATAAACGCTCTATTTTAATTTTATTGCATTAAAATTGATTAAAAGTGACGTAATTTATCAGACCAACTGCAAAGATTGTGGATTAATTTATATTGAACAGACGTCAACCAATTTAAAAACTAGAATATAGTATAAAATAAATAATGCGAAACCTAACACAAAAACGAACACAGATCGTTCATAACACCATATAAAAACAAAAATTGGCATAAATTTTGAAAATATACAAATATTAAATCATATAAACAATAAAAATTAAAGGGCTAGAAGCGTTTTACATTTATAAAAAGTTTGAATCACAATGAATAATAATAATTAAATGGGTGATATAGGCAAAGATTATGCCACGAAATGGATAATTTACATTTTTAAGGATAAGAATTTTCTAATCACGTTCCCTCCTAAATATACACGCGTAGAAAAACGCAACACATTGACGTAACGACTACTCAATGCTTGGCCTGCACCACAGGAGGATGCCAATGACACTTAGACAAAATAGTCCGTTTATTGTAATTGATTACTAACGTGTAAGATTAATAATATTCGGGCATTTAACATTTTAATATACAAATGATAATATATATACCACTCACTCTGGACTCTGTATAAATATTTGGTTTCAAAATTGTAACAAATAAAATTTCCTTACAGATAAATATGGCATTATCTGGTCGGGAGCTCCTGTCTTTTTAATAATTAACTACCTTTAATGTGACAACATTAAAATAAAAGTTTTATAGGTGACTGTTAAAAGTTTTTCCTCGTTTTTATAGTATTATACTTACAAATATTAGTTAACGATTATTTCTTTACGCAGAAATTTCAAAAGAGGAACCATGCTTATTAGAAAAATTGCGATTACATATCTAAATACACTAGATTCATTTATTGTGAAAAATCATGCTTACCAATGTAATAAAAGTACTACAGACGAATGGCACCATGGTTCATACATAATATAATACTATAGTAATAAACAACCACCCTGTCTTTGTAACTTAAAGAGTTTTATCATAACGAATACCATATCATGGATACGATGACGCAAGGATAATTAAATATAAATTATTGCTCTCAAACAAGGTTCAATACAGACGACAGTAGGATTAACGACTACCTTTATGTTATTTTGATCTCTTTGACTGCACTAATAACGCCTGCTGCTGCGTTCACAGAACGGGTGAGGCGGCTGGTGTATGGGTAGGTCGTGTTTCAAGCAGAATCGGAACTAAGGGAGACGTCACGCTACCGAGACCAGCTTCGATCCCGGGAAAACATTGCCGACGAGGGCAATTAAGTACGGCATTACGCGAAGTGCAATTGGCGTCTCTCGATGCAGGCGCACCGCGGATCGATGCCCGCTCTAGTGTGTGGGCGTGGCTGAGGTTAGCCACTCTTGCAAGAGATGCCTGTCGCGGGAATTTTGCTTTATAGGAAAAGGGGAAGGGGCCACTAGGTTTGGCCAGAAGCATCTCAAGGATTCCATTCCACAGCATGACTTGTATGGAAAATCAAATTTCGCAAAACCTCTAAACTCGGCTTGCAGCATTAATGCAGTGTTTTTGTCGATAATATGCAGGGCTGATCCTCGGAAAACTATTTCTACCATATCCTAAATAATTTAGACCACACATTTTCCGTTTTAAAAGTGTTCAGATCGTGTTTCACTGGATGGTACAAGCAGTAAATATTTGAGCTTTGCATGTTAAAAATTTGACAGAACACAAACTTTATTAGTTAGCTGCTAACGATTCAAATATTTAATTATTTGCAATAATGTGTATAAGTAGAAACTATTCAGCAACTCTCTTTTCTACAACTGGCGTAAAAAGTGAATATATATTTTCACATTTATTGTCCTAATTCATTATAGTAATCTCATATTCATGTGGAAAAATAATGTATAAAAACTTTTTGTTGTATTAAAATCGCGCCACAAATATTACATTTATACATTTTCTTATGTGTAATTAAAAGTAATTTAATAGTTCAATAACAACTTTTCAATAGTTGCATAATATATTTATTTGATTTCCTCAGTGTTTAGGAAATTATTTACTAATTGCAAGGATTATTTGTAAATATTATATTGTAATCTATGTAATGTTAATTGTTTCATCGCAGTTAGTTAATTGCGTATTTACTATCAATTATTTGTAAATATTATACAATATTTTGTACAGAGAAAAATATCAGCTCCGGTTTTGAGTTATTCAATTGTAAAACATCAACTTGCTATTAGTTTTGGGGATATATAATGTCCTCGACTCAGGACTGAAGGCATTAATAATAATATTACTAAACACTCGTCTGAATTCAAACGTGAATGTTTAATTACATCTTTCATAAATATGCCCTCTCATAGAGGGGGAAATTTTATGTAATTAGCACTTAGAGATTCTCAGTATACTTCTTGCAGGACATAAATTATTTGGCACAAGAGTGTTATTTTAATAACATCCATCTTAGTTGATACTCCGAGGTGACATTTCTGAATCAATGGGTGAGATTGGATTCCTGATTTAAGATACTGCTAGACCAAGAGGAGCCATTCCTGGAAGCCATCTAATTTCGATCAACACGTTCATCCGATTATACAATTTTGAAGATCTAACTTCGGAGGCTTGGTTTAGAAATAACCATTACTTGGATCTCAGCACATAGAAGAATAGAGGGATATGACCGGGTAGACTTACTAGCAAAAAGGGAAACTCGGCAGCATACAAGAGTTTACAACCTCGCATCTAGTGAGTGGGAGGACTGCAAAGCAGGAATACTGAGGGTACTGGAGGATAGATGTTCTAGATCAATAAAACAGGAGAAACTCGACATATTTCTCAGGGAAACGGAAACCTGCAATAATATCCTTCATCCCACAAAATTTGCGAGACGTCATCGGGTGGTATTAGCTAGGCTTAGATCAATGCACTCTAATCTAAACACTCTTATCTGTTCTTCAGTTAAGCTGTCCCCTATGAATTGTCATCCAAATGATCCCCCACATCGCCTTAGAATGTCCTATCTTCAAAAAGGAAAAGGAAGACACAATAGCCTGATACTCCATCGAAGATTTCTGCTAATCGAAGGTCGCCATAAGGGATCTGCTGAAGGTCATGTAAATAACTGGTTTATATTATGAATCGTAAAGTAAATAATTAAAAAAAATTCTATCATAATCAATGAGAATGTCATTAATAAATAAGTTTTAAAGATGTAATAGGGTAACAGAAGGAGTCGATCATGACCTTAATGGTTCAGGCGACTGAAAATAAAGATTATTAATAAAAAAAGTTATATTAATGTAAACAGAAAAAAATTAACACTTTAATACGTAATCTTATGTGTATGTGTCTTGAAAGGGTTTACGAGTGAATTAAACATAATTAATTATTTAAACGAATTATTTAAAAAGAAAGCAAAGATTATTTTTTCGAACATGTTAAAGTTGAAACAAAGATAACTTTTGTTTAATTCGAAACTCTGTTTTCCTTAAATTGTTTTGGGTTTAACGTGTTAAGTACAATCAAATACAAGCGATTATATGATCGGTTGACAAAGAAAATCAATGAAAAGATTGTATTAACTGGAATATGTGCAAATAAGGAAATTAACTTATATGCTCGTAATCATCGCTTTGAACTAGTAACCAAGCTGTATTTTGATATTATTTTCATAATTCTTTATATTATTGTAAATAATTATTTCTGTCTCTTTTTTTTGTGAGACAATCACATTGTACCGTCTACACCAACTGTTTAACAAAATAATACAGTTTTTTCTCTTTTCCATAGTTTTATGGTGACGCCCGTAACTGTAAGTAATTTAGTTTATGTTTTATTATTAGGATGTGAAATGGACATATAGATATTCCCGTTAATAATTTTAGAATCCAGAATTCATTAAAGGCTTTAACGACTAAGTTAGTATGACTGGTGTTTGATTTAATTATTAAATTAATAATTAAGCAGATAGAACGAGAGATGCCACTAAAGTGATGCATAATTAAGCATAGGATATCGTGCAATTCAGCGCTTCATTCATGCGCTTCTTTCTGATGGCTTCGGAGAGACTTCATGCTTCAGTACGGAGATCTATCAATTTACATCTCGTGGTGGACGAAGACGGTGGTCTGTATTGACAACAACAAACAGTCTCTCTCTCTCTCTCTCTCTCTATATATATATATATATTTATACATATATTGTCGTTTACTAAAGAGACTACAAACAAATATATGTGGTAAACACTACTTCATTAGAAGGAAAAAATGGAAGGAAGTTTACGTTGCATTCTCGCAAAACAATACTGTTTTTTACAATGCTCTGGTCTCCAATAATTAACGAAATAATTGATTAATATTTAATTACATATTTGCAATCTCTACAATACATAAATTATATTTATTCTAGGCTTCATTATTTAACGTTAATTAGTGATTTGGCTTCAATAATCCATTCATAATTTTAATAGTCTGTTTAATTTTATATCAAGATAAATAAAATAGGTTAATAAACAAAATATTAATTACATTTACTATTTAATTTAAATTACTACTTGCTAAGGGTTTATTTTATGGGAAGTGTTTATCACGAGTAATTGTGGGCTACAGTTGGACACAACGTGATAGCGAAAATTTTAGTTAGGTTATACATAGATACGACTGTCATTATACATTCTTAATAAAATTTTATCGTCATGTACTCTGTGCTGCGTATTACGAAGGCGAGGAGGACGCGTTGCTTTCTCTGACGTGTAGGATGTGCCATAGGAAACAGCGGATCGTTGTTCCTTGCGTTGAAGTTGGGTCAGGCGAAAGCGAAAGAGGTCAACTCCGGCGTTGCAAATTGCAAATAATATTGGACAAGTTTTATTTTGAGTGAAAATTGGCGTCTTCTTAGATAGTAATCATAAACTAATTTCTCTTTTCCTTTTCCATTATTTCCCAGTATTATTGTAATATCTGATGACGGCTTTTACTCTTGATTATCTCTGAGTCGCTACCACATACAGAATGACTATACTCATGTACAACCATTGTTGACACTGTCACGTGTAATAATATTCTGTGGTAACGCAATGTTATGTTTATATCGTATCCTCGAATGTTTGTCGAACCACGCAGTCCACTGTCTATTTTTCTACCATTTGATGTTTTTATTTATTTGTCCTTCGGAAGCGACGGATTTCTTAGATTTCGTTAAGGCCTTAGAACTGACCACTTAATTGACGTGTGTCCGCTGTTATCTTTGACACTAGTTCCCAACTTATATGAAATTAAAATAAAATATCGAAACAATATAAATATGCGCTCCACAAATTGCACCCTCTCCATTTCAACAGACCTTTCCAGATATTACCCTCTGTAGCATTTCCTTGAGTATCATTGGTTCAATAAATTATTTACTTTTTATAACCTAGCCCAAAAAGTTGATTAGAATAGTTACAGCGCAGTCGTGGTACATCAAATTATTACGAGAAAATGAATCCACGGAAACAAAATTAAAGAAACATTGTTGCTTATAGAGAACATTTAGTATACTATATATATATTAAGGTATGATATGTTTCATTTGTGAGGTCAGGCAATAAAATCCAGTGCAACGCAGGCCTCTGTCCCAGCCTCAGGATGTATCGAACTTCGATAAGCTGCAGGTCACGCTTGCGAGCTGCGGGACGGCCTTCCCCACGTAAACGTCCCAAGACTGGGAATAATACGAGTCCCGAGAACAGCCTCAGGGAAATCCTGGTGGCATAGGATATCGTGCAATTCAGCGCTTCATTCATGCGCTTCTTTCTGATGGCTCCGGAGGGACTTCATGCTTCTGTACGGAGATCTTTCAATTTACATCTCGTGGTGGACGAAGACGGTGGTCTCTATTGACAACAACAAAGAGTCTCACACTTGACAACATTTACTCCTGCACGTTGAAATTTGACTTATTGATTATTTATTGTGCAAATATATTGCGTTCAGAGTTATGTGGCTGAATGTTATACTTTCTCCTGTGTACACTACAATAATCATTAAAATAAATTTACTTAGATTACTTTAAAACCGTCACAAAGAATATATCTAAACAATTGAATAAGGTTTTCTTACTTCCATTCTAAGAAAGTATAATTGTGAGCTGTAAATATTGAAAAATAGGACTAGCAAAAAACTAAACGTGATTAACGAAATGGTTTGAGTCGGAACAGAAAGAATGGGAAGAAAATATGAGAAAAGGAAACTTACAATTCGATCAGTAAATATACTTCGTTAAGCAAAAACTTATAATTGCCGGAACATTAGCTGTTGCAAAATTCACCGCAAGCTCTGAAAACGAACTGACGTTTCTTTTACTGCTCTAATTGTTGGCTCGTTTCCTTCAATTCTTTACTGGTTGCGTATTTTTCTGCTTAACAATTTCTTTCATCCCTTTTCTTAGCTATATTCTCGCCAATATAATAAGAGAAAAAAATATGTATTGGCTATAGAAACTTTGTAGAAAATCATTAATTTATTATAAATTAAAACATGAGAACTTTAATGAAAAGCTCGTTAATTCAAAAGAAAAATATTCACGAGAATATTGGGTTTCATTGAAAACATTTGTAATTTCTTTTATTATCTTAATTAGATAACCTCACAAACCGTTGAATACACGTTTTACATATTTATAAACAAAACGTAGACATAACACATGAATACAAAGGCTGATATTATATACAGAAAATAGATATGTTTTAGGTTTTAAGCTCCTTTGTCGTGTTCTGAATATCTTGTAAAACATTTATGATATACGTCCGTTTTACTATGTGGAAATAATAATAATAACACTGATAATTAAAAATATATTTATATGAAGTCATTTTAGACTAATGGCAGTGAATTATTTATCATATGACAGAGCTGCACCTCCGGGACAATTTATTTCCCGGTCGCTGCGGTAAATGCGTGCTTGTCAGGAAAGGGAGAGAGGTGCTACTGGTCACGTATTTCTACAAGACGGCAAGAATTTGCGTCCGCCTTAGCGTTAATGAGGGAGGGCGACCATTAGCTACCTAATGGGTAGCTCATTAGCGAGCCGGACGCCATTACATCCCCTGCGACTAATTCTTCAGCGGCACGCGGGCCAGCCGAATGCCCAGGCGACGAGCTTTAATGACTTGTCAAAGGAATTTCCGTTGCATTCCAAGTAATTCTTCGGTATTCGTTTCAACGGTTTTATTTCTTTAAAAGAATTAAACTTAACGTGCTCGTGTTTGAAAATGATCCTTCCTCTACCCAGATGTCTGGTACGCATCCTTGAACTACCATTAAATTGAACACGCAACGAATTTGACGGAACATTACCAAATTCTGGTTCAGCAGATTATATGCGAACACGTAACATACTTCGTCAAAGAAGATAAAATTTGATGGAACATAACAAAATTTGGGTTTCCCAGATTAGCTTGAAATAAAATGTGTACTACATACAATATCTGTGCGTCATAAGTTATTCTACTGAAAACTGTAAAAATTATTAATTGTAGATTTTTAATATTTTTAAATCTAGGTAACGAATTAGTAATAAATTGTATGATCAAAATGAAATTATGTTTTAGAAATCCCTTGCCGATACGTTCTTAAACTTTAAATCTTTTACTAGAAATATATTTTTATTTTCCTCTTTATTTGTTAAAGTATAATTATATTAAGCATACTTGTTCATTTCATTGTCAAATAAGAACAGAACTTATTCCGCTAAAAGACCTCTTTTTATTAATTTTTTGAATGATAGAGGTTTTTTGTGGCGCTTATTCTATTTTATTTTTTAACAACTCACTTTTTAAAACACAATTCTTTACAATTCAACTAAATTAGTATTACTCACAAGATTTCTATGATTCAAGATAAAATAAACTACGTCTCAACATTATGAAATATAGTTTTCGCTGATAGTTTCTCTTAGAATAACTGATATTATTCTTCATACTCAAATATGAAGTCGTTTTAAGATTTCAAATATTATTTACACATTTTTAAATACCCCGGAATACTAAAACAAAACCATTTACCGCTATAAACTCTCCTAAGTATATTCGAATTCTGTAGTTTTACTGTAATATAAAATTGGCTATACAAAAAATAATTTTGTACCTAGATTCGGAAATATACAATGAATTTATTTATATTATTTTGGTACCTAAAATACAGGCATATTAAAAATATATTTGGTCTGCTTGGGATAACACATAAAAACTATCAAGAAATACCTAAATATTAAAGTCTGCAAGTGTATCTTCACTGAAAATGTTGACTCAATAATATTCTGTGTAATCCACGTTGGGAAACTCCCCTTTAATAGCAAGGGATTTGAAAGGGGGAATGCGGAAGGGTAGAGGAAGATAGCCAAGGGTTAACTAGGGCCCCCGGGCTATATTTTAATTTTTCTAATTTATGTACATTTTTACACATGCACAAATTGAAATTATTTTAAAAAAATTCAAAATATATAAATTTTTAGGTACTTGAAGTTATCGTATATATTTATTATTTGTTAACCACAGTAATAATATAGAATAGGCAATACACAAATAATAAGCCAGCCAACATTTGAACGAAATTATATTATTTAAATAAATCATGTCACTGAACATTATTCGTAGTTACTGAAACAAATGGATTTTTTTGGTAATTCAAATAATGAAAACGGCTTATACCATCTTATTACTAAAACGAGATACATCACTTTTAGGTGAATTTCCGGGTAGGATCGTTTAAACTACAGCCCAGGGGCGCTAGTTAACCCTTGCTCTACCTTTCTACATCCCCATTTCAGTCCCATTATTATGCTAAAGAGGGGAGTGACTACTATGTGAATTACCTTCCATATATCATGTCTACACCTTCTTATTCTTATTTTGAAGGCGTAAATATATTATGTATAGATAGTATTTTTGTTAAGAATAAATAACGATAAAACATATTCCGTAAAACAGGCCATATTGTAATATATTTCAGTATTGATATGAGTACCTTAGATTGTATTATACGATTCAGTATTGGGCGAAATTAAATACAATAGCTGTGGGCTTATTGTATATATAGTTTAAGTGGCAGTATGATGTTTTTGACTATTCTGCAGTGTTTTATGAAAATAATATCTGTTTGAAGCAATTCATGTTTTTCAACCTTAGATTTACATTAAATAAATGTTAGTGAAGTAAACTTTTAATCTTAGTCTAGAAATACTTAAGAAAATCTCGTTTATTGCATGTGTGGTTCAGTACGCTGAATTTTCATTAGAAGAATTTTACGTAATTTTAAAGGTGCAGTGAAGTGGCTGACTGAATAAGGCATGTGCTTTGCGGACGAATGCAAATTCCACTTCCAACAGAATGCAGAAAACTGTCAAATATACCGTAAGGTTAATGTATTTCAGTAATAGCTGTTTTCCTTTGAAATTCGCGTATGAAATCGATAATAGTGAACATTTTTTTGATTTAATCATTCACTTATTTGGCAAATGAGTTAATATAACATCATATAAAAGACGTGACACTACGCTCTCTGGAAATATATACTTGTAATTGATGGAAAGAGTAATTTTGAAACTGGAACTATTAAATTCCAGGTAGAATGTGATGTATTCGTTCACGTGAAATGTCTCTTAACTTGGCAACCTCACAAAGTTTAGTGCGATGATATTAAATACCGATACTATGAATTTTATCTACGTTTTATTTTCAGGAGAAACCTAAACCACTCCTGTGCGGGGTCTGATTGAGTGATCCCACGATCACGTTTAAATTGGTATTATTATTAAATGTTCTGCCTACTGGTAGGTCCTTGGACTTCGCCTGTAAATTTCCTTCTCCACGTTACCTGTCCTTAGCTTCTACTTTCATCACCAAATATCTTCTTCTTTTTCCCATCAAGTCGCCTAGCAGATAGTCTTCTTCAAACCACCAACTTCTTCCATGTGTCTTTCGATATTGTCGTGGAATAAACATTTCCCCATCAGGAAGAAAGATCAAGATTTCTTTTCTCATAAAACCTGTAGTAAAAATCTATCTTTTCTCATTTAGTCTTCTAAAAGCCTCTTAATAATTTACCCTATCTGCCTACATTATTTTTCAATTATTCTTCAACACTACATCTCAATACTTTCCTGGTATTTATTCTCCCTCTTTCTTAATGTCCATGTTTCTGGTCCATACAGAGCCCTGCTATAGATGTAGCACATTGCCAGGTTATTACGAAATTCTAGAGGCGATGTACTTTTCAGTAGGGCTCTTTTTTTGCTGAATGCTGTATTTATACGAGACATTATTTACCTCGTCATGTAGCCATAAATCGTTAAAAGACTTCCAAGGTACTTGAACGGACAGACGTTTGGTTTCCCAGAGACATATGTACGGGTTCTGGTTTCTTTCATATTTTTACTGTTTCAACTTTTCTATACTTCCTTCGTGTTACACTAACCTGTTAAACATATTTTTGTCTTCTTTGCTAGCAATACCAAATCATCTGAATATTTAATTGAACTAATTAATATCCCTCCTATTCAGAATTATCCAACTCTTTCCAAGGCTTGGGAAGGCGTGGGAAGGTTGAAAATTATGTGGGACAGTCTGGTCTCACCGTGAACAATATAGTTTTATTAAAAAGGAAGGTTAAAAACTTAGCCTAAGACCACTTCTTTAAAACAAATATTTTATCGCTGCACGGTAGTTGTCTTTGCCCAATTCCACAAAACGTGTGTCGCCTATCACTTAATAAATCTTTAAACAAACAAATGCGTGTTACATCTGTCTACAAGTTTGAACAAAACCGTTATAAGAATATTGACAACGAAATATTCCGTCATTTAGTAGAAATTTACAATCCACGTATGGTATATAAGGTTTGAAATACGATTAGAAATAAATTTATTCATGTATCGATTTATTATTATTATGGTTTTTCTGTTATGATTATTTATGTTATAACTGTTTCTGATACTGATAATAATTGAAACATGAAAGAAGTGAGGCGCCGTACAGGTAAGGAAACTGCACCACTCTGAAGTAACGAGCGTCTCGTTTCCTGGGTCCAATAAGATTTCAACTGTTATCCCTCCTTAAAAATGTGATTATACCTTCCGTTACTATTAGAACTATTTGGGGATATTAGAACTTAAATAATACTACGGATCAAGAAATACAGGAACGAATCATAGCTCAAACACTTACAGGTATTAGGCGTAGGACTATCAGTATATCCGATAAAACCGGATTCATCATCATTCTCGTTCGTTTGAGGAAGCGTAGGATTTGTTTGGAAGTATATGTGTTTGTTCGTAGAATTTTATATTAAAAGTTTGGCGCTGAGAGTGTCTTTCTGGAAAATATTGGACGTTAAGTTTTGGGTTTACACATCCCCATTATATTTCCCTGTTTTTTCGTACTGATTTTGGTTTATAAAATTTACTCGTAATTTAGATGCCAAACAGCGAAGATATCGTCTAATAATGTTATTTTTTAATTTAATGCAGAATTTCTGATGTGTAATTCTTCATATTTTTTTAGGAAATGTAAATAGAGTTTGATTAATAATAAGAGAGATAGCCAAATACAGACAAAATAAATGATAATCAAGTATTAGGCTCTACTTAACACCCGAGGAAAGGGACAAGGGTCCCAGAAACGTCATGTGGTTATTATATTCTCTCTTATTTTGTCTGTATTTGGCTATTTTTCTTATAACTAATTTTCAATCAGTTGTAAATATTTTCATTTCAGAGTCGCAAAGCGTGGCAGTTAAGATATTTGCAGAAACAAAAGTATGAATAATTGATACAAAAGATATAATCATTAAATTAATATAAATTATGGGAAGACAAGAATCATAGGATTTCACATGTGAAATATATTTTACAAAAAATATTTTCTACGCTTGATTAAGTTTCTAGAGTGGTTCTAATAAATTCGTACCTCTGTTCTGTAATAAAAGATATGGTCTGTAATAAAGAACATTAACGTTTTAGTAAATTTAATTTCTGGTCTTGCGAAATCGTATCTAATTTTAAGTCGTGGCTAATAAGAAACCAGACTAAGTTAACAAATGATATACTAAGAACAGTGTCCGTTATATATCGCAATATTGCTGTTTTTATTAAAAGGAATGCCACTGGACCCGTAGACTGTAAGTCCTCTCGGAATGTTTGTAATAAAAGTCTAAAAGAGTCGCCAAATGCCCCTTTTCATCTGTACGGAATCCTTTGATTAAAGAGCAGTGAATAGTTTGTGTAACTAGAGAATATTGTGAGGCATCGTTTTAACGGTCGTGTCTATATTCATCTTACCAACAGGTTTGGGTCGAGCCCAGACGAGGCAATTTCCTGCGGCGCAATCTCTACTAACTGTCTGCTAATTGACGCCTTTCTCTAGCAGCGCGCTTGCCTTTAATTACCCGCCCTCCCTGCCACCCTTCCTGTTCTCTCAAGCCAATCACCTTCTTCATAAAGCTGCGGCTACACTCCACTTTCGAGAGCTACTCCTGTCGCCTACGTTAAACCTTCGTTTAAACTAAAGTCGTATTTATTTCAGGCTTGATGCATATCATACACAAAATAACGTGACGAGTTTTGTGCAAGAAATTGCCTAAAGTTGTTAAAAGTTTCTGGAGCAAGTAACTAGTGTCATGTGACAGTGAAATTTGCTTGCTACGAATCAATGCATTATCAATTGCTTCAGCCTAATGAAAACACGAGTTCGTCTAACCACACGAACCAGAGCCGAGGGAGTGATGCACAACCTGATGCTAACACGAATCGATCCTGAACAGCGTGGCAGCCGGAACAATAATCACAAAACCGCTGGGACAATCAGGGTTGTGAAAATTCTATGTTCTGATTGAATCTCCCGATAAGTGATTGAACAACTGATTCGTGAAAATGTATCCATTATTTAGTTGGATAATTAGAACCACATGGATCAAGCTGAATTACGAAGGACATATACGAATATTTACAGATGTGAATTAATTTGGTTATTCATAAGATGTAGAAAATACTCCAGGAAATTTCAGTATATGAAGGTATGAAAGTACCAAACGGAAAGTGACAATGTTGTTATACATTAATCACAATAAATTAAAAGATTAAAAATTAATTATTGTCTAAATTACACTTCAAATTAGTTTAACTTGTAACATTTATAAGTAATTAGAACTACTGATAATTTTGGAAGTATCAAAATAAAATTTCTAAAAGCATTAAAACAATATCTTGTTCTAGTAAATATCTAATCCGAAAAAAAAGGTTGTGACTTAAGTCATAAATTAATTGTTTTGTTTTGTGTAAGGATGTAAAAGAATTTGTTTGAACTTTGGATTAATTTAGGTAGCTAACTGCTGCTCTCATGTTTAATTAATTTTGAAAATATCATTTCACCTACAAAATCGTGTTATTTCAAGTCAAATATTGCACTTTATTCTTAACACAGATTTCTTTTATTTTTCTTTAACATTTAATTATGTATTTATATTGATGTGGTAAAACTGTATGATATAATAATATTGGTCTGTCACTAGACGTCTTTATTAGTCTTTTCATTTCGAAAAAAATCGTTACATATTAGGAGCTTTCGCGACTATGGCTCCAAAATCATCTGTAATATTAAAGTACTTTAAAAACATTTACAATATCAACACAAATCCAATCATACGAAAATCTTTAACTTGAAATACAGCTGCATGCTTTACCTTATCCTCATTCTGTCAGCGTTATAAAAGTATATATTAACGTTAAAACATATACCAGATTTCTAATAAAATAATTGTCATTATTTAAATCCAATTTTGCTTCAAAAATATTTAAACGTTACGAATTTATATAGATTTAAATAAAGCATTATCATTCTTTAAACCATGTTATACTTAAAAAAAACTTGTTCTTTGCCCATTTTAGGTATGACGATAGTGCAATCGTTATGGAACGTAATTCGTTGTATGGGCTACAGATCGATGTTATCTCAGGTGCTAAGTGAGATAGAGACACTATTTTGATAAGTTTTTATATATTGAAACATTTGTATTTTATTTATAATTGCATTATTAATCTAAAGGCCAAAGCAAAATCGAACACCGCCTCATCCCTACATGCTAAAAAAATAATCATAAAATAGATAATGAAAAAGTCAGGATCCTTCAATTCATACGGGATACACAAAAAAGGAAAATTATGGAAGGCAATTTATATTCATAGAAATTTATAAACGTATGAATAGTACATAAGAAACTGGGGACAATATTATGCAAATATCGTACACACGTGTAAATAAAAAATACAAAAACCTTATCAAAAATAGTCTCAATATTAATTTCTCGTTATACGCGTAATATTAGTACACCTGAAATGTGCAAAGAACACTTTTTTTGAATAATGTGGTTTAAAGAATGAAAATGATTTATATATATGTATACAATATTGTTATTAAAATACTGATATATGTTTGAGGGGAATACATGTTTTTTAACATTGACAAGACCAAGCATACAGCTGCGTATGAATTTAAAGATTTTCGTAGGTATCGGATTTGTTTTAATGTTGTAAATGTTTTTAAAATACTTTTATATTCCGATGATTATGGAACCATAGTTCCGAAAACTCCTAATGTGTAATGGTTTTTGCACAAATAAAAAGAATGTGTTAAAGAAGTTCAGTGACAAGCCAGGATCAATTCTGTTTTAGAAGCGGCTGCTCAAGAAACGCCCTGACGCAATAACCATATTTTGGATTGTAATGCTTACTTGCTAATAATCGGTTTTATAACTTCTCTGCTCGTGACATTTTAGTAGTGAAGAATCTATCAATTTTAATAATATTTTTACATTTTAACGTGGTCGTATATTTCCCATACCATAGAAAGAATTTAATCAAACATATAATTTAACGAATTATATGTAGAAGATGAATAAAAAACGCTATTTTTAGGACAGCAAAAAGTGATATGATTTTTTAAAATTTCTTAATTATCTTAAGACAAGTAAATATAATGTATGCAAGTGGATACTGATGTGTGTGTTCTCATCTGCCAAATAAACTATCTAACTAACTAACTCCTTGGCTCGACAGCCCATGAAGGGCCTTGGCCTACCGAGACGGCTGCCAGTCTTACGTGACACATTCTGGATTTAGGAGTGACACCTGGTCAGAGTGTCGATTCTCCCACAGCCTTAACCCCAGTTTTCTTGACCAGGACGAAAACAAACATCCATGCCCATGCCGGGATTCGGGACCTCTGTGATGCGAGGCAATAACACTGGCCACTACACCACAGCAGGCCGGCAAATAATCTATCATCAACTATGAATTAAAGCAACATGGTCAAGCATATTCGCACCAAAGTTCTAGCGTCCCGTCAACAACAATGCTATCCTTCTAAGGACAATTATTTCAATCGTCGATAGGTAACTATCATTTACAACGTTCTGCGTGATATTAGTATTTAAAATCAAGTCTCATTGCAATATAGGTAAAGCCTGTGGAAGCTGTTCTCAGCTCTAGTAGGCGGAACCTTTTTTTGGAGAAACGGAAGGGGCTGCCTTTGTGGTTGTCTTCTTCTCTATCGGGTTTTTGAATTAAGGAACATCGGCCGTTCTGAGAGGTGTATGTTCCGCGATCGTAGACCTTAGTCATACGGTAAGAGTTGTTCATTATTCCTATTGGAACAGTCGGCCAACTGCCTCCTAAACTGGTCGAGACACGGAAAAGGGAATGCAACGAATCTACAGAAAGCCTCTCCCGCCATCGGAAGGGCGTGGAACAAGTACCAAGTGCCCGACATACATGATGCAGTTTTTCTAGGGTATTCCTTGCATCACTTTTAGGTGAATGCCAGGTAGGATAGTTAAACAATAGCTCGGGGGCCCTAGTTAACCCTTGGCAACCTTGCATCTCCCCTTTCAAATCCTTCCTATGCAATTAAAGGGTAGTTGCGACCACGTGAATTACCCTCATATAGCCTGTCAACCTCAAAAAAACATAATCGCAATATTTTATTCATATTATGCAAGTTACGTGTCATATAAGTAAAGACACACCTGTTGAGCTGGTCTCAGAGACTGGCTCTCGGAGGTGGAACCATACAAGAAATTTGGAGGAGGCTACTCGCAGGAATCCCTTCATCACTCTATGGGTTTGAGTTGATGTTCCCATAAGACGAGACACTTAGGTTCGTTTTGAGAGGTGCATTCTGCGGAATACGTGTATGGGGATAGGATGATAGGAACAGAATTTGCTGCTACGTCACAGTCTACCACGCCAATGGTGTATAATATATAATTTTTATGCTCTATATAATTTCTTCATTACTACGTAACAACGAAAGAAATGTTCATTGCAAGCATAAAATATCAAGTACGAAATGGATCACTACAAAAATTCAATTCTTAGCCATTAATGCAATTATAGACATAAAATAGAGCAACGAAGTGATCCAGTTTTTCAAGGCTGCTTGTTATATTTCATTTACTCCAGAGCACTTACTTTCTTTTATTCCGATTAATTTCGGTTATATGGTGATTAACTGGCAGCAACTCAATTGCAAGTGACGGTATTGCACAACAGACGTGTACTTAAGAAACGTTGTATGAGCAGAATTTCAATTACTACGGAGACAATCAAGCTCTGCGCTCCGGAGTAGGTTTAAATGTACTCTGCAACCTGCTTTTGCCTGAGGAGCGTCTTTATGGCGTCCATTACGAAAAGTTTAACCTCGGCAAGCGCAGAGCACTAATTTAATTGTTAGACCATTGGGCTATAAACACGCGCTACTCGCGCACAACAAACAACAATGCAGCTTCCTTCACAGGTATAGCAAAATTAACAACAGGTAACATGCTTCAGGAGGTACGGAGTTTGCTCAGACGAAAAGAGGGTTGCAGATTATAAAAAAGAAAACTAATTAAGGCAATCTTCTTCTGATTAAAACAGTATCTGCTACCTGAGCCTCCGCGCAGCGCCCCAGAAATATTTTCATAAATTGCTTTGCATATTTTTGCATTTTACATTTAATTACTTTTTTCTGCGTCTAAAAGAATGTGCTGGAGTGGCTCGCTTATTGTGTAATGCTAATAGAACTCCATTGAAGGAAGTATCTCTGGCTTGTTTAAAAACAGCCGCAGAAGCTGGGTCAGATGCTAGAGATGATCGCGTAATTGCTGGAATCCTGTCAGCGCAAGAGGGCATAAATTAGTAATTATACGGTACGTAAGCAGGTGGCTTTCTGAGAACGGGCCAATTAATACAGATGTAATTTGCCGGCTACACCCAGGCTTACGCCTGAGACGTTCAGCAAAGGATCTTTGTTGAAAAGTATGTCTATTATTTACTCATAACGACAATATGTGTAAATGAATATCAGAAAGTGCTTGAACTTGAATAAGACCTTTATTCGGACACAATTTGTTCTCATAGAAAAATTAACCAAAATCAACCGTTGTTTTATATAATTATGTTGGGACCGGAAAACAGATGTATTGTAGTTGATAAAATATTAAAAAATTCTGGATATTACAGAATAAGGAATACAAGAGAAATCTATGAAGATGTAGAAAGTCGATCTGCTTCTGAGCAATGGAATATATTTTACTTTCATTAACGAAGAGTTCATAAAAACTCTGATAACTCGTAGATATTCCGAATTATACCTTGAATCTACAATACAACTTCCGGAAAAATCAATCAATTCTAAACCCATGTACCAGATTTTTAAACTATTTAATATTTCCTTACATTTTTTCTGCAACCGTAGTTGTGATTAAAAAACATTTTTTTAGGGCTATAATGACGAATATATGGTTTTTAAGACATATATTCGCATTGCAAGCACATGTTTGTGTGTCGACCAATATAATTTATTCCTCAGCAAGCTTGTGAATTGAGCTATTTCTGCTATGCAAGTATTTCAGCAACGAAAAAAATAACATTTCGAAAGCCTTATATGCTTATTTCCTCAGTTGAAAATTTCTTTGCTAAATTATATTAACAATTTATTTTTAAGTTTTGGTGATGCAGCAAAAGATAAAAGCTAATCCACTCTGAATTTTTAAAATTTTTTAATGCCAAATCATAAGTTTCTCCTAATTTTATTCTCATACTCAAATGATAAGAAAACAAATTTGGAAATTACTATATATTAAATTTAGATTTTTATGTTTCCATTCTATATGTTTAATTCACTATTTGATTAAATTATTTTATTATCGTTGATCGTAGAAATAACAATAATTATTGGAGCTTTGAAAATTTATTTCGGCAGAAGCTTTCGGCTACAACATACTCAACATTATTAACTGAAATATAAAATTAAACATTATTCTAATTATTAGAATATATATTGAAATATGATTGTTGCGAGGTACGGTCGGGCGCCCTTGGCGAGGGTGACTGCAGTGGTTGTGTTTATGCTGGTGCCGGAAATGCGATGTTATTTTAGGCCGGCCAAGGGGAGAATCGTAAGGGTCAGTTCCAGGCTGGACTCAACCACGGATGGACGTGCTACCACGCCCTGAAGTTGACTTGTGTCTCATGTTCGATTAAATAAAATTATGAAAGATTAAAAAGTTGTTTTGGTGGTTTTATCCCAAAAATTACCTGGCGCCCAAACATGAATAATCAACGAAAAATCGAAAGGAGGGTAGCGGAGCGGCTACAATATATATATATATATATATATATATATATATATATATATATTGTAATAATCACCTTGATAGGGTTTAAATTAAATGAATCAATTAACAAAAAAATTAATTAAAATTTGAATATTAGCCACATGTTGAAGACGTCGAATATATAATAATTAAAAAGGTCGTCTTTAAATCATAGGAATAATTAACAACATTTACTAAGCTTTAAAATAAATTTATTATTGTTGATAAATTTACAATGTACAAGACCTATTTTTCACGACGAATTTCATCCAGTTAAAACAAATACCTTAATTTTCATTTATTAATTCGTGGCATTTTTGAACATACAGTTCTTATATCATTACAATCAAATTCGTCGAATCTCTTGTCTCAGGTCCATAACTGGGTTTGATAATTAGAACAAAATCAATGTATAAACTGACAATTAACAATTCAAAATATAAAAGGTTAACTTAAAACAATATGAAAATAAGTGAAAAGAAAGCTGAACGAAATCAGACTATACCCTTTTAATTATCGTTTACAAAATTTGTATAAAAGTATTGTTACTCACGAAACGTCTGTCTGGTACCAGATCTCTCTCTTGTATCTTTAAAACTACCACACTAAAAAGCCATTTCACTCTTCATTGGAAATTTTTATACACACGATTAAAGTCCTCGTCCTCTGCTATCTGGAACCTCGGATGAGCCTCTCCCTTTGGTCTGCTAGTAGATGCCGGTCCCCTCTATGCGATAATTGTTCAATCAGCGTGAAGCAACCATTTGCTTCACCGTGTGAAATTTATTAAATAAATCTCTCCGTAAAATATTTGCTTGCTTTCATGTAGAAATACAGGATCTCGCCATAAGTACTTTATAACTGCAAACTTTACTGTTTGTTACTTTTACTAGGTGAACTGCAAAGTCGACTTTTAACTGTTTCATATCTCGTACGCCACCATTCATAGCCGATTACAGACTGGCGTTCTCCAAGCGCATACTGAGTTTTCTCCGCGCGGTCTCCATTGTTGAACAAAGGAAAAACCCGCGTTCATTGTCGCCTTTACGCATTCGTACCGCTAACAATTTAATTATATTAAAAACATTTAATGGCCTGTTTAATTGGAATTACAATATATATATATATATATATATATATATATATATACAATTAATCAAGTACTGAAACATACCAGTATGTGTAATCATGTTCACGTTTCAACATGTGAAACAATCGTCCTTTTTATTAAAAAATGAAGAATCTTAATTTGGCACAATTTTATCCCCACGTCTTCATTTATTTCTAAATACTTTAATTCAATCTTAAAAAGCCCAAAAAATATTAGAAATTGTTTTAAAACACTCTAGTTCGCTACTTGCAGGTATAAAGCATCAACCTTTCATTTCTCATGTACTGACAAATCCAATTTAGCGTACTATTCCAGATCCAGTGATCTGTATTCCTTATTTCGGTAATAGCTAGAAACTTATTTCTATTTATCTTCTTATATCCACAATTAATATGGTTTTTGTCTCAACTAATAAAACAACAGATGATATTTTTTAAATTTTCTATGGAAAGAAATTGTATGGAAATAAAATTATTCAACTGTACTCATTTTTCTCCCATTTTCGAAGCCTGCGCACACATGTGTTCAACAAGAGTACAAAATTAATAAGCAGTAAGCATATTTTAATCCGTAAATAGCCAAAAATAATGTGCATCTGACATTTAATACATCAAAGTGAAAACATTATTTCAACTCGATGTGCTTATTCTCTCAATGACGTAGATAAAATGCTGCTAATTAATATTAGTAAACAAAATCTGCGCCTTAAACGTTAATAATATATATCCCACGAAAATAATTAACATAAAATAAAAATTAATACCAGATATTAGTTTCCAGGCAGATAAGAAATAATTACACTGAAAATAAATTAAACATAGCTATTTCTTTGCTTTTTTCTTTAACGGTATTTGAACATACAATTATCATTTTCTGTGTAATTGTTTATCTTATTAAATTTTTGAAAACTATGATCGCATTAATTTTTATTAAATTAATCAGAGGTTTAATGCATATGAATTAACATGTAAAACAAATAAGGATTTTCTCAGTTTTTAACTTAAGATATTGAAAAGAGCTATGCAATTTAATATATTGCAGAAAAAATAATATTTTAAGGAGTGCATGCGTAGCTGTGGAAAGCAGAGATTCATTTGAATTGTAAATAACTTTTCCTTGTGACAGCCACTCAAGTGCCATCGGCATCAGTGCTTGTACTTCGTGAAATAATACGTTTTTCAGTTATTCCTCTACCGAGTTTACATTTCATCTAGAGAAGCCCGTGACGATATTTTTCGTGTTTGTTAGCAGCTGTAAAAATTCAGTCAACATGTACCCCTGGGCTGCTCACTTTAAAACTGCAGCGCCATCAAGTTAGCAGGCAACTCTCTCATAAAAGAGAGTGCATCATTAAAAAGTGCAGACATAACTATCTATTGGACTCTTCAAGCGCTCAAGTAGGCAGGAGGAAGTAGTCACTAATGGAATGCTTGTTTCGTGTGTAATGGGTACTAAATGTTGCATCCCAGGACGGATCTAGTTTTGGAAAGAAATGTGGAGTGAAGCAAACGAAGAAACGTGTATATTAGTTATATTTTTTACGTGGGTAAATAATAATAAGTTATGATACGATTGTTTGATAACAATTTATATATATATTGTAATAATTAGACTATATTACTATGTATAAAAAAACTTTATTACACATTTATAAAAATACATTAAAAATATTATTGGGCGCCAGCAGATATACATATAGTCTGCAAAATAAAATCATCATTAGCTCCGGCTTGGTTATAAAATCCTCCTTCTCTACAGGTATAATGTGGGCGGCTCGGTAGCTATTCAAGAACAGAGCCTATTTCCGCACTGTGTAAAAAAATTCAACTTTTGAAGGCACTTTACAGAAATGGTGATCCTTACTTTAACTTGTGGCGTCAGCCGACTTGCAGTGGATCACTGGTCTTATAGTAAGCAGCACACGATCTCCTTCTTCGGCCTCCCCGCGAAGGACGTCTCTCCAAAAACTTTTGTTGGCTAACGCTCGCCAAATTTTCCACCCTCTCGCCTCTCTAACTCCACTTTCAGTCCTCTATCTGTCGGTCTGCCTGCGTTTGTCCACTTTCACCCGGGGTCGGAGTATATATTCGTACTCCTCCTCCCCCCAAACGATGCAAAAAAAGGGACGCGTACCCGCGGCTTCTTAGAGCCTCTCGGACGCACACGTGCACGTTTAATTTATTCCTTCTCAGGCCCGCGGACACAACGGCGGCCACTTACCGATGTTATTCACTATATATATATATATATATTCATATACATATATATATATATATATTGTAATAAAGTGAAGTTTTCTTCTGGTTTTATTTTGAATGTTTTAATTATTACTTGGTTTTCTTGAGCAAAGGGAGTTAATTTCGAAGAAACGTTTAGGGAATTGTGAACGGTTTTATGCGTTTTAACTCCTTAGTAAATTTTAAGTACAATTAAGTAGTGTCATGGATTTAAAATCATGAATTTATGTGCTAATTTTTTCTTTTATAAGTGTATTCAATACTTTAATTATTTAAATTAATTGTAGAAGAAATTGATTATTAATTTAAGAATATGTAAAAATACGCAGTTTCATAATAATGTGCAAATAATCGACGAAGTTTTGTAATACTGAAAAAAGCAAACTAATAATGGGAGGCAATAATTTATGGAACTGGAAAGTAGATTCTGACTGTCGAGCTAAAAAAGGCACCTCGACCGGTTATAATAGGTGTATGTACCGGGGTCACATACTCTGGGCATACGGTAAGAGTTGTCCGCCATTCCTATTGGAATAGTCGGCCAGTTGCCTCCTAGAAAACCTGAATCAGGTAGGTTGGGCATTGGGTACTTGTCCCACGCCCTTCCGATGGCGGGAGAGGGGCTTCTGTGGGGACGCAGTATCACGATCTCCATGACTCGAGCAGTTTAAGGAGGCAGCTGACCAACTGTTCCAATGGGAATAGAGGACAAGTTTTACCGTTTGCCCTGTGTCTGCGACCCCGGAACATTTACTGTTTTGAGAAATGTTCAGTCTAGGGGTGCGTTTCATCGGAGCATCTCCATGCTTGGACTTTGAAAAATTCAACCTTTTCTGGACTTTGAAATATTTCACATTGTCTGGACTTTGAAGGATTGAAGTATTCATCCGGCCATAGATACAATTCTGTATCCTTCGCAAGTTTTCTTAGTACCAAAGATTGTCAGCAGTGGCATTCAGAGTCGCCAGGACGCCAGTACGAGATTTCGTACGAGCCAGCAAGCAATTCAGGAGGCCGAAGCCTTAGCCAGTGGTCAATCCATGAGACCGACCCCTTGCAGTGGTCCTGCTTTAAGATTGCAGCAGTTAGCTAGTTCTAATAACTGCGAGATCCAGAGACGCCAGTACGCAGGTACGGGAGAAACAGCAGAAAAATTTAAGAGAGCTCCATTTTATCGTATGCCGTGTGAAGCTGTATCACGACGTTGTACTGAGGAAGTACTCAATTTCGGTTTCTAAAAATATTTGCCAAACCTAATTTAAATCCCTGACGAGAAAGTGTATTTTTTCCTACCGATTTAAATCTGAGCTTAACCATAATTATTTTTTTGTTTCTAATTCAAATCATAATTTTGAGTAACCTGAACTTTATATTCAAAAATAATTTAAAGACATTATTTCGGAGACAACAAGTTCCAAGTTTAAAGCTGGTGTTTTTCTTTTATATGTGAAAATAAAAGTGTTTAAGAAGTGGAATAAATACTGGTCGGGGTCAATGATATTGATAGTTTTTCTAACGATGTTGTTTTTGTATAATTTATACCCCTTTAAACATGGGAAGGGAGCAAGCTTGGGGGTGGAGGTGGAGCGGTGAAACCTGAAAATAACGCGAATATAACATAGATTGGAGTCAAATCTGGGTTATAGATGTTACTGAATTTAATTATCACAAACTGGGCAATGCGTATTTCAATCCGTTTCGGGCTTTGGAGGGGAGCACCTTTAAGGATGTGGGTAGAGCGACATCACATAAAATAACGCAAAAATAAGTGATATTACAGTCGAATCCGGGGTTATGGTTGTCAATGAGTTAGATTATGACATTTAACTTGCCGCTTAACTCCCCCAAGCGACAATAGCATGGGAATGGAACACATTTAGGGATAGGGGTCAGGTGCGTTACATAAAAATAACGCAAAAGCAAATTGGAGTAAAATCCGGGGTTATGGATATATGACAACTAGTACATATAATAAATCTCAGTATCTAAATAAACTATATTCTTTAGTGACAAGCATGCATTAGGAATACTAGGTTTCTTCAAATTATTGAAGTTGTTTTGAGATATAGGCATATAAAGATGACAGGGTAGTACAGAGAGTTCTGCGTGCTTAACAGTGGTCCTTGGACCAATTTACTGTTCTACCTTACTTCAATAATTCAATTTACTAAGTGTTTGAGCTGAACTTAAGATTAAGCATTCTAGTTCAAGAAATTAAATGTTGTTTGTGGCAACAACGCAAACGATTTAAAATTTAGAGGCTGTCATCACCTTAATTCATTAGGCAGATATAATTTTATTCGACTAAGAAAAAGTATAATTACTAAAGAGAATTTTTTTATTGAAACTACTCACCTATTGTAGTAATGAGTGTTAGAGAGTATAGAAATGATGACGAGAAGGACCAGCGATGGTGGTGAGCATTGTAGAAGACTGCACTGCCTCCGCCGTTGGCCCCTGGACCGGAGCGCATCACAGCCCCGCCCCCGGCATTGCCTCTCAGGTTCCTGACGAGCGTATCCTGAAACTTGAGCACTTCCTGGGCAGCCAACCGCGTCCAGTTGTCCTTGTAGAGGATGTTAAGGTCCTCAGTGATACTCCAGAGTTTCTCGACCGTCCGTGAGCGGATATCCTCCCCTAGGACACCGCCCCCGGCCACCGTCCCCACCCCCGCTGCTTTGCCTCCATTATGCGCGTGGGTGCTAGAGCCGACGCCTGCCGTCAGTCCGCCTTCCAACGCCATGAACGTGAAGGCGCCCAGCAACGTGTAGCCCAGCACGAGGAGGCAGATGCCCAGGCTCGTGAACACTGACGACGCTGTGGAGGCGGCGCTAGCAGCGGAGCTTGGCGCTGGGCACGGGATGCAGCAGCAGCACCACGACACGACTCGGCGCTTGCTTCTCCCGCCCCTCGTCGATGCGCCGCCTCCATTGCCGCAGCAGCCCTTGCCGCCCCCGCCCCGGCGCAGGGAGCAGCAGCTCGACGACGGCGAGGACGGTGGAGACGGCGTTTGCTGCTGCTTGTAATAGTGACGGTGGGGCGGGTGGCGGTAGTCGCGATGGTAGGACGAAGGGGAGCCCGGACCGCCCCCGCGCCCGTCAGCCAGCATGACGACAGTGCTGCTGCCCCCGGCTCACCGCTCTCCTGTAACAACAACAAAAATATGAACGACAAGACGAAACAAATTGACATTGAACAAGTACATTAATATTACTAAATGTCGTTAAAAGGAAATTATCACAAACTTTAAATTGAAGCGCGGGTAAATGTCCCGTCACGTATCAACTAAATTTACCACGTTTACATTTGCCTAAATTGTTCGTTTAATTAGACAAACAAAACCTAAATTCTCACTCTTATATATATATATATATATATATTAATACAATGCTGGGAGATTTATTTTATATGAAAAATATTACAATTTTATTGGATTTAAATTAAATTTATTTTCTTAGTACCAAAGATTGTCAGCAGTGGCATTCAGAGTCGCCAGGACGCCAGTACGAGATTTCGTACGAGCCAGCAAGCAATTCAGTAGGCCGAACCCTAGCCAGTGGTCAATCCATGAAACCGACCCCTTGCACTCTTAACTTATTTTAGATAATTTACTTTAATTTTATTAAATATGGCAATAAAGTTCTGAACGTTAAATCTCAGGGCGATGTTATGAGACTCTGAAAATAAACCAAAATAAAAAGAGGCGTTTTTGAGGGCATATACGTGCGGCAGAAATTTCAATTATTTACTTCGCAGATAGAAACACACCTGTTCATCTTTTGCAGTCGGCTTCCACAGGCTAACCGAAAAATATTCACTGGAATTTATGGCAGCTTCCTCTATTACACTTTCTCATCGGCGTAACAATTCTTAGCATTTGGAGGGCAGATACTTCTTCCGTCGATTGGGTCTTTTTTTTGTTCTCCAATTTTGACTCCTATACTATAACCCTTTCCAGATTTCTTCGTTGTCCGGGTTATAGATAAGAACTGTCATCTTCAATATGTAGGTTTGAACTGTTACATTTTTTCTCCAACATTTTCTCCCTTCCCACACTTCCTCGTTCTCTGGGCTATAGTCGTCTCCAAGATGTAGATTTAAACTGTACTGTTTCCTTGCTTGTTCACCTACGAGCTCTACTCTCTTTCTAGATGGTGGAAACCTCTTCATTCTTTGATCTCAGCCAACCTGCGTCAATTTTACTCTTTCGCAGGCTTATTCTCGCCTGTTGGAAGGGTGGATCTTCGGGTATTTTGCTCAGCTCAATACCCGTGAGACAGGGTTCTTCCATACTACGCCACCAATGTCGGAAGGCATGGTGCCTCCTCGACACCCCGTCACCGTGGCGCCAAACTTTATGGCCGTAATTTCCAGCAAGCTACAGCTCGGCTCTGGGTACACATGCGTTTTTACTCAAATATTAAAAAATGATCTTGAATTAATTTTTGGGGTGTTCTTTTGCGCTACAATATACCTGTATATATGAAGGAATATAGATTCGATTTCAATTTTTACTAATGGAACAAATATTTATTTCTTAATTGGATATTCCTTTTCCTTTTATACTTTTGGAAAGCGTAACATTGGCGAATTCATCTATATATAATTTAAATACGTTAACATCAGTTCGCGTGTAATATATTCCATCGAATAAGATGATTCTGCATTCTAGTGTTCTAGGCTACAAACGTTTGTGTTACACTTAGTTGAATTCAACATGTGACCACCCGTTTAATCTCTCCTTTTGGAAAAATCACTGATATGGTTAGAACAAAAATTTGGTTCATATTATAATTTTGAAAATTAATTATTACTGGTATATATTGTGATTTTAAACCCCATCATTATTAAAAAAAATGGGAGTCACTAAACAGAACATCTTTTCGAGTAAAATTGCTCCACACGGATTTTTAAGAATGTTAACGTGATGAACAGTAACTCCAAACCAACAAATTTTATCTCTCAGAAACATTAAGAAGTAATCGTAACGATTTAATTAAACTTATAAAACACATTTTGCCGTAGAAAGGCGGATTTTCGAGGTGAATAGTTTGTGTTAAGTATTTAAGGAAGTGTAGTTATACGACATTAAAACATTGCACGACACCGAAGTTTTAGTTTATGGTCGAAATCTAGACACCAAGAGTTAAACAACATCAAATAGCCTTTGCTGCTGCTTTGATCAAAGGAACAATCGGCCCACTAGAGGGTGGTGGAAAAGCAGAATTAATGAGCAACGTAGACGTAGCTATTACGAAGAACGGCATAGAGATAACAAGCTGCCTGTCTCATGTTCTGTTTCGACGTTCTTAATGTGAACAAAGGTTCTCTATCACACGCTGTAAGACTTACTCTACTTACATGCTTTAAAATTCTCACATAAAAACTAATAATATCATACTAAGTAATATTTTTTTTGTTGAAAAACACTTGAGTGACATTAAATAATTGATCAAATGAAGTTAATCAGAGGAGTG
The DNA here is from genome assembly GCA_037074705.1 of Zhengitettix transpicula. NCBI lineage: Eukaryota > Metazoa > Arthropoda > Insecta > Orthoptera > Tetrigidae > Zhengitettix > Zhengitettix transpicula. The sequence goes on from CM073591.1 coordinate 164,556,188, forward strand.
TTGCATTATTTGGGTGGCAGTTACATGGATTTTTTTGTTGCTAATTTGGTGTTTTAATTTGACAATATATTGTAATAAACACAATATGTCGAAAGAATGAAATAAATTAAAAAGTAAAGAAATTAACTTTGATTGACAATTAAAAGAGAACGAAATATGACTTTATCCTTTAATTTGCGTTTCCAATATTATTCAAAATTAGGTTACTTACGGGCCGTCGGTCTGCTACCAGAACAATCAATTTTACCTCGATCTGACACTTTTACACTCTTTAATTATTTAATATCAGGCGTTGTTTTTCACTGATTCTACACTTCACTTTAAAATTTGGCAAGATTGGCTGTATTCCGTTGATTGCTCCTCTTTACAATAATTTACCAATGTTATTCCGCAACAATTCCTCCACGAAGATTGTACAAAGTTCTATTTTGACGAAACTGATATTACAATATTCACGTTGCAATGTCTCGGTGAATGTTTTACTCGGCTCAATTTTATAAAGACCGTTCTCTGCAACTTTTTCACCGTCGGCCGATTCTATTCTCCAATGATTCTCAAACTTTATTATACTATGCTCGACGATGTCTGACCTCTGTACAATCCAGACCACAACGACCAACTGACTATGCATTAGCGCGCGTAAACGCCATTCCGCGCTCTCAATAATAGGAACAGAGCTCACCACTCATTGCCGCTCGGATCGCTATCGCTATAATACAAACTCTTCGCTAAACAATTCAAATTTATTTGAAAACAATTAATTGATTAATTAATTGGCATTACAATATTTTAAGATAAAGGGAGGCCTCAGTGACAAGTATCGGTTGAGTTCAATGTTTCGTGGGGGAAAAAACTTTGTTTATATTCAGGAATAGGGTTTTACGAGTGAAGACATGAAAGTCAGAACACTATTTTATATGAGTGCCTCCTAGAGCGTCTTCTTTAGCCTTTACGAAACGTTATTACCGTATTAAGCATTAACCACAAACACTATTAATGAGAAACATTCTTTTGGACGTAAAAAAGTTTTTAATATTTTGTTGTCGAGAATAAAGTGATGGAAATTTAAAAGCAAAGACTTAACATACTTGGCTCACATTACAATTTTTCTTATGGTACAGTTGCGTGATAGTAATTAAACTTGAGTTTCCGTTATGAGTGTGAGCGTTGTGTAAAAATTGCTGAAATCGGTTTTCAAACATTCGTAAAATACGTATGAAATATTTATCTCTGACAGCTATACGAGAGAATTGGGATTTAAAAGATCTGTATCATCGTTTTCAACGGTACAGAAGTGTTCAGCGTAATTAAAACGTCGCCAAATATCCATTTTGGGTGTTGAACGTTTAGGTCGCACAGACCACTACAACTGAGGAAAAAAGTCTCAAATCCTAAATGCAGTATTGAAAGATTGACGATTGAAGATATGATAGATTGTTGAGATTTCAAATATATCGATCATATTTTACATTTAACATGAACATTAGAGTGTGAAAATCCACGATGAACATTTCTCTAAAGTGTTTGGATCTTTTGCAACAGAATTCAGCGGTGTTTTGCTCAAATGGTGAATTATTAATATAATCCAGAAAGCAACAAAACAGTGGATAGAAGCGGTGGGAAATACACCGACATAGTCGAAAACTATTACATCAGGGGAAAACCTATGACCACTAATATTTGGGAAGGTTATGACATTCTTTCATAGACTAACAGCATGAAGGGAAACAAAGTACCGAAGAATATTTCGCAGAATTATTCCAACAACTGAAGCAAGCCATTGAAACTAGCTCACATTTTATATTCAATTATTGCTGCAGAACTCCACGATTTGCAAATTAAAATTACTCACACATCCACCATATTCGCATAGAAATTTTTTTTTCTATTCTAAAATGGCTTTCTGGATAAAGGATTGTTTCGATTGAAGAAAAAGTATTATTTTATGGAAAACTTTTGAAGTAACACGCTACATGAGGTGGTAACTCCCTTTAATAGGAACGAATATGATAGGGAGATGCGGAAGGGTAGAGAAAGGTAGTCAGAATTCGTCTGAAAGTGATTGAGGACAAATGCTAGAAAACCTGCATCAGGAAGGTCGGGCGCTTGCTACTTTTCCCATGGAGGGACAAGAGTTATCTGCGGGGCCGTGCCCCGGCGAGTTTAGGAGGCAGCTGGCCGACAGTTCCAATGAGAATACTAAACAACTCTTATAGTTTACCAATGTCTGCGACCTCGGAACATACACATCTCAAAACCCTTGATCAAAAGTAGATAGATAGAGAGAAAAGCATCCCCACAGGTAGCCCTCTCTGACACTCCTTAAAGGTTCTGCCTGCGAGTGCTAAGAACCGCTCCCACAGGGTTAAGCGTTCGATATTTTACTGAGTTTTTTTTTGGGTATAGAGAGGCTATGTATAGGGTAATCCACATATTGGCAACTCCCCTCTTATAGCATAGGAAAGGGATTTGAAAGGGGGGATGCGGAAGGGTGCAGGAAGGTAGCCAAAGGTAACTAGGGACCCCGGGATATGGTTTAAGGATCCTACCTGGCATTCGCCTAAAAGAAATGCAGGACAAACCCTAGAAAACCCTGCATCAGGTAGGTCCGGCATTTGGTACTTGTCCCACGCCCTTCCGATGGCGGGAGAGGGGTTTGCTGTTGGGTCGCAGCTTTCCCTTCGCCATGCCTTGGCCAGTTTAGGAGGCAGCTGACCGACTATTCCAATAGGAATAGCGGATAACTCTTACCGTAAGCCCAAGGTCTGCGACCCCGGAACATACACCTGCGTGTATTTCTAAAAAAGGAAACTACATCTTAAAATATAAATTTGGTGAGAAATTCGTAAGAAATCATTTTATTTTACAGATCTGTCTTTTATGACGCCCCTTAAACAAATAAAAGTGCCGAAAATACGAGACAATTTTTATCCGATATTTTGCATTGAAGTATAGTATAGAATTAGATCATATATAATTATACAAAAATTTCATTTACCGTGCCACTTTGAAAAAAATCATTTTTCACGTTTTAATTTTGGAAGAAAGGGGATCACATAGGCCGATAGTTCGGCTTTTGACAAGACCAACGTATTTGCTGTACGTGCACGAACTTTGTTTTTTGCATTTCTCAGTGACGTGCACATCTGTGTCTTCTGCAGGTAAACTTTCACAGGAAACTTCTAGAACTCCTGTAGCCCCCTTTGAGCTGCTCGGGGGAAGATCACTTCCCACCTACTGCATCATTCTCAGGATGAACATGTATCGTTCCATAATCAAAATAAGTAAATCTGACTCTCGTATTTTTTAAAATTATCACATTAGTTTGAATAATATATTCTGATTAAATATCCCGTTTTAATCAAGCGACGAAAATCAAATGCTCGTAAAATTTTCGCGGGAAGTGTTTCTTAAATTAAAAATATTATCGTTTATTAGAAAAAATAATATTAATAGTGTTTGAACTGTATAGTGTAATGTGAATGAATAGAGGTATTAAATAATATAGAAAAAAATGAAATATTTTGATGGTAACTAATTTAAGATGATCCTTTTGTTTCTACTCATAATTTTGCTACCAGAAATCAACGTGTTATTTGCTATTCATTACTGCTTTCATCGAAGATTAGTTTCGTGTGAAAAATAGATGTTGTAATTATATTATCCAATTGCCTCAGTTTTCAAATATATCGTATATTATATAATTCAGTGGCAGTTAATACAGAGAACCATACTAATTACTTTGACAAATCTAAATATTATATTCTTCTAGTGGTCCTGGACGAGGTTACACTTGTACGCCCCCCCCCCCCCCCCGGCTGTTGTAAACCTTAAGAACGACTAGTTCTTATTAGATATGTTTTCAGTTGGAAGCTATATGGACAGCCGATATTAAAAGACCTAAAGTTTGATGCAAATGAATAGCCCACAATAATCTTAATGGAAGATTATCATTCGTTAAATGTTCCATTGGAAACCTACACGTAGTTTTCCTTTCAAATTTGAATGATATTTGAAGACAAACATTTTAGATTTATTCCTTGTAACTATAAGTTAAATTAAAATTTGTGATTTGCTTTATATAATAAATATTGTGGTTTAATATTATAATTATTTAGTGGTATTAAGAATTCCTATATTCTATTCGTAGAGTAGTTGATCAGCTGGTATTGACGCAACAAGATTGTTTTTTTTTTATGTTCATGTGAAACCAATAAATGTCAGAGACAACTGTTTCTATGACTTTCTGTATGTTACAAGATATGACGTAAAAATAAAACCATATTCTCGAAAGTCATCTTTTCATAATTTTCCAGATATATATTTATATGTATAAATATACAATAAGTTTTGAATAAATGAGATAAGTAGAATTGTCAATAAGGCAGAAAAAAAGTATAATCTATATTACAAACACAAAAAACAATGTTTCGTCCCGTCTTTGGGATTTTACCAGGTTTCAAATTTACAAAAATTCTAAAAGTACATCTTCTTGTCAAACTCGGATTATCTGTACTTGGATAAACATATATATTTTGTTGTATTCGTTATACTATCCTAAAGAGTACACAATTTAAAGTATTTTTGTTTCAAGAAAATGTTAAAAAATAAAAAATTGAAACGTGTTACGTGAAGCCAAGAAATGACAGGCCATTATTATATTACAAAAGACGATGTAAAACAAAAAAATCAAAATAACTGTGTTAAATTTTTCTGACTAATAAGAATTTTTTATTTATTTACTTACAATATATTTAATTGAGAACCAATGGTCATGATTATTAATAATTATTCACAACTTATTAGAATTAAATTTATGTATTAAACTTAAATACATCGTAATTTTAAATTAAGTTTTGTAAGCTCACTTTGTGCTGAATGTTGTTGTATAAATAATTTTGAGTGTCACAGCTGTTATAATTAATATTGAAGATAGTTTTTCGCTCCTTCCAGCAGAGATTGTAGGGTGTTCCTATACTTGTACCCTAATCACACCAGCGTTGTTTACTCTACGGCTATCGATTGCTCCGTCTGTTGTACTGCTCCAGGGAGAGGAAGTGTCGTTCTGGAACCGGAGATAAACGCAGCTTCTCTCGTGTGAGAACGGTTGGTAGTTGCTGATAATCCCTTCCTACTTCCACGAGGCTTGAATACTTACGAGCGGAAAACCGTAAATAGCAAATTGGAAGACCATTTTTAAGATGGTGTCTTTCTTTTGCGTCACTTTCGTCGGCTATAACGTGGGGCGTGTTATTAAAATACATGACTTTTCTACCAAAACTTTAAATAAAATAATCCTTCAATTGAGGAACAAATGATAAATTCTAAAAGTACAATTATATATGATTATAATTTATAGTGTTACATACAAAATTTTAAGCTGACAAGAATTTCTAACGTGCGGATTACAAACACATTGCGTTTTGCATTTTTAAAATTTATTCTTTTGTAAGATTTTGTATCTCAATTAATACGTTTAGATAATTGTAACATCCATACACATGAAGGGGTCGCAATCAGAGACGAAACGTAATGTTTAAAATTTCAATATTAAAATTGTTTTGGCTAAAAGACTGCTATTTTTATTATTTAATTTTAATATGAAGTCAGATAGTTCTAATAGTTACAAAATAATTATTCGTTGTTTAACGGTTCACTGGAACAATCTGAAATATCAGCAGAGAGCGTAATAATAGTGACACCTGGGTTTATTAAAATAAAACAGAAAAGTGTATTAACATGTTAATTCCCGTTTTACTGAAAAACAGTTAAAACGCAAAAAGGTGTAGTAAAAATATGATTACTTTTATATCGCTTACCGTATTGATCAGAATTTGAAATGTGTGTGAATAAAGTTTGGTACTTTTTGGGTACGTAACGTTTCACGTTAAGAGAAAAATGAATAAAAATTAAATAGCGATATGTAAAAGAATACCTTTAGATACGCGAGAAGTAAGTAAAAAATAAAAATAAAATGGGAAACTTCGATCATAAGGAAGCTTGTGTTCCATAATTAGGATAACCAGAATTTTAACGGTGCGACTCAATTACTGTAATAGGCGTGAATCTATTTGGTAGTTGACAACTATATGAAGTACAGAGAATGAATATTTTCCAGCAGAATATCACATACAAACATCGTTGTATAGAGTTTTAGTTAGTAATTGAGAAGTATAAATATCCTTTTTTAATTTTCTATCTCCTCTGTACGCGCTCAGATCTTTGTCTAAGAACATACAATAAACATTTTGTTTATAAATAGTCACGTAAATCTCCAGTGTAAAGATGATTCTCATTTAAAATTTTGAAATATATTATATTTGATATGTTTATACATTATATGCTGAATTATAGCTATCATAATCATTTCAGAACGTAATCATCATTACTTATAAACTGACGAACAATTTTTCTCCAGCGTTTCCACATTGTGCTGCTTTCATAAAGTTAGTCCCTGTCGTCCTCTTAATGCCATATCAAATGGCCGTCCATTTGTTCTCTTATGATCTCTTTGCCAATAGGACATCTACTCTCCTGGCAATGTGTTTGAGAATACCACCACGTTCGTAGTTTTCATACCTTCATACAGTCATCTTGAACTATTTTGACTTCTTGCATTTTGAAAACATTCTTTCCATTTATTATTAAAAATTGTGATACGTTTCTATATATACTACAAGTTGAGTTGTAAAAGTATATTCCATTAGAATAGTATAAAATTATTTTTCAAATAAGCTTTGTTCAAGCATTATTCTGATAATGACCTGTGATATCAAAAATATCTTTGTTAATAATATTAGAACAATTTTAATGTAAATATTCGTTGCACATTTCCTTTGTGAACTTCAAGATATACTTTAGTCCTCGTAATGAGCCCTTATATATAATTTATTTTATTTCAATGACCGTGTATAACAGTTATTGATGTTAAGTGTAAGTATGAATGTTGAATGATGTTGATGCATGAAAGAGGATCAGGAATCAAGAAACATTGTTTTTCAGCCGTCAGCCTGTGGAGTAGGGGTCAGCGTGACTGCCTCTCATCATGTTTGCGCATGGATGTTTGTGTGCGTGAGAGAAACTACCGTCAAATCAGTCGCTAATAACCTGAGCTGTTGACGCGACTCTAAATAATTAAATAATTTTTTTTTTCAGCTAACGGGGTTTAAGATCGGGCTTCGTTTGACTGCATGAAGAAAGCGACGGTTTGGTGTTGATGGTTTTAAGAAGCAATTACAGTCGCTAAAAGGCTGGTATTATGCATAATATTATGTTTTAGCGTCTGTAACTATTCTGAGGTTACTACTAGAGTTCTCTGACCTATTCAGATGTGTCTTGATATATGAGGTTGCATAAGATAATTGAGGACATGTCAGATCAGATTGGCTGCAAACTTAAGTTGTAGAACTCAACGTTGGTTGAGGGGAAATTCAATATGAGTTGCCACTTTTGCGAAGGGAGGACCGAGTACAATTAATATTTACCTCGGCGAAGCCGAAACACTCGTTTTCACGGCGCCGACGCTGAGTGACACCGAGTAACCACTGGCGAGCGGATCTGTTTACCTATCTACTAATTGTTTTCTACCGAGAACGCAACTTTCACCATCACCACTAGGACCAGCGCTCCGCGTCGCCAGCCGCCTAATGCAAAGTGTGGCCTTTACTACTCCATGTGCCAGCTATAAATTTCGTAGAATGATTTTAGGTATAATCACCCAAAGGCACCCTTAGAGCCGAAATTAGGACATGTTTCTTGCTCCTAGAAGGCTAAATAACAAGGGTTATTTCAATAATTATTTCATTATTATTAATTTATACTAATAAAAGCGTTTCATATTCAAATATTACTTTCTATAATCTTGAAATGTTAAAAGAAGCGAGTATTATAATATTTTAATGGATAATTGATTACCTAAACTTAATAAAAATTCAATATCTCAAATTATGAAATTAAAGCAAAACAACCCTGACCGTTACACGAAGTCAGTTAACTCCTACTTTCGGTTCCTTTCTAATTTTACTAATTCCAGAAGATTGAGGAATGTCTTCTCATTTTCAAATAGTAGGTGACTAGGCCTATTGAATTATTTTCTTTTCTTCGAGTAAATTTAAGAAACAATTTCAATTCAAGCATGGATAGAAGAAAATCCTAATATTACCATTAAAGAAATGAGAATAAGAATCCATGAAAAGTTAGGATTAAATATCAGTAAATCTACAGTACACCGCCGTATGCAAAAGATGAAATTCTCATATATTACACCTAGACCAGTTAATAATGAACAAGATAAACGTAAACAAGAAAAATTCAAAGAAAATCTCAGTGGAGGTAATACCAAATGTCCAGAAAAAGAGCTTTTTTTCTTTGATGAATCATTTCAAGTGTTCCTGCCAATAATTTATGTGACATAGAATTACCTTGCCAAACGTCACTATTCACCTCGTCACCGTCTTGTAGTTGTTTCCTTATATATATTATTCTTAATAAAAATTATATGCAAATATTTTAGATTTATTGTGACGGAATGGCTGTGGAAGTCATGGAGTGGAATGGGATTACGCATTATCGGTGAGTGTAATTACTAGATGCCTTCTATTGTCCAATATCCAATTTGTCACTTCTCTAATTACTTGAATTGTTTGATATCGAAAACTAACAGGCGTGCAAAGACAAACAGAGTGAAAATTTGTTATATAGTTTGTTAGGTTTATTATTCACTGAACGTGAAGAGTACATCTGTTGTAAAAAATAATTTGGACAGGGGCTTTGTTTAGAAAATAGAACTTGATGTATTGTGTGATAGGAAATGATTATTTTGAATTACATTTGTTTCATCTTCTTCTTTCTTAGAAAAAAAACTGAATATATGTGAGTGTATGTTCCGCATAAAAATCTAAACGCATAGAGCAATTTCGACCAAATTTTTACACATGTTCCGTTATAACCGAAAACAAACATTTTTTTTAGGTAAGGCACTACTAAAACCCTTAGTTGGTGGGGGCTGAAAATTTTCAAACGTTCTAAAACGACCGATATTTGATTTAAAGAATAGTTTTCTTGAACAATGAAAATTAATATTGTTTCTCTCGATGTTGTTTGTGCATTATTTCAATCCCTTTCGACATGCGAGGGATCGGGGAGGAGGGATGCTACATAAAACGCGAAAACAACAGAGATTGGTGTCGAATCGGCGGTTATGAGTTTTTCTGAGTGTAATTATAATATTAAACTTCAGGGTTACGTTGTAGCTTATCCCCTTCGAGTGGGGGATGGAAGAGGACAGCACTGTTCCACATAAATCTTAAACGCGTGCAGAAAATTTTACCAAATTTTCCACACTTTTTCCTTAATCTCCGGGAACAAACATCGAATTAAACACCCCTACAACCGTTTGGTGATGGTGGAAGGGGTAAAATTTTAAAGAAATTCCACATCGGTAATTATTAGCGTCGAATGAAACATTTTCAGGAACGTTAAATTTGGTACTTTAATTCTAAATTCTGTTCATTCCTAATTTCAACCTGTAATGATAATGTAAGGGAGCATCCATAGGATTGGGGGTGGCAGAGGAATACATAAAAATAATCCAAAAACGACCGAGAATGGTGTTAATTCCGGGATTATGGATACGCTGAGTTTTATTCTGACTTTCAACATGACGGTTAAGTTTTACTTCATCCCATAGGTGCTGGAGTCGGGGAGGAAGGGTTGGAAGGCCGTTACATAATTATGATTCGAAGGCAAGCGAGATAGGTGTTCGAGTCCTCGGTTAATGCAGGCATTCAGTTTAATTCTGACATTCAACAAGCCGGTAAGTTGGACAAGGGTGAGACAAATTTCCGCGTACAATAATAAACGCGTGTTAGTTAATCATTCGGTCCGCTAAAATTATTATATGAAGAAGAAACCAGAGCTCCACCTATCCCTTTGGAACAGTTAAAGACTCTTATACTAAATGCTACGGACTCAAAGAACCCAAGAACCATTATTAGAGATTACCAAATATTCTCTACATCATTCATAAATGTATGAAAAAAATAAACGCGTGAAGCAAATACTTATAAGTTTTATACACATGTTACTTACGATCCGGGAAAAAATTCAGGATGTGTAAAACACGTATAAGTAAGGGGGTGTCGAGCATTTTTCACTCTCTTAGGGCAACAGGATTATTTTTGATTCTCCTAAAGAATGGGCAGTATTTTTGAATCCATAAAAGTTCCGGAAATAATTAAAGGGCCGGGCTTAATTTTACACTTTCAAGGAAACTTTGACTCACTTAGGGTAAGGAGGTAATTTATGACTCTTAAGTTTTGACTGTAATAGCTGGAGTATTTTTGCCTCTCTTAGGGTACACCGACTTTTTATATTAGGTACTGAAATATTTTTGACACTCTCAAGGTAGCTGAATAAATTTTTAATCTCGATGTGTCCAGGGAGAATAATTTACTCTTTTAAACTGCTGAGAAATTTTTTTAATCTCATATAATGCCCAGTTTATTTTGAACTATTTTAACGTTCCGGAATTATTTTTACTCTCTCTATATACCAGAAATATTTTTTAATATTTTTTGTTTCCGGAAATATTGCGTCTTAGTGTACCAGTAGTATTTCTGATTCTCATAGGTACTGAGAGTAATTTTAATTATCTTAACATACTGGGAGTATTTTAGATTCGCTTAAAGTACCGAAGTAATTTAGCCTACTGCATTATTCTACAGTTACGTAACGTATCGGAAGTACTTTTGAGACTTTTAAGTTATCGAGAGTATTTTTTATTCTCTTCGGGTGCTTAGCTTCCTTACGTTTTCTGGAGAAATTATTAATCTTTTTATTTTTGACAGTATATGACTACCAAAGAAATGTTGACCCTTAGTGACCCGGGAGTATAAATTATTCTTTTAAGGTACGCAGAAAATTTTTGACTGTTAATATACTGAGAATATTTTACAATTTCATATGTTACCTTGATAATTTTTGGCTCTTAAAACGTTCCGGAAGCATCTTTAATTTTCATGAGGTACCAGGTATATATTTGGTAATTTGGTTACTTCGAATATTTTTCTCGCTTTTGGGTTCCGAGAGTATTATTGAATCTCTTAAGGTAAAGGAAATATTTTTGGCTGTCTCGTGGTACCTGGTACGCAGTCTAACTCTATTATGGCGCGGGGAGTGTTTGAGGCACTTTCAGAGTACAGGTATTTTTGTCTGTCTCAAGACGTCTTCATACCCGCTATGATTAAATTAACATTCCGTCGGCGTGGGTAGAGGGTGTGAAATGTAAATGATCCAAAAGGGACGCTCTAAATGCCGGCTAAATCACGTGTTGACCAAGATATTAACTTCGGATTAAATGCTTTTCGGGGCTTATATAAATAAATACCCGGGCAACACCGCTAGAATGTAATAAAATTGGACTGTTTTTCGTCTGAAATAATTTAATAAATAATTAGAAAAAATGAGACCATAAATACAATTAAAGTAATGAAAATTATATTAACTTACGATTCGACCTTAATATAGATCTTCATAAAAAAATTACATTGTCAAATATTTTAGGTTTAAAGTTTCCTTTTGTTTGACAAATACCATCACTGTGGTCCAATCGTACCGGGTATGAATATTTTCATTAATTTAATTACATTTCCCTATATATCCTTTTAAGTGTTACATTAGTCTTCTACTTCCATTAATTGTTACATTATTCTTCTACTGTGAGGATTTTGTCTAAAAGCTTTGGAGCAGTTATTCAGGGAGATGGTATAACTTTGGGAGGTTCCTTGATATTACCGAGTTGAGTTACTGTGCGAAGTTTTTCGTGTGTAATGTGGTTGAGATAGTAGGACTCTCATGTAATTTATGGTGCTGCGACGAAATTATTTTTATCGAAGATTGGTTATTGCATTATTCATTGATTTTACTCTTATAAAAGTCGATATATTTCTCTCTATTTTCGTCTGTATCATTATGTTTCATTCTGACTTTCTACTATATACTATGTACTGTACTTTATAAATTTTCCTAAATCCTCACTCTGTTTCCACGTTCTCAGAATTCACCTTAGTCTCCGACTAGGGGAACACCAGTAAAATACTACCTCCGGTTTAAATTCACTATTTTAATTAAACTTCGAATGTAAACAGACGAGCTGCCGTTTGAACACACCACTCCGGCGCCTTTAACTTTATAACATATTAGGCATTTCTTGGCCGTGGCAGTCGAGGACGGCGGCGTCGCAACTGCTGGTGGGCGCCGGCGCCGGCCCAGTGGCTCACTTTCAGCGCCGCCGCTCGATATAGTCACGTGACGTCAGCACATCCTGACGCGCCGCGCCCAGCATCCTCACCTGGAACGGGGCTTGCTTAGTGTCGTGCCATCAAACAGGCGACTGCCAATGAACTGGAAACATAGAGCCGGAATGCAGTCGGAAGTATGATTCCGTTCCCGTAAGTTCGTGACTCAAGAAAAGTTTCTTGGTCTACTGGGAAGCTCTTCATCAATTATTCATTTCTGGAGGCGAACGTGGAATCAGAGATACATAAAAACACTGTGCGCTTCCGATAAAGCATTTGTAATTCTCTCTTTTAATATTCCCACATTTCTGACGTTTTTGTACTGCCATGTTCGGTGTGCTTCCTGCCACCTTGAACATATATTAATACCTTTTTATGCTGTACTTCAGAAATATTAGTTACAGATAAAACATATTTTACAAATCATTGAACAAAGAATTATCAATAATGAAAAGAAGCACTTTGGTCAGGTGAACAATTAAATACCTTTTCCTTTAAACAATAAATAAAATATATTAAATTAAAAAATACAAAATCCTAATTAATTAAAGCTTTACTAGACTGCCGAATGTATGAAGAAGACTAGAAAAAATCATTATTTTTAATCCTTGGCCTTGACTGTTTCTCTGTCTACTCATAAAACAGGTATCATTCTTCTGTATAATCTCATATACGTTTGCAAACAACATTTTACAATCGATTATTTTCTCATTATGTTACGATTTTTCTTTTTATTCGATTTGACTATTTTTTAAAGTTTTTAAAATTAAAGTAACGGGTTTTTTCTTCTTGTTTACGGATTAATCCTGTCTCACTTATATATTTTCCTTTTTTATTTTTTCTCATTATAATAATTGACTATTTACATATTTTAATCATTTGGATATTAATTATTTAGTATTTTCTTTTATATTTCTTATTGCCTATTAATTAGGTAATATAGCCAAATAACAGACAAAATGAGGTGATAAATTAAATACCGCACAACGTTTCTCAAACAGCCTTTGGTCGGGTGATTAATTTGAACAGCTAAGTTCGTAAACTGGATTGTTTGGCTGAGTCGTACTCACGGATCTTGTGTTTTTAATCACCTGACAAAAGGAAAGAGGATTCCAGAAACGTTGTGTGAAATTTATATTAACGCCTCATTTTATATCTTATTTGGCTATTTTATATAATTAATATACTTTTAACACAGACGTATTATATTTTTTAACGCATTTGTTTCATTTGTGCTTGGTGTTTGTTTATCATTGCTATATTTTCATAGATTTGTTCTTTATTGTTGTATTTTGTTATCTATTTATGTAATGCTACTTTGACAGGGCCTATTTCTTCAGATGAGGACGAATCGATGAAATCAAACAAATAAAATTATTGATATATTAATAAATGAACTTCCTTACATATTTCCGTTAACTCTGCTATTTTTCTATATTTTTCTATCCGCTTTCTAATTTCATTCAAGACTGGTTTTCTTACGTTTCCGGTTGCCATATTCCAATCGCGTCTTATGACATAATACCTATTTTTCAAAATTTGGTTTCTCTCCATGGAATTATGTGGTTTATTCTTTAAGCAGAATCGATTCGTTAGGATATATACAAAAAAACTTTATCCTTGTTTGTCAGTTTTCTTTGTATCGTAATTCGTAATTATTTACGATTTTTTAACAGAGCCTTCAATTGTATGTCACGACCAAATTCCTTTAAAAAATTAAAGAATGCAGTATTTCTCGGTGTAAATAATGAATAAAATATTCTCGGACTTCTGAACCGAGTGAAAAGATGTAGTCGCAACGTTTTTCAAAGAAGCTAGAAGACGATGACAGTGAACGTCATCGAAACGTCACGCCTACATCTTTTTACTCGGTTAGAAGATCGATAATATTTCATTCAATTTATGTTTTACTATCCCAATATTATACATCGTATTTGAAGTATATCTTTCTGTTTTTGAACTTTGGTTAATTACGAGTTCCTTAAGTCAAATTTTGTATTTGATAAATAATCTTAAATGTTTACGTCATCAATATCACTGGTATATAATGCAATACGCATAAAATATTTTCTCTTTTACATATACATATTTTCCTAGTGAAATATTGTAGTAATTTGATTCATCTTTCTGCCAGCATTGAAGCCACTGCACTTTTACTTTTCCAGGTTCATGCTCGTTTTGGTCAACGCTTTTTTAAATTTCATATTTTCGGCTTTGCTAACATACGTCTTCCGATGTGCACTTAAACGTCTACATATTTACGTTTTAGGTAACTGTTTGCAAAATTTACTGCAACTGCTACACCCAATTATGATTAAATACCAGTCTCATTCGTCACATACGTCGGTATGTCACATTCGTCACATTTGTCTCACGTGCAACATTCCTCACTAACGCCATGCTCGTCACGATTGTCACAAACGTCACATGCGTTATATTCGTCACATACGTTATATTCGGTGCATGCGCCACATTCCACAGAACGCACATATTAATTACAGTCATATCAAAATTAAATCAATTATAAAAAAATTAAATAAAATTTCATTCTTTACATAATTTGGAACATTACCATTCGCCATTCTTTGTTCACATAGAAGTAGTTACAACTCAACGTTCACCAATAAAAAGTAAAAATTGTTTACCATTGACACTGCTCTAAAGTAAGCCTCATAGGATTTCTAACTTGGACAATTTTTCTCTTAATCGATACAAAACTGATACTGTATCTATTGAATACAACTAAAAATCTTTGGAAAAATTATACAATGCTATACAATTTATATTTATTATAAATGGTTATTTGTAGATCGGTCTATAAGTAATCTTGTACTACTCAGATCTAGCGCAGATGACAAGCGAAAAGAAATATGTGTATAACAATGCCGTTGGACCATATCAATTTCCAGTCATTATTCGTCAGATATGATGTAAAATATTTATGACGTACTGACGTTATTTCAGTGAATACAATGCTAATAATTTGTAATGCTGTTAGAAGAAATAATGAAAATCAAGTACGAAGTTATATATTTCTTATAATTACGCAGCTGAATGGGTTGAAAATAATTAAATTTGAGTTTTAAATATTTTATAATCACTTGATGTTTAATAATCTTGCATACAGCAAGTATATTTATATAAGTTCTGCAACAAATAATAATTTCGACTATTGAACTGAATATATTTCATTTTATATAACTTTATTGCGTAGTGTATTGTATAATAATAATAATAATAATATGTAACTATATTTACTATTTTATTTATTGGCATTTAGCCTTCGCAGTAATAATCAGCGATATAAAATATTAAATTATCTTGTTTTATTGTTGTTAAAGTCAGATTTATATTCATATAATTTTTATATTAACAATATATAGTGGTTAGTAGTATAAACAACTATCGACAAACGAGATATTACGAACAGTTTTCGGGGTGGACCGTACATTTTTTAAAAAAATTATATTAACAATTTGGACGTGAATGTAGTTTTTAATATACAAGAATATTTGTTACACAAGTGTCCTCTCCTATTTACAGTTGATAAATTTCAATTTCAAATACGCGGGAGAATCTTAAGCACAAATACATTAGCCGTAGCGCTAGTATATTTCATCCAAATTCATAAGTGGTTTTATTAATGATCCCGAGATGTATTACGAACAGAGTATATGAAAGATGAAGATTGTCAGATTGAAACGTGACCTCACTAAGTATTTGAATGATAAAATTTGATTAATATTTGAGTATAAACAGGAAACAAATTATAATTTTACGTAAATAAAGAATAGGAGAAGAATACAGGAAAGAAAGTAATATAAAAAGTGAATTATAAATGACCAAACTGAAATAATTATATTTTATAACTTTTTTGTCTGTGCCTGGAACAGTTTAGGAGGCAGCTGGCCGACTGTTTCAATAGGAATAGCAGACAACACTTAACGTATGCTCAAGGTCTGCGACCCCGGAACATAAACCTCTCAAAACACACCGAGGTGCCTCGGATTGCGGGAACCTTAGTTCAAAAAACCAGAGAGGGGAGATGGCATCCCCAAAGGTAGCTGCGGCATAGCTCTCTGTGAAGGTTCACCTGCGAGAGAATTCTCTCACAGGCTTCCTAGTCATGTTTTTAGAATAATTATATTTATCTAGTGAACGAATTAATTTAGAACTGAGAAACTCCAGCAAGAAATAAGTCCAAATTCGTAATAAAATATAATATCAATAATAATATTAATTATTAAAGTCGATTAATCATTAGACAAAGTAAACGGATCTATAAATTTAATTAAAAAATAGGAGTTATTGATATAGGACTATCCCAAATGAGTAGTAGATTTATAATTATAATGATCAATGAGCAAAGGGTGCAATGCAAAAATAGATTAACGTCTGTTGTATTAATCTTTTAAAACAATCAAATAATTATTTTTCTTAAATTGTTATGAACATTTTTAGAATCGTTCTGCGGAATTATGTATTATGTTACCAATCAGTTTTCATATCTACACTTATTTTATGTACGTTCCTGTTTATTTCAGGTATTTGCAAATATCTTTTCAGATATTGAATGATTACACATGTTTATTTGACCGAATCTAAAAACTAAAATAAACGTAAAACGTCACGCACGACGAGGGCATCGTGCATTTTGGTAGATTACACACCATCACTAAAAAAATCATTGCATTGAAATCCCAGAGGCAATGAAACCATTCTCGATGTAATGTGATTACTCCCATTGTCTCTGTCGCCTTCTCTAGTCCGCTCTTCGGAAGAAACGTCTAAAGTGGATTACACAATATGTACAGACAGCGTTTCGAGAGACTGCATCCAATAAGCGAGCACGAATTCAATTAAATTATAGTAGCTTCCTATAGAGAGAGAGAGAGAGACACTTGTCACAAGTAGAATATTACGCTTGTAATTCATTGTGACGGCAAAAGTTATTAGACTTAGAGACTTCTGGAATGATATCTGTCTAATAAATAAAGAAATTACAGAAATATAATTTAAATTATTGCGAAGGTCCGGTATAAGTGGTCGCATTATAAATTGATAAAATAAACATGCACTACCTTTTGACGCAAAAATACATAATACAGTAACGCAAAATATTTTTAAGAGAGTTTGTCTTCAAAATATTTTTACTACCATAGATTGATATACTGCAGATACGTTTTTTTTGTCGGAAGATAGCTCCTCCTTGTTGTAAAGATAACAACAAAACTTTAATTAACTTCTTTAACACATACTTGAAAATACTATTCGCTATCTGCATTTGTTTAAAAATATAGATTTCACAATAATATAATCATTTTATTTAAAGGAGTTTATTATTTTTTGTTCAGCATTAATTTATTTAATTAAACAGGATTTATGTATGCAATTTGTTTTATTCATGTTAAATTTATTGCGATGTGGCTACGCTACGAATATATTTTGTGTTCAAATTCCAATATATTTAGCATTACGAATTAGTTTAGAACGTTGACAAACTATTTCTTTTGTCAATACCAATCTGCGTGTTTGAATATTTGTATTATCAGAAAAAGACCATATCAATTCCAAACTATTTTTGGTTGGCAAAAAAGTAACATCGTACATGTTGACAACTATATAATTATATCCGACAAGAAAAATAAAGAAATATGGCCAAGAACGGACATAATAAATTTATTCGATGAATTAATTAATAGGTACATAAAAAGTGATTCACATTCTATTAATAAATTAAAACTAAATTTTCGGCTATAAAAGTTGTTGAAGAATTTTCCAAATTATACATTTAATAGATATTTAGCACCCGAAGAGACTCAAAATAAAGGGATGAAACGATTTGTTTTACATTGAATGTTTCTTGTAAATTGAACATTTTGTATATAACTATTAATTAAATCCTTTAAAAAATTTATTATGACCGTTCATAGCCATATTTCATTGTTGTATAATTTATAAATGCTCATATATTGTTCAATATTTCAGAAATGTTTAAAATTATATCAAACATCGCTCCTAGTAACGTACCAACTGATAATATGAAGCTCAATAACAACTATGATCCATTATTGTTAAACTTACATCTTTGCTATTTCATCACTATCATTGCTTTTAAGCCTGGTTAAAGGTACCTTTCGTTTTTAAATATCTTACTATGTTTCACACACGAAAAAAGCAACAATGCTAGCATAACTTTGAGTGGTATTTATTAAATCGCTTTATTTTTTATTTACTGGCTACTTCATTTTATGTGTTTTAATTATATTTTCACTTCACAGAAACTTTGTACTTATTGTCTCAAAAATCAGAATTATTATAATGTACTTTGACAAAAGCACATTTTATTGTCAGGTACATATTACGTTGTTTTGCATCGCATTTCAGACACGTGTTTCTTTTGGAAGATTATAACCGTTGACGTTGGTAATATTTATGCGTAAGAGTGGATTTGAGATTAAAAATTAGTAAATTTTTGAAATCACATCAACTTACATACGAAACTGCAAAGTAAATAATAGATAATTAAGAATTCCCTTTATTAACAAATGGTTAACATTTATTTAAATCAGAAGGCAGTGTTATAGTTACAGTTTTAATTCTTCGTTAGTACGTTTAATAATACCGGGAATAAAGAATTGCGGTTTGTTGCTCCTAAAAATGATAAACTTAGATCGGCGGAAATTTTTATGTCGAACACCCCCACCCCTCACCAATTAATTCCAGCGAAATCGGTATTAATTAAACGCAGTAGGTTGATTTACACTTCTCATTAAAGTTGAGAAACGATGCAGCAAATTAATGCTGCCTTCTGCTCCCCGGGAAAGAATGTCATATAGAGGCAAAGCGCATTGTGAAGGAAAATATTTAATGACCACGTAAAAATAATTACGTTGCGCCGGATGCCCTCCGCCTTGCACAGTACATTTAACCTAACGTTGACCTAAAGATTTCTAGACAACAACGCTTCGTTGTCGGTTGTCCTTTACAAGTAACATGCGATTTGTGCGGGGGCCATTATGTCCAAAGTCAGCGCTATCTTTTTGGAAAGTTGGTAAATAAGTTAATATATATAAACTTCATCCACCAATTTTTGTTGAATGGAACGATCAATATTGTGGTGTGATCGTGAACCTCATTTATATTTTTGGAGGATAATATTTTCCATATTGGCAGATAGAAAGTGTACACGAAGTACTACGTTGATAAACGGCTTCTTAGGAAGGGCAGTTTTTTTTGTCTCGTCCACGCAAGGGGGTGGTCAGAGGAGTTGAAAAGTGTCAACTCAGATGTGGACGGTTGCATGAAGATAGCACAATAATCTGGTTGTAGAAAACGGATGAAAGAGAGGAGATTGAGTTTGGCAAGGTGCGTCTGGATGTAGTGTTGGCAAATGTTGTGATTGGAAAATCAAGATATGATGCAGACAAAATATGCTGTTATGCTTATCGAGATTGTTCTTATTCACGATTGCATAAATACAGATAAAATATGCTCTTAATGTGGACGAGTTGGCAAGGAAAGTGTAGTGGAAACGGGCTGGGCGATTGGGTAACAGATGGAGATCACAAATGCTCTGAATGCTTGCTGCAGGAGACAAAAGAAGAAGAAACGGCGGTCGCCCATTCCCGATGACAACGGTTGAAGTTTACGTAAGCAAATTCCGCGGTTGTCTCTTATTACATTTATAAAAAATATTTAATTGTCATGCCAGTTTTTTTTCGTTATGAAGCCTGAAATATTTCTTATTTTACAGTGTGATCATTGTAAATGCGGATGAATTAATTAAAACTTTAGCAACATTAAATTGTAAATAAAAAACTTTGTGTTAATAAATTCAAGCAAATTCTTGTTTTAAAAAATAAAATATAAATACCACACAACGTTTCTGGGATTCTTATTCCTTTCGTCAGGTGCTAAGAAGAGAATAAAGAAACACAACTGCACTGCTCACTCAATAGCGACGAAAACGTAACGACAATGGGAGAACCGAAGGGTTAGCTAACAATAAGGGAGCAACGACAATGGGAAAACAGAAGGTTTAGCGTAATAATAAGGGATCATAGTAATTATTGAGTTTCATAGTGTCTGTACATTAATAGCTGTGATGATGGATTTAATGTGAAGCATCTCTGAAATGAGTCTGGAATTGTACCTGGTGCCAATGTCTAAAATCTTAGCATTTTTCCAATCAAATGTATGTTTGGATACTACAGATTGTTTATAAAAGGGAAGTTTGATATTAGATATATGTTCTTTGATACGTGTATTAAGGGAACGTTTTGTTTGCCCTATGTAACAGGAAATGCAATTAGAGCAAGAGATTTTCTAAACAAGACAATGTTTGCTGTAGGTGTCAAGTGGGTCCTTGTGGTTTTTATTCAAGTATGTAAGGGTATTAGTGGATCTGTAAATGATGGGTATTTGATATGCTTTGAATATTTGGAAAAATTTGTGATGTAGAAATTTGCAATAAGGGAGTAAGAGAAAATATTTGGCTTGAGATGTTTGTGACGAATGACAGTAGGATGTTGGATTTTGTTCAGTCTGCTGTTTCTATGTTTAATAATAATTAAAGTTAAAGGGTACTACTCTTTGGAGATTAAAATGTTTCGGAAAATATTTAAGTTGTGTTGATGGAACATGGAGTTAGAAAGTATTATAGCTCTGTCTTATATATTACGTTTTAATATTCTTGTTTCCCATGATTTTCATCAAATAGATTAAATGGGTGTAAACATAAATTAAGAATGATAGATTATATGAATAGATGTAAAATAAGTAGTAATTAAGTTTAGTATGTCGAAATAATTTTTGCGTGTGTGTAAGAGATAGGGAGAAACAGACAGAGACAGAGAAAGAGAGAGTGACAGTGAGTTGGGGGGGGGGGCAGATGAGATGATAAAGATTCTAAACAGGCGTGAGGGACAAAGAAGCGGATATAAGTTAGTTACCATTCAAAAAAATGGTTTAGATTTGGAAGGAGGTACAATAACAGTCACTGTTAACGATCCGATGATAGCACATGAATGAAGCAGATACTTTCTGAATAGGAATGAAGGAATAAAAAACCAAATTTTAAGAGGGTTGATCACTAACGTCCTAATAAATGAAACTAAAATAATGAATTTATATATTAAAATACCATTGGTTACTTTAATTAACGCTAAAGAGTACGTCCAACAAGAATAGCAGACGTTTCTTTATCAATAATGGTCAAGATACCTCAACCGCCGGCAGATGGTTGCATTGTGGCAAAGAGGTGCCTAAATATATTATTATCGATTTTTTCAGTTCACCGTTTTTTCACAGTACCAGTCCGATTCCATCTAAAGTTGCGCGAAACGTTTCTATTACAGACGTTTCGAACCATTGTTTACATTTGAATTTCATCTTATTCCGCCGAGGCTTCTTTAAAAATAAATTAGTTCTGTTTCCAGAGTACAAAGTAGTAGTATATCTCAACTCTCGCAATTTCTTCTCACGGCAAGAGAAAATTAAAGTCTTGTTCGTGAGCTCTAACTTATCTTCATTACAGTTCTCCAGAGAATAATGCTATGTGAGGTTAAGGTAGGAGGTGCCCTTCCTTAGGCGTATTTAGTAAACAAGGAGATGTGGATTATTTGCCAAGGTGAGAGAGAAACTGCAGGGAACGTGGTGCCTCTGGGCTGTTTGTCACGAGAAGTCTTCGTTCTCATGGCGTTGATTAATACATGGGTCACTTATTCGGGCTTGACTTAAATATTCAGTTTACTATATATATATTGTAATAATCAACTGGTAGGGGTTATTTAAATGAAAAGATAATAAAAATTTACAAATATAAAATTAAATTTATTATCAACTTGTGGCTTTAAACTCAAAACAATTACAATTTAAAATATTAATTTCTCAGGGCCTTTACTGGGATTGATGATTAGGACACGATAAAGGTATAATTTGACTATTTAACAATTAAGGATATTATTTGCCTACAATTAAACAATAGTTGAATCAATGAGAGAAAAAAATCTAGAAGAAAGCAAACAAACGAAATCTGACTTTATCCCTTAATTAGCGTTTACAATTTATCATTGGTTTTGGTTTTGTTACTTGCGTACTGTCCAGCTGGTACCAGCATTCTTTTTGGCTTCGGAAATACACTATTGCAAACTTTTACACTGATTCTAAATATCGACTCACAGATTTTACACTATTGAAGACAAAATTGATAGGCTCCCAGGAACTCGGACGATCCTCCTGATTGTCAGCTATCTGATGTCTGCTTGCCTTACAGGAATCCTATGATTCGTAGATTTATTAGTCTTTTACTGATTTGGACATAAACTGCAACGTAGCTCCTTGAAGATTTGTTTTAACTGTTTATTCTTTCAGACCGAACTAACTTTTCTTTAGCTCCTTGCTGTAGACGTAAACTGCTCTTACTTTCCATTATTTACGCTGCAATACTTGCGGCGTGAATGTTTTCTTCGTATTAATTTACAACTTTAACTAGTTATACATTGACGATGTCTAGTCTCTTCTCAAATTATATTACTTGTTCTGCTCCTCATAATGTCTTTCCGCCAACTGCTCCTAACAATCTTTCTCTGCCAACTAACAGTTATATTACTTGTTCTGCTCCTCACGATGTTTTTCCGCCAACTAACTCCTAATGCTCTCGAGTTTGAGCGCGCATACGTCATTTTTGACTTTTCGACAAAGCAAGCGAGCTCGCTTTTCCATTGTTGCTTTGTTCGATCAGACCACTATAATGGATTTCTCAAACAATTCAAATTTTATGTCCAAACAATTAATGGCCTTATTAATTGGCATTACAATATATATATATATATAAGGTAAACTAAATATTTAATATAAATATATATAATAAAATTCAGTTTACCATAGTAAATATTCAGTTTTTTTCACAGTACTAAATATTTAATATAAATATATATAATAAAATTCAGTTTACCATAGTAAATATTCAGTTTACCATATATGTTGTGGTAATTACGAATATGTAATTATTTAATAAATAAAATTTAACTATTTTCATTAACGGCGCCGTAAATATAAGGCTATTGCATTATAGCTTAACGATTGTCTACAAGAATATGGAGCCTATAATGCATGCTTGCTAGAGTTGCATTGTTGCCTCAGAGAGCAATGAGACGTACGAAACTTGAAAGATTCAGAATTGCTCGGAGTAGGATTGAGGAAGGTGTGATTTGAGGAGTCCGTATTCAGAATTTCCGGGACCACGACTGAGCAACTGTGATTTGGAAGCTGAGAAATGTTGTATTAGAAGTCTCCGGTTTGGAATTGCAAGTCGCCAGTTTGGAATTATATTTCGTCTATTGCCTTGTTCGAGTAATTATCAAAGTTTTAGAGAACAAAGCTATCAACTGTGATTGTTCAAACAAAGTTATCAACAGTTAGGATCAGAATATGATTTGTGTTTGCAAATTAAAAATCTTTAAATTGAGTGAAATATGACATTTTTGTTATGCGAGGCAAGATGACCAGACAAGGGTAAAGTAAACAAAAAGAATTTTGTAAACCTTGTAGTGTAAATATAATTATCGTCAGTCTTCAAATTAAGATAATTTCATTTAAAGTAATAATAATTTAAGTCAGGAATATTTTTGCCTTGTAAGATTTAATTGTCATTTATGTAACTAAATTTATTGGAGGCCCGATAGGCGACTCTGAAAATTAAGCCGTGGCACAACAACATCATTTTGTAAAATTTTCATCTAAGATAAAAATTTGTCTTATAAAATTAGTTTTCTTATATTTTTAAATTATTGTTTTCATTTCAATCCTTTCATTTTTAACTTTTAATTGGTTTATTACAAAATTGGCAACTCAACGTGGGGTTTATCTTCAGTTAATAATAAATTTTTATTATTACAAAATTGGTGCTTCAACGTGGGGCAAAATATATAAAATACACTTTCATTTTGATTATTACAAATTTGTGCTCCAATGTGGGGCTCGTTTTCATTTAAAACCTAATTAAATAATATTGATTATTAGAATATATATATATATATATATATATATATTGTAATGATTAATCTTTACAAATTACCATACATAAAAAACTTTAATATATCAAAAGTATAAAAATACATAAAAAAATTGATTCGGCGCCAGTAGATATATATAATCTGCAAAAAATAACAATAATTAGCTCCGGCTTGGTTATGAAATCCTCCTTCTCTACAAGGTAATGTGGGCGGCTCGGTAGCTATTCATGAACAGTGCTTAGTTCCGTACTGTGTAAAAAAATTTTAATTCTGAAGGCACTTTACATTAATGGTGACCCAGCCGACTTGCAGCGGATCACTGGTCTTGTAGCAGCCCACGATCTCCTTCTTCGGCCTCCCGCGATGGACGTCTCTCCAAAACTTTTGTTCCTTAGAGATCGCCAAATTTTCCACCCTCTCGCCTCTCTCACTCCACTTTCAGTCCTCTCTCTGTCTGTCTGCCTACTTTCACCCGGGTTCGGAGTATATATTCTTACTCCGCCGCCCCACGATGCAAAAAAAAAGGGACGCGTACCCTCGGCTTCTTGGGGCCTCTCGGGCACACGTGAACGTTTAATTAAATCCTTCTCAGCCCGCGGACAAAGGGCGGCCCACTTACCGATGTTATTCACTACAATATATATACAGTAAACTGAATATTTAAGTCTGTATTAACATAAATATAGAAAAATCAACGATGATTACGTTCCAAGATGAGCCGACAAAATGTAAAGAAAATTAGGATTCTCTCGTTCCGACTCACAGACTCACAGTTCAACTATCAGCTTACTCCTCTCGATGGTCAATTATTATAGGGGAGCCAGATAATTTTTTAATAAAGAAATTAGGAAAACTTTGGTTCAACTCAACAAGTTTATTAATATCGAAACGGGAGATATTTTTAGTATTCTCAGGACGTGGCTTCTATTGTGACACTTCCTAACCGGATGAATCATTAATCTGTCTAGCTTGCGCCTTGCCAGTTGGTTTGAGATTCTTTCGTCGCCGGAGGCGGATCTATCCTCGAGCCCCCCCATGTTGTTTGAAACTATCTCCCAAGTCGTGACTATGATCCTTACGCCGTGAGCTCCCATCGGAGACCATGATCCGTTCACCGTGAGCTCCCAGCGGAGGCTAAAAACTTTTAGAAAGCGTTCGTCAAAAACGCGATGCAACGCAACAATGTCGGTGCGGCGCTACAAAACACAAAGGCCGCCGAGCACGGCAAATGCAACCAAACAGAAGCCCAGCACCGACCGATTGCCATATTACAATATAATAACAAACTAAATTTTTTTTCTACAGTACTACATTATAATTATAGCAGCACATTACTAAAGGTATTGTGCTTTTTAGGGAGAATTGTTGACGTCGAATGAAGCATATTTATTTTCTTGTAACTTTTCTGTGCTTAACAAATACCACTAACATAAGAATTCACTTACAAACTATGAAATAAAGTTGATTACGATAGAAAAGTATCGACCAAACCGAGTCTAATCTAATACGTTAAATCAGTTTCATAGACCACATTAGAGCTTGAGCTTCGATGGAAAGCATTTCTTCTGTTCTTGAATAAAGTTTGTTTCTATAAACACTTAATATTATGGACATTACTACCTTTAGAATTTATGTAATGCTCATATTTGTGAACTGTTTACCTACCACTATTTTTTATCTCTAACACAAAATTTAAAAATATATATTTAAACTATTCGTATTCTGTACAGCTACAATAAAACATGAGTTACATTTGTTTAGTTGGGAAACCCATTTTAATGCACTATGAATGCTAAAATGTTATGAAATTATTTGTTTCATACAAAGTACTTTTTACTGCACTTCAGATTCTCTTATTGTACAGGGTGCCTGATTTATAAGAAGTTGAAACACCTTGATAACTACCCATTATTATCAAGAAAAGTGGGGATTGAAATTTGTTGGATACCAAATTTAAATGGGACCCAGAAATATTTTTATGGTGTTATGAATTATGCAGAAAAAAATTGACCATATTACAGATGTAATTTATTTCACAAATGATTCTGGGCACTTGTTTTTGAAGCCTCATAAAATTATTTCACGTTAGTCCCCTTGTCGCTCACAAAATACGGTGCTTGTTTTTAGGTGAATACAATATTCTATTCGTAATTTGTTGATCCAGCGTGGAGATATCCATATTTTTCTGCGTTTTTAATCCATTTCTTTTGTCGAATTACTTCAATCGCAGTTTAAATCAATGTAACTGTTTCTGGAGAATCCTAATATCCAATAAAAATGGTGCTCCCATTTAAGTATTTTATCTCCTCCTTCCCCAACCCCAGGATGGTGGAGTTTAATCGAGTTTAATGTCAATTGAATGTCGTCCTTCGAGATGTACAAAATTCATTACACACATTTTTTTGATATGATGGATATATTTTGAGATATGTCATAGTCTTCAGATAAATTAAACATCTTGTATATTCTGTACGGAATTGGTAAATTTATTTCAATGGTTAATTTATGACTGAAAGATGTAAATAATACCTACTAGCATTTATCCGGTTAAGATCTCAGCCCAATTCTCAGGAAGCGTCATACATATTTTCTAATATGACTGGACGCTTCTTTGTTCAAATTACACAACCGCGGTCAATTGAGTAATTCATAATTATTATTTATGTTCTATGCGCCAATAATTAGAATAAATCTAAAACAATGTATTTACATTAGAACATCATCAAATTTATTCCAATCAATCTATCTACTTTTGATATTACAAACCTTTCCTAGCTACGAAACTCAAGAAGGCCTTATATTACAGATATTAAGCAATCAGCTCTTAATTTTTGAGACAAGAGTATGGTAACGTTATCACCAGTTTGTAGAAGAAGTATTCTGAATAAAATTTTATTTTTATTTACTAAACACTTCCTTGTGTGTTTATGAGAACGACTAAAGTGATATATATTAAAAATGTATAGGAATAATTGATTCATATAAAAGTTATAAAACTATCTCCAAAAGAAAAGTGCTCAATTTTAATTGCATGGCTCCCTCTCGACTCTTTTAATCGTTTTGGTGTTCATTCTGAGCATTCATTCATCTTGCGAGTGTAATTAACTTTAGTTAATCCCCAAAGAATTTGCTCGCTTTTTGAAATAGGTCCTGTCAGCCAAACAATGGAAATAACATCACTTCACGGTCACTACAAGTTTGAGAACCAGCCATTGTTCACAATGCTAAACGACATGTTTTGCACTCCAGAATGAGAGTTCCAAGAAATTAGTAATGAACAAGTATTGAGTAACGTCTGTCAAGTGCAGGGCTGCCAGACTATTTTCCCTAGCGAGGAACACGAAATTCTTTCCTTTTTTCAAAAAAACATTTTGTTTTATCTGTCGTGCTCAAACTCTTCCGATTCTTTCATCATATAATTTAAATTAAAACCTGAAATTAAACAAGATTCTGTATATTGAGAAATTTCAAAGTTCGCAGTGTTCCAGAAATTAATTAATATATTTATTTAAAAGTTGCGAATATGCTACAGTATATTTCCTGAATTTTTAAGCGGGGTGTGAATCATAAGCAACTAAAGTGAATATTTATAAAAATAGTTCCAATATCGTTATTAAGATTTTTTATAAAAAATATTTTTATATACAAGGTAATAAATGAATTCATTAAATTATCTGCGAAATGAGGCGAGTTTCATGAAAATTCGGATAGTCAAGTCGAATGTACCTTCTGATTTTGAAGTGCCGTGTCATATTAGGAAATATTGGTACATGACAGTTCCTGAGAAATGATTATTAACGGTTTTAAGAACCAAATGCTACGGGTTGGATTTCAATTCATGCGTATTAACATATTTCACTTTCGTATAAGATTTCAAGATTCTCCGAACACGGGGCAACTGCTTTGAAACTCAAGTTGCAAAACAGTTGCGTATGAATCTGTTTGGTGTTATCGCTCACCAACAGATTTCAAATCAGTCAGTGACTGTCTGCGTACCAATACAAAGAATTAAAATTATTTGATATCTGAAATTTATAAATTAATATAATAAAGCATGGGCCACATAACCAGAAAAATCTGCCAGCTAATAGAAATTACATTTAATATTTAACGAGTTACATATGCACTGATAATTTTTTGTACGAATAAAACACCCCTTGTTCCGTCCCGACATTTGGGACTTAATCATATGTAACATAACTTTCATAAGCGAAAAGGAGAACTGAATATGTGGAACATCCAGATGTTTATTAAAATGAACCTGGTGCAATATTTCTCCCAATTTTCATAGGCAACGACGGATAAGAAATTGAAATACAGTATAATGCTTTTTTGCATGAAATATACATTTTGTAGGCATATTAAAATAATGTACATTATTTTTAAATTTACTTCTACACACACTATCGTGTTCGTCAATACACTTATACTACTTCATATACTACCGGTAGAAGAATGATCGTCCTTACTTGTAAAATTATATTTATAATGTATGGAATGTAATTTTATTTAATTAGATAAAAATTTCTACTTTTCACCAACCGGGGCTTTATATACATATAATATTTTTGATTTGATTTATTTTATTCTATTACTCCTCGTATGAGGAAATAGGATACGTCAATACATAAAATTAGAATATAATAATTGGATCCTACATCCATCATTGGTTGTAAAAGTTAACCCCAAAATAAAATGCATAAATTATTTAGACTAATATAATTTTTTATTGGTAATGGTTTCCTGACGAAACTCGAGTTTATTGAACAACCAGAAGATTTATATTCTACGTACTGCAAAGTAAAGGGATCGAGTGTATCAGCTACTTGCAACATAAAAATGTTCCAGAATCGAAGTGGGGCGC
This sequence comes from Zhengitettix transpicula, assembly GCA_037074705.1. NCBI lineage: Eukaryota > Metazoa > Arthropoda > Insecta > Orthoptera > Tetrigidae > Zhengitettix > Zhengitettix transpicula. Next base: position 164,585,365 of record CM073591.1, read on the forward strand.
TGCCCCCCTGGGGTTCCAGAAAAAAAAAGAGACTCCTCAGTGGGCACGGAGATAAAATAAGAAGAGAAAAAAGTTGGAGTGAAGACAGGCCCCTCTCTTGGCCTTCCTCCAACTGGTATTGTTGTACAGACGCCATCCTTGTCGATCCTTGGCCGTAAATTGCGGCCAGTCGGAAGCTACAAGTGCGGCGATCCGTCCAGCTCCAGACAAATCTTCTGCCCCTGGAGCGCTCCCTCGGAAACCCCTTCACAACTCAGCTTCGGCCCATGAAATGTTTCTCTCGGTTAAAAATTAATACCGAAAAACGATTGGAGTGGAAATTTATCCATATGAATAGCTATACCCTTACACGTATAGTTTCAAATATTCATAATTAGTGGGAGTTTGACAGCTTTACATTCCCAAGATTTCACGTGATGCCGGATTAAAACAAGTTACTCATCTGATGAAGTATCCTGCTGACTCGTTGTTTTTGAATATTCCCGCTAGAAGAAAAATATTCGTAGATGCAGAATCTATATCACTTTTATAAACCTCGCGATTGTTTTTGGATTACTTGATATTCGGCAATTAGTATGCATAGCTGCTGGAGCCACTGCACGAATCAAAGAGTCATTCCAAACTCTTATCAATGAAGACAACCTCTGCATGTTTTTAAACACTATATAGCAGTAAAATTAAACTGTTAACTGCCAACTATCCTCTGTATCAATTCCTCAAAATATTTCTGTACATGTAGTATTCAATATACGATTTTAAAGGATATTACTGATTCAACCATCATGATTTCCCTGTTGTTTGTGGAAACGTCGGAATGTATATAATACTATCGCGTTATTAAATTAAACTAACTTCATCACAGACATTTGTAGTAATTAACACATGGGTTGGAATAATACAATTCACTCTTCCAAAGTTAATGGATTAAACAAATGTAAGGAAAAAATGTAACGAAGTTTTTTAGAATTTAGAAGAAATTGGGATTTCACCAGTAGTAAGTTAAAGTATCTCATTGAAAGCGCACGAATGGAAAAATAGCAACACGAGATAAGCGAAGCAAGGAACTTATGATTGTAACGAGGAAGATAAAAGAATACATTTTGAATCCCTATGATAAGTAGGGAATGAAGTAAGATCTTAGCTTCCTCGCGTGAATAAATAAAGCATTCGAGATGGTCCCCTGAGATATATGTTCTTTGAAGTATGTTAGATTGGTTGACAAATCGTGCGTGGTACAGTTGCAGGATGTAAGTAGATACGAGGATATTTCTTTGTAACAGAAAATACACAAAGTTAAGTATCGAGAGTTAAATAATCTGTGGTGCCAACGCACAGGGAAGATTCCTTAGAACGACTTTCTTGTGGCGTCCTGGTGTCGGTAAATCAGAAGTGATTGAACGACATCACATGTGTTCCATAATTCGCTGCGTTTTCAAGCTACTGTAAAATGTTTTATTTCAATTTAGCTTGGAAAGGGGGAAGCTCTAAAAAAAATCGAAGTAATCAATTAATTCTCGTAATATGTTGATTGAGTACCAAAATACGTTAAATGTACTATATAAAAAATTAAAACTACTACTAAAAAACAATAATTACCGAAGGTTTGCTGAATAGTTATCAAAGTGAAATTTTTAACACAGGTGAGGCCAATTATTAGGTACTCAAATAATTTAAAACAGAAGTAAATATTTATTCCTGTCTTATTGTTTTTTTGCTCCTTACGGGCACAGTCATCTTAAAATTGCAATGATTGAAACAAATTTTTGCCAGACAATCACGTTAATATTACTTTTTACTGTTTACCTGTTTAACTGTTTATTGTTTAACACAGGTGAGGTCAATTATTAGGTACTCAAATAATTTAAAACAGAAGTAAATATTTATTCCAGTCCTATTGTTTTTTTGCTCCTTACAGACACAGTCACCTTAAAATTGCAATGATTTTTACCAGACAATCACGTTGCATATTACTTTTTACTATTAGCTACAGCAAAAATATACCTGCTAGTTTATGTTCTTACCCGCACGTGGTGCGTCCCCCTGTCTCGTCGCAGTCAATGGCGTTCTTCATAATAAACAAACATGGTTTATTTAAGATATGTATATTTTAAAGTTAGCCAAATATATTATTAAAAAATAAGAAATTTAGAAGGACCTATTCTTAATTATCAATTTACACGTCCCATTAGTTAAGCCAAAAATCATTTGCCAGCCTCTCTCCAATACGAGCGTACAACAAACATTAAAACGAGGATCTATTCCCAACACAATACGAAAATGTTATATATGTATACTTAGAAAGACTGAATCTGTCATTTCTTTATAAATATGTTGAATTAATAAAAATATGAGTAAATATATGAAAGTTGAATGAAGTTCTCTCGGGATTCCAACCGGGTAGCGTAGTTATGTAAACACAACGTTTCGATGGCTTGCACCGCCATCTTCTTCAGGTGAAGTGCCGTTTGCAGAAGATTGGGCTGTATTTATACCGCCCCGTCTGTGGTACCAGTGATCGGGATGTTTCTATTGGCTCTGGTCCGTAGGTGGTAGGGGTGGGCAGCTGGTGGTATCCCCTCCCCGTTGCCTCTTTGGATCGTTGCAACCGCCCCCGGTAACCTCGGCGCGTCCGTTGCCGCGTTAGCGGTTGTACCCCCTGGAGTGCCCGGTCCGTTCCTCGGCGTACGAGACGCCCGTAGCATGGCGACGGCCGGTGCCCAGGCCTTGCTCAACTGGTAGCCAGTGTCCCTATTTATGAGCTCGCTGTGGGTAGTTTTGATAGCCACAGCTTCCATAAGTATACTCTCCCAGTAATTACTAGCTGGGTCCAGTATCTTGGTGTTCTGGAAGTCGCTAGCTGGGTCCAGTATCTTGGTGTTCTGGAAGTCTACTAGCTGGGTCCAGTATCTTGGTGTTCTGGAAGTAATTACTGGGAGAGTATACTTATGGAAGCTGTGGCTATCAAAACTACCCACAGCGAGCTCATAAATAGGGACACTGGCTACCAGTTGAGCAAGGCCTGGGCACCGGCCGTCGCCATGCTACGGGCGTCTCGTACGCCGAGGAACGGACCGGGCACTCCAGGGGGTACAACCGCTAACGCGGCAACGGACGCGCCGAGGTTACCGGGGGCGGTTGCAACGATCCAAAGAGGCAACGGGGAGGGGATACCACCAGCTGCCCACCCCTACCACCTACGGACCAGAGCCAATAGAAACATCCCGATCACTGGTACCACAGACGGGGCGGTATAAATACAGCCCAATCTTCTGCAAACGGCACTTCACCTGAAGAAGATGGCGGTGCAAGCCATCGAAACGTTGTGTTTACATAACTACGCTACCCGGTTGGAATCCCGAGAGAACTTCATTCAGCAACTACACCGGGAAAACCTACGTTCCTTATTATATGAAAGTTAATTATAATTGCAATTATTTGCCTAGATGCCGTTATTTTTCGACTCAAGCTAGCGGAATGCAATAATAATTGTGTTTAATAATAACAACTGTTCCGCTCAAAACCTCTAAATATTAATTTACAATTACCATGAATAATATGTAAATTTAAAGCACGCTGTGGTGTTTAATTTGCAGGGTTACGGCTAACAGCGTTGATGATGACCGACATTAAAAATTGTACAGTAGGATCGGGATTCGGTCCTATGCCCGACAGACATTTGTTCGATGAACGCTTCCTCGACTGGAAAATATCGCGATGGATCATTTTCCCGAAAGATGTGTTTTTACGAAAAAAAGCACAATGTAAATTGACACTTAATAAGTTTTATTATTATAATGCTAAAAACGACCTTTATACAGATAAACTTAAAAAACTTAAACTAAGTAAATTTTAATTTAAAAATGCCAGACGTTTCGACGCGGATGAGCGTCATTTTGAAATTGAACAAGGAACTAAAATCACAGATAAAAAATAAGAACCAAAGAACTTAAAATAAAACGGCATATAACTTGTTGAGACTTTCTGTGTCATGCTTAATATTAACATTAGGCCTATTTGTTTAATTTTCAATATACATTTTTTCAGAAATTAATTTTTTCCAATAATGTTCTGGAAAATTGTAGATTTTTTTAGAATTGTTTGTGATGAAATGATAAACCACAGAAAGGTAACACAATAAATTAATCGTACATATTTTTCCTTATAACATTATTTTGGTTAAGTCCTAAATTAATTTTATTTAATGTTTATGTACTTTGAAATAAATTCAATGGACCTTATGTTATCATTTCATCTAATACAGTTGTTTAAAAATCTACAATTTCAGTAATTTTTAAGTCTAAATCTTCTTTTTCTGGTTTCATCAAAGGACACAAAGATCCTACTAATAAGACTTCCACTACTAATGTTGTTTATAAAATAATGTGTTCAACTTGTGATTTTTTTAATATCGGCCAAACAAAAATAATTTTAAATACTAGGATTAAAGACCATAAATCTTATTTCACACAGTCAACTTGTAAACAGTCTTATCACCTAGAGTTGTAAGAAATTTAATCACGGTTTAGATTTTGACAACACCTCCATTTTAGAAATAGAACTACATTATTGGAAATTATTAATTTCTGAAATTATGTGTATTAAAAATAAAACAAATACTACGCATGACACAAAAAGTCACAACAAGTTAAATCATGTTTTATTTTAAGTTATTTGGATCTTATTTTTTACCTTCGATTTTAGTTCCTTATTCAATTTCCAGTCTTAAGTTATCCGCGCCGAAACGTCCATCATTTTTAAATTTAAATTAAATTTTTTTTAATATTGTCTGTATAAAGGTCGATTTTAGTATTATTATTTTCAACAGACGTTAATATTTTTTGTTACGTTATCTTATTATAACATATTATTATTGTAAATTAAATTGAGAAATTTCATCAAAACTTGGTACATGTGTCACACATCCAGGAAAAAACACTGGTGATGTAAGAAAACTCTATAACCCTTATAGGGTGTGGATGGAAGGAGGTGACCTTTTTAATAACGGAAAACGGACTAAATTTACGTCGAATAAATAGTTTATGTGATTGCTCATATTAATAGTGTCACTCTGGATATTTTTACAATATAATTTAAATCCCTAACTGTATGGGGAACACCTCACAGGGGTGGAAAGGGGAGAAAAAAATGATGCTATGATGACGGAGATGGTTGTTGAGTACGTAATTTAACTTGCTTAAATGCGTATGACGAGACTCACTTTTATTCATTTTGTAAATGGGACGTTAATTTGGACGGAATATTTGCGAAATTAGAACAACAATTCCATGTGTTGTTGAAGTGTTTTATTGGGCTCCTTTATGCACTGCGTGTTTATGCCCAGGGCGGCGCCACGCGCGATTTCCATGGCGACGGACACAATGTACGTGTGCATCAGATACTGGAAATGGAAGCACGTCCTCGTGGCACTCTCGCAGGAAACTTTCCGTCGGCGCTTCCCATGGCGGAAGCCCGCTCCATTCGCTTCCTCCCACTGGGACAACTGCCTCAATTTAGCAGAATTACGTCTCACGTGGTCTGTGCAGATGACTAATGAGTTTGTGTGCCGCCGCAAGTTGGGTGGCAGTGGCTGTTATTGTGTGGAGGTTGAATCTAATTTTTTAATGCAATATGACAATAAAATGTTGACGTGACTTATGAAACAATCAGAAATTAATCTTTCGAGCTGGTACTAGTTTCTTTGCAGTTTATCCAAGACCATGACGTATCGTGTAATAATTTGCGACATATATATCCTATCGTCCTGTACACTTTCGTGTTTCATACCATCCAAATGAGTGAGAATGGTTAGAGCTACCATGGAGAGATCCAGAGCAGTGGTGAGAGTGGACAGTGAACTAACCAAACCGTTTGAAGTAGTAAACGGAGTATGGCATGGAGATGCCTTGGACACCTTGCTGTTTAATCGCTATCTTGAAATGGCTCTACAAAGGCTTAATATCTCCGGACACATAGGAACAAAAATGGTCCAGATATCTGCATATACAGATGATATGCTAAGTGAGATATTGTCTGCGAGGGCTATTCTCTCGCAGGCAGAACCTTTTAGGAGAGATACGAAGGGGCTACCTTTGGGTATGCCTTTTCCTCTCCGTTTTTGAACTAAGGTTCCCACAAGCCGAGGCACCTCGGCCTGTTCTGAGAGGTGTATGTACCGGGGTCACAGACCTTGTGCATACGGTAAGAGTTGTTCGCTATTCCCCTTGGAATAGTCGGCCAGCTGCCTCCTAAACTGGTCGAGGCACGGAGAAGGAAATGCTGCGTCCCCACAGCAAACTCCTCTCCCGCTATCGGAAAGGCGTGGGACAAGTACTCAATGCCCGACCTAGCCGATGCAGGTTTTTCTATGTTTTTCCCTGCATTTCTTTAGGCGAATGCCGGGTAGGATCCTTAAAATATAGCCCGGGGGCCCTAGTAACCCTGGGCTACCTTCCTCTACCTTTCCGCATCCCCCTTTCAAATCCCTTCCTATGCTATTAAAGGGGAGTTGCCCAACTTGGATTACCCTCATGTAGCCTGTTGCCCAAAAAAAAACATATCATCTCTAGAAATATAGATGAATTAAGACAAACGATGGCCACAATAGATCAGACTTAAGGAAAGAGGGCTTATAATTAATGAAAAGAAAACTAAATATATGATGGTCACAAAGAAAGAATCTAGTACAAATAATATTAATTAAATGATTATACCTTTGAACGAGTACATGATTTCACAGATTTAGGCTCAAAACGTAACAGTGAAAATAATGTGGGAAGTGAAATAAAGCAACGTATCATCAATGGTAACTGAACTTACTACATGTATGGAAAATTAATGAAATCCAAGATGTTAAATAGGGAATTGAAGTTAAAAATTTACAAAACACTTATAAGACTTGTAGTGGTATACGGCTGTGAAACGTGGACCCTGAATAATAATGATAAGCACTTACTGAGAATATTTGAACGCAAGATACTGAGAAGGATATACGGACCTGTATGTACGAATGGAGAATTAGAACAAACAGAGAACTAGAGCAACTGAACGAGAACATTGTTTGGCTTATCAAGAGCAAAAGGTTGGCCTGGATGGGACACGTACTTAGGATGGATGAAAGCAGAACACCTAGACGGATTATGGACTGGAAGCCAGTCGGGAGGAGGAAATGGGGAGACCCCGTACAAGATGGGTAGATGACATTGAGAAGGATATACAAACCATGAAAGTAAGAGGATGGGGGAGACTGACACAGGAGAGGGCGAAATGGAAGAATATTGATAATAAGGCCAAAACTCACATTGGGTTATATTGGCAATAAAAGAATAATAATAGTTTAATTATGCAAATGTTGTTTTAGAACTTAAATCTATCCGAGCTAATTGATAGACGTTGTCCAGGTACTTATCACAATCTGATATTGAATAGGAAAAGGAATAAGTCCTGTCAATAGTGTAAAAACGCTCCAAACTTCGATTTCAAAAATATTTTTATTTTTAAGGCCAGAACATGAAAAAAATAATTTCTGGAGTGAACCCACCCTTGAGTTAACAACATAAAGTTGTCATTGGGAGAAATATGGCGTTCTTAAAACCCCTCCGCAGTATTTAATAGACTGCCCCCTGTGACTTGTTGATCGTGATCGATAAGGCAAGTCTCGCTGGAAATTGCAATCTCTTAAAGATGAAAGAGAGAGCCGTTGGATTGACTGCTATCCGATGGATAAAACTGTTTCATCTTCTCCTTTACCTATTAAGGTAGTCCCTTCAATTACATTGGCTTTCATTTTATTTTCACAGTCTTCTACTAGAAAACCTGAACTTTCACAAAGCTTATTATCGATCTCACAACACACTTATCTGGCTCATTTAAAATAATATTTTTATTTGATCATCCTCCCCATGCTGTTAATGTAATTAAAAACTTCCACATATTTTCCTTCGGATGGTCGTTAAAAATTTGGTAGCAGTTTTAAAGTTGAAGGAATACAGATACATAAATATGTTTCTTCTTTGTATACATTGTAGTGATCACCTATATTTATAATGAAAGGATTTGATAAATTATTTAATATTTGTCTTGTCAGCGTAATATTGTGGCCGAGGTATTGCAGGCAACAGTCTACGTTGCGTAAGAATGTGAAGTTTTCAGGCGGTATTATTGTCAGCAATGTGTAATGTTGAAAGCGGTGAAGAAGAGTAGTGTCTGCCATACGAGCTGAACGAAGAAGGTTGGCCTCTCTAATACGGCTGAATTGGAAAAAGTTATTGTATATGGCAGTCAGGCAGTGAGGACTGCTACTCAGGATTGATTAAAAACCACGTTAATGAGTCTGCAAGTAAGAGTTGACGAATGAAAAGACAGTTATTAAGATTATTGGCGTTATAAATTGAAGGAGACACATGTAAATTGTAGAGAACGTTACACTGGCTGTTGTTGAACTGATATGGATAGAATTCATAGTGAGTTTCATCGGACTGTTATTTGGAAAGTATAATTGCCGAAATATTAGGAGATCAACAGGTTTTTCTGTGTTGTGTTAGGCATTCAATCGCATATGCTGACTTAGGTTGTGTAGAAAGTGTGATACCATGGCCTGTTTAATTAAAGTTATTTATTTAAAAGTTTGTGTATAAAAACTAATTAAATATAAATGGTAATAACTGTTTCTCTATTTAAAATTTAATTGGTTAATAGTTATTTCATTTACCAAATCAACAATAGTTAACATTTCATTTAATCAATAGTTAACTAAATTAGATTCTCATAAATAGATAACCCCATTAATTGGCACCGCAATGTGGTGGCTTAGTTTTCTCTAAATTGAATACCACAATATAAATATATATTGTAATACTAATTAAGGAGGCCATTAATTGTTTAAATTATAATGAATTGTTAGCGGTAACGGTCTCAAAGAACAACAATGGACGGCAGCTCTGTGTCGGCTGGCTTTGTTGTGAACTGCGCGCATTGTACGGAGGTCAGTTGGTGGCTGTCTGGCGAATCTTGTGGTATATATATATATATATATATATATATATATATATATATATATATATATATAAACGAGATAGATTTTAAATTCGTAAAGAACTGATAATAGTAAACTTTAATTGTCGTTTCTTTACAGAGAAACATATTTTTGTTTACTGCATCAATATTCATAACAATTGTCTTATAAAACGACAATTTTTGTTTATAATGGCAAAAAAACTGCAATTTGCATTTAAATATGTAGCATCAAAAGACAAAAAGACAAATATCATCACCATAACCTCTATTACAACAGAGGGCAATTTGAAGTATGTGCTGCCGGAAGCCGAAAAATCGGTAAGTGAACATATTGAATTAAAAAAAACAGAGAACTATAAAAGAGTGAAAAAAAGCTTCAATCAAAGAGGCCAAGAAAGGATAATATGGATTACATGCACAGAGGAAATGGAAAAAATTTATTTCGATGAAGTTGGAAATTTAATGTTTAAGGATTTGTATCTAGAACAGATAGTGGAAGGAAGTATACCAGAAGCCAGACAGAAGAAAGAAATTCAATTAAATCTGAAAAACATAGCAGAGAGGTTTATGATAGAAAAATTTGCATGTAAACACTCAAACGCAAAGCAATGGTTGGAGATATTTGAGAGAGAATGTAGAAGATTTGAAATTAGTGAAGATAATACAAAGATTGAGATATTAAGACTATTTATGGACAAATCGTGTTTAAATTGGCACTCAGCAACACTGACAACATTGACAATGGAAGCTGGATGGTCTGCATGGACAGAGAAATTTTTAGAGTCATTTGCAGACAAAGGATGGAGTTCAGGTTTCTATGCTATATCTTATAAATATAAAGAAGGTTCACTAATGGAATACACAATGAAGAAAGAGAAGCTATTGCTTGATATGGACAATGATATTGGTACAAAGACTCTAGTGATGCTTATAGCAGCAGGACTACCTGAATTTGTTAGAAATAAAATAGATAGAGAAAATTGTGTAAATTCAACCGGACTGCTACATGAAATTAGAAAGTGTGAAAATCTAGTGAGTAAAAATACCTTCATAAAAAAGAAAGAGGAAAGACAAGACAATAAGAAGAAATTTGAAGAGAAGAAGCCATGTAAAACCTGTGAAAAATTGAACAAAGGTATTAGGTATCATCCAGAGGACACATGCTGGTTTAGAAAGAAAAATGGGAATGAAGTTGGAGTAATTGGAAGCAATTCAGTGATAGAAGTAGATATAAATACAGAACAAAAAAACGAGTAATCACACCATTGATTAAAATAAAAATATTATTAGAGGAGAAGCTAGAAGTAAATGGAACATATGATCCAGGCTCCCAAGTCTCTCTAATAAATTCAAAATTAGTTAAGATAAAGAAAAAGACAGAAGATGTAAATAAAATATTTTTAAAAACAGTCAATGGTGTGACACAAACAAAAGGTTTAGTAACCATAAAAGTAAAAATTTTTGAGAAAGAAGGATACATTGATGTGTTTATTGTAGAAAGAGACGATTTTGAAGATTTCCTTATCGGTTTAGACATAATAAAGAAATTCAAACTAATTCAGGATGAAAATTTACAAATATCCCAAAAAGAAGAAATAAATACATTGGATAAAAATGAAGAAATAGAAGAAGTTAAAATAAATTTTAACGAACATGTGAACGAAGACGAGTTCAGGACGAATTTAGATCACTTGGACAGTATAAAAAAAATAAAGATTGAAAAACTAACAGAAAAGTATAACACAGTATTTGCAAAAAATAAATATGATGTAGGCACCGTTACAGACTACGAAGCTCGAATAGACTTATTAGTTGATAAATATTGTAGTAAGAGGCCGTATAGATGTACTATAGAGGATAAAAAAGAAATAGAAAATCAAGTGGCAAAGTTACTCGAAAATAAGTTAATTGAAGAATCTTATAGCCCGTTTGCAGCACCAGTAACCCTAGCATTCAAAAGAGATGAAAACAGACGATCAAGATTGTGTATAGATTTTCGCGAATTAAACAAAATAATTGTACCACAAGCTCAACCATTCCCATTAATAGAGGATCTAATTATAAAAACAAGGAACTGTAAATACTTCACCACACTAGATATAAATTCCGCTTTTTGGTCAATTCCACTACGCATTGAAGACAGACAGAAAACAGGATTCGTTACACAAGAAGGACATTTCCAATGGACATGTCTACCATTCGGATTAAAAACATCACCAGCTATTTTCCAGAGAATTTTATCCAATATCTTGAGAAAACATAATTTAAAAGACTTTTCAGAAAATTACATAGACGACATTTTAATTTTCTCATAATCATTTAAAGAACATATGGAACATATAGAAAAAGTAATAAAAGCAATAGTAAATGAAGGTTTTAGACTAAAATTTAAAAAATGTACATTTGCAGCAGAATCAGTAAAATACCTTGGACATATAATAGAACACAATACAGTAAGACCAGTAAAAGATAATCTAATTTCAATACAAAATTTTCCCACTCCGAAAACCCAAAAGAACATTCGACAGTTTCTTGGAAAAATCAACTTCTATCACGAGTATATACCGAAAAGTTCAATATTGCTGGACCCGTTACACAAACTATTACGGAAAAATGAGAAATTTATATGGTCTGAAGAGTGCGAAAGATCTTTTACGGATGTAAAAAAGTTTCTATGTTCTCAACCTGTGTTGGAAATATTTGATAAGGATTTACCAATACGAATTTATACAGATGCATCACTGGCAGGCGTTGGTGCAGTATTTAAACAGATACAAAAGAATGGTAAAGAAAAGCCAGTAGCATATTTTTCAAAAAAATTGAATGACTCACAAAAAAGGAAAAAAGCAATTTATTTAGAATGCTTAGCAATCAAGGAAGCAATAATGTATTGGCAACACTGGCTAATTGGAAGGAAATTCACAGTATTTTCAGACCATAAACCATTAGAAAACATGAATATAAAAGCTAGAACGGATGAAGAACTCGGTGAGTTGACTTATTACTTGTCACAATACAATTTTGAAATTAAATATATTCCGGGAAAAGATAATGCCGAAGCGGATAGTCTCAGTAGAAATCCAGTACTAGAACCACTTGAAAATACAGAAGAAATACTAGAAATAGTCAATCTAATAAAAATACAAGAAATAAAAACAGATCAAGAAAAAAATAAAACATTGCAAAAAACCAAAACAAAATTAATAGAAAAAGATGGAATCTTCTATAAAAAAGTTAGAAATAAAGAAAAGATACTTTTATCTGAAAAGTTAAGCTTAGAATTAATTAAAGAAATACACACTGAATGGTGCCATATAAGGACTAAACAAATGATGAATAGGGTGTGCCCCTATTATACAGCTAAAAATATAACTGCAAATATAAAAAAAATGTGTAAAAACTGTGAAATATGTATTAAGAACAAATCCAGAGGGCAACAAAAATATGGGCTGATGTCACAATTGGGACCAGCAACAGAACCATTCGAAATAATGTCAATTGACACCATTGGAGGCTTCGGAGGACAAAGATCAACAAAAAGATATCTCCACCTACTAGTGGACCATTTTACGAGATATGCGTTTATTTCAACATCGAAAACTCAAAGTGCAACTGACTTCATTAAGTTGATAAATAAAGTGCTGGAAACGGACAAAATTGGAACTATACTTGCAGATCAATATCCGGGAATAAACTCAAGAGAATTCAAGGAATTCCTTGTAGAAAATGATGTTAGACTAATTTTTACGTCGGTCAATGCGCCCTTCTCCAATGGTCTGAACGAGAGATTAAATCAAACTCTAGTCAATAAGACAAGATGTAAGATAAATGAAAAAGGAAAGAAAAGAGCTTGGACAACGATCGCCAGAGAATGTATTGATAAATACAATAAAACAGAGCATACGGTAACGGGTTTTACACCTAAGTATTTATTAGATGGCACAGATACCAGCATTTTACCCGAAGAATTAAAAACAAGAAACAATAAAGAAAATTGGATAAGAGATAAAGAACAAGCTCTGAAAAGAACAAGAAGATCACATGTATATAACAAAAATATATTTGACAAAAATAGAATTAACCACCAGTTCAACACAGGAGATCTAGTATATATAGAACATGGCAACAAGCTGAACAGAAAGAAGTTAGACGAACTGAGAATTGGACCTTACGAAATTATACAAAAAATATCAAATTCAATATATAAAATAAAAACTGGAAACGGAAAGAAAGAAACGGGATTATTCCATGTAACGAAATTACTCCCAAGATCAGAAGACGGACATGAATACTGAAAATTGTAAAAATTTTCATCCCGGGAGCGGGAGATATAAAGAAAGTATACATTCTTCAGTTTTAAAGATGCAGCGGTCCTCTTTGCTCCGCGCGCTGTTTGTTCTTCAGTTGTTCCGGAATCGTCACTCTATCTGACGGCTATTAAAAGAACGAAGGAGATATAAACGAGATAGATTTTAAATTCGTAAAGAACTGATAATAGTAAACTTTAATTGTCGTTTCTTTACAGAGAAACATATTTTTGTTTACTGCATCAATATTCATAACAATTGTCTTATATATATATATATATATATATATATATATATATATATATATATATATAGAGAGAGAGAGAGAGATAGAGAGATAGAGAGAGAAATTCAGAGTACGAACAGAGTGGTCCAAATTTAGTAATTTCAACGGAGAGACAAGCTATACAAAAAAATCTGAAACAAAAGGTTTAGGATTTTTTGTTCAGATACATACGCGTTCTAAGTAACATTTTCCGAAAAAGGCATCGAAATTTAATACGTCCAACGGTTGACCGGAGTTGCAGATAATCGTGTTCCTGAAGGAGTAATCCTTGAAATACAACCGTGTGTTTGTTCAAGTGTAGAGTCAGTGATTAATGGCATTTTTTTGAATGGTGAGTAATTAAATTTTCTGTAAACGGTAGTAAAGGGTAAAGTTAGATTTCGTTTCTTTTCATTTCGTATTCCGTTAGTTTTATTTTGTTTAAATTGATAATTCTTTAATTTATAATCTTGATTGTTTCTTACTTATGAAACCCAGTAATTACCCTGAGAAGAAGAGTATTAGATCTGTTTGTTTGTAAAATATAAAAGTTTGTATTTTTCCTTGAATGCCACAAATTATATAATAAAAAGAATTGGTTTGTAAATTTTGATTTAATTTGGCGTGACAAAGTAGGGCTAATAAATAGTACCTTTAATGAATAAATTTGTTTTTAATAATTAATAATTTTTTTAAAATAAACATCCCTTTTAATCATTAATATATATATATATATATATAAAGAAAAAATACTTTTAATTTCCTCAGATACATAAAAGGACTAATAATGGTATGGAGTGAGCCCCTAAAATCGCAATTTCGCATTTAAAAATCTACCGAATTCCCCGTAGGTTTTTCCGAAGTGTGGTTTCCTATGAAATGAATTAGATATTAAGGGGAGTAAGTGGTGATATAATTACTAAGATGGACATCCTGTGCTTTAGATAATTAATTTATAATTCTAGGATATCATTATTTCATAAAAACTTCAGATGTTCACGCGTTATGCACAATATGACAACTCATTACGGTGACCAATTTTACAATGTTTTCGTGTGATTGGGAATATAATTTTTTTTATGTTAAACTAAGAATATTTATGTGAACGTAACATTTCATGGTAGTCCAAAATGTTTTCTTCAGTTATTCGCTGTGTACGGTTTGGCCAAAGAGCAGTAAATATCTTTAGTATTTTTCTGATTTTACAGTAAAGATAAATATCTACAAAAAGAATTCAGTATTAGAGAGCTACATTTTTCTCCACATGACATCTACGTAAGTCATTCGTATTACGGAAACATACATTTGACAAAGGTTACTTTTTCAACACCCATCACAGTCCTTTTCGCATTATTTCTATGTCAGTTTCTTCCATCTTATGTTTCTTCCAAATTATGAGTTTCGCTGTAAATCTCAGCAATATAAAAAAAAATTATACAACACTAAATATTTTCCACATTTTTAAAAATATTTTCATCCCACTAGCATTCCTAATTCTGGTTATCTTACCCCTGCAGTATTATTTTCCAAATTTTCGGGCATATGGGTTCCAAGCTTAAATTGCCACGTGTTTCCCATGCGTAACATACAGTTAATTATATATATATATATATATATAGGGGGAGAGAGAGATTATACAGGCCTTGGACCCTATAAATGAGTCACGGAAAAAGTCTTTCTAAGTTTTTAGTATATAAATGAAAAGTTTTCACTACGGAATGGAAGAAAATAGTTGTATTTAATTTTAAATCTAAAAATTTTACAATTATTTGGTTTAAATTATAAATTTGGTAAGAATTGAAATTTAATTAAATAAATATTGCTTCCGATCTTGCGGAAAGCAAATGAAATAATTGGTATATTAAATTAAAAATAAAAGGATATTTGTGATTTATTTCAAGGTTTCCTATAATTAAATAATCCGCGCTTCACTCATTAGCCACAAAAGTTATCATTTTATTTTATTTATCATACAGTGAAACCAAAAATTAATATTCCATTCGAAAAAATTAATTTTAATCGTTATACTGTTGAACGTAAATGTGTTTTCAGTATAAATAGTTGTCTTTTCAAAACGGTCGTAATTGCCAAAAGGATGTTCAGCTGTATTTAAATCGTGAGAGGAGGGGCACAGAGTTTCTTTGTGGGTTTAATTCGCTCATTCTATTGTGCTTCGTTCGCAAAGCCAGTGGGATTGGCTGTGTTTACGGCTTCGTCGAGTTCATCCTTTTGCGGTTGTTCATTCAATGCAGATTTGTCTGTACACTAGAAAGCCATAAAACAACAATGCATTATATCATAAAGAAGGCAAATATTCAAACCGAATAAATGGGAAAATGAATCGATTGATGACCTTAGATGAGCATTATTGCAATATTATCTATATATACTAACTCGTTTGTATTAATAAATTTCTATTAGGTAAATATCAAACTGGAATTAATATAATTCTTGGCATATATGTATAATATTAAATTATTAAAGTTTTATAATTATACTAAATAATTTTTTATGTTTATGGACGGTTGTTGTATTATTTGAATATACGTCTAAATGGAGGAAAAAAGCTTATTTTTTTTATAAACAAAGATCTATTGCATCTAAAATGTGGAGGTAAGAAACATGAACATTTCGGAAGTGATGAAACACAAACTAACACAGTTTTACTTTTTTGTCAGTGGTTTTCTGTTCATACATGCCAAATTAAGCTGTAAATAGGAAATAGGCTTAATGTACTCATAAATATCTATTATTAAAAATTTCATATTGGAGTTAGTTTTGGATAAATAAACTCATATTTGCCTAAGAACGAGCGTAGTTTTTATTATTGAGTCCTGAATTTTTATTCGGTACTCGAATATAACGAATTAATTGTCACGCTGGAATATAAAGACGAGTTTCGATTCTTCTTTATGTAAGAAACTTAATCACATAGCGGATGCATTTATAAACCGAGAAACATAGCGTATTCAAGTTTATGATGAAGTATATTATGTGGCGGGATCATGATCCGAAATATATCATTTGCTTTTCATGGCCCCGGTAAATATGCGCATGAAATTGATTTTCCTTTGCAAGTACGAGCCATCAGTAGAATAATTAACTATGTGCTGAGAATTGTACCACTCAATTAATACGTGAATATTGGATCTGAATATAAATTAGTATCAAGTAACGAAAGGTACACATTACTTGAAATTACTGTACGAAAAGCAAATAAACATAAACGTACACTGATTCTTTCGTACCGAACTAATTAACAGTATTTGATTACAGTCGAGAATTTACTCACATCTCATTTAATTCGAGTGCACTTCCTTCTTTTCATAAATAATATTTAAACATCGGTCGGATTATGTCATGGTTATTTCCATTCATACTTTTGCTTCTTCAAATACAATACATAGATATTTCTAAGCGTTATTCCAGTAAGACATGTTACATGTAATTTAAAAATAATAATTGTTAAAAAAATATATTGTTAATGTAAAATTAAACAATGTTTTATCGATTATTTTTCGACCTTATCAGGTTCAAGTTAAAAAAATATTTGATAGACCGGTCATTCAGTGCTGACTGCTGTGACTGAAAATGAAGAAGAATTTTAGGCGACGACAGTCAGCAGTGAATGACCTGTCTATGAATTTTTTTTAAAGCTTTAACCTGATGAGGTCGCAAAATAAGCGATGAAACGTTGTTTAATTTTACATTAATAAATTCTTTTTTCAGACTTAGAATTGACTGATTTATTTATTTATAAATTTTCTCAATATATATTCATAAAATTTGTTTGAATTTCATTAGTATTTAATAACTGTTAATAACATTATTTTCCGAGCTGACATACTTTTATGACCGTGTCTTACATTTTCTTTCCACATGGAATAGATTGTAATGTGTGTGTGTTGTGTCCGCCCTTCAGTAGCTCACTGAAATGGATCCTCCTTTATCTGTTGAGCGTTGAGTTTCTAGAGAGGAGATATCGCTTGCTGGGCGTGGCACTAAGTACTTTCAGTGGTTTCATTTCGATTACGACGAGAGGAGAATCTTGTGGCTGCCTCACAATTTCATCAGCACTGGCCTCAAGGAAACTATATTGCTGTGCTGATGACTCCCCGCCCTCGTCCGAGCGCACTTGTGATTGATCAAACCCATCAGGATATTATTTCTCACAGACCAATAAAGACTACTGGAGATAATTTTAATTTACGAAGCTCGTCTGTAAGTAACATAAAAAGCAGCTATCACCTTTAAGGATGAGCTTTTGTTCTATCAGTAAATAATTTACGAATTTTACGGATTGTAGATATATTTGTACCATACAGATGGAATTCAAAACCATAGAATCATACTTTTAAATTAATCACACGCAAAATGGTACAAACGTGTTTTATAATAGAAGTAAAACTACTTCACTGGTCGGAAATGGCTTTAAGAGTCATCTTACTGCTGAGCCAATTCTTTGCGATCTGTCCAAAGCTTTCGACTATGTCTCCCATGAAATTATTTTTTCCAAACATTTTTATTATTAAATTCGAGATAAGCAGCTTGAGCTGTTCAAAACATATTTCATGAAATGTTCGAAAGTTACATACATTAATGGCAGGTACTCTAGCGAAGCCGACATTATCTCTGAAGCACTCCAGGGTTCGGTCTTGGGGCCCAGTCATTTCTTAATTATGATAAACGATTTACCATCCAATTTAAATTGCGAGTCAATAATGTTTGCCGATGATACGGCTCTCTTTGCTTTTACGGACGACTCCTGTGCTCTCAGACGTTTCATGAATTCTTGCTTGAGTGGTACGAAGCAAATGGTTTCAAACTAAATGCTGATAAAACGCAACGAATTTCTTTTGCACTAAAGTAAACTACTGTTGTACCTAATGGTCCTGTTAAGATTCTTGGAATTACCATAGATTCAAGACTCACGTGGGATTCACACATTGACTCAATCTCCATTAAAGTATCTCGTGTCGTATATCTATTGCGACCATTGAGGAACTATTTTGCCCCTAATTATCTGCTGCATGTATACCATGCACTTCCTTATAGTATACTATCTTACGATATACACTTGTGAGGGAATGGAGCACGGTTGGAAAAATCCTTATTATGCAGAGAAAAGCGATACGAATAATTACGGATTCCTTATATAATGATTACTGTAGACCATTATTTGTTAAATTAAATATACTGACTGTGATTAATCAGTATATTCATAAATCCTAGATAACTACGAAGATGAACAGGTAATTCTGATCATATCCATAGTCATAACTATGTCACCAGATTTAATTATCACATTATGACACCTAATGTAAAATTAAGTAAGACTAAACAGTGGTTTCATTGGATTCCAATAGATCTTTTTAATAGATTACCCAATGATTCCCATCCCATAGGATTAAATGTGTTCAAAATATCAATGAAAAATGATTGATTGAAAATCCTTTCTATTCATTACATGAAATTTTTCAATGTTTTCTAAATATGGAATTTTAATTATGTATTATATGTATTTCATGCTTTCGATTGCGGTATTCTCCAGTTTTTTGGTAATAAATAAACTGATTGATTGATTTAATGTATACCATATATCACTGAATTTTTGTATATTTATATATTTTCCTACCATTTTGTGTAGTCTTATGTTTTATCATTCAGAAGAAACAATTTGTAAGACATCTATGATACTGAAACATATAATTTCTCACTAAGTGGATGGACGAAATACTTACCATCCTGCCATAATTAATAAGAGACTTCACACTTCCTACAACATATAGGCTATCTATTTGACGATTGATTAACGCTCTAGTTTAGGGGAATCCTCGCAGAAATCGGAGCATGGTAGGTCGGGTATGCGCTTTGTTTAAATAGTTCTCAGGATATAAATAATTGTCCGACATCTGAGATAAACTAGGGGAAGGGGAGATCAATAATCCATAATCAGGAAACAAAAACCTATGAATTATTTTTTTAAAAATAGAACAAATCGAATAAATTATCTACAAAGCTATTTGATTATAACACACTCACAGAAAATAAAATTAGGATTACCCTTACAAACAAATAACCGGTTTATATAACAACATGCAAGGTCTAAGTGGATTGTTATGTAGTGTAAGGGAAGTACCAATGAAGTTTTATATAGTATGTCATTAAAATTAGGTATTAATTTTTATCATTTTATTTATAGTCGCATCAACGGTTAAGTTCATTAGCGACTTCGTACATTGTTGAATTACATTGTCGGGGGAAAATAATCTATGGGAGTTTCTTGGTATGGAAACATACAACATCCATGCCGGGATTCGAACCAAGGACATCTGTGATGCGAGGGAATGACGTTGACCATTAAATCGCAACAGGCCGGCAGTTAATTTGATGTCTTATAATGTATTTTTATTTTTATTTTTAGGGTAACATGCTACATGAGGGTAATCCACATAGTGGCAACTCCCCTTTAACAGCATAGGGAGGGATTTGAAATGGGGGATGCGGAAGGGTAGAGGAAGGTAGCAAAGGGTTAACTAGGGCCCCCGGGCTATAGTTTAAGGATCCTACCCGGCATTTGCCTTAAAGTGATGCAGGGAAAACCCTAGAAAAACCTGCATCAGGTAGGTCGGGCATTTGGTACTTGTCCCACGCCCTTCCGATAGCGGGAGAGGAGTTTGATGTGGCGACGCAGCATTCCCTTCTCCGTGCCTCGACCAGTTTAGGAGGCAGCTGGCCGATTGTTCCAATGGGAACAGACAAGAACTCTTAACGTATGCACAAAGTCTGTGACCCCGGAACATACACCTCTCAAAACAGGCCGAGGTGCCTCGGCTTGTGGGAACCGGCCATAATGTATTAAGAATGTGAATTGTATATATTTGTATGTGAAACATATCCACATGCATGAAGGTACGTATGTGTGTGCGTTTCCTGTTCTATAGTTACCACCAATTATAGTTTTAACAATAAATAAAAACACAATACTGAATGAATTTGTGTAAGGATTCGAAAATATATTGTCATCCAGACTTCAACTATTTACGAAGCACGAAATTATTTCCTGGCCGTCAACACTGTTTCCTGCTGCAAAAGTCACCAATTCAAGCGGCACACAACGTCGCAGAAAAAACTAGTAAGAATATGTACGTCTCTGACGTTTCAATGGATGTTTATGGCACGAACTTGTGGCTTAGGACAATTAAACGATTATGACTTTCCATCTAACCTTCTTCGAGAAATCCAAAATTATCTGCTTCCTGCATCAGGAAGACGAATATGAACGTAACTGGGCGGCAGGGTGTTGACAAGGTTCATGGATTTCCCCATTCTGTGGGCGATTCTCTGCTACCAGGAGAAGTAGAACACGTACATCGCTGAAAACCTTGTGATAGCAGCGGAAGGAAAAAGCACCAATGAAGCAGCACAGAACGCGTCCCACGCCTTGCGAAGGGTATCGAAATGGAGTGATGCCTTGAAAATCACATTCCATCCGACCAAATAGGAGGTGCCTTTGGTGCCTCAGCGCATACTTGCGGACATCAAAATTCAATACGAGGGCGTGAAGCTTCGACAAGTGCGGAATCTCAAGTGCGTCGGCATCGATTTTGATGAAAAACTTCCGTGGATCCCGTACATTGGAAACACTGCCAAGTTCCTCGGACTCACAATTACAGCAAAACTTCATAACGTTATAAAGAATATGTACCCATGAGCCGTAGAGCGTATTATAACCCATGGCACATGCACTTTGAATAGAGAAATGGAAAAAAAATTGTATGCTGAAGAAAGCTCAGCGGTTGATGGCAATCGACGATTATTAGAGCACTTCACTCAGTATCCTGGTAAGTGCTAATAGTACTTGCGTAAGCATATGTTTGACGATCAGAGAAATTGTTGAAGAATATAAAGTAAGACACGGAATGCCTGTAAAGTATGTAAAAATTCAGCCGAGTGGACTAGTGATGAAAGTCCATACGACTAAGTAACTGTTCATGAGCTCCTATAGGAACAATGAAATATTCTACTGAAAATTCGCTTTCGTACGAATAATCGTGGCTTAGATGGGCTAAAGATAGAAGTGACGGCGTAAACATTGTCATCATTTTAAGACTACACTGGATGCAAGAACACCAAAGACCTTTATAAGATTTATAAGATCAAGAATATGGCGAAATGTAAAAGGAGAACTAAATTTAATAACTCGGTCTAACTACGATTAAACAATTATTTATATAAAGCAAACTACTATTTTACTATGTCTTAACCGAATTGTCGTGGACCAATAGAGTATCGAGTAGCTGAGAAGTCATAGCAGTATCTCGAAATGAAGAGTCACTATTTTACTAGTCACATAATCAATGACGGTGAAATTCAATTTCGTCTTTCATCGACATGCGAGGTGTGGGGAAGAGTGAATAAATAGTCCCCAAATATATATCCATATTACTGTGAACTCCATAGTTTTTTTGTATTGTTGACATGAACACAGACGTTTCTGCTATCGGTTAAAACACATTTACTGCCCCCGTCAGTATACGGCAGAGGTGAGAAAGAGTTATTTACAAAATATTCGAAATAAACTCTCCAATAACATTATTTGAAATAAATACCATGACAACACCGGGCAATCAGCCAGTTATTAATAAGAAAAGTAGCAAAATACAGACACACAAGGTTTCTGGAAACCTCATTCCTTTCTTCGGGTGCTAAGAAAACTAAAAAACACAGGAGTCTACAGTGACACAACTACACAATTCAGTTGATAAACCTCAAAAGCCTTTTTAATCAGCTAGTTAGTTGGAATAAAAAGACACCTAGAGTTGCAGACAGTTACTGACATTTGAAAGTGCGTGTGGCCAATTCAATTACGGTTATGATTACTGTTGAGGATAAACATGCATGTTTCAGCAGAATAAACCACCCCTGCCAGTATTTCAGGTACCGTGAGCCTAGTCAAGGACGTCTGAGTTTCAACGAAGCGCACCAAGAGCAAAACTCCAGCAATTTATTTCGTTGCCGTAGTCGATCGCGAATTTTTATTTTTGTTTTCGTACTTCGTAATTCCATTATTCGGAATAACCAATTATAAGTTCCTCATCTGAATTTGGTTCTTGGGTGTAAATTATATAGTAGTTTTTCTGGTAAGAAACACAACTTATCAAATTTTTATGATAGCAAGGACGACGCAGAGCATATACTGATATATTTATGTATATATAAATGATAGACTTTATAATTTATATATATATATATATACAATAACACTAACAGACTGTTATTCAGTCTTCAATATTTTATTAAATAAACATTTCGATGTTCACCAATGGATCTTTCAACATTATAGTTTGATGGGAAATATTAAAAATTATCTACATTCCTTTTATAACCAGAAAGCAAACGTTTTTCATTGAAGGGTTACACCACAACAAAACTAACTTTAAGTCAAATTTTTAATTCATATACTGCATTGAAATACAAGGATTGGTGTCATTGTGCAGATTCCACTCCAGTTTATATCCGTAGCAAGAAATTTATATACACAATATATCATTATTAAATAGTTTGTGATTTTACAATGAATATATACAATTATTAATGTTACACATAAAAATTTCAATTTAAACTTAGCAATGCTTTTAATTAATAATTAAAAATTACGTATTGAATAATTTTATACAATTTACAAAATTTAATGTATTTAAAATCTATATAATTTATTTATACATTATGTTTATGAGATATTTTGGATATCGTAGTATTTTGTATGCAACATATGTCTCAATATAGATCAATCAAATATAATACGTCTATTATTAATAATTAATTTAAAAATAATTTCAAAACCATAATATATCATTACTATTGAAGAGATGGATTTCTCAATATTTTAGACGAAGCTATATAATTATAATAGACGAAGGACACATTCATATATTTGTAATGAAACAAAATTAACGCCATTTGTATTAAAGAAGCACCATGACCTAGTGTTAGAAGTAAGCAATTTGTTACTCTGCAGCCAATATACATAGTAATAAGAAAGATAGCCAAATACAGACAAATTGGTGATAATATAAATACCAAAAAACGTTTCTGGGATCTTTGTCCCTTTCTTCAGGTGTTAAGAAGAGGCAAGAGCGACACAACTGCACTCGTCAGTTGACAAAACTCTAAATCATAATATATTTGGCTATTGAGTTTTGTCAACTGACGAGTGAAGTTGTGTCACTCTATATTCTTCTCAGCACCTGAAGAAAGGAGCAAGGATCCCGGAAACGTTGTGCTATTTTGTCTGTATTTGGCTATCTTTCTCATTATTATTAATTTTCAATCATTTAAATATTCATAGTATTTGAATACTATTTTACAAAACGATAACGATGGTTATCTTATATATGTGTAGATTTCAACTTTTCTTTCTTTGAATATAATGGAAAAATTAACTTTTGATATGGTTATTAGTTTAGGTTTATTAGAAAGATAAAAAACTGTTATAGCTTTATTATCAATCACAAGGATCCTGAGTGCTGTCAGCCGAACCAAATTTGGGATCAGGCTGTAATAAAAGGAAATCTGGCTTCGTAATGTGCAAATCCCTCGAATTCCGAAAGTTTGTCGTGGAATCCCATTATCCAACGTCGGGGACGAATCCTCAGATCACCAACGAAGGGTTCGTCGCTGCATCATTTTTCGCGACGAACAGACAGACAGACAGGTCGATCTGTCGGGTCGATACGGGCACTCGTCTCCTGAAAGTGACCTGTCACTCCAACGGCCGCGAAGCATTCGTCTTTACGTCAAAACCTAAGGTGTCACCACTCTCCCAGACATGGACAGAAATTAAATTTTTTAAAACGTGTTATCCCAAAGTAAATCTCCCTTGCCCCTCACCACTAAATTCAGTCGATTAACACTCGAGTCAGATTAATACAGAAATCAACCAAATAATATGAAATTCGTAGAGAATCATCGCGTATAAAGGTATTACTATTTAAAAGATACCATTAAATAATGTCAAATTTTATTTATTTGTTAAAGGTTAACTACAATCATTGTGTTCTTACATTCATTTAGTTTATCTTAGCTGTATTCTGCAGAAGGGATGCAAGGATGTGAAAGCGGCATGAATTGCAGATTTCTTACGTAACAATTAATAACTCAACAAGGGGAGGAAGAATTTACTGCACTTCAGAAGGAACATAATTACCCCAAGATTATATACACTGACTCCTCCAGGTCAAAGGAAGGAGTAGGCTGCGCTTTTGTCACTGCAGATGCCTCCAGATCCACATCAATAGACAAGAAGGCATCTACAACCACTCCTGAAACTTTTTCCCTACTCATGGCAACCAATTTATGTGAGGAAAGTCCCTGTAGAAACACCCTCATCCTAACTCCCTCGCCACCATCAATTCACTAAAAAACCAGTTTTGCAGGAATGATAACATCAACTTAATCCGATAAATTATATGGAGGACCAATCTAAACAACAACAAATTAAAGATAGCGTGGATTCCCACACACGCAGGTATAGCAGGAAACATGGAGTCTGACCAGCTGGCGAAGAGAGAGGCCTCGCAACAACGAAACACCTCGACTACTCCTGTATGCTCCAAAAAGGTTGCCTGCGCAACCCTCGCTGGCTTCTTTGGAAAAAAAATGGTCTACCAACCGAACTGGAAGAAAGGAAGGCATATTCTTCAGTGAGCTGGAGAGCTACTACGACTTATCTCTCCCGCTATACATCACAAGAAGACAACAAATAATAGTATCAAGAATTCGCACCTTTCACACCAAATTAACCCATAATTTTATTTTTTCTAGTTTATCTCAGCCAGTATGTACGGTTTTCAGGTCTTCAATAACTATAAAACATCTACTTTTTGAACGCACTCTGTACGACAGGCCAAGAATTAAATTTATCGTAACCCATATCAGAAGTGAATTTTGCACATCATCTACAGCAATTCACTAACTGCTCGAATTCCTCGCGGTTACAAAATTCGATAAAGAAATTTAATCCTCCACAGTTGGTAACTATATATTCTAAGATCATTAAAATGTTGAAATATATGTTTTAATTTAATCATGCACAGTCGCCAAGAACACTTTTGTTGACGCAACAATAAAAAAAAATAATAACTCATTTCAATATTATTAATTCGTATTTCATGTGTTAATTACTCTACAACAAAATATATTTATTTCACAGTGAAGACCATTTAAAATGTCCTTAATTTCATATGGTTATAGCTGAAATAATTAAAAGTTCATACTTAATATATACAGTACAATACTTAATTGTTTTACGACTGCCAGCCAACGTAAGAATTTTCACTCAAGAACAGAAGAAAAGCTTTCAATCAAATCTTAGCCGAAGAGGCTATGAAATTGAATTAAAGGATCATAAAGGAACAATCTCGACTGGAACGACCATCATGATCATTTAATTCAATTACATAGCCTATTTTTCAGAACTTTGTTTGAAAGAATATCTTCTCTTCTTGAATTTTAAATATTTTCATCAAGTATCAATTTAAATATATTGTCCATTGTTCATTGAAGTCTTAAATTTAGGCCGTGATTAATGGAATTTAGTAAATTGTAGGTAAACCTGAATTCAGGTCTATTCAATAGATGGATAATTGCTCGCACATTTCAGATGGTCAACTCGGGTGGCTCAGATGAAAGAGCACCCACATACGAAGTGAAGTTCTCGGGTTCGGTTCTCAGTCCGGTCGAAATTTTTCCATCCCTGATCCTTTACGAAAAAATTTCTTTCACGAACATCACGTTTGCTACGCAACATAATTTTGAGACTAGGGCTTGCTAATAATTTAATAAATGTGACAGTAGAATAATATTTATACATAAAATCTGTAATTATAGAATCATGAATTTTTACCACATGATGTATAAAGATTCGGTAAGACCGACAAGAAATCTGTGTGTTCGGTATGGAATTCCGATCTTAAGTTGTTAACACTTGTGTCTCTAAATCTTCGGTTAAGTCCAAACTTTAATTTAAATGCCATCGTAAAAACGCGTTGTTTTTAAAATCACGAAGATGTCACTCTCCTAAAATGAAACATTTATGACATAGGAATATGCGCGAATTATATTAGTAGTGGCACTATCTGTATTTATTTAGTTAAAATAATTGACAAATACAAAAAGAAATCAACCAAGACGTCGTCAAAGTCGATAGCAACAAATTTATATAACTGAGAGTATCAGAAATAATTACGGATATAAGAAACTTTTCGTGGTTTGGGGATAGTGAATGTTAACCATAATATACAAAGTTCTTTGACTCGACAGGTTTCTTGAAAAATACGAATTAGGTAAAGTAAAATACCGATCACACATTATTTATATTCATGGAGTTATTTAAAGTTATCTCCTTCAGGACCGCCTACGATTCATGTATGAACACGAAATAATTCAGTGCAAATTGGTATTAAAAAGCGCCGCTATTCCTTTATTCAGCCGAACCGCCCACACTCTCTGATAACTTCTCCTCGCTGCTTGCATTGGTTCGCTTTATTAAACAGATGACATCAATGGCCACGGCTCGTAGATAATTTTATATGACGCTGAAATCTGTGCTCTTCATAATTCATATTCCTCTGTATTGATCCCTGGGAAGATATTCATTTTTGGGCTGATCTGAATTAATTATTTAAGCCTTGCTGTCATCCTTTATGAGGAGCACACGCGCAATTAATTTAAAAATCTGTCAATCGATATCTGCTCAATTTAGTAAAAATATTGCGTTGTGGTAGATATTTTCATAATACGTTGTTGAAATTTCAATCAGTTGATTTAAAAAATTGGTTAATAGAAGAAATAATTTTCAGTGATCAATGGCGAAAATTAATCAGGAACTGGCATTATTGAGGTTGCTTTGCCCTAGAAGCTATAATATAAAATAGAACATTACTAAAGTTAAAATAATTTTTCGTTGTTCATTAAATTGCTAGAAATTATTAATTATTTCCTTGGCTAATGCTACCTTTAAGACCTTGTTTTAATTTTTATTTTAACAAAATAGTGCCCAATTTTGTTACTTTTAAAATTTTCCGGGAACTGTTAGGACTTAATAAAAATCCGTACTCTGAATTTTCTTGAACGAATCTGTCATACAAACGAAAATAAATATACACTAACAGTATTTCATGTGAAAGTAATCCGTTATGGACTCCAAAAATTAAAAACAGGGTTATTTGTTATGTAGGGATTCATATTTAATTACAATACAAGAAAAACGTCTAAAATATTAATATAAGTCACTATAAATTTACAAGTATACTATACGTTGCACATAAAAAATTCATTTTCTAGTGGCTACAAATTTAATTCTACAGCTAGTATTATATAATTAATGGCAAAAATTTTACTTTAATTGTGGGTGAAACACCATTGCTTGAAAGTCTGAATGTATCGAACATGTAACGTTGATATGAATAATGTAGATAATTAACTATCACTGTTAGCGTGGCGCAACGACTAAATCCTTACACTGTATGAAAGAGACAATTTGATTGGTTAATTTTTCTAAGCCACGAAATGTTAAAAAATATTTGATTGAGTAATTTCAGAGGATCTTCGAGAAGCTGCTGGAGACGAGAACGAAAGTTTTTGTATTTTTGCGCGTTGAGATAGCAACAACGTGTAAGGCGGAGGGCCGCTATGGTAATGAACCGTCAGATTGTGTTGGGAAAATATTTTACTAGTTAAGTGATTACTGAAATATACTGAAGTTAATATACCATGCTATAAATATTTTTTCCCCATACTGAGGTAGTTACTACTACGAAAAACAAGAGTATTGCTCCGCCAATAATTCGCTCGGCGAGCATTATTCCACCCTGCCCGCCGTCACGGAACCAGTTCCAGTTCAACTCTTCTGTTCATTAGGTGCAGAAAAAATTTCCAGCAGTCTACGTTATCCATATGAGCCATCCCCGAACCACGTACGTGCCGACGTGTATCATCATTCAATATCGAGGACAATCCACAAAAAACTGTAAGCAGTAAAATTCATAATCACAATTTTTCTTTTTTTTTTCTGAAACACTTCCATAAATCTCCATTATATGTAGTGTTTAATTCGAAAGCTCTTTTTTGAAAACAGCAAATCTTGACCATCTAATTAATGATGAAAGAAGAAGTATGCGTAGACAGGCTGTGTATAGTGTACTCTACGTACTGTCCACGACCCTCTCATAGAATTCAAAAGGGACTAAAATGGGGGATCCGGAAAGGTAGAGCAAGGTACCCCCTGGCCTGTAATTGTCCGGCAGTTCGCCTAAAACTGCATCAGGTAAGTCGGGAGTCTAGTGCTTGTCCCACGCTCTTTACATGGCGAAAGTGAGATTTGTTGTGGGGACGAAACATTCTCCGTGTCTCGAACACTATAGGAGGCAGTTGTCCGACTATTACAATAGTAATAGCGGACAACTCTGACCGCATTCCCAACGTATGTGATCATGGAACATACACCTTTCAAATCAGGCCGAGGCGCCTCGGCTTGTGGGAACCTTAGTTAAAAAAGCAGAGACAGAAAAAGCCATTTTCGAAGTTAACACCCTCCCATATCTCTCTCACAACACGCCTCACAGGCTTCCTTGGTTGAATACTCTGATAAAAAATATATCTAATAAACTTAATACCGGAAAATTAATATTTTTGTGTAAATTAATGTGGTTAAAATGTATTTTTAAATATTCAAAGATAATGAGTAAAAGCTGTTAATTTTTCCTTAATAAATATTTGTGTTGATAATTATATTAAAATGTTAGTGTTTTAAAACCTTGATAATTTTTTATCCCATATTTTGTGTAAAACTCAGATGATTGTATACGGTGCCTAAGCATCTGTGTAGCGTGTCCTTAGAGCGGTGAAGCAGTTAACATTGAAGTTCCCCATTATTTATTACAAGTTGATCACATTTCCGCTGGTACTTTTATTGGTAGGATAAAATTAAATAAATTCGTAATCTGCCTTCTGCAAAACACAAACTATTAATTGATTTTATCTATTATACTCACATTAGTGAGCGTCATGGATAATCTCTTGTAATTAACTGTAGGTGCATTCAGTTGTAACCTGCCATAAATAAATGTATGCTTTTGACATGTTTGTTTGTGAAGCATTTGAATTTCTGGTTTTTTTCACGGTATAAATCTTCAACAGTATCCCGCATCTGAATACTACATTTAATATCTACAATAATATAAATAACATTTACGTTATGCTTCACATAGACAGCTTTTACTACTAAAATCCTTTGGATTAAATTTAGACGCTCCGGGATACTATTCAATTTCCATTAAGTATATGTTAATTTAAATGGTTAGTGCTAAGCGTTCGAATAATTTTATTTAACTCACGTACACTTGAACAATTGATCTAATAAATCTGGTTTCTTGGGATAAAGCAATGAACTCCGCAAGAGCGTGTAAGTTCAACTTCATTCAAATAACTGACATAAACTATTAACGTATCGTAGTATTTTATCTATAAATTTATACGAATTATGAATAACTTACATAATTTTTCCAAGCATCTGTGGAAAATGGTTGTTTCATCCACTGAATTCTAGTATTATGTTCCTATTTTCTCGTTTTTCATATATATATATATATATATATATATATATATATATATATAATAACTCGACAATATATAAATACAATGAAAGTTTAAATAAGTGACCCTTTACTGCGAAATGTGGGTTGAAATTGATGACAATGATAAACGATACCTTTTTTCTCTCCGAGCTAGATAATCTTTAATCTTGACAATTTGATTTCGTTCGCATTTTTAAAAAACATTCTGATATATTTCGTAAAATCGTTTCCAACTAATTTTAGTCTATATAAATATTGAAATTTCTATTGTAATTTAGTATATTTTCAATATAACGTCTTTGGGGACGAGGAGTGAAATCTTCGGCGACAGTTATGGACGATCTGCGCTGGACTGAATTTGCGAGGCTGGTCTAGGTAGTCTACCCGCATCTCAGTTTACAAGCCGACCACTGTGGCGACATCTGGAAATGCGGGTTGATCATGTATTCGTTTGATCGCCACATTTCTCGCCAAGCTGTCGGAAACTTCTGTTTGCTAAATAAATTTTGAGTAAGATATGGAAGTAAACTTTGAAATTTTTATTCATACGAAATGATCATTGAAAATAGTTCTCATCAGTGGATAAAAGGATGGTATGATTAATGCATTTGTTATGTATTGCGTATTCTTGAAGTACTATTTTAACTAACGTATAATACAGAACTTTAAAATTTGTTTTAGTTTTATACGGATGTTATTGCAAATCTGTTTTATATCACATTTATCTCAAACCTTGCATTAGTAGATGATTAATTATATTTTCAATAACTATCTTGTTGATTACAACAAATTTTCTTCAAAATTTCTTTCTACTGTCTTCGAATAATTCTTTAGAATATAAACTGGTTAGTAGTAGTGAATGTATGCAACCTTGCGTTACACTTCAACGAATAAGTTATTGATTCCTTCGTATACAAAATGCTAAATGTACAAATATAATTCTTGTCTTGATTTTTACACTTTAGATTCTCAATAAGGTGATAATGTCAAATCCTCATCAGGAGTTTGTTTATCACTGAAAAAGCGGTGTCAGTAAATTAATGGAATAAAAATCTCTAGTTCCCGGTAGATTCCGGAAACTAGACCTGATTTTTCTTACGTATCGTTCCAATTTATAAAGATTATATAATATGTGATTGTTAAAAACTCTTTCACTTGCTCAATATTATGCGTTTATCAAGATATTTTTATATCGCAATAAAATATTAAATTCTGTGCGCATGATTCCCATGTTGTATATTATATTATTTAATTAGTTTACCAAAAATTATATAAATAGTTCTCTTCAAGTGCTTTAATGATCACTACCTGATGCTTTATTATAATTTTAAGTATCACTGCATATATTACTTTTTCATATGTTTTAACTTAACCTATTTCTCACATTGTATCTTTGTGTATTGTTTAAGTTCATTTTTCAGCTTCAAATACATTTTATTTATAATTCCACCACATTTCTTCATCCAACAGACTTAATATTTGCATTCTTGTCATTTACTTTGTGTAAGTTAAAGTAATAATTTTTATATGCAACTACTTTATTTCACTACAATTTTCTCAATTGCATTCCTCGTATATTCTATCCTACTTTCTTCCTAAATTGATTGCGTGGGACGTTATATTTATTATTGTACTGCATTACAATTTTCAATATCGGCAATCCGTCATCAGTCATTCATGGCTTTTAAAATAGGATGCAGGTGTTTTCGGTAACTCGTAATTTGCAAATAAATATTGTACAAGTTATTATTCGATCCAATTTTTCCTGTATAAAAGTTAACATTACTTATGTCGATAATTATTGTTTCCATTAACAATTCATTTTCTGTTAATTTTTAATATGAAATATTAAGTTATCTTTATTTTAGTTGAGGAGTTATTTTAATTTGTTAATTTTGTTTCTATCCACATGACCTTTCAACAATCACAATGTAAATATGCAAACTAATTAAAAGTTTATAAGATATTTAAAACAATTTATGTGCAGATTATTATAAGAATATTGCTGAAACCTTAAGATTTACAAATTAAGTATTTTATAGATTTATTAATGTGTTTTCTCGATAAAGTGACTATTCATAAAGCATTGGGAATATAATAAAAAAAAGGAATCACATGTTAGTGGAACATTTTGTTTCTCGTTGAATGTAGTCATTATTGAAATCTGAGAACCCAATATTCATATTCTATTACTGCGTCCAAACCACGGTAAGGTTTACGAATTTGTGTTGCAAATATTATTATTACTAATAATGCAATTTAAAAAAATTTCTAATTATGTAGGTATCGCCATCGGTCTTATTTTCATACATAAAATTTTCGTTTATGTAACTTATAAATATCTGGTTTTGATCATAGTACATTTTTTTATACAATTCGTAAGTGTATGTATCAACCAGTTCCACATGTCTAGAAATATTATATGGCATTTTCTACTTTTCCTTTCACAATTTATGCGCTGAATCCCACAATTACTTCCATTGACGAACGATTGTTGTTCTATTTTTTGGTATAATTGCTCAATATATTGTCACATTATAATTTATATATATATATTATGTGTGTGTGTGTGAATCTGTGGTTAAATGAAGTTGGACAATACACCTAAAATTGATAATATAAATTTGTATTTTCTTCAGAAAAATGAGTGGTCATTGCTTGAAAACAATGTGGTAAAACGAATCATCCTTAAGCCTGAGACGTGGAGGAAGGGAAAGGGTGGAACTCGACTAAACGCCAGAATTGGCGTCTTACGAGGCGGCCCCTTGAGCGATGCCAAGGGCCATTTCGTTCAAGACGGACGCCATGGCCAGTCCAATAAGCGTAACTGCTTGACGGGGGCACATATTGCCCAAGTTTGCCGTCCAGAAGAAGGCATGCAATATCGTATCTACATCCTTTCAACGCGAAAATAGTTCGCAGTGCTGCGTCGATAAAACTCCTACGAATAGATTTATTTGCGGAAGATTCTTTCTAAACACGGCATAACGATAAACAGATTGGTCGCATCAATAGATGGTAATTTAGTCTATAATTTAAGGTAAAATTATGGTATTTCAGTTGATTATTAAAATATAATAACTCGTTATGAACAGTGACGAAAATACATGAGATCTAAGAGGACCTGTGCAGAGATCCATTATTCTACCATATACTTCCCTTAATTTTGGTACAACATAGTAATTGAGTCCCTTTCAAAGTTAAATACTATGACTTTAGGTATCACAAAATTTACTTAGATCACGAAAGGGATTTCCTCTCAGCAAATAGTTTCCGACATTTCTCATTTAAAGGGTACGTAGTTTAATTTTTTAAAATTTATTTATTTAAAGTAGAATTTCCTCTATTACTCATATTTTGGGAGACAATTAGTCATTTATGGCTCCTTATTGCCCTTGGCCCACCCGCGAGTCTACTTCGTAAACTAATCACGATACTCCCGCCCTCTCCCCAACACAAACCGAATACGAATGTAATGCGTAACTCGGCTATGCATTTGCATATGCTGTAAAAGCACATTTCACAAAATGTATATGTTGTATGAAGAGAATGCAAGAAAAATATGCATCTTAATTTTTATGGTTACTAAAATGAGATGATAACGGCGGTTATACAATAAACACTTGTGTTTATTCAATAACCTCCAATTTCCTTGTTTCAACAAAATTATTATTGAAGTGTAGCGAGCTAAACCAAATTTTAAAATCTTTGGAGTAGTTACATTTCGTCGTGCTCGTGAAAATGAAAGGAAAGAAAACAAATTTTCTAAAATGGACCCAAGTTTGCGCACCATAATTTTAAAAGCATTGATCACAAAAGATTATATATATTGTAATGCTAATTAAGGAGGCCATTAATTGTTTAAATAATTGCATTGTTCAGCGGTACAAATTCTTAAAGACAACAATGACGGCAGGCTCTTTGTCGGCGGTCTTTGTTGCGAGCTGCTAGGACTGGCTGAATTCAGTCTGGCGGATATTATGGTCGAGAGAGGGAGCAAAATTTAATAGTACGAACAGCGAGACCCAAGCTTAAAATTTCAACTGAGAGACTTATATGTTTTAAAAATACAAGAAAAAGGTCTGGACGGAGAGACCGCAAAGCTGAAACAAAAAGTTTAGCGCCACGTTCAGATACATACGAGTACCGAAATAACATTTTTCCGCATTAAGGCATTGTGAAATAATACGTCCCACTGTTGATCGGAGGTACGGCTGATCGAGATTCCGGAGCATTAATACAAGATCTACAACCGTGTGTTTTGACCATGATGTGTAGAATCAGTGATTAATGGCCTTTTTAGTGAATTGTGTCCCCAAGCTGCTAAAACTAAGTCTGGTACCAGCAGGACATTTGTAAGTACAAACCAAACTAATTAAATTCTGTAAACGGTAATTAAGGGTATTAGTCAGATTTCGTTCTTTTCATTTTTAGTTAGATTTCGTATTCCGTTCGTTTCAATTTGGTTGAATTTTTAATTATTTAATTTATAATTTTTGATTGTTCTTACTTATCAAACCCAGTTAAAGACCCTGAGAAGAAGAGTTATTAAATTTGATTGTTTGTGAAATATAAAAGATAGTA
The DNA here is from genome assembly GCA_037074705.1 of Zhengitettix transpicula. Lineage (NCBI taxonomy): Eukaryota > Metazoa > Arthropoda > Insecta > Orthoptera > Tetrigidae > Zhengitettix > Zhengitettix transpicula. The sequence continues at coordinate 164,620,170 of CM073591.1, forward strand.
TTTTACTTTGAACGCCACGAATTATAAATAAAAATATTTGTTTGTTAATTTTGAAATTATTGAATTAGGCATGCCAACCTAGGGCAAATAATTTGTTAAAAACTAAATGAACACCTGAGATTAATCTTTGGAAAATTAAAAGTTTTTTTTATTGTAATCATTTTGTTAATTAATTCATTAAAACTCCTTTAATGATTATATTTTTGGTTCCACAACGTGGGGAAATTTAATAAATTATTTCATTTAATCATTAATATATATATATATATATATATATATATATATATATGTATATAATTTACGTTGAGATTTAATCTCGTAATTATTCTAATTCTAATCAATTCATCTGTGTTTCTTTTGAGTTGGAAGAATGCTGATGTCCTTAGTTACTCATATTTTATAATATCTATGTTCTATCATTGTTACTTTTATTCATTAGAATTAAGTTTATAATAAAAATGAATAATTATTATATGTAATTTAAATAGAAATAACTTCATAAATAAGAAAGATAGTCAATTCAGCCAAAAAGTGATAATATAACTACCACACAACGTTACTGGGATCCTTGTCCCTTTCCTCAGGTGCGAAGAAGAGCCTAGAGCGACACAAAAAAAACTTTTGAGTTTTGTAAACTGACAAGAACTGTTGTGGCGCTCTAGGCTCTTCTTCGCACATGAGGAAATGGACAAGGATCCCAGAAACGTTGTGTGGTATTTATATTATCACTTTTTGTCTGAATTTACTATCTTTATTATTCATTATTTTCAATCAGACGTAAAGTTTTTCATGTTAGAAATAACTTAATTTGTCCATTAACAAATTGGACTTTATTGAGAAAATATTTAACACAATTACGATAATATTATTAATTTATTAAGATTCTTACAATCCAGGTTTTATCAGCCACCAATAAAAACACTTGTACTTATTTCCCAAACATTTATTGAAATTTAATAGCTGAAGTAGCTTTCAACTTATACCATAATCATTTTTTAAATTTCGAATCTAGGAAAGGTAATAATGCGTTGTGTTAGTGAATCTCATTATTTTAATGAATTTTTCAATTGTGTCAATATTTTTGTTCCAGAAACTAGTACGGAGTATTTAAATTGGAATTTTTGAAAGTAAAATGCAATCAATATATGCAACCCAACAGTTTATTACAGCTAACAAATAAGGCGCGAGAGAGATAAGAGAATGAATCCAGGTTCATGATCATCAATCTAGAGGGGCAAAGCCGAGCAATGTGTGTTTTTGGCTTCGTGTCAGATTTGAACAATAAAAGCAAACACGAGCTGTGATGAATTAGAGTCACACCATCCCCGTGGTACTGCCCAGGCAGTTGGCCACTGCAGATAATTAAAATAACAAATTGGGCAACGCAGACAGAAGGGAACAATTAACCATTGCGATGAGGACGGCTACCTGTTGTTTGTTTGCTTGTTTATGGGGATTCACGCAGGCTCCACGGCGCGAGAAGTTATGGCGACGTAATTCTCAAAACGCGCCTCCGCAAAGTGTGCTCATTGTAATGTAGTCATTCAACAATTCGTGTAATCACTCCTTTAAGGACATTTATTTTACACAATGATATGTTTCTTTAAAATAACGAATTCTGGAACTCAACATCTTGCAATAATTTCCCTTAATATTCCAATGCTTTAAGATGAACACAGAGATTACACGTTTGCAACTAGTAACGCATTAATAAGCAAAGAATGTTACGTGTAGTATTGGAAAATGAGTACCTTTAGCAATTTATAATAAGAATATCCTTGAGAAGCGGAGTTTCGACAAATAAAAATCTCCGAATAGTACACCATTGTGAAATATAGCGCACCGAATAAAACTTCGAGATCAAAATAAGAAGGATGTAAGGGAATTTTAATTTTAGCTAAGTCGCGGAAATGAACAAGCTGAGGAGAATCCGATCGGAGGAAATCCAGCACCGTATCTTCTTCAGTGTCGAAAGGAAGACTTCTAGGATAGGAAAATAGGAAAGTCGAGAACGTTCGTTCTTGGTATCTGTGTATCTTCCAGAGACATGAAAATAAAACAGAAAGCGCTATGAAGTTAACGATGAAGTTTAGCATAAAAACAATTAGACTGAGTATAGTAGGCAGGAGCCTCCCCCACTCCAAAATGGTTGTAGCAAGACTGAATACAAAGAGTATGTCCGAAATTGGAGAGAAAAACCCCACTTTTAGAAGTCAGGAAACGAATCAAAGTTTCAGATTAGACCACGTGATCTGTTCAAGACCCCCTCCAAATCCGGTTCAAACGGAGTTTTGACCGAGGCAGCATCGTAACACAAAACCGCCAATTTACAGCGGATCTAACGTCGCCACTTGAAAGTCACACATTGTCTCTAGCCCGAGTTGAAAGAAATTTTTCATAGGTGTGCGGTGACGGAATTAATAAAGAAAGTTAGTGAAGCTATATGACAATTGTATGCGATAAAACATTTGTTAATGTCTACATTATTATATTCTAAACTATATGAACATTTACATTGCTTGAAACTGTGTGTCAATCAGATGTAATCAACACAACGATCATGCTATAGTAACCAATAAGAAAACGCTGCAAAACGTAAATAGAATTTAGTGGAGCGTGAGAATCTCAAATTAATCTTGAATACAGGCAAGGTAACAAAGTAGTTATTTGAAGGGGCACTAAAACTGTGGCCTTCACCTCTAATGGTTTCGTGAGAAATTGTATCCCTGTTGCGCATTATGTTTCCTTCAATTACTGACGCATTCAAAAGGTCGGAAAGAGGCAATATGGTTACATTATTGGCCAGAATTGCAGATTCATATTTTAAAATAAACTCATGTTTGTAAAAATTGTAGCACCATGAACGACTCCTCCGAATTAAATTAAATTTCATATTCAAGAACAAATTTAACTGTTTATACAATTAATCGATTAAAATTGCAAAAAATTGCGTCTAAAATCAGCATTTTGTGCATTGCAAAATATGATTTTAGACATGAAATATTTTATTTTCATTGTAATTTTAATCGTTTATGTGTATGTACACAGGCCATTTGTACATTAAATTTAATTCAATTTGGATGAGTCCTTCATGCTGTTGAAATTTTTACAAATGTGAGTTTGTAATTAAACATACTAGAATAAAAATTCTTCTTTTGTATATTGAAACAGTTAAATTTTTTTTTTATTTTGCGTGTAAAATATGAACACTTTTCTACTATCGTAAGAGGCAATAGAAGTTCACATTACAAAGTCTCCTATATTTAGTTTTAGAAAAAAACTGCATCATAGAGTTCAGGATGAAGATTTTAAATTTTAGTTCAATTATCATGTTATTACTGCTAGTTGTAATTTACGCATTAGTATATTACCCCTACGAGGAAGGTATATTCACAAAGTTAAACACGCAGGAATAAAGTTGTTCATTGAATTATTACAGTTTATTGTTCTTTTTAACATTGGGAGACCTAAATTTTTATTTAAATTTGAGTAATTGACAAAGCTTATTGGACGACACAATTAATCTCACCATGATCCAGAGATTATTTTTGCAGGTAATAAATTTGCCACTGCACAATACCATTGGGGCATTGAACTTAAAATTGTTATTCAATTAAATTTGAAAAGCCATATCTCATAGAGCGTGTTCATCATTTAACGATTTGAATCTGACGAGAGCACAGAAGTTAGTTTTATTAAAACAATGTATTTCTGTTGATTACAGTAGATAATCGAGAAAATCTTTATTTTTATGGGAGAATAATGGTAAATCGGTTTTTTATTGCGGCGGTTATAGAAGTAATACAAGTGATAGTGTAATATGATCATTGGAGTGAGATGTGATCGCTAATCAAGCATTGTAATTACAAGTGTATTTAAAGCGTTCTATTAATTTTTCTATATTCATAAGAAAAAGAAACGAAACTCATCTTCTGCTCAACATTTGGAATCTCACAGCCAAAAAATTTTGAATTTGTCGAAATGTACACAATAAAACTCAATAAAATTTGGTTAACTAGATTCGTGTCTAAACTAAGGATATAAATTAATTTCATTCATTAATAAAATTTTTAATACAGTAAATTTTTATAATATCAATACAATATTGAATGTTCCAAATTTATGTTTAATCTAACAAATTATTCTTATTTCTCTGAGTAACACCGCACTTACGATCTCAGGGCGTCAAGTATTGCTAATATAGTGTCAATCCTCTATTTTATATTATTAAAAATATGCGTAATTCATAATCAGAAAGTGTTAGCTTTTTGGAGCACTTCTGTGAATAATAATATATTTATTTTATAGAACAATACACGTTAAGAATCAGTCAGGAAATGGATACGGACTTCTGATTGAAGTAATGGTAATATATGACGAGGAGTTGTTTTTTATAATGAAAAACTTCTTACCTGAAAATTATTTTCATTAAAAATTAACTGTATTCATGCTGAGTGTTTTAAATTAATAATTAAAATAATTTTAATTTTAATTTTCACTATCATGGTTAATAAACCATCTTCTTTTGTTTCAGTTACAATACCAGTTTTTTGTGTTTTTAAGTAAATATTATGCTAAATATTTCCCTTAATTTCGGTTTATGTTACAAGACGCTTTTCATTCCAAGTAACCTATGTTTTGGCATAAATTTGTTTAACTATGATTAGAAAAAAACATGGCAAGAATGGAAACTGCAAATATGAAACTATATTCTATTCATTTGCGTAAACCATATAGTTCTAGTATATATCATTGCTGGGAGAAAAATTGTTGAAACGCCATAAATTGTCCAGTAAATAATTAGAAAATTGTGATTTTATTTTAGATTACATTATATATATAATCTATCTATAAAATATAAAAGTGAAAGTAAGAAAATATTTCTGAAACTGTGCGAAACCGTATAAATAGTAAGACATCATTTGACTGGGTGAAACTTTTTTTCACAGCCTATAATAGTCGTTAATCAATTGTAACTGCCTGACTTCATATTTAAATTAAATAATAAAAATAGCAGCCTTTTATTCGTAAAAATATTTTATTACTGAAATTTTAAATACGACGTTTTGAATTTGATTGGGACCTCTTCAGGTGTATGTATGTTAATATTATCTGTAGCAAAGGTGTATTACTCGTTATATTTCAGTGTATATATTTTACAAATCCGGCCATTTTAAATGAAATTATATATCAAGTAATCACTTGTATAATTGTAGAACGAAGGTTTTCGCGGTGTAGAAAGTTGGTAAAAGTTTCTCGGGCTTCCAGCCGGGTAACCTCGTCGATAGCACGCGACGTTTCGATGACATGAAGCGTCATCATCTTCTGGCGAAGTGCCGAAGCGGACCCCCTTATAATACCCTTGCGGCAGTGGCGGGGGTAGGTGGTCCTTTTGTACATTGTAGACTTAGGCGCCAGCCAATCAAAGGACCACCTACCCCCGCCGTATATAAGGGGGTCCGCTTCGGCACTTCGCCAGAAGATGATGACGCTGCATGTCATCGAAACGTCGCGTGCTATCGACGAGGTTACCCGGCTGGAAGCCCGAGAAACTTTTACTAACTTGTATAATTGATGGTGTATTTAGGCAAAAGTAATCCCTGACTTCTCACGGAAAGAATTTGTTCAAAATCAAGAAAAAAATAATTTTCTCAATTATATTATATTAAGTCAAATTAACGGATCAAAAATAATCTAATTCTTTTAAAAGGTCTACATATTATCTACATTTTAACTGTTACCAAAATAGTTGCCTCTCAATCATATTTTGGTTAATATCATTTACAATTCTATAGTCTTTGGCTTCTATGACTGCAGTAATTTGTTATTCTAATTTTACCAGATTCATGTCTCTATCTATGTGATTTGATGTCCATTTCTTGAGACTTTGGTGAAAATATGGTGTCAATTTTTTTTAGAATTAATGAAGTAAGATAGGAAAAGTCGACAGTGAACTGAGAAATGAACTCGGAACACAGCTCGATAAGCAGTTGCTCTACAATCTGAGCTACCCTGTCGACCAAAGGTACATACAAGTCTTCTCTATAATTTTTATACACATAACTATATCTGATACAAACAAAAAAATTTACGATTTACATTCTTTCGTTGCTTAATTCTTAGTACTAAATGATTCAGGAACTAATGTGCAAATTGATATAGCTACAATTTTATTAATAAATGAGAACATATATTATTATCTTTTCTACTCGGAAGCGTTAATTAACATTAGATTAGGTTGGAAAGTTTCAAATAATTCTTAATTAATAATTTATTTTACGGTAAGAAAATGGAAAGAGTATCTTTCTCATTTCAGTCATATTACACATTTATTTAAATTGTACGAAAATTATAAGTATTCAATTTACACTATGATGTCCGTTTTCTCTTTATACGTATTATACAATTATATGTGAATTAATTAATATTTCATGCTAGCTGTACACAATAATATGTTACGGTTACATGAATTCCATTAGAGTAAAACGGATAGCTAATGAGGAATTTTTTAAGTTCACATTTAAATGCAGTTGGATTCTTAATTCTTTAATATCAGGTTTGTTAGAAACTGAAAGTGACTTACAAATATCTATATATAATATTTTTTCGGGCATTCCATTGTCTGATTTCGAAGTAGTGGAAGAAGAGCGAATTTGAATGAATTAGCAAAAGTGACGGAAAAAGAGTGACTGATCATCTTTTTTCTCCGTAGAATAAGTGGTCACGTTCATGAAGGAGGTGTATTAGTTGAAATCAGAGGAATAACCTATATGGGTACGTTCATATCGGTTCTGCACTGGCACCGATAAACTGTTTTATGATTTAAAGAAAATTTGATTCCAGCTGATTTTTTACCCATTATTTGAAGATCCGTTGGGAGAACATTTAAAATACAATGACTATTCTTTGGCGTGCTATTATTAAGTTGAAATACTATTTACCGTTGCATTACTACAGTTTGATTTGGCGAATGAAATCAAAGGCTTAAAATAGAACGAATTTATTACATAAAAATGTTTTTGAGGTGACTAGATTGAAATGTATTCTTCCGCATATTTTTATTCGTAGCGATGAACCTGACCACTGTAAGCTTCTCCAAAGCAAGAAATAAAGGCGTTAAGAGCGGGCGGCTTCGTAACCAGGGCTCAGATTTGCGCGCACAGCAAAACTCAAGAGCTGAGGGGCTCCAAAGCGCTGGGACCATGAGCCTAGGAGCTGGAGACTTGCCCCATTCAGTCAATTTCATTGAACGATAGGATCAACAAACAAGAATGGCTACTATAGTGTAAGACCCTCGAAAATTCTCTGAAATTCTGATATGAATTTTCTCAGTATTGATGTAATGAAACTAAGATATGATGTAGTTTACGATTTTCTGTAATGTGAATGCTTGTTTATCACGGGCAGAAAAATATTATTAGAAATTTAATTATTAATTAATGTAAGTAAATGCGTTAAAAACTAACGACTCAGCCGAATATACGTATATCGCAAAACCCATGCAGAATTAAATGAATATTTCCCATGTATATAAATAAAATAGTACTACTGTCTATCCATTTCTTATACTCTAGTAATTTAACATATATTTATGCATTCTTCATCAGGTGTTCCGAAACCGATGTGGTCCTAATTCTTTCACCGCTGAATTTGTTCACTCTTAACAAGAAAACTGTTGGGTCGATTTAATTTTTTCACTTTCCTCAAGAAAAAATTTGCACCAATTAGGGTGTAACAAAATGTACAAACGCCATATTGAGACTACGATGTGACCGTTCCAAAAACCATCTTTTAACTGCATGAGCAGGGTTTTTGTTTGCCTTACAGAAAAAAAATGGATTAAAGGTTTTTCTTAAATTGAAACCATAATAAATTTTCAACCACCATTTGAAAAAAATTTAAACTTAATTTTGAATTTTCCCAATTTACTTCTATATTTACTGGAAGGTAAATAAAATCTTGGATGCCACGTAATGGTTTGAAATTTTTCTAAACTTCTAGCAAATTTGGTGCAAAATTATAATTATTGTAATATTTTAATTGGGATTCTTAATAATATTCTATGGATGGAGTGATACTAAGTATATACTAATATTAATCACTATTTAAAACCTATTAATATATTTATATGATGTGATTATACCGACAAACAAACCAGAATTTTTTTGGACGGAATGGTCAAAGCTGCTGCGCTCCACCCGAGAAGCCAACCCCCAAAGGCACACAATACCTTCATAGACCGGTGAAAATACGCCCCCGCAAAGCTACGACAACTATGGAATCTAAAATGGAAATACTTGAAATCGAGCAAGACTAATAGGGATCCCAAAAAACATAAAAATTGAATAAGAAAGATAGCCAATACAGACAAAAAATGTAATACCACACAACGTTTCTGGGATCCTCGTACCTTTCGTCAGGTGCTAAGAAGAGCCTGGGGAAACACAACTGCACTGGTCAGTTGACAACACTCAAAAGCTTATTTTTGTCTGTATTTGGGTATCTAATTATTATATTTTATGTAGACGTATTATAGACTAAAACATTTCATATTTGTTTTCTCTCCTATGTTTTATTCACATTTGAGGATCACAAAGCTCATTTTTACGGTACGCGTAGCGAAGTATTTTAGGTCTCTAAATGTTTTCAACAATAAATTGTGTAGTAAAAGTACTAAAGTAACCAACGACCTATAATTATATCTCATTACATGATGAAGACCGACTTATGTTTTAAGAACACAAAACGTATTTCTGTCACAACCATATTACAAATTTTTAATTCATTCGCTGTATTGTTTTCCACGTAGGCTTTTATAGTTATTTAAACACAATAAAAATACAACAAAATAAAAGAATGGCGATATTGATGTTGTTTCTTTAGAATGTTTTATCAATGGACCTCACTTAAAAAGGATTTTCGCCAACATTGTTTTTGACAAAGGAATGAGGCTTTAACATTATAACAATGAAGATAAACTCGCAATTCTCTTTTATCAAAACATTTACGTCGTAATAAGTTTTAAATACTGATAGCGTTCAAATTTGATATTCTTCATACGTTACTTAATGTTGAATAAAATTAAATACGTTACACGATTAAAATAAACAGTTATTAATTTCTAAATTATCAACTGTAAGGTGAAGGGTGTGATTGGTACATTTCAATGTTGATATGAAGATATAATTAAATTAAAAATTCTAATTAAACAACTATAATTCAAATGACTGAGATATTGAATAAATTGTAAAATTCTGATGTCGAGATAATATTTTATTCTCATTGAAATTTAAATTTCATCACAAATTCAGACCACGTTGGAGAACATTTTATAAAAAAGTTCAAATATTTGTATTCTATATATATTTGTTCACTTTTAGTATGTTAGCACTGCAATAATTCATGTAATGATTGGAACCGGAGATAGGAAACAAATAGACATAATTTCCACACATTTCTTAATACGACAAAGGTTTCCTTGGGTATCCTTGCAAAAGAGTATAAGTTAATAATATGTTTTCTGAGTTTATTCTTTAGGACCTGATAATTTAATTGAATTCAAATAATTTTAGGGTTAAGTCAGCATGTCTTCAACCAGAAGTACTCGAATCTCTTCAACTCCCATTTAACGTATTGGATATTAATTTTTTATCTGGACGTGTGATGATTTTTCGTCAACCAATCGAAATAACATTTTATTACTGTGCAGCGGAAGTTTTTACTTATTCGTCTCACTTCTTTGAAGAGCCATAGAACACTCCGTTAGAATAGTCGAGTATTTCGTATTAATTATACGTAAACAACGAAATGTTGAAATTCCTTGACCTTTATTATAGTTCTAAGGTACTTACCGTAAATAAATATTTAAATAAATTATACCAAAATTACGTATAGAAAATTAAAATCGTCAATTATAATTATGCCATAAATATTTGAGGTCATTTTAGTAACGAAACTAGGGTTATTTAAATGTTGACATTGTAAATGTTTGTATTAGCTGAATAGTTTGATTCCCAATATTTGTTTACTGACGAAATTAATGTTGACAGATTTGTTACGGCACACTCGTTTGGTGAAAATTAATAGATAAGTAGTTCCTTAAAGTGTTTATAATAGTTGTTGTTTCACAATATAATATAACGTGCAAGCCGTTGTATTAGGCAACTCAACCGCTTCAGAATAAAATGTAATTTCTCGTGATATTCAAGAGATTAAAAAAAGTACTCTGAAAAGAAAATAATTTAGAGTGAACAAAAACTTTTTTTTTGGTCACAGTTATAAAAATTTGATTATTCGAGAAATCTGTCTGGCGTCAACAATACGACGATACAAGAACTAGAATATACCTGAAGCCAAAAAAATTGATCACAAATTCGAAATTGAAATTTTGACTATCTCAAATGAAATGGAACTGGAAATATAATTCAGATTGACCTAATTCGGTAAGATTCGAGGTCGTTGCAACATCGATTTGGTAAATGTAGGACTATCAAAAATTATCATTTTAGTATATGAAATTTCAGAATATGTTGGAATAGATGTTATTTGTATAAATTACTCTCTCATACAGACCTCACTCCAAAAGAATGGACACTATTTTTATATAAATTTATTTTTATTTCAACATCTTTGCAATTTTTGGAGATCATAAATATGTGCTTAACATTCGTGTTCATATTTATTTCAACCAGTTCCCGTGAGTGGCGCTGTCACAGCATGTCTTCAAGATGGCTGCTGTACTTCACATTCGTCCAAAAGCAACGTACTGTAATAGAATTCTTGTGCTGGGAGAACGAGATAGTGGGAAACATTTTCAATAGGTTGAAAAAGGTGTATGCTGCTGTCGGTCGCAGATTACGTGGTGAAAGAGGGCAGGTCATTAATCGGGATGCTCCTCGAAGCGGAATACCCAACACTGCATTAACCTTTGACAATGTGCAGAGAGTTAACGACATGGTTTCGGCTGATGGGGATTACATTAAAAATGACATTTTTCCCTGAAGGATGTATCTAAAATTATGAACAATATAGCCAAAAAAACAGACCTCACAAGAATAAAAACACCATCGATTTGTGGACCTTATCAAGTACATAAACAAGAAACCGGGAAACTTCTTTGCATTAATATACGTAACTGTCCAAAGATGATAGAGTAAGTCACGATCGTAGACTTTTCTCAAAGAGTCAGTATCACTTTGAATATTAAGAGCATTCCGTTTGTGAATTTTGATGTGAACCATTTCCGAAATTAGTCTTTGATAATAATTGGGTTCAACGTCAAGGATATTAATTTTGCTGCAATTGTGTTGTTTTCCATATATGTGTTTTGGTAATCTCACAATCCTCGTCATTAGGTAACTTATAATTCGATATGTGTCCTTTGATCTTCGTCTTTAGAGCCCGTTTGGTCTGGCCAATGTAAACAGCATTGAAATGACTGCAGCTGATTCTGTATATTACAAAATGCGTGTTCTCAGGTTGTAACTGAACTTTGCCGTCCTTGATAAAACACGAAAGAGAATTGGTGGTTCAATAAATAATATCAGTATTACGTATTTACACAATGTGACAATAGGAAAGCTGTATGATGAAATTGTAGGAGAGACACGAAGGGGCTACCTTTGGGGATGCCTTTTCCTCTCCGTTTTTGAACTAAGGTTCCCACAAGCCGAGGCACCTCGGCCTGTTTTGAGAGGTGTAAGTTCCGGGGTCACAGACCTTGGGCATACGGTAAGAGTTGTTCGCTGTTCCCATTGGAAATAGTCGGAAAGCTGCCTCCTAAACTGGTCGAGATACGGATAAGGGAATGCTGCGTCCCCACAGCAAACTCTTCTCCCGCTATCGGAAGGGCGTGGGACAAGTACCTAATGCCCGACCTACCCGATGCAGGTTTTCTAGGGTTTTCCCTGCATTACTTTTAGGCGAATGCCGCGTAAAATCCTTAAACTATAGCCCGGGGGCCCTAGTTAACCCTTGGCTACCTTCCTCTACCCTTCCGCATCCCCCCTTTCATATCTCTTCCTATGCTATTAAAGGGGAGTTGGCACTGTGTGGATTACCCTCATGTAGCCTGTTACTCTAAAAAAAATAATATGTATTTCTTTTGGAGTCATCTTTGTAATTGCATTTAAAGCATAAATATTTTATAAAGCGAGGAATATAATAAGGATATTTCATTATAATATTATGAAAACGAAAAGAATAGTACATTAATCAGATATTGATTTAAATGTTTTAATTTGATAGTTATTTTTAGAATAATTGTTAAGAAATCACTGGAAAATAACGCTAACGTATAGATGAAGAAATAAATGTTTATATTTATGATTCTCAAGTTTTATATGTGATGGCAAACATGATTCAAACTGCCATGACATAAATGTTTCAAAATGTAAAGAGTAAGCCAATCGAGGTATTTTCATATATGAAACTGACGTCAAAGTTTTGGATTCGTGGATGATCCAATGAAACACTTTGCATTTACGTGAAATAAAGTGTTGAAAATCAATTCTTGATTTGGGATCACGTCAGTGATTTATGCGTCAGTATTGTAATCAAATATTACCTTCAAACCGCTTCGTTCTTTCGATCCGCCCATGAATCGTTACAGAACCCCGCTTTTTAAGTAACCGTGAAGACAGTTTACAACAGTCTTTATTACTCCTTACATTTTCACAAATTAATTCAAAAAGTTTGAAATTTTTTAAAATAAAAGGTGATATAATTCCACGACTTTGCCCTCTCCTACAACTTAAGCAATGTCTTTCACTAAATCTACGATAAAACCTTTTAAGTTTATGTAGCTTTAATGCAAGCTGAATATATTTTATGTGCGTGTTACAATCCCGTTATTCCATTAAAGCTTGATTTTTTTATCTGTCCCTTCAGAGTGCAATATATGTATCGGCGGAAGATTCAGAACAAGCAACTTGTGCCCAGGAGAATTCTGGAAACTAGCTGAAAGCTTTTCCTTTGTCAGAGACAACGGAGAGATCGCAGTTTGATTACGTCTATCGCGGAGGATATTGAGCCTTTTAGGCTACGATGAGCCTTAGAAGAAGCTATAAATTGTCTCACAAAGGTAAGAAAAATGTCCATTGCTTTTAAAATGATATCTTTATAAAATAAAACATTTAAATTGGTTAAAATGAAATATTAAAATAAGGAACACATAAAATACTGTCGTATAGTTTGACAGGCTGTAAGATTATAAACATATAACAGTTCTATTCGTGTTTTTAGCTTATTATTTTAAAATATGTTATTCTGTATTAATTTATGTAATTTAACGTTCTCCATGAATTCCCGCATTACATACTTATAAGGATAAGCCACGGATGTATTACTATAAGTAATCGTGCTTCACAATTTTTCATAGATTACTGCGTCTTGATAAGCGAATGATAGGTAGAATATATTGGCCGCATTTCAAACTGAAATTTCGCTCTCATCTGCCATAAATCGAAATAATAGTCCATACTCCAACAAATCAACGGGAATGGATTCGTAGGTGAAACTCAGAATTTTGACCCAGGTTTTGAGAATTTTCGGTCGTGCTCGAGCCTATGCGAAGAACATGAACCAGTTTGTTAAATGACGATTTCTCGGGTTTCAAACCGGGTTATATCCTGTGTGAAGTACAACGTTTCAATAGCTAGCTCCGTCATCGTCGTCAGGTGACTGATCAGGATACAGCCCAGGTTGAAACCCCAGAAATCAACATTCAAAAATTTCACCGGGAAAATCTACATTCGCTAATGAAGCAATTTACACTTAATGTCTAAAATGTCGTCTGTTTGCCCGGTTGGTGAATTATATAACGATTGTATATTATACATCGACGGGAAATTAACCTAAGGGAACTATCGTAACACATCGCTCGTCACGGTCTCGAATTTATCACCCTTAAAAGTATGCAACTGGAGATACCTTCCGCTGTGAGCTCAATTCTAGCTTTTTTTTGTTTGTTTGTTCATTTTTATTTTAATATTTATAACACTAAATTCCTTAAATAGTGAAATTGAACGTATTTATTTTCTTGATAATTGATTATTTAATACATTGTTAAGTCGTCAACATTACTAAAAATTACTTTCCAGGATTATTTTGGTGATGTTCAATGCATTACTGAAGTAGTTAAACTATCACAGGATTGACTTAAATATATATTATATTTAATGAGGTAGTTATAAAACTAAAACAGGTGTTATTAAATGTTTGAATATTGTTAATAAATGAACTTTGCAAAGTGGCCTAGTTTGCATAAAGTGAAATAAATAAAAATCATATTTGATTTTGACAATAAATAGATTAATACAGAAATATGGAATATAATAAAAAATAAATCCCAAATTAGAGAACTACTTTTGTTTAACAATACATTACACCTTACTTCCGCGATTCGTGATGAGGGACATTATCGTACGCGATATATTATGAAAAATAAAACCATTTCAATTTTATTTCATGAAAATGGCGTTGTTCCTATGGAAAAATATCGTGGAAGCTAAAGTGACTGAATGATACGAATAAAAATAAACGAATATCGGACGCACCTACCGTTAGCTGAAAAAACAAATTAACTTACCAGAACAAGCAAGGGATAGTAGTCGTAACTTTGATTTTCATTTTCCTTAAAGGAAGCAGTAACACAATATGAAAATCAAAATAAGGTAATTACAATAAATATTATACCCCGTCCTGTATCTTTAATTTATGCAATCTCGCAGTTCATCCGTGGGCCCTAGTTAACCCTCCTGCGTCTCCCCTTACTATCTCTTCTTATGCTATATTAAAGGAGAGAGTCTACCACGTGGATGACCCTCATGCAGCCTGTCACCGCCAAACATCGGAAGGGCGTAGTATAAGTACCGAATGCCCAAATAACTTCCATTGGATCATATATAGGTGGGTGAACGGTAGGATCCTTAAGTATTGCCAGAGGCTCAGGTTAACTATGTCTAACCGACCTCCTGTGATGAAGGGACCAGCGTGACTGCCTCACATCACAGTGGTTTGAATCCCGGCGAGGACACAGATGTTTGTGTGCGCGAGAGAGACTCGTCAAATCAGTCCTCCGATAAGGATAAATTATTATGGATATGCATCGGAGTCGCAGATGTTTGGCATACAGCAAGAGTAGTCGGGTGCTGCCACTTCCGCATCCCCCCTTTCAAATCCCTTGCTGTGCTATTAAAGGGGAGTTACCACCATGTGGATTACCCTCATGTAGCCTGTCCCCCCCCCCCAAAAAAAAAAGAAGTCAGCCAGCTACATTCAAACATGGGTGAGTTATATAGTCTGGAATGCTGCGTCCCCACAGCAAAATCATAAGGGTAAGGTAAAAGTACTGACGGTCCTGCAGTTATCTTTAGGGTTTTCACACATTACATTTACACGAATTCCAGGTAGGATCTTAAAGGTATAGCTACGGGGGCCGAAGGTAATATTTGACTGCATTGTTTTCCCTTCCGTGTTCCTTCTTTTGCTATTATAGGGAAGCCTCGGTTTTGTGGATTAGACTCAAACAGGCTTAATTAAAAATGACACCAATTGGAATTTTCTGGAATAAATTGGCTGATGGATATATAGAAAGCATTGAAATATACACTGACCATCATTGTCACACAGAAACACAAGATAGATTCGAGTATATATTTGATTGTGAGGTATACTTTCGAAGAAAAGTGATATGTTCTGCCCTGATGATAAATATAATTAACGAACTGTTTGTAGTGTTTCTCTATTTCTCGCTTCATTCTCACCAATTACACTTCCCGAATGTCTTCATTTTTCTGATTTCAGAAATCATCAACAACAAATGGAATAACATTATCTGTGCATTATATTCACCATTGACATTGCTAATGCAATCCTAAAATACCGTCAATAATCCCAAATTTTTGGAAAATATATTCAAAGAACAGATATAGGTAATATTTATTTCTCATCATACACGATAACCCAGCGTGACGGTATGTCATTGCAGCATGGGTGTTAATGCGCATATTAGCCGCGCAAACAAATAAAGAACTTAGGGCCACTGCGACAGCGAAGCTCTCCAATAACTAAATCATATTCGGAGTCGTCGGCTCAGTGGAATGGCTGCTAATGACGATTTCCGGAGAGCAGCTGACAGATGGAGGCAAACATCGCAGGTGCCGACGCGTTGGTTTAATCTGGGCCCGCCAGCGCTCCGATCGAGATTTATTCGGAACGTCTGCGCTCGAATTGCTGGAGCGCGAGTGCTTTTGACTTAATTAACATGTTGTGCAGTCTTCGCTTGATGAATGTGAAACGCGCTCGTTATGACGAGGGAAGGGGTCCGCTACCAACTACTGCTATATATTACACGAAAGCACGAATGGTTCATGCCTTTACATTTACCTCACGCAATGGTTGTTGTTCCGTAGACACGTTGGAACAGGTAATTGATTAATAATGCGGAAATCTTCCTGTTGCAATTTCAGTGTTGTATTAATAACCAATATGAATTAAAATACAAGAGAACAATCTGCAGATTATGAATATGATTAAAATTCTTGTTCCGAGTTCAGAAAATTGAAACATTTGCTTACTTCTTTGAATTTAACTGTAACAAGCCTATTCGTATTTCAGACTTGCAGCTGAAGTTTACACCAAGCAGATGAGCAGAGTTCTTCACTAAATAATTTTTGGGGAAACATCACAATATAATCTATGAACGTTATTGCAAGAAACAAATTGTCCGCACTTCCGTACATAGTATTGTTTAATGTTTGGAAGTTATTTCCTCTCTTTTCTACATTACTCCAATAATAATAAAATAATAACCATGTATAATGATTTTTGCGTGTTGTTTGCTGATGCTCTTACTGCTCCACACTGAAAAGTGACACTGCTTTCTCTTTCACTCCTCTTCCTGTTTTTATTCTCTTCTTCTTCTTAATTCTCAAATTGACAGTTTACTAGTGTTAAAAAGTTTTGAATCTAATCAGTTGTAACGCGTGTATTTAGGTTTAAGTTTTTCTTTGTCTCAGAAGTGTTGTTTGTGTGGTCTTGAGAATTCGAAACCGTGCACGTGCGTGGGGGTGGAGGAGATAAATATAACCATCCAAGTAATTTCGTGCCCTGTCTCGATTGTTGGCCTCAACATGACAGAATAGTTAGTCATTGTTGACTACGGAACTGCAGCTGCGTGCTATAAATCTTGTGACAATGGAAGAATCAGTAAAACTGACGAAGTTTTCTAACAATGAAAAAAGGAAAAGACTGGGAGGATATAAGGGAGGAGATAAGCTTTTGAAAACAACAGTTGTTCTGCGCTCACCGAAGCTGGTGGATGTGATTAAGAGAGGCTCCGTGAAGTTGTTGTCTCTGATATAGTTCGAGGTAGAATCTTCGTGAGAAAGGGGCCACAATTTTTTAGTGAAGAGTTCACAGAATAGCACCACACAATTTAGTACGACGGTTTGCCAGCATTCAATCCCGGAGGCCGACGCCAGTGGCCTTAGCCAGTGATCAACCCCTGAGTCGACGCCAGTACGTCGGTTCGAGAGCTACAGCAAGCAACACAACGCAGAATAGCAGTACGCATTTGGTACGGGCAGCAGATCTCTTCTATGTAAAAACCACAGGTGCATCAGATAAGAGTTTTCATGTTTAACTTTAATAAACTTACATAAAATTTCATTATTGGTTAAATATTTATTTTGATTTAACGAAAAAAACCCAGCCCACAAAAATAATTCTTTACACCGTATTTGATTCACCTCTATAGATCTGCAATTCCAACACTCAAGTAATGGAAACCCGATAGTAATAAGTATGCCAATTACTTTCTTGGTTAAATATTCTTCCTGTTTATTTTCTTTGCTACTCGAAGGTATTCAACAAAGTAGCCATCGACCGCCAGCCACAGAGCAGACCAGCACTGAGTAGGCATTTCAATAAACACATTAGCACAATTATTTGACAATTTGTGTATGTATATATGTTATTTAATTTAATTAGATATTAGCAAGGGTTGACAGCTTAGAATTTTGGAATTAGACCAGACGCCACCGTGGCGGAGAGATAATCCCTGGAGTCTGGGCAGAAGCACGATCTAGGCAAACATCTGGATTTACCTGGAGTGTTGTACGTGTGAGAAAGCGATGTCTCCTGAAATATCAAAATTAAATGAACACGTGATTTCCTGGACCAATCATATTTCTTGGTCCAGGAAAGATCGAACTAAAAGGTTCGATAATATGAGATTCTGTAGTAAGCGAAGAAATTAGATTCGATATGTAACATAGTCTTTTTAATTTACAAATAATAATAAACGATACATGTATGTATAATAAACATTTTCATATTGTCTCAAAATTTTGGTGTTATTTAACCTTTTTATTATGAAATAATGTAAAAACAAAATATAAATTATACACAGAACTATTATAATTATATACCTTGTACAAATCACTATTATAATTGAAACATATATTTTACGGAAACAATTTTTTCTGTGTTCATAATTTTTCCGTCACATTCATAATACCGCTTTACGTATCAAACGTTCGTTCTCAATGTCATTTATTGGTACAATTTATTTTTGTCCATTGGCCATGTAATATCGTCTGAATGTGCCATACTCACTGTCATTTGACACTTTATTCTTTAGCCTCTTAAATACTATCTAAGGTATTATTCATTATCCCGCGAAGAAAGTCGCAATTAGTGTATAACGACTGAAAGACTTATAAATATTGACCATGTAGGTTTGGGGTTACAATCTCTGAGAGGAAAAAAGAGTTCATTGCATGTAACAGTAAAACAAAAGTCTGTTTCGTTGTCAGGTAAGAAAAATAGCAATCAGAGCTGGGCTGTCTGGTATAAAGGGGACGTATCTGGAGTATTTGTGAGTTGTTATGATACCTAGATAACTATATTAGAAAAAAGGGAGTGTTTTAGGTGATGTAGGGAGTATATTGGACACTCTAAATCTGTCTCAAGATGTCTCGATTCTATTAAGGTACTGTGTGCCAACATACCGGCTATGATGACATTAAAATTCTCCCTGAGTAGGTCGGTTAAATCTCTTCTTGGATAATAGATTAATGTTGATTTGAATACTTTTTCGCAGTTATATAATAAATAAATTCTCGGTCAAGGCCGGGTTCCCACCTAGTAATAAATAAAATATGTAATTAATGTTATACTAAAATTCAAGTATTAATAATTTGTGAAACCAAAAAGATTGAGAAATGTATTTAAATTAGATGGCATAATTAAATTTTTTAAGCCTGTGAATACTAGACACGAAGTTAAAACTATTGAAAATGAAATTATAAACCCAGTAGGGTTATCCAGTAGGATAATAATATTACATATAAGGTTGTAACTTATGTAAAAGATATATAAAATGATATTATAAGCATTTTTTAAAAATAATGATATAAATTAAATAAAAATTATATATAAGCCTGTAAATCAGATAAAGGAAAGGATAAGTAATATGAATATAAGGTCTTCGTGCTGTATTGTAAGGACTTAGTTTACTTGATACAATGTACTAATTGCAGCGAGGTTATTGGACTCACAAATACAAGATTGCCCAAAAGATTTATCATCAGAACAACTTGAAAGTTACGAATAAAACAAACATTACCTTGCCATTACACCTAAAATAAAATAGTCATACTGTAAATTGAGATGAAATTGTAATATTACATAAGAAGAGATACGTTAAAAATACAAATGATTAAAATGTATATGTATTTATAAATCACGAGAATATTACAATAAAAGGAGCGAAAGTAAAATGTATGCTGACGGTCTAAAGAATTTATGATTGTAGAATATATTACATAGTTTCTTTTCCTTTTTTCTCTACTACGAGCACTGTGTCCTATAAGGAATATAAATAAAAATAAATAGAAGTTTTTGAATTGTATAAATAAATAGTTAGCACATATGATACGTAAAAAAATGCCTTGTGTAAAATTAGTAATTAACTCTATTGTGTTTAAAAAATTGTAAATCTTTTAATCTGATTGTTTCCTATAACTGTATGGTATCTATATAATAATAATGTATTATATATAACCTGAACAGTCTAAACAATGTTAAGGTGTATAGGATTGTTGAGGATTGAGTAGTTATTTATGTTAAGTTTGACATGTGATGTCAATTATGATCTGTGGCAGTATTGGAGATGAATATGACCTGATAATGATTGAAAGCTTCTTACTTTATGACGATGGTTAAATTATAAATAGATTTAACTTGACAACATGTGAACCCTTTTTTTTGTAACACTTCATCAAGGTTCTGACTAAGTGTGAGTTTTATATAATAAAAATTATTTTTAAACTACTGGTCACTCTTCTAAATTTAGTAGGTTTATTCCTTTAAGTAGCGCTTGGTTTCGTATTTTACTGCTCGCAAAATGAAAATTTTATGACGCAAAGAGTGGCCTGCTTTCTCGGCCGAAACGAAATCGAATGATCCATCATTGGCCCCGAAAGGGTATGATATAAAACACCTTGTTAGTGAGACAGCAAGCCAGTGAGAAAGTGAACTTGAGATAGATAAAAATGTGGAGATAAAACAAACTGAGAGATGTAAATAGCATAATTCTAGACCAGTCGTCACTGATCTGTAGTTCTGTCCCTGCTATTGTGGAGCATAGAGCAACTTTGTACTTTCCGTCCAGGACGAGCAATATTCATGGAAAAATACAGAAAAAATTAGAAAGACCTCACACCATGCCATTGTATATTGTAGTAGCTGAGGATGATGATGAAATGTGTTTAAAAAAAATAATTTTCTTTAATATTATTGTCAGCGTATTTTCGAGACCAGAGCATTGTCAATAACAGTCAGTGTGGTGCAACAATGCAGAAACTGAAAAGTTGTTTACTCTTTATTATCGGCTAAGCGTATGTAATACGCAGAACTTTGGCGGAAACAACCAGTGTGTTTTGGCAGGCTGACCAATGTGGTCATGGTGAGCGAATCTAGTTTTGGAGCCCAACCGATGATTCTCTAGACTAAATAAGTAGCAGAAGTCAGCAAAGTTTATACACAATAAAGACTAAAAGTATAATATTCAATGTTTGGTATTAAAGTAATTTTACAGTAAAGCAGAGTGATAATAACTAGGATGAAGTAAAGTTCATGAACAATTGTTGGAGAGGCGTTCGGTGGGCAGTGGGTCGGAATTTAGTGAAGTGAAACAATGTTGTAATCAGTATTATTGGCCTGTTAATTAAATTTTTCTTTTTTTAAAAAAACTGTGAAGTGCACAATTAATACGGTAACAGAGAAGCTCTAAATAAAAACCTTATGTTGTAAACTTTTATATAAATATAATTACTGTCAGATTTCGCTAGTTTTCTTTAGATTCTTTTATATAAGATTTTTTATTGTAAATTTAATTAGTTTTTCTTTTGGTCCTAATTGCAAATCACTATAATTATTAGAGGCCATGTAACCAGCCCTAAAGTTTTGAGTCTCATTAAAAGCTGTGGCAACTTAAAAAAAATTGTTTAATTGAAGGACAAATCCTATAAATTATCTTTTCATTTTAAAAGACGAATACTACTTAAATTGATACTACTTAAATTGATCGCAACGTGTTGGCTTTAATTTCCTTTTAATTTGTATACTACATAATTTGATATTGCAACGTGTGGTTTGTTCATAATTTTTTTTTAATACTACTACTGGTGACGAAGTCACATTCGAACTTGGATAGTGAGGAACGATAGAAATAAATAGGAGAAATAGAAGGATTACGCTTTGTGTGAATTGTTATTAACGTAAAATAAATAACTATAAATATAAATAATTAACTATTTATCCATAATAAGACTGTCTATATTTGCCTGGTCAGGAACTTGACCCGGTGGCCGAAATGGTTAAGGCGTCAGTGTACTGAGCAGATCATGCAAGTTCAACTCCTGCCTGGGTGAAATAATTTCTGTTTATCCTTCTTCTTCCTTCTCCCTGCTTTGAACATATGCTTTTCTATGTGCGTGACTCTAAGCCTGAGCATATGAATTCAAACAAAGTGTAAACAACTTATTCCTCCTATTTATTTCTATCCTTTCTCACTATCCAAGTTCAAATGTGACTTCGTCACAAAATTAGTTCCTATTCCTTAATGGATTCTCTTAATACTTTATATATTGTAATAATTAAATATAATGTGGCGTTTCTAAATGAAAGAACTCAAGTGAAAGTTATTAAACAAGATTTATTATCAATTTTATAACAAGTATAAAATACACAAAATATTTGGAATCTCAGGGTCTTGAACTGGGTTTGATAAATGACAGAATTTATATAATCAAAATTACATTTACTTTTTATGGAAATCAATGCGTCTGAACATAGACGAAATTTGTTGCAGAAGAAATAATACTAAAGATTGAATTTAACCATTTCAATTTTATCAAGAATTAACGATCTCATTTTATCGATAATTAAATAATTAAAAAACGATCTGACTTTTATCTTTTAAACACGGTTTACAAATGATTTTAAAGTTTTTCTCTACTTACGGCCGCCCAAGTCTCTTTTTAGCTTTTCGTGCACAATTTTGGGGACATCACTGATTCTAAGTACTCACAGACTCTAAATGTTCACAGGCTCTAATTGGCGTTGTTTGTTAGTTGGTTTAACACAAATTGGTTGGTTCTCGATGCTTTACTACAACCTGGATTTGTAGATCTCGTGACTTTAGTTGAAAATGGACTTCATTGGTTTGTCTATGGCCAGCATGATGATTCTACGCTCGACCACCGAATACACACTAGTTGCTCTGTCTCCTTCCCGACTGAATATTGCTTTACTTTTTAATATTTGAAAGCATGTTTGTGACTGGACCACATTCTTTCGTTCTGACTTCCGACTGTAAAACTTTTCGTCTGGTCTATTCGCTGTCTGCTGCCCGACTGTACATTTTCTGACTGTTCGTTCGTCTCGCAAGTTTTTGAGCGCGTAGAGCCTTCTCGATTGATCAACAATGTTTTCTTTGCCTTGCCGGTTTGTTGCGGCGTCCGCTCTATATCCACTAATAATGAGTCCTCTACAATTCAACTTTTCAATTAGAACAATGTCTTAATATATATATATATATATATATTGCAATCATCAACTGGAAGGCTTTAATTAAAAAAATTAATTAATTAGAAAAAACAAATTTTATTCTACAAAGATACAAATTATCAGCCTCACTTTGCACATTTAAATTCCTCAAATTTACAAACCAAATTTTATATTATTTGTTTTTTATTTGTGGCTTTCTAGGAAAATACTACTTTATAATTTTACAACAATTATATCTAATTACTCTTTCTCTCAGGGTCTTTACTGGGCTTGATAATAAGAACAAACAAATTTAATAAACTAATTAACAAATCAAAATTGAAATGAATGGAATATAAATTATAAATTCAATAAAGAAGACGAAAACTAAACAAGATAACGAATCTGACTTATACCTTTAATCCTCGTTTACAGACTTTAAACAATTGTTTTTGTACTCACGAATGTCTTTCTGGTACCAGATCTGATTCTTGGAACTTGAAAGCACAACTCACTAAAAAGGCCATTATTCACTGATTCTACACATCTTTATTAATAAACACGGTCGTAGTTCTCGTTGTTATTCCACCTGGGATTTTGGGATCAGCCGCTCCCTCGGTCACCATCGGACGTATGTCTATTCGATGCCTTTATGCGAAATGTTATTTCGTATCTGTGTGGTGCAAACCATTTGCTTCCACTTTGCGATTTTATATCACGAGTCTCTCCTTCAATAACTATTTACTTGCGTTTTATAGAGTTAAATAGATCACGCAGTTGAACTTCCTGGACCACGCTATTTGTACTTTTAGGTCAGCCTTCTTCTCTCTCGAAACGTTCGCCGGACTGACTTCCGGACGAGCGCGCGGTTTCCAACAACTATTGCCGACAAAGAGCCGTGATTGCTGCTTTCAAGAAATGTACCGCTAACAATCCAATTATATTAAAACAATTAATGGCCTCTAATTAGTATTACAATATATATATATATATATATATATATATATATATATGTGAATTATTTCTTTATTAATTTTCAAACTTTATTAAGTCAATATTTTATAAATTTAATTTTTAAACTTAAATATTTTAATCCAAAGAAGCGCTACACACCAGTTTATTAAAATTTTTAATATAAATTTCAACAATAACTCATCATGTTCGTATGCTTACATATATATTTTTAAATATATTCGCAGTTCAATATCTTTTATGTAATTTTTAACATAATATAGATACAATGTCTCCTTATGCCATGGTTCGGTGGAAATACATTAAAGTTTAAAATTATTTAATAAATACATATTGGTTTAAATTTTATACATAGAATATTCAGTGGCTTATGAAGAAAATTGACCCGTGGTATGACTTAAAACAAACTTTTGTCCGTCTCTCAGACACAGAATTGGAAACAAATGTACTACTGTTTGAAAGGCGTTGGTAATGTTTTTCCACAGCAGCGCTGCAACAATGGACTTTTGCCAGTGTCCATGGTTTATTGATGTCCCCGGCGAACACCTGTGACATGGCCTGCGGGTTGGGAGGCATAACAGCAATTGCTTTGTTTGTACTGCCCCGCTGCAATTCTATCACTTAATTATGTGACTGTTGACCATTCGATTTATACTCCGTGCGCTCGCAGTGAACGACTCGTGTGTCCCGTGCGAAAATCTCATTTCCAAACTGACGCGATTGCAACATAAAATTGTATATTTAAAACTCATACTTGTAACTTTAAAATCTGAACCCACAAAATAAATATTTCAGGATATTATTATTATTTAATTTTTAATATTAATGAAAAGTAATTTCATTTTCGAAGTGAAAATGTGCAAAATACTGGACAGTAATATTTGTGAAAACATAATAACAGTACCTGCGGATTTATATCTGTGAATTAATACTGCCCTGATTACTCAGATTTTATTAAATTTGATTTCTGCCTACTATTTACTCCAATATGATTGTTGTGGCGCACTTTCCTTTGACAGGGTAAGTGGGGTTAATAAAATATCTCTAGAAATAGAATGCTCCCGAAGTAAAATCTTGTGACGCAACTTCACCAGGCATATACAGTTTGGGACGCAGCGCGTAGGCGTATAGACGTGGTGATTTCCACAGCTGGTTGCGGCTTAGGCGTCGGCGTCTTGGATTGGTTGTGCCTTTTACGAACCCTTGTACTGGCGTCTAGGAAACTCGCACTGACCGACTTGCCCCACCGTAGCGATGAATAGCAGCACCACTCGGCTAGGTCCGAGAACTGCAAGGTCGACAGGTCTCTCAGGTCAGGGGACGCCGGTGGAGCGGCTCCGGGGTTCAGCGCTGGTGCCTGGAGCAGCTTCCCCTAAGTCCGGCTGGTCCGGGCTGACGATGGTTGCATTGATGGTGGATTGCAGCAGTCCGCTGCCTGGCAATTTATCGTACTAAAACTAAGAAACCGAATTGTTTCCAAGTTTTCTATTGAAAATCTTCTGAGTCCAGAAAGAAGTTGAAATTTTGTAATTCTAAATTTCCAAGGATCAAAGTGACTTGATGTTTTTCCGATTAACCGCTCACCAATACTGCCTTCGTTTGCTTTTTTAGACTACCGTTTATAATTTTTGTCAGAGATTTCTAGGGACTTATCTACGCGCTCGACAATTAGATTTCTTATTCCAGTTCTCTCGATTATCGAATCACATCACTAAGTTTCACGTACATTATTAGAGAACTTTTTCGTAAAATTGTTTACATATTGTTAAGAACTTGCGTTGTACTTTTAACTATTATTGCATTGGCGATCACATTTCCAAGCGTCTACGATGCATCAATTAAAGTACTGAATGATTTTATAACATATAAAAGCTAACATATATTAATGATTTTAAATCACAATAACAACTGTTCAGTGGTATACGAATTAATCTAAACTATTGAAAGAAGTAGAGATGCAAATAATTGACTATAATTACTTAACAACAATTAAACCATAACTAAAATAAGTAATAACCCCTATTCATTTCATTACAATATTTATATCAGAAAATTAAGAAGGCACTTTACAAAGATTACCAACTTGTGAAAAGAAATAGAATACTATCCTGATACATCTTCATGGTCCAGGAAGCAAAACTAAGCCTGTAGGAACGTTCCTCAGTGCTCGCAGGTGGATCCTTCTGGAGATACGGACGAGGCTACCTTCAGGGATGTTTTCTTTTCACTCTACTTTCAAACTAAGGTTCCCGCCCCTCGGTCTGTTTTTAGAGGTGTATGTTCCGAGGGAAAAATTTGTTCGCTGTTAATGTTAGACCAGTTAACCATCTGCCTTCTAAATCAGTCGCGGTACAGAGAAGCGAATGCTGCGTCTCTAAGGAAAAATCGAAAACGGAAAGACGTGGGACAAGACCTGATCCAGATTTTTCTAGGGTTTGTCATGTATCACTTTTAGACGAATGCCGGGTAGGATCTTTAAAGTAAGCTGAGGGCTCTAGTTAACCGTTCGCGACTTGCTCTACCCTTTTCTATACCACGTTTCAAACTTCGTTCTTGTGCTACTAATGGGAAGTTGCCACCACGTGGATTCATGTAGCTTGTCACTCTAAAAAAATCCATGTTACAGGAACGTCTTCTAGATCTATCCTATGTTGGATATTGGCTAATTGCCATATTTCACATCCTAAGGCTTTTACTGAAAAGTTTGAATACTTCAGACAATGGATTAATTTTTCAAAGATGATGCCAAGCATGTAAAGAAATGACTTTAAACATTTTTAATAGTATCGTGACACAATAAAAACACTTTGAAATTTCATTAATTTTAAATTAAATACACAACTATCCAAATTGTTTGTATCGCCGATACATGATCATTACACGAAATGCTACACAACGTTTCTGCTAACTATGTTTGCTTTCATTAGGTGTTGAAGATGCTAAGAGATTTCTTACCAACACGCGCCAAAGCCCAGCTGATGTTCACGAAAGGCGTCAATTTAAAATTCGTTGATAATAAATTAATTCAGTAAATACTACTAATTTAATTAATATTATCAAGATGGTTATAATTAAATTGTGTGTTGTTAGTACTAAGACAATACAACTGTATTATATTCCGTAAAAATAGGTTCAGAGAGTATGTTAACTCGACGCGGATAATAAATTTGACGATAAATTGATCTAATATTCGTATTATCTTAATATTATTATTGCTCTGTTGTACGTTTCTTAATCAAGGCATAATTTGCCATTAAAAACTTTCTAACTGCAACTGAAATCATTGTTAGCGATCTGAAAAAAAAGAAAGGTAGTTTATATATTTGTTTTTATATGCATAGTTAAATTAAAACTGAAAACAACGTTTTATTGAATGCCATACAAATTATAGAGATCAAATTATTCACATCGAAGGGTCGCACCAAAAATTTATGGAACCCGTGAGATGCCCCATTCCTTTCTCAGCTGCTGCATTTCCTTTCGTTTCCTTTCCTTTATACTCGACCCAAGTCTAGCTTCAAGAGAAATCCAGTCCTTGTAATGGGGTGTCGCTCGCAATATGATCTGAGTCGTTCCATTCAAATGGTTGGAAGCATAACAACTCTGATGTGGGCATTATTATGGCATCTAAAGCAACTGATGGCGCAGTGATATTGATCGTAATTAAATGTAGTTTGCTTTAAGTAATTCTGACCTAACCATTCACTAATATAGCCATGACACGAGGGAAATGTTTATTGCTAAACGATGTTTACGTATTCATGGATTTTCCATCATATTGCCTTCAGTGATACTGAGCAGATTGAATGCCATACAAAATGATTATTAAATTGTTAAATTTCGATTAAAATGCATGCCAGCGAACAACAGCGAATGAAACGGAATCAGACAAAGTAAATATAACAATACAATAATTTCAAAGCAGTTAAAGGATTGTCCCTCTTTTACTACTTATATCTTTATTATTAGTAGTATCACTTGCTTACTGCATTTTCTTTAAAGTGTGACACCCGAAACCCATTCCACATAAAAATGTATAAATCATTTTAATAACGACTGGGTACAGGAGAAAGCTCTAGCATACTGACATGTGCCCCAATCTGGCCAATTACTGAGAATCAGGAGACTCATCCGATGGATATTCGCAGTCGTGTAGCAGGACATCACGCCAAACAACAATGCAGCAAAATTTATGGAGTTGTTTGTCTGTTTATCAGCAAGAATCTAATCACTATGGACGTTTAAATTTATAGCGTAAAATAGAGTTCGAGTCCATGACCAAACTCAACAATACAAAAATATTTTTGCAGGAAATATGATTGAAAAAAGGTCATATTAACTATATATATTGTGGTATTATCTTCGTGTATTTAATAAAATATTATCTTTTTAATAGGAAACTAAAATATTTGAAAATTTTGGGTTCAACTAAAAGATTATTACTAGTTTATCAATTTTAAAACTAAGAAATTAAATTAAATTAATTTTTTATAATGAAAACACAAAATATTTAAATGCATTTACAACTCTTTTCATTACCATATTCTAAAGAATGAAAACACTAAAAAAACTAATATAAGAAATTAGACGATATTGAATATTATAAACGTTGCAAAATGTTTTGTTATATATCAGATACTGTAGCAGTTCTAGTAACGTACCACTTTTTCACTTCACCATTTACCAACCTTTTACTTCAGATCACAAATTATCTAATTGATTTCATTTTCACTTAACAGGAAAAGAAAGTAAACAGCACAGTTAATTTAGTACCACGAATCCCAAATATCCCTCAGACGTCATTGCATGTAGATACAATTGTTTCACCTATAGGCGAACTTTTCAATCAAAACTTATTTGTTTGTCATGTTGAATATTTAGAAATGGTTTAACTACCCCTTATCACTAGCAGTTTTGATAATCTCCTATTTATACTCGACGACTTATACTTGCAGACATGTTAGTAGGTATAAAAGAAATCAAGATGTTCGGTCCTTACTGTTTGCCCGTAACTCCGAGAGTGGTCTTGCACACACAAAAGTTCCAACATTCCACACCAAAGTCTTTCTGCCGACAACAATACCGATTGAAATCATTTTTGACTGTTGCTAACAAATACCTTGGCCACAATATTAGGCTAATAATTCAAGTATTTAGAAAATAATTCCATAAGATACATTGGTATTCATTACAATATATATATATACACATTATATTCAATAAAAACCAGATAAATTACTGGAGGGATGTAAATTAATACATATTATTTACTTACTAATCACTCATTTTTTGTCTAACAAAAAGAACCAGAATTTTTCTAGTTTGTATTTCTTAAATTATATTTTTCGATGTAATTAATTATTTTGAATGCCAGCTTTGTTTATCGATGACAATCTGAAAGCCTTAAATCCTCCTACTTAGCCTATTTGCCAGAAAAAGTTGGAGAAGAAGAAACATATCTGATGCCAAGTCATGGGAGTGATTGTGAATTTTTGCGTGAGAAATTAAGCAAAAATGTATGGAATTGTGAAGGCGGGAGTCTTATTAGGATTAATTATCTATTATGATCCTGAGGTCATTAAGAATGCCGATTCCGCAGTACCTCCTATATTAGTTAGAGTGATAAAAATTACAAGATGGATCTACATCTAGAACGAGCGCCTGATTGACATAATCTAACTCATGCGGACTATACACTTAATTGCTTCCAGGCGTAAATAGATGTAATGGCGTATTTGTTAAAAAAAATTCAGAGCACATTTCTTGTATTCAACCCCGTATTTGACTCTTGAGCAACGTTTCTGTTCGTTCACATGGTTCTCGTAACATAGGAATTGATACCGGTCGAGTTAGCTGTGTGTCACCAAAATATATAAAGTTTAATAAATTCCCAAATAAGCTAGAAACTACGTTATTCATTCAGAAAGAACGCGGTGAAGTACTTTCGTTAACGAAACAAAAGTGTCAGAAATATGCAGCAGACAATTGTTCTATGTTTGAGGGATAAATTAGAATTTCGAATTATAGCATAACAGTGATGAATAACAGCCGAAGTTGTATTTACATTAGTAATTAGCGAGATAAGACGGGCCTCATATTCATCGTTTAAGTCAGGGACATAAATTTGAATGCAGTGCCGCAGATTTCAGCAGGAACGTAATAATTTTCTGCGCGTATAAAATACCAGGAATGCATTGTGGAATGAATTTGGAAAAGTAACGAGTAATTATTTAGGGCGACTTTTTTATAAACCTTATGGAGCAGCTTTACCTAAACGTAATCGAAATTGATTAAATTATTAATAATCTGGGAAGGCATTTTGTCAAGCTGCTTTAACTCGAAACGAGTATTTACATTCTAAGCCTTATTTAATAAATATTATTAATTCATGGCTGAATGTTTCATGTTGTCAATACTTTGTGCCCTGAAACGGAGTTTTTAAATTCAATATTTATTAAATAAAATTATACCCGATAAAAATTGTGAAACAAGTTAATTGAATTACCGTAGGTATTCGAATATCACAGGACAATATTTTTATTCAAACAAACAAACTCTCTCCAGCGGGTTATATAAATTCCTAATAAATATTAAATCCTACTGACGTATTTACAAGAGAGTAACCGTGGCTAATAAGCGAAGTAATACTTCCATAATTATTGGCAAGCTAGTTATCAAATATAAGCAAGCTGGAGTGTAATTAAAATGCATTTTTGAAATTCAACAATAATTTTAAATATATTTCCCTTATTCAGAACGGTGAAAAAAGTCTCGCGAAGAAGCGGCCTGCAAATATAATTCGAAAATATTGTTAACCATATTGGACATGATGACTGTAGATTCTATAATTTATTATCAATAGAGCGATAAGGCACATGAAGTTTTCCATTAAATGATACATGTCAAATTACAAGAAAATATTAGTAAATTACTTTCAACTTGAACTAATATAGCCTGAGTGTCTCGTCTCTAGAATATTTTCCGGAGGGCTGTACTTCTGTTTAAGACAGGTTCGCTATCTGACGTATCGAATTATAGGCTGCACTTATTTTTTCCTAAACAAAAAGAAAGATAATTCCTATAAAATATCTTCATGAGTAAGTGTTATACCTTAACTTGCTCAGACAAATATCACGAGAGGAACAATACAAAGTTCAAATTTATTCAAATCAGTCACAATTTGTTATATAAGACTTTTAATGAATCAGGATGCTCATACTCGATTTAATTAATTTATTATTAATAATATTGTCACACCTCGTGGTTAAAAGTGTGGCTCCTTGTTAACTTTCGTGCCTGCAGAATTGCGAACTACGATTAAAAGTCAACACAAATATTTTTATTTATCTAGTTTATTTATATTTCTCTTACAAAATTTTTTTTGTGAACAAAATGTACAGTTTCCAGAATATTCGATCACTGTATAAATAGTAAATTATCTCGAAACAGAAGTATTTCAGTACAATTCATTGGTGCTGTACATGTCCAAGCGTGAAATAAACGCCTTCCAAACATTTCAGCTTGTGTTAATTTTAACCTCTCGATACACGACAATACTTTTTTATATAGACATACGTTTATTAGGAAATTTATAAAAAACTTAAATATTATGATATTTTAATTTATTTTTATTAAAGGTGAGAGTCAATTATTTCTTTAACTTAAACACAATCAACATCTATTAAGAAATATTATACTCCTTTCATATAAATGACAATAATATTAACTAAATATAATACAAGGAGACGTCAAATTATCTGCTGACTTTCTAAAATAATACAAATGAATTTGCGGATTAAAAGAAAAAAAAATCGACTTTCAAAAAGTACCTAGTCGGCCTCCAATAAACTTTACACTAACAATTCACGACCATAAAGTTTGGCAGCTTGGCATCTACTTTTTCTCACCAATGTCCAGGACAACGAACAACCAGGATGACAGCACGATGATCACGTCTACGTCACTACCCAAAGCTCGTACGAGATGTGCAATAAAGCAAAGGAAGGACATAACCAAATATTTAATTAGCCTCACACCGTTTGAACACATTCTTTTAATCAGCCACTCGGGTTGCATATACGCTTTCCACCGTCAAACTCGGAACCAGGGTAGCCGTACACGAATACAAACCGTCACCTCTAACTACTCTCAACGAAATATATGTCACTTTGGACGTCTCTTACTAATATACTGATCGAACCCGGGATCCACTCTTGGCACGCGGATGCTTTCCCATCTGAGCTATCCGAGTCAACTCCCTGCAGGTACGAGATCTCTCAATGCATGGTATCAACCTAATCGGGCTTACCTACAATTAATTTGATCATATACTTCACGCCCTAATTTCAGGACGGATATTATGTGTAAATTGTTCAAAAATGCAATGAATGAACCTGTAATGTTTCGTTTGAAAGTATGTATTCTGTTATTTAATTTTTCGTCTATTTATATATTATTTGTCACGTGATTTCTGGTTCTCGTACATTCTCGCGAATTAATTACCGCGACCAGCCACTTGTCGTGCTTCCTTTGCCCTATACGAGATTATGCCGCCAATAATTTAGGTTCGTTACAAATAATATTTTGTGAGCTGTCTAGGGCATTTCACACTCTATGTCTTTAAGTATCATAAAGAGTAATAATATTAAGAAATAAGAGGAAATCCTTACTACACCTAACTTATTATGTCAATAATAGAAAATTACAAAATAGTGATTCAAATGAAGGATGGTCAAACACATTTCTCCAAACAGAACTTAATTACACGCCAAATTCCACCGGCCTCAATTATTTTATGTGTACAACCAGAAAATTATATTAATTAACATACTCTTTAAAGTCAGGCGCGTGAAGAAAATGGACAAATGTTCACAAAATAATCTGAATAACCTACAGATTCTAAGATGATGCTGTAAGATTTCCTAGAAATGAATTTTTGGACGAAACAGCTTTCCTACGTTGTAGTTGTAGGAGAGAGTCGGATGGAAAGAGTGGTCGAGAGTTGCAGTTGTAAAGTTAGTCTATAAAGCGATTACAATCGCACGAAGATGTCTGGAGACTGGCGCAGTTAGTCATATTCGATGAGTCTGTCTGACTGAGTTTTCAGTCAAAAATATGTTATTGTTCGCGGACTCGCTGTTTAACGGATCTGTCAATAGAAGCTTAAGAAGCAAATAAATATTGAGAATGACGTGTGAAGGTTTCTGCGAGGGTTATTCTCTCGCAGACAGTACCTTCGAGGGATGTTCTCTCGCAGGCAGAACCTTGTAGGAGAGATACGAAGGGGCTACCTTTGAGACTGCCTTTTCCTCAGCGTTTTTGAACTAAGGTTCCCACAAGCCGAGGCACCTTGGCCTGTTCTGAGAGTTGTATGTTCCGGGGTCACAGACCTTGGGCATACGGTAAGAGTTGTCCTCTATTCCCATTGGAATAGTCGGCCAGCTGCCTCCTAAACTGGTCGAGGCACGGAGAAGGGAATGCTGCGTCCCTACAGAAAACTCCTGTCCCGCTATCGGAAGGGCGTGGGACAAGTACCCAATGCCCGACCTACCTAATGCAGATTTTTCTAGGGTTTTCCGTTTTCCCTGCATTACTTTTAGGCGAATGCCGGGTAGGATCCTTAAAATATAGCTCGGGGGCCCTAGTTAACCCTTGGCTACCTTCCTCTAGCCTTCCGCATCCTCCCTTTCAAATCACTTCCTATGCTATTAAAGGGGAGTTGTCCAACGTGGATTACCCTCATGTAGCCTGTTGCCCTAAAATAAAAAAAAAGAGAATGACGTACCCGACGTTTTATTGATAACTATTACGTACTTTTAATGATGTCAATACCTTATAGATTTTCTGTCTTCGTAAATTTCGGATTATTATTTATTTTTATAATATAGGTAGAGAATATTTTTGTCATAGTCTGACGCTAGTAATACGATCATAAGATTTATAATAATTTTAGAAAGCTAGGAATTTGTGAAATGTAAGGACTTAAACATGATATGTGTCCCTTTCAGAAATGAAGCGGATGAATTCCTGTGGCGGAGAACAGTGGTATAGAGTGAGAGACAGTAAAGCGATAGAAAGAGAAACTGATAAATACAGGCGAAGGAAGAGATACGAATGTTTGCTCATAACTGAAGAGTGGTTGAATTGGGTTGGAGTATTGTAGTAGGGATTTCAGAATTAACTAAATTTACTTTTCTCTGAGGGAGAAAAAATTTAATTCTCATGTTCTTATTTCCAGTGACTTTTATTTGTATTGTATAAATTTTCATTATCTCCTTTCGAAATTATTCTCTATATTGTACAAAAGAATACCAAAACATAAATATATTGACTGTGGACTTGATTTAATTCACCTCTCACGTCTCAGCTTTTCGACTGAAAATATTCAACCCTACTACGTGAAAGCACTCACATATTCCAAGTAAAAAATTGCAGTAATTCTGAGGAACTGGCGAACAGTTATTTTTCCGGTGTGTCATTTACTACTTTTCCTCTCTGAGATAAAACTACCAATTTTCTTAAATTTGAAATATAAATACTGTCATTTTATTTCGTGAAATTTATCGGTATATTTTAAAAAGACACAGCTCATAAAAACGTAGCAAGAGTGTTACTAGCTCAGGGTTCCTTATATTAAACCACGACTTTGTTGAACAAAGAATGCATCCAAACACGCCATCGAGGTCCAACGTTCCTTAGGGATCGCGACTTCCTCTGCGTGTTTGCGCACCAACACGGAGCTTTAGAGCGCGAATTACTGCCGTCCATCTTGATTTGCGGCGTTTTAAATCAAAATTAAGCCACGCCCGAGGCAAGCAGCCCCTCCCAAGTACAACATTATTTGGCCGAATTTATTGCCGTTTTTGTGTCGCTAACGATGAATAGTGCTGGCCCCTAAAGGCCGTGACGGCTCGCATTAACGCCGATGAGCTTCACTCACTTTCTCGCTTTTTATTTGCGTATTAAAGGTTGATCCGTTTTGAGCGTCCGCGGCGTTTGGAACGCATTTATCAAGCGCCGATCCAAGGAGAGGAGACACAAAGATTAGCGGCGGTGTAAATGGATCCTGGCAAATACAAGCTAAATCGCTTCTTTGCCGTATCACGCAACAGACTGTAAATAAATTTTGTTTTACGGAGCCAAAATAATTTCAAGTTCAAATACAAACATATCCTACGCGACCTCTGATATTTTTAGTTACTGAATATTCTTTTAAAATACACACCAGTATTTCTCGTATTTAAAAATGGTTTTCACTGACTGTTGCCCAAGTCTCAAATTTAAATTATGATATATAATGATTGACAAATGTATACCAATCTAGAAGCAAATGCAAAATCGGAAGCGATTAAATTTCTTATAATTGTTTTTGACTAACTCCTAAAAGTGTTTAAAAGCTGAAGTTCGTAGCCTTAACAAACTTCCCGATGACCCTTTCAAATACCTTCCTATGCTATTAAAGGGGAGTTCCCATCATGTAGATTAGCCTCATAAATAAAAAAGACAACCCCCACTTAACCCTTGGCTACCTTACTCTACCTTTCCACATCCTCCTTTCAGTTCCTTTCCTATGTTATAAGACGGGAGTAGCAACTACATGGATTACCATATAGAACATTAGCGTTTTCTCTGTAATTATTGAAATTAGTAAAGTTGATAATTACAGTCTAAAATAATTAAATAATAAATTTATTATACGATAATTAGAGAAATAATTTTAAATATATTTGTATATTAGTAAGAACCCAAAAATCACTCTTACTCTATCATTTTACATGGATGTAATCGTGCTACACTGTTAAAATGACCCATCACGGCTATGCAATTTCGCAGATTCCCATTAGACATCACTTAAAATTGCAGTATTGTTCCACTACATATAAATAAATATGCTATATTATTATAACAATAATTTATATATTTATACATGCATGTCTTTACGTATCACGTCTACTAAAATGAGTACTAATGGAATAAATAATTAAGGGGGCCTGTTCCATGTGAATTTATAAATATATCTAAGAATGTTGTTTAGATACCTTACTGAATTTTCCACAAGAAATTGGAAACCTGTGTGTTGAGGTTTTATTAAAATAAAATAAATAATTCCACCGGAGCATAAGTATAAAATAGTAAAAAATAGTTCTAGTTAGTTACATGGCGGGCTGTTGTGGTGTAATGGTCAGCGTCATTGCCTCACATCACAGAGGTCCCGGGTTCGAAACCCGGCGAGGATTTGGATGTTGTGCTTGAGTTTCCATTGTCTTCAACAGAGAATATCTCACTGGAGAAATTTCCTGCCAATGTTAGTAAATAAAAAGGACACTTCTGTTCCTAAGGCAACACATTTACCTATAAAATATTCAAATTCTGATTGTCAATTTTAAAAAATAAAGAAAAAATAGGTACATGCTCAGAACTTTATATAATTTTCCTTTTAATCACTTTTACTACGGTATTCAAATAGATTTAATTACAATTTCTCATTTAATTTTTTGGGAAGAAAAAGAATATAGGCGTGGAATAAACAGACATTTTTAAAACGCAATTTAAAGTACCTTACAGGCTGAAAACGTATAGAAACCGTGTATTAATTTGTCTTTACAATGCAAAAATAAAAAATCGATTGTATCACAAATTTTTCGGACAACCGTATATAATTTGTTTCCGGACCGAACTTGACACATTAAACGAGAAAAAACCAAACATATCCCCAATTGAAGATTATTTGTTAATCATAACAGAATACAGCAGTAACTATAGGGCTCATAGAGCCATAATATTTTGAAATATGTATATGGTCAACCAAACAAATTTTATGCCAGAACAGAGTCTTAAGGAACAATATTAATAAGTGTCATAGCAAGTGCTTGAATTTCTCCAATTTATTTAATCACCATGTGCAATTTAAAGCCAAGAAATCAACCGTATGCTTTAATCAGTCACCTTACGTATCCTCTCTCCTCTTCAAATCCATCCCTATACTGTTCAGTCATCGTAAGGCTAAGCGCGCACTAGTGATTTGTAATCCCGCGATTATTTAGTAGCCGACATGGAACACGTTACTTTAAATTCGAATGCATCCACATGCGACTAAAATATCGGTGTGATTAAAAAAATCGCAACCTCTCCTATTTCAGTGGCGACGCGATTGTCGCTGCTCTGGAATGAGACACATTGACAGGCGACCGCTAGCAATTATTTAGTCGCACTTCCAAAGCGATCTTGTCAATATACCTTTGAGTGTTGTCTTCCTTACACGAACTTTATTTTTTTTATAAAATGTCAGGCAATCCAAACGACGAGTCATATGACTTAGGAGTCATAACAATTGTTATTAATATCGACAAACTAATTATAAAAGTTGAAGAAAGGCTAACAAATTATAAAAAAAAATGGAGGAAACTGGCTATACTTGAAGAATTAACGTGGGTGATCTCGCAGGTCTTCATTATTGTCTAAGAAGAAAATAAAATTCTGTCGTTGTGAACAGTAAAAAAACAAGATTAATATTCTGAGACTAAGGATAGTAATCAAAGCTAGACACACGAGTCTGATCACTCGTAAACGAAATAAACCTATTAATTCAGCCCATTACAGAGAGACGTTAGACTATCAAGGGCCTCCCATCTGAGTAAAGATGATTTGGGGTTTGGTATTAATTTATAAAGTGAAAGAGGGGCCTTGAATGACGTCCAGGCGATTCTGAGATGGAGTTTGTAGTGAGTAGTTCAAAGAGGTTAGTGAATGATATGAAATTCCATATTTCTGACATATTTAGGCTAGGTTGGGAAATTGCATCGGTATATTTTATATAAAATATTTATTTTAGTTTTTATTTTCATTCTGTGCAGAGTTTGGAGATGTCGAATGAAAACTGGAGGTCGACATCCCATGGAGGCCAGCTAATTTTGATTAAGTCATTAATTATACGTGATTCGGATGTACTTTGACGTAGATCGAGACTTTCTAACATGACTCATTCACGTAACAATGGAATAGACGTCAGATTTGTCTGATTTATTTGTTGGAGGATTTGTTCCTCTGACGTATCTGCAGCCATTATTCTCAGAGGTGAAAATGATGTTAATTAGAAATTTGTTAGGTAATCCAACTAATTTTTTCAGTTAGGTTTCTTACGTAGATCTGATACAGGTGTACGCTGTGTAATTGCTAATGTTTGGGTTTGGAAGGGGGAAATTCTGACTTTTTCGAGGTCTTTATTGATAATGCGAGATGGATAATTATTTGCTCGAAGATCTTCATGTAACTTGTGGAACTTTTCCTTGCTTTTGTGTGTAGCAAAAACCGACCACATAAATGGTTTCAAGGAAGTCCAGCGATTTTTTAGTCGCAGTGGGAGCACCTCATAAAATCTCTGTGACAGCGAAATTTTAGTAGCAGTGAGAAAAAAATCGCAAGGCGGCGCCTAGCCTAAGGGCGTTGGACAAGTCGCAAGGGCCCCGACCTATCTGATGCATGCTTTCAAGGGTTTGTAGTGCGTCACTTTACAGGACCCTTAAAGTATAGCACCTAGTGTAACCTTTGCTTTACTTCTCGCAGCAACACTTTTAAATCCCTTCCTGTGTTTTTAAATGGAGTTGTCACCACGTGGCTTTCATGCAGCTTCACCCTCTCTTTTCCTTATCTCTATACCGCCAACATCCGTATTAATTACTCAGAGGTAATAATTATTAACACATCAATATATATTCAATCGACAACTAAATACACATTACTCTTATCTATCAGTAAGTAAATCTATTATTATAAACCATATTATTAAAACAATACGAGTGCTTATTACAACTCTCATTAGTAATACAGTTTTTTAAGAACATCGGTTTATCCTTTACCTAAATACGTTCATTCATTGAACGTTAAAGAAAATATACATAACTTCAAGAACAACTCTCTCAAAACTACGTTTTAGAACATATAAAATTTTAACAATCTTCCCAATCTGACATATGCTAATTACTCTTTAGATGCACATAAAATGCTTTAGAAGTGTTACAATTGTCTGGCGTATCTTCTCTACGAGTATATACAGTTTTTTGTTACTGTTAATACTAGTATGAGCTTAGGCTGCTCGTGTCTGATCGGAAAATGTGTCGTCATTGGCAGGTAATTATTAACCTGGCCTTGATATGCTTGAGACTATATGAAGCTTATGTTTGACTAAATTCATAATTTTCTTCTCAACGGTTATGGCCCGATGAGTTCGACAACTACTGCTTTATTTTACGGTGAAGATTTGTGAATTACTAACCTGATCTTGTGCTTGTTTTTTACGTTTAATAAACTATTCTTTAAAGATCCACTAAATTAACAGATTGAGTAAATGTAAATGAAACGCTTATCTTCAGTTCAAAAATATTTTACAAAGAGATGTGGAAAAAAATTGACAGTAATCAGGAATAACTCACTAAGTGATGAAGATATACCTGGTCAAGAAAACTGGGGTTAAGGCTGTGGGAGAATCGACACTCTGACCAGGTGTTACTCCTAAATCCAGAATGTGTCATGTAAGATGACAGTCTGGCAGCCGTCTCGATAGGTCAAGGCCATTCATGGGCTTTCGAGCCAAGGAGTTAGTTAGATGAAGATATAACCGTAACAAAAGTAACCAAGTTTTACAAATACCTTCCAAATAACCAAACTTTTTCATTCAGTTTATATCTAATGCAGCAAAACTGAGAGTAATACGTAAATATCTTTAATTAATTAAATTTCAAAATGATTTACGAATGAGATATAAAAACTACGCTACAGGTATCTGTACTAGATAAAAGTCTTCTATATGATTTAAAAAATCGTGTCTACCCGAAATATAATTATTCCGGCTCCTACTTTTTTCCTTACGACATGCATGGAGTAAAGAGATTCGAATTTCAAAGGCCATAATCGATCTGCCGTATCGAATAGCAGGCCTATCGCGCTTTTGTCTGCTCCTGCAAATTATGTAGGGGCTTCTTCATGACAGCGTAGACAAAGGGGACTAAGTAGGAGTAAATACACCGATTTCTGAAGAGCTTTCCACATAAAATATTGATTGGGTAACTAACTACATTTGCTCTCTCAGGCACCTTCATTAAGTTCATCAGACATTTCCCTGTTAAAAAGACAAATGTAGTATTTCCCTCACAAATTTCTTCAATCTTTCATTTATACCGCACTGGTTCAATATAATCTCATTTTAATTTTAGGTTATCTGTAACAGATAATAATGAACATTTAAATTCAAACTGTGATGACAGTAGTAGGACTGGGAAACTAACTCTGATAGTATGTCCTTCAAGAACACTGATATTACATATTTATAAACATACTCTACTTTAACTTAGACGGTAAAATTTCAAAACTCTAATTTCGATAAACTGATTTTTATTTACCACATAAATCTTCAATGGATCTACTGAAGAGAAAAATATAAGAATTTTGACGAAATTACAAAACAAGAATTATTTAAGCTTACAAATATAATTTGAGCATCTCAGAAAAATACAGACAAAATGAGCGCTGTCAGGTTATCAGTGGTCTCGGTTTTTTTAGGGTAACATGAGAGTAATCCACATGGTGGCAACTCCCCTTTAAGATCATACGAAGGGATTTGAAAGGGGGGATGCGGAAGGGTAGAGGAAGATAGCCAAGGGTTAACTAGGGCCCCTGGGCTATAGTTTAAGGATCCTACAAAGTATTCGCCTAAAAGTAATGCAGGGAAAACCCTAGAAAAACCTGCATCATGTAGGTCGGGCATTGGGTACTTGTCCCACGCCCTTCCGATAGCGGGAAAAGAGTTTTCTGTGTGGTCGTATGTGTATTTACTCCTACTTAGTCTCCTTTGTCTACGCTGTCATGAAGAAGCCCCTACATAATTTGCAGGAGCAGACAAAAGCGCGATAGGCCTGCTATTCGATATGGCAGATCGATTAATTGCCTTTGAAATTCGAATCTCTTTACTCCATGCATGTCGTAAGGAAAAAAGTAGGAGCCGGAGTAATTATATTTTACGATTTTTTAAATCATATAGTGCACTTTTATCTTGTTCAGATACCTGTAGCGTAGTTTTTATATCTCATTCGTAAATCATTTTGAAATTTAATTAAATAAGGATATTCACGTATTACTCTCAGTTTTGCTGCATTAGATATAAACCCTCAACCAGTTTAGGAGGCAGCTGGCCGACTGTTCCAATGAGAACAGCGAACAACTCTTACCGTATGCCCAAGGTCTGCGACCCCAGAACATACACCTCTCAAAACAGGCCGAGGTGCCTCGGCTTGTGGGTATCTTAGTTATTTTCCATAACCAGCCCGGATGCTTCTGGCACCGCACAACTTGTGGTCGGTAGTTTTGAGTTGCATTCTGGTGCCAAAACTTTATCTCTCTCTATAATATATCATTTTATATCACTTATCTCCTCACGTCACTCCTGACTGTCGCTCTCTGTATCTGTCGTATCTCATGTCACTTTTACCTCCGTATCAATTTCCTCTTCAGTATCATTTTACGTTGTCACTTTCTGTTGACTTATAGTCCCAACTTAGGTATGGGTATGGGTATATCCAATCGTAGTTTAAAAAATGCGCTCTGTAAATCAACATTTCTTGTCCAAACAGTTAACACAGAGTAGTTTAAGGGCACTCCGTTCATAAAAAAAGGGACCTTATTGCACATCACGTAAAAATTACCAACATTGAAACGAGACAAACAGGCTCATAAACGTCCGTTCACCATTTAAACATTATATGTATGTTATGTCCTCCATAATTTTTTTCTCTATTATTACGCATATGTGCGCTATTTTTGCCAAACGTCTCTTTTCCGGTGATCACATTTTCGAAGATACTTGAAAAGTATTCAGGATTATAATCTTAAGTTATTAAAAGCTACTGTAAATTAGAAACATTACACTCGACTGCAGATTAGTGGGACAGTTTAATGATTTATTAATATATTTTTTTTACGTTTAATAATATTAAATAGAACTTGGTAAGAAGAAATTTGAACTGGCGCCAACGTGTCGGGGAGATAATCCCTCGAGTCTGGGCGGAGGCACGATCTAGACAAACATCTGGATTTACCTGGAGTATTGAAACCGTGTAAAAGCGACGTCTCCAAAAGTGTAAAATAGGACACGCAATTGCCTGTATGAATTATATTTCTTGGTCCAGGAAGGATTGACCAAAAGGGTCTATAACATCGCAGGGTGCTGTGGAGAATTATTCTTTTCCGAGCCGTCGGCAGAGACGGATTAAATCTTCGACGAGTTCAACGAGTCGTCGCCTGATGCAGACGACTTCGTGAGTAGGGAAGACGGCATATGGTTGGTTAGTCGGTGGCTGCAGCGTGACGACAGCCACAGATGCATGAAGCGTAACTGCCAAGTGTCTCAATCCCACACGCCTAGGGGATTATTGATATCCATGGTAAACCCCCGCGTTTAAGATACTCGATACTAGATTCTTGCTAGCGGAACCAAAATAATTTGTAT
Organism: Zhengitettix transpicula; assembly: GCA_037074705.1. NCBI lineage: Eukaryota > Metazoa > Arthropoda > Insecta > Orthoptera > Tetrigidae > Zhengitettix > Zhengitettix transpicula. The sequence goes on from CM073591.1 coordinate 164,662,693, forward strand.
ATTTAATTGTAGTATCAGTATGGAAAAATATATTTCGAACCAGGACATTAAAACAGCAGGTTAAAGTTAGAAAAAATAAATTCCTACAAATTGTTAACAAACGTCAATTATATTTCTCCTCAACTTTCGACCAGATGTTATTTAGCGATTTTCTTTTCTTTCAAGACGGGCCATGCAGGAAGTTCTGGAAGTGTATACAACTCATATTAGCCAATTCTTGTTACTTGTCGAGCGCTAAGAAGGGAAGACCGGTTGTTTATTGTCTGAGAGCTTGCGCGGAAGTGAAGTGTGCCCGAGGCCCGCAACGTGTGAAATGGAGAGCAGCTAACAGCCATCCCACGTCGATACAATGGCAGCTCAGGCCAGCCATTAGTCCGCAGCGTCGCCGCTTGCAGCGCTGAGCAAACGTTTACGAAACTGGGACGTGTTTGCAAACAGCTGCACGCTCAGCGGCTAGATCGAACAAAACTATCACTATCTCCAGTTACTATTATATTAGTTTCCGTATCAAGTCCATTGGTAAAAAATCGCGTTTCTTAAAGACCGGACGTCAATACATAATAAATAAGTAAAGACTAAAATGTTTAACCTTCTACAAAAAATAACTCTTCATTTCACGATAAAATTTCCCACATACTTCGGATTTTAATTCAATGACATCAAGAATGTTTTTATCTGTAGATTTATTTAACCGGGCTCCATTTTTCTCTTTAATGTATATGTATTGCCTGATGATCTCCCAAAGTCGGGACGAAATGTTGTGTGTCTATTTGTATAAATACGTTTACTGTAAATGTAATAATTAAACTTAACAGCATATTAAATGTCCATTTTCTGACTCATTGGCTAATAGATTTATTTGTTATACTTTAATGTCAGATAAATATCAATGTTAAGTGTACCGCGTTTATGTCTACGTATTCGTACAAATAATAGTAACGAAGTATATTCAAGGTATGAACAGTGAAGTATGATAATGGGTTGGTATGTGTGTAAAATAACTCCACAGTGACGGAAATTTTTCTAATACAGCAAGAATAGTTGAAAAGCGTGATCCTTATAACAGATATTAAAGTTTCCGACTCATGAAATTGAATATGGCCTCCTAGCCTAGATGCAGATGCCTCACCGCACGTTGTGAAAGATTGACTTTTACTCTGCGGTATGAAAAGTACATCATGACACTAAGCTTCGTGAGATTTGCTGCGATGACTGCCATTTCATACTAACTAGTACCAGCTCATGATAACTCAATGTTCTGCGCTTCGAAATCTGAGAGCGCCGTGGAATCCGTGTGTTGTCTAGAGACCAAAATCGCCCTACAAAGAACATTTCAAAGCCATGTTTAGAAATATTAAAGTTTGTGGCTGTAGACGAAGCGTGAATTCGTCTGTATATCACGAAGATTAAATATATAGCTCTTGAAACAGTGATTCGGTGAAACTGTCTCGTCTACCAGCAAATTGACTGCAACTATTATCGGGCTCACATAGTATCACTATGATTCTGATACTGGGACACATCAGTCAATTCTATGGCTATGACAGAGATGGTCTTATAAATTCCTCTTCACTTATCCTCTTATCCAGTACCAAGCGACATTTTCAGTTTATTACCCTCACATGACAACGGGGGGGAATTTTTTTTTCATATTCTGTAACCGAGTATTTAACATAGTCGAAAATATGTTTTTGTGTATGTGGGGTACATTGTGTTGAAAACAATAAAATCCAATATTGAAAGTTGTGCTGGTGTTATTAAATGTTTTCGTGATTGAATTTGTGAGCCCTAAAACGTTAATTTTTATCATTATTCAGTGAACTTTTCATTTTTCATATTTAGTTCAAGCTGAATCCGCCAGAGTTATTGCAGAAAAATTTGCTTCTCCATCTGAATAAAACGCCTGCTCACAAATCGGTCAATTCGATGGCTTAAGTGCCCGAGATGGACTTCGAAATGGGTCTCCACTCACCCTCTTACCCAGTACCAAGCGACATTTTCAGTTTCATACCCTGAAAGGACAGCGAGGAGAATTTTTTTTTTCATATTCTGGAACCGAATATTTTACATAGTCGAAAATATGTTTTGTGTGTGTGCACGTGTGGGGCATATTGTGTTATAAACAATAAAATCCAACATTGCATGTTGTGATGGTATTAATTAATAAATGTTTTCGTGATTGAATTTGTGAGTCCTAAAACGTTAATTTTCATCCATTATAAATTCATGTAATATTTATTAATGAGTCAGCTGCACGGGATTGTTCGTGTTCGGCGGGCAAGTGTCACAAAAGCTAAGAAGGCGCACTCCTGATCTCAAACTTATATGGAAGAGCATAGGAAGGGATAGAAATGGGGGACGCAGAGAGGGAGAACAAGGTGATAAAGTGGGATGCCCTGACTATAGTTTTAGAAATCTTACCGAAATTCACCTATATGTGATATAAGAAATAATATCCCAGAGAAATGGGTAGACTTCACATTGATGAAAATCATAACAGGAAAAGCTTTCGAACGTCTTCGTTCAAATATATTTTAGCATTCTAACAATATCGATAATGATAATGTTTGGAATGCATTTTTTGTAAATAATATACGTAACTAGGAGTTTTTATAAACTTTCTGGTTAAATTAAATAAAGAAAAAGTTTAATTATAATAACGAGGCAGGAAAGTAAGCTCAACAGATCTTTTTCTGTAAAGGTTTATAATGCATTTTTTATGCACGCTTCTTCTCTCATGAATAACAATTGAAATTTTTACTGTGAAAAATTCTTAATAAACTTCTTTCTTGCGTAATATAGAACGCCTTAAATTTTTTTGCGCCAACTTCATTTTACAGTCTGTCCTTTCACTTTAATACTTTTTTAGGAGATCTATTATTTTCTTATCTACTTATTCAATAAGAATAATTTACATTAAGTATTGAATCGAGTTTACAAAATAAACCTTACGTTATAGCATAGCCAGTACATAGTTTTAATTAATCCTGGAATACAGATTGAATAAGGGAAGCGCAAATTGACCACATTTAATCAAAGAAAGAAAAGAACTTTTGAATAAATATTAAATCTTCTAATACCGACATTGAAAAACGGTTTAGTTGGAATTAAGTACGATGAATTGCATATTAAAAAGCTAACTCGAGTAAAAAATGGGATCCGACTCCATCATGACAGTTTCACATCGTTTTTTTTACTATTGATTTAAATCGATAATTTCATTTTCTTGTACCAAGTAGTCAGAAATACGTTGTACACAGGTCAAAATTTGGTCTAAATACAACGGTAACAAATTTAACTAAATCATAACAGGTGTTTAACGAAATTACGTAAGATGATTTACGTTAATACCATTGAAATTCGCCAGAGGAACGTCGGTTGGTTACAAAAGTAGGTCTTATGACAACAGGCCGCTACATTTTACATTGCATTTCTCTAACGAAATAAATATGCAGACGTCGATGAATGAATAGAAGAACAAATATGTAAAAAAGGTCGGTATGAGTGACTCACAACTTGAAGAAAGTAAAAATATTTACCAAAACGTTTTTGTTATTTTAAACTGTTTTTTTTTATTAACTGCCTGTTTTTGGTAGTAAACAACATTTTACTTTTATTTTGATTTTATTATAGTTTCCAGCGATTTTACAGCACTTTGTACCTCAGAAAAAATTTATTGCCTCCGATTTGAGATATTTTTTGGATTAAAAAGTTGTTATCAAAAGATGTTAGTAAATATGTGCCATAACAAAAGAAAATAACAAAGAATTAGATTTATGTTATGCATAATGTGTACATAATAGGTGATTGCTGCAAATGCTATGGTTAATATTTTCTCTAGGATGAATTTTTTATATCATTATATTTGAGGAGGATTAGGAAATTACTCATAATTAAAACGTTAATATGTGGAAAATAATAGTTTGTAGAATAATATGTAACACAAACTAAAAGGAAGAAATTTAGCTTTTTGTTTAGTTTGTGTTAATAAATACAACAAATATAATAGGTTCTCTGATAACACAGAAGGAGAAAATTCTAGGTTTTGTTTATTTTCAGGTGGGTGAGGAATAAAATACTAAGAGGTTGAAATTTACTTCGTGGAAAAGAAGTACTAGGTTTTATGTAGCAAAATTATTGCTGTAAGATACATATATTTCAATAGATTCACCAACTAAATATTAAAAAGGTTGAATATGTATTACTAGCATAACAAGTAAGTTTTGGTAAGGCAACTTAAATAAAAACTACATTACTATAATTCGTTCTGTAACTATAAAAATATATTTATATATATACGAGGGAGAGTTAAATGAAAAGCTTAAAATTTTAACATAAAATCGGAAATAGGCGCCAGTAGTCTGTAAATTGGTATGCGTGTTTTACATAATGTGCAGGATGTCCTTAACGTGGAACACCGGCGCAGTAATAACAATGTGCCCCAGAGACAAACGATGTTCGGTGATTAGATTTTTGCAAAGTGAAGGTGTGAAACTTATAGCCATTTATCGCAGAATGAAGGGTCAAAATAGGGATGCCTGTTTGTCACAGGAGAAAGTGTGTGAATGGTGTAGAAAGTTCGCAAATGGTGTGACGTCTGCAGCCGATGCTCCGCGCCCGGGCCAGGTACATCGTGTCGTGAATTCCGAGACCACAGCAGCAGTTGAAACCATCGTAATGGACAGCCGTCGAGTGACATTGGATGACATTGCGACAGCTGTATGCATTAATCATGGTTCGGCTATTCACATTATGATGACGAGGTGTGCCATGCAAAATAATTTTTCTTCGAGAATTCAGGCGCTTCGGAAACTTTGGCATGCGTGCATCAATCGTGGAGAAAACTATGTCGACAAATGATACAGGTTTGTTGTATGTGAGTACAATAAAAAAAATTCAAAAACATAATTATGGTTTTCATTTGAATTATATATATACGTCAAATGATGTCAGGTGACGTTGAAGAAATAACGTTTCGTAGTTACTTTCAAGGGATGCGGTTTTTGTTTAATATGCATCGGTTTTGTCGTCAGTGTTGAGGAGTCAGATCTGATCCGTCTTGCACATTACTTTGTGTATATACCTGTGTTCAGAATGTGATTCACAGTATACATGTAATTAAATATTTTTAATGCTCTTTAAATCTCTTAATGGATCGCAGATTATTGAAATTAAAAAAATTATTATTTTTTATAAAAATATAACAGCAGTATGCAACATTATTGCATATTTCGCTTAAGTTAAAAACGTTTTTATTCAACATCAAATAAGTAGACAATGCTCTGCATGAGTAAAATATAAAAAATAATCTGCCTTATGAAGCGGCCTTTGAGTCAGCTATTTACAAAGGAATACCATTCGTGAGTGTGCTTTGAGCTGAGCAAACTCTGAGAATTAGAAAGCCTTTATGTCAACTATGCTCAACATGGATCTCGTTTACTGACGGACGGATATGACCTCTCACGTTATAGTTTCTTATTCAGTTGCTATATACGGCACTAGCTTCTATATAATATTGATGTATATTTTGAGGAAATATGTCGAACGAATATAAGTGTGGACTAGAAAATTTAGGAATAAATACTATATATTTAAAAGTATGAGTATATCGTAGGAAAATTTTAATAATAACAGCTGTTATTTACCGTTTCTCTTATGCATTAAGTTTATATTCAGGATTTGGTTTCTGTTAAATTTTAAGAACAAAATGAATGGGAATGCAAAATACACCATTTAAATTAAATGAAAGACAGAAATGACTGGAATTGCAATAGTGCTGATGTCGAACATAAACTTCTGTTGGCCTAATATTTTTTTTTCATTTGAGTTCTGAACTTCTTTTTATGAATAAGGAGGTGGTAGAATGTCTACGAAGTGTTTTAAAGTAAAAATATTTGATCACCGGACACAGTGTGTTAAATTTAATATTCAGGTAAAATATTGCATTTGTCAACTTTACAGTCCTCAAATTTAATTAATTAATAAAGTATTTTAGTAGTTCAAATTGCCATTGTTAATTACTGGGTAAAATATTTCTTTTTGTACCCTACGCATACCGTTTTGAATAAAAAAAATAAATCTGTAATTTCTTCATGTTTATTCCATGTTTCTTTAATTCAATAGATTGTCTTGTAAATGTTCCTTAAGTAAGTAAAATATAATATTTTTAATTTAATGCCACTGATGCGTTTAACTATTTGAGTGTTCCATTATCTGTTTTGAGGAAGTTGTAGACATCCTTTGAGTCTTGCTCGGACGAGGAAACGAATAATTACATGTCTATGTATAATTCTGTTATGGTTTCGTATAGTTACTCTATATTTTGTGATCTTAAAATGATTTGCGACGTTACCAATAAAATAGAATTCAATTAAAATACAAAGTTTCAAATTTGAAAAAGCCACATATTCTAGACCTCAAACCAATATATTTCAAGTTGAAATATTGTCGCAATTATAAAATTACACGAGACACTTTCGGCCGTTCCACAATAGTGCTCTTTAAATTAAATTTAAAGTAATAGTCAATTATATATACCCCATACATTACAAAAAAATTTAAAAATTGTTATTTGTGAATCCTTACGTGATATAACTACTCCACTTCGACATTTTAATACATAAGGTATTTATAGAATGAGAATTTCAACAGTTTATAATTATTAACTCTTAATTGTCCTTTAATTATTACAATATATATATATATATATATGTTTTATAATTTTGTCAATATTTCTGATTGAAATATATTGGTTTGAGTAATAGAATAGGTTTTAAATTTGAAAATAAAATATTATTCAATAAATTAACATGTTTCCTTTTTATAACCGTTCAAAAAATACATAAAATTTATTGACAACTTCCTTGGGTTCTTTTTCATGACCAGTTTTTTCTACAACGCGGGATGTCGTTATGTTCTTGAGTTTCAATTATTGTTTAGACAATATTGGGGTAATTGGATAGCTTGAGTTTATTGCCGCGACTCTGGTTGTCATAAAGCAACGGCTCCGGCGGGCGACTTCCAATGCTCGTTTTCCAGAGACGTGATTGAGAAACGTGGGTCTGTCTCTGAAACATGTCTTACGACATTTCTGGGGAGCGATTTCGAAAACGTGATATAAAAGAACTAAGCATTACTCCAATCGCCCGTTCTACGATTACAGTGATTGCTGGCCAGATAAAAATATGGTATGTAACCATTGAAAGACTAATAGCAACTAAATTACTTATTACTTGAATGAATGAATTTTTTAAAACTACAAATGGACCTAAACCCGGTGATATTCATTGTACAGAGTTAACAAATACATTACAAATAATTTTTAAAACAACTCTATGTAAAGGAAATAATCTTAAGTCCAATTTGTGGTCCACATAAGTAATGAATAGTGCTCGATCCGTCAATTGCAGTTTCATTATCACTCCACTTGTTTATACTGGCCCAGTAAGAGAAAATGCATCAAAATCTGCTGGAGGTAGTTTATTTATTTATTTCTTTATTATTTTCAAATCTGATATTGTTCTCTTTTCGAATCTAAACTGTGATACGACAAAGTAAATATTTGTATTTGCGTTTCGAATATTGAGGAGTTGACGTTTTCTTATAGGAAATTTATGCATGTTATTGGAGGATATGTATATGTTGAGGGGATTGTTATTTTTGGGCGGGGGATATACCGTTGGTACATTTTATGAATTAATAAAATAGTCTAAAGATTTATAATCAGCAATATATATCTATTAATTTGATGTATGTGGAAGAATAAATCCTGAGGAAATGTTTATAAAAACAGAACTAAGCTTTAACATTAAAATAATACGCCATCATTCGTCTCGCACGTGTAGCTAGATTTTAAGAAGATTGAAGTGATATATTGGATTGAAGACGTGACGTCAACAGCACGTCATCACTGTAACTATAAATGAGCGATATATACATGTTTTTATTGTAGAATTTAATGCTGTTGTCTTATTCTTACAAGATTACGTTCCAGTGAATTACTCTTCCTTACAGAAACTTGAAGTTCAAAATTGTATGTTATTAATAAAGAATATAACTAATGTGGATATATCACATATTCTTGGATATACATACAAGGGAACAGCACAGTTTAATCGAAGGACATTATTCTTCTTGATGACTCCAACTTGGATTATCAACAGACATAACAGATTATTGCAAAACTTACCCAAACGTGTTTTTTGATTCGTGATTTCATTTTAAATTTATATGTTCCCTACAGAGTAATTTGTATCTTGTACCGTGCATGGCCGTCTACCTGAATATGCTTTGGACATTGCACAAAGGCTGGAATTCCTACGCCTCGTTTGCAACGGTTCCCGTTATAATTCGCTAACTTCCTGGAGCCCAAGTCCACGGACCGTTTATTGTGTTTTTCTAGAGATTATTATCAAAACTTTTCTATATAATTTTATAATAAAAGTATACAAGAACATACCAGAGAATAACATTACTCCTTCAAGTATTAATATGCTTCTGGTATTCCAATTCAATTTAAATTATGAAAGAGTTCCTTTATATACATCAGTATTGCAATTTTCCACGTCGAGTAACCATTTGTTCATGAAAAATAGGGAGGAAACAAACATTAATAATTTGTGTTAATTGAGTACTAAAATATTCACCCTCGTTAGATGTATAACTAGTTGCGGCTCGTTAATCGGATGTATTAATATCAATTATAAATCACAGTAATTATGGAAAATAATGTACCACTCGGAACTACGGAGCTGGATACCAACTCAATAAGTAGATGAATGAATTTAAGTATTGCAGACATGCAAATTACTAGTTACACCATAAATGGCTGCTCGAGCATAGCCCGCAGGAAATAGAAAATATTTACTTCACGTTTATCAAAAAGTATTTGCACAGTGTAAAATACTAACCAACGTGATTGATTCCCTTGAATGTAGAAGTACACAAATAGCACTGATTTTGAATGCATTTTCACTGAAAGCATGATATTCTGGATTTTATTAAAAAAAATTTACGATAATAATGAAAAATGCCGGAATATTTATAATATTATGAATGAATAAATATTTAGTCTTGATAAGAAATTTATCATGTTTATTAAAGAAAAAATAATTTTAAGACGTCCCTCCTCTAATTAGGGCCTTTTCAGGTTGGACAATTTTTAATTTATAAATTAGAAATAAATAAATAAAGTATTTAGAAATGTTTTTTAAGAATAATTACAATTTTTTTAAAATTAATTTAATTTTACTTATAATTTTGTACATAAATCATGCCTAAAATTTAGAGGTTGCCTGTTGTAAATGAAATGAAACTCTTAGGTGGGAGTGAAATTTGGGCGACAATAATGTATTGTTGTCTGTGTATCTTAATAATAATATAAAGTTTAAAATTTCGTTACTATAATACGTTTAAAAATGTCTAAATATTAGGGGGAAAAAGTATAATAAATTTTTTGTTTGAAGTATTGGTATCAGATTTTACATTTAAAGCTGTTGGAGTGGAATAATTATTATTTTAGGCTCTATACTTTATCCTTAAAATGATGCAGTGTCACAGTTTGGAAGTTAAAATATCATTAAATTGTTGCTGTATCAATTAATATAATTTGGTTCCCGAATATATAAAGTTTTCTTCAGACAACAAATTTAAAAAATTATAAATAATCAATATACTAATAAAATAAATAGTCTAGAAATAGAAAACGGTAAACGAGAATCAAATGCGTGTTTGAAAGTGCCTCTGAAAGTCACTGAAAAAATAATTATCATACTTTTTAGATAGGTTTGAATTTTACAATTCTGTGTGATTTTCTGTAAGGTCAGGACTAGAATGATTACGCTTTAATTGAAAAGGTGCATTTATTCAACAATTATCTTATTCATGATTTATTATTATTTTACTGTAGCAACACAATATATAAATATAATGGCCCAACAATCTGAAAATCAATGTAATTAATACAATTAGAACAATGTTTGAATACGTAACGACCCTATTTTGGGACTTCATAAGGTGTACAATAAAAAGAACCTGAAACTTTGATGCATCATTAATATTAAAACTATAATTTATTCAAAAGTCTTTTTGAATATTGTGATAAATTTTATTGGAAACACTTTTATGATTTCCAACGGTTGGGTTCCAAGAAATTATATAATTTTACACAAAACATTTAATTAAAATTTAATTATATTTATTATGAAACAGTACAACAGGCATGGAAATAATAGCACGCTTTTTAAAATTTAATTAATTTATTTTACGTAACATTTAACCATTTTTAAGGGAGCTAGAAAATAAAAATATTAGAACTGTTGCCAATCAAATTTATCACAATATTCAAGACCTTTGAAGAAATTTTAGTTTTTAATATTAATCATGCATCCAAGTCTCAGGTTCTTTTTATTGTCCTGATGAAGTTACAAATTAGTACGTAGTACTATATTGTTCTAATTGTATTAATTACATTGTTAATTAATAAATATTTTGTGGCTGTTTGACCATTATATTCATTCATAAGATAACTTATTGTGCCAAAATAGAAAAATTATGTGGAATACGATTTTAAACATTATTTTGAGGAGAGATAATATTAATACGTGTTTTCGCATTTTCTTATGCTGCGAAACAATATTTAAAAAGAATTTACCCTAACTAAATTTAATTTTTAACAAATTTATAACCAGGCTTCTGGTACTAAAATTAATTTTATTGAGCTTTCACTAGATGTTGAGGGGTAAACATGACAGAGGAAACCTTCAATTGATGGAACCCTTGAAAGTATTATTTCAGACAATTTGAGAGGTACAAAGGGAAAATTTCACCAATATATTGAGGTAACTTGACCAGCCTTTATTTCCACGACGTCAGGTTTTGTGTCCTTCCTTCTACGTGAATTGTCCAATAAGTGTATTTATTTGTTATAATCATCACCCTCAGTCATAAGCGCAATGATCATTTGGTGAATTCCTCATTTTGCAACTTAACCGTCAGACAGTGAGCATTCAGTCCAGACGTCCAGTGCATCAAAGGCTGAAAGCTAGGAGTGATAGCTGGGATTAGGGGACAATCGGCGCCCTCCATTGTCTTGAGTCACGCCTGGAGATGTGAGATAACACACAGAGCTGACCCAGCTCAAAGACTCGCCGGTCTCATACGAAGACTCGTATGTAGAGCTACTCGTATAATGCCAATGGCTTTGTTCAAATGAAGGGAAACTGGGAATTGATGTATAATAATAATGCAGGAAATAATTACATTGAAACCATGTTCATTTATAATTGTGGCTCGGCAGGTGAGGAAATATATATAAAAATTAAATTGTTTCCATGCAAGTATTCCATTTTCTTACAGAAGAGTTGTTCATAATCGTGACTATACAGCATTTACAATCGATTTTTAATAATTTGCTGAAATTTTAGGGGTATAATTTAGTTAAATGGTCGAACGTCGTATCTGCCATATCTTTCTGCATCCGGTCGACTGAATGTAAGGAAAGTCATAGATTCGATAAAGAATTAAACACGAAGTTACCCAGTAATCACATTAAGAGAGACATACCATTGTATTTCCTTGACCGATGGATGCACTTTGATCAAAAGGCACACATTGCAACCAGTATTGTGAACCAGATTTCTCAAACAAAAATAAGTTTCTCAAATTATTTATCAAAAAACGTTCATATATATGGTGAATAGTTGTTGACTGATTTCGGAAAAATAAATAAGACAATGCACTGAGCTTCTTTTATGTTTACTTTAACATTCTTAACCCCTTTTCCTTGAAGGCGAGCAGAGTTAATCTGCTTGAAACGTAGGACATTTCTTCCACTCTCTCATTATCTTTTCTACTATAGACAATGGAACACCCGAAATTGACTTCACTATGTATTCCAACACCAATGTCAATAAAATTCAAAACCAGAATAGTTTAACTACTATTGGATTTTTCATTTTCTCTATTATGAATAGTCCCAATATAATAATTTATTATATTTTAAGGAGTAACATTTTGCTATAATATTATTGTACATTAATATAGTTAATCTGTTGAATTATGTAAAATATCGTAACATTTTTCTGTGTAGATGACAATATTCGCTAAAAATGTAATTAATCTGCGCAGTGACCGGGTTTCGATATCGGTATGGTTACAAAGGCAGATAGTTTATTGCTTGTTTTATGCTAATAATATTTAAATTACTGCAAAATATTATAAACATTTCAAATTTTGTAAAGTATAAACCGCATTTACAAGAATAAAAACATGATATCTTCCCTAAATATTCCATACATTTGTGGTGAACCGGTTATAGTTAATTTTCCGTGATTAAGACAGGCTATTTTTTCCTTACTTAAGCAATTGTTCTGTTACAATAATAATTCCGTACGTATGAAAAACACCAGCCTATTAGAAAATTTATAATAAAATTAAAAAATTTATAAAACACAATGTTTCATCAATATTTGGGATTTTAATGTTTTAAATTTGTAATAAAGTTTCGTATTAATAGGCTGGTGTTCTTCACATTTATTCAAACAGTAGTCAGATTACTATAATTTTTAATATTTTAATTGCCGTCTTTTTTAGTAATAGTCTAAGTTAAATAAATTGATGACCTTTTCAGACATTTTAAAATCTTTTATTTAACACTGTAACGAAGTTTCAGTACGTTTTTGTATTTTGAACAGATTTTAATCAGTTATTTATGTTACTTACGTTAATTTCGAAGATAATTTAATTTTTGTAATTCATATTTAATTAATTTTAATAAATTACGCACTTCTCGAGTTATGCTTAATATTCCCGTAACAAGCGGTTCTAATCTTTCTTCATGGATTTACATTTCCCTCTATATTCGTGTTAACATGACAGGAATATAAGGGCCATGGACCCAGTCAGAATATACAGAAAAACCATTACTGAAAAAAAATGTCAGTTGTTCACGACAACTTTACAGCTGTACTACATTCTGATTGTATCGAACTCATTATTGTCACCTTTCTTTAGTTTTGTATTTGTGCGTAACTCATTGTATTTCTCTCCAAAGTAGTTTTTTTGTCACCTTCGAAATATTTGCTAAACATTCCTGAAAGTTTATAAGTCATTCATGGTCTCAAAATTTTTTCAATACTTCTAGCATACTTTTAGAAATTCGCTGTATCGTAGTCAGGCTAGGGAGAAAAGCATCTTGAAAGCAGGATTTTTTTGTTAATATCCTACAAAGGGTCAGCTAAACCGATTATAACAACTCTTAGGCAAGGAATTGTTTTCAACTGAAACCACTAAAAGTACCGTCTGCTGTTGCTCAAAGAGTGAATGGCTAAATAATGATGGTAGAAATATGTATGGAAGAAAGCTTGTTGTTCGAAACAGAAATACAAGTTCGAAGCATAGAGTGCGGTTTTAGAGGAGGAAACTCTTACTTAAATCAGCATTGTTGAAGTGAACAAATTCATAAATATGCAGGAGTTGAGAGACAGAGGTACTTAACAAGAGAGTTGTGTATGAGGTAATGCTGCTAGATTGAATGATGCAGAGCTCATACAAATAGTGGTGTAGAGGGATTATATTTTAGTAAGAGAAAAGGTATTATATCAGCCAGTATAGTTCCATTACCGACATCAGCACTGAAATTACGACGAATAAGGGGGTAGACGACGTCCTTTGTCACGCTTCACGAATCTTCTACACAGGTTCACGAATCGGGAATGAGGAAATAAAATAAAAATGAGACTGATACTTTACTATTTTACGATGTATCTCTTATTTCAAGACTATAAATGTAATTGGCTCAAACGTTTGGATTATTTACATAAGTTCCCAAAAAGCATACCATAAAGTTCTAGAAAATTATATATTTGTGTAACATTATATAATTAATTGAACAAATAATTACACAATCAGAAGACTACTTTGTTCATAGAAAAAATATTGCTTAAAAGGTATTTAATTTTCAATTCTTATTAAAAATTATCAGTCTGAATTCAATATTTATTAATTTATTTAGGAAATTTATTTTATTAATTTTCGTGGTGATAACGCATAATTATTAAATGATATATGAAACATCTGGCATAATAAAACAATTAAATTTAATGAAAAATATACAAACGTCAACAATAAGATAAAAAAATAGCCAAATTACAGACAAAATGAAGTAAATACCATAATGGTATGTATTATTATTATCAGTTCATTTTGTCTTGCCATTTGGCTATTTTATCTTATTATTATAATTAAATTTTATTTAGAGTTTTCTCAAATAATATTCCAATATTCCAATGATAACAGTAACAAAAGAAAATAGTGATTATTATTAGTTTAACTGAAATTTTAAGCAACAATTTGTATAAGGCAACAATTATTCTATTTACACTCAAGGTACTGTACTCTGGGTCGTTACTAAAACAAACAAAAATTATTTTAACAGTAATTATATACCATTGTGTCATTAGTTAAGTTCCGCCATTATGTAAGTACCGCCGCAATACTAGCAACAGTTAACACATGCGATTAAATAAATGTACGTTAGCTTTCTCACAATACTGTAACTTCCTCTTTCGGAAACTTAGCATTGAAATAAGGCGACGAGCAACGACACATTTGAAAACAATTTAAATATTATCCTACGGAAAAGATGATAGTATATATTAAACGGAGAACATGTCCGAATGTTAAATAAAATTTTTATTCAACCGACAAGAAATTATTTTAATAGCAACACACATACACTCCATACAAACATTTTCTTTAAAGAGAGTGCAATGTTTGAAAATACATATATTATAAATAAATAATTATTGTCAAATAGAAGTAAACGATTAAGACTTTATATATATGGCTTTATATATATGAATGAATTAATATTAATAAAAAGTGAGAGGAATGATGCAGAAATACAATATTATAAATGATTCAGGTTTCAAGAAAGATTTATTTTGTTGTAGTGTTCTAATTATAAAACAACTCGTATTTCAAATTAAATAAATAGGAGGATTTAATGTATAGATAAGACTGTTCGGGTAATATAAGAAGAAAGAGAGTATGTAAGAGAAAGGTCTGTATATAGGTGAGAGAAACAAATTAAATAACAATATTTTATCAGTAAGAAAGTAGTATTAATGCTCTTAAATAAAACGCTAATTTTATTGATGTCAAAAAGTGTTGTGATTTTATTCAGTGTTATTAAATATTTTACTAGACGATCTATGACAATTTAGATATATAGAAACGAATAAGGCTCATAAGTAATCCGGTTTGTATTATAATCTGAATCGTATTTCTGACTTATACGTGATCTATATGATCTATATATAATTAATCACTTTATATTAAATATCACTTTATCACCCAAAATTTATATGCTTTGTGAAATAAAAAATCAGATTAAACGTCACCACAACTGTATCTGTAAGAGTTTTAAAATCATTTTATAATCATAAATATAGTTTAATTTTATTCCACTTAGGAACTAAAACTTTGTGCTGGATTCTAAAAGTTTAAACTCTCAGATTTTCCTTTACGTAATTTCACTGAAAATTCTTGGATCTGAAATTCTTCTTAATGATGGCAGCAGTATGGATTTTAGTTTTAACAAGCGAAATATTTCAAATATTGTAAAGTAATGATCTAGTGGCCTTCAAATTTTTTTAAAATCTCATACATTAAATACACTCATGTTTTCAACGTTTATTCACTAAATGAAAAATATTATAATAGGACGATTATTAAGTGAAATCTTTCACTTAATTTCAGATTTAACGTTAATTGTTTCAAAACATTAAAGGTAATTAACAGATTAGGATAGAAAAATCTCAACAGGACCGGGAAGCGAACTCAGGATCACCGCTTAGACTGCACTGGCTGCTGAATATTTTAAATGATAGAAATTCCAAAATTAAATTCACAACAGAATTAGAAAAAATAATTCAATTCAATTGCAAGCATCACTTTCCTCCTCTGCAACGAGTTTGTCTATGTCTGGTGAGTGAGAAGTTGATCACTGTCATTCGGACGCAATTATCGAGGCGATTCTCAGTCTTTATATTTCAGGATTTGTTTTTGTATTTTAAGAAATTCTTTTTCGAAACAGCATATACGCATAGTTAGCTTGATTTGAACAAAGTCTTTACTCTCAGTGCGACACGGAGCAACGATGAATATTTTGGTAGGTAGGAGTGAGCAGATTTGATCCGTTGGAATAAATTTTAGAATGAAATCATTTTGAAGATCTATGAACTCAAGTTCTCACTCGTCTTTATTAAAATGTCCTGTCACACAGGTAGAAAATTTTTCTGACTTCACTTGTAAAAAAGGTGATGCAGTAAATTGAGCGAAGAGTGCAATTTTTGAAGTCCTGAAAGCTGAGATGAAATTTCTATCATAATTTGGATATACTTCTGACTCCTTTCTGGTCAAAACGGATTGAGAACGTGTGTCTTTTTCAAGTTGCTTCTTGAAGACAGGAAATTGTTTGACGTGACCGTGAGTTTGTCACCCAAACCTTCAATTTAGTTGAAAATGATCTGATATCATTTCCACTAATTCCTCCCCTTCCCCATGAAATTTGTAATTTAGTATATTCAGAGTCTTGATACAGACTAAAACCAAAATTAATAACTATGATAACTGAAATTTTTATATTTTGTCTAATAACCTTTCGCGAGATACCAGAAACATCCTCGCGAGCTACCGAAGGCGACCTCTGCTTTAACCAATGAACTATCCTTGAAACTTTTCTATCCGTTGTATAGATCTGAACACAGGCACACACACAATTTATTGAATCACATTCATCACGGCCTTATTATTTCAATGAAGAATGGATATTTTGCGTATATTGATCATAGGTATTAAATAAAAAATAAGAAGAAATTATTTCAATCAAGCTCAGCTGTAAAGCCTGTACTGTGATTTAACAGATTGCGATAGAAAAAATCTCGACAGGGCCGGGAATCCAATACACGAGATCATAATCTGTTAATTCACTTTGATAGACTTAAGAGATGAGCTTCACTGGAAGCATTTCGACTGTTATTGAATTATAAGTAATTTTAATGGTTCACTTTCTATTACGCAATATGATTCTCACGTGAATTTTGTTTTTGATTTTTCGGGAGTCAGACATTTATCAAATATCCTCTTCGCTCATAAATGCTGCAACTGAAGTTGTTTGAGTTGTAATTCAGAAGCATATATATGAAGTCGAGTTTGTTGAAGTGCAAGGATGACATATCTTTCAGGCTGCCACGCTGAATTCGCAGGTGCGGAAGTGAGATGCTCACTTGAAGGACGCGTTTCCATTTTCTCCCATCCATCACTCTGCACACATTGTGCTCCTGTGACGACAAACTGACAGATGATTGGCTGACAGCTGCAGCAAATCACGAGGCCTCTCGTTGGACAAACTGCCTCTTGCCGCCCGCCGTGCTACATCCTAAATACAGTGGTTGTCACGGCAGCACGCAGCTAGAACACTGGTGCTCAATCACTATCACTCCAAGCACCGCCGGCCACGTCATGTCACAACTCGGAAGTCTCACATGTACGGGAAAATAAAGTTTTAATTTTGACTCACGGCGGAAAGAGAATCAACGAGCAAAGACATCCATTGACGTTTGTAGCATGTATCACACGAAACCATTTGATGGACGGTTATATTGGCCTCAGATACGTTAAAGAAATTGGAAACCTTGTATGGTATTCGGGATGGCATTAATAAAACGCTCTAGTGGTCTCTAACGAAAAACAATTGTGTGATTACTCTGAAAAATATATTTTCCAGTTGCGAAAAATTAGATGATGACCTTTTGAAGCATACCGTACCAAAAAATTGCAAATATCTAGGAATTATATTTCATTTGAAATTAAATGACTACGTAAGTAGCTAATAACAATTTTTTTGGCTTTTGGACTACGTTTGGTATATGCGCTCATCCCAACGTCTCTTTGGGAACATCAAGCATTTTGTAGGCTAGGCTAGGAATAAGGAAACCTCTTTGCCTACGATTAGTCGAGATCAAGTCGAGAGGAATTTTCTTGTTTGCTCCTGATGAGGAAATAGTACAAAGGCCGCAGAGCACCATCATAATATCAATTGAAATTATGTGGCCTCTTTTACATTTATATGCCTCACGAAACTTCTGATCCATAACTTTAGGTTTTCTAGAGAGGGAAGACATATATGATGAACCCATAACTGTTCATCACCTTCTGTATTCATGCCAGACTTTCGCGGTAGAACCTCTCTCTACAGGTCAGCGAATGGAAGACAAATGAAATAGCGGTCATACTGTACTTCTTCAAAGCAACGAACTTGCAGGATAAAATATGAAGAAATGTTCTTATCTGGGTCCGCTGTTCCGGATACGTACATTCAGAAAAATTGGCAAAAGATAATTGTAATTTTCCTTAAGTTAGTTATTCAGAAAACCCACGGAGGTCACTATATTTGTTCGTAAACTGTAATTGATCTCGCTAATGACCATGGTTATCCATGCGACATAAATAAATAAATTTTAAAAAAACTCGAGATCTGAGAAAGAATTTTTTTTCTGAAAAGTCTGGTTATTTCTTCCACACTTGATTTATGATCATGAAACGTCCTGCAGCTTCAGACAAATTAAACCGTCTTATTCATATGTATCTTTGGTGCTTCTTAATTCGGTTTCTTAGCTGGTTTCACCAACACAAGTTTTGTCGCACTCGCACTATATTTTATATAGTTAATTTCAGATGAAATCTCACTACTGTCAGGTGTACAACATGTCTCATCGCAATCCCTTATAATTTGATATATTTTTAAATGATATTCAATTATATATTTTCAATGTTTAATTCTTTTTACAGATATCTCAAAATTAATAAATTTATTAAATCTAATGCATACTGTATGAACTTACAAGAATTCTTAAATAATATTTCTAAATGGTGTAGAGAGAATTATATGAAATTAAATAATCAAATTATAAAACAATTACATTGTCAAGAGCTAGAAACGTTGGAATTTTTCCGTATAATATTGCTGGTTTGTGCCTTCGAAAGAGTTAATGTTATTAAAGACTTAGGAATAATATTTTATTCAAACATCTGAATCAATGCGTCTATAAATAAAACTTTTAGGTTTTATTAGAAGAAAATGTAAATTATTTCATTCCCCTTTATTAAAATGTTATATGTATCGTTGGTGCAACACATATTGACGTTTGTATCCTTAGTTTCACCAACCTTCACAAATAAATTTATAAAGAGAATTGAAACAGTAAAACATATTTTTTAGAATCACGTCTTATAGAATGAATTTGGCGACTCAATTAGGAACCAAAATTATAAATATATTATTACAGCATTGTAAATCCCATCTCTTGAATCTGAAGGTTGCCCTGAAGCTTTAAATTTATATTTATGATGTTAAATAATGATACTGAATCTGTTTATTTACATGAGAAATTTAATTTTAGAGTTCCATCAAGAATCACTATATTGAAATATATTTGATATTGTGCTAAAGCAGTATAGAGCAAATTACACTGCAAATGAGAATGCCTAATTTGGTTAATGCATTAAATATTGATTGATTTGTTTTGAATCTCTCTGAAATATTAATGTCAATTAATGATAAGATTTTGATGTATGAATAAATATGTAAAAATATTTGTTTAGATATTATAAATGTAATTTTGTTTTCAGATGTAAAATTATTAATTTAAAATGGACAAAGTCTGAAACAAATAAATATTACTTTTAACAGTAATTTTCCCTTATGTTCACAAAATATTATTTTACCGAGAACCAAATCAAAATTTAAAAGACTTTGGTAATATGCAATAATTCATGCAAAACACATGAGTCGTCAATTTCTCAATTTATTATAAAAAAGTACTGCATTAAAATCTGATAAAAGCTTTCGACCCTTATGGCCATTTTCTCAAGGAATTTGACCTGTGAATATACATGACATTGGATGGTATATGTCCCGCGGGATTTTAACAGATTCCTGAATAAATATTGGATTGCTTATAGTATAGTTTTAACAATGTACTCACCATTCTTGTTCTCTTTCATAACGAAATGGCAGATAAAAATGGCCATGATGACCGAAAGTTTCTAACAGATTTTAATGTAGTACCTACAATTTATAATAATTTGTGAAATTGATGACTTGTGTAATTTGGATTATATACAGGATACGAAGACCGTTAAAACTAGAGTCACTCTAAAAATAGTGAAAGTAGTCAGATTTTCAAGCTTTGTTCCAAGATAACTCATACTAATCTGTAAAGAGTGAAAATTTTTACAAACTCTCCAAAACGTATTTCTACTGTCATCACTCCTTAAAAATAAAATACGAAGAAGGACTATACACTGTTATTGGCCAACATAGGCAGAGAGATAAAGCAAGTAGTGTCAAGATAAGATGTGCAATTGTAGTCGGGGTAGGCCGAAGCTCAGTTTAACACGAACCTTCGTTACGACAACTTGGTAATGTAAAAACTGAACTGTAAACATTGACGCATGGAAATATATTGTGTTTATTTCGGTACATATTGTATGACTTAACTCATCTGCGAAAACTAAGATATGATAAATGCAGGGTGTGATAAAAACACTGTCTGTATATCCCATTCGTAAGAATATGATTTAATGTTTTTAAGAATGGTAGTGGCATATTTCGAACTTATCCGTAAAGGGTCGTTCCCAACTGACGACAGTGCTCGCTTCCAAACTTATTCTACTGCGCATCTGACACGACTTTCTACTTGCTTCTAAGCGCAACGATTAGGCATTGAAACTACTTTCCTGTAAATATAGTATCGACTTTACACTTGAATATCATAAATAGGAAGACCAGATATAATAAATATATTTAAAGAAAATAAACGTGGCGTAGATTAGATTAGTAAGATGTATACTGTTGTTCGCATAATGCGCAACGTTTTGGACTTCAGTCTACTTAAGCAATGAAATTAACTTCAAATGATATAAAAAGAGTAAAAAAAATTATAGGAAGATGCTATTTTACTAATAAATGGGATGAATTGATATGTATTACATTAGGAGATAATAATTTATTATTTATACTTAATTCATACATAAACGTATATGAATGTAGTAAATACAACCAAAACAACTAGACTTAAAATTGTTATTGAGCTTGTGCCCAATGTAGCTTGTCAATAAATCAAATGTAGAAGATACTTTTCCAATACCTGCCTCATACACTGTGCTTATCTCGCTAATGTGGCTGCGATGATTATCTTATCATTATGCTATTTTCGAAAACAACGATAACATAACAATCATGTATATCAAAACGTATTTTTAAATATGAACATAATTGTATTTTTTCCAAATTAAAGTTATAATAAATTCTTAATTATTCTCCCTCTAAAAGGAAATAAACATAAGTAACCAGAATAGAAAAGTTGAATGTATGTATTAAATAAAGTAGTTCTAAGCAAAGATTCTAAATCTATATAACCTGTAGACTAATAAGTTACTCATCAATTATTAGTAAAAAGTTATCGTCTATTATTTTTTTAACTCTTTTCTCGAATATATAATATAGAAGATTAAACTAATTAGGAGATACTTTCCTCACGAACTCTCAGTTTAGAACGTTTGAATACATAAAAGGTTGTTAGATGAGTTTTAAATCTATGAAAACATAAGATTGTATGAATAGTTGTGTAATTAGTATGGTGTTTAATTTCTCTTCCATTGTCTCATGTATGCGTATATCATAGTGGCCGTTTGTAGGTTACACACTACTACTATTTGCCAAGTAACATAAGTAATTAATTGTGCCATAATTGGATGTTAGGTTAATATAATAAAAATATTTATTAAAATTTATGTGATTAAGGGCCGAAACATTTAGGAATTGTCAATGCGAAATTCTCACAAATTCATCAAATAAACTCAATTTAAGGCAGAAACGTAAAATAACGAAATTTGGACTAACAGTAACAAAAAAAGTGGTATACTGTAAATATACAAAATATTAGAAGTAATGTACCAAAATTTTAATGGTTTAATTGATGTTATCCAGAACATAATAAAATGCATCTTAATATCACTTCTTTTTAGATGCTGTATGAATTAGTATAATTTGTTCAAGCTAATATTCTTGCATTAAAAACGACCGGAGTAGAGGACCTGCGTGTTATAGATGCAATATGATACGACAAGGTATTATAAATTGAACCCGGAAATTAGAAAAAAATGTTAACTGTGACAGAGGGCCCTGTCGCAGATAAAAGGCTCGAAGCGGTGTAGAAAGAAAATATGTTAGAGATATATTACTGTCCAGAATGCCTTAAAGTATGCTGCTAAGAAACATAGTTGAAGAAGTTTTATTTGAGACTCTGGAGATAGTTTCGTTAGCTGCATCAGCTAAGAGCAAGTGCAGCCTGGGGCCCTGAAACATGGCACTTCAACGCGAGAGTGGATCGGAGAGGGGAGCGTAATGGTGGGCAGGAAGGCCACGGGTTAAATAGATTTAGATGGAAATGTTGAATATAAAGAAGAGAGCGAGAGAAAGGAAACAGCGCCTGCGGAACTGTTGTAGGACTTCGACGATGGGCTGTTCCAGTAATTTGGTTAATGACAGCATTAAATCAGACGGCGGCCGGCAGACGAATTCCATATCGTGATCAAAGCCCAAGTAAAAGTGTAAAAATATTGAAGCGTGACAATCATTCTACGTGATAAAGGGTCGGAAAGTCGACCTTTCAGCCATCCAATCAAGCGATGTCATATTCAGCAGTTCGAAAGTTCACTTCTTTGGTGACATGTTGACAAGCGGATTATTAAAGATTGAGTTAATAGAAAAAGGACTGACTCAAAAGAGAATTATAGACATTTCCGATGCGCTTTAAGGTATTTCAAGATCCGTAATTCACATTAATTTTTTACCGTCATTATATTTATCTCAATTTATTTAAGTTGGAGTATGTCAACAAATATTTTCATTTGATTATTGTTTATTTTTACAAAGACAGAGAACTATAATTCACATAAAAACATTAACATAGCCTAATGAAGTACCAATTTATTGTTCGTTTCACTACTCATGGCTCTAAGGAACGATTCTAGTTGTCGGGCATCTCCCTCGATGCATATATTCTAATTCTGTTTGATTTCCTAAGATAAACGTTAATGAGGATCCTATATTCTCCATTTTAGTCGATATACGCTCCAGGCGTTGGAAGATAAAATCTCTTAGACCAGCTAATTATGTCAACTACACCGTGATTACCAGCGATTCTCTGTTTACCCCACCTAATCGATTTGCCCTGTTTAACTCATCAACCTTTACAGAACCCC
This sequence comes from Zhengitettix transpicula, assembly GCA_037074705.1. Classification (NCBI taxonomy): domain Eukaryota; kingdom Metazoa; phylum Arthropoda; class Insecta; order Orthoptera; family Tetrigidae; genus Zhengitettix; species Zhengitettix transpicula. Next base: position 164,686,024 of record CM073591.1, read on the forward strand.
GCCCTGCCAAACCACCAAATATCTTCATTTATAATGTTTACAGCATCAACATACGCTTAAACCGTCTACACACATTATATGAACCACCTCCAGGCAAAACGCAGTTTCTTAACCTCAACTCTGTCGACTATTAGCGTAATATCTATTCATAACTACAAACAAAAACATACATTAGAAGTTAAATCTAATCGTAACATCCACATACTTATACCACCTGTGACGTAGACGTATTAATGAGCAAACTGAAAGAATTATGCTGTAGCGAGACAAATGATTCCATATCATGACCCTGTTAAAAATTAGCTTCATTTATTTTTTCTTGACATCAAACCCAATTATTAGAAAGACACACTACCATACTATTGTAAAGTGGAAATTAAGTCTCGTAAATCCCAACGTACCGTAATGCAAGTGTCAAGCGAATAATCACTCAAAAAGCTACTGCAACAATCTTCCTAGATGGTGACGGTTTCACCTTACAAATAAATTCGATGGTCCTAAAAACACACTAACGCTCTCCGTAAATTTAGAGTTGCAACAAACTTCCGACTACAATGATTACCATGCTCATAATCAACTCCTATTAACTCCAACGAAGTGGAGAACGCTTATTATCACTATGAACGTACGAATGACTAAACACATGAATAATACGGATCTAGTAGTGAATTAACAGAGAATTAGAAATGCCTGTACTGACGGAGTGCATATCAATCATTAATTTTTCTCTCAAATTATACGCTACTAAAATTAAAAAATGATCTGTTAAACACGAAAGTAAGAAAATTAGAACTTGGAACTGTCACAGCATATTACTGGTTTCAGAAATATCACGAACTACGCTTACTTAATGATAATTACGACATTGATATCCAACTTCTAAAACTGTAAACTTTCACCTCACTTTTTAATTGCTTCATATAAGGTTCACCCTTCAGACCAACGAAAAGGAGGCTCAACTGCCTTAATTAAAACTCACGTCGGTCATAACTAATTACCAGAGATTCCTGAAACCGAAGTATGTTTATTTTCAGAAAATTGAGACAAAGAATGTTGGTAGTCAACGATTTTTGTTTCTTCTAGTGGACAATTTTACCGCTCAATGAACTAAATTCCGACCTTTATCCAGTTGTAATTGATACTTTCACAGCGTGAAATCTTACTTATCACAAGCATATTAGGATTATCATGATGTCATTGTTATACAAGTACCCGAGTTATTTGCAGTCATAAGCCAGAGCTCTTCTTCAACATGGGATTTGGGATGGAGATTACTTTATTATTATTTTGATGGGGAAGTGGAGGACTCAGATATAACAATTAATGTTTAACATTATTTATGCTTGGGAGGTGATTGGCACAGTTAGTGTAAGGAAAGTAAACTAGATGGCATTTTTCAGTTTAAGCTTCGATTTTCAACTGATCTGGAATGGGACGGTTCTTGTAAAGTGGGAAATTTGAGAGTTGCAAGTCTTGGTATCTTTATTTTAAGATATGGAGGACGATTTCCGGGGTATTATATTTGAGTTTAAGTTTCCATCAAAGGCTTATAGGATGCCGGAAAATGAATAGGACTTTTGGGATGTTGAGTTTTATGGATCGGTGGTCGTAGGATTAACGGAGATGGACAAGACGTTGATGGACAGGGTGGAAGTTGTTGGAATAGGTTGATGGATGGATATAAGAAATACGGAGTAATATTATTTCCACTGACCATAGTGACTGAAGGTCAGGTTGAAGGTTTTCTATGTATGCACGAGGGTCTTACGAAGCCGGTTCTGGAACGCAGGTATTTGATAATTTGGGTGACGCGTTTCGGAGTACTTGGACATCTGGGATTTAGGTGAGGGTTTGGTTTATGTGAATTCCGAGGTATGTTGTGATGGAGGGGGATATTACTTGGTTCCAGAAAACTAAATGGGTGGAATTTTTCTCAGTGTGGGAAAGATAATAGTTTTGGTGTCGGAAAATAACAAGGAAGGTTTTGGTAGGAATGAGTTTGATTTTGCACTTGGAGAGTCATTCGTGGAGTGTTAAGCGGTACTTATTGAGGGAGGTAAAAAGGTTATTGGGGTTTTTGTCTGATATTATTATTATCATCATCTTTGGGAATAAGAAATTAGTTAATGAAAAAAAACATCAGAAGATGTAAATGTTATTTATTTTTTAGGGCAACAGGCTACATGAGGGTGATCCACATTGGGCAACTCCCCTTTAATAGCATAGGAAGGGATTAGAAAGGGGGGATGCGGAAGGGTAGAGGAAGGTAGCCAAGGGTTACTAGGGCCCCCGGGCTATGGTCCTAGGATCCTACCCGGCATTCGCCTAAAGAAATGCAGGGAAAACCCTAGAAAAACCTGCATCGGGTAGGTCGGCCATTGGGTACTTGTCCCACGCCCTTCCAATAGCGGGAGAGGAGTTTGCTGTGGGGACGCATCATTACCTTCTCCGTGTCTCGACCAGTTTAGGAGGCAGATGGCCGACTATTCCAATGGGAATAGTGGACAACTCTTACCGTATGCCCAAGGCCTGTGACCCCGGAACATACACCTCTCAAAACAGGCCGAGGTGCCTCGGCTTGTGGGAACCTTAGTTCAAAAACGGAGAGGAAAAGGCATACCCAAAGGTAGCCCCTTCGTATCTCTCCTAAAAGGTTCTGCCTGCGAGAGAAAATCCCTCGCAGGCTCAAACTCAAGTTAGATGTAAATGTTTATTTGATTTAAGGGGTTTGTTTAATCGATTTCCTCAAACACCTGAAACATTTTCGCTGCTGAACAATGCAAAACAAATAATAGAATAACGACCAATTGTAACTCGCGCTAATTACGAATTATTTCTTTCGCACAACTTTTGAAATGTATTTCTGCGAAACAATGCCAAGACATCACATTAAAGTTACGGGTTCTAATAAAAGTTTATCTTTATTCTGACACACGCTGCCAGCCTCCCATAGGCGGCTGTAATTGATCCGCCATTATAGAGAACGTGCTAAAGTACCATATTCCCTGTATCTAAACAATCCCGTCTCATCTTTATTCTACAGCGCACAGTCAATCTGTTTCCTTTTTCAATTAATATGTATCATAACTCCAAAGAAAAGTTTCAGTATCCACATTATTTTTTATATTCATACAGAAGTACACTCGAAAATATTTTTGCCCAACAAAACTGAAGGCATTGGGACATAAATTAAAACAGATCTCTACCATATTTTATTCGTTTGAGAAGTATTGATAGTCATAATATTTATTACATAATTGTCGTTGTTGATTCTTTCAACACATTTAATAGACGAAAATGGGTCAATTTTTAAATTTTTTCTTGCTTAATATTTTGAAAAGATTAAATAATAAAAGTTTCAAACTTTACATTAGAAAGAAGAAGAAAATAATGAGTATATATATTGTTTTCCTCCATTGAGGTCTCCTTTCATCTTATTAAAGCTGAACTTTTCAAGTATATTTATCTACGAAAAGTACTTAAACCAATTCTGACCGTCACGACACATGTCATTTGTCAATTTTTTTTCACATTTAAAATGATTACTTTTTGGAGGGAGACCATTTATCAATTACAGTTACTGCTTTAATTGTTTTAATACCTTTGATATAAAAGTATCTAAATAACCCCATGTAGTAATGTTGGTCGGCGAAGTCATTATGCAACGATGGAAAAAGCCGACTCATCGTTGAGTCAAGTGCGACTCTCATTGAAAATTAATTTTTATTTCTGTCTTCTATGCTTGAACAAAAATATAAATATTGTCGTTTGTTATTATTCTTTTTATTAATAAATACGTTTCAATTTTGTTATTCTTGAATTTTATAGCTAAAATTATGAAATATTATTTTTTATTTAATTATATTTTTTGTGTGTTCTTAAAGGTGAGTTGTTAAAATTTAAATTACATTTTTAAAAAATTTATTTTTAAATCCACGCGTCGCTCTTTATAAAATATAAAAATCCGGATTGCGGCTCTCTTTGACCTCATGTGTGTTCAACCCAGCCATATTGTACTTTTGTTATTTGAGAATGATAGCTTTCTGATGTTAGTAAATATCAGGCAATAAAATAAATTAAACAGTATGTCTGCTCTTGTTATAGTTTTTTGAATCAGTACTTACTGTTGATAAAAAAAAAGGATAAAGGAAAACTCTGATGCTTTTGATTGGCAGTTAGGCCAACCATTTTACTTTGAAGGGATACGATTTATTAGGCGGACAGGCTGGTACAACCAGCAGGTATTATTCATAACATTGATCCTCTGCTAATGAAAGGCAACTTCTGTGGTCAGGTGGTTAGATATTCCACCTACAGCGCTTAAATCCACAGATAGACTCTGTCACTCCTGGATTATTAAATGAGTGATCGTATGGCCATTTGTTGACTGAATCTTCCAAAACGTTCGTGTTCATCACCAAGAGAAGAGCTCATTTCCGGACGCTAATAACTATTCAAGTATATATTTTAGTTCAGTTTTAACTGATACATATTCGAAACCGTAACTACTAATAGCTAACTCCTGTTCAAATCACACCTGCTTTTGTTACATAGATCCCCAATAACCGCATCCAAAGTTTTCATGGAAAAACATGGTGATGTGGCTATGGTAAATTTACTTGTGCAATATTTACTATATTTATTCTCACGCGTCTGTAAATATTTAAATAATATTATTATGTTTAGATGACGTATAAAGAATGGTTTAAAGTAAATAAACTTCGGCAATTTGACAGTACTTCTAAAAATGACGCAAATTAATCTCCGAAAATATTATATTAATCATAATTAAAGAATACTGTGCTAATTGAAAGGTAGTACGAATATGTTATGTAGGTAAAATATACAATGATAATAATAATAGATAGGGAATTAATTAACTGGAAATTATTGTGTAAAGATAAAATGAAATTTTCTGATTTTATTCTACTTTATTGTATTTTTGATACTACAAATGATGCATTCTTAATAATTAACTATTAAGCAAAATGAAGCTTTTCAAATGGTTGTCTCTTTATCCTTAAGCTGTATTTCTTTGGTTCGTTCGTTTCCTTAGTGGTTCCTGACTCTCCATGGCTACCAACAGAACGTCTTAAACTTCGAAGTTTAGGGCAACAAAGAGCACGCTACTTGTACGAAAGATATATTATTACTTGTATTAATGTCTAGGAACACTATTTCTATATTGAAATTACTAAAATTAAGCTACTTGCCTTCTGAATGATAAGCCGATACAGTGATTTTGAATGAAATTAGCTTATGATTTCCAACACTGAATCATAGTTTATATTTATCTTCATAAGAAATTTTTGCAAAATTCCACAAACCTGTAGGTTTCAACGGCAGATTGAAATACTTTCAAATATTTTATATTCATTTGTAAGAGATGAATTCCTAAAATTTTAAACGGTTTTAATAAATGGGTTCTGCAAATATGTATGCTGAAATTGCTTGTTACAATTTTTCACAAAGCGTTTCCACTTACCAAAATTAAAGATATGCGACGCACCGAGAAGAAAACGTCACTTGAGAAACACAAATAAATGAACCAAAGCCTTTTAACGTCACAGCAGTCAGCGCAGTACGTCCGTGACTATCAAAATTTTGTAAAACTTCTTACCTGCAGAGGTTGCAAATTTTATGTTAAAATTCATTTAATGACGTTAAAAACCTGTGGCTTATTTATAAGTAGCTCAATGCTCGGCTTTGCCTGGGTTGTCATAATTATGCTCAGCGACATCTATAACCCCGGAAAGGCGTTGAAGTTATACACAAACAACATCGATTGAAATACTACTAATCACCGAAAATTATGTATTAGACGCAAATATTAGCCGATTAGCTTATTTCAAACCCCCGTACATCCTCGTCTCTGGGGTTAGTAGACGTGTCTTACCCCCACAGTATTTGTTTCCGGTTCAAGAGGAACACGTGTACGAAATGTGGTCCAATTTTATCCACAGATGTAGAATTGTATGCGGAACACACAGTATTTTTTTATTTATCAGGAGATTATTTATATTTCCTCACGTTAAAAGACTGTGGTTTATATATTATTTAATCTTAAATAGTCGGAATAGTAGATATCCGAAATTTTGTATTTGTTGAACGAATCGGTATACAAAATAAATTCTAAATTAATAAATGTCTTTCCATATATATATATATATATATATATATATATATATAAAGTAATATTTACTACTTAATATTAAAAAACGAATTTTTAAGACTTATGGTAAAATTTTTAGGTAAAATTAAAAGAATGAAAAAATTTACGTCTTTTAGAAAATAATAATAATAAAGCTAGCCAAGTTCAGACAAAAGATGTGGTAATAGAAATACCCCACAACGTTTCTGGAAGCCTTGTTCCTTTCTTCGGGTGCAGAAAAAACGCAAGAGCATAGAGTCATTTGACAAAATTTAAAACTTCACGCTTTCACTTTACTGTTCACATGTGATGAAATGAGTTGAGGTTTGTCAACTGACTCGTGCAGTTGTGGTTATCTATGCTCTTGCGTTTTTCCTACACGTGAAGAAAGGAACAAGGTTTCCAGAAACGTTATTAAAATTAAAATCATGTCAAGGATATTCATACTAAACAATGAATACTATAATTACTTTATAAACTTTCAAATAAATCGTTTGGAAGCAGAAAACTATGTTTATTATACTAGACAGCTATATATATTATATTTTCGGCAATTAAGACACTAATCTTTCTCAGAGAGGTATTTGTAGATATATTTCTCTGGCTGAGACCATGCTTTTGTACGAATCTCGATAATAAAAAAGGATGTATAGTTGTATGTATTTACGTTAATTTCAATACAGATTTAAACTCGTGGACAGAGTGCAACGAAGCCTGGTACACGTATTCTTAAAAACACGAGAAACGGTTCTACGGGGGGGGGGGGGAGGTGAGGAACCACTACCATAAAGGTCGAAAGTATTATAATTGAAAAATGTGATAATTTTGTGTTAAATTACTTGCCCGCTAATATACCATGGCATCTCGCGAGAGAGACGTTACTACGTGACGAAAAAAGGAAATAGTTCCTTTTTCCGTAATTAAATGAAGCAGAAATATTTTCATTAAATAAAAAGTATAATTGTATCCAGTAATACTCCATCGAATGATAATAAAAAGCAATACGAAATACTTTACGATCCTTGCGGAAAATGGAAGTAAATTTTCGTGGCGTATTAGTGACTCCAACATGGCGGCTATTTGTTTACATTGTCAATATAGCTGGAAATTTCATCAATTTAATCTTTCGTAATGTCTGAAGACTGAGGGACAATTATATCCTGCAATACTCAAGGAGTATATTTAAGTATTCTATTCGTAAAGAAATTAGGAGGTATGTTTGTTGGGACTGATGCAATAAAATTCAATATATTTTATAGTTGTTCAATTAATGCACTATCGGCCGAAGTTATGAACGGAACTAGGAACTTTTAGATTTAGATTAAATAATTTCTCGACTAAAGATTAATATAGAATTGAATACTTTTTCGGGTTTATATAAATAAGTGCTCGGGCAACGCCGGCACCCAGCTGGTTAAGAAGCTTTTATTGACACTATATATGTCATCAGTCATATGAACATGAGGATTTGTGTAATGCAACAGAGATTACGAGAGAAACAAGGAAGAAAGAGGAATGATTCGCCGCTTACCTAGAAATACATTTGAAGAAAACTGCAGAGCAAGTCATCGAAACGTTAAAGCAATATAACCTCTCGGTTAGAAGAGGATCATTTCTATGATATCTATAGCGTTGTAATAAATATAAATAAATTTAATATAATTGCATATAGAACAAAGTTTACTGTTTAGATGTGATGAAGTGAGACACTTGAGAGAATAAGAATGAGATAAAATAGAATGAAAAGTTTGTCTACATTATTCAGTGTGCTTAGTTAATAATAAAATAGAAGACATTGGCTTTAGCAAAATATATAATTACAGAAAATACAATTAACTTATTCTGCGATTTACCATTAACTTATTCATTATTTGTAATACAATATTTTTTTTAATTATGTACCTATTATAAATTTATAGTTAAGTAATCGAAGATTTGGTTACTCATTTGATGTAGAAATTGTTGGTGTTTTTAAATATTTTTGTCTTCTGTAAACCAGTCTATCTCCTGTTTTACTTTCTAATGAAAGTAAACAGACAAAGTGATCTAATTCTGTTGCAAGCCAGCAGAGAGTGTCTTATTTACAGCCACGTGAAAGTGAAGATAGCGCCGAACACCTTGTTGCTATAGTGAAGACAAAGAGAAGGCCCATCTGCGAGATTCGGGGACCGATAGAGGACGCTGTCCCGTGCGGAACGAAAAATTACGAGGGCAGCTTCCCGTGGGCTTTGCTTCGTGTCGCGTGATAAAGCGCCGCTTCTATTACTTCCCTCGCGAGGCAGCCGGGAAGACTTATTTAAATTAAACGCGATGAGACTTCTTCAACTCATAAACCAGGCGGCTATTAACAAAACAGAATTCCGCAGAGGTTAAAAATCTGTAAAATAAATAACAACTATATACTCTGATTTAAAAGCTCTTTATTTACAGGCTCAAAAAAATATTTCACTCCTTCAGGATGGTGTCGTACAGGAGCTTCCGAAACAAATGTATAACATTCACATGTAAATTTGTTTAATAAATACATATTCAATATAACAACATTATTATTTGTCGATTATATTTCTGAATCAATACACACCGGCTATTTTTACCATGCACAATGGATACTTTTTTCTTGATCTGGTTACTTATTATATTTTTTAATGTATACATGACATTCTTCCTATTTATTGTCTTGCATATCTCTGCCTAGTCGTTACTGACTTGCCGGGTTGATAATTCCATATAATCGATTACGACTGACTTAACTCTATAGTGCGATTGGTCGATATTGTCTAATACTATTATCTATATATTCTTCTACTTTATTGCCTGTATAACATTGACGATTTATCGATATCTCCCGTTTCCTGTCTGCTATTTAGTACTGTAAATAATGTACTATGTTAATATTTATTAGGAAATTGATCGCACACTTGGCTTACACATTGTGATTGTTTGCTAAAATTAATTTCAAACCTACGAGTAACTGACTAAAAGTACAAATAATAAATAATTTTCGTTTCTATACAACTCAAATTTGGTCCTAAAACCTGAGATCCAAAATACAAAAAATAAAATTAAGAAAGTTTTGTAAAAATTTATTTAAAAACTAATAAATTTATTGAAGTTAAGTTAAAAAACAAATAATTTTTATTACTGAAGAATAAAATTTTCTCCTTTAACACGAAGTCCTATATACGAAAAATATAAACTCATCAAATTAGAAGATTTTCAGCAAGGAAAAAAATTAATTAAGCTGCCTTATATTCTATGGAGAATATGATATTACATTTAATGTTACTTAAAGAATTGCTTTATATTTTCGAATTAGTTGAGAGAATTTCAGTAAAAGAAAATATATCTAGTTATTTATTAGTATTTTAAATTTTATTCTCAAACTTCCATAGAATTACTACCTGATATAAATATTATGTAAACATATTAGCATTGGAATGCAAATATTGAGCTCGGTTTATAAAATTAATATTGTATTACTAACAAAAATACTCTTTTTATAACGTTCCTAAGAGGTATCTAAAAATTATATTTCTAAAGTCAACCATTTTCTTTGTTCGATTTTTGGATCTGAATATTTCCCTCTCTGTAACATTTCAAGTATAAAATTCTGTAAGAAATTTGTGATCGAGCAATTTTATGAAGATTGACGAAACCAAATAAGAGTGCCTTGTAACTTACGTAGATTGAACGACGCTTGTTTTTTTGTTAAAGTAGTTATAAATCAGGAGCCGACGGTTTGTAATCGCATGACCGATATGATCTTAGGCATCTTGCTTAAATAGGTTTTTGCTTAGCCCTATCTGAAATACACTGGAAGGAGCAGGATAATAAAAGTCGACTTAAGTTTTAAACTGATAGCAACCGCATTAAAACAATCGTATCAAAGCGACGTTGCAATTGCTGGCGTCACCATCTTCTTCGGGTGCGACGTTGTGTAAAAATCCTGGACCCGACTGGAAACCCGAGAGGCTTTTATGCAGCAAATTCACAGTGAAATCATGGTGATATTCGCTTTTAATGCAAAATAAAAATATATGTCTGTTTATATCATAGACATCAAGGTACCTTATATTAATTACTGTTGGTATATATTGTATGTGATCTGCCGCTTTGAAACACAGTTGTATTTCGCGAAATACATACATTAAGAAATTAGGGACAATTTTAACGCACTGATTATACTCGCAAAATCTCGATTTGTAATTGCAAAAGTAAGGGCATTTTTTGTGTTTATATTTTACAAAATATTTAGTAAAGGTAGAATATAATCTTATGTCCGACAATATTAATATTTTCACAAATGGTTAATTCAGACAAGTTAGAAACAAAACCGCACAAAGTTTCTTCTACTCTTCCGCAGAACTTTTGAGGTGCAACATTTCTCTATAAACACTGTACTGGTTTAGATTCGAGGAATATTTTCGCCTGACAAGGTCTACTGGAAATTAGAATAAACGTGTGGTTTTGTTTTTAATTTGTATGAATTGGCCATTTGAAAAAAAATATTAATTTAGTAAACGTTTTATTAATAATAAGAAAAATACCCAAATACAGACAAAAGAATATAATATAAATACCTCAAACGTTTCTGGAAGCCTTGTTTCTTTCTTCGGGTGCAGAAGAACGCAATAGCGCATGACACACAACTGCACAAGTCGTTTGACGAAACTCAAAAGCGAAGAAAACGCAACGAAAAGTTAGTGTTACCATAAGGGGATCATAGTAATCGTTGAGTTTCATGCTGGCTGTAAATTAATTGCTTTGATGTTTGATTTAATGTGAAGCATCACTCATATAAGTCTGAAATTGTACCTGGTTCGCAAATCTTAAATCTTAGCATTTTTCCAATCAAATGAATGTTTTGAATTGATGATATGATATGTTTGGAGACTACAGATTGTTTATCATTGGGAAGTTTGATATTAGGCATATGTTCCTTGATATGGGAAAAAGGGAACGTTTAGTTTGCCCTATGTAACAGGAATTACAATTCGAGTATGAGATTTTGTAAACTAGACAATGTTTTTTGTAGGTGTAAAGTGGATCCTTGTGGTTTAAAGAAGGAAAGAGTAATAGTAAATCAATAAATGATGGATATTTGATATTCTTTAAAATTTGGACAAATTTTTGATGCAGAATAAGGGAGTACGAGAAAAAATTTGAATTGAGGTGATTGGAGCGAGTAAAGTAGGATATTGGAATTTCTTCAAACTAATGTTTATGTGTTTATTAAAAAAAATTAGAGATTAAAATATTCCGAAAAATATTTATGTTGTATTTATGGAACTTGGAGTTAGAAAGTAAAATAGCCCTGTCTACAAGTTTGAACACCATACATCACTTTTGGTTATGGGGATGATCAGAAAGATAATTGAGAACACGTCCAGAGTATGTAGGTTTTCTGAACCAATTGTTGAGAATAGAAGTATTGTGGATGGATATAGTGAAATCAAAGGAATTACGAGAATAGTTTAATTCAAGTCCATGGCTCACTTGTAAGTTGGGATGATAATTATTGAAAGTATTAAATATAAGGTTGATTTGAGTGGCCTTAACAATACAAAAAATTTCAACTACATATCTGATGGAGCAAAGAGGTTAGACAGGAAGTAGAGAACGACAAGAATTCTCTAAATCTCTCACGACTATCTCAACAGAAAAAGGACATGGGAGAACCTTTGATTTGATGATAGTGAACTTGATTAAACTTGAAATAATTGGAATTGAGAATTCGATTTAAAATTAATAAAATTTCATCAAGTGGAATTTTAGTAGTTTGACTGAAAATGGACCATCTGTTTTTGAACCTGTTAATGGATAGGCCATTGGGAATAGAGTTGAATAAGGAAATGACGTCAAGAGAAATTAAAGAGTGGTCATGAGGAACGGTGAGGTGTTTGATTTTATCAATAAATGGGTAAGAATTTTTAACAGCATTGGGCTTTCTTCATTAAGGGCTTAGAAAACGTGTTATGGAAAACTTCAATCAAGTTTTGTAGGACTGAAATGTACGGCACGATATCATGCATTAGAAAAATAATATTACTTGACACATTCGAAATATTGGAATCTTTAACTCAAACGCAAACGAAGGCCAAAAGATTAAAGATATAGTATGACCTCCAGCAGACGATGGTTGTATAAGGAAACAAGAACTTAGGTTATTAGTTCCAGTACTGCAAAGATGTTGTCTACTTGTTATGCTCGACAAACACGAAAACATGCAGCGAAACGTAGTCAGAAGCTTAAATTTTTTTTAAAAAATAAATTAAAATAAATATTGATTAAAGTATAGCAATAATTATTAAGCTGTGTTTACTATGCTACATTGTTACCATTCAAGACTATAATCAAATTAGATACGTATGAATTTATGAGTACATAGGAAAATTTTAATATTCGACAATCACGGAAAGAAATTACGGAAAAACGATAAGAAATAATAATGGAATGTCGATGAACCAATAATTTTATTCCCCAGTATATAAGGAAATGTCCGGCACAACGCTTTATAGGAAATCGCTTTACTAGGATACACATTATTAACTTCTGCAACTTTCCCTTAATTGGAGAAATAGGCAAGACAATATATGTTTCAAAAATGCAAAAATTCGGATTCTTATTTGAAGACATCAAATTGTAGGATAAAATTAGTTTTGTATTCTAGTACGGCTTTTGTCCATTAAAATATCCGACGTCGTTCAATTCTTAAATTCATGTGTTATGAAAAACGTAACAAAAACGTTTTATAATCTATACGGATATGGATTCAATAACAAATATATGGTATTGCAGCGTTTTGGCGGCACAGATGCTTCATAAAGTAAAACCTTTAACATTAGAAATGTATTGGAGACTGATGAAGCTCCAGGTCATTCAATGAAATTAAATCATTTCAATGCTAAAATTATTCGTATATTTCCCAACAAATCTTCGATTTTTTTATGACGATTTTGGTATAGATTTAGCAGAAATGTATAGAAAAGAAGTATTTAAAAAAGTAAACATTAAAAATTACTCAAATACATGCTTTTGATTAGAATCAGAGAAACGATCTTTGTTTTGTGTCCAGTTCAAGTTATTTAAACGTTCTTATCTGATAAATAAAAATACGAGACGATAACGTGCACTACATTCACAGTTTATAATTAGTTTTTAACATAATTATTAGTCATTAAAACTATATAATCGACCTATTATGTCTCCACTGTAATAATTTATTCGGACTACGTCATATATCTTCCACTATTCGAATAACAAAATATTGAAACTATTAACAATATTAAGAATGCATGATAGTTACCTTATAAAATATATTATCACATTTTTATTTATTTTCTTTATTTTATCGCCCAAGATGACTACTTTTTAATTCATTTTGTAGAACAATTGAATGTTAAATACCCTCACCGCAATTATTCCAGTAATTTAAAGTTATTAAATTAGATTAAATAATTTAAAAGTTCTAAGATCGAATGCCTTTACGTTTTACTTTCAATGGTTTGAATACCAGTGGTAATTTACTCTTGTTTACTGGAATTATTTCATTTAAGAGAACTAATGTTAAGTTACAATAGTTTCACTTAAGTATCAATACGAATATTTCAACGGAAGCAATACAATTGACGTTTGAAGCACAATACGCAATAACAATCAGTGGCGGTTGGTGCATATGTGCTCATTTGCTAAAAAACATAAATTAATTTAGTAAGAGTTATTGTTTCTTAGTTTTAAGAACCTTCATATTAATAGTGTTTTAACACTGAGAATTTCTGTATAAATATTGAAGACTTCAAACTGCCGGCCTTGCTTCACACGCGCTACCGCTAAGGAGGTAGCTGGTCATGCTATTTTTCTTAGCTTCTGAGCACAGAATTTGTCACTTTATTGACAAATGCGAATGTGCAGAATGTCTTTTAACTCCCCGTGTCACCCTTGAAGCTCAACAAACTGTCTCATTTTTGTGCTACAAAATGGACAGAACTTCAAACAGTCGTTCTGTGGAATGAAACAGAGAAATGGGCGCATCAAGCGACAAAAGTAAACTAAATCGAAATCAATTGAAACTATTCAGTAGTTAAAAATCTAATTTTAAAATAGTTTATGTTTTAAAAACCAAAATAATACGTGTATACTATTGCTAATATAAAAAATTCAAAATCAAAATTATTTCCCATAACATTTCCCTTAACATATTTTTGCACTGTTATTTAACCATAATCTGTTGCATCTGCTTCTTTCTCCTAACCACACCAGAATTCCGAAGCTTTTTCGCGCTCAAGGACAGAAAAAAGTTGTACTTTATTACACTGTTCTGCGTTGCGGTCACTATGCAAAAAGCCACAGAAAGTTATTTGTCTAAAGTTTTAATTGAACATTAGCACCGGAAGAGGAAGCCTTTTGAGCTACAGTTGTTCTACTTGTAACAAAAATTTCAGTGTATAATTTCAGGTGGCTTGTTCGTCAGATATAAAATAAAGAGGATATTAAAAATTCGAAACTAAACTGTTGTATAAACACAAAAACTAGTAGTGAATTTTAAGATTTAATTTTTTAACTAAAATAAAAAACTCCTACAATATAAAAGAAAACTTTTATCAGAGTCATAATTTAATGCTCCATTGTGAATATTATACGGCTCCAGAGGATTTCCCCCCGCTTTTCTCCTTCGGGTAAAAAGAAAGATGTTTTGTTTAAGACCTATGCAAAAATGAATCTAATTTAAAGAGAGATGTATAAAAACTATACGTTTCAATAAATTAATAACATAATAAGGTATGCGCATGATAATAGTAGAGTTCGATGTAGAGGAACGTATCGGATCTTTAAAATAAGGTTCAAGAAAATAGTTATTGAGACAAAAACGCAAGTTTTTCTAAAAGTTACGGTGGTACAGGAGTAAATTATTTTAATTAAGTGTTATGCAAATATTTTTATGACAATTTAGTATTATGTATTTCTTTTATATTGGAACTTGAAGCCATTTTTCACAAATAAATTTCATGTAACTGTTCTTTAGTTCCTTGTCTTATTGTAACTTTCTAAAATGGCACATTCCTCATAAGTGAAAATAATGTAGTGTATAATTTTTTTTGTATTTTACATTGGGTGTCATCGAAATTCAATTTTATGTAAAATATAAATCGTACGGGTGAGAGACATAAAGAGAATAATATACAATAAATTAAGCTGAAAAAATAGTTAGTATAATATATTGACTGAAAGATCTTAAAATCTATAAAAAGTATGTTAGTTATATAGGAATTAAACTGAAAACAAGATGATTAACCGAGATGACGGAAGAGAAATAAGAATCTGATACTTAAAACAGTTGAAACAGTAATAATCAGGGGAAGTAAATTCAGATATAAATCATTATTTATCTAAAATTATTTAATTTCGGTAAATGAAAATATTTCCTGAAATAAAACACCTATAATGTCAGGTGTAATATTTGTCCATGAGTAGACTACACGAGGAATTGTTCTTCGGATGAATTTTCAGAAGGGACTGTTTGCAGATTAAGTTGGAAAACATCTCATACTAATCCGTTAATTCAGTTTCATAGCGTTTAGCGATTTAAATCATTTAACTTGTTACGGAAATGTTTGATGTCAGACAAACAAGCGTCTATAAGACCCAGAAAAAAAGAGAACTCAGGAATATCGACGATATGAAGGAAATAGGATTTTAATTAAATAGAAGCCGAAAATAAGACATAATGGGAAAATATATTTGTAGAATAGGTCATTGGACTTGCATAACAACGTAAATATTTAATAAGAATGAAGTGTTAATATTAGACACGATTTAATAGGTTACAAATGGAAATAAATAAAATGGAGGAAATTTAAAATAACTTTGAAAAATTAAAAGACGCGAATGAATAAAACGAGTTAACAACTTGATCGATTTTATTTTTCAACGAAATTACGTTGGCTGACGTAGATTTTATTTGAGAATATATATTCGTTTTATATCTAGTATAGACCTCGGTATATGCAGAATTCAAAATTCTCCAGTAATATTTGTTGTGATCATACAGGTTATTCTATAATATTACTTCTAAAACAAAAGATTCTTGGATACGTTGCTGAAAAAGCTGACACCTTCTTTGATCTTAAAAAATTTATTCATTAATAAAGTTTATGTGAAGTCATTTCTTTGGAAATACCATAAAGTTGTGCCACTCCAGGAAGTTGGTCCATGTTCTGGGCACTAAGCACTTGCGTGGCACGAACTTCGCCAGAATGACCACCTAAACTGCGAATTCAGCAAAACTTTTCGCGTCCTCTTGCACATAACGATCGCGGCATAATATTGCTCATTTTAATTCCAGTCCAATCCCTCTGCCAAGCATAATATTCAGAAACGGGCCTCCCTCGCCCACTTTCTCGTGACGATATGCAAATTCCATCACGTGTCGGTTGCTCCCGGCTCGGCTGTATTAATGACCTATTATGGGACAATTACGCAGCTCCAGTGCAGTTAGACGGGCTTTGTTCCAGCAGCGGAGTATCGCAAGACATGTAAATAAAGACAACACAGCTTGCTCGACCCCTCACTCGCCGGGGCACAACGTGCAATTTACTGTTACAAACACAGTTGCTGTAATCAGTCAGAACTGTAGTCCAATTATCATCAATTAGTCAAAAAATGCGAACTATCTTTATTTAGGCTCTTTAATTACATTACGAAGCAAATATTTACTTTAAGAAACTTAAAACGATGTAAATTCAAACTACTGCTTATGTGAATCGGATATTATACAAACCTTACATGAATATGTCTAAGAGTCATACGAGTGGCTAAATATTTTGAGAATTCTCTCAAGTAAACTTAATTTTATACCCCGATTTGCGCAATCATTTTTCAATCCATGTTTTCAGCTATTTATCGCACTTTGAAAACAATTTCGCCGCCCGTTCCAGACTATTAGAACCTACCGTGATTCCACGTGCGTCTCTTACGTGAAATTAAAACTTCAACATTTAAGAGAAGTAAAAATTCAATCGCAGGTAACCTGCGAGGGATGTTCTCTCGCAGGCAGAACCTTTTAGGAGAGATACGAAGGGGCTACCTTTGGGGATGCCTTTTCCTCTCCGTTTTTGAACTAAGGTTACCACAGGCCGAGGCACCTCGGTCAGTTCTGAGCGGTGTATGTTCCGGGGTCACAGACCTTGGGCATACGGTAAGAGTTGTCCGCTATTCCCATTGGAATAGTCGGCCAGCTGCCTCCTAAACTGGTCGAGGCACGGAGAAGGTAATGCTGCTTCCCCACAGCAAACTCCTCTCCCGCTATCGGAAGGGCGTGGGACAAGTACCCAATGCCCGACCTACCCGATGCAGGTTTTTCTAGGGTTTTCCCTGCGAATGCCGGGTAGGATCCTTAAACCATAGTCCGGGGGCCCTAGTAACCCTTGGCTACCTTCCTCTACCCTTCCGCATCCCCCCTTTCTAATACCTTCCTATGCTATTAAAGGGGAGTTGCCCAACGTGAATTACCCTCATGTAGACTGTTGCCGTAAAAAAAATAATAATACCAGATCAGTCAATAACGGGTTCAGCCATTAACATACGTTACAATCCGATGTGAATCTTTTTTTAATTTATTTTTTATAGTTGCGTCAACATAAAAGTCACTGCCGACTTACCATACCTACTACATGAAATTATTACAATTAATTCATATTAACTATACATTTTATTCTTAGTCTCAGATTCATTGTTTATTTATATTAGATCTTGAATGCCGGTTTCCTTGCTAAACTTTAGTAGGTTATTTATTGCCATTGTTGAGGTACATATCTCCCTTCTCGTGTATTTCTGAATTGTGGCTCTTCTAGTCCTGTCGTGCTTTGTGCAGTCGTAGAGGATCTGCTGGATCGTCAGGGCAGCCTTGCATACGTCACATGTAGGTTGTGGTGACCTAGAGAATAGATAGGAGTGCTTGAGGTTAGAAAGGAGAGTTCTTAACCTAGCAACAACCACCTGCAGTCTTCGTGAGAGATTGCTAACGTAGGATATTTCCTTGAAGTTGTCGACTCCCTTGTGAAAAATCCCTTCATTCCTTTCTCTTCTACATTTTTTTCTCCAGTATACTGGCATAAGATTGTCCCCCATCATTTTTAGTGCATATTGGACTGTTGTTTTTATTCTTTTGTTGGAATGCCTCCATCTTTCCACTTTTGCCCGTCCTTTCGTTTCCGTCTATTCCTCTGTGTGCCGGTATCCATCATTACATTATTATTACTATTTAGGATAGGTTTTCTCTGATTTTATTGACGGTACCATTCCATAAATTTTGGTTGGTATTAAATGCGGCCAGAGAGTCTGTTAGGATTACATTATTTTTGTTTGGTTCTTCGATGCATCGTATTGTTGCCATATATATGGCATATATTTCCGCCGTGGTTATTATGTTTTCAGGCTTGAATATTTTTCACCTTAAGCCTTCTTTAGCATCAGGTGGGTTTCAGCTGCAGTTTTCTGACGCAACTCTTAATTTTCGTCATTGAGGAAACAACAAAATTCAGTGTCCATAAAACGGCTGAAACTTCCAAAATCGTGCACAATTTGGTAGACTGATTGCTGAGGGCACCGAAAGTTGAATTTTTTTACTACCGCAGTTACTAGAGAGTAATTTAAATTCCCGGAAATTTTGTGTCTAGCCCCGTACATTAGGCGTTAGATATTCATCAATACTGCTAAAACTGACACGTATGATACACAAACTCAAATATATTAGTGAAAAGTTCGTTTAGAGCACATTAACGTCCCTATCAATCTTCTGACGATATTCAGAATAAGTTTGATGATTTGCGAATCATAAATTTAATACAAGTTTGTATTCTTAAAAATATTTTACGCTCACTTTTAAAATAATCCATTAAAATTTTTGGACGTTAATGATAATAAAAATATCCAAAAAAATAGACAAATGAAGTGCTGATAACAATACGACACAACGTTTCTGGAAACCTATTTCCTTTCTTCATGTGATAAGAAACCTAAAAAATCACAAGAGCATAGAGCGATACAACGGCACACTTCAGTTGACAAAACTCAATTAATATGAGTTTTCAATAACAGTCGTAAATTTTAATTTTTTGGACGCTTCTAAGTTGCAAATTTAACATCAGTTTGTGTTTAGTCTCTGAAAGTATTTAAATTCATTTCTATGGAGCACAATAGATTTCACGCAGAGCCTGGGGATCAGAGATAATTGCGCTCCGTACTTGGTTGTTTTCCAGGCCTCCCCTTTGGCTAGGCACTTAATGTGCGCGTGTCCCTCTTGGCGCGTAATGTCACCGTTGTAATCAGCTTTCATACGCGAAGGATGTAGGCCCCTCAAACCCCACAGGGAAAGCTGAGATAAAAGCTAAATGATATATTACAATACTGGTTGCAGAAATTATTATACTATGGATCTATATGGAAATATGTTATTCTTTTTCAAACAAACCTAATAAAAGTTATAATTTCTAGATTATTGATTGATTTTATGACTTTTTCTTGAAACATTTCTATGCAAATTTTGTCACATCTTCAGACATAAAGTTTGGATTTCCTTGAAGTCGTATTGTTTATATTGCTGAAAACTTGGTAAATTGGCTCCAGACAGTGACGAATTTGACAAAAAAGGTTGTTGTCCTCAATATCGCAGACAATAAATACCAACTTAAACCGGGATTGAAGCCTTTCCTGCTGCAGTTGTTCAATATATTGTCCTCGGAGTTCAACCGGGTTTTGCAAAACTCGGTTGAACTCCGAGAACAATACATTTGAGAATTTTATGTTTTTGTTTCTCCTCAGACACATACAAACGCAGAGATAACTTCTGTTATGATAAAGGCTCCATTTTTATTTATATGTTCTCTAATCGTGCATAATTTGAAGCCTTTTTATATTGTTCGACTTGCTAATTAACGATAAATATTTCAAAATTTTAAAACTACTCTTTGTTTTATTTACAACATATAAACATAATATACATTCTCCATGCGTTTAAAATATGATATATAACACAAAACTGCTGAAACAGATTACTACATCCATATTATTTGCTCCGTTTCCACGTTATACAGCATTTAACAAACGCTATAACCATTAATTAACAAGACTTGCCGGTTCCGTTGACATGAATTTCATCAGAGTAAATATTTTGTTTACATAACTACGCATTAATAATCGCCTTTGTACTTTCCTGTATTTATCTCCGGCAGTTTTTTATATGCCATTGTTTTGAGTTCTGAGCTATTAATAATCCAAGACTGTCTTACTGCCGAGTAATTTATCATTTTTTTCTTGTTAGTGCTGCTTCTTTAATTTCTGTTTCCTCTTGTGGTCTAATGTTATATTATATGTATATTTATATCGGATTGCTGCCCCCTCTCCCTCGGAAGCTGCGACCCCACAGCTAACCGCTCTCCCGCCATCGGAAGGGCGTGGGACAAAATGCCCGACCTACCTGATGCAGGTTTTTATAGGGTTTGTCCTACATTACTTTTATGCGAATGCCGGGTAGGATCCTTAAACTATAGCCCGGGGGCTCTAGTAACCCTTGGCTACCTTCCTTCACCCTTCTGCATCCCCCCTTTCAAATCCCTATGCTATAACAGGGGAGTTGCCACTATGTGTATTACCCTATACATAGCCTGTCTACACCCCCCCTCTCCCACCATTGGAAGGTAGTGGGACAAGTACCAAATGCCCGGCGTACCTGATGCAGGTTTTTATTAGGGGTTTTCCTGCATGACGTTTAGGCGAATGCCGAGTAGGATCCTTAAACTATAGCCCGGGGGCTCTAGTTAACCCTTGACATCTCCCCTTTCAAATCCCTTCCTTTGCTATTAAAGGGGAGTTGCCACCACGTACACTTATATCGCCTGTTACTCTAAAAAAAACAAGTAAAATTTTTGGAAGAGTGCAAAATATGTTTTTATTTTGTAATAAGTAAACTAAAATTTCTGGTAATCATTAATTTCAATTTTAATTCGACAATTTTATCTTCAGCGTGTGAAACAATGGTCTCGAGGTCACTGTCTCTTCTAAATCTGTCGTGAACAATTTTTAACAGTACTATAACTAGAATTTTATTCTATGCATAATCATCTTCATCTCATAAGTCAAACAATTTTTCAGGATGTAACCCCATTCAGTCCCAAATTGAATATTGACCCGAGTTACTTTTTCTATTAACTGGAATGAGGTGATTTATTTAGCTAGTTCATTATGTATTTCCCAAGCTCTATGCAACAAACATCATCATAATCGCTAGAGCTTAAGAAAGATGTTATGAATAAATTGAACAAAGGAAAATGAGAAGTACGAAAGTGAAACAAGACAAAGAAGATCAACCATAGCCGCCCATTCAATGATGAAGATTTGCAACTCGTCAGCAGCAATAAACAACCTCATAGACTTTACGATGAAAACTGATTTGTTTAAAGTAATTTAAATGTTATACAAATGTAGAACTTAACAGATGTAAGTCGCTAATGACCAAAAGGTAATTGCGACGTTAAATTGTAATTAAAAAAAATGATAGGATATGTGAACAAATCGAAACTTCTGTGTAACAGTATTTTTATGAGAGAAAAATAGTAAGAAATATTTATTAAATTAAAACACTCAATAGTGTTTACAGCTATAGAAAAGATCGTAATGGTTTCCATATGAATTCTACACATTATGCGACCTCAATTCTCTTGACCCTGAGCTCGTATAAAACGGTTATAAAGCTAGCAAAATCACAAAGAAATAAATTGCCATTTGTTTCCGATCAAACACCACAAAAGGAAAGATATTTGTCCCTCAGTACAATGAAAGAAGCGGAAAAATACACAAAGAAATCTTGTTTCCGGAACACGTATTTGCCATGAGCGCGATTCGGGGCGCTATTAGAGCTTTAATTTGGAGCTGCTATATTGATGCCGTCCTTCAGCAAACTTTCTGCAACAAGAACGATTGAGAGATTTCCGCAGAAAATCCTTTCGAAGATATTAACAATCCTCCAGGAGTAACACAACCATATTTAAGTAATTTTAGTAGTAGCACGTTAGGCCTTGTATAGTTGTATTACTAATACGAATATATTATACTAGTTTATTATTCCATTTAAGTAGTCTTTCTGTCATACACGAGAGTATCACTCGTTCTGTGAAGTACAATTTAATTGGCAGATTTTTACCGAAATATTAGCAGTATTTATATGGACAAATGAATTCCTAAAAATCAAGAAAATTTAACTATGATATGTATTGCAAACGTAAGTGTAGTATATTAGATAAGTTAAATTCAAAATTATTTCTTCTATATATATATGTGTAGCACGAACGTAAAGCTAAATAGAGAAAGGGGTATTAGCTATATGAACATTGACGACTTGCACGCTGTTTTAATCAACGCACGAAATAGTATCCAGATAATAAGGAATCGAGAGTAAGAAAATTTAGTGATCGATCATTGTAGTTCGAAAAGTTAAATTACAAGTGCCTAAATCTACTTCACACATATATCAATAAATCAATAAATGGCACATGAATGATTACAGCTGTTATGGGTAACTGTGTTAGTGAAGATATTTCTATAAGAGTATTTTAAAACCATTACGAAAATATTTCATGACTTAATCTTTGTCTACCGTTGGATGTTTGATACGAAGCTTTAAGTATGTTAATGCGTTAACTTAATATAATACTTGTATAAGACAGCGAGATGTTTCCACTGAGAATCGCATTTTTTATTGTTACGTCGCGTTGATCAGTAATACACAATTAAAAATATAAAATAACAAAATAAACCGTTTTAATTTCCGGGAAAAATACAAATTTCAACAGATCTGCTCACCACGAATGAATACAGTCGCCAATTCAAGCAAGACAAATGTTTTGTTTTTAATTAATTATCATGAAATAACTTCGTCATTTCATGGGAATAAAACAGCTGCCAATTGGGGAGAATTTTTGCTGTTAATTTATTCCTATGGAAACCTTGTAAATTGTCGGTGAGGAAAGTTGAAAGCTCTGTGAAGCTCTTTAAAAAAATCTGAGCTCGTTTGTGGAATATACTTTAGAGATGAAAATATCTGAGTTGTTAATTTCATATAATTGTGGTTGCTGCCGAATTAGTCTTGAAATTATATCCAGAAATTGTGACCAGTATATCAGAAATAAAAATCTATGCAATAATGGTGTTTGATGATAAATATGTGGAGGTTATGATACACGAATAGCATATATTTTCGGTAACTGAGTTTTATGTTGAATATTCTGGTGTTAATATATTGTAATGAAAATAATATCGTTTGGCACTTTAAATATAATAAGGGACACACAAATTTAATGCCAATAAAAGTATTCAACTAGCAAATAAAGATACCTTTAAAAATATATGATAAAAATATTGAATATGCAAAACAATACAAGATTATGGGAATTTTCTGGGACTCTAAACTCACGTTCAAGACTCACATCGAGCAACTAATCATAGAAAGCAAAAAACTTCTATTAATCCTCAAGCTAATGGCTACCAAGATCTGGGGAGCAAAGATGGAACTATTGAGTATCACCTACAGGGCAATGATCAGAACAAAAATAGATTATGGAGCACACATATATATGACAGCACAGAAAAGGATGCTAAGAAGACTAAACGTTGTCCAAAACGAGGCAATGAGACTCATAACCGGATGTTATAAAACCACCCCAATACCGAGACTCACACTTGAGGCAAACGAAATCCCGCTTAGACGCAGAAGGAAAGAAATTGCAATTAGATACGCGATCAAGGCAAGAGAGGCATCGAACCCAATAATAAGAGAACAAACCATCACTCCTCGATATGCAGAGAAAGAACCACCTAGAAACCTAACCCCGTACTACACTACACTAAAGGATATATTACGAAAGGAAGGAATGACTTTTCCATAGATAGACCACAACACCACGGCAAGCATACCCCCATGGAAGCTTAACGAACTGCCAATCGTTATATCGCTACATAAACGTAAAGTAAACAATCCACATAACACTAACTGGAACGCAGAAATCTATCAGTTGCTACAAAGATATAATTCTCCCAGAGTCATTTATACCGATGGGTCCAAAAATTCAAATGGAGTCGGGTGCGCAATAGTTACGACAGGCAAAGAAAAATCTATTGCTGTATACCATAATGCGTCGATAATTTCAGCAGAATTATACGCCATCTTCATGGCCACGGAACTGTGTCTGGAAACACCAGAGGCCAACAATATCATCTTAACAGATTACAAGGACGCAATACACAGAATAACTAGTACAGTGCACAGAAATGGGTGCATAAATCTAATTAGAGAGAATATATTGAAAATACAAGAGAAAAGAAACCTGATCACTATAGCCTGGCTACCGGCGCATAAGTACATAGTAGGACACGACAGGGCAGATCTCCTAGCGAAGATGGAAGCTGATCATCAAGGAAGATCCAGCAACCTACCAGGGACTGCAGAGTAGGGTTCTACAAGGAACTGGAGGAAAAGTGGAGTAGACCTGTGAAACTAGAGGAATGCGGAGTCATCCTCCGAAATGTCAACAGCATCAGAGAATTATCGCACCCGAAAGAACTATCGAAGGCAACAGGTTGTTGTAGCCAGAATAAGAACATTGCACTTCAGTTTCACTCATTCATTCTTGATTTCCAGATCTCCGCAGCTCATGGAAGGAGCCCTCAACAATTCCTCATGTCCTCTTTGACTGACCCAAATATAGCAATATAAGAAGATCAACCATAGCCGCCCATTCAATGATGGAGATTTGCAGCTCATCAGCAGTAATAAACAACCTCATAGACTTTACGGTGAAAACTGATTTGTTTAAAGTAATTTAAATGTTATACAAATGTAGAACTTAACAGATGTAAGTCGCTAATGACCAAAAGGTTAATGAGACGTTAAATTGTAATTTTTTAAAAAAGTATTCCGAATTTTAAGAAGTACTGTAGACTCCTAGTACTCGAAAAACAGAAAAAAAACCTGGAGTGTGTTTAAGGAAAAATATTTTGTTTCCTTATAATACGCGATTGGTTCCCTAAAGTGACGGAACATTATGTAGATAACTATTTACCTTGCATGAGTATAAAAACTAACATGTTTTGTGAACTGACTTTAAACTATTTTTCACGTATAGTTTTTTTCTTTTTACTGGAGACGAGTACATTGAAAGGAACGGTGAGACAAATATTAATTTTATTAAAAATTAAGCTGTTTCAAATCAATAACATTATTACAGTAAATGTAATATGAGAAATAGCAAGATAAGATGTGCAGCAGTCCGCTGCCCTGGAATTTTGGTGGAGGTAGGCTGCAGCTCAATTTAGCACGCAACTTTACCACAGCAACTTGGTAGTGTGAAAAACATTGACGCATGAAAATATATTGCCTTCAGTTCAGGGTATATTGTACAGAAAAAACTCATTTTTAAATTAAGACATGATAAACACAGGGTGCTGCCCGTACTGTGCATCAGTATTCCCCTACTACGCAGTTCGTACGACTAGCTATATATCACGACCAACACCTAAAAGTTTTAAAATTTTATACAGTGTATTGTGATAAATTCCATTCACAGACATACACCCTAATTTGGTGGATGGGTAAAAGCGCTGGGGAAAGAAAAAGAAGAAACTCTTTTAAAGAAACAGATGCGTACTTTTGTTTGGCTGATCGTAACCTATCTTTTGTGGAGGAAATATTACCATTGAGAATAGTAAAAGTCATCGATCTTGGACCTGTGAAAGGGAGTCCGGTGTACTTGTCAAGTAAAAAAGGATTGGACCTTCATGTTACGGAACTGAGGGAGGAAAAGTAAAAATAGTCCACGTATATAACAAAAGAAAATAGAATGTTGGATATATTTTCCAGCTTATTACGGAGTAATAATAATTTGTTAGATGTTTAGAAGATTATTAAGAGTTGGGAAAAAGTAAAATGAGTATAAGGAGATACCATAAAACAGCGTTGCATTTAATTTATGTACCTTCCCGTGAAAAAGTTGAAGATTATGAAACTGAAAAAGTCATAAAATCACTGTTATCCCGTCCAGCTCACCTTCGACCAAGAGGACAGTAAATTAATGTATAAAATAACAATTTTCTTTTTTGAAGTCATAATTATTCACATGAATTTTGTTTCAGAATAACGTGAACAGTTGAAACTGCATTACGTAATATAATACTATTACATCTTTATCATCATCTTAATAAAATTTATAAAAGCCAGTCATGTGTTATATTCGATTAACGTTTAACAGCGCATTTAAAATATAAATACTCTATTTATTCCAAGTGTTAAATACTGGATTAAATCTATTTCAGCGTAATGTCAAACGATTACTAGTAAACAAAAGCGATTCAAAGCTGACCTGTGCATTAAACGGTGTAAAAACTATTTTAGCAATATAACATGGTCATATAAAATTGTAATACAAATGATTTCTCGTAATAAGCAACTTAATAATGAATTTAGGGGATGGTATATACGTATATAAATATGATTTACAGAAAATTAGCTTAAATTAATAATTACGGATTTGTCTTTGGTATGATTATTCAAAATTATGAGACATAATCAAATATGTTTAAATAATAGAATTGAAATTCGAACGAGTAGAGAATTTATCCTTAAATTATAATGATACGAAACGAATATAGTCGCTGATATTGAGTTAATACGTAAAATAAATTAATGTTACATTCGATAAAATTCCTCCGAGTCAAATATTTTAATAAAATTGTTGTAACTAGAGTTATAAAAATTAAAATTAATAATAAGTACATAAACGAAGGTGAGACAACAGCTGAAACCATTTATCGAATTTTCATTAATGAGACAAACTCATTTACATATGTTTGAATTATTTATAAGTGAAAGAGCTTATAGTAAAAAAAATAGTACAATTCTCTTTGAAATGCTTCAGTTTTTATAAGGCAGTTCACAGCAGCATAATTTCATTTAAATGTGTTGGCCCAGTTAAGAATTGCAAAGCTACTACAGGCCAACTACGCGCCCTGATGGTGTTACTTAAAGAATTAATTAACAAGGCCACACCCGGTGCGTTTATGGCGAGTTAGAAGAAAAGAGGATGCCGACGGGTTTTTTCCTCCCTTTTGTGCTCTTCTGTAACGGAACCACCATCCAGAAAACCGGCAGGGCGGAGGAAAACAACTTTGTACAATTTACGCTGAAGCACAATTATTTCATTATCTATAATTGTTGCAAATTAATAAGCAGCCGGAAAAGTTCTCACTCAGAAATAGCATATTTTATATTGGTGTTAATGTGTTTCTGTACTGAGCATAAATTTCTATGGGAATTAATGTTCCAAGACGATTACAGAGTATTTTACGCAATAAAGAACAAGTTTACACAAGAATAAACGAAAATAATAAATTTGGATAAAGTATAAACGTCAAAGACCCATTTATATTTACTTTTAAATGTGTAAATTTTCCAAAAATTTAGTTACTAGTCTAATTAATAAATGCATATTTAGATTTATTACATATTTCCATATAAAATAATTAGATAAATAATAAATTATTTCATTAGTTTTGTACACAGTTAGTACATCACAAAATTATTTATTGGAAATGGTATTAAATTGTTTCAAAATAGTTATACGTTACCACTTTTCAGAAACTGCAAGTTCATAAACGATGATGGATCTGTGGAATATGATCTAATACAATAATCAAATTAATTTTAAAGGTAATATAGTAAATTTTTAAAAAAGTATATTATGTCTATGATTATTAACATGTGTTAAAATTAAATAAAGTTTTAAAAATTTTTAATTATACTGTATTAAATTTTGCTATTGTGTTTTAAGAAATGAAAAAATTTATATATTTTTAGTATAAATTTGTAATTTTAATTTGAAAAAATTACGTTCATAATTACTTTACGATTGGTAGCATTTTATAACAAAATATAATAATACTGAAAATTTATGATTTGATTTTAAATATTGGAATGTTTTACATTTTAGGATAGAATAATAAGAAGAAATGAATGTTGTGAACTTATTTTTAAAATATAGTTTGGTCGTTTCTCCATGTCAAAGAAAAAATTATTTCCGTAGCAAAAATGTACTGAAACGTCGTTGTGTTCAACAAAATATTTTAAATGTCTGTAGAAAAGGGTCCGTAATTTATATTAAAAATTAAAACAAACTAGTACTAAAATATGATGTCTTCATAGATTGCAGTTACATGTAATTTAAAATGCACAAAGTAAATATTATTTCAATATAAAGAAATATATAAATAAGTATTAAGAAGAATTTTTTAACAATTGAGGGCGATTTGTTTTTGAAAGTATGCATTTATAGCATTTTTTTTTACAAAAGACAAAATTATAAAGGCACACGAATTATGTGGTAATTGTGTACGTAGAATTTAAATGGAAAAGTATTAAACAAATCCGTGCCTACTATAAGACATTAAAAAGGAATAAAACATATTGGCTAAATTAAACTTTATTATTTATAAGTACAGCTTATAGAAAGGATTAAAAACTAGGAAAGAAAATAGTTAATCATATAAATATAATTGTCAACATAAAAAATATGAGTTTTTAACATATCCATTATATGTTTGTTGTATTCATACATCAAATAATTAAATGTAGATAACTATCACACAGTTCAATTGTTCTTTCTCGTTGTTTATTAACACGCGTGTATTAGGTCTACAATTTTTGTAAATAGCATATTACAACCACAGCAAAACAACTTTAATTGACATTGGATACAGTGCCATAAAAGTGGCTCTTTTACATTCACTACTGCAAAAATGCTAAATCAATGAACACTCCTTTGAATGTAATTACATATTACAACGAATAGATGAATATTATTCAACAGATAATTAATTACTTAATAAACATGAACTGGCGCTACATTACTTTAATTACTTTCACCGTTAGTATAATTAACGGCGGACTGCATCGAATCAAGGGGTTAAAAAGTTCATTCAGTCAGCACCCGGAAATTTACTGGAACTAAGAAATTAATGAAATGTTTTCTTTGCATAAAATGTAAGAAATAAATTGTTAAAAATTATTTTGAGGTGGAGACCACATTATTTTGAACTTTATGGCATCAAACTAACCGGTACTGTACCGGTAAACACTCCGCATGCGTCAAAGAACGTGTGTCGTGCTGATATATGTAGAGTACAGGATATATAAGTGTATTCCACGTGTTCGCAACTGCCCATTAATTGCATAGGAAGGATTTGAACTTGGGGTTACGGAAAGGCAGAGAAAGGTAGCCAAGGGTTAAATTATGGCTACGGGCTGTAGTTTAAGGATCCTACCCGGCATTCGCCTAAAAGTGATGCATGACAAACCCTAGAAAACCTGCAAAGAACGTGTGTCGTGCTGATATATGTAGAGTACAGGATATATAAGTGTATTCCACGTGTTCGCAACTGCCCATTAATTGCATAGGAAGGATTTGAACTTGGGGTTACGGAAAGGCAGAGAAAGGTAGCCAAGGGTTAAATTATGGCTACGGGCTGTAGTTTAAGGATCCTACCCGGCATTCGCCTAAAAGTGATGCATGACAAACCCTAGAAAACCTGCGTCTGGTAGGTCGGGCATTGCGTACTTGTCCCACGCCCTTCCGATGGAGGGGGGGGGTCTTCGTGTCTCGACCAATTTAGGAGACAGCTGACCGACTGTTCCAATGGGAACAGAGAACAACTCTTACCGTATGCCCAAGGTCTTTGACCGCGGAACATACACCTCTCAAAGCAGTCAGAGGTGTCTCGACTTGTGGTAAGCTTAGTTCAAAAACAGAGAACCAAATATATAAACATAATGAATTTACATTGATTTTTTTTAGAGTACCAGCCTACATGAGGGTAATCCAAATGGTGGCAACTCCCCTTTAATAGAATAGGAAGGGATTTGAAAGGGGGATGCGGAAGGGTAG
Source organism: Zhengitettix transpicula (assembly GCA_037074705.1). NCBI lineage: Eukaryota > Metazoa > Arthropoda > Insecta > Orthoptera > Tetrigidae > Zhengitettix > Zhengitettix transpicula. The sequence goes on from CM073591.1 coordinate 164,716,156, forward strand.
AGGAAGGTAGCCAAGGGTTAACTAGGGCCATGGTTTAAGGATCCTACCCGGCAATTCGCCTAAAAGTGATGCAGGGAAAACCCTAGTAAAACCTGCATCAGGTAGGTCGGGCATTGGGTACTTGTCCCACGCCCTTCTGATGGCGGGAGAGGGGTTAGCTGTGGGGTCGCAGCTTTCCCCTCGCAGTGCCTTGACCGGTTTAGGAGGCATCTCTCAAAAAGCAGAGAGATGTGAAGTCATCCCCAAAGGTAACCTCCGCCAGAGCTCTCTCAAGAATTTACATTGAACTTCCAAAGAGAGAAAGAACGAAATTATTAAGTATTACTACTGCGGGCACTGCAACTTTAATATTGAATCTCTGATGGTATATATAATATTTTACAATAGTTAATATTTTTTAATTTTGAGTGCGACAGGTCTAAGAGATGGGAATGACGACTGTCAGAATGTCTTCTTGAATTTCCACAGTACCGTGAGGTCAGTTTGTCGATTCTCATACAGTCACTTTCTTGAACATGGCAAACACCAACATTCATGCCCATGCGTGGATGCGAACTGAATACCTTTGGGATGCGAGGGAATGACGCTGACACATGTGGTATATATTGTCAGCCATAAGTAGTGATGACGGAAATATTAGTATACTTTTTAACCATAAATAACATTTATTTATTTTTGTAATAAATGACACATTTCTACAGTATCGTTAATAACAAATGTATCATACTATCTGTATTCAAATATTGTAACATTTAATTGTGTTGATCATTCCAAATGTTATTTTTATCGTATATTTTATAATTAAATTTTATTCGAAACTGTTATCATTTGACATAATTTATCTAATTAAAGCTTTTCAAAGATATGAACGTAATGTAATGATTATATATTAATTTTAGCGAGAAAAATAAAAAAAGACTTGGAATTTTATTTAAAAAAATCTGCATGATAACTCAGTTTCATGATATTCCTAGTTTAGAATTCCAGAAAATGATATAAAATTAACGCAGACAGTCGTAATACTAGCGCGGAAAGTAATTTTCTTACATATTTTCTCAAAAATATTAACTATTATAAAATATTATATATACGTTATAAAAAAAGTTGTTTAAGGATTATTACTGGGTATTACCATTGCCAGAGAACGAGGTCATGCTATAGCATTAATTTCGGTAATGTCTGTAATAAAAATTTATTTAAGGAAATCATATTAAATATTAAAATATTTAATAAAAACTCATGGTATCCTACAAATAAAACATAAAATTTTATGTTCTCGTCTCTGCAAACCTTGACGAGGGACAAAATTTTTGTCTGATCATTATTAGATAATTAATTTGATTGCAGGAGTTCTTGGAATTTAATAACTATTGTCTAATGATAATAATTAGAAAGTTTTAATTTAAATAGTTAAATACAACCATTTACGAGGAAATATGCAGCCGGGGGTTGAGAGCACCCAATGGTAAAAATGTTTATTAAACGAGTTACAGATATTTTATCTTGTATTTGGTAAATAATTTTGGTACCGACATATCACATTACATTTTTTCTTACCAAAATATAACTAAAAACAATTGGATTATGAAAGTAATTGAACAACGAATTAGCAATAATTATTAAATATCGAAATAAATATATATTATGGCCAATAAATCAGAACAAGTTCAGTACCAAATATCTACTTCACTAGCTAGATTTAAATGCGCACAAGTAGAAAAAAAACTGCATTTACTTCATAATTAGTTGAACATAATAATATTTGAAAAAATGAGACTTAAATAATTAATTTCTAGAATGATGATTATTATCGTATTAATTTGATTGAAATAAATTATAAAATCGTCGATTATAAAATTTCAAAAATATTTAATAGAATAAACAAGAATTTTTAATAAATTTAAAATGCATAGTCAGGGTTCCATGCTAATTATAACGAAAATATTTGATATCAAACTTATTCTGACATTTTCCATTATATTAATTCGCTTTATTATACTTGTGCTAAAATATCAATCATTTAACATTTTTGAGTGGAGTGAAGAAAATATTTTTGTACCATAAAAGTGAAGTAGAAAGGTATGAATGGAGACAGGACGATATTCATCAATAAGTAGACCAAGACAAACTTCATCAGCAGCGATCGTTCCCTCCGGACTTCATTAAGTTGGGGGAGTAGCGAGTCTAGTGGTCCGGTGAGTCTGGCGGCTTATTACCTGGAGGACGCGAACGGCTTAATACCGTCCCGCTGTTGTAATAATCACTTGCTACCTCCCACCGAGAACGCAATTGCTGTCACGCGGTTTCCAATCAGCACAGTTTCATTCCGGGTTTCTTCATAACGCCTCTGTGATGAATATATTTCGATGAGGTTCTGAGCTTACAAACGTCTTTCACGGTGTCCCTGGTTAAACACTAATGAGAATGTCACGGCCTTGAATGAATCCTCAGAATTATATCTCGGAACTCGTGGGACATACGTGTTTCACCGCAATTCTATAATTAACAGCAGCCTCGATAAAAGAGTAAGACGAGAGACAGAACACAATTTTAGCCTGGTTTCCTCACTCCTTACAGTTTATAAAAAAGGGAACAATAAACTATTAGAATTTACTAAAATCGTTCGATTTTCAATTAAATAAAATTTGTGTTCAACAAGAAAAAAGATAGAGAAATATGAGTATCCCGGTTTCAGAAGCATAAAAGAAAATTTTATATTTATCCTTTTTTTTTAGGGCAACAGGCTACATGAGGGTGATCCACATTGGGCAACACCCCTTTAATAGCATAGGAAGGGATTTGAAAGGGGGGATGCGGAAGAGTAGAGGAATGTAGCCAAGGGTTACTAGGGCCCCCGGGATATATTTTAAGGATCCTACCCGGCATTCGCCTAAATAAATGCAGGGAAAACCTTAGAAAAACCTGCATCGGGTAGGTCGGGCATTGGGTACTTGTCCCACGCCCTTCCGATAGCGGAAGAGGAGTTTGTTGTGGGGACGCAACATTCCCTTCTCCGTGCCTCGACCAGTTTAGGAGGCAGCTGGCCGACTATTCCAATGGGAATAGCGAACAACTCTTACCGTATGCCCAAGGTCTGCGACCCCGGAATATACACCTCTCAAAACAGGCCGAGGTTCCTCGGTTTGTGGGAACCTTAGTTCAAAAACGGAGAGGAAAAGGCATACCCTAAGGTAGCCCCTTCGTATCTCTCCTAAAAGGTTCTGCCTGGGAGAGAAAATCACTCGCAGGTTACCTGCGAGAGAATCGTCTCGCAGGCTTCGGGGAAGTTATATTTATCCTTTAGACGTGGCGTTGTATTAAACATATAAGATTACTAAGCAAGTAGTAGTATTAGAGTTGTGTATTGTAACGCTGGATTTTTACGCGGTTAATTTATGAACTATTAAAAATTTTGGGCGAAGTATTAGATACTCTGTTTGAAACAAACAATCGAGTATCAGCCCTAAGATGCAAAGAATGATCTCGGACCGAGGCTGAAGTGTCGCCACCGATGTGGTGTCACTTACAAGTCTTCTGGCGCCACTTGGAACGGAACAAGAAATTAGAACACAGACACATTGAACCTCCTCAAGAACCCACCAATTTATACTGGGCTAGGGGCGAGCGTGAAACAAGTAATAATTGGATGAAGTAGTGTAGCGCGATAGTTTAATGATTTGTTAATAAATGTTTACATTTAATAATATAAGATATAAGCAAGGGTTGAGAACTTGGCAAGTTGGAATTTAACCAGGCGCCATCGTGTCGGGGATGTAATCTCTAGGGTCTGGGCAGAAACACGATCCATAATACACCTGGATTTTACATGAGGTTTGAAACCGTGGGAAAGAGACGTTCTACAGCAATGAAAACTTTCATAGGACACGTGATTGCTCGGACCAATAATACTTTCTGATCCAGGAAGATCGACCAAAGAGGGTTGAAAAGATCGAGATATTTGCACGCAGCGAGGGTGATGTGCAGAATCATACTTCTACGAGCCGTCGGCATAGAGGGACTAATTATCCTACAAGCCGTCGGCAGAGACGGACTAATTCTTCAACGTGTCGTCGTGCAGTTGACAGCGAGGTTGGCAGGACCGCGGATGCAGGGTGACAAAAGCCAATGATTCACGAAAGGTAAAGGCCAAGTGGTTCAATCCTTGACGCGATTAGGGAGGTATAGACGTCCACGGTAAACCCTGACATTCAGAGATCCGATTATTTCTCTAGCTAGCGAAAGCCAAATAATTTGTATATATTCACGTAAATACTGTTATTTTTTGTTATTAATAGATACCAATAAATACCCTTAAACGTTCCTTTGATTTTATAACAGTATAAACCCCACCCGGTTACAACATAACAATTGAAATCCGGATAGAGGAGGATTTCTGATACCTCCGTTTGGCGGGAATCGTACTTTCATTAAACTAATTATTTTATTTTGGACTTTCGGCATTCAGTTATTAAGTTACCGGTATGTTTTTATTTAGGAAATAGTTTACTATATCCAATACTTTAATTTTGTTGTCGCACTGCTGTTTTTTGTATTACGCCCAGGTTGTTTGACTTTGGTAGGCTTTAAAAAATATTCAAAGCTCCGACCTCCCTTTCCTTTCTCAGAATGACTAACCGTTTTTGTGTCCCTTCTCCATCATCATTTTCAGCACCTGATTCTGTTCCCTCCTAAAATCAACTCGTTTATGGATAATAAAAAAACTATTAGTATCTATATTAGCAAAACTCCGCATGGGTTTAATAGTTTTCCTCGAATTTTTTTTATAGCGATAAAATATAACCCACTCAAATATTAACTAAAGCTATTTGCTCACTAATAAGAAAAAATAATTTTTTGATAACATTATTTGAATAATTTTGCAGTTTAATAGATGTATATCATGATTTTATTTCCCTAAAATTAAATAAAAATGTAGTATTTATAATATTAGAGTCATATATATTTCACTCAGGGTTTAAGATTGGCTATCATGAAAACGCGAGTATTATTAATATAATTTAGGTTAATCTAAATATGTCACGACTCGGCTCTCTTCCACTTTTAGGCGAAATGTGATCATTGTCCTTTCGATCATTCATTGCACTGATGCTGATAAAGCAGTATCAAATTGGCATACTCCTCCAACCTCCGCCACTGTAACATTCTTAAACCTTCAATTCCAGTCACTTTCAACTGCTAATCTTTATTTACTGATTTCGAAACTCTGCAGCTACTCCTACAATTTCTTGCAAGTTTTTTTTTTCGTTCGAACGTTGATCGTACACTTTTCACACCCAATTATGAATTGATCCACCGTCTAACATTCAATGAACTTGTTTACGACATCGCCAGCAAGTGTTTTCTTCCACACACTTTGAGTTTTAATTTATCTGTCCTAAAAATACTCATGTTAGGAGCACAAAAAAGTGCTGGATTCTGGACCGAGTCGCATTTTTATACTTGAATTACCAGCTGTTTATTCGAATTACTCAAAGGCGTCCTTACGCCCGAAACCACAATAAAAAATTGTCACATATGAATATTTTTAAAATTACTATGATAATTTTTCTTCAATATTTCCACTGAGTTATTTTTAAACACTTATAGAAAGTGAATTATGCAAAGAAAATCGAAGCTTTTACTGATTTTCATTCTTTATCCAGCCGACTATTTATAAATTTTATTCGCGTCTTCTGGAAGGAGATCGAAGTTTGTGGTCCCATTTTTTACTTTTGTAGACAACGAAATCATCCGCTTAGAGTTTTATGTGTAACTTTATACCCTTCGTGGGGTATTTTATGACCTCTCAGTAAAATCATCCTGCCCTGCGGCGCGTCCATTGACCTCCGATGCAGACAGTTCTGTATTTCGCAGATCTAAGAACTTACAACCTTTCACAAATGCACCTTACTATTCATTCCAGAAGAAAATGTTTAACAGGAAATTTATAGGAACTATTTCAAACGATTTAGAAAAGTTTATTTCTTCAGAGTCTATACTGCATACTCGCGAAAGAGTTCATTAGTAAATATCAAGCTAGGGTAAATAAAATTTTCGCATAACTTTACATTTAATAAATTTGAGTTGAATGTTTGATAATATAAGTTGTATATGATAGTTTCTATAAGGGTTTTGTATTTTAGGACTGCCCAGTTATACATATTAATATATAAATCAGATTCTTTTCTAAACTAAGAATACCATAATTTGAAATTCCATAAAGCGAGTAGTAAATTCTGATTCGGTTCATGACGTAAAAATATTACTGAAAACTCTACCGAAGAATGCACTACGCGATTTTAATTACTGTCCAGTAAACATAATTCGGGCATTATTAAATTATTGAGGCATGAATATGTCGACAGGGTTGACTTCCGGAAATGTCTTCTTCAGTTAGAGACCCAAATAGAAATGACTGAAAGGCACGAGGAAATCTGCATTGCAGGCGCGCAACGTCGTTACTGTACGCGGTAGCAGTCAGTAAACGCATTAGTCACCAGCGATCGCCAATCCGCGCCAAAAAAATAATACAACACTGCGGCTCGAAACTAGTTACAGATTTGCAAGTAAATAGTTCATTACAGACTATGTTCTGGAACAGTAACAATTCTGTGCTACGATTGATGCCGATATAGCATATTTAAAGAACTTTATCATTCACTAATTTAATTACTTTATAAAATTAATTGATAATATATATTTCAATATATATATATATATATATGAAACGTTTCTATATTTAAGTAAGCAAATAGTTGAATACATCATTACTCCTACAGGTTTGAATTTGAAAGTTAAACATCTGACCATGAAACACAAAAACCGGCTAAGTAATTATAACTATGTTGAGTATTATTATTAATTGTGGCATTAATTTTTAATGTTCCTAAACAATTTCAGATACATTATTCCTGCTGTACATACAAATTTTCGAATAAAAATTTGCAATAATATATTTGATGATAATTTGCATTATATATATATATAACTTCGGTAACGTTCGACTGTGGTTTCATGAACTATAGATTTGTTGCTAATGTAAGAGCTACAATAATAATATTATCATGGTTAGTGAATAACATTTCATTTGGGACGAGTTCCATATTTCAGATATATATATATATATATATATATATATATATATATATTAGTTTCAAGCGAAATCTTATATATGAAGCATGCCTCACATGCACTCACTGTTAAAACTAACACAGATACATTAAGTCATATTAAAATCTTATAATACACTAATTTAAAAGATTAATTTCCAAGTTTTTTGTCTAAATGGTTATTTTTTTTGTTAATGAATAGGTTCCATTGAAGTTACTACAATCAATGGTAATGGTTAATATCATTTTTGTATTTTTTATTTTTAGTCGCATCAATCATAAATAAAACCATAATTTATCTTTAGATATTATATATAGATACTTTTATATTATATTTATTTATATTATGTTATTTACAAGTTATATATTTACATTATTTAAAATATTTACGTTTAACACACATTTTTTTACCATTTACATGATTTATTTTGCATTTTTATATTGTTTAAAGGGTTATTTCTATTGAAGAATTTAACAATGATCGCTTGGTACGTCGGAGAATCTATTGTTTCGTTTATTTGCCCTTCTTTCAGGAGCGTTTGTATCGTTTGCAATCCTGAATAATGGGCTCCACTGTTATTTGTACTTTACATAATTCGGTAAATGGTGGGCGGATCCTATTCTTGAGATGGAAATAGGGTATTCGTGGTGTGTTATATAACTTGATATAACCTACTCTCTTCGATTTAGTTTCCCGTTAATTACTAAACCGTTTAAATCGTTGGTGGTTTTATGGATTTCAATGCTTTTAATTCGCAATTCTATTGTTTTTTCAGCTTGATTATTTATTAGCTTCCGCATAGGTTTCTTCCCTTTTCTGTGTTTGTATGCTTGATATTTGCTTCTAGCTATTATATACAAGGGTTTGTAACGTGGCTGTATTTAATATTTTGAAATTTACGTGTTTGTCATCTTATACAGGGTGGTCTGAAAATATTCTAAGGTTACTGCAGGAAAAGTTGTACTCAAAAATAATTGTTGAGAAAAATGTTTGATACGTTACGCCGTTTCCGTTGAAGTTAACCAATCAGGTCGTTGCGCGGGAAAAATCCGCCAGGGGCGGTGTTGCCAAACTTTGTTCTTCGTTTGGTTAGCTAAAATCGAACAAGAGAGCGAAAAAAAAAACCAGTCTGGAATCCATCGAACGGAGCAAGAATCGAACCCGAGCCAACAGGTCATCACTCAGCAGCAGTGTTGTGTTCTAGCATCTACTAATGACTTAACTGGATCATCTTCTGTATTAGAAGCGGGGAATTGAATGAGTAATTCTAAAAACGAGCATATTTCAATGTTAACTTGTGTTATTTCGTCCAGTCATGTATTCTTTAAGTTTTGGTTCTAGGAACTTTGGAAACAAACATTAACAACTGCTTGAATGTACGAAATAAAGCCAGTTAACATTAAAATGCGCTCTTTTTTAGAATCACTCCTTCTGTTCCCCACTTCTACTACTACAGAATATAGCGTAGATGGTAGTGCAAGACTGCTGACCTGTTCGTTCGGGTTCGATCCTTGCTCCGACTGTTCTTTTTTGCTCTTTTCTTCGGGTTTAGCTTACCAAACGAAGAAAACGTTTGGCAACACCGCCTCTGGCGGCCTGCTTGTATTTTCACGCTTAATGACCTGATCGGCTACTTCGAGCATAATTAAATCGGAAACGGAATTTTTCCTTACCAATTGTTTCTCAGTACAACCTCCCCTGCACAACATCCTTAAAACCTTTTCTAACCACCCTGTATATTAGAGTAATTTTGTCGCTAAGTGATCGGAACAATTTACCTGCAGCAGTGTTTGATGAGAATCTTCCAATAACAACGTTTAAGTATAAGTAAATTAGTGAAGTGAAGTGTATTTTATTTAATTTAATTTAAATAAGTTTATGTCCATATTCTTCATTAGTGAAGTAAAGGGTGCGGGGAGTGAAACAATTTCTGAGACTTATTTTATTATTTTTTCCTTTTCTTCTTTCAAAATTGTTTTATTTGTAATTCCTTTTGATTATATATTTGTTTTAGATTGGCTCCGAGAACGATCCCAATCGCAGTTGGTAAAATTTACATGTTGTTGCTTTGAGGGTATATTCGGTAAGTTACACTGCGAGGGCTATTCTTTCGCAGGCAGTACCTGCGAGGGATGTTCTCTCGCAGGCAGTACCTTGTAGGGGAGACACGAAGGGGGTACCTTTGGGGATGCCTTTTCCTCTCCGTTTTTGAACTAAGGTTCCCACAAGCCGAGGCACCGCGGCCTGTTCTGAGAGGTGTATGTTCCGGGGTCACAGACCTTGGGCATACGGTAAGAGTTGTCCGCTATTCCCATTGGAATAGTCGGCCAGCTGCCTCCTGAACTCGTCGAGGTACGGAGAATGGAATGCTGCGTCCCCACAGCAAACTCCTCTCTCGCTATCGGAAGGGCATGGGACAAGTACCCAATGCCCGACCTACCTGATGCAGGTTTTTCTAGGGTTTGTCCTGCATTTCTTTAGGCGAATGCCGGGTAGGATCCTTAAAATATAGCCCGGGGGCCCTAGTTAACCCTTGGCTACCTTCCTCTATTCTTCCACATGGGGGAATCCCTTCCTATGCTATTAAAGGGGAGTTGCCACCATGTGGATTACGCTCATGTAGCCTGTTACCTAAAAAAAAGTATATTTGGTGATAAGGTTCTTCCTGCGATGTGATAAATGACGTTCCTTAGCTTCGAGAAGGATGTGAAAGCATTCTTATTATTATATTTGTAAGATCTTTGTTATGCACAACCTCACAATAACTCACTTGTAGTTAGTTAATTAACTGAACTTTAACAAGCGATACAAATTTTCCTGATAACGCGGCGGGCACTAGACTGTACCCTGCACCGTCTGAACGTCAATTGGTTTATATATTTGTAATATTATATCTATAAATCAATACTTTCTTGTTTATATGCGTGATGAGGGTTCACATCATGCTGTATTTTTAATTAAAGTTTGTTTAAACATTTGTCCGTTCCGTGGCTGTTCATTTCTACAATTTATACTAGTCAGATGTAACTGAAAAATAAATGTAAATTTATTTTGCTTGTGAAAGTTTTTGTGTGGAATGAATGATATAACCATTTAATCAATTCAACGAGGACAAATTATTTAGAACTCGATATTTCAATATTTATGTAGAGCCAGGATAACGTAACAAACGAGTGAGAAACGTGAGACGCAGAGGCTGAGGCGAGGTGTCAGGTGTAAGGAAGGGAGACCGAAACTGTTGTTTCTCTGTTTTGAGTTCATCGACCCGACTCCAAGCTTGAGACGTAGCTCAGTTTTATCCAAGCCCGTGATTTACGTCCGGGAATAGGATCTAGGTGAGTAAAAGTTTCCCTTCCACGTCACAGAAGCAAGATTTATATTTATTACCGGGCTTGCTAACACGGACGTTAACTTCTGTATTCAAACTTCACGTTGATCGCCCTGTTGCCCTGGAACGCTGTAAAATACATTTAAACGCCGTTTTTAATTTATTTACCCGGAAAAATTTAAATTATTCACGTTTGGAACATTTTATTAGTCGTTATAATCTTTTAAAAAATCCTTGCCGAATTCCATAAAAATAATCAATATTCTGGTTCACACATCAAATGAAATTTGTATATATTTTAACCTTGTCTACAGAAATGATGAAAAAGGGTAACAACTCCTTAAATTTTACATTACTCAAGTAAAATTAGCCAATATTCTTTTGTATTGTACCTTACCGGTGAATACTTTTACGAAAATACACAGAACTAATGTGTATCACTGATACGAGATTTTTCCAAAATATTTCGATTAAATGAAAAAGATGCATTTTATAATTTATTTTGGCAAATGTCTTGAATGATAACCTGTAATATTTATTCTATATAGTAGGTTCTTCGTTATATAGTATTTTATTTCACAATTGTATGGAAACATCCAGTGTCAATTTTTTGCCCCGGTGGAAAAGTGAAACTGTCAATTGTTTTACGGGTACACGAATAACATAAAATGTTACATTACGGTTAAAATTAATCATTTTAATAAGCAGTATTTCTTTTAAAATTTAATAACGATTTTATATATTACGTCCCTCTTTTCAGAAAGTGAAATAGTATTATTTCGAAATATGGCGAATTAATTTTCTGGGAAGAAAACTAAGTTATATTTAATAATGACTGTTCATTCTCCAACAGTCATGGTTAAGACAGTGTGTAAAATCGGCCATTCTTCCTTCTAACAAGTCAAAAAGCTATCTCGGATAATTCTGAGAGAATATGAGTGATTAATCGCCACATTCAGTTCAAGTATTTGCTTTATTAGTGTTTTTACAACCAATATTCTGTGATATAGTTGTATACCCAGCATTTCCTTTGATATTCAGAATATAATTATCCTCAGTTCTGTGGTGACGCCGCTTACCAAATATTAACTATGAAAACTTACATCATTGAAACTTTTAGTATTTTAGTATTTAATTGTAACTTATTTCCTTGTAGGTCTGCGGTTTTAAAGTCTATAAATAATAAAGTCTGGTTATAATGCAATATTTAGAAAAACGTATGATTCCTCAGTGATTTAAGATAAGTTTTTGTTTCTGTGAAATGTAATTTACCGTTTTATATATTTTCAATAAAATAAAAAATATATGGTTTCGATATCAGACGAAATAAAATCTTTAACAGAAAAAGAATCGCTGCGTCCAATCTCACGGGACCCTCAGTGTTCATTCATAATGCACAACAGATTTGACTGCACGATTTACTATATGAGTAATAATCGCTCAAAATAATATGAGTTTGCGAATTATTTTACAATTATTATTTTAACATGCGATCAAAGCATTTTTGAAATTTGAGCGTACGTTTAAGAACGTGAACGAAACACACACAGAAATATATATATATATATATATATATATATATATGTATGTTTAAACTTAAGTTTTTATGAAAATACTCATATCTTGCGTAACTTTTAAAAGTAAAGTATGTTTCGTCAGGGTGAGTTATAATAAATATATTATTATTAACCTCCAATAAATTATCGATTGATGAATTTCATTAATTTCCTAAATTGTTATACTGAGTGATTTCGACAATGTTTTAAAAATATATTAATGAAATTCTTTTTTAGGGTAACAGGCTACATGAGGGTAATCCGCATAATGGCAACTCCCCTTTAATAGCATAGGAAGGGATCTGAACGGGGGACGCGGAAGGGTGGAGGAAGGTAGCCAAGGGTCAACTAGGGCCCCCGGGCTATGGTTTAAGGATCCTACTCGGCAATTGGCCTAAAAGTGATGCAGGGAAAACCCTAGGAAAACCTGCATCAGATAGGTCGGGCATTGGGTACTTGTCCCGAGCCCTTCCGATGGCGGGAGAGCGGTTAGCTGTGGGGTCGCAGCTTTCCCCTCTCCGTGCCTTGACCAGTTTAGGAGGCAGCTGGCCGGGTAGGATCATAAACTATACCCCGGGGGCCGTAGTTAACGCTTGGCTACCTTCTTCTACCCTTCCACATCCCCCCATTCAAATCCCTTCCTATACTATTAAAGGGGAGTTGCCAATATGTGGATTACCCTCATGTAACCTGTTACTTAAAAAAAATAAAAATAAACAGGGTATATAAAATAATATTTCATCGGTTTAACAGTAAAATTTCATTATATTCTTGTTAAAAGAGAAAACTGTACCTTTACGCATATGAAACAACTATATCTGAACGAGAACATCGTCACCTTGAGATTTATGTGACCAATGTCAACGCAATTTATTCACAATTTCTGTCCCGCAGAATTCTATGTAACTCTCTACCGACAAGACAGAAGACCGATGGGGGAATTTTCATTTCCTACTCTCTGCTGATCAATAAATATTCGAATGAATAATTTTCCAGGCCACAGAAATGTGATAAAGAGATTTGTAGCTTCATAGTGATTTATATTTACAGTGTTTCATCCATGGTTGAAGGAGAAAACTACCAGGAAGATAAAGCGAATATCTGTAAAGTCAATTCGCACAACACTTCAAAAACATGACGGAGGTTTGAATCGTATAGCGTGCCAGTATACAAAATTTTAAATTAAATTCAAGTATGTGAATATTCTCGAATAAATATTTAAATAAAAATCAGTAATGTAAACTTTTTGTTCAAAATATTTTTCATTTAATCGTGAATGAACTCCACTGTACTAAGATCAGCCTTTAGTTTTGTTAAGTATTAACTGGTAACGTGAAGAGGATATATGTATAATCAATTAATGAATGTTTTTACCTAACTTAATATCTATCCTATATTTTATTTTTTTAACGAAGTTAATACTCTTAATGCCAGTGGTACATCTGTAAAGAGTCTGCTATATTGATATTTTTTTATTCTAGCGGGCTTACGTTCAGGACTATATCTCTGTCCATCTGTCATTAATTATGTCAGTAGTTATCCTTGTCTTCTCACGAAGATGGGTATATACTATATATCTATATATATATACCATATATATATATAGATACTATATATATATACATATATATATATATATATATATATATATATATAGTAATTTAAACCAATGAATCTAACGATTTTTTAAATTCTTGAATATTTGAATTATTAGCGCAATTTTGTGGCCAGGGTATTGTAATAAAAAGTCAGCATTGCGTAAGAATGTGGACTGTTTTGATAGTATTGTTGTAGGCGCATATGTGAGGTAGAAAGTTTGACGAGAGTTCAGTTCAGTCCGATGGGTGCTGACCCTGAACGGTTAGCATGGAGTCTGCATGTAGAGGTCAACGTGTAAAAGATAAATTTTCAAGGTTTCTGGTGATAAAGGGATAGTTAACCCCTTCCAAGATATAGAACGAGACAAACGAATAAGTTTTGATAGGGAAAGTTGTACTGGTTGTCGTTGGATTGATTTCAACGGTACAATTTATTGTGAGTTGAATATGTCTGAGATTTTGAAAGTGTAATTCAATTTTTCTTGCTGTTGACATTATTACTGTTCACCGAAATGTTGGAAATCAATTGATGATCGTCTGTGGTGTGCTAGGGATTTAATCATATATGAGACTGAAATAGTGTAGAAAGTGTAATATTATGTCCTGTTCAATTAATTTGTGATCTAAGTCAAAGGACTGGTAATATTGCGAAGTGAAAGATTTGGCGTGATACGAGAAATGCTTCCATGTCTGATATGTAACAAAATACTTTGTAAGATTTGTAGAATATTCCGTACCGTCAGATTTCTTGTCAGTTTCTTCGTGTTGATATTTTAGGAAATATTCAAGTAAAACTTGTAAATTCATTTCCGTAGTTTTGTATTACTCTATAAATTTTCTATTTCATTGTGGATACATAACTGTTTCGAGGTCTGATAAGCGACCCTGGAGATGTCAAGGATCTCATAAAAGCCGTGGCATTAATGTATAAAAATTGTGTATAAAACAAATTATACTAAATTGTAATAAATTTGTGTATTTCAAATTGAATTTGTGAGTAATCATTTCTTTACTAAGTCAGTCTATAGTTTAAAGTTCCTGTTTAATGAGTTGTTTTAAATGAATGTTAAATTAAAAATATTTGAAATGTTACAACAATATATTGTAATGAATAAATAGATGGCGTTAATATAATTAAAAGAATGATTAACAATTTAAAACATAAAAGAAAATTTATTATCACTTTCTGCCTTCAAACTCAAAACAATTACAATTAAAAAAATTTATATCTCAGGGCCTTTACTGGGTTTGATAATGAAAACAAAAAAATGATTTAAAATCTTATTATTAACAAAACAGTTCACAATTTACCTTAACAATATGTCGAAAGAATGAAAGAAATTAAAAAGTAAAGAAATTAACTTTGATTGACAATTAAAAGAGAACGAAATCTGACTTTATCCTTTAATTTGCGTTTACAATATTATTCAAAATTATGTTACTTACGAAATGTCGGTCTGGTACCAGAACAATCAATTTTACCTCGTTCGGACACTTTAACACTCTTTAATTATTTAATATCAGGCCTTGGTTTTCACTGATTCTACACTTCACTTTAAAATTTGGCAAGATTGGTTGTATTCCGTTGATTGCTCCTCTCCATAATAATTTACCAATGTTCTCCTGGATTAATTTCTCCACGAAGATTTTGGAAAATTCTATTCTGACGAAAACTACTCTTACTTTCCAATATTTACGCTGCAATACTTCCGTGAATGTTTTCTTTGTATTAGTTTACGACTTTAACTAGTTATACATTGACGATGTCTAGTCTCTGCTCAAGTTATCTTACTTGTCTGCTCCTCGTAATGTTTCTCCGTCAACTAACTATCCTAGTGCTCACGAGTTTGAGCGCGCAAACGCCAATTTTGACTTTTCGACAAAGCAAGCGAGCTCGCTTCTCCATTGTTGCTTTGTTCGATCAGACCGCTATAATGGATTTATCAAACTATTCAATATTTATGTCCAAACAATTAACGGCCTAATGAACTAGTGTTACAATATATATATATGTCGTTTTAATTTTCTCTCATTATTAATATCTTTTGATTAACTATAATCTTTTTTTGAAATGTGTGTTTATTTTATGCTTACTAGAACTTTGTTTACGACTCTTTGCACATTCCGTGTGAGAAATTTTTCTCTGGATACTAAAATATACCAGTACTACAATTCTATCTTCATTTCCTCTTATCAGTTATATACTCGGTTCTACTCAATTACTCAATTGATCCACCCGTCCAGGGACTTGCAACAACCTAGCCCTCGGTAATTTGTCGTATTCGATTAGCTTGTCTCTTTCCCTACTATTACTATCCACTGTATTCGTTTCTGTGTCGCCAAGAGGTGGTTCCACAATATGTGGCAATTCATGAGTATTCTTTCCCTTCTACAATTTAAATAATTTTTGATAACTTTGAACTATGGTGCGCATCTGCCATAATCATGTCGTCACGAAACTTTTGGAAAATGTGCCATATGATAAAGACAGAATTATTTAAATTGTACAGAAAAACAGTCATGAATTTAAATCCACTGGGTATTTCTCTGGCACAGATTAGCAGACTGGGTGTCAATTTCCAGTTCGAGGAAGGAGTATAGTTGGCTAATATGAGAGTCACCGAGAAACTGATAACACGAAATAGTACAGCAGGGTAGAAGGCAAGGTGGGTGTTTGTTGATAAGATAAGCGCCTGAAGCGTCCACTATACTGGACCGTCACCCCATCTACAACCGGATATTAAAGTCCGCAGTATGCGGCAAAGTGCGAGTTCACTGCAAGAATAACAGCACTTAGAAACCGTTTGTATATGAAGATGTTTCTTACAGTTGGTGAGAGATGCAGTATGTATTAAACAAAAATATATAACTTCATGATTTCAAATTCTCTTTATATTATTTGTCTTTAATCACAGTTAAAGATTTTCCAATTTAATCATCAGACGTAAAATATATTGTGGTAAGCTCCTCTAGACTTACTTTGGCAACGTAGCTCAGAGTGATTATGATTCTGCCTATGAATATCCGTCATGTCAATTGACGCCAGGTAATTTATAAATTTACTTATTCATTAACTTTAAAAAACGAGCAATCTTCTTATTCTAAGAGAGAATAAGTCGTCTGAAACTGAAGCACGTCCTGTATACTCGAAGCCCAGACACGTTTTGCATCTCTAAATCCAGACTGCTCCGCAACAATTCCTAACGTTTCTCGCGCACATTGTCGCCGAAACGCCGTCAACAAATATAAAAAATAATGCAACACAGCTCTCAATCTATCATGACCGAATGACGGGATAAAATATATAAAAAAAATTAATCACTTTCCTTAATTGTTTGTCGCGGTAATTCAATATATAAAAGCATGAAAACAGCTTAATTTGTCAGAAATAATTTAAATAACAAAAATTATTACGGGATTTTAAACTCAGTGTAGGAGTTTGTCAGTTGTACAATAGATTTAGAGTAAATATAAAATAAAAATTGTAATTAAACAAGTGTTGATATTTTTTTTAGTTAAAAATATATAAAATAGATAAATAACGTTTTTGCATTTATTGGCTGATATTAATAGAAGAATTTATCAATGTTACAATTTACATTCATCGACTGATATTAGTAGAATATTTTGTCAATGTATGAAAATTGTAAAATAAATCAAATTTATATAATTTTACACTAAAAAAATTAGCCAAAACTTGTTTAAATACAATATTTATTTGTATTTTTAGATTTATTAGAAATATACACAATGCATTGAGGAAGAAAATTTCGTGTTAATATGTTATTAAATATGTTCTGTTAAATTTGTTTTTACCCCCTGTATTTCTAATTACATTGCGGTCAGATAAATATAATTAGCAATTGATACCCGTTGATCACTATTGCACTGCTCTTATCAAAGGTCAAATATTCAATTAATTGCCTTAATCCAACACTATTAGGCAGTTGAACAAATATTTTTACACAAATAGTAAAATTTTATTACTTTTTCAAGTCTAGTGTAGCAGTCATAATTCAGTTTCCTCATTCAATTGCCATTAATATAATTTAGAACTCCATAAAATTTAAAACTAATATTCAATCTTCTGAAATGTTTAATTGCTACAATACAGATAATTATATTGCTTTAAAAAATCTTGTTTTGGGGATAAATTTAAAAAAATATATTTAAATTTTAATCATTGGACTCATTTGAACGTTAGAATTAATATTTATATATAATTTCAAAAATTATTACCGTTTACAAGCTCATTAAAGTATCATTGTTAAATTAAAGAAGTGAAGCGAAAACGTATAAATATAATGATGACTTGGATTATTTCATAATTTGTATTATCCTTAAATACTAAATTAGTAGTCAATAATCTGTAATTATATCTTGATACTGTTGTAAAATACTTATCATATCACTATAAACTAAATAGAGTATTGAAATAAGGTTAATAATTTTGTACTTCAATTTTTTCCTGGCAATATAATTCGTATGACCCTTTAGTGTTCTATTAAATCATAATGGTTAGAGCTACAAAAAGTAGATTATTTATATTAGTTGAATTGTTAATCAGCGAGTTATTCTTTTTCCCGCAAGCTGGTCTGCTTAAGATTTTGTGCGCATAACTGAGAGAGGTCCCTAGCGGGTACAACGGATTAGCAGCGCCCATGGGGCTGGAACACGCTAAATGCTCTGTTGGGAATTACTCTAATGGCAGCCACCCGTTACTAACGGACTGCATGACTACATCACAGCGCTTCAGTGTCTTAATAGTGCCAAATTTTAAACTTCTGCAGTGAATAGCGAATTTTAAAAATGAATTCACAACGATTTTTAAAATACGTAAAATAATTTGACAATTATTATTTGATAAATACATAAAAAAATTCAATCAAATAGTCAAAAAAATATTAATTTAACTGATGTTTTGTGGAAGAAACGTCGTACGAAACATATTTGCTGAATTGTTTAGTGTTTTCGTTTAATTTTGGTCAATATTAGGTAACCCATCAAAGTTCCGCTCACAGAAAGTTCTACCGAGAATTGAAAACGAGTAAACACGTTACGAATTAAGAGATTGAATATAAGAAGTGATCTTTAAACAACATAGATATTGTATAGGTAATAGAACGTCAACCTGCTTCTGTTTCCCTGTCAAGTATTATAAAATTTTACAATTCTAGGATAGAAATGAGCCTTTGTTAAAAATAGATTACTTTTATCGGTACTCAGAAAGTGCTATGCGCATGTTAATCAGTCAATTATGTCTTCCGAAATATACGATTGATAAGTTAGTGAGTGGATCTTAATATATTGTAATACCCCACTTTTCGATATTTATGATTATAGGAAAATATTAAATTTTATCAACAATACAATTTTATTAATCTAGAATACATTTTAATAAATCAGACTCTGTACTTTACTGGGTTGATAGGGAAACGGAACACAAAATTTACAATTAAACAATGCAGTTAAAATAAATGAAAAACTAAATTAAACGAAATCTGACTCTTTACCCTTATTTAACAATTTACATAATGAATACAGAAAAAAAATAAACTTACAATCTCTCTGGTCCATGCAATTTGGATCTCTCGCATACCAGCACACACTCTCTTTATATAGGCACAAAGAGCCTCAGGTTGCGCTCACACTCTGTTTTCACAGCCACCTCTTCTTGATGATGTTACCCTCACGACGAATTCCTCCAAACAACAAACTCTGCTGGCAGACAGATTTCCACGACGAAACTCCTACCGACTGCTGATGACTGCTGTCCAACTGATTACTCTCGGCCATCTAGCTTGGCCTACCATCCGATGATCTCTCCTGACGACTCTAAAACTGCCATTTGAATGAATATATAAAATTGTCTCGGCCCCCTTAACCTGTCCCTGCGTCCGCCTTGCGGACCTCCACCAACGGTCTCTCCCAACTGTCTCCTTGCTCCTGTCCAACTGCTGTTCTTTTATCTGCTCTCCACTCTCCAGAATATTCCCTTGTTTTCACAGTTTTTGCGTTTCCACGTTCGCCAAACAACACCAGCTGTTGCCTTTCTTACGCTCCGAGAGCCACTCAATACAATTAAAATAAATATTTATTTTTAATATAATTGTATGTTCATAAAACTTCTGTCATCATGTATTTAGGGTTCCGACCAGATGTCTGTCAATACCATTATTTCTAAGCCGCTAAACGTCCAATTATCGTCCTTCCCTTCTCTAAAAGCCACTTATCCATCATTTTATTATTATCTATTTTTTTTCTACAAACCACTCAAGAATCCCCAGTCTGAGTTGGTAAACAAATCGGATGAAATAAGAACAAAATTCATGTCCTTCTTAACCGGGTATTACAATATATATTAATAAATATACATACATTAGTATTGCGTTACTGATAAAAAATAGGCTACCTAAGTAATAACCTATTTTTTTTAAAAAAAATAGTTTTATTTAAGGGCCAATTAAAATTATTATTAACCACCGGGCCATACCGGTGTTACATATGTTACAATTGAATTATATTATATTACGTAGTTAATTATATATCATCATAAAAGTTCATTGTTGTCAAGTATTCTTTTTTGACATTGTTGTCGTCTCCCAGGATTCGGCGTCTGTCTTGCAGGAATTTTCGGCATGCATTTATCAGGCGCTCCAGGGCGATGTCATTATTTCAGAGATCACAGATTGGAGGGGGCTGTTCGAAAATATGTGGGAGTGCGTTAGTCTGGAGTGGCCGGATCTGATTCTTGAAAGGACCACTTGGTCCATTTTGGATGTCTTCGAAAGGAACTTCATGGCATTGAAAATACTGACTGATTTATGAGTAGGGCTGGATTTAAGATGACGCCAATTTTGATTACAGGGGAAGGATCGGTATCGTATTTGATAGAAATGTTAAGTATTTATAATATACTGGGTTCATGTGATTTTTTGTAGTAGTGAATATGATGGTTAGCAGTCGGGCAAGCCCGGACAACGTCCCTATACACGGTAAAACAATTTGTGCAAACTTTGGTACATACGCCTTCCAAAAGCTTGTGCAAACGTTACTTTGTCAAACGCAGATTAACCCAAAAAAGTAATTCTCTTTGAAATACTATAAATGGGGTAGGCCAGATGTCAATCTTTCGTTCACTTTCTGCTTTTATCCCCGGTAAAAAGTACGAAGGCATTAATTTTGGTACAGCCCTGTATGCTTTCATTATTTTTTCCCACCAGCTTCTCGTACGGCACGTCCTTATTATATAATTTTTTTTAATCATGACATTTCACCTTCCACAGTTCAGGAAAATCAAGATACACTGAATAAAAACTTCCGTCGAATTTTATTTCCTTCAACACATTTTGCAGTTACAAAATGAATAATTAATAATATTGAAACACTGGAGAACGAATTGGAAATGCAATTAAACACGACGACATCTGATCACGGTCAAAGACTGCCATACACGTTTGAACTGTATGTCAAGCTTTCAGATCCAAACCGATTTATTTCCAGCAACTAAATCCATGTCCTGCACTATTGCGCAAACACAATTGTATACGTTAGTCTTGAATGTTTAATTATAGTAATTAGCTATTTTTTCCTCTCGACGCAGGTCTGTGCAATGGGACAAGATTTTCAGATATATACGCTACATTATATAATATTTACTTTAATATTAAATTACTTATTTTTGAAAGCATGTAATGTGTTTCATAAACATAAATACATTTAGCAGTAATTTACCAAAAAATATATTTAATATAATACTCTTCAGGGAATCAAGGTTAAGAAGAAGGCGCATGTTTAATTGATTACGGAAGCAACTCACCGGAATTGGGAGACGTTATCTCGAACTATTAATCGGCGCTCACGCACACAAATTAATTTCTTGTTAAGTGTTGTAAAATATATTTAAACTTTTGAACAGGGTGAGTCAGAAATAAATCGCTGTAAAGAACGCCATCAATTTTTCTAATTTAACTGGTTGACAGCGTACGCGCGATGTTGAGGTGCCCACTGCTCCATTACTACTGAATGCTTAGGTAACAGGAACTTGACCAACTGCATCCCCACCAGCTTTCATAAGTTGAGCACGATTCCCACGCTTTTCAAAATCGTTCTGTCCCAACCGGTATGTGTATGATTATCAAATATTGATGTTTATTACATCATACATAGTAAAAGTGAAGTATTCTAATAGTCATAATTCTCATTAGCTATGAGACTGCCCTCAATATTACTTTAACCACTAATCGGGCTAGCTTATCCCGGTTGATTATTACTGTCCACTGTTACTAGATCGAATACAAAGAGGAAATTGAAACGTCTTGTAAACTACCTTGCGAAAATGATGTACAACTCAAAAGACATTCCCATGAATACTATTTATGAATGCAAGTATTGGCTTTGCTTAAAAAAATCAAGATAAATTGTATGGATGGGAAAAGCTTAAAGAGTAAAAACAAGTGAAAGATTAACTATATAGAAGACATACTGAAAACCTTGTTGTAAACATAGAAATTCTAGAGATATTGAGGTTTAATATTAATAACGATTAAAAGCTTTTTTCACGAAATAACACTAAAACATTTTCCATTAAATTACATAAAAGAACTGAAAAACAATCATTGTTATATTCAATATTCTGAGATTGGATATAATTTCCCAGGTTTTATATTACTAACAGTAGGTCCAATGAAAAACATTTTCTTCATCAAAACATATCAGATAAAAATATGTTAATCGCTTTCTGTATCATAGAGACGTTCAATGTGAAGCTATAACTTGACTTATGATGATCTATTTGAAAATATTTACCATATTCTACCTCAAATTCAACTTAATAACACGAATATTTTAATTTACAGTTATATTTATCGCCGCTTAGATCTGTTCTCCGTGTAAATGTAGCATTCAATCATTTCCTATTACTATGAAAAAGAAAAGTAGGTAATGCTGGATGTTTCACATACTTTTATTTCCTCATGTTCTCGTACCATTTTCTTATTTCCATTCCAACAAGTCTAAACTTATCCAACCTCGGCCTGTTTTGAGAGGTGTATATTCCGGGGTCACAGACCTTGAGCAAACGGTAAGAGTTGTTCCCTTTCCCCATTGGAATAGTCGGCCAGCTGCCTCCTAAACAGCGCCCCCACAGCAAACCCCTCTCCCACCATCGTAAGGACGTGGGACAAGGACCCAATGCACGACCTACCTAATGCAGGTTTTCTAGGGTTTGTCATACATCACTTTTAGACGAATTCAACTGGTAGGATCCTTAAACTACAGCCTGGTGGCCGTCGTTAACTCCTGCCTACCCTTCCGCATCCCACCTTTCAAATCCCTTTCTTTGCTATTAAATGGGAGTTGTCAGCATGTGGATTACCGTCATGTATCCTGTGACTCTAAAAAAATCTTATAAATTTAAAATGTACTCTATATTACTATTTTTAAGCTCCTGTTAATGCATATTATTTCACCAGTTAAGTTACGATTGGTTTTCACGTTCAGCCTTGCTACATGTTTTGAAGCGGGATATTTCTTTAATTTCTTGATTTAAATTAGATTAATAAGTGAGGTGATTCAAAAAATGCAAGAGCCACACGAACGACACCCCGCACAAACCCGGTGAAGATCTCAAAAGCTTTAATTGTTAGATTTAATATGAAGCATTTCGCATATAATAATGGAATACTACTTGGTTTCAATAACTAAAATCTTAGCATTTTGCCAATTAATTGAATGTTTCCAATTGATTATATATTTGGTAAATACTGATCGTTTATTAATGGGAAGTTTGATATTGGATATATGTTCATTGATACTTGATAAGTGATCGTTTTGTTTGTCCTATGTAGCAACAATAACAATCAGATCGAAAGCTTTTGTAAACTACACAAGGTATGCTATAGGTATCAAGTGGGTCCTTGTGGTATTTTTTTTAAAAGGAAAGTGTATTAGTAGATCTGTAAATGATGGTTGTTTGATACTATTAAAAAATTTTGACGAACTTATGATGTAGAAATTTGTTATAAGAAAGAACGAGAAAAACTTTGGCTTTAGTTGTTTGTGGACGAATCAGTAGGATATTGTATTTTGTACAAACTAATGTTTATGTGTTTCTTAATAAAAATAGAAAGTAAAATGTAACCGAAAATATTTTTTGTGTTGACGGAACTTATAGAATTGATGGATCTTATTAGAAATTAATATAGCTCTGTCTGCATAATTGTTCGCGGTAGCTCTCTGTTTGGTTTGGATGATGACAAATAAAATTGAGTACACGCCCTGCAACATACCAATTAGTTAGAATGGAAGTATTGTGAATGAATACAATGACATCAAGGAAATGAAGAGAACGGTTCAATTCCAATTCATGAATGAATTCTAAATGGGAGTGTGTTTAATTTCAAAAAGTTATTATATTCAACTCCACGATAATTACACTGACCAGGAAGAAGGTGAAATGTCGGTAGTTCCGACTTACCGCGAATTCTCGAAACCCAGGACGTCGACGGAGCGGGTCGT
Source organism: Zhengitettix transpicula (assembly GCA_037074705.1). Lineage (NCBI taxonomy): Eukaryota > Metazoa > Arthropoda > Insecta > Orthoptera > Tetrigidae > Zhengitettix > Zhengitettix transpicula. The sequence continues at coordinate 164,740,266 of CM073591.1, forward strand.
GGTTCCAGCCATGGCGGAACTAATTACTGGAGCGTATTTATGGAGCGCTAATAGGCACGTCGCGGTTTTAATAACGCCAGCCAGCGAGCCTCACTCACACATTTTATAACTACCGGCATTAGCCCTTCGATCGGCGAATTACTGACCGTATTACGAGCTCCAAAATCTGGGTGTTGCAAACTCCAGAAACGACGGTGAAAATAATTACATCAACGTGTTAGAGATTGATCTTTCAGTATTAAAAGTTCTCAATTAAGGGTTAAATAATATTTTTAACAGTCGACCCTGTTAAGCTTTCAATCTGTGTAATAACGAATAAATATATCATAAATTTATTTTAGTTTTCTTAAAGAACTATATGAATTTTTGTTGCAAAGACCGATTAGTTTTTTACATTCGGCCTATTTTGTGAAATATTGTACGTTTTTCACAAGAATCTTGATTATTAATTTAAAAATTATATTTTGCAATATAAATCTGTTAATGGTTTTCTAGATCGTCGTAATATTAAAAATAGATGCATAACATTTTATACAATGTAATACATTACTTAGAAAATCTTAACTTCAAATATATATTACACAAAAATTTAATTCTATTGTTAAATGGACCATGTTTATTATATAAAATAGTTTATTATATGTATATATAATCATATAGTCGTATATATTTATACTCTAGATTGTTTCTTCCCTTAAAGTTTCACTATTTATATCTTCCGAATAATTTTCCATATTTGCTTCCTTTACTCCAGTGCTCTTAAAAATGCGTATTTGTGTAACGTAAAGGATAGTTATGAAGTAATCTAACTTCACAACATTATAAAGTACACTGAGAATCGGAAACAAAGAACTAATTGCACCTCATATATTCTGCAATCATTAAAAATTTATGAAAGAATTTGTTAAACACTTGTCTTACATACGTGTAATTTAAAATGGCCTCAGGTACATACTGTTTCCAAATTATTGCTTCCATGGCTTCTAGAAAGTGAACATAGGGTGTAGTAATTTCATTTTTATTTTTATAAGATGAAAATCATGGCTCAACAAAGTTATTTTTGACTCTCCCGCATACACGCATATGAAAACTTAATTTTACATTTGCCTTAATGGAAGATACTTCCATATGCTATGTACACTTTATGTACACTTTATGTACTATTTGATTTTTCATGGGCATTTTATGTATCTGGAAATATGTAAAAGGTTCTTGGAATTCTAGTCGCCAGTGAAAATAGTTGTTATTGTTGCAAGTTGGCCGGGGCTCAGGCCGAGGGTTTCGTTGTCCTTCAGAGATATTTCTGCAGAAAATGGAAATAAGGTGCAGCTTTGCGGCCTTCCGTGCATTGTCAATAAACGTGCAGCGGGTTTGTCGGAGCTGAAGAAAAAGTAGCAAGCTTTTTGTGAGTTATATAGAACGGAAACTTCTGCCATGTAACCTCTTGGTAGTTTACGAAGTTGCGAGGAAGGAAGGGCTCAGAGAAGCGCTCGACTGGTATCGGTAAGAAACAAAGCCGTTTCGTGAAATTTGTTAATTATATTATTTCTGTCCGTGAATTATTTTTATGAAACGGAAGAACACTCGAAAAAGTTCTATTAAAATTGTTGGAATTGTTCGTAAAGGAATAAGAGAAATTGCGATAGTTATTAACTTTTTTAGCTGCAATTAAATTCCTACTCCAAAGTATACTCGGATGGCGGATAAATGGTATATTATTTATACGCCGGGCAATCATATACATTTAAAACCCCCGAGTATAAACCCTACCAATGACCCTGAGATCTAACTTTTAATTAGAAGTAACTAAGTTTCGTAGTTTGAGGGATGTGTTTGGGATAATAATTGAAAATAAACGTCTTACAAAGCACAGTCATAAAGGCCATGATTTTCAATTAAAGTATCAGAATGTAAAAATATTGAGAGGTCCATGAATCGAACCAGGGTCTCCCGCTTAGTACGCGGGTGCTTTACCAACTAAACTGTCCGGGTCGACTCCAGGTCCGGCACCGGACTTCCGCATCCTTTATAGCCCGAGCCCGGCTTCACTTACAATTCAATCTTTTCGGCTGCCTTAATTGGTAGAATCTCCGTGCACTGAGCAAGAGATCATGGTTCGATTCCAGATCCGGTCAAGATTTTTCTATCTTGATTCTTTAATTCAATGGTCTTTACGGCTAGCCTTTAATTGAAGCTTCTTCCGTTCATTCTGAATTAATTCCCATTAATATCCATTTTCATCGAGTATTAAAAGTTACGCCATGAAGATTGTGATCTGGTGAATTGTAGGTGAAGCAGTGCTCTGGCTATAAAGGTTGGCGAAGTCTCGTACCGGGCCTGAAGTCGACTCGGATGGCTTAGTTAGTAAAGCACTCAAATAATAAGCGGGAGACCCTAGTTAGAATAAAAAACACAGGAAGGGAATTATTAACAGAGTGGCAACGTCGGTGGATAGAGTCGACAAAGGGACGATGGACACACCGTCTCATTCCTGACATCCCAACATGTAAAAAGAGAAAACATGGAGAGTTAGATTATTATCTAACTCAACTAATGACAGGTCATGGATGTTTTCGTAAATATCTCTATAGGTTCAAGATAGTGGCACATCCCCATGTGCTTGAACTGTGGTAAGGGAGACTTGAACACGTTTTTTTCAAATGCCCTCATTCTGAAAATCTAAGAAATATTCTTAAAGACAAAGGAAAGATTGAAATTACACCTGTCAATTTGGTTTCATTTATGCTAGAGTCAGCAGACAAGTGGAAGGCCATCAGCAAACACGTCGCTATGGTTATAAAGGAGCTACGAAAAGTTGAAACGGAGAGTAGTCCAAGATAGGAGGAAGATCCACGGCTTCCTACAAAGTAATACTTAATTGCAGTTCCGTAGGAAGCAATAATTGGTCATCGATGGAAAGGAATGTGTTTTTTAGTGGGTAAAAATCCCACACTACCGTGTAGTGCGGACTGGTACCGGTGTCATTTTGAAGATTTTTCACCTACCGTCGTTAAAAAAAAAGACTCTAGTTATATTGCCGGTCTGGTATAGATTTTCCATCCCGATACTTTAATAAATGTTATACTGTTTTAATTTTGAAGTTAATATTGAATTGTACTCATATATAAATTATTGTAATGAAATAACCATTTGAATTGATTTCTTTGAAAATAACATTATTATCGAAGTAATGCGACTTCCTATAAAGTTGAACACTTCACAGCGACGCAGTGTACGGCATTAAAAAAATTCAGTTCCCCCGCACAATTAAACATTACAGATATGACGAAGACTTTCTCTGATGCACTACAATCAGCAACGTTTGTTTCTTCCCCATCGTCTCTCGTCCGTACTTCCACCATCTAAAACTGTAATATAGGTACTAATGGAATATGTTATTAAAATTTCATGCGGCATCTTTTGAATCCACTTCAGCGATGTCTCGTTTCCATGCGGACCGTGCAAAGCGGGACCAATAAATGTATATTGAATGAGCTTGGAATGTGCTCCGAAGAAAGCAGCTTTCTCATAAACTTACCTACGAAATTGGAACAACGCGGCGTAAAATAAATTCTTAATTATAATGCAGCCTTCAAACAATGCAGAAGAACTTAAGAAAATTGCATAAATGAAACTTAATTGAAATTCTACCAAAGTTCATTCAACTATCATCAGAGATGATCTCTAGAATACGTTGAATAATTTCGTTCCGGAAGTGCTTTCCATTTTTTTGCACGACATTGTACCTCTTAATTCAAATGAATACGCCTGACGTTAGTTGTTTGTTGTGGTTGCAGAGTATTATTTGGAAAACAACCGCAATATTTGATTCGATTTAACTTTTTCCGTTTGAATTTGTGATACAAATTATTTATTTATCTTGGCCGATGAAACTTCATTAGTGACCAACGGTTTGTTGCGTTACGTTCGTTTACGGCGTGTTCTTCAACGTTTCGATCGTGAGCACCGAGCCTTGGGTCATCCTAGATAATACTAGGAGCACACGAGATAAATGTTGGCAAACACAACGAAAACGAATGCGGCTCAACAGCCCAAAACAAATGGTCGACTAATGAAGCCAGTTGATAGTTTCGCTATAATTTAGTGCTAGATGTTTTTGTATTTTTTTAAATTACATTTTTTAAGATGTATTTTTTGACTAATATACGGAAATATTAACAAAAAACTCAAATGTAACCAAAGTAAACTTGCCTCTTGATGTTGCACATATTCAACAGAAATATAATTAGGTCTGATTTATCAATAATTGACATTAATAGGATAACTAATATTTTAGCTCAATTAGAATACCCTGAGAATGACACTTAAATTCTCTTTCTTTAAAAAACCACAGAAAACAAATATTCTGAAGTTTGCCGGCGGGTAGAAAAATCCGGTATGAGGGGTTGACTCACAGAAAGCTAGGAAAGGCATGTTTTAACCTGTTCACGAATGCCAAAAATTTTACATTTCCTTAAGTGCATGTTGTTTCATGTTGCAACAGATTTTTCAGCGTTTAAAATAGTTTATAATTACGTACAGTGGTTTAACATAGACTTCAGATGCTTACAAGTGATGAATGTAATTGTGAATGTCCACTGATGAAATGATTGACATATCATTGTTGAGTGAGCGATGATTAAAATTACGCGAAACTTGTTGAGGTCATACGCATATCCTGTTTGAAGCGGTTTCAATTTTGAACGAAATATTTTGTCTCAAAATAATACAGGTGAGATGAGTGCCACGTTTGCTAACACTGTAAAATAAACGCAATGGTTGGAGTCGGATTAGTTGTAGGTTTGGCTCTTTTTCATTGCAGTTCTGACCAGATATTACGTCGATTCATAACTGTTGATGAAACAAGTGTCCATCCAGACACTATAGAGACAAAAAAGTGTGTTACAGTTACAAAAAAAAAGTGAACTGTAAGTGTTTCTTATTATGCATCATTATTGAGTCGCTTGAGTTAAGAAATGAATAAAAACCGACCATATTTTGGCAAAAAGAAAGTGGTCTTCCAGCAACACAATGTACGATGCGTACCTGTGCACCTTCGATTGCCGTATCCTCCGTATTTTTCAGGCTCTTACTAGCATTTTTCCAAATAAATGGCTGACTGGAGAAAGGTTATTATTACAGAAACAAACTCTTGCGATCTTCCGAACTTTTTGGATAGTTCGAGAAAAAAGGAGAGTATGGCGTACCATGGAGATAATGATGAGAAAATAATAACAATAAACACAAAATAATTTGTTTTAGATATTGTTTCATTATCTAAATTATTGACGCAACCCGTGTATACTCGTGTAGCTTTATGATCAATGACAGAAGACTTTTCCGGTGTAATTTCTGCAGAAAAAGTTCTCGGGTTTCACACGGGTGCCACCAGCGATTAAAAAGCGACGTTTCGGCCCCTTGACGTTATCTTCTAGGACTACATTTGAAACTTTTTATTTTAATCTTTGTATTTATTTGGTTTAAAGCTTCGCCTGGAAACCGGAGAAATTTTTCTGCGTGAGTTTTATGTCAATAGCAGAAATGCTGACATTTCAGTTATTCACAAAACAAATTACTTGGTCAACTCTATGATAAATATATTTTGGCGTTGGATTTGTCAATTCACGTCTTCCACAGCGCTGTGGAATATCTATCGTATAACAGAGGAAGTAATGAAGCCGGTCCTTGACATAATTCTCTTCACATCCGTTCTCATGCATTCTCATTTATCTGTTAATCAGAGGCATTTGTATGCACTCTTCGCAATTTGTTGATTGGCTCTCGTTCCAGTGAATAAGAGTAAACAATACCGACATTGTTTTCGCGGAAATTAATTTCAAAAGGATTAGTTTTCAAGATACCTATTATCTTTATTTATATCGTACGTTTGTTTGTTCAGCTTTTTAATAATTACAGTTTATAAAGATTTAAATCTATAGCCATAAAATAATATACTTTACAAAATATAGAAAGGTAAACGTTACTATTAAAAAATATTTGTATGCTTTGTCTAATTAAAATGTTTATGTAATCGATATCATAAAATAGATGTGTTAAGTCAATATTGGCACTTAAAAGTCAACTATATTGGTTCTCATAATAATTATCTGTTTTAGAAGTCATGGAATCCGATGCCGTACATAAATACCATGCAATTATACTTATGTTTGGATCTTTAGTTACGTAAACCCGCGTGCATTAACTAGATATGTTATAAAATGAACGAACTAAGAATATGAAGTTGTAATAATCGATGAAAAATAAACAATTATTTATAGTAATACACGTAATTGTGCATCGAAGTCTTTCAAGGTGTAGTTGCTGTAGAAAGAACTCTCGATCCGACATTGATTACGACGTGACTACCAACAGCTCTGTTGGCATCTTAAGCGAAATGCCGCGTACTAACCACTGCTGTACCAGGGTGAAAGCCGAGGGTTCTTTCTTCAGCAATACAAGTAGATGTTTTATTATTTATTTCGGAAGTTTATTATTAGTATAATATAATAAAATGTAATGAAATTCGTACAGCAACGAATTTCCAGTGTGATAAAATGGTTCAGAACGTACATGAATTTTTGCTAAGAAATCCATATTGTGGAAGAAATGAAGGAACGAAACCATCTACTTGTACTCATTCTATCGAATAGCTTTAGTTTTAAATTATATATCCAGTCCTTACACCCTTCAAATAAATCAGTGATTTGGTTAATGCTGACAGCGCCGAGAGGTTATAAAAGTGTGGACGGAATGAAACCAAAGATCTTAAAAGATGTCACAAAGAAAGGACCTGTAGTATGTTGCGAAAGACAGTGTGATCTTGTTTAAAATCGAATTTATATGCTATTTATTAATGGAAATTATTCGTTGAACTATATCGCGCAGTCAAAGACTTGTCAGTCAAAGTTCGCCGGCGTTTCACGATTTTTTTTTCTGTATTCTGCTAATTTCTTATTGTTAATTCAAGATTATTACTTATATGAAGAACTATAGAGAAAAAGAATAACCGAAGCAGTAACACTGAAAAATTATCTATCGATGCATACTACAATTGTGGGAGTTAGTTCAATTGAATGTTTAAAAAAGGAATAAAAAGTCATTTGGTCATAAGAGAAACAATATACCTATCATTATTATGAGAAATCGTTAAATCAGACGGAAGTTAACACAATCATGAGTTTTAGCAACTACAATACATGGCCAGAGCAAATTTCTGAAATCTTCCGTTCGTTACGACATCATTACTAAGATAACTGACAGAGACTCCAACTTAAAAATTTATACAAGAACTGTTAAACGTTCATTCAATAAAATATGTACACGTGACTTTTTAAATGATGAACAATAGTGCAATTTGCAAGTGATGCATATTTTGCAATTCTCCTTTACTATACTTTTTTTTAGGTTAACAGGCTACATGAGAGTAATCCACATGGTGGCAACTCTCCTTTAATAGCATAGGAAGGGATTTGAAAGGGGGGATTCGGAAGGGTAGAGGAAGATAGCCAAGGGTTAACAAGGGCCCCAGGGCTATAGTTTATGATCCTACCCGGCACACGCCTTAAAGTGATGCAGGGAAACCCCTATAAAAATCCGCATCAGGTAGGTCGGGCATTTGGTACTTGTCCCACGCCATTCCGATAGTGGGAGAGGAGTTTGCTGTGGGGACGCAGTATTCCCTTCTCCGTGCCTCAACCAGTTTAGGAGGCAGCTGGCCGACTATTCCAATGGGAATAGCGGACAACTCTTACCCTATGCCCAAGGTCTGTGACCCCGGAACATACACCTCTCAGAACAGGCCGAAGTGCCTCGGCTTGTGGGAACCTTAGTTCAAAAACGGAGAGGAAAAGGCATCCCCAAATGTATCCCCTTCGTGTCTCTCCTACAAGGTTCTGCCTGCGAGAGACCCTCGCAGACAGCTTTTGCACAATTACACACAAGCCAGTTTTTTTTAGGGTAACAGGTTTCATGAGGGTAATCCACATGGGGTGGCAACTACCCTTTAATAGCATAGGAAGGGAGGATGCGGAAGGGTAGAGGAAGGTAGCCAAGGGTTAACTAGGGCCCCCGGGCTATAGGTTAAGGATCCTACCCGGCATTCGCCTAAAAGTAATGCAGGGAAACCCCCAGAAAAACCTGCATCAGGTTGGTCGGGCATTGGGTACTTGTCCCACGCCCTTCCGATAGCGGGAGAAGAGTATGCTGTGGGGACGCAGCATCCCCTTCTCCGTACCTCGACCAGTTTAGGGGGCAGCTGGCCGACTGTTCCAATGGGAATAGAGAACAAATTACGTAAAAGTATACCTTCTATCTAAGTTTATCGGTATTGAATTGGCTGGGAGAGTAGGGTAGATCGTGAATAAAAACACAGGGTCACATTAACTACACTTTACCTGAGAAAAACCTTTGCTCGTCATGAAATGCAATCTAAATATATTATATACAAAATACAAAGACATTAATTAGTTCTCAGCAGGGAGTACGAATAAAAATTATGTTAATAATAAGTTAACTGTTAATTTTGTACTTGCTTGTAGTGAGTGAACGTAGCTTCCAAGGTGGTTTACTAGTCTGGCCCAACGATCCACGGAAACTCCGGGAGAGTAGGGAATAGAACTTGGGAACTTCGTCTTGTAACCGGAACCACTACCATTACACCTCATTCGTATGTGTATCTCTCTCTCTCTCTCTCTCTCTGTGTGTGTGTTTGTAATCATACAGAACTGAGAACACACTCGGGATGCTCCGCTCTGGTTTCTCAATCTCATTTTATAATTAGACAATTTGGTTAACTGTACATCTCGTGTTTGGATCAATTATGGCAAAATTAATTAAATTTACGAGGTTTAGTTATATGAAATTTTTATGTATGATTTATCATCGTTTGTTTTATTATACACGTATCATTTCAATTGCTGGTTTATCAGATTAGTTGAATCCTGGCGTTAATGTGAAATTCTGGCTACGACTTTTTTCAATTCAAAAATACCTAAGTATTGTAGTAATTAGTAATTAATCCATTGTTATAATTGCAAAGTAAAGAACTCATTATTAGACTATATAAAGCATACACCGCGACAAAGCGGGCGGCGAGACAAAAGAACCATTGTTAAGACGTACGCATTCGAAAATTCTACGAGACGAACAGACACAGTCAGCGAGGAGAAGCGAAACGGAAAGGTTGCAAGTTAAAATTGAACAAAAAGTTTTTCAGTCTGTAATTCATCGAATAAGGTTACAGGAAAGTTTCTCAATAAGTAAAGCCACAAGCAGTAACCTAATAATTTCCGGCCGCAGTAAAAAACTCAATAAGTAAAGAGACCGTCACCGATGTCATCGAGAGGAAGTTGTTAATGATCTGACTGACCATTAATTCGGAAGGAGTAGCCGTTTCCAGCTGCGAGAACCTAAAGTTTCAACAAGTGTTTTGTAACCAATTTAAATTCAGTGATATCCCCAAAAACGTGTGCACAGAAAACCCCAAAATTGAGACCTGGTCGGCCGTAAGTAAAAGAACTCTAAATTTATTTGTAAACCATTTCATTAAGATACGTCAGATCGTTCTTCAATTATTTCTTTTCTTTAATTATTCATTTCTTTAATTGTTTTGTTAGTTAATGTAAATTCTATTCACCCATTTATCAAACCCAGTAAAGACCCTGAGATTCTAAATATCATTGTGTAATTTTTTTATAATGTGTTTTAACTTCATTAATAAATTTTGTTTAATTCTTCAAATAAATATTTTTATTCAGCCACAGCCATTAGTCAGTAGTTTATTTTAAATTATTACAGTATATTTAAATGTAAGCTGTGTATCAAAATAACGGTCTACATATAATTTCATATTCTGTAATACTTTATATATGCATAAGAATGTTATTACATAGAACAGTAGAATAAAAAATATGTTTTTCCTGAGTAACAGGCTAACTGAGGGTGGTGGCATGGTATGCTTTAATAGACTAGGACGGGATTTGAAAGAGGGGATGCGACAACTACCCTTTAATAGCATAGGAAGGGAGGATGCGGAAGGGTAGAGGAAGGTAGCCAAGGGTTAACAAGGGTCCCCGGGCTGTAGTTTAAGGATCCAACCCGACATTCGCCTAAAAGTGATGCAGGACAAACCCTACAAAACCTGCATCAGTTAGATCGGGAATTTGGTACGTGTCCCACGACCTTCCGTTGGCGGGTAGAGGGGTTTGCTGTGCGGATCTCGGCATTCCCTTCTCCGTGCCTTGACCACCGTTATTTTGATCCACAGCTAGCTTAAAAATCTACTTGGGCATTTCTATAAAGAAGGATTGCGCGAAAGCAGTAATTGTAAAAATAACACTTTTAGCCCTGCGTTCCGAGGCTATACATGAGCATTATATACAGATGCGACACTCGTTTTTTCCGCCGCGTCCATCATTTTCGAATCAAACACTTACACATCGTTTTGGCCAAAAAAAAAACAGAGGAGTTTTTTTATAACCAGAAAAAAGTTCCAAGGTTTGTTATGGAACTGTAAGCACTGTAATAAACGTGTTCCGAATAATTGGTTTCATTCACAGAGAGTGCAATATAATCGTTGAGTCACGATTGTCACACCAATATTCGAATTTCTGTGATCGTATAAAAGCGTGAAACTTTTTCTTTCATAGCATAATTGTGGATTGTCAATTTACGTTATAATAAAATCAATTTTACTTGTGAAATATTCTCTTATTTACTGCATTTTTGTTTTCTTTGTAATATATTTGGGTACTCACACTAATTTAAATACAATGACGGCCTGAGAAAGTAATGAGAAAATAATGAGAACATTTTCAGAAAGTATCGGCAGATTATGACGCATATTGCAGACAACTCTTAGAAGTGAACACTTTATATATGTTTAATTAATTTTTATACTGATTGGCTGTTAGCTGTCTACTGAGGAACAATTACGTCTCCTAAATATTATCCCAACCTAACCTGAGTCTGGTTAAAGGACATCACGTGACTAAATAATGAAATGCGAAATTATCAAGGTCGAAATGCTGGTAATACTCACAGAGGTCAGTAGAAGACGCAATGGGAAAAACCCTTTCGAGAATAAATTTGGAACTGAAGGGTGGAATTTTCAGCTTTGATTGGTCAAGCGTTGACATTCACGCTCAAGTGGTTTTGAAAAGGTATACAGGAACTACGCACTGACAGTAACAGTAATGGAACAGATAAAACAGGAATAGAAATAAGAAGGTTACAGGATCAGAAGGCTAGGAGTTGTACTGCGCCAGAAGCAGACAACACCAATTCCGTCACTGAATTTTTTCTTCAGGCCAGATGGGGAAGGAGTTTATTATCATTTATATATATATATATATATATATATATATATATATATTGCAATAAATGACTTGATGGTTTGAATTAATAGGAATTAAATAAAAAAATTAATTAATATTTAAAAATTTTATTCTTGAAAGGACACATTATAAGCCCTGCTTTACTCGCCAAATTCCATCAATTTAACAAACAAATATTTCAATTTTATTTTATTAACTTGTGGCGTTCTATGAAAATACAGCTTTATATTTTTACAATCAACTACGTCGAATTTCTCTTTATCTCAGGGTTATCACTGGGTTTGATAGTAAGAACAAATACAATCTAATGAACTAAAACATTAAAAATCCAAACTCATTGAAGTTAACGGAATACAATATTAAATACAAGAAATAAAAGAAAATGAATGAAAAGAAAAACGCGAACGAAATCTGACCTTACCCTTTAATTATCGTTTACAGTTATTAATAATTGTTTTGTACTCACGACAGTGCTACTGGTACCAGTTCGGACTCTTGTAGCTTGAAGTCAACACCCAATAAACAGGCCATTATTCACTTATTCTACACTTTAGATTTTGAACACTCGCGATCGTTACTCTCGATCTCTGCTATCCTGGAACTTGGATTAGCCACCCCTCAGTCAGCCCTCTGACGTAGGTCTCCTTGAAGTCTCTATGCGAAAATTAGTTCATTTTGGACTTTCTGGATATCCCTATTCATGCTTTAAGATTAGAAAACTTTACTGTGTTGTATCTCTCGCAGACTCTTTTATGTATCCTTTCTCGACTCAGGCTCGACGTATACTTCACGCAGACTTCCCGCAGACTGAGTTCTCTAAGCACGCGGTCTCTAGTCTCCATTGTTAACATAGAAAGACCCTCTGCGATTGCCGTCTTTAAGCACCCGTACTGCCAACAATTCAATTATATTAAAAACAATTACTAGCCTGTTTAATTGGTATTAAAATATATATATATATATATATATATATATATATATATATATATCGTTCTACATCAATTTCCCCATACCTACATTTTAAAATCATTGTAAATTTATTTTTTCAGGTACATCTACAACTTATTTGTGATTTAATTGATATATATTACGTTTTCTGTTTCTTCAGAAGATGAAAATCTGAGCCAATGAATCAAAGTAAATAGATTTCAATTTAGAGCATACTGCATTTAAAATAGATATTTAAGTGGACAATGATTTCATTGTTCTAGTCGTTCTTGATAACAGTTTATAGCAAGATATTATAAAAATAAAATCTTCCAATACGTTCCATGGAATTGTCTGCATGGATTTTTGTTTAATGTGCCTACGAAATAATAGATATTTCGTAGATTAGTTTTTACAATTGATGGGCAATATATGGAGTTAAATTTATTAACGTTTCGTAATAGTTTAGAATTTTTAAAGGTGTTTTTTTTCTAGAATTCATATAAGAATTTCAATGCGAATAAGGAGAAATTTATAATTACAACAATTCTTTTTATCTAGATTCGCAATTTTTGAGCTGATTTAGAACAGTTAATGTCTTGATTTGTAAATTAAAATATTTTCCATAAATACAATTTAAAGTTTTCATAAATATCAGGACCGATACTATTAATGTTTATTTAGCGATTTTTTTTATTTAAATACAGAAATATATAATTTATCGGTTGCGTATCCATCAAAACTTCCATCGCTTGCAGATGTGCTCCGCCTCCGAGGCGCGACAGTCGGCACAACGATCACTGATCTAATTATCAGACCGACCAAGCGCTCACAATGCAATACACTCCACCAATGTATGCACAGACAATCCCTATTTCAGACATGTAATTGGCAGTGTACTAGCAGAATACCCGGCCGACGCTGCTAAGATCAGGTAGGCTGTAGTTGTCAATTATGAATAGTAACACCCCGTGCAACGTTCTGTTCAATAAGAAGTACGCAGCATCGACAACACCGCATTTAAATCTCCAACAATCTTAGACTTTCCATAAAAAAATCTCTCAAACCCGAAAAAACAAGACATCCTGCCAAATCTGGAAGTAACGTCTACTAGACTAAGTACGTATATGATTAACAAAATATCATATTTCGTTGTTAAAAGCTATAAATACTCTTAATTCAACACATATGAACAATACACTGCCTAAAAATCCAGGCTCGATTCCCGTTCCGTCGAATATTTCGTATCATATAGAATTATTTCATAATTAAAAATTATCATCAAGCTTCTTACCTGAGATTTAGCAATACAGCTTCTAATATTAAGATAAATTTATTCGACTATTAAATTTTCCTGTCTTGATTCATGCATCCTGGATTTTACTTTGTCCCATAATATTATGATGATATTAATAATAAATATTCTATATTATTTTAGTAAATGTCGATGGGCGGCCTGAAAATTATTTTGTAGAAGAATGGGATATGAACTGTCCTTTTCTTAGAAACAACATTATCATCGTTGTATATACAGTCCTCAGTCACATTTTCTGCAGTAATTTGAGTTCTTTTCATCATGATCAAAGTTGATTTTTTTGTCTTTTGATAAAAGCAGCTCGAAACGTTCCAGCAACAACGGCTCTTGTTCTGGTTGACAATCAAATTTACACAGTGAAACTGCATCCACCATTAATATTCTCTGGATGGATCGCATTTTGTACAGAATGTAGTTTTATATATACTTATCAATTTATAATATGAGTTAATGTTTAGGGCCACAAGTCTCCTGAGCATTTCTCACAAAAACAGGAAACACTAGAAGTTAACATAGTCAATATTTTTAGGTTGTTAATAATACGAAACATAGCCAAATACAGAAAAAAGAAGTGATAATATAAATACCACACAACATTGTCTTGTTCTTTTTTTTTAGGGCAACAGGCTACATGAGGGTAATCCACGTTGGGAAACTCCCCTTTAATAGCATAGGAAGGAATTTTAAAGGGGGTTTCGGAAGGGTAGAGGAAGGTAGCCAAGGGTTACTAGGGCCCCCGGGCTATATTTTAAGGATCCTACCCGGCATTTGTCTAAAAATATGCAGGGAAAACCCTAGAAAAACCTGCATCAGGTAGGTCGGGCATTGGGTACTTGTCCCACGCCCTTCCGATAGCGGGAGAGGAGTTTGCTGTGGGGACGCAGCATTCCTTTATCCGTGCCTCGACCAGTTTAGGAGGCAGCTGGCCGACTATTCCAATGGAAATAGCGGACAACATTTACCGTATGCCCAAGGTCTGAGACCCCGGAACATACACCTCTCAAAACAGGCCGAGGTGCCTCGGCTTGTGGGAACCATAGTTCAAAAACGGAGAGGAAAAGGCATACCCAAAGGCAGCCCCTTGGTATCTCTCCTGCAAGGTTCTACCTCGCAGGCCTTGTTGCTGCCTTGTTCTTTTCTTCAGGTGCTTAAAAGATGTAAGAACCTAGATACACAACTGTAGGATTGAGTTGAAAAACCTCTAAAGCTTATTATTAATTTTCAATCAGACGTAATTTTTTTTTCATTTTCAGGTTGTATTTGTATTTATTGAATCTGCCAATTGGCTGATAATTATTAGACGGCTCCATATTATTAAAAATATATTAATACACACAATATTAATGTGGTATTATTGCATACAATATTTTTTAACTTTCTGATATAAAATGTAATACTAGCTGAACATATTACCTAATAATATTATTTTAAAGGATATAATATTTTAATATAATTCATTAATGTATTATTTCTAAGTAAAATAAAGCATACTTACAATAAAGTAACATTCACTGAAATATATATTTGAGTGGCTCTTTATATTTTTTCTGTTTTTTACGAGCAAGATGATGTTAGAATTTTTTGGAGTAGTTGTACATAGTGGTAACGCACACTGTTTATACGCCATTTATTCTAGTTAAACGAGATTAACTTAGTCTGAATACAAGTATGCGACGTCTCAGAATCCGTGAAAGGCGTGTATGAGTCAAGACGCCGATTTGGCGATCTATTTATTTCATTTAAACTTTCGCACCAAAAACCGTCGCAAACAGTATGCAGTAAAAACGATATAGTTTATATTCAATGACAAAATAAGGCATCTAAGACGATTTTCTAAAATTAGTCAAATAGCCTATTGGCTAACGATTACAGCCTACCTGTTCTTCGTAGCGTCAGCAGGGTTGTCTGCTAATTACAAGTTTGAAATAGGGATTTGCTGTGTATACGTTGATGGAGTGTATCGCCTTGTGAGCGCTTGGTCTGTCTGATAATTAGATCAGTGATCGTTGTGCCGACTGTCGCGCCACGGAGGCGGGGATGGCTTAGTGATGAGCACATCTGCACGCGATGGAAGCACGGCCCGCTTGGCCCGCTTGGACCGCTTGGCTTACTCGCTCGCTTTACCGCTCGATAAATCTATGACGGTTCGACAGCGTGGTCCATTGCATGAATATTTATGATTCTCGCGTATTATGTAATATTGACGAAGAATATGTGCTGAATGATTTGTTTTCAGCTAAGCAGCCGACAAACAATGTGCGATCGTTGGAATTATCAGTCATTCAGAATTTAATTGACAAACATACCAATCGCCATGATACCATTTAAATCAGTAAAATTTTAGTTACAGAGGTAGTTTGAAATTTAATTGCAAATTTGTATTTAATTCCGATATAGTAATTTTCGATTGTTCCGACCTCCAGTTTCGAGAAAAGCGGATAGGGAATTAAATTAACTAATGCTGTGTTCTGAATACAAATAAAAAATTGTTCTTCGTAGAAGGAGTCTAGAGCACATGGTTGAGGGTTTTTCGAGTCTTTCAGACATGGTCATACCTGTTTTAAACCTTCCCAAGATAAATAACTATGTTTAAATGAAGTACTAAAACCTTTTCCGATGGTCAGAATTATTTTATTTCCAAATTAATATTTGAACGAAGTCTTAGATCTGAAAAAGACTATAGTTAAGTAATATTCAATACATAAATTACCAAAATAGACTCAGAGACGAGAGAATTTAGTTAATGATAAAATACTTCAAAAGTAGTGTGATAGTAAATGACAATAGGTGGATAAATGAATATTTACGCATTCCGAGTAATTCGTCAGAAATAAACTGATTGTTATAAACATCATATTATTAAACATATTGCAACACTTCAATCACATTATTCCATATAAAAATATGTAATTTAATATTTCTACGGCATTAGGAAGAATTTTGGGAACTCCAGGGCCTGAAATTGAGAGAGGGTGGTCAATGGAGCGAAATAAAGCGGTGTGAAAATGTTTAAAAACACATTAAAATCTCGCAAAAGGCAGTGGCAGTTGCTGGTTGGAGTCGCAGGAAAAGAGTAAATGCAGTTGTAGTCGCCGTAAGGAGTGTGGACAATATGCAGAGGTAGTCAACCAGATTCTATAAGCCTGAGTTTTCAGGCAGAGATTTAATTTCTGGCTGTGGAACGTGTGTATATCCTGAAGCTGCCAACAGAAGGAACGAAAATTTCCAGCAGGCAAACTGGTATGAGAAATTTCGTGCCCGTCGTTTTGTTGTTAATTATTCCATCACTATAATGTTGACGAATCCGTGTAGATTTTCAATCTTAGTAAATTTCATATTTATTTTATCAGTAGGGATACTACTGTGTTATTGTGAGGACCTAGTAGTAGTAACAAAAGATTTATAATTATTGTAGCGAACTAGGCATAAGTGAAAAGATAGGAAACAAGCTTGATTTTGTAGTGTACACAAGCGAGATAAATTCATTTGGGGTTATTTATTTGATTATATATGTATTTCATACAATTGTACAGAAGAAGTATCATGAGCTTTTATTATTCTCAGCTCCAGCCTGGGCAGATGGTAGGTACGCAAGGGTGGTAAACAGCACGGTATCCCTTTGTGCGCATTAAAATATTGTGAGAGTCTGGCGAGGCTTATCTTTGGTCACAGGATCTTAGCACTTTAATACAAGATTGCACCAGATTGGCACCTTTGAGGACGTATGCTCCCTGCACGTGGTGTGGCTTATTAGAATATTGAGATTTGTGGTGGAACAAATCTGATTTATAATAGTTAAGATGAGCAAAATCCAAGACAAGTTGAGACAAGTGACTTTTGGCAAACCGAGGTGTGAAGGGAGGTTGCTGAGCAAGCAGGAGTTAGTGAATTTCTGAGTGTAATACAGTGAGTTTTGGAGTGTATGAGTTAGTTATGGGGAAGTTATGAATTTGGGTTTTGGAGAGTTAGTAATTTTTTGGCTAAAAGTTGCTACAAGTTTTGTTTGGGAGAAGTTGTGGGGAAGTGACGATTAGTTTTCAGTTTATTCAAGAGCAAGTGCAGTTAAGAGAGAGTTATATTTGGCTGTTAGTTTTTGATAAATTAGAGAGAAGTTTGCATTGTCCTGCCGACGGTAACTTGTAGGCTAGGAATTACAAGAAATTGTCTTAGTTTTTTTAAAAAAATTTAAAATAACCGCGGGTATTCCAACTCATAATAAGAGAACGAAGTTAGTGTCCTTTTGGTGTTAATAAAATATAAATTAATATAAAATTAAATATTTTAGAGTTAATAATTAAATTTAAATAACTTGAAAATATACAGACGACAACACCCTTATTCATATAAAACATTGAAATGTATTTTAGATTATTGTTACTTAATAGTATTTTTTGTATTTGCAATATATCATTTTATTTGAAATTGTTAAATTTCAATATAGAAATAAATTTAATAAATGTCTATGATTTAAAGTTAATTTATTAGTCAGATAAATTCCCCACCCACCCAGCAGAAAGATTAGTTAATTTTTCAATCTATACAAACTTTAATGTATGTAGACATAGATAATTATTTCACTCAGTGTATATATTCGGGAAAAAATATTTAGTATAATTTAGAATGACGCTAGTACATTGCTTTTAAAGGTAGTATGACTAAGAAACAGAAAGTGGGATACTCCAAAAATATATTATCACAAATATATAGGAATTTCAAAATTAATAAAAATATTAAGTTATTTATCATTCACGTCTTCTTTTGATAAATAATACAATTCTGGCAAAAAGTTTATAAAGAATATTTAAACATTATCTCATTAATGTAATCAATAAACGATTTCCTAAAATTCCAACTGATTTGTTTGCACTACGTTTATCAATAATCTTACACTTTGATTTAAAAACAACAGTTACATTATTCAACTTTATTTCTAAAATTTAAACCATATTTGGTTGTCATTTTAAGCATTCATTCATATTAATTCTTTTAAATACAAAATAGTTACATTTTTATTCAAATACTTAAGATATTTCGTAATAATTAACGCATTGAAATAAAACACAGTACTATTATTTCAGCTAATTCATCGTGGCAGATATTTTTAATACTTATAATTAATAAGTCAAACAGTATTTCAACTTCATTTTTTGAACATAATACTGTTTTAAGAAAGTTATAAAAGCAGGAGAAGCACAATTTGGGTTGATATTTCCAGACTTGGCTCATGTATGTTTAGTACACTCGGAACTTCCGAGTAAAGTTCAAGGGGATCTGAACTCGCCTTTTTGATGTATGTGCGTAGCGATTTGCATGAGCGAATTGTGCAAGTGGAAGGTTCATAAATAATAATAAAAAGATACCCTTAATACTGTTATCATTTTCATGCGATTATAATTTTAAGGGCAAATATTTTCGTGAAAAAGTCGGTACCTTGGATTTAAAATGTTCGACCTGTCCACTTATCAGTTCATTATGACAACCGTTCCGGAGAACAGATGTTTTGGGTAAATTCATTATCATGAAAGAACAATCACTTAAGAAGAAAAAGAAAAATTACCCACGTTGAATGGTGCAGCAATCCGTTTTCATTATACTTGAGGCAAGTATATGAAACTATAACAATAATAATAACATAATACATGCTAAAAGTTGTGTTACGATACAAAATAATGTAGATGAACATTTTATATTTGTTTCACGGCACACCAATTTTTACCGCATAAGTAAAATTATAACACGAAGTTGCGTGCTGGGAATGAAATAGTAAAGCCCTGGGAATTATTATATAATCGTACTCCAGAATTGGAGGAGGCTGAATACAGTCCAGAGGGCGTGTCTAGCCACAGATTGCAGAGATATTCTCCGCGAAGAGTTCGTCCATGTCTACGAGATTTATTACCAACACAGCTCCCTGCACACTACTCTTAAAACTTTATTCAACTAGAATGTTCACAATTGTTATGGCACACATAAATCCGCTTGCCTCTCGGCGACTGCAAACTTTAAATGTCTCTCGACCCCTCCCCTTTAAATCCCCATTAATTTTTTCCCTGCGAGGACGGACTACTACACCTTATGCAAGAAACAGTGAGATGTATGTTTATTCTCACAGTTGATTGTCTTGAACACGTCAGAGTTGTATTTCCCCAACGTTGCAGTTCCCACCGATACTACGGAACCGTAGCCACAATAGACAGAGAAAAATTGCAAGCTCAGAGAATCTACCATCATATGCTACGAGAAAAAGAGATTCTCATAACACTTTTATTTTCTCGACTCATAAATCTCAAAAGTAAAATTCATAGAAAATACTTTGATACAGTACATTTATTTTTAGCTTCGCTCATAATTCACTGCGGATAATCTCTCTATTGTTCTTTATTTTTGTATTTCGTTTCCCGTTTTGTTTTCTCCAAGTTATAATGACATTAGCACTACGGGAAACAGTGTCAGGATAATTAAGAGTGCGCAGTTATTTATCACGGCAAAACACAAAGAATGAATGATTCGTTGCTCGGTTTACGAAAGTTATTGCGCAGGTAGAATATATTTATTGCTCATTGTTTTTCATTGCGAAATGAGGTAAATAATTAAAAAATTAATATTTAATGCGTATATCTTCCACTAAATAAAATTGACTATATGTTCTTTCGAAACGGAAAAAAACACTGTCGGGGTAAGACACGACTACCACCCCTTGAGGCGTGGGTGGACAGAGGAGGATTATTAAAATATTTTGATTTGATTTGATTTATTTTATTCCATTAGTCCTCGTATGATGAAATAGGATACGTCAATACATAAAATTTCAATATAATAATTGGATGCTACAATTATAAATATTTAGAAGTTAACATAAAAATATTAAAATTCGGGAACACAAATTTCCCTGTCCAACGTAAGTAAAATATATTAATAGTAACAGAAATAATAATTCTTTAACTATAAGTGTATAATATAATATTTACAGATATATTCAATCGGCCGATATTTGGGTCGGATAAATACTTTTCTTGGTCAATGAGGTTGATAGTGTTTCTCCTGGTTTTTTTTGTATTATTACAACCCCTTTCGGCGTCGAAGGGGAGTGCCCTTAGAAGTGGGGGGTTGAGGCGTTACGAAAAATAACGAGAAAGCAACCGTGTTTGCAGTCAAATCCGGGGTTGTGGATGTCGCTGACTTTAATTATGATAACCGTGAAACGCCTGGAAACCAGCTAGTGATTAATAATTTTAAACTTGACAATTTAACCATTAATTACTAATATAGCCATCAGATTGGAGGTTACCAAAACTATTTCATAAATATTTTTTGTTACAGACCATTTAAAATTCGAAAATTGTCGCTTCTATGTATTTTGGAGTAAATATACACCTCAAATAGCCTCACATTTATATAAAGGGTTTCAAATAAGTGCATTTGTGGATCATATTAGAATTATCTGTGGTGTACTAGTCAACTTCATTGCCTTACATCACAGAGATCCCGGGTTTGATCTCGGCACGCGTATAGATGCTTGTATCTACCATCGATAAGGAAACTTTCTCACCGACCTCCAGTCATGTAAGATGACAGTATGGCTGCTGTCCCAGATCTCGGTAAAGGAATATAGGAAAAGGATTAGAATTGCCTAAGTAATTTTCAAAGGACTGGAATTGACGTGTCGTTAGTTCTTTGGAAATAATAATATCAACAGGCACGTAAATCTAATTTCTTCTTTCATCGTCAATACGAGTTTATTATGGTAGAAATTAACTAACTTTCTTCTGGCTCAATTTTTTCTATGTCGTTTTCAACGGTAAGTATAAAAATAAATACATGTGGGTAGGCCTATTTCCAACCACATTTTACATACCTTTAGAACACTATGATGAATTTAAAAATTGGTGTTAAATATAAAAATGTAATTTATTAGCAAATTAATGTAGACTACTATTTAAAAGAGCTTGAAAAATTAGTTATGACAATTTAATTCTATGTAAAATGCTTATTACAATAAAAAATAATAATAACTGAATCTTAGGGATTTGAATAATAATCGCGGTTTTTTAACAACTAAAGAAAAAATCAATTGAATTCCATTTAAAATTAAATTTAAGGGAATAAAAATTTCCGGGTTTTTCTTCATAATTTCAACATATTTTATGGTGCCTTCAAGCAGGTAGCAAGCGGTGTTTTCTCCTTCTATGATCTTCCAGTCTCGAAGTCACTTTGTCCTTGTTGAGTTTTCTCCGAATGAAGAATGAGACAAACTTTTGCCACATGTCCCACATGAAGAAAAAGATCTCTCGAGCCTTTATCCCTAGGCTTTTATACTTCGTTCCCACAACTGGGAATAAACGTCAACACAGTGGTCTAGTTGTTTTTGACCACCTCTGGGTTACGTGGCCATTATTTTCAAATGACTAAAGGATTTACTTCTACGGCACTTTGCATACGTTTTTAAGGCCAATTTGAAATTTCTGTCGGCAAAATTATAAAGACTATAATGTAACGTACAAAAACTATACCACAGTATCAAACATTTAATACAAAACTTAGTTTAAAATTTAATCATTCACTTTAAGTAATCGCAAATTCAAAAATTTTTTCAAGCATGAGCATTTAGTCTGGGGAATTCAGCGACCGAAAAATTTCCTTCTCGAATATGCTAAAAATATATTTTTGAATTAAACGGCTAATAAAATTAAAGTGGAAGCCTCACAAAAACCAATAAACTATTACATTTTAAATATGACTGACCTTTCTACTCCGATTTCATAGTTTATTATTTCACTTATATTTTTTACACTTATCGGAAGATACATTTAAAAATAATATCAACTCGCATTCACCATATTGAATATAATAATTCTAAAGAAAACACGGCCATGCGTCTTTCGTGGCATCACGACGAATGTATAAAAGTTTGGAAGTGTGGATATCCGATTACAACGCCACTCAGCTCGCGGAGTTGGAACGCTCTCCAATCTCTACTTCCGCAGCGACAAAAAGTTCCCACTTGCGAGACTTTGCTCAACTCCATACATGACACAAATTTCTAACTTACAAGGTAAAAGATGACAATATCTGTGGCTCTTAAGGTTCTAAATAATTATGAAGTATTAATATGTTATTAAGTCACGATGAATACGTAATTAAAGATACCAAACTCTAAATCTGTAAGGTCTCTGTCCGGAAACTATCTTTATCGATGGGTTGTTAATGACAAATGAGAAAATTTGGTTCTTAAATAAACTATTACCGGTGGTTTCATGAATTCACTAACTCAAACGAGTGAATTATACATTACGGTGAGAAATTAATTCACATCTTCATAATGCAAGTGGAAATCATTATCAGATATATTAAATTTTGTTTATTATATTTACCCATAGTAATACTAATAATAATAACGCGAAATAAATTCATCGGGACACCAAATAAAAATAAAATGAGATAAAATGATAAGACCAGAATAAATTTCTACTTATGAACATGAACAGTCATACATAATTAAATTTAAATATGGGCTGATTTATTTACCTCCGCTTCACTTAAATATTATGAAGCGGAATAAACGAATTTTTTCGCAATCTTCTTAAATCTATGAATGATATTTGCATATACTGGCTTCAATTCATGATATACAAATTGTTGAGCTGCCTAAAATTTGAAGAGGCCTTTTATAATAATGCAGATTAAAATCTCATTATTCTTATAATACCCTTTGTCTCTCTGTTCATTATGCAAATGTTTTCTGTAAACTTCGTTGCCTGTTTTAGAAAAGTCAGGAGGAAGCCTGCGAGAAGATTTCTCGCAGGTGAACCTTCCCAGAGAGCTCTGGCGGGGGCTACCTTTGGGGATGCTCTCACATCTCTCTGGTTTTTTTTTGAACTAAGGTTCCCACATGCCGAGGCACCTCGGTCTGTTTTGAGAGGTGTATGTTCCGGGGTCGCAGACCTTGGGCATACGGCAAGAGTTGTCCGCTATTCCTATTGGAATAGTCGGCCAGCTGCCTCCTAAACAGGCCAAGGCATGGCGAGGGCTAAGCTGCGTCCCCACAGCAAACTCCTCTCCCGCTATCGGAAGGGCGTGGGACAAGTACCCAATGCCCGACCTACCCGATGCAGGTTTTTCTAAGGTTTTCCCTGCATTCCTTTAGGCGAATGCCGGGTAGGATCCTTAAAATATAGCCCGGGGGCCCTAGTTAACCCTTGGCTACCTTCCTCTACCCTTCCGCATCCCCCCTTTCAAATCCCTTCCTATGCTATTAAAGGGGAGTTGCCCTAAGTGGATTACCCTCATGTAGCCTATTGCCCTAAAAAAAAAAAAAAAAAAAAAATAGAAAAGTCAGCTTTACTGTCTTTCGTGTCCCTCCCTATATATTTAAAATTACTTTAAGATGTTATTCACCAGTATAATTCTTTCTCAAGATATAATTTTATGATGATTGTTGGAAACTAATGTGTTATTATTTATCAAATTTAATTCAAAACTATTTTAATCGCATTAGATACTTTGATTAATTGGATAATTAACTACAAGTTAGTTATAAATAACTTAATAGTATAAACGAATATAAATAATGTTTAAATAAATATTATTTAAAAACTACAACTTTTTGTAACTCGATCCTTTTAATGTAATATGACATGTTGATGCAACAGGTTTTTTTGTATTTACAATAGTGTGAACTGATTTTGTTACAGCAATTAAAGCAACGTTCAAGTTCAAAAATAAAATATCTAGAAATAAGAATATTGAAAATAAATTATATTAAAAAAATTCAAGAGTTTTTAAATATTATAGTAATGGAAGTGTTGGGTAAGGTTATGATCCGTAGTTCATAGACGGATGTAAAACGAGGTATTGTAATATAAAGCACAAGTTCTTATAAAAAATCTTGTAATTGCAATGTCATTTTAACTCGAAACATTTTATTTTACGCTCACGAAGCAGATTCCCCAAGTTCTCATATCAGATGGAGGTGAGTCATCCTAAATATTCACCGTATCTCCAGAGCAGAATTTCTACAATTTTCTGAATCCTGCCCAGGGAAAATGTAGATGGATAAACTTTTCCCATTTCATGTCATGACTTGTTTTGCTCTTTCCGTTTTGGAAATCCGCCGTCGAGGGCAGAAAGCGATTGTTATTGTTCCATATTATTTAAATTGTACAGTGTAGTATCAATTAACTTGTTTAAACGTTCCTCTTCGCAGGCGAATATATTTTTCATACATAGCTACGTCAGACGTATCTTTAAATAACATTGAAACTTTTACACATGAAGGTGTAGCAACTGAGAGGAATTATTTGCAGAGCCCCACACAGCGATTGTTGCGACCAGATGTTGGTGGCAGGAAGGCAGGCGTATGCAAATTACACGTCTCCCTCTGTTTACCATGGTAATGCCGAACAGCGAGAGGCTGTTATTTATAATAAAGTTTGCTGAAGTAGAAATTTTATCTGGCAGCTTCTCTCCTTGCTCTGTGCCGTGGGTGTGAGTGTAGGATAAGCTACACACAGGCGAGTGAGAACTCGGCTTTACATCTCCAGAGGCCGCTAAAGTCGAATAGACTCTATGCAAATTTATTACTTTTTCCTGGGCACTCCTTGGTTAGTTATCTTGTTTAACCTTAACTTCGACCTAGTATTTCAATTTTGAGGTGCAACTCAGAGTTGCGATTAAAGAGAAAACATTTCGGAGACAAGGTATCGCTATTGAAAATCAAGTATGAGAGACGAATTGTCTATATTTTGTTTAATTAGAATAATGATGGGTATTGAGAGATATCAAGGACACATATTGTGCGGACAAATTATGAATTACAACCTACTTAATGGTCAAAATGCCATGTGAGGACACAAACTACATGATGGAAGATAAGTCTCCACATATGATCAATATTAATAATTTTGAATGGGAATAATAAAGATGAAATCTAATAACATAGCAATAATATGAATATTTATACGCTGATACAAAAGACAATTGTATAATAAACCTTGATTATATTAGTCACATACTCGTAAAAAATATATTTATTTCTTTACTCTGTAAGAAGCGAAAATGTTATAGTAGCGGGAACCAAATCATAATACATCAAGTTTACCATTTATTCATTATTAAATTTCCAAGATTCGGTATAAATTCGTATTTGTAAGACAGATGTTATAATAAGTGTAGTTTTCGTCCTCATGTTTGAAAGGCTAGGTGGAAAAATAACTGTAGAAGAGGATTCACGACGAATAATTGAAGTAATAATGGAGACAAAATGGGTAGAAACCTTTGGCTTCACTTGAAAATATTTTATTTTGTGTAACACAAATCACAGAACCAATTAAATCACATCACTTTATGAAGTATTCCGTAAGAACAGAGATATTTTTAAATACACTCATAAGAGTGTATTAATTAATTTTAAACTTAAACGAAAAACGAATCTGCCCGATCGATTGTTAGTTGCGTGTATAGATGTTCTGAGCACCAATCCGTAGCTAAAGGGAGTCGCATAGCAACTCTACCCTCCCTTGAGTAAGTTGACCCCGGACTGTCGTAAATGGCCCACCATATCCGGCAAATCGGCATTGGGTCGGAGTTGAAGTTCGAGTTGATCCCAGACATGTTCAATTATGGAACGACTGGGACACTGGGCCGCTTGAGAGAGAAGTTCGTTGATACACGTACAGCATGGGGACACGTTCACTTGCAGTACCATGGTTTGATTTCAGACGGTTTTACGTAAACGGTCACATATGTTCGTCTAGAAGTGAACCTAACACATAATCGATGACTCCTGATAAAAAAATTGGCGGAATTGGTCACTTACGGAAATAATGGTAATACAAAATCTATAATCACTAACTAAAATTATCCGACGCTACTCTTTGGGAATATATAGCCTTCTATTACAGCAAAAATTGAAAAGAAGCTTTTTGGGTTCCAGTTTTAACTCTTACTGCTCATGGGACTCGCAGTCCACTTGTTTAAAGGGTCCAATAACTGCATAGAAAACGACGGTCGATATTTGGGGATGCCTTCACAACTCTCTGGTTTTTTTTAACTAAAGTTCCTACAAGCCGAGGTACCTCGGCCTGTTCAGAGAGGTGTATGTTCCGGTCACAGACCTTGGGGATACGGTAAGAGTTGTCTGCTATTCCCATTGGAATAGCCGGCCAGCTGCCTCCTAAACTGGTCGAGGCACGGAGAAGGGAATGCTGCGTCCCCACAGCAAACTCCTCTCCCGCTATCGGAAGGGCGTGGGACAAGTACCCAATGCCCGACCTACCCGATGCAGGTTTTCCTAGGGTTTTCCCTGCATTTCTTTAGGCGAATGCCGGGTAGGATCCTTAAACTATAGCCCGGGGGCCCTAGTAACCCTTAGCTACCTTCCTCCACCCTTCCGCATCCCCCCTTTCAAATCCCTTCCTATGCTTTTAAAGGGGAGTTGCCCAAAGTGGATTACCCTCATTTAGCCTGTTGCCCTAAATAAAATATATATGCCACTGGTTTGCACAATACGGCGATAATACCTTTGTAAGACCTGTCTTGGGTGACATTGAATCTAAATAACGTGTGTATATCTCCTCATGAATCCGTTGGTTCCATCAACTGTTGATAACTGAACTTCCGAGTTTGGACAACTCATAACTCTTACTGCACCTGGTGTGATGTAAACAATTCATACCGATGTACAATAGTAGCAAATGTAATCACATGTACAATTAGATTTGTCCACATTAAGACAGTTCCTCTGCTTAATTGTTAGATAGCGATCCTATAAATATAAATTAGGTTTGCTCCGGCCTCAGTTGGCCGGAATGATCTCTTCTCCTGTAGCACAATAAAATAATGACTTACTATTCATTTTTCAGAAATGTGTCGCCCAGAGCGCCAATTGTGGGCTGCGAATAATACCTATTGCAACTATCTCCGGAGAGCAGTTACTTCGAATATTATACTTCAAGTAGTTAACTTGGTAGCGGATAATTCTGTAAAAATCTAATAACATCATGATGGAGGTCTCAATAATACACAGCACAAATATATATTTTAAAATCAGCCTTTTTAAAACCGAAAGATGAACACGTAACGAGAAAACAAAGGAAAAGGCGAATTATATATATATATATATATTAGTGTGAATTAATTTATGTTTTATTTTTAAATTAAAACAAGCCCACATTGGGCGCAAATATGTAGTAAATGTAATTAAATTTTAAATTTTCCCCAAAATATAATAATTACTATTAATTGGGATTCTATATAAGACAATTAAAATTAAATGATTGGATTTTAATTAAAAAGTTCAGAGTTTAAAATATACAACAAAGTTAATTTATTAAAATCAAATTATTATGATCATTGAAATTATATTACCTGTTGGTAAAAACTTGATAATATGCTACGGCTTGATCTCACGGCCGACTATCGGGCCTCCAAAAAACAATTAAAATTTACAAAGTGTGACAATTCTTAATTTAAACAATCAGTGAAATATTGAAATCTGAAATCTGACGATAAATATAATTTACTGTTGGGTTTACACATAATAAATTCTTTAATTAACCTTATCGTTTTGCTGTGCGAAAAAGAAGGGGGCTCGTACACACTCGTTTATTGTTTAACACTTTCATATACAGGCCAGAATTTACCTGTTGTTATTATTTCCACAGACAACACTTCCTGCACACTGTATTTGACCTAACCAATTGTTTCGCTGTTCTCTCGATCAATAAATTATTAAAATCATCAAAGTTTGGTTATTAACTTGATAAAATAACCTGGCTTCCAAGAACTGACGAATTGTATGATTCATGAACGTATGCTAGACTCAGAAATTATTCTACATCAGGGAAATAAACAGTTGGCATAGTATCGTCGCAGTTGTTTGCCCAAAGACTGCGGCGACTCCTAACACACTCCAGGTCTATGTTCTCCCAAAAACTCACTCCTTCTGAATATCTGAGTTTTCTGACTACTTATTGCTTTACCTCCCAAAAACACACTAAAGCTCCGCGCGTCCAGCAATGTTTCACGACAATACACACAGTAAGCAAGCATTATAGCCCCATATTCTCGTACACAAATCTTATGTTTACGCCGCCAACAATGCAAGTCCCAAAATCTTGTCAATTAATTAATTACATGTTTCCTTTTAATTACCACAATATATATATATATATATATATATATATATATATATATATATATTTAGGGAATATTTTTAGTAATATATTTTTAATATTCTTCACTGAAGCAAAACTGCTATGGCCAGAGGCTAAACCGCTTGATTACAAAAAGAAGCGTAGGAAAATAAGCGCTTCAATGTTCCGTATCTTAATTTTTCAAATGCTTTCATACTCGTCAGAAAATTACGAGCAAAAATGTGCTAGCTTGCATTAACTAAGTGTGTTAGAAATACTTTGAAACTATAAAGATAAAGAGATGCACGTTTCTATATGTTACAAAATAAAGACAAATAACTTTGGAGACGTAGAAAATACTAAAAGAACCTGAAATATAAATGGAAGAAACTAGGCAATATGATAAAAGTGCTCTCATTTATTCAGCGTTCTATACAGTAGACTCCCTTCACTTACATTCTTATTTACTACAGCTAACAATGGCAAGTGAGAAACAGGGGAAAATTGTAAATGTAACTTGCATGGCGAGGATAAAGCCAGAGATTTTTTTTATGTAATCTGGCAACGACTGAATCAGTTCTAATTTAGAAAGCCATACCATAAATAAAAATAATCATAGATAAGTATTGTGCCTTTGGGTCCGATTCTTAGATTTCTTTACAATGGGAAAAATAAAAAGCGTAACAATTATAATAATTATGATAAAACTTCGTCAGTAAAATGAAAATATTTAATTGTTACATCAACTTTCAATAGTCTTTAACCTATGTAGGTTAAATTTTAAAATAGATTAGAAGAACGAAAACTGAACTTTTTAACCTGTATAATTTTGAACGCGTGATTTGATAAGAAAAACTAAACTAATAATAATGTTTGTGTTCCACTGTCATAACAGCTGCAAGTAAAGTGGGTTGTATATTTAACTTATCTCTGTTATTCCCATGGATAAATACGAAATTGCGAAGCTGTAATTAAATATATTTAATGTTCCCCTGTTATGACGTGTCACGCGGAGATTACGCTGCCAGAGTCGAGAAAGACAGAGCTCTCCACACGAGGGCGTAATTAACAAGGTGGCGGAGTGGGCGAAAGAACCTGCGGCAAAACTAACTTTATTATTCCTCGGGCTGTAAAGCTACACCACGACTCCAATTATAATATTTAATCCCGACGGAATTTTATGGCGGAAGTATGACTACAGGACAACCAGATTAAATTCGCGATCAACAGGCGTTTTAGCCTACTGTTATTAAAAAAATTAATCTCCCTTTCTCATGACACACTGTTTAAAATTTTATGTAATTACACGAAATCAGATACAAAGGTAAGTATCGCATTTCTTATTTTACGCAACCCGATACTATGGGTAAAGAACATTTTAGTTGATCGAAAAAAGGGTTACATGTACGAAATATAAGTAAAACCCATTATTTTGTAATGGCACTGAATAAAATATGTTTTAATATTAATTTCTCAAAAGGCATTTTAAAAGACTTCTAGCAAATAAGATTTAATAAATTAGTCGTATACGTGAATATAACAGCTATAATATAAAGAACTATACAGGTTTCTGATATACCTTATTTTTGACGAACAAACATATGTAATTACTTTCGAAGACAAGTCTTTTTAATAAATACTTACAATTTCATCGGGTCGGTACGTTAAGTTCGTGCTGTTCGTCATTGGATTGGCACCATTGCCTTTGTTTTCGTAACTCAATTGGTTTTCTTCTGTTTGAAGTTTAATTGTTGCGAACAGGAGATTGTAAGCTGTTAACAACTCGTTTTGGCCATTTTGGAGACTAATCAGAATGAAGTGTCATAATTGTCACTTCCGACACTATTTACACAGAGTTTAATCGAGGATCCAGTGCTGCAGAAGCCGGGAGAAGAATTAAATTCGCGTTTCCGAACTCGACTTGTTTGATGAACCACGGAGGTAGATTGGGATCACACAAACAATGGCGAAGCGGGACTTTTTGAAGTAATGTGCTACATAACCCCAAGCAACCAATTTTACTAGGATAACTATGTAAAACATTAATACTACAGCAGCGACAGTGTTGCCAATACACTAGCTGTCCCTTAATATGCTATATTTCTAATTCTGTCTACACAATTTACAATAGTGTCTAATATTTGAAAGCGGAATAATTTAGAAGTAAATTGAGACGCATTTATAATACGAAAGTATTTCTTTGAACATATTTCTAATAAAGTTCATTTTTGGAACGAGCCACTGAACAGTGTTGTATACAGGGTCACGTGGGAGATATTCCCTCTTTATTTTTTTTAAATACTATCCAAATAGGACGGATATAAGTTTAGTTTTGAAAACATAAAGTACTTTAAAATAAGATTTATAATTATTGAATAGTTCAGTTTTATTTATATTTCTCTGTTTCATAGCGTGGCACGGCTCTGTTTGGGGGACAAGTGCTGTAAGAATTATAGTACAAGAATCAGCCAGTTTGTTGAGCTTTAAGGTTGACGTGGGCGTGTGCAAAGTTTTGGCTACGCATGCGCATTTCCTATGTAAGTCAAAAATCGTGTGCTATCGCGGCGATAGCACTGAATGGCCAACTGACTGTTTTAGCACGAGCTAGGGTACTGCAAAGTTAAAGACTTCGAGGTCGAAGCATTCATTTGCAGCGTTTAAACATTATGAAGGATCTTAAAATTACGAACAATTATTTATTCCTAAATTAATTTACGTGCTGTAGCACATGAGTACATACACACGAGCGGCCAATGCAAACAACCATTGTACTGATTGAGTAAGGTACAAAATAGGGTACACCCTCAAAAAATCATATTGTTCCTAACTGGGATTCTTCACCATGAACTTCTACAGTAGGCGTACAAGAGTTTGCACCTCGAATATGCATAAAGTACCCGTATTCTGTGCTCATTCCAAAAACATTTTACACCGGCCTTTACCCTGAGTAATAAAGTTGGTAAAGCGATTACAATGCATGTTAACTATTCATTTCGGTAAACATACAGAGAATGTTATTAATCGATAACATGCTAATTCATCACATTAAGCGCCTGTGATCGTCTATCGATGTCTGTTTACCTAAAGTTATTTGCGTCTGT
The DNA here is from genome assembly GCA_037074705.1 of Zhengitettix transpicula. Taxonomy (NCBI): domain Eukaryota; kingdom Metazoa; phylum Arthropoda; class Insecta; order Orthoptera; family Tetrigidae; genus Zhengitettix; species Zhengitettix transpicula. Next base: position 164,772,073 of record CM073591.1, read on the forward strand.
AATATTTAAACTTTTTGAAAATTTACTTGATGTTTAAATTTTATTGTTTCCCCTCGGAATTTTCTCACAATCGAACGTTACTCGTGTGTTTGTTGATTTTTATTCAGTAACAATACAAGACAACAAATGCCTACTTCATACGTACAGCTTTCCGTGCTACACCATTGAAGCGTGATTTTAGACAACATTTCTATGTTAATAAACAATCTATTACATTTTATTAAAATACAGCAAAGATCCAGCATTCTCACTTACATTTCTGAAGTATCTATTTTTATTGTTTCGTTTTTTCTTATGTTCATAAAACAAAAGTAATTATGCATCTACTGCTTTCTATTAAATACAATAAACATCAACATAGACCGTTCTTACGAGAAACTTCGTCACCTATTCTTTGACAGAAAGTGAAATATTACTAAACTGATGAAGTTTTAATAAATATATATCTCAAGGATTATTTTCGTACTACTGAATAGATTCAATTTCATTTTAAAAGTGAAGCTGGAACAGTTTCGTGCAGAAACAGAAAAATAAATAGTGCTAACATTTGGTATAACTGTAAACTGATAGAATACGACGCGGATGTTCTCAGCAGCGCTGCTAGTTCAACAGTTCGGATGCGCTGTGACGTCACACGTGCTACTGCGCAGTGAAAACACAAGTTACGTTTACTAGACTAAGAAATGAAATAACTGCATGCGTATACTGAACACCTAAGATGACTCGCTATTGATATAAGAAATAAAACACCTGGAAAATCTGTATAGTTACTCCACGATAATGCTTATGGCCAGAATCACCACAGATGCGATTTCTGCACGATGTTAGGAAGCAAAATAATATGAAAGATAGCTAAATACGGACAAAAAAAGTGATAATATAATATAATATAAACACACAAAGATTCTGGAATCCCTTGCGCTTTTATTGCATCTGAAGAAAGAAACAAGGCTTCCATAAAAGTTATGTGGTATTTACATTATCACTTATTTTGTTTGTATTTGGCTATCTTTCTTTTTATTAATTTTAAATAAGACGTAAATTTTTCAGTTTATATGAAATCTAGCCGAATCATTAGCGTCTTCTATTTCTTTTTTAGGTTAGCGACCATTTCCTCACCCTACATATTAATCAGACTGGGCGGCTTCCGATTATCATGTTTTCTGGTCTCTCTCCAAAAACATAGTGTTTCATATTGAAGCATATCTTAACAATTGGCTTACAGATTTCTTACTACGGTGGTGATTACACATTAAGCGAATATGTGACTGATTTATGATTTCTATTTCAGGATTATATTGTAATGTAATGTAGTATATTTTATATTAATAAAAAAGCACTCAATGATGCACCTAATATCTCGGTGTCATACATTAATATGAAGGCTTTGTTATTATGGAATGCAAACTCGTGAAATAACAACAGTTTCACTATTAGATAGCGAATGAAATAGGCCTACTCCTCGTAAATATTTAAATATTCTTGATTTTAATGGGGAATTAAAGGAAACTACAAAAGTCAAGGAGAAAAAACCTCAAATATTATCCTGAGTTGCCCATTTCAATTCTTACAAAGAATTAATTTTAGAGTTACAGGACTTAATTCTACAAGTAGTAAGCTGTACTTGGCAGGCTAACACAATTTATGTTTAAGAGACAAATAATAATAGACCCCCTCATCTGACGATTCAACAACAATATCACCAGTAAACAAATATCCCCTCGATTAGTTAAATACATAAACGTGGTCGCCAATAACTTTAACGTCGACGCGATCAGAAAAACCAAATAATAATAATAATAATGTATATATTATTGTAACTGTTAAGAATTTATACTGTCTTTATGAGACCAATAATTGAACTAAATAGTCTACCATATCTAATAATGATATGCAGAATGTGTATTAAACAATGCCAGCGGGGAAATAAGTTAATAAATTTAACACTGAATCAAAGTAATTAGAAGTAATAAATTCTGAGAAGTAAACTCCAAAATGAAGACATCTTATTTGACATTGTCATCTTTCTCTGGGGAGACAGTCGCCGATAACTTGAACGCATCAATATGCATGACATTATAAGTAAATTCCGACCCAGGCACTTTTGCCGCCTCTGGAGACTTCTAAATGTAATATTGTCGTCAGCTTCCCGATCTCCTCAGAGGTTTTAATAATTTAACTTAATCCTACTACATACCTCCCATGGTTCCCTATCTTCAGGCATCGAGAGCATCGTGCAATATTAACATGAATTGTAGGTAGATATAAATTCCAACAGGAAGCACTTCAAAGTTTACGTTTAGTTTTTTAAACTTTGTTGACTGATATTTTGAGCTTAAATTTTAATTCATGGATACTTGAGACAGTAAAACTCATAAACAGAATTAATCTTGTAAAGCTCGTTCAAAAGCTCCCAGCATATTTTAAGAATGTACAATAATAATGTTTGTTGTTTGGTAAATTGTCGGCCTACTTGTGAATTTATGCAATAAAAAGTGAATAGGCGCTATAATTTATGGAACAAACCTAATTTAAATGAATGTATGTTCTATTTTTTTTAATAAATAAATATGTTCCTACATAAAATATAGTATCAGTACTTTTTAAAAATATGTACGGATTTAATAAATAAAATAATCTTTCACAGTTAAATTTTCAGATATTCTTATTTAATATATTTTAATATTTAATCATATAAATAAATAGCCAAATTTGACAAAAAAGTGCTAAATTAGATACTACACAACATTTCTGCAATCCTTTTTGCTTTTAAAAGGTGACTAAATAAACGCAAGAGCCGTAAGAATAATACATCCTACAAAAGCTTTTAAGTTCCTCACATGGTTTGTGCTGTGTCGTTCTTGCGGTTCTTCCGTTTTTGAATCACCTGAAGAATGGCACAAGGGTTGTAGGAACGTTGTGTAGTATTTAATTAAGCACTTATTTAACCTGTTATTTGGCTAATTATTTATCTAATTAGTATATACTTTTAATGAAGCTGTTTTATATTTTATAATTTCTGCTGTTAAATTTATTAAACACCATTTGTTAAGAACAAACTGGAACAATAATTTTTTAATTTGGGCTTACTATTTACTTGTTTGTAAAATCATGCTCTTTAGACTGACATGTTCGTAGGAAGGATATAATAAACACCCGGGAATTATTATTTATGGTTGATTTGTGATGCATGATTATGTTTATTATCATTCCATCTTTATTTAAATGGTATACATCGTAAATATATTTACCTGTACATTAATAACAAGGGAATCTGGTAACTAGTCACACTTTAATTTTCAGTTTAGTTATTATAATATTGAAAATATGTTTTAAAAATACATTAATCAGAATTTTAAAAATATTATAAAATACATCATTTTCTAGTATATTGATAGCTTTTTCTTCTTCTGAGGATCGATTGTTATCTAAATTCCTCGAAACAATGTCGGTTAATTTAATTGTCAAGAAACTGTATTTGAGAATTGTTGAGAAATGGTCGCGTTTGGTCAGCAGAAATGAATAACGAATAGTCTGAAATTTTTTTGAAACTACAGTCGTAAAACTCTTACCGCTGACACTGAAAAAAGGTAAGTAATTTGAAATTTTTACATTTTCTCGCCAGACTTGTCGTAAATTCTCAGTACAAGGCGATGTACCTTGCTGTCAAATTATAACGGCAATGAAAATATGGGCTATCCCTTGCGAGCAATAAATTTTATGTTCAACAGCTCGGAGATTGTGCGCGTAACTCTGTGCCGAAAGATAGCTTTGCGTTGGGAGTGAAAGCAGATTCAGTTTCATTCTCACTCCCATGAACGCTCATAAAGTGTAAAACCGTTACATTTGTTACGTAGATAGGGCCTTCAGTGAATCGTTGCTTCAGAGAACGTGTTGAATTATGGAAACAACAGAGTTTTCTAGGCGTTTTATGGCGACGCTCAAGTCGGTTAACTATTTATAGTTTATCGTTGTAATTTAGGACTATATCTGTGTTGCTTTCCAAGTGAAATTTTAGTTCAAAGTAGATGTTTATGCATAATATCATTTGAAGTGTCCATCGTTCTAAGAGAAACGTAGAATTTCTATCCCCACGCAAACTCTCCAGACACAGAAGACTTCAGAGCCTACGTCTAGCAAAGCCTACGTGGTAAATGGTTACCCAATTGTCATTATAGGGGCTAAGAGTATAACAAATATTTAATACAAAGTTTAGCTCATAGATCCAAATTCAATACCACTAATTTCGCTTTAATGGGATTTACTGTGTTGTGCTGAATATTTAATGAACGAGTTCAGAAATAATTTATTTATAAAATAAATATATTATTTAAAAAATAATATATCTCCATGGAGATAATATAGTGTTCTTCATTTTAAAATTTTTGCCTTATTATTCTACTATCTTCAGAAAGAGTACTTGCAAAATACTAGACTTAAGGACCAAGAACTGAGTATAACTACTGATTTGTCCATTCCATGTGTGGGGGGACATCTGTTGGAGACGATAATTTTCGTCGACGCACAATAGGAACTCCCATTTAGATGAAAACACGACAGATGTTATTGCGAACCCGGCGATTAGCGAAGGTGGAACAAAGGTCCACGTGAAAAGCTATGCGCAGATCAATTTTTCAACCTAATTCATTATTCTACCGAGAGAGACCACGCTTTACATGTTTTAATAGGAAAGTAAAAAACACTGTTATGAATTTAATTCGCAATCACAATACACAGAACACTTAATTTAAAAATAAAAGAAACTATATCCTGAATTATGGAACGAAATAATAAATTAGTCACAAAATTATAGCTTTTAGGAAGTTAGAAACATGTAGTTGGCTTCTAATTGCAGCAGTCTATTAAAAACCTGAACTAAGTATTTCATTTGTTATTAATAATCTATCCATGAATTTTGTAGCTCCTCCTAGGTTGAAGCCAATAGGTTAGAATTTATAATATTAGAAAAATTCCAATTAATAAATAATTTTTATAGCAGCAGTGTAGTTTGGAAAATCATTTTTGAAAGATAATAGTTAATTGAATATAGCTGAATTGAAATAGCTATAGTCCGTTTTAGATAAGAAGCCTCCTGGCGGGTGACCTACGACACAAGACCCTTACATCTCACTGAAAACAGCAGAATAACACCGCTATTGCTCGGCAACACTGCTTTATTTACAGCTTTGTGATTGGTTGATTCAAGGTAACAACCGTCGGTCTTCTAATTTAAAACAGACTACACTCGTGTCTGAATACGATGCGCAATGGTCCACTGCCCTGTAATTGTAGTGAGTTACGTCACAGTTCACTTTAACACGAGCCTTTGTTACGTTAACTTCGTAGTCTAAAATCTGTGCTAAATCCAATGACGCAAGGAACTCTAATTCATTCAATTCAGGATATGATGTACGTAAAAAAACTTATCCGTTAAATATTAAAACATTATAAGAACAGGGTTTGGTAAGAAGGCCTTGCAGCTGCCTGTATATCCCGTTCGTAAGAATATGATGAATGTTTTAAAGAATGATAGTGACGTTGCTCCAACAGGGAGTTCCCACTTAATAATAGTCCCCTCTATCTTCTCCCTTCTTCTACAGGACATCTCACTAGCCATGCCAGTTTTCACGACCTGTACTCATTGCAGGAAGTAAGAAACTCCAAAATGTGAGTATTGTTAGGACAGTGTTCTATAGAAATTGTAAGACCAAGAGTAATCTGAGAGTACTTTGGCACCTACTTAGTATATTACGTCATCCATTGCTTCAAAGCGTAGATTGCCAGGTTGGTGATGAACCACGCAAGGGTATTCCCAATTCTCGAACGTTAGCTTTTTTTTAGGGCAACAGGCTACATGAGGGTAATCAACGTTGGGCAACTCCCCTTTAATAGCATATATGCTTTTTTTTTAGGGCAACAGGCTACGTGAGGGTGATCCACATTGGACAACTCCCCTTTAATAGCATAGGAAGGGAATTGAAAGGGGGGATGCGGAAGGGTAAAGGAAGGTAGCCGAGGGTTACTAGGGCCCCCCGCTATGGTTTAAGGATCCTACCCGGCATTCGCCTATAGAAATGCAGGGGAAAACCCTAGGAAAACCTGCATCAGATAAGTCGGGCATTGGGTACTTGTCCCACGCCCTTCCGATATTTCTTTAGGCGAATGCCAGGTAGGATCCTTAAAATATAGCCCGGGGGCCCTAGTTAACCCTTGGCTTCCTTCCTCTTTCCTGCCGCATCCCCCCTTTCAAATACCTTCCTATGCTATTAAAGGGGAGTTGCCAAACGTGGATTACCCTCATGTAGCCTGTTGCCCTAAAAAAAAAAAACTTAATGCCCGACCAGAGAGAGGCCTGCGAGGGCTATTCTCTTGCAGACAATACCTGCGAGGGATGTTCTCTCACAGGCAGAACCTTTTAGGAGAGATACGAAGGGGCTACCTTTGGGTATGCCTTTTCCTCTCCGTTTTTGAACTAAGGTTCCAACAAGCCTAGGCACCTCGGCCTGTTTTGATAGGTGTATGTTCCGGGGTCGCAGACCTTGGGCACACGGTAAGAGTTGGTCGCTATTCCCATTGGAATAGTCGGCCAGCTGCCTCCTAAACTGGTCGAGGCATGGAGAAGGGAATGCTGCGTCCCCACAGCAAACTCCTCTCCCGCTATCGGAAGGGCGTGGGACAAGTACCCAATGCCCGGTCTACCCGATGCAGGTTTTTCTAAAGATTTCCCTGCATTTCTTTAGGAGAATGCCGGGTAGGATCCTTAAAATATAGCCCGGGGGCCCTAACAACCCTTGGCTACCTTCTTCTACCCTTCCGCATCGCCCCTTTAAAATCCCTTCCTATACTATTTAAGGGTAGTGGCCTCGATGTGGATTACCTCATGTAGCCTGTTTCCCTAAAAAAATGTTGGTAAATGTTAAGAACGCCAACTTGTTGCTCCGAAATATTTATTATAAAATTTAAAACGTAATATTTAACAGACAATGTTTCATTCATTCTTGGGACCGCTTATATGTACAGTTACAATTAAATTAATCTGATATTCGTCATATGAAAATTAAATTTAACAAATTTTTATTTGCGGTTTGTACACTCGTTTGAGCCGAAATATAAATACTTTATTAGTACTAGTTCACATACCTGTTATAATAGACTTGACTACTCGTTTGTAATTAATTTATTGACGTATCTCCGTTTAAATTATTAATACGTAATATCTATAATAATAACGGTAATATTCACATGTCTACTTACATATTTATTTTTTTATTTAAAAATTATTATCTGACAGCTGTCACTTCATTTCATTCCAGTACAAAATTTGCTAATTATTTTGTTCATATCTCTTTTAACAATTGCATGTTTTCTAATGTACCCCGATGCACTAAATTAGAATATAAACTGATTAAATTTTATTTATTAAATTCGTCCATTTCATATCCAGTTTTTTAAATTAAATTATGGAATATCGAAAAAGCGATTCTAATGATTCGATTTATAAAATATTTTTCGCCACATCCGTTTGCTGCCTTGTTTAATTTTATAGGGGTGTTCAGAAATATAAATATAATTAAGAATTTAATAAAATTCTTAAATTATCTTCAGTGCAAGCTGATTCGTATACGTTTTATGTGACCATATTGTAAAAAGACAAACCACTTTACCTTTTTCCATTTGAAGCATTTTATTAGAATATATCATCTAATACAGTTTTTTGACACTGCTGCTGTTATGTACCGAGTTTCGTTTTTCTGCAAAAGCCTCGTGTTATTTGAGCAACTAAGCCAGAATATTTTCTTTCTCGGCCATCTCGCCTTAAAATATATTTTCTCTCTTCCGCCTTTCCGTATAAATTCCTCATATAATCACCAAGTTAAGCGCGTAGAAGTCCCTCTCACGATTTAGTACTGAAATATTTCATTATCCCCGAAGACGAACAAATAATTTGACAACAAAAACATCATCTGAGTTTTGTACTCAACTTTTTTTTTTTCCCTCCTAATACACCGTTCATATGTTTCATCACCTACACGTTGTAGGATATAAACTTTTCTCAAACAATGGTCATAAAACTTCTAAATATTATTGTTAATACGATTAAGTTATTGATTACAGAACAATGGGCTAATATAAACTTTCAGTATCTTAACTGAGCATTGAAAAAAAAAGTACATACCACAAAAACGGGCTTCCTTATAATTGGGGCTGCTATATTGGAGAACAGGCGGAACTCACCTAAAAGAAAGAAAACAGTGTTATATTGCAGTAGTTATGTAATCGATAACAACTTATAGAATAATGGAAAGCCAGTTAATTACATTGAATGATATCGGGTGAAAATAAAGATCAATAAGACGGATCACAAAAGAAAGATCTCAAGCTGACCGGGAATCGAAACAAGGACCTTCATCGTACGTGGAGTTTTTACTATATATGGATTAACTTTATATATCTACTACATGTGGCACTTTGAAAACTAACGATAAAAAAATATGCAATAATTTAAAATTTTCAGAATACTTTTTAATTTTATAATAATAAAATTTGTCACCATTCAGTCAGAAATAAAATTAATTAATGAATTAAGATGAAAACATTAATTTTTGAAAAAAATAATTTATTAAGACGTTTTGTCTTTGGATTAAGACCTCTTTAGTTTCTCAAATTTCATTCAAGAACATCTAAAACACTTATTAATAAATTAAATAATGGCAAATTACATTGAAAAAATTGATTAAAAATAGGCACATCCTTTCTAGACTTTTAACCAATCTTTCTTCTCTTTACATTGCCTTTGTAAAATTTGAACAAATCCGTTAAATCTGTTTCATAGACTTAAGTGGTGAGCTTCAGTTAAAATAATTTATTCTCTTTTGGAATTAAATTATTCATACAAAGGATAGATGAATCTCGTATCTGATCCTGCAGTGTACACTTAGAGAATATGTTCGATTCTCGGTCCGGTCGAGATTTTTCTTTCCTAATCCTTTAATTTGAACAAACTGATTAATTTTTAGTTATTTCTATTTCTCTTGATTTCGCGGACGCCTATCTTTTTTTTACACTAACAGGCTACATGAGGTTAATCCACATGGAACGAAAACTCTCCTTTAATAACATAGGAAGGGATTTGAAAGGGGGGATGCAGGAAGGTAGCCAAGGGTAACCAGGGCCACCTGGCTACGGTTTAAGGAACATTCAACTAAAAGTGGTGCAGGACAATCTCTAGAAACCCTACTTCAGGTAGGTCGGGCGCTTGGTACTTGTCCCACGCCCTTCTGATGGCGGGAGAGGAGTTTGCTGTGGGGACGCAGAATTCTCTTCTCCGTGCCTCGCCCAGTTTAGGAGGCAGCTGGCAGACTGTTTCAACAGGAGCAGAGAAAAACTATAACCGTATGCCCAAGGTCTGCGATCCCGGAACAAACACCTTTCATAACAGGCCGAGGTGCCTTAACTTGTGGAAATATTAGTTCCAGAACGGAGAGAGGGCAAGGCATCCCCGAGGATAGTCTTTGTCTCTCCAGAAAGGTTCTGCCTGAGAGAGCTGAGAAAGCTCCCACAGGCCTGTTAGCAGCCGGACGCCTATCTTTTCTTTTAGAGCGAAAGGTTACATAAAGAGTATGTGTTTTCATGGAAAGTATTTTCTCTTTAAACTGTAACCATTCTTAATATGTCTAGAAGGCTGTGGTCGCTTGGCCATAGTTTACAATATTCAATCCTATTATCGCCAATCATATTTTAATACTGAAATTATTTCAAGAGTAGCGATTAAATCTACAAAAAGAATGAATAATGTTTAAGAGTATTTAGCGCCATTATTCAGGAAATAAAACATAGGTTTCAGTACCACTGACGATTTTCCGAGTATTTGCTCATATTGTTTGCGTAAATTAAAAACCAAATAAATTTTTTATATATGACAAATGCAAGAAATGAATGAATCTTATTTTGTTACATTTAGATAGAATATGTTGACAAAATTACTAAGTTCAAATCAGACCTTTTTAATTGCACTGTCTCGGTATAATGATTGTTTCGCGTGTAGCGAGAGTGACAGGCAACTTCTAGTTAGCGGCAGATACGTTTCAGAGAAGGCAGCTCGTCTCACCGCACCATCCATCAACCTACGAGAAGCAGTCTGCCCGGTCCCACCGCAACTCCATCTCCCGTCTTCCCAGACGAACTCATCATTAAACCAGATCAATTACACTATTTCAAATTTTTTTCTACGCTAAATTCGTCCATAGTTTCTCCATCACGCTAACACTACTTGAATTTTTGTAATTACGTGATATATTCAGATAGTTGTATTTCAATATTTCCTCAGTCGTTTTAAGGTACAAGGAGGTAACGGACCTGATCATTGTTTTAGGACCTCATCAACTCACTTGCTTGACCCATTTCGTGAAACTGCTGGGGAAACCCCCACTGTAGGGTGACACAATGGAAATTCGAGCCCAATTCCTTATCCTTGATGGATAAGGAGAAACTGTTTACTCAAGGCTTTCTTCATTTAAAGATGATGAACCATCAGACCTACATATACCAGAACGAATAAAAGACTTTTACTGATCATTTTACGCGTCTGTGTATCTGAGATTCATATAGTTCGGCGGCAAATAAATATCTTCCAGAGAGTCAAGCCACGATCGTACCTAGCGATTGATTTCTTCCATGCAAGGCTTGTCTTTGAGCGTAATAATATTTATATAACACTTATGTGAAACGTTCTTCACACTGGGAGATTCCTCAGTTCTTCAATTGACAAATGCTGACGCATTTTATCAATGAAAACAATAAAAAATCAAATATTAAACAGAAAAGAAACTGAATTTGACTTAACGAACCACACGAGAAGCATTTAAGAAGACTTTTAAAATGGTCGTTCAAGCATATATGCATGAGCTCAATTTTAAGATAAGATTAAAGTTCGTTCCTAATACATATAGGATGACTAAGCAATGAAACACACAGAAATTTGCCTTCTACCACACTCACAGACATCACGCAAACTGTATTTCGAAAAAACACCATTCCGACCCAATAATAAATAAACATGTTTCTGAACACACAATACTCTCTGAAACTAATATATTTGGAAGATTTAAAAATTCTCTTCATATCCAAACTATCTAAGTAGTTTATATCTCATAACCAAAACTAAGAGATTGAAATGAACTCCCAGATGGTACACGATGATAGTTCCGCCGACTTTGTTAAATATAAACAATTTTAGATTTATTTGTAAAATAATCCATTAACTAATATTGTAACAGAGTACTGAATTTTGCTTTGAGATAAATTCGTTTATTTGACTTTACTGTGTATACTTACATACAACTGCGATTGATCCAGTAGCAGTCACGGTTATTTCGGTTATTTAATTAAAGTAAATATTAAACACACAAACAAAGCTTTGTGGATTATGAAGTCACCCTCATATTTTGAAATGTATGTATAAAAAGAAAACCCTGTCTGATTGACCCCTTATATTTTATGTCACTAAGGAAACAATTAATTTAAAGGCCGGTAACACGGTTTGCATAATTTTCCCTTTTTAAAAGTAATTTATTTACAATATTATTTAATTGTATCGAATGTTCTTCTAAAAGATTATTCTTCTGATAATAACTTGTAACAAATACTAAACATTCAGTGGGGCCTGAAAACCTTTCCCACGCCTTTTATTAATGTTTTTTACCATAAATATAACATTTTCGGCTTATACAAAATATACAGTTTAAATTTATGAAGTAAGTTGTAAATATTCGACGGAAAATAGGTAATCGAAACCTGCTTGAGTGCTTTGGAATATTTTCTATCTTCATGATTAAAACTTATCACCATGATTCATAGCTGAACTTTAGACTAACAGATTCTATTCAGATATATATATATATACATGTATATATATATATATATAAAACAAATATAGATTATTGCAAATATTTCAAGAGTGCAAAGAAATGTTTAATAAATACTTTTGAAAGTAATTAGACTCCTCGTTTCCATGACGTTATTTACCTGAGTTGACTTTCACGTTCACTGGTTCAAAAGGTTACTACTAAAAATAGTTCTGTTCTTGCGTTGTTTGCTTTATAATTGAACACTATTTTATCACTGGTGGCAATTTGTTATAGAAAAATTATAATGCGCAAGAAATTAAAGGATGATTTTAAATTTTATTCGTAAGAAAATATTTATTATTAACTTTCAATATAGAAAAATATAAGCACTTTCTGTAGTTAAAAATAGGTCGATAACATTTAATAGTTCCTTTCCATGTTTTATTGTGACGATAATCAACATGCCGTCGTATGTTTAGCTTCAAAGCGTGATCTTGACTATTTATAGCTAACTGAATCTAAGAAAATGTCATTTTTATCATCCTCTATTACAAAAATGCTGTGATTTCTTTCATTAATTACAAAAATCCACTAACTTATCCTGAAAAATGAATAAATAATTTATTCTTCGTAAAACGGCACTTAGATTGATTGAACTTTCGTTGATTACAAACGGCATGAAACTAGAAAATTGTATTGCTGAATGACATCTCTTTTTAAGAAGATGAAACATATCAACATTCATACACAGAAGTCTTTATTTTCCATTTCAATTATATAACGTTGAGGTGGCTCTATTCCCGTGGCGATTTCTCTATCTTTCTGGCGCCTATAATGTTTTCTGCTTCATTTATAACCAATCTATGATATGCATGTTCCAGTGCTACACATGTTCGAGTGTGACATTCCTGTCATAATCATTACCCCCAACTCAAATACTAGGTCATTTGATTTGATTTCATTCTTTTTTGAACTGCTTTGTTCCTTAAGTTTTTACCGTTAAATAGGTTTCGAAAATACTGAATAAATAGTGAAAAAGAAATATATTGATTGTGAAATGACATCGACAAAGTAAAATGTTTAACGTGTTACCTGGTTATATAAAATAAAACTTCTCATTTCTGTTTGCCGCGAGTTTCGACGTTGTTATGGACGCTTTCGTCCAGACGTGAAGGCGAAAAAGACGAAACAGGCAGCATTAGTGACCTTTCCAGAAGTGGCAGACGTATTATAAGGAAAACAAATGTGGGCCTCGTTCTTCGTTAATATGAACTCAGTTCTAAAAAATGAGCTGAGAATATCACAGAGAACAATGATTAAAATTTTTCATGTAATACTTCCATGCCTACAAACTTCAAAGCGTTCTGGTCCCAAAAGCTACTAATTGTCCCAGACGTGATGAACGTTTAATTGAAATTCTCCACAGAATATGCTTTGACGATTACTTAAATCGTATTGCTTTCGTGGAAGCAGCAAGGTGAAATGAATAATCTGGAGATCTGAAAATCCACAGAGGAAGAGGGAATACAAGGTACGGGATTCTAATTTACAATGTCATACTTCTTCGCGGAAGAACCACCACAGTTAACGAACGTTTACTTATACGGCTTTCAACTGTTTATAACAACTGAGTTAAACTGATTTCAACACAATGGAACACACAAATTTTACTGGGCTTTTGTGGTAAGATTATGTACAAGTGTTCTGGCAGATGGATTCGAAGGAATGTTCCAACCTCATGGACTCCTTGATTTTCACTTATAATCGTTTCTGCCCAAAGAAAAAATTTAAAACAGGAATTGACTTTGTGATCACCTTTTATATTTTTTCCTAGCATTATGAACATATTGTTAAAAATCGTTATTCCGGTATATCTTACATAACACATATAACCATAATTTTCTTATCAATAAATTAGATACAGATTATTCATGCTTCGTTTAAATCAGCACCAATTCAACTATAAGCCTGACTTATTTTTCGTTTGGTCAGACTCACGATTCAGAAATTTTTACTCAATTTTTTACAATAAGATTCTGTAGATACTTAGGACAACTGGTTGAGAGAGTAGGCCTAACATAACGAACTTAGAAATTGAAGAAACCAGAGAGTAATTGGTTGACGAATCTGGAAGAGACGTGCTGGTGCTCGACTCTGGTAGGAAGTGTCGCCTGGCCTTTCTCGCGGAGGGAGCAATCACTTTTGTACGTCGTGATGGATGGAGGCCCGGGCCACCCAATAACAGCCGCCCATTAATCGCCACAGCCCCGCCTTGTCGCAGATTGCGACTTCGACTAATGGAACAAATGTCATAACACCTCGCCTCCCGCAACACATGCAGCAGCTTCGCGAAACTGCGAGACATTAAGTCATTAACTCTACGGGAAGCCGGGACATACATAAATCAGTCCAAACTACGCAGGCTGAGTCTTATAGGTGATCCTCTAACTGTCAATAACTCTGATCAATTTACTGCAAGTTCTCTTCTCGTAAAACAGTAGTGAAACTCTTTCTTTCTCAACCAAGAACTAAACATAACTTTATAATTAAAACAATGTTTCTGCAGATATTTAGCAACCATCTTCTATTAGATCTTACAGAACGACAGTTCTACATTAGTGTTTTAAAATAGGTTTTATTTTATTTAATTAAAAGCTAGGGTTGATAGTTTAGCAAGTTTCTATGGTTTATTTGTGACGCAGGATTGTCGATTCAGTTACTTGTTGAATTTGAAAACAAACTCGTTCGAAGGATGAAAAACAGAACCATAAAGTTCGTGGTCTATGACCTGAACTGTCCAGAGAGCGAATTAGGGAGTTGCTCACAGCGAACCTCTCAAATATAAGAATTTTAGTCAACAAAGAGTTTTTTAAAAAATTGAAGTTTTTAATGGTCCCGTCAACTTTGTGGTCATTGACGACCTGTTACGAGCTTCTTTGATCAACGAAATTTCGTGTTATAATGAGATTGACCAACCAAGGTAGTCGATTGCTAGTAAGAAAGTGTTGTGATAAAAAGGAAATCCGCTCCCACACCCTGTACGATTTATTCTATATAAACACCCAGAACGTGAGGGGTACAGTCATTTTGAACAGTCAAACTAAATTCAGCGTTTATTTCTCTCCTGAATTAAGTTATAATTAACATTTATACACATATTTTAACGTACTTAGGATTAAACTATGTCAATTGCTGAATGTTTTGATTTTAACTTACTAAATATATAGTTGAAATATGTTATCAAACTGTTTTACTAAATTTAGCCATTGAGGATTACATTACTTTCAAATTACATGCTTCAAAGTATGTTAAATCTATAACATTTAGAAAATTTGAAAACAGTTCTTCTGAATTGTTCCATTGGGCTTATATATGGTTTACATATGCGTCTCAACCGGAACAACTGTTTTTCGAGGTCATTGAAATTTTTTTTTGAAATTTTGATTTCCTAATTTGTCGAAATAAGAAAAATTATGATTGTTGCACATATGCGTTTTTCATATTTCATATAATGCATTTTTTGGCAGCATATACAAATAAAAAATGGAGTTATGCAGAAAATATTAAGCATAGATTGCCTCCTGTCGTAATCGGTTTGTGTTTGGGAGAGGCGGGTGTCATCGCGATCACTATGCTCACATCACTATGAAAATATCTGATTCGTCTACGCTAACTATCTGATATCCCACCGCTGATATATAATATATATATATTGCATTTTCGTTTATAACTAGCATGAAGACAGGCCATAGTTTTTAAATTTTATTTAATACATATATGTATATATCTTAATAAATACATTTTGGAATCTATTAATTGAAGATCTAGGAACTTTATACAATCAAATTAAAACAAAAACCATTATCCTCGAGGAGAATTTTATCACTTAAATTAATAAAAATATTTTATTTTTTCAACTATTGATTTTTTCTGCTGTAATAGCAAATTATGGACGAAACGTAGTGAATTCCTGTTTGTATTAATTTCATTGAAATGGATATTTAATATTAAGCTTAATCTGACTTATTGGCCATTATATTTATTTAAACGTCAAATAAAATATTAATCGTCAAATAATTACACAACGAAACGACCAGACTGTCGTAGAACATATAAAAGCTTAAAACTATATGAAGAGGTACGTTTTATGGTTCAATCGAATATTAAAATTACTGCTTATCAATACTGCATTTTTAGCCTTAAATTGAATGGAGGTGCTTATTATATTTTAATTTGTAAATGACAAAGATTACCGCCGTCAAAAATTAAACGTTATTAATAATAAAATAATATCTTTTTATAGAAGTAAACCTTCAAAGGAATACACAACATTTAATTATAAAAATCTCGTCCAGTTTGCAGAGTGAAATAAATGAATAGTATTTATATCCCTATTCTACCATGTTCTCACTCCATAAGAGTTATATTTATAACGATGGGTACAACAGTCCAGTATAGCAATGTATAGCTTGCAAAGTGAGGCCAATTCCTCCACTTTCATTTCCAGCAGAGTTGCAGCTAACATGAACGTCAGAATTAATTTTCGTTTGTCGTTCTTCGGCGTGCCTCTCCCATTCGCAGCAGCTTGTTGGTGCTCGTGTGTAGATTGGAAATCCGATAGGCATATAAATCGAGTTTATGTAAAGCGTAGACGGCACGGAGAGGAGGCCGAATTCGTATAAAATAACAGAATGCGCATTTGCGGGGCAATAAATATATATTGGCACGTGTCTACCCAATTCGACACGGTTTCTGACACGGAGGAAGAAGCGAAGATAAGTCGATAGCCAGAGATGATAACTAATCCATCGATGCATGCGAGGTTCAGTACATGGAGTCATTCTTTCATCACGGGTCCACTTCGTTGATTATATTTTAGATAAGAATAACAGTTTCAGCTTCAGGTTGCTTCACGAATACTGTAAATCAATAGATTCCCACGAAACATAGCTGCTAACTGAGAAATATACTTATTTCTAAAAAAATATCCAGTTTCAAACAACGGTGTCCTAGAGACATCTGATCTGAAAATAGCTCATTGGTGAGATTACCAAGAGGTGGACCTGGTTTCGATTCTCGGTCCAGTCAATATTTTTGTACTATAATCCATAGAGCCACTAAAGTTTTCGTACTAGGAAGACGATAGTCTCAATAGTGATACGTACATAATAGCATAAAAATATTCACACATATTCAATGTAAGTCCTCTGCAGATAATAAAAACATTCACATCCTTGAAAATATCTGCTAACAATTTATGAATATCCTGAAATATTGTTACATTGTGCTGATTATCCTTGATTATTAAATACAGTTAATCAAATGATTACAAAATTTGTTTTAAAATTACAGTTGTCATTAGTTACTAAATATTAATGATTCCCATTGGTAGACTTTGGTATTGCAGTCGTAAATTATGATGTCTAGTTTAGCAATTCAATAGAAAATTCTATTCAATTTACCGTAGCAAAATACGTGTTACTATTGAGACGCTTTTTCTTTTGTCCTGAAGAAAGCTTTTTATTTCAGAATTGCGATGCCTTAGTTTTCCGAGGATTAAGTTGGTTAATGCCTCCCACTAAAAGCAAACTTGGTAATGGTGTTACGGACTAAGCGGGCTCTCGCTACTTTAAATATTTGCCCGGATCGAGGTGGCCTGCTCTAGATCTTCTCCGCTCCCATAGCTTCACTTCGATGCGGTCGTATAGAAAGGGGCGATGGTTCGTTTCCGGACTCAGGAAATCGGAAGAACTCAGTGGTAGTTTCCCTTATGAAAGTTCGGAATCTCTCTACGGAGAGCAAAAGTCGTGATTCTTGGTAAAGTAAGTCATCTCACACTACAGAAATAAGATTATCCTACCAAAGAGTTGTTCAGAAAAGCATTAATCACAGCACTCATGATTAAATAGATAGAAAACATTGAAAAATTTAAAATATTTTGATATTACGATGTATAGAGATAAAATATAACTTCAGTCTTATCACTAACTACTTAAATTGAATGTATATTCCATGATAATATCTCAAAAATATTTTTTAAACGTATGCATTACCTTTTAATTGTCCGATAACAAAGATAATATATGCGCTCATGAAATATAAAAAAACAAAGCATTGAAGTATAGGCTCGTGCCACTTTTCTTTGATCACTGGTTGTACAGTGTACAAATGTAATAAATACCTAATTTAGTATGTGGTAGGTCAAGAGACCTCATTGGCGAAAAATATTAATGTATTTATAACTTATAACAAAACGCGGAAGTCAAATATTGGATACAATTTGAATTACCAGTAAATTAAATTAGATCAAATATATATCAAGTCATTAGAATGATATCAGGTTCAGATGCTAGAGAAAGCTGCAGACCTCTGATCAAAAGACTTCACATTCTGACTCTACCTAGCGCTTACATATTAGAAATAGTAAAATTTGTTAAACGCAACATGAACCTTTTTGCA
Source organism: Zhengitettix transpicula (assembly GCA_037074705.1). Lineage (NCBI taxonomy): Eukaryota > Metazoa > Arthropoda > Insecta > Orthoptera > Tetrigidae > Zhengitettix > Zhengitettix transpicula. The sequence goes on from CM073591.1 coordinate 164,790,378, forward strand.
AGTAACGGGGACAATCATGGCTACGACACAAGAAACCGTTCAGTTCTCAGGTCTGACAAGCACAGCCTCAGTCTCTACGAGTCTAGCGTTCATTATTCCGGTATCGCACTATTTAACAGCCTTCCTGAACATGTAAAGAACATCAACAACTACAACTCATTCGTCAAGGAGTGTAAAACTTTCCTTGTAAAATAAACTTATTACTCCGTACACGAATTTTTTAATCGGTCTGACATTCGTTGAACTGTTTTGCCTACAAAATTGCCGAATATGTTATAAATATGTAAATAGTTTGTCCAGTTTTCCCCTTTTGGTTCTGTTTTCCTGCCTCTGCTTTCTGTTTTAGTAAATATCTATGACGACATCCCTCCGTACCTAGCGACAGAAGATTAATACCAGAAAGTGATTAGTGTCGTGTGCGTGTTTCCTAAAGATTGTGTGTATGATTGTAGTGACTAGACAAATGTAAACAGATATGAATTTTTGTGTGTGTTTTTGTGTATTATATGTTTATATGTAATTTATCTACTGTACATTTGTGACGAATCCTATTTCCTCTTTAGAGGGCTAATGGTGAATAAATCTATCTATCCTGACGATAGTCCATCTCACTACATGTCCTGTGAAGAATATCTGGAGTTACAGTTTCAGTTTCGGCTATGATTGAGCGGTTGAGTTGGCTGATATTGGTATTTCTTTCACTGTACACAATGTTGTTAATGTACTCCCAGATGAAGAAGTTCAGAGGCGTAAGGTCGGGGCTTCGTGCAGGCCGCGGAATCGGGCCATCTTGTCCAATCCATGAGTTGCGGAACTTCTCATTGAATGTTTCACGCAAAGATAGGGAGGACCGAGGAGGAGCTCCGGCTGCATGAAAATCATCTCATTCCTAGTTGTAGCTTCGAAATAATCAATTTTGGTGAAGATATAAATTTCTCTGTGTGAAGAAGAAAGGCCCAAAACGCGTTCGTAGACTGGGTATGAAGGACGTTTTGAATAGTAATTTTCTGAATACCCAATGTTAAACTTCGACGAGCAATGGACTTTCAGGACTTCTGATATAGGAGCGCCATATTCGTTCGACATTTTCCTCTGAAGTGCTTGGTCGTCCTGAAAAAAACACCTTTTGCTATGCTTACAGTTCTTTTCTTTGAATTGTTTCATCCATCGATTCAAAGCTGTATCATATCCGGGATGTAAAGTACTGCTACAACGGATTTAAATTCTGCAAACCATAACACAAATTGCGCCATCTAGTGAGAGGAGGAAAAACTTAGATTCTTTTACTATATTCCAACACAAGAATTATTTCAGTACGTTTACCAATTAATTTTTATAAGCTTGCAAAATTCTTGAATTATTTTTTGATGAGAATTTATTATCAGTCTTCCTCATCAAGGCATGAATATGTGATCATCACATACACTAATTTTTGGCTGAACTAATTTCTTTCTATTATTGGCCATTGAAAATCTTCTATCTTCCATGCGTCGGACCCGCCACTAAAGAGAATGTCTCTGGACTATTTTTAGATTCATTAATTAAAATCTCTAGTCAAAATAATGCTATTAAACAATGTTAATTTCAAATATCCTAAATTTCTTAGCTCTAATATAGAAGTACGCACATTACTAGTTGCGTTTTGTTTTTTGAATTTCAGCGGCTGTCTACATGTTACAATTACAAGTTTACATCAAGTTATGTTTTCTTACTCACTAAAATTTGCAATGTTTGACGCTATAAACCAACGGCAGAAATATTCAACATTGAAGGTAATATATTATTATTATTGCCGGTGCTTTATTTGACACGACCGCCACTGTCAGCTGACATGACACAATCGTGATTTGAAGATGAACGTGGCCAGTGTGCCGATTTTCCTCGGTCTTATTCTCGATTTCCTGCCGTCATTTTGCAAGCATACATATTCAAGAAGTTCGTCTGTAACCTTCCGGTGACAGTAAATGATACTGATTTACTAACATGAATCTGGTGTTGAGAGGTTCTTATTATCATATCTAGTAATGACAAAAGACTTCTTAGTGCTAAAAGTGAATATACAGTAATTGATTATTTTTATAGTGGTCATTAAGAAACTGTTCAAAATTATTCAGGAATACCGTGGAAGGCCACTGACAAATATTCTTGTGAGGTACCTCTAATTTCACATTTTTTCTTTGATAGCTATTGCATGTAATGCATGTAGATGGGAACATATGTACGTGTTATAATGTTGACAGTTACGATTCGTTTTGTCAATCAAAACACTTACCTTTATTTATTTATAAATAATAGTACAGGATTGCTTCTAGGGAAGAAAGTAGTGTGACAAAGGAATATATAAAAAAATAAATAATTGCTATTGTTTCATTTATTTTCTATTATTGGTATTGAAGGAAAGATTAATTGTATCAGTAAGGTAACCAGGAGTATCTTTAATTTCAAAACTTCTTTAGAATGATAAAAACTTGCATTGAAAATGGTGTTGTTTAACTCGCTAATATGTTATGAAATGAAAAGTGTCTCGTAATTTATCTAAAGCATCCAGTAAAACATTACTCTTGCCTTCGGGGATCGTAAATATTCATGCCCAGCTGGTCCAAATGAAAAATTTCTTGACCTTCGACGAATAAATTCTGAAATACAACGAATTCTTGGTGATGAAACATAGTAATTATGTACCTGCAAGTTTTGCTACGGTGTGTCTACTGGTCAGTACTCTTCGCTCTCGTAGACATGCTTCTGCTCCTCGCTATCATTTTTCTTGTTTTTTTGCGGCTTCCCCTTGCCGGCGAAATTTGGACGCCCAGGAATGCCGCCCTTCGCTGCCGCCCAAAACCCCTCGGCACCATCATGGCCTTTCCATATCAATGACTTCACTACTTGATCGTCACGATATTCACCGCTGTCGCCTTCACTGTCTTCTATTGAAATCTCCGAGTTTGCCTGCGATTCGTTTGAATAGTCGCTGAATGACGACGAAAAGTCATCGTCTGAACGACTGAAGTCCGTTGACAAAGTTACATTTTCTTGAAAACTAAGCACCAGACATTCAATTATAAGTAATATACAAACAAGAAGAACTCTTTTCATTTTTGAACAACTACTCGATACATGTCGAATAGCTCTCTTATATACTGAATTGCAGGCTTACGTAATTTATTCTTCCGGGAAAAGCACATCATTATATGGGAAAAACCATCATTTCCTGCAGAAAAAAAAATTCCAGAAGTGATTCACGTGTCTGGTTTTTTGTTATTTTATGACAGTTGAACATATTTCCGCAACTGTGTAATCAACAATACTGTATGCCTATTATACTTATTATAATACCCGCACACACAAACAGACAATGTTATATATTAGATAATAACCACCGTAGAATCTTATGATTTCAGATTATTATTTTAAGCCAAATTATAGACTGATGCCTTTATTTGTCAAATTTATCTCACGGGGCGTAGTGAATATTAATTTGTATTATGAAGTTGATGACCAATTTCATACGGTTTATTTAACTAATTTAAAAAAACAGAATTTCGGTACGTATGTGTGCATTATTCGGGTCTTTCATAATTATCAACAGATGTTAAATACTATTTGACACCGAAATTTCACTAAAGCTTTGAGAATCCAAAATTTTATTTCGATTTATGTAGGGGATATGCGACGGGGATAATTTCACTCATTCATTCGTTTGGTTAGTTACAGTATTTTTATTTCCACCTGAAACGGCTAGAAAGAAGCGGTTTGGCGTAATGAGTAACATTGTACATCGCATAATTTAGTACACATCTATACTGGTGTCGGTGTTTTAAGAAACTTTCATTGTAAAACCATTAGAAATATGAAGATTACTGTAAAAAGCAACTTGTACGAACTTAAATGGGAGTTTTAAAATGTGTAATATAAAAGAATATCCTGGAATGTAATATTTGCTGTTCCAATCAAAATTTGACTATTGGTGAAAATAATTGGTTAAGTTTCGAAAACTAATTTAAATAATACATAAATAAAAAATAATATATTTGTGTTCCATTAGAGTAGAACGGCTTACAGTTTATAAGATCTAATATTCAAACAAAAAGGTCGAACGCTATTTTAAAATATATCTGAAAGTTTTCTGGATATGTTACAGAAAGACAATAATGTTATATATTTGGCTTTAAATATAATATTATTACTGATAAATAGTTATTTTCCCCTTTTGATGATTAAAAATTGAGTAAATTCTGAATAAACATAAAATAACTAGATTAAAAATTGAGAAAATTCTGAAGAAACATAAAATAACTCGTTTAAAGTTATATAATTGATGGCTTGATGACTTAGTACACAAAACGTTTTAGGGAGTAAATCAAATCTCTCAGAAAACATTCATCTAAAAAGTACTTATAAAATTACACATGATTTCAGCTTGCACCTCGTGTATTGGCTTTCAATCTTGTTCGAACTGTTCGAAGCCGCACTACTACTAATCACAAATATAGGTTCTTCACTTTTAATTATACGCTTGATCAATTTTTATATCTACATTGGTACCCATAATTAAGATTATATATATATATATATATATATAGTTTTAAACAATAATCGAAAAGTAAACTCATACGTCGAATGAACTTTAGTATTAACACTATCTAGACATTGAATTTATTGCATTGCAAGATACTAATACGGCAGAAAAAGCGAAAATATACTGGACGCCTAAAATGATGAGAAAACTACATTAAACCTAAATTACGTCACCTACAATTTATGAGACGGATGTCACCCATTTTGGTTTAAATTTCAGTCCCAATGCTCGACTTCCTGCAATTTTTTCTTCTTCCGCATATTGCCAGTATTTAACTGTTACAGTTTACATATCTGTACCCAGTCATCATGTGCCACAAAACATTCTGGTGCTGTATCGTGGTGCTCTTGTGTGTGTCGCAAACGAGAGCTGGCGTGAACAATGAAGCCCGGGTAGCCCACAACCGGGAAACAGAGAGAGATCGTGCGGGAAACCAGCAGAAGACCAGTCCTCACGTTATTGGAAGCACAAACGCTGAAGACCCTGAGAGAAGGTTGTCCTTTGAAACAAAAAAAGAGTCTGTTGAAGGTAAAAAGAACGTTACTCAAATACGAAGAGGTTCTGAATCAAGTGGACAAGATATAAAATCGATTGAAATGTCAACCCAGGGTGCAAACTCTGACAAAGACTCACACAAGCAGGACAATCTAAGTAATAAGTTCAACAGCGGAGGAACTAAACAAGATATTGCGTCAGGTAGACCTAAGGATACCGATTTTAAAAGCGGTTCAGGTAGTTCCATGCAATTTGGAGGTGGTTATTCGCACTCTAATCCAGGTGAATCGGGTGACAAAACAGGACCGCTTGATATTTCAATGCAGAAGCAGGGTGGCTCAGTGCAGATGCCGTCAAGGAGATACGATGATCCTAACTTGCAAAGAGGCTTAAACAGAGAAACGCCGGGAAATACAGGAACGTATACTTTTGACAGTAGCAAACAACGAACTCCAGGTTCAACACAACTTTCTTCTGTTGGCATAGAACACACATCTCAAGTCGCAGGAAGTGGAGTACTCAACAAAAATCCGGAAGTCCTGAATTACAACTATGGTGGTACGGTACAAAATACGAAGGCTGACTTCCCATCATACAGCTCAGGAGTTTCGGTCACACCAAATTTTGATGGTTCAATCCAAGGCCAGCCGAATAAATTTACAACTTTCAATACTGCCAATAGTGACGGTAGTGGCTTCGTTTTGTCACCTGGAAGCAGTATTCCGCAAAGTAGCATTGGAATGAATACGGCTAACCGTGGAGGAGGTGGCTACGTTTTACCAAGTGGAAGCAGTTTTCCGCAAAATAGCGTTGGAGTCAACGGCGGAGGAGGTTATGTTTCGCTAGGTGTAAACAATATTCCGCAAAATAGCGTTGGAGTTCAACAAGGTTCTCAGACTCCTACTGGAACCTTACAAACCACAAGAATAAACACAGGAGCTCCTGTTACAGTAAACGGTGGTGGATCTGTCTATCCACCAACGTATAAGCCTGGAGGTACTATTTCGATTAACGGCGGGGAATTTGGTGGCAACTACGGACAAACAACTGGAGGTTTCACACCGGGTTATAATATTGGAATGCAACAAGGTTTCCGTATTTCTCCAATCGGTATCAGCGGAACCGTGAGGCCCGGAGGTGGTCAAATCAGTGGAGGAATGCTGCCCGGACGTTCTCAGCCAGGTATAATGTTACCCGTTGGTACTCAACAGGTAAAAGTAGGATACGGAACAAGTGCAGCCACAATGGGCTACATTCCACAAACTCAAGTGCGTTCAGTAAAGCAGATACCAACAATAGAGCGACTGTCTGTACCAGTAAAGAGAGTGGATCCTGTCTATACCTCAACATCGGGACGTGTTCCTAGCAAGTCAACGTATGGAAATACGTACTTCAGCATGCCCACAACGGGAGTCGCAATCACGTACGGGCAAAATCAGGTTAGAAGCCCATCTTTTTCTTCAGGTACGCAATTACGCATTCCATCAACCAATATCCAGTATATGAGTAGTGCCCGAATTCCTACTGGTGCTGTGCAAGTTACTGGTGGATAAACGTATGCTGTTTCTTCATTGATACCAATGTATGACACAGCGGAATTGGGACCAAAGAAACATGAACTTATAAATATTGTAATATATTACAAATCACAATTCCAATTCATTTTAAGTGAAACATTATTAATACATATTTTTAAAGAAGATAAATTGTACATTGTTCAAGCTTTTCATACGTCCAATACCAACAGAATAGGCATATATAAGTACAAAATTAAATAATTTTACTTGTTTTATATTGGTTAAATTTTTGTAATTTTCATCGTGTAAATTGAATTAAATTGTGAATGTTAACTTGGTTTGATATTATTATTCCAGCTCTGAATTATAATGAATTTATTATATATTTACAATTTACTGCACGAATTGTCCAAATAGTAGTTTTAGTTATCGTCTTAAAATCCCCAGAAATAGTACAATTCGGCATAGCTACATATTAAATTGAATTTCACATTTCAAAAATGTGATGTGACTTAAGCCAAGTTTAAGTATTGATATACTTGTAAAAATTACTGGTTCAATAAGTTCTACTTGAACTTTATTTTCAAAATCCAATGTTACAATCAAACATGTGACTATTTAAACAAGAAACAACACTAAAAAGCGAAATAAAGTCGTCTTTGGATGGTCAGAAATTTCTGTCAGTTGCGTTAACATATTTGATTTCTTAATTACATATATTATTACTTAACTCATAAGAAATGTGAAAGCATTCGAATTTCACAACGAGGGACAAAAATAGTAATTAAATATAAAATGATAATTTTATTTAAATATTCTGTTGCTAAAATCTAATTTAGAAATGCTTTAATTAAATTAAAACAAAAAGAAGATAAACACTACTAGTTACTATAGAATTTCGGTTCTGTTCATGACGTATGCATTCCTGGACGAGGAAGATAAAAACAGAGGGAGAAGCAAAGAGATTAGCGACAGTCTCTCTGGTATCAAATAGTAAATCATTTACTATACCAAATATCTGCAAGTAAGTAATCCAAAGGAACCTACTTTGATTCCAAAGTAATCAGGAATTAGAAATTACTACAGCAACGGAATATTTCTACAATGAGAATTATTATAATCTAGGAAAATTTAATCCTTCAAAATGAAATTGTCCTTCAACGCAGTGCATTAAAATTCCATATAACATGTATTCTGTTGTAATATCTTCAAAGGGTCCTGTACACAAATTTATATATACATGAGATAGTAAGTAATAGGTTCACAATTAGACTTAAACTGGCAATTTAAACTCTCCAATTTATTTGTAGATTCTACTTTAATCATGCATTGATGTCTGCGTTTTAATTGGACCGGAATCAGACTCGTTCTAATTTTCTATAATGTTATTACAACTACCACCCTGTTAAAAGTTAAAGAAAAACACGTCAACTTAAAATATGTCCTCTTCAGGAAATTGAAGCAAATGAAACTAAAGGACTTCATTGTCTTAAATTATAAATAACCTAACAACTTCTGGGAATTACTTGGAAACTGAACCGCCTAAGTGGTAGTAATTGTGCTAATTTTCATTAGCCAGCTCAAGGTCTCGCGATTTCAATCTCAGCGAGATGCTTGAGAACTCGAGATACGAGCACAATGGGTAGCGTGATGGTGTTTTATTTCCTCAACCACCACTGATGTCCCTGCTGACAAAGCGCGTCGTGATGGTATAAAGCCCCTTCAGTACGGCATCGTAGCAGAGCAGTCTTCATTCACCATGCAGACGATACTGTTGTTGGTTCTGGCTGTGGCATTGGCCGTGGTGCACGCGGCTCCGCAGCAGGAACAAGTCCCGAATCCCGACAGTTCTTCCTTGAGGGAGCGACGTTCCCCCGTGGCCCAGCAAGATAAGGCCAAGGAGGGAGGTTCCGAAGCCAAGGACGGCACTGAGCAGGTGAGTTCATCATTAAGCGATAAAACAACCCAAAAGATGAAGAAAAAGTTCTCGTGTTTCCACCCGGGTAACACAGCGATTGTAACGCGACGACCAAATGCACTGCGTCATCTTCTGGCGAAAAAGATGATTGGTCGTCGAAAAGTCGCGTTACAGTCCTGTGTTACCCGGGTGGAAACCCGAGAACTTTTTCTTCAACAAATACACCGAGAAAGCTTTCGATCTTTGTGACGTAAATGGGTGAAGTGAATATTATTTCTCTCAATACTTGGCATTGCAACTATAGAAGCTCTTCACTAAATCGTTTGAAAAAAAAATTATTTCAAAATAATATTCAATCACGGTACATACAATGGTTTCGTAATTAGATAAAACAGTTTTACCGACATTTTGTAGACAGGATAATCTAAATTTGTGACGTACTTATGCAGACTCGATTGCTAACTTCTGAATCAGCACTGTACTGAAGGAGAAGTAGATTTTTTACAGGATATTAAAACTGAGTTAAGTTAATATTATTTCTCTAAATTCTTGGCAATCCAATTATAGAAGCTATTCACTAAATCGTTTGAAAAAAATTGATTTCTAGACACTAATCATTCACCCGACATACAACTGTTTCGACATAACTTAAAACAGTTTTACCAACATTCCGTAGAAAGAATCATCTAAATTATTTGAGACACCATTTTAAATTTTAAGAACAAACGTATAATTGAGTCACTTATTCATCTTCAAAATTAGTGACAAATCAATATATTTCCTTTATGAAAAACAAAAGTTAATTGAGCACACAAATTTTAACGCGTCTCAACTATATAAATTTTTGTTTTCACTTACGAGTATTTACTGTATAAAATAAAATATTAAAATGTATATTACAATTAATTTTAACACTTATATATAAGTTAAGAAAGATCCTACAATTGCAGAAAAAGATAAGTAAAAGGCGATATAATTTTTAAATCTCCTAACCTCAAAGAGTTAAATAGGCTTTAAAATTATACTCGGTCGTTCTCATACAGGCGAGAGATCCAATCCACAAGGATCAGCATCCTTGTAGCTCTATGAGTAAAGTGTGGCATAATGTTTCGAGTTTCCATGCACAGTAGCAACGCCACGAGCAAACTACACCAGTTGTCTTTAATGACTTCCAGGGACGACGCAGACTCACAAGGAGAGTTAATATTCTAGACACCGCCAGCACACGCTGGATTCCAGTGCTGTAACTATGTGGAGACCACATGAAGCGAATGGGATAATCTCGAAGGTTTCATTATATACTCGACGCAATGGAAATTCATAGACAAATTATTTTCAAATAGCTTTTCCTTATAAACCAAAACTTAGTTTTATTAATTAACATTAAGATTAAATATCCACATATGACATCGGTCGTTAATGTATAATAGTAATTTTTGTTACTTGTACATTAGAATTTCATAAGCTTATCATTCTAAAGTATGAAATAGATGTTTTAATTTTGAAAATAAGGCCGTTATTCGTAATTTGATATTAACAGTCTTACTATTTTAATGTGCACATATATATCTTCTGGGAGCGTCAAAGATTGAGAAGCATGGCAGTCTACCTTCGAGCATCAGTCTCCGTCATTACGCTGAATCCATTAATCGGTCATATTTGGCGTCGTGTGTTCTCTCTGCTGGTCCTTCCTATACCACATGTAGACTAAAAATGTCCTATCCACATACCACCACGATTATACCAAAAGTCTCAATTTTTTCGACCGGCCTATTTGATCTCTTCGGACAACGACATCTCATTGTCCAGGCAATCACGTGATTTTCAATTCTTAAATTTCTGAAGTCGTCTCCACCACATCCCAGGCTTTCTCTGGGCGCCAATTCGTACCTGAGGAAAAATCAGGTAAACTTTTATGACTGTCTGGTCCGTTCTCAGTCATGGGATTAAATCCCCGTCACTGTGACGCCTTGAGATATAGTTTCAAACCTTGCTAAGATCTTTAATAAACTTAAATGAAATAAAATATATCTGAAGGAACTTACAAACTAAGATGCTACAGGGTATTTCTGAGCTGTTTATATCTCTGTTGGAGCCCCTTGTTGAGAGAACGACAGTATTAAGTAATATGAAGGAAGATATTTACCCTCAACAGAATTAGCCTCAAGAATTTTGTAAGTTCTACATCTGTCAATCGTTTCCATTACGTGTCCAAAGTTTGCTCTTATGCTTTTAATAAATAATAAGACCCATAATTTGTAAGTAATTTTTGTAACCTTGGACCTTTTGTGAAGTATTATCAATAAATTGAAGTTATAAACAATTTATCATTGCCGTTCCTCGTAACTACACAATATTTGAGAGCTTTCATATGTGATTTTAGGGAGGTGATAAGGCTTCTGGAGGAGCTGAAGACACCAAGGGCAAAGCTGCATTAAGACCTTCCAGAGACGTTCTGGTTTCACAGGAGCCCGGGGATCAGCCTCCGCCACCACCGCCTACTTCATAGAGAAGGTTTGTGTACTAAGTTATCTAGTACTTCATTTACAAAGAAAGTGTGTGTGAATTGGGGAGCAACGAAATCGTGACACTTTATAGCGATACAGTTATGCCGGACGTCTAATGTATTATTCTCTCTTCATAAATTTCTGTTCAAATACAACAGAGGTTGATGAGCTTATTACTGTATACATAAAATACTTTTGCCAGGAAATGTATTTTCTGAACACAGGCCTTCTTAAATATCCTCCAAAATAACGTTTTTATAAATTTGTTAAGTAAATATCGCGTTATAACCAAACTGGTAGGCGAAAATATTCGGGAGGTTTGTAAATTTGTCCAAATAATTAGTTAAAACTTAATTAGGTATAAGGAAGCCTGTGAAAAGCATTCTCTCGCAGGTGAACCTTCACAAATAGCTCTGGAGGAGGCTACCTTTGGGGATGCCTTTTCCTCTCTCTGGTTTTTTGAACTAAGGTTCCCACAAGACGACGAACCTCGGCCTGTTTTGAGAGGTGTACGTTCCGGGGTCACAGACCTTGGCCATATGGTAAGAGTTGCCTGCTATTCCCCTTGGAATAGACGGCCAGCTGCCTTCTCAAATGGTCATCACCACAGCAAACCTTTCTTCCGCCATCGGAAGGGTGTGGGACAAGTACCTACTACTTGACCTACCTGATGCAGGTTTTCTAAGGTTTGTCCTGCATCACTTTTAAGCGAATGCTGGATTGGATCCTTAAACTACAGCCCGGGGACCCTTGTTAACCCTTGGCTACCTTCCTCTACCCTACCGCTTCCCCCTTTTCAATTCCCTTCCTATGCTATTAAAGGGGAGTTTATCCTAATGTAGACTGTTACTATAAAAATATATATTTCTCTAATCCACACACACTTGGCACACTAGTAAATCTTTTTATATTTTCATTTCTGTTTGTATATAATTTATATATGCTTCATTAAAAAACATTCTTTGTTATTTATTACATGACGACTATACACAGAAGCTCTTTCACTCATTTGAACCTCAACTTTGACTTATTTAATAAACAGCATGAAACTAATTAGTATCCACAATTCTGGACAACTTGTCAAGTGCTAAAGAAAACCAGTCAAACTCGTTAACCAAATAATTACTGATGTAGCCAACCTCTTTTTCTCTTCCTGTAACTGCAATATCCGAAAGGCTGATAGATTTAAATAAAATATGCAGTAATGTTGATTGTGAGAGATAGTAGAACAAGCTCTCGCAAAACGAAAAATATTTTGCTATTAGCGAGTTTAGGGTTTACGGTGAATCTGTTGAATACAGAGATCTCGGATTTCGATGCGCGTTACATATTTTGTGGGGGACAACGTTACAGCCAAGAACAGCCCTGCAGGGCCATGACCGTGCTCAAATAAGGGGAGCGAACTATGAAAATATGGCTAACAAGATCTAAGAATCAGTCTCCTGACGACGATGGCTGAGCTAACCGTGCAAATATTGTGATCAACACAAAATGTAACCTGGGATGAAGCCGGAGAAATTTATATTCGCAAAATTTTTCTATGCCCGAAGTTCCTGTAGTATCTGAGCGATGCAATTCACTCATAGACATAAATATTATTTATTTTAAATTATATATTTTACGTCGAAGAAAACTAATTTTCCATTTCTTATTATCCATAGAAATACAATAGTTATATTTTCACAAATTAATTATGAATAATGATGCCATACATTGAGATTTGTGCGGAACCTGAATTGATCACTTTAAGTTTTCGTTGTTTTTCTCAAACAGCAAGCAGACAGACTAATTGAACCAATATCAGTAATTAATAAGACATCTTTAACTATCTACAAATCGAACTATAAGCTTAGTAAAGTATAAAAATTAAACTAAACTATCTGCAGACTGTGCGTAACTGTCATACGCACAAACAGTGGTTTATTCAATGTCGAAATGGGTGCATAAGAAAATACGGAATTCGATTTGAAATTCACTAAGGCTGATAATTAGTTGATAGGAATATATTCTTAAGTCAATTATCATATGTAAAGATTTTGTTGGAGGTGAACTTCAAAACAACTAAAACACACCATGTCTTATGAAGTTTTGCCCTCAATTAAATCAGCGTTGTTACTAATAACGTATTTTAACGTTTCAGATAGACCATCACTAATCCAGGCCCGCACTTCAGTTGATACCTGACCAGAACGACAATGTGAAGATATATAAATATTATACATATAACAGAGTTTTATTCATGTAGATTTTAGTTAGCTTAATAAACACGCAATATACGAATTTATTATCACTTTATGGTCCTTAGTTCCACAATTGCATCCTGTTACGCAACAATGTTATCATCAACTCCTGTGTCTCATTTTGCAGTTTATTGCTTCATTGACGTCACTTTTAGGCATTTAGTTTATTTTTTGCCAATATATTCATGATTTTTCCTCCTGATATATTCAAAATTTATTTCATCATGTCTTGAATATTTGGTGACTTTTAATTCAGATATTGAATAAATATTATCCGCTGCACATTTACGTTGTTGTGTGCAATTTGCTAAGAAATCTTTAACGAATTCTATATGTTTTGACCTTCCTAGATTCGTTCACTTTATTATTAATTCAACCGTTGCAAATATAATCTACGAAACCGTAAGCGTAGATTTCTATCCACGAAATTAGACCAATGATTTTTACAGCTACGAATAAATTTTGTTTGGGAATAGATTATTAAATTTTTAATTAACAAAATTTTTGCCTATTTATAAGTGACAGGCATCATAAATTCAGATATTTAATAATCGCAGAGTATAAAATAAAATTAACAATAACAACATAATTAATATTGATAAATTTCCCAACAAATAAACAATAATTTATGGTATAATATTAAAATGACACGACGATTTTTCTACAAGTCCGTAGACCACATCAGGTGTTAAAATATCTTAAGACCGACACGCGTCGATTTGTCAGTGTATAATATATGGTGTAGAAAGAAATTATAGAGATAAAATAACCATAGATATTATTTAATGTCAGGTTGTAAATCTACAGTAGGAATATTATTACTTTGTTTCATGTCGTTCATTTCAGATATTAATCTAGGATGATACCATATTCAATATCAAGAATTTTAGTAGAATCAAATAAAAAATATTATCAATAATCGTAATATTTAAAAACAGAATGTTTAACAATACAAATTTTATAATTAAGTCAGTTCTCTTTGCTTTTGACCTTTAGGGTGCGGTTTATGCGGTTATTTAATGAAAAGAGAATTAAAATTGGAAGGATAATATTTTATATTTAAGTTATCATCTTTTTTAATGTTTTGAGTTTGTCGATTACCTCGTACATACAATTTTATTGCATGGTTTATAAACAGGTGTATTTTAAAGAGGAATATTGATTTTACTAGTTTATTTAGCTTTTTATATAGAAACAGTAACGGCAATTTTATCGACTTTTGTGAAAAAAATTTTTTTGGATTGTTTTAATGAATCATATTGTTTTTTGATTGTTTATTTATTTTATAACAAATATCGGCCGCAGACGAGCATTAGAATCATGATTGAAGTAAAAAATAACAATGTTATGTCTGATTTAATCATGAAACAAAATGAGTTGAACTTAGCAAACTTAAAGAAGTTGACTATTCCATGTTAGTTAAACATAGTTAGGAAAGCAGATATTATTCCTCAACGAGACCAATATAACGAATTCCTTTAGAATGGAACGATTGCTTCAATTATCTAACTATATTTTTTGGTTTCACTAGTAAAACAGAAGATCAAAAGTTTTAATTTTTAAAATGTAGAGAAGAAATGGAATTTATTTAATTTTTCAGGCTGCTAAAGTATTTATAGATATAACAAGTCACCGTGCTAGTTATAAAATTTTCTACGTAAATTAGCTGTTTAGTTGAATGAATGGAATGTCTGTAATTTATATAATTATTATATTTTAAAACGGACGTATTATATTTTCATTTCAATGGATGTTAGCTAAATGACAATATTTGCATTCAAAATGCTGAATTTAAAGGAAAATATGTTACAAATTTAAATGAAAAGCTTTACGTCTGATTGAAAACAATGAATAAGAAAGATAGTCAATACAGACAAAAAAGGGTAATATAAACACCACACAACGTTTCTGGGATCCTTGTACCTTTCGTCAGGTGCTAAGAAGAGCCTAGAGAAACACAACTGCACAGGTCAGTTGACAACACTCAAAAGCGACGAAAACGTAACGACGATGGGAGAGCCGAAGGGTTAGCGTAACAATAAGGACGCAACGACAATGGGAAAACAGAAGGTTTAGCGTAATAATAAGGAATCATAGCAATTATTGAGTTTAATAGAGTCTGTACATTAATAGCTGTGATGTTTGATTTAATGTGAAGAAATGAGTCTGGAATTGTATCTGGTGTCAATGTCTAAAATCTTGGCATTTTGCCAATGATCCCTATTGGCTATCTTTCTATTCATATTACAGATTATATAAATTGCAAACTATTACCGTAAATTTATTAATTAACTACAATTGGTCCTCCTTTGAAACTATATTGCACAATATAAGCAAATTAAATAGTAAAATCTCTGATTTGCGAATAATTTGATACTTGAGGAAAACTTATATTATAGCATTACTATTTATTTTATGAAGGTCTGTTCATATATTAATTTAGCATGATATTTGTATTATATATAATGAATTTTAGTATTACCTCAATCAATCAAATGCTCACTAATACCATTTTGTTAAATCAGAGTGTTTATAAATAGGAAGTTTACAATTAGAACGGTCCTCTTTAAGCAACGTCGTGAGTTTTTCATATGATGTCTCCCAATTTCGTATGTCTCTTGGTAAATTGATCATAATTTATTTAACAACTGGAATATCATTCATGTACTAGCATTATGTTCGTAGTGACGTCTGCACTGACGTCAGGGTCTCTAGACGAGCCTCGCCCATTCCACGTTGGTGAATATGCTTCTAGTTGGATCCCCTACCTGGCCTTTGACCACTGTGATTCGCCCTTACACACCCTCAGTGTCGCAATACTGATTGCACAGTCAATACGTCTATACCATCCAATTCAAAGCTAATGTGCCACTGGAACTGAAGACGGAATATCACATCACGTAAATGCCTGATTACAAAATTCATTGCATGGACTGAAACTCAACGATAATTTGAAACTTTTAATAAACAAAATTGGAAGAAAAATAACTCTTTTGGTATGTTATTAAAATTTGTATAGCACAAAACAGAGCTTGAAAATTCTGAACTCTGAAAATTCTTAGGCATAGTTATATGAAATCGAATATTCACTATAAGCTTTATCGAAAGTTATTATCATAGTATTTTGAAGAAAAAATTCGTGTTTCATCAATAGTTTGGAAATTAACCGACAATTTTTAGTATAGCGGGACTTAATAAAAACTATAATAGATTTATTTGTGTATAAAACTTAAAGTATATTCCTTAAAAACCCAAGAGTTGACACAAACTTTTCATATATAATTTATGAGTAAATGACAAGTATACAAAAATACATAAAAAGTGGTGAAAATTTTAGAATATATCTATCACTACAATGCTGCCGACAGACAAAAAAAGTGTTCAATTAAATACCACACAATCCTATGGAAGATCTGATTGACGTAAGCAAATATGATAGTAAGTATGTCTTTTAATAAATAAGGTTTGAAGTATAATAAATTTAAGATTGTTGTTCACACATGCCACCATGATTTAAGAATATGAACGTATTAAAAATGATTCAAATAAATATTTTTATAATTATATATATTAAAAATATATTATTATTGCTATTGAGTTATTCAGTAATCAGGGCACTAATTCTGTTCTTACTTACAAAACCGCCGTATGGGTTGGATGCCCTATAGTTTCGGAGGAGTTTGCAAGGACGACTTCTATAAGTAGCAACGCATCAATAACTACGGCGAAAATATATGCTATGTATATATATATATATATATATATGGCAACAATACGATTCATGGAAGAACCTAACAATAAAATTTGACTCTTAGGCTGCATTAAATATGGAATGGTACCGTCAATAAAATCAGAGAAAACATTATGGCTATCTAAAAAGCAATAATAAAATAAAGGTATGAGGTATATAGGCACACAGGGGAATAGAGGGAAACGAAAGGGCTGACAACAGTGGTAAGATGGAGGCATTCCAACCAAAGTATAAAAACAACAGTCCAATATGCACTAAAAAGGACGGGGGACAAGTGTGTGCCAGAATACTGGAGGAAAAATGGAACAAGTGTAGAAGAGAAGAAATGAAGGAATTTTTCATAAGGAAGTCTACAACTTCAAGGAAATATCCTACGCTGATAATCTGTCAAGGACACAGCATGTAGTTATTGCTAGGATAAGAACTCTCCACTCTAACCTCACTCACTACTATCTGTTCTCTAGGACACCGCAATCTACTTAAGCCTGACTTACTCAAGGCTGCCCTGACTTTCCAGCATGTCCTCTACGACTGCCTAAAGTACGACAGGATTAGAAAAGCCACAATTTAGTAATACACGAGAACGGAGATATGTACCTCAGCAGCGGCAATAAATAACCTGGTAAAGCTTCGTAAGGAAACCAGCATTCAAGTTATAATCTAAATAGACAATGAATCTTAGGCTAAGAATGATATGTGTATGTAATATTAATCAAATGTAATAATTTCATGTAGTAGGGATGGAAAGTCGCCTATGACTACTATTTTGACGCGACTATAAACAATAAATTTCAAAAAATTAGTATATTTATTATTTTTTAACTTTAAATACCACTCAATTAATAGATAACTAAACTTTCAAAGATAATAATTGAAATTCATGAAACGTGGTAATTTATTAGAAAATAGTTAACGAAGTTCAAATGTAAACGAAAGAAGAAATAAATAAATTTAAACTGAAATAATTTCTCTCTATATTTCCACTGTAGTGTGTGCACCAATGGATTTTATATTTGTATACAATTATTCATTACTGAATTTATTTCTGTATTGTATTATCCATAATTGTATTTATTTTTTCCCGTTCTATAGCATTTATCGCTTTAAAGCGTGAGTTAGCAACCACGTAAGTGTATGGGCGCACAAAGTTAAATACTGAGGTAGTAAGAAAAAACGTGGGTTCTAAGGGATACTGTTTTAGGAACCAATGTGATCCTGTATACTATCACGGTAGGTTTTAATTATGAATGGGAAAGCCTGACTGACGGGGAGGGATATGACGTCAAGAAACCGATGAAAAAGGAGATATGTTGTGAGAAAGGAAGGATCCAGTTTCTGACACTTATATTTCATTCATGATTAAGAATTGTGCAAGTAGACGTACCACTGGCTAGTGGAAGCGTCATCAGAATAAAACTAAGTGTTGTACGGGTTTCCAGGATTTAAAGCAAGGAAAAGTTGACTGGCAAGGACCGGAGACAGAGCGTTACGAGATGAATTTTATAAATTAACGAGCCGAAACGTTTTACGGACTTCAGGTCGAAGAACAACCATTTCATCCCGTTTGTTGGTGCTGTTTTTAACGGAAGACGCATTTGATTACGCAACAAGAAACAAAATTTAAGACGAAACTATTCGCAATCCTTGTTAGAGTATATACATAATAACAAGATTCAAAGTAATAAAAGTTCGTATATTTTCATTTCAGTTAAAAGTAACATTGTTTCCTTTCGGCATCTTGTATTTCAACAATATTTATAAATTTTTGTAAGTATTCAGCGTCCCATCGAGAACTAAGATGACAATCTCAGTTATCAATTTTTTTTTAGGGTAACAAGCTACACGAGGGTAATCCACATGGTGGCAAGTCCCCTTTAATAGCATAGGAAGGGATATGAAAGCGGGGATGCGGAAAGGTAGAGGAAGGTAGCCAAGGGTTAACTAGGGCCCCCGGGCTATGGTTTAAGGATCCTACCCGGCAATTCGCCTAAAAGCGATGCAGGGAAAACCTTAGAAAAACCTGCATCAGTTAGGTCGGGAATTTGGTACTTGCTTCACGCCCTTCCGATGGCGGGAGGGTTGTTAGCTGTGGGGTCGCAGCTTTCTCCTCACCGTGCCTTGTCCAGTTAGGAGGCAGCTGGCCGACTATTCCAACGGGAATAGCGGACAACTCTTACAGTATTCCCAAGCTCTGAGACCCCGGAACATACACGTCTCAAAACAGGCCGTGGTGTCTTGGCATGTGGGAACCTTAGTTAAAAAAACCAGAGAGATGTGAAGGCATCCCCAAAGGTAGCCTCCGCCAGACCTGTCTGGGAAGGTTCACCTGCGAGAGAATTCTCTCGCAGGCTTTCTTGCGGAAGGTTAGAGGAAGGTAGCCAACTTAAGTTTTTTCTGGTATGGGAATGGGTCTGCGAGGGCTATTCTCTCGCAGGCAATACATGCGAGGAATGTTCTCTCGCAAGCAGAACCTTGTAGGAGAGATACGAAGGGGCTACCTTTGGGGATGCCTTTTCCTCTCCGTTTTTGAACTAAGGTTCCCGCATCCGAGGCACCTCGGCCTGTTCTGAGAGGTGTATGTTCCGGGGTCACAGACCTTGGGAATACTGTAAGAGTTGTCCGCTATTCCCGTTGGAATAGTCGGCCAGCTGCCTCCTAAACTGATCGAGGCACGGAGAAGGGAATACTGCGTCCCCACAGCAAACTCCTCTCCCGCTATCGGTAGGGCGTGGGACAAGTACCCAATGCCCGACCTACCCGATGCAGGTTTTTCTAAGGTTTTCCCTGCATTTCTTTAGGCGAATGCCGGGTAGGATCCTTAAAATATAGCCGGGGGGCCCTAGTTAACCCTTGGCTACTTTCCTCTACCCTTCCGCATCCCCCCTTTCAAATCCCTTCCTATGCTATTAAAGGGGAGTTGCCCAACGTGGATTACCCTCGTGTAGCAAGTAGCCCTAAAAAAATCTGGGATTATATTCGACTGTTTAAATGTAAAAATAACAAGTACATTATATAGCCAATATTTTATTAAATTATTCAAATAATAATAAATTTAAAAATTTCCTTCAGCCACACAACAAAATCACAAAATTCACATTGTTGTCTTTAAGCGATATTGACTTCATAATTTAAACAGAAAAAGTAGACTATACATTGAAGTGTTTAAATTATTCTCAAGTTGTAATTGGAGCTTTGTAAACTAAATGTCTCTTGTTACATTCAACAATCTACAGATTTTCAGGATTTTGAAAACTTTTAAAAGCCCAAAAATAGTTGCATTTATAAGGGAGCGTATTTAACCAAAAATGCTAGTCTAAAATTTCGTTCGTCGTATTTAGTTCAGCGTGAGTTTGGCATAAATGAGATTCCTAATTGTAACAGTTTGGGCTACGATCACAGTTTGGTTTATAATCATATTTATTACAGTTACGGTCGACGTTGGAGGTTAATTTGGCTAAATTTTTGAATTCAGGGAGGTGGACGCTTGTCATAAAAGCAATCACCTAGTGAACCTTGTTATTCCGCCCGGAGAGCTATAATTAACAATTAAATAATCACTGCAGGTTCCAGCGGCTAGAGTGTCGAAATGCCAATTCCATTAAGCGCTGGTCGTATTAGGTGACACACACAATCAGTATCAGATTGACAACTCACAGGTAATATGAAGATCTGAAGAAACTAATTGCTCTTATCGTATTTTTATTAATCTTTCATTTATAAAGAATTGAAAATGAGTTTGCCCTTTTTGAAACTTTCACACTTTAATTTATTTGAACTGAGATTGTAAACTACTTTGTGTCATTTAAAACGCACAGATTATTTATACATGAAATAACTAAATATATATGAATCATCACGCTTTAAGGAAAATAATAAAAATGAGCAAATGGTTAAACGGGAATAGATGTAAAAAGGAAATAAATTTGTATGTAACAAAACCTCGTAGAACTGAACTGCTACATAAAAATTGTGAATAATATTCACTGATTTAATACTTTGCCAAAAATACGTTAGATATCTAAAGGTTTAGATATTGTCTTAAATAGTCACAAATGTCAATACACGCAAACATTTTCAATCACTTATTGGTGTATTAAGAAAATAATAGGTCCCTGCATATGATTGAAATTTTTTCTTTACAGGATTTTTAATTTAATATCAGGCAAGAATTATCGTTAACTTTCTGTAATGAGCCTATCGATTTTCTTCCACTTTACCTTCTGTAATTCTAGCATTTTTCAACAAAGTGAAATACCCCTTTTTATTTTACATACTGAACAAGCTTGAACATAATTGATTTTTAAAACATGAAACATTTTAACTTCTATTTCAGTGCCTTATTTACGAAAATTTGTACTGTCACCTTCTCAGATTAGTGAGTCCCGAAAGCCTCTATTTCCCAATTTTCTCCCACTGTCTCCTATTTCGTAGTGCTATTTTCAGAGTGTACTCAAAATTTATGCAACGAAAAAAGGATGAAGGAGAAACTTAAATTTTAACAGAACAAAAAACTATTGCTACGAGTTACCCGCTGAAGAATCTTCTAGAAGAGCAAATGTTTAGGAAAAAAATAAATAAGGTCTTTAAGGGGTTATATTTATCTTTATATTTAAATTTTTATTTATAACTAGCTGGGTGGTCGGCGTTTCCCAGGTATTTATTTACTTAAGTCCGAAAAATTATATAATTCCACATTACTCTATTCCACCCACGTTCATCCCCGATCCTGGGGGTTAAACGGTAAGTTGAATGTAATAATTAAACTCAGCGACATCCATAACCCCAATCTTGGTTGTTTTCGCGTTAATTTTACCCCTAAAAGTATGCTCTCCAATGCCAATTATACACAAACAGCATCGGCAGAAATACTATCGATATCCTTGCACCAGAAAAATATTTATTCAACACAAATATCAACAATTTTAAAATGTTAGAAAATGTAAACCCCCATCCTTGGAATTAAACGGCAAGTTTAATGACAATTAACCCAGCTACATCCATAACTCCGGATTCGACTCCCATCTCTGATATTGTCACGTTATTTTTGTGATACGCTCCTCCACCCCCACCCCTGAGGTTCTACCCTCCAATACAGAAAGGGGTAGAAACAACATCGGAAAACACACTATCAATCTCATTGACCCAGTAAAATATTTATTCGACATAAGTACCGGTCGTTTTAGATTTCCAACCCCGTTCCCCTCGCCTCTGGGGGGATGGTAGTCATGTCTTATCCCCAGTGTTTGTTTCCGTTTTTAAAGGAACACGTGTACAAAGTTTGGTCAAATATGCTGCACGGGTATAAATTTGTCTGCGGAACATTGTTTTTCCCTTCCATAGGGATAGCAGAACAACTTAACCGGCAAGTTGATTGTTATAATTAAACTCTGCGACATTAAGTATAAAAAATATTTATTTGACGCAAATATCGGCTGTTTAACGTGTTTAAAATTTTCCACTCCACGGCCACCCCCGCCCCAGGGTTCGGTAGTCGGATTTTACCCAACAGTGTTTGTTTTCGGTTTGAAAGGAACACCTGTACAAAATTTGGTCAAACTCGCTCCACAGGTTTATATTTGTATGCGGAACATACACACATTGTTTTCCCACTCAAAGGGGTAGAAATACAGCTTCACCAGCGTTATTGTTATGTAATTCCCCTCCATCTCCATTCGTAAGGCTGTTCCCCTATGCCGAAAGGGGTTACAATTTTACACTAATAAGATATGGGGGAAATATTATGAATCTCAATCTCATTGATCACGAAAAATATTTATTCGTCGCAAATGTCGGTCGTTTTAGAATGTTGGTGTGCAGTTTTTGTTTCTGATAACTTAAGTGTGTAAAATTATTCCGGTACCTTTTTATAGGGTCAAATATTTCAGATAACTTAAAGGAGTCAAAATACTATTTGGTGGAATATTGAATCTCCTGTTGGTTGCATTGTGAAAATTAAAAAAAAAAGAAAATACGCCAAAACTTCAATGGGAAAATATTAATTTTGTGCAATATCATTAATTCTCAACAGCCCTCACATGAAATTATGCCCTTAGATTTTACACATTTACAGTTAAATATGTGAAATTATAATAACATAACCAGTAACCATAACCAATTTTTTTCAAGAATATTACTTGAACGATGACCCCGACATGGTTGCTCTCGGATTCAGAAAACGTCTTACATTAGCTGTTCACTCCCCCTCATCTTCAGAAAACATTCGTGGCCAACGGTGTCGCTCTCGTCAACGAGTTGGCTGCTGACGTTACATGGGCTCATGTCAGAACCACTGAAAATCCAAAAGATCTACCTTCCCGCGAAATGTGTACTTGCAACTTTCTTGAAAGTAAGAATTTAGAACTAAGGCTTCGCCGCCTTTCAGTTTTTGGCCATTCCCATCGAGATGTTTCGAGGTTGACCGGAGTCTTACAACGAGTCAGAATTGAAGGTTTCTACTGTCGGTATTGTAACTAATGATTCAAACACCGATTCACTACTTCCGGACGTGGAACGAGGGTCCGGAGAGTATTTGTCTGGGTGTTCGTTTACTCACCACCCATAGCCTCTACTATGTAATGCACATTGTCCACTTCAAAAATTTCCGCCGCTACTCTCAATATAATATAGATAATTCAAATCTGCTATTTCCACACTGAACGCGTCCGACTTCAAAAGGGACAACTAGTTTCGAAACCTCTACGTCCATTCTCCCAGTTTCTAGACTCCGACGTGTTGATACGGGTGGGCGGGAGGTTGCATCACTCCGATTTAGTTTACGGAACCAAACATCCATAGTTACTCCCCAAGAACTCCTTCTGTAGCCAAACTAGTTTGCCAACACTTTCGTTTGGCGGAATTATATTCCGGTCCCAGTACCACGAAAGTCTAATTCGAAAGAAGTTCTCGATTCTTTCTCTACGAAGTCTCCTTACAAGGACAATCCATTATTGTAGGTCTTGTCGAACATTCAGAGCCACCACATATCAACCAATGATGGCTAATCGTCCTCAGGCTCGAGTAACGATCGCTCGCCCTTTTTCTCGTGGGGGAGTTGACTATGCTGGACCCTTCTGTGTACTTGAATATAAGTTGCGCAATGCCAGTCTGACCAAGGAATACTTATGCGTATTTGTATGTACCACTACTAAGAAACTTATGTTTATCTCCGAGGTCTCCACGTCGCATTTTTCTGCGGCACTACATCGATTTGGAAGTCCACGTGGGCTTCCTACAGAGATTTATTCCGACCATTTTGGCGAATTTTGGGAGGCGGCAGTGAAAACTGTGAAACGGCTCATTGTCCGGTTAATAAGTAACTCTCCTACTACCCATGAAGAGTACGGAACTCTATTCGCCCGAGTTGAAGCCGTACTAAACAGTAGACTTCTGTCGGAGGACACCGCCGAAACATTGACCGGCCATTTTCTGGTGGGTGGTCCACTGATGTACTTCCCTGAGCGGAATGTTCTCTATTATTTATAAGGAAGCTTTAAAACTTCAAGACTCAGAAATCCTGAAATCAAAACATTAATAACGTGAAACTACAGTTAAATTATGTTTAAAATATGTAACCTTTTCCACGCCAAGCAAAACATTCCCAAATGTTTGGAAACGTTCATGAACCAAATGTTTGAGCGAAGTGAACGTGTTCGTGCGGATTCCGCAAACACGGACTAACGTTCGTTCTTGTTTACCATTGTCCCCCCAAAAGTCGGTACTTCGAAGAATATTCGTCGTTTTTGCGCGTTCAGTGTGAACAATCTTGCGATCATATCATAGCCAATTTCCTTTCGTTCTCAGTTTAATGAATTTAAGTTACGGAACGAATACATGCACACAAGTGATACTAATATAGAATAAGTCCATAACTAATTGCAGAATGATAATTATTTAATTTTTATATTCAAATAAAAGAAATAATTTAATATTGTGTAAAATAGAAAAGATATTTGCTCAACACCAATACTTCAGTAGTCAAAAGACATTCTGTACTGAATAGTCGTACTTTGGAAAAGTTATAATATATTTTATTATAACGAAGTAATACGTTTTGTTCTACGTAAAAAATGTTATTTTTATTATTCTGAAGCAGGGGATGAATGACGTATTTGCGAATTTTTAGTGCGATAGTTAATTATTTAATTTATTACATCAAAATAAAAGAAAGAACCTAATATTGTCATTTCGTTTTATTTCTATTTAGTTTAAATAGAAGAAGCCTGATGAGGGACCATATTTGTAGAGAAACATGAAACGTGATAAATCAATTATATATTTAAAACTGATTATATAATCTAATACTGTTTAAGAGAGGAATTAATATTTATAAAACAATACAACTTTTCTTTAATCAAAATCCACTGTACTGTAATTTTACTTTAATTTTATTTAATTTAACTTTAACTGTAATTCGCCTAACTGACTACTTCATCTCAAATTTACTACTGTGGTATTTCAATTCCCGCCGTTTTATTAACGACAGAAGACAATTATCGATCATTTGAATTTTTGTTTCCTATGTTATATTATCATAAAAGGTACTTTAGAGCTCATTGTAACGTTTGACTTGGTAAATTTATAAAATTGATTGATAAAGACGTTGCTCGATACAGTATCGGAGCACTTGGGATAATTATATCTATATCAACACCGTTCCTAACTCCATCGCTTACAAAATATTGAATGCTTGTTCGTCGTGCGCACTTCGTGTGGACGAGGCTTAAGAATTGTCGGGGAATGAAATGAAAAGAAAATGAGAATTTTAATATATAACTAAGTGAGTTGTCTACTTGGAGCAATGTACTGGTCTGACTTCTATTTCAAAATAATTCCGCGAAAAGCTATTTTACAGTCGCTAATGAAATAATAATATGAGACTAACTAGACCAATGGAGATACAGTTAACTAAATTAAGTGAGCCTTTATGATAATCCTGAAGGAAAATTATTTATTCAATTAATTTCCATAATTCCAATAACCATCAATGAGGGAAAAAATTAAAGGAATGACCCTTTGGAATGTTAGTCTAACGAGAACAACGCGACGAAAATGTAGAATGTTCAAATGAAAGAAGTATGATCTAAACTCATATTATTAATCCAATTTCAAGCGTAAGCAGAAAAATCAAAATTTTGATTATAAACATATTCATTGTATCTATTTAGGTATGGTTTATATAATTACATACCGTTACTGATTTATTTAATTGCGAATCACGAGTTTTGTATGTTAATAAACCCCCGGTAGTTCTTGAGGACGTACGTAAGTAGTCAAAGTGGGCAAATTTCACGCATTTTATAAGTCGATATTAATTCATTTTTCAGAATTTCATATTATTTGACAGTGGCGTTTCACACTCCTTAAAAACACATACTCATCTAACATATACATAGAACAATAAATAACATAATTCAATGTAATACCTAGATTCAACATTGTTCTATGACGAAATAATAATACCGCTCTTGACAACCCAATCACTGTTTCTTAGACTTACCTGATCCATAAAAATAATGGACATCAGATTGACTACATCCTTGTGAAAGAATGGTTCAAGAATCAAGACGACTGCCCATCCGCACATATCCGTAGCTACCATAACCTGATATTGATAAAGTTCCAGTTAAAGAAGTAATGCAGGAATGACTGGGTGTGAGGAAAATCGAAGAAGGAGTAGGAAACAGACCAACGGGCAAGACAGTGGCTCGAATCATCAAAGTGTGGGAGCCAATAATGGAGGAGGCTGTGGAACAGTTTTTCTGGAAACATCAACCTGATTACAGGTGAAATTGTGTTACTCGTGGAAGACAGAATGAGGCAAAAAAGTGATACCGCAGAGAAGGTTCAAATAAACTAAAGTCGGCTCATGCGTTTGATCAACGGAGAAATAAGAAAAGCTTTATATATGGACCGACTGTGTAATGAAGTGGAAGCAGTTTTATAACGCTGAAGATTCGTCATGCCAAGTGAGTAACAAATGTATTTAGTAGTCCCACCATGCCTACCATAAAGTCCGTAATAAATAGAGCATAAGAAATGTGGAAATAAGTGGAAAGAATATATTTAATAACGGAGAACACAATGTAAATAACAAGTAAAAGTTGACGATGAAGATAAATTAGATAGTGTACTAGAAAAATAATAATAATGTTAAGGACAGAAAAGTAGCTAGGATCGACGATAGTCGGAAAAATTCATAAAGAAAGTCGGGTTAGAAGTGTTGTGAAGAATGTGCGATAATAGCAAGTTTTTCCACAAAATTACACAGTGTATTATAATTTCACTACCAAAACCTGTAAATAAATCCAGTGCGAACAGTACCGGATTTAGTAAAATATGACACGCTTGTAAACTTTTCATAAAATGAGAAGTTGTGCAAGAGTTGAAGCGTTGCTGACCGAAGACCTTTTTTTTTAGTGCAACAGGCTACATGAGAGTAATCCACGTTTGGCAACTCCCCATTAATAGCATTGGAAGGGATTTGAAAGGGGGGATGAGGAGGGTAGAGGAAGGTAGCCAAGGGTTAACTAGGGCCCCCGGGCTATATTTTAAGGATCCTACCCGGCATTCGTCTAAAGAAATGCTGGACAAACCCTAGAAAAACCTGCATCAGGTAGTTCGGGCATTGGGCACTTGCCCCACGCCCTTCCGATAGCGGGAGAGGAGTTTGCTGTGGGGACGCAGCATTCCATTCTCCGTGCCTCGACCAGTTTAGGAGGCAGGTGGCCGACTATTCCAATGGGAACAGAGAACAACTCTCACCGTATGCCCAAGGTCTGTGACTCCGGAACATACACCTCTCAAAACAGGCCCAGGTGCCTCGGCTTGTGGGAACCTTAGTTCAAAAATGGAGACAGGAAAAGGTAGCCCCTTCCTGTCGCTCCTACAAGGTTCTGTCTGCGAGAGAACATCCCTCGCAGACTTATGCTCTGAAGTCGTTGCAAGACCAACAAAGAAATAAAGTAATTTACTTATATGGGTAGCGAGATAATTTGAATTGGCAGAAACGAGAGATAGATACGGAGCATGTTACAACAGTAAACGAACTTTTCGATCTAACACAGAATCTCCCACACAATAACAAGATTGGCATGGGAATGAGAGAAAAAGGTCAGGAATGTGTGTTTTTTTAGAGTTGTTGTATATGGTTCCGAAACTTGGGACGATTAATAAGGATGAAAGGGGACTTGATGCTTCAGGAGGATGGAAACTAGCTGGAGGGACAGACTCATTAACAAGGAGGTTTTTTGGAGAGTAGAAGAGACAAGCTAACTCTAGAGACAAATACGAACCAGGATGGACAAAATGATGGGCCACATATTACGCTACAACCTCATTATTAGGACAATAGCTGAGGGAGTCGTCAAGGGAAGGGGCTGCGAAGGAAGTAGAGAATGTACTACATTCAGCAGATAATCTGCGACGTGAGCTGTGCTTCAAACCGAGAGATGAAGTGGCAGGCGGACAACAAAAGAAAATGGTGAACTTATAAAAAACCAACGACAAGATTTCAAGCCATTAATAAAATTGCACTATTTTAACCGCTTTTAAACCTGTACTTATGTTATCGATTATTATTATTCCCAAAAGTACTTAAATATTTTAATAAAATCGACGATGAATAGAAGAACTGTAACTATTTATCAGGAAATATTATGAAAGATGATATTACTTTCTGGCTATATTTACATGGTTCGACAACTGATTGACGTGGATTATGCCAGGGCAGACAAAATGAGCAGGAACTGTGACAGCCAAATGGATGTGACGGCGAACTACACCCCTCGGACTACATATCATTTTGAAACGAAGGTTATATTGAACAATTTAAATGGAATTTACCGCAGACGTGCATCACAGCTTAACCTAATGCAAATTGATCCAGAGTGTTATTTCCAAACATCGTAATTTATATCTTCTTCCCAGATTAATAATTTAAATATATACATTTAAACAAATTGAATAATGGAGAAATTTGTATACTTAGGGTTTTAAACAATTAATATTTATTAATAAGACTATGTTAATAAAAATTACCGTAAATGATAATTTTTCTTTCCAAAAGAGGAAAATATATTCATGTTATTATTCATATTTACATTCATATATCCACATAAATTAATGTTTCTTGCTGCAGTATGTCACCTTATATAAATCAAATAAATAATTAAAAATATGTAGGAGTTATTTTTAGTTCGAATTTAGGGTGGAAAGAGACGATAAATTATGCGTCTCGAAAATCGTGGAATTCACTTCATTTAGTAATGAGGGTAATAAAAAATGGCAGCGTCAAAGGACGAGACATCGTAGTAGCTAGAAAACTGACATATATAGGGATAAGCGATAATTAACTTAAAATCGAAACTAGGAAAATAAACGGGTGCATTATCATTTTTAAGTAAAGCAATAAGCATCACTTGAATCACTGTTCAAGGCAAGTATTCCGACAGAAAAGACGTATTACGCGCCTAAGTAACTGCATGAAATCAAATGAATGTTTTTTTTATTCTTTAATTTAAATAATAATCATATATAAAAACAATAATTTTTTTGTTTATGAAGTATGGCCAAAATTTTTATTAAAATGGCATAATATCCGAGACGATAATTTATATTATTTATTAATAGTCGACTAACTGTCACAGCGATCATTCGCAGCAAATTTGATATATAAAAACACTTTTAGTTACATCGGACTGTTTATTTTTCTGAATACTTATAACAATTACAATATAACGTAAGTATATTTTTCAATTGTTTATTTTCCATTTATTAGAAATGAGGAGTTTGTGACTAGATTGTCACATTTATTCATTCTGTTTGAAACGTGAAAACATAAGTGATGAACATATAACGAATGACAACCGAGCAGTAGTGAATGACGTAGCCATATCTAAAAACTTCTTTAATTTCATACCGTGTGTAACATTTGCGTATCTATTCATAAACTGTGCCAATTCAATTGTAAATATCATTAAAATTGTACAGTATTATGTAGAATGTGAGGGCATAGCACATGGATATTTTGCCATGAGGTTTCTATAAAAGACGACAATTGCATTTTAATAACAGTGTAAATGTTAGGATTTGTAATTTTTATAATTGGTTGCAAAGTGAGAAAAAGAGTTAACGATACAATATTGTCTGATATCAGGGATACATAATTTCTGTAATCAGGTAGTAATTTCGGCATATTGTGATACATTTCAGACTCTTTCTTTTTTCTCTTTTAAATTATTAATCATTGGTTCTGCAATCCTAAGTTTCCTCTTAATGGATGAAGATAGAATTTTCAAAATTGAAATTTTTTAAGGTGTAGATAGGCTATGTATATGGTAATCCAGATAGTGGCAACTCCCCTCTTATAGCATAGGAAAAGGAGTAAAAGGGGGGATGCGGAAAGGTAGAGAAAGGTGGCCAAGGGTTAACTACGGCCATCGGCCTATGGTTTAAGGATCCTACCCGTCAATTTGCCGAAAAGTGATTCAGGGAAAACCCTAGAAAAACCTGCATCCGGTAGGTCGGGCATTTGGTACTTGTCACACGTCCTTCCTATGGCGAGAAAGAAGTTTGCTGTGGGAACGCAGCGTTCCTTGCTCCGTGCCTCGAACATTTAAGGAGGCAGCTGGCCGACTACCTCAATAGGAAAAGCGGACAACTCAAACCGTATGCCCAAAGTCTGCGACCCCGGAACATACACCTCTTAAAACAGACCGAGGTGCCTCGGAATGTGGTAACAGGCATCCCCTTAGGTTGCCTCCTACTCCAGAGATGGAAGGTTCACCTGCAAGAGAATTCTCTCGCAGGCTTCCTCTATGGTGTCAAAATTGAATTCAATATTGAAGTACTTAACGTAAGTAGACAGACTTTAAACTTTGTGTTTAAACTAATTTTATGGTTCTACATTCTTGTATTTAAGCTATTTGGGGTATTGAAATAAAAATATAAACGTCTGTATAAAATATAATTATTAGATTAAATATCCAAATACAGAAAAAATAAAGTGAAGATATAAATACTACACATCAATGTGTAGTATTTACATCATCACTTTATTTAGTTTGTATTTTCATTTAATTTCATCACATAATTATGTGGTATTTATATCATAACTTTCTTTGGTCTGTATTGGTTATTAATATTTGCGGTATATCCAATATTATATTTTTCTCAATTTTTACATTTAATTTCTTAAACTTTATTACTAACGCCATTAAGTTTCATTCTTAGATCATTTATATGACTGACAGGATTAAGTGTAAATTTAAATTCTTCATCAGTACGTTGATATCTTTATAATTAAGGGACTGTTTTTACATTGGTTTATAATTTTTGCTGCTATACATGCACACAAATGTTGCGGTATCTTTCTTTGAACACTGTGAGGTGCGTCATACGACTTAATGTAATAAATTTACTTGTAAAGCGTTTGTTGTTGTTCGCAAGAGTTTGTTGACTCCAGACAAAAAGGACTCAATGGAAAGCATTTCAAATGTTGTCTGAAAGGTGCAACTTTATTCAGACAGACGTCAGGAATAGTGTAACTGTATAAAAATCGTGGATGTACAATTACTATTTTTTGGAGGGAAAAATATTGGCCAATGTTTAATTTGGGACTATCAGTCTATAATCATAATTATCATTTTGTAAAAGAGAAGAAAATTATTTTCTGTTATTACCAAAAGTTTGGAACTATTTTCACTGTAAGTTTATTTAGAGATGATAAATGCATAGAAAGTTCAGCTCATCAATAAAATGCGCCTACGCTCACGTCGGCTACTGCAATGGCATGAACGCACATGCATTCCTCTGACACTGTTTTCACCCAGCCTAGTCTCCAAATTTGTTTTAGTTGAATTTCTTCGTTAATCATGTGCGAAAGACATTTTTGTATAATAGGGGTTATCTATTCAGTAAACGAGTATTATGCGTCGATACAAAACACATTTTTCTGATGAAATATAAATAGGAATAACGTAGGACCACCTATACTGATCTTAAATAAAATTAAAAAATAGAGGTGAATATAATTATATTAAAATAATAAGATTAAGTTTAAATTCATTGCCTAGGATTGGAGGATGTAAGAGGATCAATTTCAATCAAACTTAATAAACATTTTATTTACGATCCGGGGAAAAACACTGGATATTAGGTTGAGCAATATCTTTTTGTTTGAAAAATGTTATTTCCACTTTTCGTTAAGAAACTTATCAATTCACCTACTAAAATGGGCCTGATGTCCCATCGCTATTCCAAAGGAAACATTTGTTATTTTATCTCGTCCAATCACGCTCCTAACCTACTATTGTAACATTACTTTTTGTAACAGGTTTAAAAAGTTGTAAAAAACAAGAGTTTTTATTTAAACAGAAAACCTAAGCTTCAAACTTGATAATTATATGGTGATTTAGGTAGTTTCCCTTCGATTATTTTTATTTATTTGTGTTTCGATTTTCGCAATAAGAGATCGAAACTCACATTCGTCTGCTACAATAAACGGAAACTTATCATTCGCATTGTAAATTCCCTTAAAGTTCTTGTTTTGCTTTAACATTGTTAAGAGTCGTTAAGTACTGAAACGTTTAATTAAAAACATAGTAACCGGCTGGAGTACATACCACTCTTATTTTTCTCTTATTATTGTCTAGAAAGAAACCAAAAGTGCTTAAAATAAGGAGAAATTAGCGTTCACGAAAAATTATATGTTATTGCGTGGATTTTAAAAAGTTGGTTTGAAGTTTCATTGCAGAAATTCTCCTATTATTAGCTTATATTTGGTTACGTTGACGGCGCTTACATCAATTATTGGGTGGCCCAAATTAGTGTGGTTCAGCGGCTACGACCGCTGCAAAATCCCGTTCTATAAATTACCACCTGGACCCAAATCTCTTTAGAAACTTTACTCTAAGTTAACCCACACATTATTTTTTTTTGAATAGTGACCAACTCGAGGGGCTAACAACAATATATTTTGAATAAATTATTTTCCCATCATTATTGGCCATAACTTAAATGTGTATCTCATTCAAACACTTTTTATACAAAGATATTTCATTGTAAATAAATATATATATGTTCACTGAAAGTTAATAATTGCAAGAAATTATAGAGTAATAGGGCAGTATAAGACGTTGAATAACTGTCAATTTAATTGGTATAATGTTACGCATTTACTTGTCAGAGGCCAGTAAAATGATAGAGATAGAATATATCGGAATGTTATTGAGTTGTAGAATACACCAATGTGGTATTTATCAACTTTTGATTTCAGTAATTCTTCTGGGAGTTAAAACCTGAACGAAAAAGTAATTAGAAGCTTTTACAGACGACGGCAAACTATCTTTCAATAGTTATTGAACATTGAAACATTCCTGTTTATTATACAAGGCGAATTAGTTCAATTTTGTCTGAAGATGACCAACTGGCAGCCTGAAGAAAGACCAAAGAAGAAAATTGAAAGATCTATGCAATGTTGTTGAAGAATTTTGTACGAAGCTACAAAACATAATAAGAAAACTAACATCTATGTTTAGATACATTTGATTAGTTTATAGGAACCTATAATTTCTATAACAAGCATACTTTTTCATTCAGTATTTAATCTGTCAATTGTCAGAAATACAAATAAGCAATACATACAAATTAGGTTTCAGTACCGTTTTGCACACAATTTTAGAACTTCTTCAGGTAATCAAATAATATACCTAATAGGTACATTTTATGTGATAAATTAGAAATATAAATACGTAAATGTAATAAATCAATACAAATTTATCGTAAGAATGCGGAGATTGGAATGTTTCCTGTCTCTATTGTTGTCAGCGTCGTGTTTGAGGTTGAAAGCTATGACGAAAAGTTCAATCTCTGATGGGCGATGACCAAGAGCGGTAAAGAGTCTTCGATACGAGCTGACCGGGATCGGTTAGCTGCAGTCTCCCGAAGGAGCTCAAAAATGTGTGCAACACCACTCTGTTACTGGAGATGATACAGTAAGGATCGATTAACACGGTTGTTTGTAGAATCTGCTAATGAAGTCTGCAAGTTAAGTTCAGTTAATCAGGTTCTGCTTATGGTTTCTGTTGATGGAGGTCAGTATAGGACTTCATATAATTCGATGGAAAGTTTGCTTCGAATCTTTTTAGTAAAGACGAGATTTACGAGAAACAATTCAGAGGTTGGCACTGATAAAAATGATCGTCTGTGGTGTACGAAATATTTAATTGATTGAAGTGTGCTGTATAAATTGGGTCTGTCTAATAACGCACGTTATGGTCATTTTAATTGCAAAAGTAATTTAATAGGTTTTGTGGTTTCGATTAAAGAATTCTTAAAAATTCTGAAGTAAAGGAAATTGGACTGGTCCGAGAACTGTTCCCACATTTGGTAAGTAACATAATAATATTAATACTTCGTAAACATGATATAATACTTCATACTGTCAGATTAATTTTGTTGTTTTTAGTAATTTAGAATTAGTTAATTAAAACTGGTTATAAATTCATGCTACCATTCTAGTATTTTCTATAAATGAACCAATCATTGCGGGTATATAACTGTTTTGAGGCCCGATAAAGCGACTCTAGAGATATCAAGAGCTCATAAATAAGCCGTGGCATAAATGTATAAAAATTGTATAAAAATATTAAATTTGTAATAAATTTCTGAATTTCAAATATGATGAATTCGTGAGTAATCGTTTACTTTAACGAAAACTATCCAAAAATTAAACGATACCTTCTAATGAATTTTAAAGAGATTTATTAAATTAAATATTAAAAAGATTACCACAATATATATATATATATATATATATATATATATATATATATAGAGAGAGAGAGAGAGAGAGAGAGAGAGAGAGAGAGAGAGAACCAAGGACTGCGTCTATGACGGTTGTAGCCGAAATGACTTTTTCTGTAATGAAGAATGGTAAGCTGCATAATATTTAACTTGTAGACCGTTAAATTTAACAATGTACAATTATGGGTCTAATTGAAATAAAAATGAATAATAAAATTCACCATAAAAATTGATACCCGTATAACAATAATGTATCGTAAATTTTGTTAAAAAAATTAGTTAAAATAATTAATTAATTTTTAACATTTAATGCACTAATATTAGAGCGAATGTGTAGTTTTTTACTCATCAGCCTTGTTAAGTAATTAATTTTCTCATCCAAGATTTTAACATTTTCAGAATCCAGATGATTTCGGAGATAAATTCACTTCGACACAACTGTATATTTTTGGACTTCACATTTACTGTTGTTTTTGTGTTTCTTATTCTGCGTTTTTAGTCCTCGCTTAGTTTGTCCCATTTAAATGTTTCATTACAAATTAAACAATTAATTTTATAAATTAAATCATATTTATCCAGAATATAAATTTTTAATTGACCGTTTTTTTACGAAATTGAACTTGTATATTATCTGGTTTGCTGAAGTATATCCAAACTTTCAGACGATTGAAATTATTTTTGTATCAATTAATTTAAAAAAATCTGACATATTGGTTGCATTGCTTATTTACTTTTTAATTCGATACGAGATACATCTGTTCCAATTTAATACAAAATTTTGAAGGTTATTTGAGTTTAAGGCAGATCACCTATACTGATCCAAATGTGTAACGTAAAAAAATACAAACAATATTTCATGTTTTAAATTTGCCAATACTTCATTGACTATAAATTATCTACTTTGTCAGACTCATTTCTGTAACACTATATACTATAACAATTTTGGAGAAACGATTTCAAATTTTGTATTTCAACAAAAATGGGTCAGAATAAGCTTATTTCATTTTAAAATTGTATATTTACTTATTCACACATGTCATCTCCTGTGCGTATTGTGTGCGTTTAAGTCTTGATTTAAATTCATATAAACCACACCAATGAAAAAACTATGAAACAAATGTTTTGCAATTTGGGGAAATATATTCTTGTCCGTTTCCGATCTAATGTTTGTGAGAAAGATTCGGCAGATTTAGGTCTTTGCTGAAACTTTTATCTAGATTAACCCTCTACTGGCACAAAAACGCCTTGTTTCGAGGGGAACTCACTCAAACGTAATTTAATCTACGTAACGTTACTTGGTCTTGAGTTTTGGTTTACTGTTTAACTGAATCCTCCTCAGAAATTAAAGGTAAAACTCAAAAGAAGTTAAGTTATTAGTAAAAATACTATTTCTTAAGAGAATTTTTTCTCAGTTTTGGTAGCAGTGAACCGAAAGTAATGCGATAGAAAGTTCAATCTTATAAATAAAAAAGAGTGTATGTATGTTTGTATGTTTGTTTGTATGTTTGTATGTTTGTATGTTTGTTTGTATGTTTGTATGTTTGTATGTTTGTTTGTATGTTTGTTTGTATATTTGTATGTTCGTTATACAAATCTACACCGCTGGAGAAAATTTCACCAAATTTCGTACACGTGTTCTTTGCGACCAGGAAACAAACACTGTCGGGGTAAGACGCGTCTACCACCTCCAGAATCGGGGGCGGACGGGGGTTGAAATATTTAAACATGCTAAAACAGTCGATATTTCAGTCGGATAAATATTTTTAGGGGTCACAGATATTGATAGTGTTTCTACCGACTGTTGGGGTGAGACGCGTCTACCATCCCCAGAAGCGGGTCGGGATTATCAGTAGGGCACTTTTAGGTGTTGGGTGGAGGAACGCTGCAATAAAATAACGCGAATACAACCGAGATTGGAGTAAATTCCAAGGTTATGGATGTTGTCCAGTTCAATTATAGCATCAAATTGCCCATTTAGCCCCGAGAGGCGGGAGTGGATGGGATGGAAATTTTCTAACATGTTAAATCATCGATATTAGCGTGGAATAAATAAATGCCGGGACCATTGACGTTGATAGTATTTCTACCGATGTTGTTTGTAGGCATGATAGGGGTGGGGCTGGAGGGGATTTCCTTGAAAATAACGGCAAAACAACCGAGATTCGAGTCAAATCGAAGGTAATGGATGTCCCTGAATTTATTTATGACAATCTGGACAACGCGCGGGTATCGGCTGGGTTGGGATGAGTTGACCGGCTGTTTTTTGCGTCGATTAAATATATTTAGTGATGAATTACATTAATAAAATTTCCCTACATGTTGTCTGTGTATAATTTCAACCCCTTTCGGACTCATAAGGGTGCACCCTTAAGGGTGGGCGTGAAGTAGCATTACATAAAAAGAAACCAGAAACTATCGGGATTGTCACTGAGTTTAATTAATTTCCATGAAAATAACGGGAAAACAACCGAGATTCGAGTCAAATCGAAGGTCATGGATGTCACTGAATTTATTTATGACAATCTGGACAACGCGCGGGTATCGGCTGGGTTGGGATGAGTTGACCGGCTGTTTTTTGCGTCGATTAAATATATTTCGGGATGAATTAGATTAATAAAATTTCCCCACATGTTCTCTGTGTATAATTTCAACCCCTTTCGGACTCAGAAGGGTGCACTCTTAAGGGTTGGCGTGGAAGTAGCATTAGATAAAAATAAACCAGAAACTATCAGGATTGTCACTGAGTTTAATTATGACATTAAACTTGACCGTTTAAGTCCCCGAAGCGGGAGTGGTCCGGGGTGAAAAATTTTAAACATGTTAAACGGTCGATATTTGCGATAATTATTTCCTGGGGTTAATTACTTTGAAAGTATTTATACCGATGTTGTTTGTGTATAATTTAACCCCTGTGAGGGGAGCAAGCTTAGGGGTGGCGTGGAGGTACGTTAAATAAAATCCCGCAAAAACAACGGAGATTCGAATCAATTCCGAGAATATGAATGTCGCTGAATCTAATTGTGACAACCTGGGTAACGCGACGGGTTTGGGAGGTGTTGGGCGGGGGAATAAATTTTCCGACAATGTAAACGGCCGATTTTTGCGTGGAATACATTCTTTTTCATTATCGCATATTTGTGGGGGTGGTCATCTTCTAACATGTAAAAACGGCCGATATATTTAGTCAATGACTTCATCCCCCTTCGGCATGGGAGGTGAGCACATTTAGGGATAGGGTTCGAGGAGCTTTACATAAAAATAGCGCAAAAGTAACCAAAATTGGAGTCTTATGATAGATAAATGACATCTCGGGCAACGCCGGGCACCCAGCTAGTAAATAAATAAAACAATATAGTTAACGTTAAAGTCTTCATGTGGGGGTATCAATTTTACTTAATATAACTTTTATTTCAGAGAGCCTGGCTGAAAAAACACACTATTTACTCAAATACTTTTAATATGATTTCAACAAGATACATGTAATGGGACATGATGACTTTAGCCGTCGAAACGTTGGGCGTCTATGCGGCGTGTAACAGGAGACCAATGTATTTTGTTTATAAAAACACTATGTTTTTAGAATATTTCATTTATTATAGTGCGGTTGGTTGCTTCATTCGAGTATTTACACTTGTCTTTTTGTATTACTACAAATTACCACGTAGATTATTTGAGTTTAACTTTATAAATGTCAACTTTAGAGGTCGATGTTTTTTACAATAAACGAATAACTATAGGCAGCTGACTGAGCATGGAGAATAAAATAATATTTTTTTTCGTACTCAGAAAGATGCCTGCTAAATGTTTTAATTGAACGTCTATTTTTTAATTAATAAAACAATTGATGACCTTAACACATTTTATTTTTTATTTATATTTCAACGACGTTTCGATAATTATTTGTATCTTCTTCAAATATTTTCTAAAGAAGAGGTGACTTTATAACGTGTTAATCGTTTTGTTGTGCTAGTTTATTATATTAATTTGGCAAGTGTTTTTTGTATACTTAAGTTTGCCTTCGTTTACGTTGTACAATTATACTATAAATTTAATTATTTGTAAATACCTCCTCTTTAGGAAAATTCCTTAAGAAGATAAAAACAGGTTACAAAACTTCGTTCCAATATAAATTAAAAGGTCATTAATTGTTTTATTACGGCTAGTAAATGATGCGATAATAGTCGTACACGCCACAACATATTGAATGTGTTCGTCATGTATTTAGGCAACCCGTGTATCAATCATTTACGAATACCTTTCATTAAAATTAAACAAAAACATTAGTCTCATGTAATTTCTACTTTTCAATTATATTATCTTTGAAATGTCTGTATTTTATAATAAATACTCC
The DNA here is from genome assembly GCA_037074705.1 of Zhengitettix transpicula. NCBI lineage: Eukaryota > Metazoa > Arthropoda > Insecta > Orthoptera > Tetrigidae > Zhengitettix > Zhengitettix transpicula. The sequence goes on from CM073591.1 coordinate 164,829,535, forward strand.
ATTTGAATTATTTAACTGCTGACACTAAGTAAAAACATTAAATATTTTTAACCTTCTACCAATTATATTCTTTACTTTAGAAATGATTCTTCAACGTAATCTCATCACCAATGGGTTAGAATTCTTCATACGTCCTTTATTTTGTACTTCTTTACGATTTATATTAAAGTTGATGCATTTAACTCTACTATATTCATAAGTATATTTCATAACATATTTTGTTGTATTCTGCCAATATATTGCAAAGTGGAATCATGTTTCGATTTTTCATTAAGCGAAGATTCAAGATAATGTTTTACCTACATTACCATTCAATGAATAAGTGTACAAGAATACATTAAAGCATTATCTTCGATCATCAGGTAACAGAACGAAGCACAACTGTCAGAGAAACAGATTTTGCAAGACAGATACATTTAAAAAAATCCTCCGTCATATTCTACGACATCATTAAGAATACGAACGGTCATATATAATGTACTACGTTAATTTCGTTAGCAGACAGTTGACTTTATCGTACAGTAATCAGTTTTTTTATGCATCGACAATATGAAATGTTTACTGTGATAGTTTTTTCAAGAGTCATTAGAAAAATTTAGCGCCCCTTCCTGAATGTAGCAAACGCAATATCTTTCTTTCGAAAGAGCATCTTACGTACATATACTATTCTTGGCTATGGAATAAAATAGCTCCTCCCATTACGAAGTGTGCAACACTTACCATTTATAGCATACTTTTTTATAACGATATGCAACATAAACACCGTGAAAAGGCTTGAATTAACTTGACAAATAATATAGTGTTTAACAAAACAACGATTTGTGAGTCTCTAATTGAACATTCTAAGATGAAGTACAACGTATGTTATAGAACTAACGAACAGCTCTGTTGGAGTTAACTTTTTATTTTATTTAATGTTGACTAATACTCCGTCAGAAAGTGACTAATGAATAAATAACCCTGCTCATGAATATGTATTTCTACACTAAACATAATTAATTTCAAGCAACGGTAACACTTTGTGTACAACGATTGAATTAGTCTTAAGAGCTTCCCTTCTTATCAAGGTTAATAAGACGAGCGCAGTTGCGTAGAATTACATAAATTTGAATGAAGTAGCTTCGTCGTGAAATGCAAAACTTTTATAAATAAATTTTTTCAACATTTTTAAAGAAAATTCGTAAGATTCTCTAATACTTCACGGCTAAAAAATAATTTTTTAACCTAAAAATTTCAACAGCGTAAAGTGAAACAACGAGACCCACTTATCTGTATATTTTTATTTTTTATTTAAAAACATGATCGAAACCACCAAATTTCGAACTACGAGTGCTAAGCGAAGATAAAACTGAAAATCAAACAACTCCAATCATAGACAAAAAAAACATACCTATTGTTACTACAAAAAAAGTATTTGCATAATCCATTCCTTATACATATTCAGAACATCCTGACGTTGTATGACTTACGACCGAACATTTAACTGAATATTTTTAAGCGCATTATGAGTTCCACAGTGACTATCGAGTATACAGGACGGAAGATGCTCTTGTTCATGTGAATTGAAACCAATTTAAATGATTACAGTACTTTAAACTATTATGTGATTCAGCATGCATGACTAATTGTGATACTATTACTCTATTTATATCGAATTAAAAGGATTAAAAAAGACCAAGTTCGTAAATGTTATTTTGAGTATCCTATAAAATCAGTTACTAATTAAGCAGAGCATCATCACGTCGTTATTCATTTTACAAAATAAATTTATTTCAAAGGAAAAGTTTTAACGAAAAGTTTCTTGTCCATTGCGTTCCTTTACAAATGTATCATTTGCTTAATAGAGATCTAAAATTTCAATTAAATTTCATAATTAATTATGACTGGTAAAGTTTTCAGTCAAAAATAAAAAGCGGAACAAATTTTTAGTTCTCTCTCTCTCTCTCTCTCTCTCTCTCTCTCTCTCTATATATATATATATATATATATATATATATATATATTGTGTGTGTGTATGTGACCTTGGGCATACGGAAAGAGTTGTCCGCTATTCCCATTGGAATAGTCGGCCAGCTGCCTCCTAAACTGGTCGAGGTACGGAGAAGGGAATGCTGCGTCCCCACAGCAAACTCCTCTCCCGCTATCGGAAGGGCGTGGAACAAGTACCCAATGCCCGACCTACCTGATGCACGTTTGTATAGGGTTTGGCCTGCATTTCTGTAGTCGAATGTCGGGTAGGATCCTTAAACTATAGCCCGGGGGTCCTAGTTACCCTTGGCTACCTTCCTCCACCCTTCCGCATACACCCTTTTAAATCCCTTTCTTATGCTATAAGAGGGGAGTTGCCACTATGTGGATTACCCTATACATAGCCTGTCTACACCCAAAAAAAAGTGTTTATGTAATGAACAGGCATTGGTAATATGAATAATTTGAGCAATTACCTGTTTTAAAAAAATTTCATATTAAAATGTACACTTCTATTATCTGTGTGGTTAGGTATTGTATGGCGACCGGAGAGACCGTTTAATAATAGCAGTGTAATATTTCTGGCTTGGTACCACGACGAAATTCTAACGCTGAGTGAAAAAGACAATTTTATTTGTCAATTGTTCAAAGCCACGTTATGTTGGAAATTATCTCATTGGCAAATTCTGAAGAATCTTCTGGGGACGAGGACTCCGGCATCACTTCTGTTATGAACTAGGAACAAGAAAGTCACTTGTGGGGGATTCGCCATGACCGTGAACCTCTGAATTGTGTTATAAAACCACTAACAGTTCTGCTTTTTAGTGTAAAAAGGAAATATAAATACAGAAATTCGGAAGTTTGTTTCAAAGTCATAGATTGTAAATTTTGGGAACTATAATTACGCGAAACGGCTGGACTAGAGCTCTTTCTGCCATTAATTCGCACGGGGCGAATCATTTTATCCTGTTTGCTGCCACTAAATGCAGTTCAACGCCACTGTCCTTGAGGGTAGCAAAGTACAGTTATGTACGCGGTATCTAGAACAACGTTTTATTTAACTTCTGGAGCCCAACAGTGTTAATAAGAATTCTTTTCCAAATAATTTTCCAAAGCAGACTCTGTCTTCATAATATATTTGTGTTTGTGAATCTTGAAAAGCTTATGTATTTAAAATCCTTGGCTTTTGTGGTCCTAAATTCCACGTGACTGCGTTCGGCTCATAAGTATTTGAGTGACATGACGTCAGAGAAGTGATACAGATGAGGGCGTACTTCAACATTAACTTTAACTACAACCTAATCTCATATTGAAATTGAAATTAATTAAATATACGACATGAATATCGATTGTTTTCAGAAGTTATAAATGCTACACCCTGCCCCTCTCATTTCTAGGTGTTGTGCTACCCCGCAGTGTTTGTTCCTTGATCACAAGTGATAATTCTACTAAATTTCGACTATATAATTTATTTTTCATTGCGTGCAATCCAAGCTCGTATATTTATATCTTTGACGCTCAACACTTATTTAATTCTTGTGTTTTAGGAACATATTTTAAAGAAGACAGAGGATAAATAATTCATATATTTAAACAAGCATGAAATGTATTAGTTTAAAGTTCTAAAGTTTATGCTACTCACACGTTCTATGAAATATTTTGGATTTTTAATGTTGATTACTTAGGGTCTTAAATTTGTTCATTTTATTTGATATTAATGAGTTCGTCAATTCGGAAGGATTCTGTTGATTTACATTTTAAATATTTGCTGGGCTTACAGAATTCAATATTACTGTCATCACGGTCTACATCGTCCGAAATTACTTACTTTAAGGCGAAAGTAACTGTATATAAATATTTAATGAGTATAATAAAATTTTAGAAGAGCGTGAATTATATCAATGAAATAAAATTCACTAAAGTATGAAGAACAAAAAAATTTTTTTTTTGCATTTCTCGAAAGTTCTGAGTTATATTTCACTGCATCGGTGACAACGTGTTCATCAATTAAGGACTTGTCAAGATCGACATCTCCGACTCCTCTATAACTCACTCTTTCTCGTCAGTAATTATCTTGACTTTGGGTTGTTTTGCAGTGCTTGTCCGGTATTGCGCATTGATGAGTGATTTACGCGTTGGCGATAACGAAGGCAGGGCGGCGTGAAAACCACGAAGCGTGGCTTTATCAGATGCAGGTCGGAATTAGTTGCGGTAACAGCAGCAGCTACTGCCACGCGTTCATAAACACGGCTATGTAATTCTTCCCGGGAACATCTGTACAAATTAAAGTAGAACGCCAGGTCATTATACCTACATTAATAAATATTCTGATATTTGTACAGTTGGACGCCGATTGTAAAGGGTAGGCCTACTTTGTTTTATAAATTTTAAAATACAATATATTGTTACTACTTATATGTTAACCCGTAACGGACTAGCGGGTTAACATAATCCAAAATTATAGCTATGTCCGGTATAATCATAATTTTTTTAAAAAAATTAAAATAATCTAATTAAATAAATAATTTGGGCGCAATTCAGTCGAGGAACTTTGGACGTAATGTCGAACAATATTTCATGACGTCACAGTAGAATCATTGTGGCAGTTTTATGCTTCTCTTTAAGCAATAACTCGGTAATAAAACCGCAAATATACAAAAAATTAGGAGCACTGAAGCATTATTATTTATAAACCTTTCTTTAAAGGTTTACTAATACTATCTCCAGCTAATGTATATATACATGTTTTTTTTTAGGGTAACAGGTTACATGAGGGTAATCCACATAGTGGAAACTCCCGGTTAATAACATAGGAAGGGATTTGAAAGGGGGGATGCGGAAGGGTAGAGGAAGGTAGCCAAGGGTTAACTAGGGCCCCCGGGCTATGGTTTAAGGATCCTACCCGGCAATTCGCCTAAAAGTGATGCAGGGAAAACCCTAGAAAAACCTGCATCACGTAGGTCGGGCATTTGGCACTTGTCCCACGCCCTTCCGATGATGCGACTAAAAATCAGTCAACTAGCTAAGATCGGGTAAGCATCACCTTGCTCTCTACCAAAAAGGTGATACATGATACAGGGATAATTTTATGTAATAGTCTTCCTCAAGAGGTAAGGCAGAGTAATAACTACAAGAGTTTTTGGAATCATTGTAAGAATATTTTATTTAAAGAAGCGTTTTTCTCAGTACAGTAGTTTTTTTGAACGTTCCCTAATATCCGAACTTATTTTTTTAATATAGAGTGTTGTATATGTTGTTTTATAAATTATTTTATTTCATATATATGTATATATATATATATATATATGTAGTATTTATTTTGTTCAGAGATTGTCGTGTTTGTCTTTAATTATTTGTTAATATGAATAGTAAACATGCTCTACACTCGTACTGCTGTTAAGCTCATTTTATGAGTTCCATTATTATTAAATTTTATATATTGCTAGTAATTAGTATTTAATGGAAAGAACTTTTGAAATTAATAAAATCTATCTTTTTTATCTACGTTACAGTTATTTTTATGTTACTACTATTATTGCTATATTAGTTCTTGTAGTACGAATACAAACAGTTAATGTTATTATTCTGTAGATATATAATAGTGTCTCTGCATTCCTTCAAACTATCTACCTATACCATCAGAACCGATATCTTATTCTTTACAAATACACGTGGCTTCTCTTATCGCATTCGTAAAACAAAGTGGTATCAAATTGCACCAGTATTCTTTTTTTTATCGGAACCGTTTAAGTGCCACCCTTTAGGGAAATTTCCTATATATATATATATAGTCTGAAATACCACGTTCCCTAAGAATAACTCATTTTCCCTGTCAACGTAATCAAACCATTAAGACAGAATATCCAAATATGTCGAAGAAAAAGTTATTTTTCGTCTTCAGTTGTTCCTACTAAACTTTAACTGTTTCGCATGCACCATGATAAGTCCGAACAATTATTACTTGAAGACGTTACAGACAAATGCACAATTTGCCTTAGTTTGAGAAATCTTTTCATACTGTAAATATTAATTTTTTTAAAAGGTGAAACCGTCGAAAAATCAAAAACCAAATGATAATTTTTTTTTATGTGACCGACAGTTACACATCCATCCACATAATGTGACGTATACGTATACATTTCTGGGATCGATAGTGTTACTTCAGAGTTTTGAATTCATTCTTGTTAGTAAATGAATTTAAAAATCGAAATATATCAGTAATCGCGGATTTAGTAGAATAAAGAAATTAATATCCTTCATTTTTTGAAACAACTTGATGCTTAACGAGCCCTTTTGTAATTGTCCGTATCAGTAAAGTAATTAAACAACATGTATTAATGATTTTCCTGAATTTTTTAGTAGCATTCTAAAATGTTTAAAGACGCCAAAGATTAAACTGGAAAATATTATAAGTTATTTTATTAACACCTCTGTAAAAAAAAATAATATTTAAATGTAATCTAGTAAAGTGGAGTCATGTCAACTACAATATTATTTTTATATTTAATTTTTAATTATATTTTATTTCAAAATAAATATAATCTTATTCTGCATCACTTTGAGATACCCAAAGATGAACACAATTTACATTCTGTTTTTGGTCAATATTTTCATAGTATTTTATTTCTCCACCTGTTAAGAAAATATGAACTATATGTGGATAATTTTTAGCTTTATTCTGCTGGGAAAGTACGAGGGTGCTCTGAAAAGTTTCCGACCCAACAATGATAGAAGATTTTTTAAAAAAAATTTTTCTTCAACATAGTCTCCTTGTAATTCTACAAACTTCTCCCAGCGATGCCCCCACCGGTTTAACCCGTCCAAAAAGTACTTGGCGTTTTTCTCTGCAAAATAAGTGTTCACAAAGGTGATTGCCTCTTCATTTGACGAAAATCTCTGTACTCCGAGCGCAATTTTTAGATGAGGGAACAGGAATAAGTCAGTCGCTTGGGGCTAGATCTGGTGAATAAGGCGGATGGTCAAGCAGTTCAGACCGTAATTCGTGGATTTTCGCCATGGAAACCGCTGAGGTGTGAGATGATGCGTTGTCTTGGTGAAACAGGATTTTCTTTTTCTGAAAATGTTGCCGTTTTTCCGCAAGTTGTGCCTTCAGCTTGTCAAGTAATGATGCGTAGTATGCTCCTGCAATGGTTTTTCATTTTTGAAGATAATCGATTAAAATAACTCCATGACTATCCCAAAAAACAGTCACCATCACTTTCCCAGCTGAAAACACCGTTTTTGGTTTTTTTGGAGCCTGTTCCTCCTTTGCAGTCCACTGTTTGGACTGTATTTTTGTTTCGGCACCCAACGCGCGGACAGCTTTCTCAACCTAAATGTTGATGTAATATATGACAAACACGTTCTTTTGACATGTTCATGACCTCTGCTATCACTCTCATTTTAATTCGGTGGTCTTGAAGCACCATTTGGTGAACTCGATGTTTTCGTCCGTAGTTGCAGTTTTTTGACGTCCCCAACGTTCATCGTCTCCCCAGCTCTTACGGCCAAGTTTAAATTCAACTGCCCAAAATTTCACCGTGGTAAATGATGGTGCTGTGTCCCCATACACAGAATCCAACTCATCTTTGATTTGTGTAGGCGTATTTTCAAAAACAAATATTTAATAATAGCTCGATACTCGATTTTCTCCATTTTCACAACAACCCTCACATCAACTCACTCAAACGACTGTTACATAACAACTGCGCGTCCAAAATGGCTGAAACTTTGGTGAGTAACTGTCAACAGATGAACAACTGGATTAACTAGCTTTTATTTACTAGTGCTGCCATCTTCACGTTGAGGTCTGAAACTTTTCAGACCATCCTCGTAGATAGATAACACATACCATAAAAGTGGTTGATTTAAAATGTAAATATATAAAATATGAAATAAAAATAAATATAAAATAATCTTAATTGAGAACAGTGTCAGATTTTTTTGGGATTTGTTGGTGTTATTTCTCTTAAAAATACGTTCGTGTAAACTCCCGAATTCGAAATACTTTATTTTCATCGAAAAATGCAGGCATGTATTCGCAGTTGTAATCCATCTTTTTATTGGTATGACTAATTATAAAATGAAATTAAAAAGACTGAAAGTGTAACAGGACGACCGTTTCGAGGGTCCTGCAAACTCATTAAAAGTTGCCGTAATAAAGCTCTGTAGGTCGTACCTTCCGATTCGCGCCACGCCGCATTTATTACCTGCCAACAGACGTAATATACATTTGATATTGCGGAGTATACTTTCACAGTGGCTACAGCTGCATAATACACAGCGTACGCAATTTCCTGCATGCAGCACCAGAGTGGTCTCGACCAGAAGTCCACTAACGCAAACACTGAAAATAAATACCGCAGGGCAACAGTTTCCAACAATTTTCAACGTCAGTAATTGTTTTTCCAATCTAAATCAACCTCGACTTGGTTTTTGAACGTTGTATTGACGATGAATAGCGAAGTTGAGCGATCCATTTCGCATTTTCCCCACAGGGTTATCGAACCTTGAAGGAAGATTCCCAACGGAGCGTTATATACTTGCTCAGTCACGTGGGAGTTGACACTATGAGAAATTGTCTTCAGACAGTGAAGAAGAGGAATTTCTTTGCTTTAAGGCAGTGCCTTCATTTTGTTCTTGCTTATTGGTATTATCAGTTTACAGTGCACGGTGCATCCATAAAACAGTAAAAGAATTAAATTTCGTAAATTTTATCATCTATAAAAAAAACTTATAGTAAATCAGTAGATACTTTAAACTGTTTGCGAACGGAAGTAGAACTCATGAAAAGATTTTCAGTTTATCAACTAGGTCAATTTTTTATTTTTATCTAATTTAATATCCTTCGTCGTCAGGTGACAGCCGTTCGAAGAAAATTTTGACCAATAGTTTCCACTGGACTTCAGCCAGTGTTGTCTAATCTGTAAGCCGAAGTGCAGCTAATTCATTTTCGTGATGTGAATGGTAAAATTCTTCAACTACGTTATTTCGGTCTTGATGATTGCAGGATCCGACGTGTTGCCCGGTAATTATCGGATCGCATGCCGTGCTAATTGGGAACCCAGAACACCTGTTGATAAGGATCTTAATTTCGATGTCTTCCATCAGAAAAATATCCACTCAACATCTCGTATGGTTTCGAATCTTAATATTTTAAAATACATCTTGTGTCCTGTCATCAGTGTATGTTCAGTCACCCCAGATTTATCTGGTTGTTCAACCGTCCACACCCTTTGCCCGATAAAGTTAAAAGTTATAAATCCCAGCGGTTTTTTAATCCAATATCGTCTTTCACTGAGCCCAGAATTTCTATCAATTTTGTTTATGGCCGGAAAATCGTTTTAATTTTGTATTTGTCAAGAATCCTTCCCATTTTTGCCGTTGTGCGGTCTTTAAGCACGGCTGTCACATTGAATCCACACCATTACTAACCCACCATTATACAACACAATAAATCATAATGTCCGATATGTAACACCATAATCTTGGTGACTCCGGTCTAACCAGAATGGTATATTCCTTTCTAAAACCATTCAGAGAAATTCATTAAACCGCATCCAAACAGACTGTCATAATTTCATCACTAACCCTGGAGGCTCCATACCAGGTCATGTTATCATTTCTCCTAATCTACTCTTCCAAACTTCACAAACATAAAATATTGGACTCCACAGCATCAGGTCACCTCCCAATTGTCTTGTCAATACATATCTAAGCTTCGCACCTCAGAAGCTCATCATCGACTACAATAGAGCCAATGGACCCGGGTTTAAAAGATTCGTCATTCAAATTGAAAGGTACAAACAACTCATATTTTTCATTTCACATCATTCAGCGCATAGTGAGAGGATACAATTTTAATTATTTTTTCATATTTTAGGATTTTGAAGGGAATGCAATTCTAAAAGATAAAATTTTACTGGAACCTTATTGCTTAACGTAAATGCACAGAAAAGCATAACAGCATAATAGAATTTCTATACGTATAAGACTAATTTTCTGCGTAGTAAAGATATATTTACCCTAGTTTTAAATTTATACATTTTACCCTGGTTTAATTTCTGATTGTACTTATATTTCGTGAGTTTTAAGGACGAAATTCTGTAGATAAAAAGACTCAGTTTGAAAATAAGTTTGAAGCCCACACTTATTACAATAAAACAATGTTCACCATCAGAAAATAAAATTTTAATCACCTAGTTCAATAACTTTCCTTAAATCAGTCACAGTTAGAAATAGTCATTTTAAACGATAAATTTCTTTCCAGGGAGAAACATATTTTACTCATGTCAGCGGATATTACAAAATACAAATTATTTAAATAAAGTTAACGAGAGAATCGAACAAGTTTTCGTTATTAATATGTGGTAACCGAGTGAAGACCTGTTAAAAGCCAGAGAAGATTTTATTCATTATTTACACAAAACGGGTATTTGGTTGTTCTTGGAGGATATGTGAAACCATAAATAAACAACAGCCTTTTCAGAAAAAGTTTTTTATTAGAAATTATACAACGCTTCTTCGCTATTTGCGTTCTCTTTAGGTAAGAAGCTTTACAAAATTTTAATAGTGAGGGTAGTTCTCCGCCACAGAAGTCAGCGGAGAATGACGCTGACTATCAACATTTTGTAAAACTTTTTACGTGAAGAGGGCGCAAATAACGACGAAACGTATAATTTATATTAAAAATCTTTTTCTGACGTTAAAACTCTGTTGTTTATTTATCATTTATCTTAGTCAGTATATATATATATATATATATATATATATATATATATATGTATATATCATGGTATGCAAAATTTCCAGCTGTTATAGCTCTGCAGTATGGTAAAGTTCGCGCAACAAACACGTACTAAAAGAGTAGATAAAGCTGAACATAGTTTATAGGTATTTTTAACTTAAATATTAATTATCAACGGATGTAGATAAATTTATACAACCTTAAGAGACAAAAGATTGAATTTTTTCCTGCTGTATATGCTGGATAAGTTCTTCGTTTTCAAGCCGGGTCAAAGAAAGCATAAGCCACGGAGTTTCAATGCCGGACTCTGCCATCTTGTTAAGCACTTCACTTGAAAAACATGTAGAGTCCGCCATCCAAACTTTGGGTGGAAACCGAAGAACTACTTATCCAACCTTTAGATATTTAAAGTTTCAAATGCAAACGATTCAACACCTACTATGTCTAAGACAGCGCGTCTACTTCGTCATCAGTATATGCTGGATCTACACCAGTTAACAGACACCTGACAAAACTCCAAGTACGATCTCAATGCCAATTGATAATGGTAAACGATAAGAAATACGACTTCCACTAAGCTTTGGTAAATTAAATGTTGATACTAATATTTTTTAAAAATTTAAGACAGATTTTGACCCTGCTATTTCCTGTGGAACGAATCTTTTATAATAAAACTGCTGAACTGCAGGAAATTAAGAGAAATTTGAATGCATAATTTCAAAAGTCACAGTATCTATTTATCATACATTAAAATTAGTAAAATAAGTAAATACAAAGCTATAATGTTAATCAAAACACAAATAATGGTATTTTCATCATAAATATACATTAATAAATATAAATTATATTTTATCTGCAACTATCATTATTATATTTGAATCTTAATGTCTCCAGTCTATAAAAGTGTGTGTGTTACGTCTGTATTCATTGTACTAATAAAATTACAGATTATTATTATTAACCAAAACTTATGGTCCACGGTATAAATAATTCATATTGTTGCAAAATATTATGGCTCGGCTGGTTCTTCTGCAGGAAAAAGAAGAAGGTGTAGACAGGTTACTCTCATATAGCACAGGAAAGTGACTGAAATGGGTGATGCGGAACGGTAAAGCAAGGTATCCAAGGTTTATCTAGGGCCCACGTGGTGTTGTTTAAGGATCCTACCCAGAAAATTTGACTAAATGTGATGCTGAGAAAACCTTAGACAAACCTGCATCAGGTAGGTTGGGAATGAGGTACTGGTCCCACGCTCTTCCGATGGCGGGTGGGGAGTTGTTTGTGGGGGCGCAGCATGATCCTTAAACGCGACATTAAAAATAGAGAAACTACAACGACTGTGAGAAGGTTAGACTGCATGTGGCAGGGAGCACCATTGAAAAGTATACAAAAGAGTCTTCACATTCAAGGCGTCTCGTTAAGCAAGTGGTTGTGGCAACATAAATAGTGTATGAATGTGTGGTAGAAATAATTGGTGAACTGCATTAAACATAAATATTTATGATATAATTACATAGTAATTCATGATCATTTATGGAAAAGAATACAGAAAAGAACTTCAGTCTAATCAACAAATAAGACTATCGAAAATACTCTATCCAACTGCTTTGAAAAAACAATGCAATTAAATACTCGAAATAATTAAAATTAATTAAATTTTACATAAATAGAGATAATCCATGAAGAGCAGTTATCGTAAATGTGGAAATTGAAACGTTCACGAATAAAGGTATTCTTGAGCATATGTTAACAGATCTGACCGAATGTCAGAGTATGGTCTTAGCAATTCCTTGGGAAAGAATTTATGGTCTGCATATAATTTGATTTGTAGTCAGTAACTGATATGTGTCTCAGATTAAGAATATGTTCTCACAGTATTTCCAGTATTTATAATTCAACTTATTGAAAATTACTGTAATTCTAAATGCCACAAGACGTTTTGCAACAAAAATAAATCATTTAACAATGCAAATTGGTGTAGCAATTGCATATAAGATTAGAAAATTAGATCACTTTGATTAAATTAAACTTTTTCATGTTATTTTTAAGAAAATTATCTGGTAGGTCCACTCGTTTCTGTTAAATTTTATATTCGCTTTTACATACAATTAACACAGAATAACATTAGCTAACTGGGAATATAAAAAACTGATAAACCAAATCACACAATACTTGCATCATATTTACGTAAAAAAATAGCCGATAATAAAAATACATTATTTATTAGGTGAACCATAATATATATCCACTCCTTATCACAAAAAATTAGCGAACCTTCCGAAATGCAACCCGCTATACATTGTGCTATCGACAGCTAAAACGGAACTTGTTGGATGTCAATTGGGAAAACCACACCTCTAACAAGCTGTTTTAACGACTAACGGATTTTCACGTTAAATATTGAGTGTGGTCCAAATTTTTTGTAACAAAGGCTTACAGTTTGATTCAACTCGCTGGCTTACTTATTCCTCCCATATATTCCGTCGATTAGAGACTTTATATTTGAATAAATACTATGGAAAAAGGTAACTCTTTCTCCAGTCCATTCATGTTATTTAATAGCTAATATTCACATAAAAGTAATTATGAGACTTGGTGAACATTTCTCACGGTTAAAAAAGCTTTACTTCTGCGGACAGTAGAATTTTATTCACATTAGGTGAAGGAAGAAAAATATTATTTATAATAGTTTTCCAATTTTCATTACATTTTTCTAGCGCAGTTTTAATACTTTACTCTGTTCATATATATTAAATGTATTTATTTGTAGTATACAGAGAGCTGCTGAGGGCTCCCTTTGGGGAAGCCTTCTCCTCTCTCTGGATTTTGAACTATGGTTCCCACAAGCTGAGGCACCTCGGTCACTAATGAGAGGTGTATGTTCCGGGGTCGCAAACCTTGGGCATACGGTAAAAGTTTTTCGCTAGTCCTATTGGAATAGTCGGCCAGCTGCCTCCTAATCTGGTCGAGGCACGGAGAAGAGAATGCTGCGTCCCCACAGCAAACCCATCTCCCACCATCGGAAAGGCGTGGGTCAAGTACTAAGTGCCCGACCTTCATGATGCAACATTTGTGGGGTTTTCCCTGTATCAGTTTTAGACGAATTTCCTTAAGACTACAGCACGGGCTCCTAGTTAACCCTCGGCTGTCTTGCTCTACCTTTCGAATACCGCTTTCAAATTTCTTCCTGTGTTATTAAAGTGAAGTTACCCCCTGGTGAATTATCTGCATGTAGCCTGTTACTCAAATAAATTTGGAGTAAAGAAAATTACCTGTTTCTTTTTTCAGCGAACACGTAATCACTTAGATATTAAATTCAATGTATGTTTATTCATATTTTGCGTTTAAGGTATAATTATATCCCCAACAGGTATGCAAAAAGTGAGGTTTATAAAAATATTTTATAACCAACTGCCAAGAAGTAAAAATCTTAATTTATTTGTCTTTCTTTTAGAAACTTTCATTTTCATCTGTTTAAATAAAATATTATGTTAGCTGTGTTAATATTAAGATAAAGATACATTTAATAAGCATTAAAATATTTTTCTATAATAAAATAATTATTATAATTTAAATTCTGCACAGTCTATGTCTGGCTGAAAGTTTTGTTAATGTTATTAATGCTTCCTCAGTCTGTCAATGAATTAATATTAATTACAAAACCATCTTTATCGTGATAGATAATATCTCGATTGTGGCATATTGTTTTACAATGGAGGAAGAAACATTTCTCTCATTTAGTTTCTTGGATGAAACTAAATTATTAATATGATTCCATTAATATTTACACGAAATATTTAGTACCGTGTTTCAGAATCTGTGTCTCCTGGAGGCGTAGACGTTTCGTTTATTGTATATCAATTGATATTGATATTCATTCAGTGCTTCGGCCAAGATATCTTCAAGTAGCTGACGTAAAATTTTATTTTTATCGAAAATCATTCCTTCATTTCCTTCCATAAAATTTAGACGAGCGACAGGTAGGAATTATAAACTGTAGCCAGGAGGCCATAGTATATCTTTCTCTCACTAACTATAGTATAAAAGATGATATGCCTTTACGTTTAAGACCCTTGGGTAGTCTTTTCTCAAGAAAAAAGAAGTGGCATTTTTATTCAGCTCATTCTCATTCCTTTCATAAATAATAAAAATATATTATATATATTGAAGATTGAAAACAGTTCTTAGAACCGACAAGGAAGAATATACTTATAACCTCCGGGCTTCAGATTTTCGGCTACGACAAAAAATTTAAAAATAAAATTTGACTATTATTTAAATACTTAGAAACCCGTAGTACAATGTGCATAATTCAAGAACATTATGACATTCATACGAGTATGATTGGTGTTGATGGAGGAAATACTAATGTTGTCCTGTGTTTGCAAAAAATTCTAACCAATAGTTCAAATTCTCATTAATTATTGTTTGTATATTTACTTACATAATATAGTTCTTTCAAAGAAACATCTAAAATTTTAGTTTAATTATTAAGACTATAATAAACGAAAGATTAAATTATTCAATTCATGCGTACCATCACATAATTAACGTTGATAAGAATATGATAGATAAAAATATAATTTAACTGTTGAAAAAAACATTAACCAAACCAAAAAAGATGTTATTAATATTTTAAAATTAAATTTTCACCCCAGAATATTAATTATAAAGATGTAATATAATAATATCAAAGTATAATTTATAGAAAAATGAGTAAATACTATTAAAATGTTATAAATACTAAATCCCATATAAATACTAATAACAAAAAAATTAAAGAAAAATGAATTAACAAACATGCACATAAAGTAATTAAAAAATTAAATAAGTTAAATTTACATGTGAGCCCATAAATGAAGTAAAATATACCTGAATTAACACAAAAGATAATAAATAAAAAAAGATGTAGTCCACAGAAGTTATTATTAACTTAAAAACTAGAATATATAACCCATTGGCAATTTTAAACTTCATTCTAAAAACAACACGACCATTTCTGCGCTTCAAAAAATTACAAATTATTAAATAGATACGGAATATTTTAAAATTATTCATAAATTGAAAACTGAAAATGTTGGAAGCGAATCATATTCAAAGTGGTAAGTGCTCGTAATTTAAGTGTGCTATTGTGATATTTTATACCAATATTTTAAATAAATTGATATTTTAAATTAATAGAACACAAAATATCTAAACTAATTATTTATATGTTTATCATAAAACAAAACATATTGGTTGAGTAAAATAGCAATCTATAATTCTTGTTGAGCGGTGGTCATTTCATAAATAACGTATGACCTAGAAGATATGTTAATACTTTGTCAAAAATTATTAGAATAAATTTTATAATGATATTATACAATTTACAGTTTAACAGATTGATAATGGCGAATACGGCCAGAAAGATCCTGTTTCTATTAATATAAAAAAGTAAGCATAAGTGTAAATTGGTTATTATAAATAACAAAGCTTACGGTTTTCCGCCATAAAATTGTTTATACCGTCAGCGGAAGTGTGGCCACGTTATCGTATATTATCTTGCTTGTGGAGCAAACAATATCCCATAACAACGTGTAAAACCATGCGTAAAATACAATGTGGCCCGTATGTTGTTCAATACAATGTATTCCACATATGCGCTCCATTGCTAATAAAGTGCGTGGAACCCGATTTAGTATAAAGTGTTGATAGCCTACTGTGTCTACATTTCGGACACGATATGAACCATTCCACTTTTACAAAATATCTCTGCGTCAGTTAAGCCGACATATTTGTGAGCGGCCAATACACTCGCTTGTGTCTTTCCGAAGGAATCTGTAAGTTCCTGCATCCTCGCTTCGCTTCGCTTCGGCAAACCAACAAATGTGGCAGGCGGCTGCGTGTTTATTGATCTCTCGCTCGCTACCCTCTAGCCCACGCCCCTTGGAATATCGCTCGTATTAAATTTGACACGCCAAACACACATACACATATATAATTAATTCGTTTAACAACGTGTACTCCCTTACAACTACTGGCTGGTGATTGCGAGCGAGAGTAGATTACAGGCCACTTGTCGAAGCGTGCGCGGAAAAACTAATGGGCGCCGAGTATAAACAACATCGACAAATATTAGCTCCCGGTCCCGTGCGCAGGAGCCTGTTTTAAATGTAATTGGCAGCGATGCTTCGACAAACGGGTCCTGTGTGTATGTGTGTGTGTGTATTCATCCCAAAGACAGTTCGTCATTCATGCGATTAATAACGAGTTTTTCCCAAGCGGTTAACAACATTTGCAATTTAATCTAATTTCTTCTCGGTGCTGGGTGGTGAAAACTCTTCGGCCGTGAAAATTTGGCTCAAATAGTTTAGGATCTCCTTTAAATAGATTCTAGTCATTAAATTTTCATCGTATTACATCGTGGATATGAGATACGAGAAAAATTTATCTATAAAAAAAACCATGTGAATTTTAGTGATCTATCGAACTCGAACATACAGAATCTTTATTCAATAGTTACTGTAAACGTACATATGGCGTTATCCAGCAGACGCTTAAAGATATATTAATAAATTTCAGTGTTCAATTTGGGTTAGTATGTATTTGTAATGCGGTGAAACAGTCACGGTAATGAGGAACATAACCTATTGACATATCATAAATCATCTTCCGTTGAGCTCTAGTTAATTAACATTTCACATTTTTGTCGAAGGTGCAATTACGCTTTTTTACAGCAGATTAAATGAGGAGAGGGCATTGTCAGCCTTTAACTTTATACGAGTTTCCAGTCTTTGAATTAGGTTCTCCACTCTATTCACTAAAAATTATGGCAGTATTATCTTCGCTCTTACTCAATTTATTCCTAACTAACAATTAATAGTAAAGACAACTATTCTTATTTTTGGAAATTGTCACAGTTATAGTAGAATGAAGTCGGAGTAAAAATTTTCAAATTGAGGGATTTTCCGACCTAATTTGCATTTAATTACTTCCAAAAAGTATCAAATTTTATACGAATCTTCGCTAAGTTACAAATTGAAGAATATACCAAATATTTATTAATTTTAACTAAACAAAATTGATTACCTGAAATTGTAATTGTTTTTCTTTCAATTAATTATATAAAGGTCACTGAGGATATCCTAAAACATTTTTAATCTTTACGTTCATATATGTGTCAGTTTGTATAATTTTGTATAGACTTATTATCTGTAAATACTGAGTAGCAATAATAAGTATAATCAATAGGAAAGTTAGCCAATTCAGACAAAGAAGTGATAATATAAATACCACTCAACGTTTCTGGGATCCTTGTGCCTTTCCTCAGGTGTGAAGAAGAACCTAGAGCGACACAACTGCACTTGTCAGTCGACAAAACTCAATAAATCTAGTCCAAGTTTTTGGCCTTAGAGCAATCTATGGTGGTTTCTTAGAAACCGGGGATGACTGAATTTACACGTTCATGACGAACGTGCCAAGCGTAACGATTTTGCTCAATAGAGTATCCCAAATGAAACATACAGCTTGAGAGATGGAAAATACAAGCATTGTAAATACGTGAACTACGTTTCGTTCCTAACAGAAAATCGAAAATAATCTACAAATGTGATCAGAAAGTTTAAAAAAAATTATTAAATTTTTCGCGACCTTATGTAAGTGTGTACAAAATAATCAATTTTAATGTTTCATCTAAATATGCTCACCCAATAATTATCGGTTCCTCGAAAGTAGGTAAGGCGTGAAATATAGAGTGAGTACGGTTGGTCGAAAATAGATCATTAGTAGATATATGTCCTTATATAAATAAGAAAAATACAACATATTGCGAATATAACTATGAACACAGGAGAAATGACACTTAAAAAGACGTACTTTCACATCAGAAGTTGATAAACTTTCGTATAATTCAGGTTTTTATATAGGCTAAGTGAGCGAACTATTTAAACCACGATAATCAAAGTGATTTTTAAACTCTGTTGTGTGAAAACAAGATCACATCAGTATATGCATACCACACTTGTTAAAATTATATCAGGACGCAGACGAAACCAATGAAATATTCAATTGGTTAATTTAAATGAGTGAAAATTGAATTTTTACATGTATGCAAACGTTGAAATTTAATATTCATAAACCAAAATTATTTAAATTATAATAATCCGAATTCTTTTTCACGAAATTATATTTTTGCATAATTGTATTAAAAATTATCATGTTTTCTTAAAAATATTTAGATAACTGAATTTAATAGTAATTGTACACCTCAAGATATGGAGCGAGTGGGATTGGTATTAAATAGGTATATGGTCTTATTGAAAATAGAATCACGAATGAAACATTGCATTTGTTAAATATCACATTTTAAAATTGATAATAAATTTTTCTAATGGGCTGGTGTTTAGCATCTTAAATATTCCATTTTGTGCTAAAAAATGTCAGGTCATGCAATGGGTAATTTACATTAATTATTTTCGTTCTTGTAATAATTACAACGGTTATTGTTCGTTGTTAGACTTACTTTTTTTACAAAAAAGTAAAATATTTTATAATTAATTAAATTGTGGTAATATCCCGGAGATATTAATGCTTAAATTCTGAAGTAATGTTGACTTTGGTTATTGCTATTGAGAATTTACGAGTGACTTAACTTTAATGGCTTATTTGAATTATGGCGATAAAGAGAAATTGACGAATAAACATTGTCGGTTTCTTTTTATAATTGTTCAACATTGGTTAACTCTACTTTGATTAATTTGTTTTACGATCGGAATGCTACTTGTGCTTTAAGTATCTCAGAATCACCGCACGCTCCGTATACATAATGACATTCTACCACTCAACTAAAGAATTCATTTGCATTTTGTCTCCAATTTGGACCGTACAAGATACGCGGCCTCTTCCTGTAAGAAGTGACAGTGATTAACTGGGGGGGAAACCCGCTCGCGTAGGCGAATCATATTCCAGCTTTTGTAATGTTAGCCTACATTGACATTGACAAAGTTTAAAGACAAGTCTTGAGTTATTCTAACCACGAATCAAAAACAAATTTTTATAAAAATGACTAAATCTGCCAATAAAGTGCGAATAATTTGAATTAATTTATAAAAATCGAAATTAATCTGGATTATATTTATTTTATCTAATATACGACAGATAAATAAATATATTTTTTAACAAAATTTCATAGCAACGAAATTTATATATTATATGTATACTAATATAATAAAAAAAAATATATCCAATAATTTTAACTGTGTGCTTTCCTTATTCAATCCACAGTAATGGAAATGTCATTTCTAAATAGGAAACGTTAGAATTTTGTAGGGTTTAATTAGTGGAATTAATTGTGCTAGCTGTAAAATTCGATAATACGGAAGCAACAGTTCGAAAATAAAATCCGACAATTTGCGCAATCGAAACTGCACAGATTTTATTCTTAATGCAAAAAAAACCCTTTATTCTTGACCAAATAAATGTTGACCTTTTTCTTAATCTTGGCTGAAGCGGTCGAATAACCACGTATTTAGCATTTCATCTAAATAGTCGATATGGATAATTCTGCGCGTATCCCAAAATAAATCATCCCAGCCATCTCGCCTTTTACTCCTGATTCGGAGTCTATTTACTAAATAAACTCACTGTTCTGAATCTTGTTTAGTCTCTGCAGTGTAGAGTTTCATCAATGCTTATGTATCGACACAGAATCACTTGAGGAATACGACCATAAATTGCCAATACTCAGCCACAATCTACCACACGATGGAATTTAGTCTTCACTGTGAGACATCGCGGCACCTATCTTGCTGATATTTTTAAGACACAATTTCAATGCAAAAATAAAAACAATGAATATGGCCTCCACGTGCTAGTGCTATTTGACTCACCCATATCTTGTATTTTCTTGATCATTTATGTAATAATCACGTTCGAAAGAACCTCGTCTCTTATTCATACACGACCTATACTATAATATTTCTTGAAATTAACTTCGGCTTTGATTTATTTAAGCCTTTTTTCCTCCAAATAAAATTGTATCATCAGTACCAGAAAATTATTTTGGAAATAACACAAACTATTTGATTCTAAGGATAATAAAAAGGAAAATACACTATGATGTGATAAATTTTACAGTAGGGCATTAAAATAAGATACTAAGAAAAACAACTTGTTCGGATACTACTGTGGTACGATCAATTACCCCACTTATAATTTCGTTGACGGGAAGGAGAGACTCAAAAGCAGATGCAAAGGGTCCAGCATCGTAAAACCTGCAGAAATTTAAAAATAATGGTTTGATTTAATAATCAATGGTGTGCCGACCAACCATTAACCCAAAGATTGCGATTCCTCGGCAAGCTGCTGAAAAACATCTTTACAATCTATACAAATTGGGTTGAGGGAATGATGTTTTTCAAAGAGGGGGAATGACGTATAAAAAACAGAAAAAAAATGGTCAAAGGTTTATTTTTTCTAGAACATGTTGAAATTTTAACATTGTTTTGTTTACATTGTAGAGGAACAGATGCAAATGTTTATGTCCTATAACTCTTTGGAAGAAAGAGTGACATCAACAAGGAAAACGGACTATGAGACTGGACTAAAATCGATGCAAAGGAAGGTGCTTGTTATTGCCCTGAATACGTCAATTACCGGAAAACATTCCACAAGAATATGGAGTTCATGTAATAAAAACCCGAAATGTATTCTTTCATTAAATGTTTTATCAAATGGAATTCAATTCACATTTTTTTAAAGATTTTCCAACCAACAATTTTTTAATTCCTGAGATGAATTAATATTTTGAATTTAAAACGGTGGTTTGCACTTTCCTTATAAAAAGAAAACGAATTAATTAATTTATTAAGTACTTTTTAATAGTAACTTAAATTAATTTTTAAATGTATAAATTTATTTTTATGTTCTTTAACACTCATTTATATTAATACTACCACACTACCCTCGAGTTTCTGTGGTGCAGAATGTGAAATGGTACAAAAGATTAACCAATTAAGTATTTATCGAAACTGTTAAGATAGAGAAGACATTATTAATATGGGTCGAAAAATCTATAATATATTTGGTAAATAATTAAACAAATTAACGAATGACTAATTCTCAAGTCTTCCCGTCAGTTTTGTTTGTCCACATTAACAATTAATGCGATACAAAACATCTGATGTTAAGTGGTTATTTTACATTCATTTATTAAGTCCATCTTTACTTCAGCTGATGTATAAATGAGTTTTATTTATTTGTATATCAGAAATGGACCACATATTTGTAGGTTTTAACGGCAGCGAAAACGGGGTTTTGGTAGTTGTTATGTAACCAGTTATATTATTGGTTATTTCGAATTTTTTTAAATTCAAAGTTGGTTCATCCATAAATAAAAATCACTATCCTGTAAACGGAAAGTAGTCCAAAGAATGTTATCAAGTCTCCATACAAAACTACCCACTGCTTCTCAATTGACCATACTCGTATTTCATGAGGTAGAAACCTCCGATATGAATCGTACGGGTGACGAAGCCATTCTTTGGACCAACGACACAGGAGAGGGTGGCATCAACGTCAAACGGAACGCAATCACTCCCCTTAATCCACTTGTTCCAGATGTTGTGGTACGTCTGTACGTGCCTCAGGGACGGACGTGCCAGGAATCGTCGTCCTGGTAACAGCCCTGTGCTACCCTCAAAGCGAGACGTAATAAACACGATAGCTCCGCGCTAATAACGCCCACAGACACGTTAAGAAGTGTGATAAAGTACTTTCAGGCAGGGAAGGAAGCGCGTCACCACAGATCTTTGTAGTATAGTAATTACAAGTTGGAGATTGCCAAATTACCGCTTTGTGCTTAGTTCGTGTTTACTTCCCGCTTGCTGACAAGGTCAAAGTTCACATTCAATTGTTTAACGGTGGTAAATTTTGCCTCCACAATACTTGTCTCATTTTCATGTTTAGTGTCACCATATAAATAATACTTTGGACACACGGAAGATATACAAATGTGTTGACAATTAATATTTGTTTCCCACTCAGGAAGAATGCTCTATATTAAATTTCACAGTGTTATTTCCATAATATTTTATTATCCTGTTAGAAAAGCGTTATTAATTTACAAATGGAATAAATATTAACTCCACCCAACGCAGATTTAAATACTAGTTCATATTCTGCTCCAAATTATGGATTATTATCCTTTTAATTTCTTAAAATATCGCAACTGTAATTAATGTTTAGCGTCAAATTCTTAATTCATTTTAAATAAAAAATATTAATGTATTTTTGAGTAAAATTTTAATTATAAAATTGAAAATGTGTTAAAATATACTAATTATGAAAATAAAAGGCCAAATAAAAGCCAAAATATGTGCTAAATAAATACCATACCACCTTGTAGCTTCGTCAGGTTACGTAAGTACAACAGACGGCTAAAACTCAGGTGAAAAACTCAATAACCTGACGAAAGCAACAAGGAATACAAAAACGATAGCACTTATTTTTCGATTATGTGGCTATTTATTTATCTAAAAGTTAAATTATATATTTCTATTTACGTTTTTCAACGAAATAAATATGAAATTAATATTTAATCTGACGTATAATTAAAAGTTAAATAAAAACATATAATGCCTAATAAAACATTAAAAGTTTTATGATAATATTTACTTCAATGAATAAATTGGCATTCAAATTAATACAAATAGAACAACACTACTTTTCGTTTATAAAATGTAACTTCATCAGGAAGCATAATAGTTGAAAAAGATGAGACCGTAATACATAAGTTTTCTTATAATAATTACTTCAATAACGCCAGTCATTGAGGCTTGTCACCTGTAATTTTCAGTGGTGTCGCTCTCGGCTCATGCGTATTCTTGGCACCTGAAGAAAGGAACATGGTTTTTCGAGAATTTTGTGTTGTCTCTTGTATAAAAACTTTTTTACTAATTTAATAAAGTATTTAAATAATATTGAACTATTATAAATTTCTAAAAATTTCACTTATTTATCCATGTAAGACTAAATTATTTTATTTTGTTAAGTATATTATTATTTTACTCTGGTAATAATTTATATCCTAAATAACACCTATTCTGATATTGCCTAACTTCTTAGTCAAATTAAAAACCTGAATCTAACAACACCGAATTTTTTAATACAATTGTCCTTTAATTTGTAAATAATGTATTGCGTATGAATACTTGATTATTTAAGGTTGAACCAATTTACAATGCGATGAAAAATATAATTAAAACTGCTGAATTGACAACAAAGCCTAAGTCCATTATAATTAAATAACTAACTATACGTAATAAAGTATCAAACAACATTAAGGAGCTAACTGGAAGATCAAATTAACAATTAAACAACCAAATATTTGTCCATAAACTCTTCCAACTGAATATTGAATTAACAAAAACAGATTTATTTATATAATGAAATAATACATTTGCCCGTACATTTCATAGAATCGAGTTGAGTATGCATTTCCACCGAGTCATCTAAATTCCTGTCTGTCGTATACTTTATTCGCTTCTCACAACGATTCGGCCGATTTCTATGAAATATTCGGTTGTACTGAGCCGTGTGAAACTTCTTATCTATATTAAATTTCCATCTGAGAAATCGTGGACGTCACAAAAATTTTGCGTTGTTCGCTCTTCACAAGAAAACCTGCTACCATGAAATTTTATAAAGTTGTTATACAGAGACGTAGGAAGGTTTTAAGAAATAAAACATTTCCAAGTAACACTAAACGATAGATGTTTGGACAAATTCAAGCTGTGAGGTAAAGAAATAATAGATTACTAGTTCTGAAATGAGAACGATAAAAAAAAATGCGTGATAGGGAACAAACTTTTGACATACGTAAATTTTCATTTAGTTGGAACAATTCTTTGTACTGGTGGTTACGTTCCCTACAAACAAACATATTTTGAGAGGAAAGTAGGCATATAATAAACTTTTATGATTATTAGATTTATTGTTTGTAGTCTTATATCAACAATTGTTATAATTGAGTTGATTTAGCAATGCAAAGCTGGTTCAAAGAGGTTAGAGTACTATAGACACAAAAAACCGGTCCAATCGACTTCGACGACACTTTAAATAGTTGTTATATAAAGCGATAAAAATGTTTCTAGCAATATCAACCTACATGGAAACCTATTGGTCAATGACGAATATCAAGGATTTTGTTCGCAATAAAGATAAACGGGTTTTCTCTGAAGCACTTATTAACTTTGCAGCTATTATCTACAATTTGAAATAGCTAAGGCTTAGAATTGAGTTTCCCTTATTTTTTTAGTTATAATATGTAATCAAAATATTAAAGATAGATGAAAGAAATTACGAAAGTGTAAAATAAAAAATCGACCAAAGTTCGTATCCTGTCAATACACAAATATTAACATCTAAAGCTAACCCTAACTTTAAGAACCGTGCACAATGTTTCCATGTTTTTTTTAAAAAAAAAGTAGTAATTCAATTTTTCAGTGTATCATTAACAATTATTTATTATTAATGTAATCTCTGTATAATTCTTGACTACATTCCTTGAAGCCCGGATTCTCGATAGACACTCTTGTGTATGACCTAAAACTGATACTACTAATTTAAACGGCATGTCAATTGCTGTTATGAAGATACTATTAAACGCGTTGTCGTAAGAACAAGACGGTAATTGAATAAAGTCTTCTCGGGCTTCTAACCGAGTAAAGAATTGTTTTTGCGACGTTTCGATTACGTTTATAGCCATCGTTTTCTAGCAATAGTTGCAGTCTGGTGCTTTCTGGCCTATATTTATAGAGGTTAGAAGCCCGATAAGACTTTATTCATTCTCTACACCGAGAAAAACTACACTCTTTATTAAGACGGATATTTTTTGCATATAAATTGAATACTTTTTATTTTATTTATACGCATTACTGGTATTTAATTTCTTCCCATTCGTATGTGCAGAAATTGCAACATTTCCTTCACCTATAACAGCTACGGAGCCACGCTAAAATATTATGTCTTTCACAAACATCTTTCATAAACATATAATAACTTAATAAAATTTTATATTGTCTTTCGATGAGTAAAGAGAAGAATTCACATAATTCGTAGTGTCTGTATTGGCTTTTGGGTGATCAGTATTTCAGCAATTCGATTCGAATTTAATTGGAATTGCGCGAGTCAAATAAAGTATTTTTATGTGGGGAAACATTTTATCGTGAAGCGCGCCCTCAGTGCGCCAGGAAGACTGAAGTATTAATTTGAGGCAGGCGGCGTTGAGGGACAACTTCAGCGTACAGTTCACTGTAAACAACACCACAGCGCGCAACAATTGGCAGTTTAAAGCAGATGCGAAACTCCAGCGACAACTTCTCCGCAAAACCTGTTAAGCATATTTCAAACAGTGGCACGAAAAAATTCAGTTGCATTCCTACTTGTAAAAACAAAAATAAAATGCGCGTTTATTATTGAGTTATCGTAATGTTAAGTCTAGCAGAACACAAACACATTTTATGTTATATATATATATATATATATATATATATATATATATATGTATATATATTATACGCGTGATAGTATCTTTGTTGAAATAGAGATATGTTTTTTTGGTAGACACGATGTCTGTATATTCTATAATCAGTTTAACATTTTGCTATCATAAATAATTCAACGCTCCAAACGTTTAAAATACAACTGCTTCCCTGCCATAAAATATATATTATGAAACGGACACAATTCCCTATACACTAATAAAATTACGTCACTAGCGTCGACGTTCTGTTAACATTTATGGAAATAATTTACCATATATAACGCATAACTTTTATCTAAAAAATAACAGCTAAGTAATCTCGATGATTTTTAAATAAACCTCCTCGTTATTAATTTATTTGATTGATTATCATAAATTTCCTTTTAATAATAATAATTGGTCAATTTCCTTCTTTAACGCACTAAAGTGTTTTTATTATTATTTGATCTATCTTCTCGCCAACTTGACACAACAAAGTACTAGTACCTAGTACTAACATGCTCAGGGCAAATAAAAGCAAATAGAGTAAAATAAAATTTAAGATCTACAAATTGTGGATGGTAATAAATTTTTTTGATTTCATTTTAAATATTATATTAAAAGAATAAGAAGACATTTGTACCGTAATTTTGTGATTTGAAAAATTTTACGACACAAAATTGTTACCGTAGTAACATAACCTGATAAAAGTACAAAAACATACTGACACGTCGTTAAAGCGGTGAATAAAATATTTTAATAACTCTGAAAAGGTTGTTAATTTCTTCAATACATAATATTAATAAAACAGGCGAAAATTAAATATACTAAATATACCCTCAAAACGTATTTACAACTTCAGAGAAGTACAGTTTCTTGGCAGAGCAAACGAAATAACTATCTAAGCAGTTTAAATCGGGTTTGGATCAACGCCAATTGTGTCTCAAGTTGGCTGTTTGATATATTTAAAATAATTATCACGAATATACGAAAAAATACCATTTTTCTTATCAAAATCGGTCCGACCGTTCTCTTAAGAAAAGCGATCGAAAATCAAGTCTCTTTTAAAAGCACGTCATTTAGTCTCAATATTTTGTATAGTAATTTTAGGGCACAACGTAGTTTACTTGAAATCGTTTTCTACTATTTTCGTGTGTTACGCGAGAAAGTCCTAATGCATCAAATTTAAATATATACTAAAATTAATTTTAATTTAGAATAGAGGCCATGAAATAAGAAAAATATTAATTTATTTATATTGATATTTGATTGCCTAGATATCGGCTTAATTTATTTTATTGCTATTCATTTAATTCAATTGATATCTAATTAAACATTATTGTTCTCCTCTACTAGTCACCGAATAAATATGTACTTTTTCTTTATAATATTTTATTATTTATATTTTATTTTATTTATTGCGAAGTAATGCTGCAGACAATAGAACTGGCACAGCAGACTTATGCCTGGTATAGAATGTGCTTTGTAAGGTGGTCCTTTCAAAAATAAAAATTATTCTATTTTTTCAAAAATATATTAACATTTTCATTTAATTTTAAACAAAAGGTATTTTTTCTACATATAAGATTAAATAATTATATTTTATAATTATTAAAAATGGATAAAACTGACAGTATAAAGTAGAACATACTAGCGATCTCAGCTTATTGCTCCACTGATTTTCGCGAAATAATTTCCATTCGCAGTTTCTAAAAGCTAATAATTTTTTGATCGATTCAATCTCTTATGAAATCAATCGTAATTTAACTTTGCATTTACTGGGTTCGACGCAGTTGAACTAGTATGTTTATTTTTTCGAAAATAAACTATTACAATAGATACATTTAAAATACTCAAGGTTTGTTAATGGTTGTTAAATTTTGTGGCTGACCTGTGGGACCGAAGCTTTGATGATTTAACATTAATTTCTCTTTGTGCTGTTCCGCCTCTTTTGCTAATTGAATTATTTCCCTTTCCCGATCTCTTTGAGCACCACTTAATCTTTCTTGTCACTTATTTGTCGTTTCTTAGCTTAGAATACTACGTTGTTAATAAATTTTGATATTTTACATTGTTCTGTTAAAAAAGGAATATTTAAAACCAATGAACAGTACTTTCACTACCTAATTAGAATAATTAAACAACCGATTAAAGTAAACCAACCTTACGAAAACTACTTTTACGATTCATAGCGATCAGAAATTAGAATGGAGTGAATTACATGTCTCACCCTTCCTGAATTGAGCCATTAGAGAAAAAAGTATTGGAAACGTAGCGTAAATTCAGTGGCGCCGCTGACGAAATTCTCGATACAAATGTTATTTTGTTATTTGAGAAATTAATTCCTGGATTATTGTGACTCAATTAGAGCATAAAATGTTGGTTATATTGAATGTATTAATGTATTATAATGTATGTAATTAATAATGTATTAAACTTAATTGGGAAGATTCGTAGGAATTCGGATTATATTGCAATATAATCTAGTGGCAATTTTTCACTCTTCCATACTTACATGTCGCTTTACGTATGATGTTACTTATCATCAACATGGTTACTTTAGACCGATTTAACTTGCCCAAAATATTACGAAATTCTATAACAGAATAATTTTTTCAATTGAAGATCAACAATAAATTCTATGAAACTGGATTAACCTGGGACCTAACAGTCCGTACGAGGTTTAAGTTTTCCTATCCGAAAACGTTAATTTTACTTATTACTATACATTATTCCTACACTAAATTTCCGCCTTATGAGGTATAAGAAAAAACAGACCTTTTTACTGAATTAAATTAGAAACAAAACGCTGAAATATGTACTATTTCGTTATAATTTGCCGCTGTTGTAATTCATGAAGATTCCTTCTCTTGTGACTAACTGTTCATGCTTTAACAAGTTACATCGAAATATTTTTAGGAGCGAACTTAATGTATTTTATATCACATTGTAAAGTTATTTAGCTTTTATATATTTTACTTGTAGTAATGGTATAACATTTGATTACAACAAAAATTAAAATTCACTTCGTTTTTTCATAATAATATTCTTATTCTCCTCCAAGTTGATACTAAGTGCCCGGCGTTGCCCGGATTACCATAATTATCCCGGCGTTGCCCGGATTGCCATAATTATATTCTGCAAAAACCATAACCCCGAATATGACTACAACCTCTATTTTTTTCGCTATTTTTATGTAACTCCCCTCCACACTCACTGCTAAGGATGATCCCATGCCATTCCAAAAGGGGTTGAAATTATACACAGAAATATTTGGACAAACGCTATCTACCTGACTGACCCCGAAAAAATATTTTCAACAAAAATATCGGCCGTTGTAACATACTTGAAAAATTACATCCCGTCCTGGGTTTTAAACGGAACTTTAATGTCATAATTAAACTTGATGACACGCATAATCTGTATTGATTTCGTGTTATAGGACGATCCCCTTCAATACAAACAGGAGTAGTGATTATACACAACCAACATCAGAAGAAACGATATCAATCTCATCGACACGTAAAATATTTATTCGAAGCCAATATGGGTCGTTTTAACATGTTTGTAAATTTCCACCCTCGCCTCTAGGTGCCTTATCCCTACAGTGTTTGTTTCTGGTTCTAAAGTACGACGTGCAGTACGACCTGCACCCCTGTTGACTTTCATTCCGAACTTTTACACATTGTTTTCCCCTTCGACCGCACTCAAAGAGGTAGAAGTAGAACTTAACCAGAAAGTAATTAAACTCAGTGACTTCCATAACCCATGATTCGTTTTTTCTTTATGTGTATGTATCATCCCTCCCACGCTGGAAGGAAATCATATACAAAAAAACATCCCAGGAAACAATTTCAATCTTATTGACACCGTACATTACCCACGCAAATGTCGATGTTTGAGCGTGTTTAAAAATTTCACCCTCGACCACCCCCGCCCCTAGTAGTGGGAGACGTGTCTTACTAACAACGGTTATCAATCAATTCTTCCAGTGAATTGTGGGACAATAAAAGCATAAATGATATCTAAATATATTATTAAGTAAAGTAAAGGTAAAAAAATTAGCACTGATAGTACTAACGCGTTAGTTGCATTGTTGTTTTAAAATAACTTTACTGCACTTACTAACTATTGTGCGAGGCACATTTATTTGCCGGTCCGATTTTCGTCTTCGCGGGAGTTACCCCTTTCCCCTTGCGCTGACAATCAGCTTCAGTAAATGCCTATGGTTGACCGCGTTAGATAATTGTCGTGTATGTCAAGCTGCACCATTCGTGGCTGACGTGTGCTATAGTACATGTGATAATAGTCTTCTTAAACGCATATTTCTCTTATAATTATATGGTATACAAATCTATGACTTTGCAGACCACCAATTTTAAACTAAAATATCTTTTACACGACATACAAAAATGTAAATGTGTATCCAGCTTCGATTTACATTTCTAAAAGAACTTATATTAATCTCATAATTTGGCGTGACATTAATAGACATAGTATATTTTTAGTATATGACTCATCAGCAACGAAGGAGTGTGTCGCAGTTTGCGGGAGGGAGCGGAGGTAGAGCAGAATATACACATACACGACAATCATCTAACGCCTGTAAGCTCTGGGCGCTTACTAAAGCTGATTAGAGAGGAGACGTGGTATAACCTGCGAAGAAAGACACTAAACTGAGCCGCGAAGAAATGTGACGCGAACTCTATTTTGGAAACTAAGAATATGGAGAATAAAAATTCATATATCGGACTAATGTTTTTTTTTTTCAAAATTTATCCCATACTAATAAAATAGAATATATGAAATTTTAGTGATTAAAGCGAGGTTTTCACTTGGTGATGTTTACATTTGATTGTGTGGCTTCCAGTATGCAGGATGTCGTCTTTCATGTATCAAAAAATCATCCAACGTGGTACAGAAATGGATTGAAAGGAGTGACGGTTGGTTTAAAATTATACACAGTTCATTTGTTCCTCATGCAATATATTTTTTAAATAATTATACGATTATATATATTTTAGCGAATAAGTATGCCCTGTTACGGAAATGAAAGGATATTTTTTGCAGATTATGGCCGTCATGCCAAACGTTTCGAAAAATGTTTGATTAATTGCATATGTACATATATATATATACATATATATATATACATATATATATAATTATTATTGTTATTGACTCACAATCTTCACAAATTGTATGAGGACTATAAATAAATTGGCTAAATTGATGTTTATCAACTGTATTCAATAGGTCATATGAAACTGTAAAGATAAAAAAATTGTAGTCATAAACGATCCCCTTAGTGAAATATGTCATTATATGTGTAAAGAAGTATCTAGCTTCGTTAGTAATAACACGTGCATGTGACGTTAAAATTAATTAATCGTAGCAAAGGTGGGTCTTGAAATGCAAACCAAACATTATTTTAGCGCGCAATGTTAGTCGGATGGTAATTTTACAGTTCAGTGCACAGCCTGAAGCGAAACATTATTAATTCATATGAGGTACATTGATATGAAATGTATTCTATTTATTGAGAACGTAATGTTGCCTATTTTAGAAAGTTGTCAGTGACTTTTGCGTGTATATAATGATTTTTAAGCATATTATTTCTGACGAATTATGACAATATTAAGTTTATATACATAGTTAAATTCCAATTCATTAACTATTATTTGTTTTAACAAGTTCTCATATATTTTCTATTGCTAGGAAATAATGACTAGAAACATGGTTATGTAAGCCACAGTGAAACAATATGGAACTTGTAATATAGATTATTTTAAACAATGAAATTTATTTCAATGACTTTTAAAGTAATTTTAAATTGCCTTAATACCAACACTTTCTGTATATTTTACGAAAACTAATGACAGTATGAGAATTGTTGTAAGTGATGTTTTACTTTTAAGATGAATAAGTACAAAATCTTAACGACATATCTGAATCGCCAGTAAGTGAAATGTATCAAATTATAGCAGGAGTCAGGAACGTTGCCAGCTCAGTATAGTGTCTTTCTACGCAGGTGATACCTAGTACCGTGCACACCAATCATATTCAGTATGAGCCTAGAGTTTGACCTCGTTAGATTGTGTCATATATATATATATATATATATATATATATATATATATATATATATAGATTGTAATACCAATTAAACAGGCTATTAATTGTTTTTTAATATAATTGAATTGTTGGTGGTACGGGTGCTTAAAGACGACAATCTCAGCGGGTCTTTCTTTATTCACAATGGAGACTGGAGGCCGCGCGCTTAGAGAACACAGTCTGCGTCAAGTCTGCATCGAGCCTGGGTCGAGAAAGGATACATAAAAGAGTCTGCGAGAGATACAACACAGTAAAGTTTGCATGAATAGGGCTATCCAGGAAGTCCAACGGCAAGATATAATAGTTTACATAAAACGCAAGTAAACAGTTTTGACGGAGAGACTCATAAAATCGCAATTTAGAAGCAGAAGTTTTGCTTCAAAAACTGAACTAATTTTTGCATAGAAAGACTTCAAGGAGACCTACGTCCGAGGGCTGACTGAGGGGCGGCTAATCCAAGTTCCAGGATAGCAGAGGTTGAGAGTAACGACCGCCTGTGTTCAAAATCTAAAGTGTAGAATCAGTAAATAATGACATGTTTAGTGGGTGTTGACATCATGCTACAAGAGTCCGAACTGGTACCAGTAGCACTGTCGTGAGTACAAAACAATTATTAATAACTGTAAACGATAATTAAAGGGTATGGTCAGATTCCGTTCGCGTTTTTCTTTTCATTAGTTTTCTTTTATTTCTTGTATTTAATATTTTATTCCGTTAACTTCAATGAGTTTGGATTGTTAATGTTTTAGTTCATTACATTGAATTTGTTCTTACTATCAAACCCAGTGATGACCCTGATATAAAGAGAAATTCGACGTAGTTGATATAAAAATATAAAGCTGTATTTTCGTAGAACGCCACGAATTAATCAAATAAAATTGAAATATTTGTTTGTTTAATTGATGGAATTTGGCGTGCAAAGCAGGCTTAAAATGTGTAATTATCAACAATAAATTTTTAAATCATAATAATTTTGTTAATTATTCCTATTTAATTCAGACTACCTTTTAAATCATTACATAAATTGGCGTCTTCAACGTGTGGCTAACAATAATTCAAATTTTAATTAATTTTTTGTTTAAGAATTTTTTTTTAATTAAATACTTTTTTAATTATTACAATTTATATATATATATATATATATATATATATTTATAATATTTATTTATTTATTTCACGTGTTTCGAGGTAACGTCCTAGTTTCCTCCCGTCCACCTCATCCCGCCTTCCTTCTTGACGCTTGGTATAGTAACGTAGGGATAAAAATAACCGTTTTATGTCACTGCGATCTCTTCCTACAGAACTTCCCTATTTAGTTTCATTAAAAAAATTTATAGCTAAATGATATTTACTATGCCGTGATTCGCCATAATTTTTAAAATATTTTTATTACTGAATTTTCACAATCAAATATATGTTTTTGTGTTAAACAGAATGCTGTTGTTATGCTTACACTTCGATTATGTTAGGCAGAGTTCTGTCTGCCACACGTAATATATATGATGAATTGAAGTTACAATGTTTGTACCCGACATCAATCACTACGTATTAATTTATTGTATGTAATATCACTCTATTTAGATATTATAATTCATTAATCGCAATAAAGTAGACTTCATAAGTCATACTTAAATTTCATTAATCACAAGTATAAATTGTAATATAGTGAATACAGACAACAGCTGCATTGAATTCAATTATGTTCTAGTAACTCATTGGTACATAAATTTATTTATTATTTGTTCCGTGTATCTAGGTTATGGACTGACATTCACCAGTTTCTATACAATTAATTAAATAAAATAGACGGTTTAGATCAGAAATTTTATACCACAACATCTCGCTGCTCAAATATCAGCAAAATTTTCCACCTTAATTTTTGAACGTTCAATTTTAACTGTGCCAATTTCATTGCTTTAATTTAGAAGCAATAAAGACAGATAAATTAACACCGGCTAATACACAACCTGCACATTGTAGTCAAAAAGTCAAAGTGATTTGGCCCTCTTTTTTATAACAGCCTGAAATAATGTCAAGTTAACAAAATGCTGTAGCATATAATTCAAGAATAAAAGTGTTAAGAGGTGGCGGTGATATTTGGTAACCGAAGAAAGCAGAGGGCGGAATGCTATAATGTTTTTAAATATGAGATCCATTATTTTGCAGTCAAATTAGATATTTCCATAACATTTTAACTTAAACTATCAAAAACAATGGTAGTTATGGATACGCTAAGATTAAATTATGTAATTCTAAATTGTTTCGTTAGTTCATAACTACTTTAAAATATTTCCCCATATTTATTATACACAATACAATTACTAATAAGAAAAATCAATTAATTTCACTTTATTTTAATCAGCTTAAATAAAGCATTTTATTTCAAAGTAGATATTGAGATTAAAATAAGAACTATTATTTTTTAACAATTAATCAATAAATAATCGAACTTTACAATTGTACATTTAGTATTGAGTATTAATTACTACTTTAAAAATATAACCTTTCAATTACATAAATTACTTTATCTGCTTTTTAATTTCGTTCTGTTCCGAGTAGAAGTCAGTATTTAATTTTTTCCGAATAATTTGTTGTTCTGATAAAAGCACTGCTGGACTCTCCAATGTTAATTATTAAAACGTTTGGAAGATGTTCTCAGTGTCATCAAATATGAGGATGTTTCTGATTCATGGCTCGTAAAAGAATCAACAAGAGTAAACATTTAACCGATAAATGAGCCAAGTAAAATGCTCATACAGAGCGGTACTCAGTAGTAGGAAGACGTTAGCACAGTGCGACGAGAAAAGTAATATTTTATGGAAAGATAACCAAAGAGCGTAAGCGCACATAGACAACAGTTGTAGTAAACACACAGAAATTATGAGGTTGATCTACAGTATAAAGAAATTGAGAACGACGGAAATCCATTTCAAATGAAAATGTATTATGACAAAAATTATTACAAACATCTTCAATCTGTACGATTGGTGCGTTGACGAACCCACGAATGCGTTTCATGAGCACGATACGATGTAGAACCAGATGATATTGCAGTACAGCAAACAATAGGGAGTTGGCTAAAGTTTAGCTTTGAGGCCTAGGCATCGTTCAGAGCGCCAGAAGCAGTCTCCCAGGAGGTGAGCCTATCGATAAGTCTGGCAACAAGGCTGCTACATCTAAGACGACAGGCCTTGATGGATGAAATCCCCGCTGTCTTGCTGGGCAGGCCCTTATTTCCCTGGAGCCGTAATCCGCACCCACCATGCTCGCGCTTCTGCCACCAGACGTCGTGCTCCTTAGCCGACAGCTGTATTGTTGTTCCTTTCCTTGTTGACGACAAATTAAAACCCGCTTACAAAGAAAATCCTTTGTCTATTGTTCAGTATACTTCCTATTTACAGGACATCGTGTCTGAAAACAGGAAGTTTCAAGAACCTTTACTTCCTACGAAAAAAATAAGCTCTATTCAGCACTTCCGAAAGTTGACGTAGTATTATTTATCTCTATACAGTTACCAATAGCGTTGTGCCACGAAATTTGATTACTAATAGTATAGCTCATAAGAATATATCATAAAAGTCTTCACAATTTAAAATTTTATGAAATTTTACACACTTTCATTACAAGTTCTAAATTTACAAAGAATTACAAATTTTAATTCATAAGGGCGTGATTATCTGTTGTGTTGAGTTACATTGTTTTTTTTGTTAAATTAAAATGGGGTGTAACTATTCACATTCTACTATATATGACATATTACAGATGAATTCAGTATTGAATCGTCTGCCTTTCGAGGACTACCTAATCTAGGCTGGCGCCTCTTACTACCTCTTACCAGGGATTATCCCTGAATAAGATCTTCTCTGCTAAGGCGCTGATCTTATTCTACGGAGGGATAGCTAGGTGGAACTTGCATATCGAAGGGAGTATCAAAGAGAAGCCTTACAAACAACGCTATGAAAATTTATATTTACATATTAATTATTTGATACAAGCAAACCAACAAATAATTAAATTATATTAAAAAAGTGTTCTTCCCAGATAAGCGATAAATATATTTAAAATGCTGATGTAAATAGAAGAGTAACGCACGGTTGCATAACATTAGGAGGAACTCTAATGATATTAAAATCATTTGTGCCATTTGAAGCGAAACAAGAGGTATTTAACGAAGAAATATTCACATTAAATGGAATATGAACAATTGTACAAAATCTCACAAAATGAGTAGCACTAAGAGGTAGAATATGTAATATAAATAATTTAAACACAAATTATATGGTGAGAGGTACATAGGTTTTTGCCCAACTAGAGTTATCAGTTATAATAAAACCTTTAAGAAAATGTTTTCGCCAGCAGCCTTCTTTCATATGATTTATTTTATTCGGTTTCCCTACAGTATTTGTTATTGTCAAGTGAAATTTATTAATTTAACTAATTTATTGTCTCTAATAAAATATTTATGTCCATATTTCACAATTCCTTACTTTTATAATGTATATATATAATACCTTAATTAATTAATTGTAACAATGAAATTTTCTTAATTGCGAAAACGTAATAAACCGAAATGTTATAAAATATAATTGCGAAACGTCTGTATTGTTCGATGCATTTTTTTCACATATTTTTTAGAACAAAGTTTAAAATTCGTTCGGTTAATCCACTTAACAAGAAAAGCCGCATAGAAATGTTATTTTATGTGATACTCTCTTTCCTTTGCTTAGAAATGTCCTGATGAACTGTGGAGTAGATTTATTAGGTAATAAAATGAGTCGTTTAGCTCTTCTACGAAGCAACAGCTTATGGCGGCCAAGCGATAACGAGGCTCCTCTCTTCGTTTTTGTAGTCTTTGAAGAGCCTTCAAGAAACGATGGAAATAGTCAAACAGATGCAAAGAAAGTACTCCGACGACAGTAAGCTCTTCACAAGATATTTGACTTCATACGATAAACCAAATTCTAAAAATATATTAAAAAAATTATTAGACAATAAGGGAAAATGAATTTTAATACCCGGCTTTCAGTTATACATGGCATTATTTCTGTTCATACAAAATATGACAAAGATCTCGTTTTCAATTTGGCTTCAATATAAATATAGGTATGAAATATCCATTTTCCGGTCCATTTACAGTTCTTTACAATACTTATTCAAATTGATTTTGTTGCAAAAATTGTAATATAATGTAGACTAAATAAAATCGTAATAATTAATTTCGTATTCAATATATTTGACAGGTGTTATTATTTGACTCTGATATGACTAATAAATTTTATGTTCGCTCTACCGCACACGTTTTCTGTCAATAGAATATTTATTTCACATTACCAGAATAATAATTTATAATAATTTAGCTTTACAAGTAAACCGGATATGTAGTAAATTCAGGGAAAATAGTGATAATGATGTTGGAAATAACAATAGTTCTGACAAACAGGAAAGTATTTTATGGTACAGTACAGCAGTTTCTTGATAGTTCCCCTAATACTTAAGAATTATTCGACAGCAGACGAGTCTTATGTGTATTTTATGAACAAATAAACTACTTTATTTATCTATTTATATACGTCCAATTGAATTATTTTATTTATTGATTTCATACACCACTTGGATTGATGATAGATGGTCAAAATTCTCTTCCTATGAAACTGGCGTTTGTTTCTCCACCTTAAGGTTCTTGAAGTCATATTTTTACTAACACCATTTTAGTTTTTCAGTAAAAATTTTATTTTAATTTTAACACTTGTTACGTGTTACGTGCACCTACAATATATAAAATTAATAATTCAAGCACAATGCATGCGAATAATCAAGTATTCAGGTGGAATCTCTGAAAATTAACTGAAACATGTTACGAGCCTAAAATCCTCTGATGATAAATTTGTTGTATCGATTAAAATGTTAGTTCATTATCTCTGCCGTTTTATCAATACCAATAACTTAACTAAATGTAGAATTTAACTTTAAGTCTAAATTGGTATCTACAGATATTATTATTAATGAAGAATAACTAAAGGTTATGTAGTTAAGATCGCTGAGATATAACTGTATTACTACTATTCTGTTAAAATAAAAATGACATTACCAACAAATAATCAATAATCTGTCAAACTTATGAGATAAATTAAATACCACATTAAGTTTCTGTGAACCTTGTTGCTTTTATCAGACGTTGAAAATAAAAAGGATTGTTTCAAATTTATAATATGTTTGAAGATTTTTTTATTGGAAAAATTCTAAAAATTTAGAAGTTGACACTAGTTACTATTCTAGCACTATATACGAAATTTATTAACTAATATTATTCTTTCAAATTAATATTTTCATAAAAAAAGAAGTAGGTCATCAGTATAAAAAAATTAAACAGAAACTTACGAGTTCATTAGGTGTGCATTCGAGTTAGAGTATTACAAACAATTTGTATACACTGTCCACCTCTTTAATTATTATCTGACAAAAACTAATATTATATATAAACTTTCCGTTTTTAAAATTGTAAAATAACTATGAATATATTTAAGATAAATTCTTTGCGTTCAATATAACATCTTCGCTGTTAGTGAAAATTCGCCTGAGTAGTGACGTCCGTATTTTTTCACATATGAATTTCTCTCCTTAGGTATAGTTTTTTATGATCTTAAGAGACGTAGAAAGATATAATTTGAAAGAAGGAGAGGTATGTCTTTGGTAGAGCTTAAAAATAATAATAAAATAATTTATTAAATTTGGTTTAAAAACACCTGAATTTGTATTGGTACGGGAAGAAAAAATTCATTCAGTACGTGAACAGCTGTCGGAATTCCTCACGGGGAAAAATAAGGGATGGTGCGATCATGAAAATAGAACCACGACTCAAAAAAACTCCTAGTAGGTAAAGTAAATGCATTTACATAAAGTCAAAATACGTCACAAAGTCGTCATTCAGAGGGCTAGTACTATTTTCAATACTTGATGAAAGCAACAAGGTTTGCAGAAACCTTTAGCAGTATTTATGTTATCATCTAATTTTTTTTGTTTATCAGTTA
This sequence comes from Zhengitettix transpicula, assembly GCA_037074705.1. NCBI lineage: Eukaryota > Metazoa > Arthropoda > Insecta > Orthoptera > Tetrigidae > Zhengitettix > Zhengitettix transpicula. The sequence continues at coordinate 164,868,890 of CM073591.1, forward strand.
CTTCATTATGTACGTTAATTTTTAACTAATACAAACGTTTTTAAATTTTCTAATAACATTGTCTTTAGCAAGAAGGGTTGCATGCCAAGACCAAGTTCTAGTAAACTACGGAATGTGGACATAAAAGAAACTAATTCACAAGAACCATCGTAGTGTAGAAATGAAGGGAAATGTGTTCTTGACGTAGAATGTAAATATTATTTGTGCACGTGCGTGGAATAAGCTTTGGAGATGCGCTCTGGGTGTTCCACGCGCCAGCAGTCACGAAACCTCTCCCAGAAAACAAATGCTTGTGAAGTAAGAAGTACAACTCAATTTCGAAAGCAGACAATTCGCGCACAGTTTTATTTCAAGTAAATTTAAACCATATTTCGGATTCCACTTTAAATTATTTTGCGTTAATAAAAACTGTGTGGTGAATTAAATAATTTTTCAGGTTTACTGAATTCGGATTAGTACCGTCTTCGAAAGTTAAAGGACTGCAATTAACCAGACTCTAAACTTATTTATTGGGGAAAGACGCGACTAGTTTTTCGCAGACATCGCCATTCTATGCACTGCTGCTGTCTATAAAAAATTCAACCTTCATGGTTTACTTCAAAATTATGTTAATCTATAGTATCGGTTGCCCATTTACCATATCAAAACTATTTAAGAAAATTCTGCTTTACAAATCACATCTTCGCTCAGAAACAACGACAGGTCATCAATTTAGTTTCAGACATGCCCATTCAACAATCCAGCAGTGAAATAGATTAGCCTATTCAATTAATGAAACTAGAATATAAAAAATATTCCCCTATAGTATTCCTTGATATAAGCTATGTGTTCGACAAGGTGTGGATCGATGAACTTTTTTTATAAAATAAAACTATCTGGCACACTATCTCAAATTAATATATATATATATATATATATATATATATATATATATATATATGTGTGTGTGTGTGTGTGTGTGTGTGTGTGTGTGAGAGAGAGAGAGAGAGAGAGAGAAAGTGAGTGAGTGAGAGAGAGAAAGAGAGAGAAAGAGAAAGAAAGAGAAAGAGAGAGAAAGAGAGAAAGAGAGAGAGAGAGAGAAAGAAAGAAAGAGAGAGAGAGAGAGAGTGAGAGAGAGTGAGAGTGTGAGAGTGTCAGAGAGAGAGAGAGAGATCGAAAATTTATTTATACATAAGGAGAACTGTCAGATTATTGCCTACTCAGATAGTTTTATTTATTTATTTGTTTAGCAATAAGAATCATTTATAATTCTATGAGCTAAATTTCTGGCGGCTGTCAGATGTCCTGGTAGCAATAACATTATCAAGAAGATATCCAATGATAAATTTAAAACATGATGGGAAGTAAAACAAAAAAACTATCACTTAAATTAGTTTCTCTTGGCCACATATTTTTCAGTCTTTGTTCGACACTGGTTCCAGAAGTTGGTCCAGTAGCGCGTTAGGATGATTGTCCAGTACTGAGTGGTGATTGATAGCTTTCTTTAGGATGTCTTCTTGTACCGTAGGAGCTTGAAGATCGGTATGCAGCGTGGGGTTGGTTACATACCATGGAGCGTTAGTAATTTGACGAAGTGTCTTGGATTGGCACTTTTGGATGATCGCAATGTTTTATTTTGATGCACATCTCCATCCGTAGGTCCATTGGTTTATATAATAGGATTTTATTTTCTCTCGGCAGCCGTGATTTTCTGTATTTATTATGTCTTGATCTCAACTTGTTTTTAATTTTTATTATATGATATTTCCAAGTCAGTTTAGTATCTAAATGTAATCCTAAGTATTTTACTGTTTTTGACTGCGGAATCTGCACATTGTTTATTGCAACTGTCGGGCAGGTTTCTTTGCGGAGAGTGAGCATAATGTGCGCAGATTCCTTCTCGTTCACTTTCCATTTTTTTAGCCACCCTTGTAGGCTAGATATTTGAAGCTACTTGAGGATCCCCGTGGCAGGATAGAATATCAGTATAGTCGGCGAATGTCCCTATTGTTATATTATGTGCCAGTGGTACGTCTGACGAGTACAAGACATACAGAAGAGGGCTAAGGAACCTTGTGGCAGATTTTATCGGAAAGAAGTCGGATTTTTCTTTATTTATTTTAGTTTGGAATTTTCTTTCGTTCAAATATGATTTGAAGAGGTTGGCGTATGCATGTGGAAAAGTACGCATGTTTTTGTAAATTAATCCTGGATTCCAGACTGTATCAAAGGCTTTACTAATGTCAAGGAAAGTTCCACTACAGTATTATTTATTTTCAAATTATTGATTTATGGTTTGGGTAATTCTATGAACTTGTTGTTCTGTTGAGTGTTTTTTACGGAAGCCGTAATAATGTTCTGATATCCAGGTTTCTGAGTACAGGTCTTCGTTTAATCTGGAGAGCTCCAGTCTTTCGAGTATTTTTGAGACGATTGATAATAGGCTGATAGGTCTGTAGGGGCGACTTCTGTAGAATTTCCCTGGTTTACCAACCACTAAAATATTAGTCTATTTTTAGACTTTTTGACCAGTATCGAAGTCAAATAATTGCGTTGTAAATGTCGATTAGTATTACTATTTTCTTTCGGTAGTTCCTCCATCGAGCTTGTTGTGACAAGATCAATTTTAATTTCTTTCGTGCTTTCTTTTGATGTCTGTGTTTTGATAGGGTTCGGTCAGATCGGGAGTGCCCCAGGGCAGCGTCTTAGGCCCAATACTCTACCTTCCATACACATCGAACTTACCGACAACATACAGGGATCGAATTGGTACTTTTGCCTGTCATGGCAATACTGCAGAAAAGAAATAAAATTCATGGAGTTGCATTTGATAATAGGAAGAAAATTACACTTATCTCTATAAAATAAGATTCCAGTATAAAAAAAACTAGTGTGGACGTATGTCATTGAGGCATGGTCGTGATGCCGTAACAAACCAATCGTCAACATTAATCGAAGGTGCCAGTAAAAAATAGGCTGATCCATGATGCCCCATGATACGTAGCAAAATACACCATTCTCACTGACCGTGTCAAAATCTTGATGCAGGATGATCCATATAAGAGCGCAGCATCCAGCACCACGGGAAATAGAAAGACACGATAATTCCACTATTACAGCTACTTCTCACACGACAGGACAACAGAAAACTCAGAAGAGGCACGCCAATTGATATCCAATCTTGTTTTAAAGGCCTAGAGTGACCGTCAGCCCTGCCATATGATGGAATTATTTGACTAATTCCAGAGATAACAAATTAACTTAAATAAATTATACTTTTCTTATTGTTAAATAAATACAGTGTGAGCCACGACAGGAATTGTGTCAGGTGAAGTGTGCTAGTGCAAAACTTTTAAATCCATAAAAAACTGATAATCTCATATCTGTTAATGTTCTTTATTTCCCGTGTCTTGTAAATGAATTTTAAAATTTATCTGTGGCAAATGACAGCGAAACATATCAAATGTCTGACTCGCACGATGGGCACAGTGAACCAGAGAATAAATGCGTCAATGCGTTAAAAATTAAAAACGGAACGTCTGTATGATTCTTTATAAAAACAAAATTATATAATGTAAATAATTACCGATTAAGCAGCATGCTATAGTAAATCTAGTGTCATATCCCTTAAACTCAAATAAATTGCAAACACGTCAACAACGAAACCCTTTTATAATTAATTTTTATTCCTTCACCTTCTTGGAACGCAAACGAACTGCGCATTTTTCCTTGTTTGCAGATGATGATTTGTGGCTGCGGTTGCGTCCCCCCTATTTAAATACGGTTACTATGGTTTCTAATTACTTTTGTCCGCAGCAACATTTCGCTTACCTCCTTGATCAAACACGGTTTGCATTTATCAGGCGTCCACGAAGCGGAATGTTACCTTGTAATTGCCGGCTACAGCAACTGAATTTGAGTGATTTAAAATCCATTTTGCGTGCGCAAACAAAGCACGAACTGTTGTTAACTAAGCTATTAACCATTCGCAAACTGAATCAAAGTTGCTCCATTCATTTTGCACTGATAAGACTAGAATTGCAGAGTAAGTGGGGCGAGCATTGACCAGTAAACATTCAAAACAAACTTTTACAGTGCTTGTGGGAGATTCACTTGTAATAGAGATGGTGCCAGTGATATAACGTTAACCTGATTTTAAACTTCCTCTGATCATATTTTCTGATTAATCTAAAATAAAAATCTTCATATATCTAATAAATACGGTGCACATAATTCAATGTTGGCAGTCACAGAATCATGATGAGAATAAAGATCAAACTTAAAAATAATTACAAACAAACTTAAATATTTCAACTTTCAATGAGGTAAATTCCAGAATGCGTTTCTAGTCATTAAGCCTTTCGAAGATATATGTTATTGAAAAATATGAATGCAATCAAGGACGTCGTTGAGGGTCACGAAATTCGTCAACCAGAACGGATTAAGTCTTTATAGAATTATCAGTAAATTTTCACAGGTGACGAGGCAATACCGTAACGAATTCGTGACGGTTATTTTTCGATTGACGCAAGGATAACAACATATTCTTGATAAAGTTAAAAAATGTGCATGTTCATAATTCATCACAGGTTTCGCAAACTGCAAGTAAATGGTCGGAATAAATTTGCGGAACTGGGCCTACTTGATATTTTTCTTGTTCCCTTTTGGCCAGTTGCGTGACAACGGGTTTGTTCTTAACCACTCCTCTGGCTACTTTCCTCTACCCTTCCGCATCCCCCCTTTCAAATCCATTCCTATGCTATTAAAGGGGAGTTACCACGATGTGGATGACCCTCATGTAGCCTGTTACCCTAAAGAAAAAAATCCTTTCTCCGAATTTTCATTATGATTTTAATGCACTATTGTACATAATTGTGATTAAGCTTTACTTGATTTTTTTAACAAAAGATAATTCTAATGTGTTAAATATATTACTTTGGGTTACTAAAAACGGGTTTTATTAGAATGAAACTAAGGTGATCTTCACTTTCGTAGTATTTCATACATTCTTCTCATTCCACGTATATGGATGCATGATTTATATTTAAATTAAACGTAAAACCGTTTTAATTAATATAATTAAGTATTTTATATCCATTAAGATTATAAATACATGAACATCGATGGAATTTACTTATTTAGTTTCGTGTATATATTTTGTAGCAAAATAAAAATATTGTTGTTGGATTCATGTAATATATACTGATTTTAATGACATTATCGATTATTATTCTTTATATAAAACTCATCGTGGGGAAAGATTTGGAGGCCTTTGATTTAGAACAGGGATTCGTACCTTTTATTTTGATTTCGATCCTTGAACATTTTTTTGCAATGCACACACTAATTTTTTTCTGCGAGTGCAAAAATAACACAGTTTATGGGCAAAAAAGTAAGTGACAAAACAAGTATAAATATACATTTTTCTTGAACAATTTTTCAATTTTATTAACATTTAATATATATATTCTTTAAATTTAATGTGATGGTTGCGGTTGATATTTTTTTTATTAGGCGTAAAATTAGTTATTTTAACTCACCCTGTTCTGTAATATTTTTAGTATTTATAAATAAATTTCTCACCTTAATGAATCAGGCCTCAATGATTTAAGAAGTAGAAAAAATATGCAATTGTTGATATGATTTAATTTGACGTATTTTTGGGGAATACCTTCACAATTCCACAGGTTGGCATAACCAAATGTTTGAAATTTGATTTTTCAATACATTCTAATAATAAGAAAGATAACTAAATACAGACAAATAAGTGATAATTTAAATACTACACAACGTTTCTGGAAGCCTTGTGGGCTACCTTTCTTCAGGTGAAGAAAAAAAGCAATAGCCAGAAACGTTGTGTGGTATTTATATTATCACTTCTTTATCTGTATTGGGCTATCATTCATATTATTAATTTTCAATCAGACGTTAATTTTTCATGTCGATAAATTGTACTTGTAGCGAAAATTAATATTGGTTGTATCGCTTTAAAAGGAATATATAATTCAAGCCGGGATTTATAAGCTTTACAAATCTCTATGACTGGCATTAATATATCTTCTTTTAATTGTTTCAAGTGATCAGTGTAGATTTGAATCTCACCAACAATTGTTATATCTTTTGCAACCATTGACTGTTGCATCAAATATTCAAACTATCAAAAATCATTTAGATTTGAAGTGTACATAAACCAAACCCATTTTGAAGCGAAACCCCAATATTACTGTTCGAGGTTTAATACACACTTTTCCTTAAAACTTATTTCGAATATTATTAGTAAGTAAATAAAATGTGTCAGCCACATAATTTACGACGTAATACTTACATTCGTTAAAAGTTATATAAAATTTTAAAACAGAAATATTTATCGACAGCCAATACAATACTTATTAGTATTTGTCTATTATGATTTAAACAAGTGTTGACAAGGATGTATTTATTTTTTCGCTTAAAGTCGGCATTTAAAAATAGTTCTGTAACAGGTCAGAATAACCTAGGTATTGATATTCCGCTATTCCTATTGGAATAGTCGGCCAGCTGCCTCCTAAACCGGTCAAGGCACGGCGAGGCGAAAGCTGCGACCCCACAGCTAACCTCTCTCCCGCCATGGGAAAGGCGTGGGACAAGTACCAAATTCCCGACCTACCTGATGGAGGTTTTTATAGGGTTTTCCCTGCATCCCTTTTAGGGGAATTGCCGCGGGTAGGACCCTTAAACCATAGCCCGGGGGACCTAGTTAACCCTTCCTCTACCCTTTCACATCCCCCCTTTCAAATCCCTTCCTATGCTATTAAAGGGGAGTTGCCCAACGTGGGTTACCCTCATGTAGCCTGTTGCCCTAAAAAAAATAGGCATTGATACGGAGTTGCTGTCCTTTTTTTGGTGAGGTAATAAGTATATTTTCATTTTATGATCAGTGCAGAATTGTTTATTGGTCATACACAAACCACTTCAATAACCAAATATCAGAGTGCTCAGTAAGATGGAATCATAGTTTACGTAGTCAATGTTGTAGTGCGCGTTTTAAAAAATAGGTTGATTTAACATCATCGTCAAGGAGACACTTTTTTCGCAACGCAAATCCTCTGCCATATTAAAAGGTACCGATTTCCATCTACTTTGAAAGTTCTGGTAACAGCGGTGCGACGGTCCTACGTGTCCAAATTCCACTCTTGATCCATGTTATGTTATAACTCGTCTATCTGTATCCGGTTTCACTCTTCAATTATTTGATCCGACTTTTTTTATCGTAAGCTAAAACCTCTTGAATTTTATAGAAAGGCTTTCTCTTGCGTATCGATAATTTTTTATGCAAAATCTTCGTCATTCGCAATACTTGTCAATATGATCGGTCTTCATTAACCTACCTCACTCATACGTCCAAAAAACTTTCTGGGGAGAAACAGTCGCATACCTGCAGGAAAGTCACTCTAGATATAATAAATGTCCCTCTATCAATTTACTTAGTCATTAAAAAATATATTAAGATACTTTTTAATATCGTCGAGATTGATTGTTTCCATATCTGAGTTATTAGAAAGATTGTTCCGATTTCCTATTGCCTACAGAAGACAATTATGGAATAGACGGACAAATAAGAACATGGAAATAAAGTTGAATAATTGTCAAAGGTTATAATATCAATCAGAGCGAAAAGAAGTTTGATGAACAATAAACAACAAATTAAGTGTTTAAATGCAGACTTTCCATGCGGAGCCGAAGTCTGCTGTAGGTACGGACCCACTTGGCTCAATCCAGCCATGGAGAGTCAACTATCTCAGCTTCAGAAGCTGAATGTTTGCTCAAAACTTCACGCGGGGTTTTTAAACTAGAGTGGTGAAATTCGAGAACTCAAGAGGTCATTGGGCTATGCAGCAAGGACGACGGCGAGATAAAGCTCCGGGATTTTCTGAGCTAAGTGGAATTGTGAAATTCCAAGGATTGTTGGCTGACGATGAGGTATTGATATAATAAAAATTTGCGTCAGAGATGTCAGCGTTGGGTTTAAAAATGTTTATGCATAAATACATATCTTGGAATGATATTTGGAAGAATGTCTATCCATACCTGTGATAGAGTTATAAAACAATAATTGTGAAAATGTTTCCGCGAATGTTCTATTAGCTAAATTTTTGAAGTATCGGTTTCGTGAATGTTTTTTTAACGCATCAATAGCTTTGTCTATAGACTATAAGCTACCATTACACTGACTTACATATTTATAGACGATTACATGTTGTCATTTACATGCGTGAATGTTTCTTTTGTGTTAATTGAATAAATCTCCCTATACTAGCAGCTAAGTTGCTCGAGCCTTACCCACGATTAAACACTAAAATTTACAAAGCACGTTGGTTAATTTTAACGGTATTTAATACCAAATAATAAATATAAAATTACGGATGCTAGAAATTTCACTTAGTGTGCAGTAATTATTTCAATTGTATTACTAAAGTAAGTATTTTGTTATTTCTCTATAATATATAACCTTACATTCTATTCTACTTGGCTCGACAGCCCATTAAAAATCTTGGCCTACCGAGACGACTGCCAGACTGTCATCTTACATAACACATCCTGGATTTAGGAGTGACAAGTGGACAGTGTCGATTCTGCCTCAGCCTTAACCCCAGTTATCGTGACCAGGACGAGCACAAACATCCATTCCCATGCCGGGATTCAAACCCGGAACCTCTGTAATGCAGTGACGCTGGCCACTAAACCACAGACTTACAGAGGTAACGACATTGTTAGAAGTTTAAATCTGCCACTAAAGTACTATAAACTACAACTCAATAGCACAGATTAACAAATTTATAACTGAAAACGTGTAACAAAATTTTGTAAACATAGAACATATGTTCATGCTAGACAAATCGTTATTACATTAAGACCTTACGAAAATTAGGCAATTATGCTTTCAATTATTCATTGCAATTCATTCATTCACATATGTGTTACGGTATTGCCAACTGGGGCAATTGTTCTCGTAGTGTGGATGTTTTCAAACTGCAAAAACGAGCCATTAGAATTATATCAAGTTCATATGCTAGAGAAAGCTGCAGACCGCTGTTCAAAAGACTTCATATTCTGACTCTATCTAGCGCTTACATATTAGAAAAATACTAAAATTTGTTAAACGCAACATGAGCCTTTTTGCAAGTAACGGGGACAATCATGGCTACGACACAAGAAACCGTTCAGTTCTCAGGTCTGACAAGCACAGCCTCAGTCTCTACGAGTCTAGCGTTCATTATTACGGTATCGCACTATTTAACAGCCTTCCTGAACATGTAAAGAACATCAACAACTACAACTCATTCGTCAGGGAGTGTAAAACTTTTCTTGTAAATGGAACTTATTACTCCGTACACGAATTTTTGAATCGGTCTCACATTCGTTGAACTGCCTTGCCTACAAAATTGCCGAATATGCTATAAATATGTGAATAGTTTGTTCAGTTTCCCCTTTTAGTTCTGTTCTTCTGCCTCTGCTTTCTGTTTTAGTAAATATCCATGACGACATCCCTCCGTTCTAGCGACAGGAGATGATTACCAGGAAGTGATAAGTGTTGTGTGCGTGTTTCTTAAAGATTGTGTCTATAATTGTGGTGACTAAACAAATGTGAAAAGATATGAATTTTTTAATTTTTTTTTAATTTTGTGTGTATGTGTAACCTATTAATATTAATTCTGTTTATATGTAATTTAGATACTGTACGTTTGTGACGAATCCTATTTCCTCATTAGAGGGCTAATGGTGAATAAATCTATCTATCTATCTATCAATTGTGAAAAAAAAATTTAATGCAATTTAAAAAATAATTTGTTACACTAAACTCTGCAGAAGAAGATTCAATAAATTTATGAAGACTCTTAAATAACCAATATCCATGTAGAAAAATCTAATTTGTGATTAAAGGTCATATGATAGATAATCAATATATAGACATGTTTATTATTATTACTTGTTAGTGAATTTCTCAAAATCATATTACTATATAATTTGTATTCTACTCGATTAACCTATTTGAAATTATTCAACTTCTTTTTCCATGGCTTATACGACCAGATACATGGTTGCATAGCCATGTCAAAATCAAGACAAATGCTTCCGTTCAGCAGACAAGACAGACAGTAGACAAGCCTCGAGAAATTTCTCGAAGAAGGCAAGTTTCAAGGATTAATAAACTTGTGAAGTTTATAATTCAAAAGTTTTAGGATTATGTATTAATAATAAATAACTAAAATTAACGTTGATACATTAATATATAAAATCACCAACGGCGTCCGTAATAATCACCTATTCACGTCTGATGTGCACAATTTTTATACAAGAAACGAAATCAACTATACAAACTTGTAAAGCACTTTCAATTAGGCATAAATGAGTTCAATTTAATGTCATTAATATATTTAACAAGCTCCCAGACAAAATTTTAACAGTTAAAATATGATAAATTTAAAAACTAACAAATGAAGCTTTGCTTAAACATTACTATTGGATTGATGATTTTTTAGAATTAGATTATTATTAACATATACCTCCTGGTAAAAATATGGCTGATGTAACTAGTGTTATTCGATGACACTATACGTGACTAAGTCAGATGCTTTAGTTTTTGTGGTATTTATTGACGTTCATGTCAGGATTCACTCCACGATCTTGAAGCCCTGTTTCTCTACAGCTTGTCCGGAATGTGACCTAATACTAAATACCATGTAATGATATAGTTTAACAATTATAATATGTATCACCGCCTACATTAAATGAGAAAAACAAAAATTTCCTAAATATGCGTTTGTAGACGCACAGATTAATTTTTAATCGAGATTTTCGGATCAAATGTTTTGTTACTCTTTTGACAGGCTGCGGCAATTCCATCAAAGAACTAAATATTTAGAAACAAATTCACATTTAATATTCAACTTCATAATTAATCAATTATTGACACAATATTTGTTAAATCATGTAGCTGTCAAATTATGTAACGGACATACTTTTGAACATTTTTAATGCGGCCGTGCGACAAAACGCTAAAAATTTAATCGACAACTTGGAGCAAGTGTCGCTGACAACTGACGGGAGTTTGAAATTAGTTTCATTTAGCAAAATTAACGAATGAGTTATTTGTCGGAGTTTAAGGATATAATAGTGAAATACGTTGCTATTTCGGTGACAGTATACTGAAATCTTGCAAAATATATTATATTTATGTATTCATTTTATATTTTTCTTTATTTCATGATACTTTTTCAATACTTAAATACTTGATTAACATAGTTGCCACACACACAAAAACGAAGTAATGAAACATTTGATCGCGTTTCAGATCAAATATAAATTAGGAAACCGAAGATGTATTGGCTAAATCTTTATTTATTTAGCGAGCAAAATATATAATGAGACTGAGCAACAATTGGAAAAACTAGCAATGTTGAAATTAAGACGGCTGTTGAGGATGAACAGAATGGACTCGCTTGAAGTTACGTGAAAGTATCTAATAAATAGTAGCATGTAAGCATGTTGATAACTAAGTAGGTCAGTTCAGAAAATTAGTAGAAAGGTATTACCGTGGTATTGAAAAACCGTACGTTTCAGGATAAATAGACTAAAATCAGGGCTATTTTCAGTAATTTTGAATTTCACGTTCTTCTGTAAATGCTACATTTGATATCTTCTATATTTAGTTCGATTATGGGGGATACGCAAGGGAAAGAACTTTGCGTCTTTTATTGCAGAAATATTTAAATGCAATTATTACTTGTATAATGTTTTTCAAATGACATACTATTTGAAGCTCCTCCTTGCGCGTCCAATCAAACTCGAGCGACATTGTCACATATTATTGTCCACTCAGCTGCAATAAGGGTTTGTTGTCCTTCATTATTGACGATGTGGCAACGTTTGCCTAATTCTCTGCTCTCATTCGCTGACAGCCAGGAAACCTCCCTCGTGAAAAGCACTATACCGAATTTCTCAATATCAAGAGACTGAACAAATATTATACAATATTTTCTTCTACCCGACTAAACTATTTAAAACTATGAATATATTTTTCCAAATGTTTATGTGACCTGACCCCTGGTGGTATTGCTATGACAAACTAAAGTCACAGGATATCGTCCAATGGATCTAGAGTACTTAGACAAGCCTCGAGAAATTGCATGAAGAAGTAAAGTTTCAAGGAAAAGAGCCTACCTCATAAGATACGCTTTGGTTGCTTTGTCATGGCATAGATTTTAATAGAAAAGATAATAGAAATCGAGAAATTTCTGTTTGCGTGATGACAAACCTATGTTTTATTTTTAAACTTACAAAAGTAACAAATTTCTACCCTCCGTCAAAACTAGGATAAAAATTATAATTTATGATGTTGTATCGATCTGATCGAGAGTATCTACCCCCGATGTCTTGTTTTTTAATTCAAATAATTCACGATAGCCAAGAAAGGTAAATTTAGAATGTATTTCATAAATATATCGTCATATACACCAATGTATTACAAAATTTGGAATCATAAAAAACGGTATGTTGAGTGTTTATTTTTAAATTTTAGTAAAATACATTGTAAACTTAGTGTAATATTTTTACCAACAAATTCCATTTCATTTTGTCTTTGTATTTTGGGAGAATATTTTAATGTTTTACATTTCTGTGAATTCAAATCAAAACATTGTTTATTTTTTACACTTTGTGGTTTAAACAACAATTCTATACTTTTCACGAGGCCATTCAAGCGCCCTGAGATGAATTAAAATTCATATTTATAGCCGTGGCAAATTTTCTGTATTATTTAAATGCTAAACTCATTATATTATTTTCGTAATTTTACGCTAATCAAAGTTCTGTTTTATTATTTCAACCTATCATTAAATGTGAAGAATTACTATTAAAAACTTCAAAATTTTATTAGTAGTATTTAAATTGTGCAAATAATGTATTTCAATAAATGTTCATAAACTTTAAAGTACTTCAAAATTAAATATTACTTAAATTTCTTCGTAACAAATACGCAGATAATTTATAAAAATTAATTTAATAAGTAACCATTGGAACATACATTAAATTGTTCCTCAACGTGGGTCAAAATTAAAATAATTTAATTATATGAGTGGTATGTTACAGTATGTATAAATTATTTATGTTTTAATATCAACGTTCATTGAATTAATATTTCTTACATAAATGTTAAAGATAACGTTCAATTATAATCCGTCACATAGTGTTGTTTAAGGTATTTTAAAATTAAAAGGATTAAAATTTAATATATTTTGACGTGGGCTACATTGTAATTAATTTTTATGTATTATGGTAAGTATTTTTAAAAGTTATTTATATTCTTAATATCAACATTCTTTATTTACTATACCTTAAATAAACGCACTCAAGTATATTCTAAAGATAATGCTTAATAATAATCCGACGCGAAGGGTTATTTAATTTATTTTAAAATTGAATGGAATAAATTTTAATCCCACTAGATGTGTGTTTAAATTATTTGTATTTCTCAGTGGGTACAGCATTAAAACTTAAGCAGCGGTGAAAAGTTGTAGGTCTGTGATCTCCAGCGAGGCGTGGTGTGGCCAAGCCACTTGTTCGCATGCGGGTCCGTGTCTCGAGCAGTCGCTAATTGCGAGAGCAAACTAGCACTCACTAGGGTGTCCCTTTGTACATTTCGCAATAAATTCTTCACCCATGATTTAATGTTTTTGTTACATGTTGTTGAAGCAGTTTTCATCTAACGCAGTTTCGAGAAAATTGGTGAAATGTCAATCCTGAGGAATCGTGTGCTATTAATTAAAACTTTTCCGAGTCGAACAAAAGTTGTTATACCGACCTATCGAATTACTAAAAGCTACAATAATATAGATTCATTTTTCTTCGTTGGTTTTCTACTTTTATGAGTGGCATAATTGAAAAATCATTTAAATCAATAAATTTAAACCATCGTCATCAGCTTGACGTTTACGAAACACCGAACTGGATATTCTCCTCTGTATCAAAATTTCAGACAATAATAGAGAACTAAACCAAACGTTAATTTTCATCGGTGTAACTTTGCATGATATTTTATACGAGATGGAAAGCATGATTAATCAACGGAATTTAATTTAGGACAAATTATGCGGGAAGAAATTTTTGGTTTCCACACGGATACAACAGCGATTAAAACACGATTTAATGGCTGTTGTACCAGTGTGGAAACTCGAGAACTTTTTCTGCAGCAACTACTCCAGGAAAGCGTTCAATCTTTTATTTATACAAATTATATCAATGTACAACTAAGAAATTTAATTCTATTATTATTCTTACTTATTAAATTCACACCGACTAGTTCATATGAACAATCTGACCCTATTAAATTGCAATGTATCCAATTATTTGTTCCCCCCTCCTCATCAAAGAGCGTCAAGGAACAAGAAAATCTGGGAGTTACAGAAATATCTATCCTCCGACATCGATCGAGGCGATTGGCGCAGCTCTCTTGATGATGCTCATTGTCTCCAAGCCGTGCCAGTGTATTTTCCTCTTACGTCGAACTACGGGTCTTTATGACTCGTCTCCGACTGAAAAGTGATGTTTTTTCCCCACCGTATATTTAGGAAGTAGTTTGTGACGATTTTCAGATCGCGAATTGGTCCATAAAGTCACATGGTATGTGCCAGGTGATGTGAATCCATCTCTGAGTTACCAGCCGATCTCAATTATGGCTCCTAGCAACTGAATTTCACACACGCAATTATTAGTATGGTCTTATGACCCTGTCGATTTAAAATCTCGTCCGCTACTTTTTTCAATGTCTGTATATCAAAGATGCGACATCACGGAGCTAATATTAATTCATAAAATAGAATATATTATTTAAACCCTTATTTAATTATCTACCTTCCGTGCTACAGATGTAATTGGTAAAGAACAGAACAATTTTTACAAGAATATTTATTTTAATGTAAATGAATTTAAAAGGCTTTTCTCGATTTAAGCGTTGTTATTGGAATTAAAGAAATCCGAACTGGTTGAGTTTTAGTGCCTCAAGTTCAATAAAGAACTACTAGAATAGTAGGACAATTGAAAATGTTGAAAATTATCCATTAATGCGCAATTTCCGGTGTATCTGAATGGATGACATGACCATAATGTACTTTTATGAATAACACGAGCCTGTTAATCAAATAATTTATTATAAAATTAAAAACATTATATTTTAACAAACAACGTTTCATCTCTAATTAAGACCTCTTTAGATGAACATTTCTATTAAATTCGTTATAATTTATTATTTTATCTTTTATTATATTTATTATTATTTTCTGACTAAACGTGTATCCAAATCTAACTTTAGAAATTTATGTTGTATTAAATTTTCAAATAGTAAACTATAACGAATTTAAGTGAAATTTATACAAATTTACAAAATGTCGGTCTCGTAGAGGAATAGGTGGCTTCAAATTCGTGAAGTCTTCGCATCTGAGTTGTCACCAAATGCACCTTTACAATATATTCTAACCCAGGGAATGTAGCTCCAACAAATCTAGTTGTAAAGGGGATAATTTGGCTAGGAAACATGTTGTTGATCGGGTAGCTGCCTTTGTTAACAAGCAGTCACGTCGTTCCGTGGACGTAACACGAATAAATTCAAAAAGTTAAAATAATCGTCCGTGACACTTCTAATGTTGAAAGAAAGTTCTTAAAAGTTGAATAAAAAATTTTTTTACGATTTAAGTTTAACAGTAGTAAATATTTTATTTCAAATATGACTAAAAATAATAGTTAAAGCCTGAATAAATAGTCGTGATGTTATTGGAAACAGCAGAGAAAAGTCAAACTAAAAAAAATAAAACCAGTTTCTGAGCCGTCGAGAGGTGAGGCATCTATCAAATTAATGAAAGATGTTCCACAAGACCAGCGACGATAGGCAACCAGACAGTATTAACATTTTCAATAACAAAATCAAAACCTGTAAATTAATTTATATAAATGTATATATATTAATGTAGGAAATGGAATTGTAAATGTATGGTCGCTAAGGCCATTGTAGTTCACGCGACCCTAAATAAAACAATAAAAAACAAATTCAATATACACTCCACTGGAACATGTTTTGCAAATTTTCCCGTCCAAAGATTAAGAACTCTTGCTAATTTGTTTGTGTACTTAAATATTATAATTCCTTATGTTTCATACTATGAATGTTCTTTCGTAAAACAAAATTGAAGTTAACGTTCACGTTAAAATCATTAAGTTGAAATCAAATAAAAAATAAAATTCCGTATGAAACAAATTATTAATTAACGGCGTCAAACACTGTTCAACAACTAAAGTAAAAGTAAACTCAATATTTTTTAAAAAATAGTTCCGAGCTTCTTAATAAGAAGCTGTATGCATAAATCTTATTAGAAATTGTTACAAATGTCTCCTCAACCTGGAACCTAGTAAAACCATTACGAAGATTATAAAATTTTAAGTAATCGTAAATAAATAAACAGAACATTTAACTAACAACTAATGTTAATTTTAATTTGAACCAACTTCAACTCTCCTTTATCCTACTCAATAAATTCGTCGAACAATTCGATTTGCAACAAAGTTATTATGTAAATAGTCAAAAAGAGTAATTCAGTTACACCAAAAGTTGTATTTTTTTGGATATTCCTAATTTGAACGTAAAAATCAGTTCGAAAATCTAAACTTCTGTTATAGCAAATTAGAAATATAAAATCGTACTGTAGAAATAGTAAATATTCCCATAACCGCATATGCATAGTGAAAATCTAATATGTTAGAATCCAAAGTTTTATGCAACTTCGGTTACATGCTATTAATGACATAAAAATAATAGAATAAATAAGTAAAAAATATACACCCTGACACAATCGACATCAATGAAGCTAGGCTTCAATTCAACATCTACGGAATGTGTTGAAACCGAAGAACAGACATTAGACTCATCAACAAGGTACACACCGTAAGGAGACACTCTCCACGAACATTCTATGCAAATGATATTTCCTTTCCAAAGAACTTCTATTTGCATCTTTGCGTATTATAAGCTTGACTTATAGTGTTAATCCATTTTTGCTATCACGTAGCGGGTGCATGAATCCGAGCGCGATTGAAATCGCGTTTTGTGTTCCATGGAAACATTGAAATTCATTAAATTCACAATGGAATTCTAATTAATGAATAATAAATGTTATTTACATGTAAATTTCTCATAGAAATTAACATATATAAAAACTCCAACAGCGGCTTTAGTCACTAAACCGATTGCATATGCACTGTTAATTTCTGCTTGGAAAGAATTCTTCCTTCGTGCTTCTATTGGAGGGTGGGATTACTCTTCGATTTGATAATCAGTACAATTATAAAAATATAGATCAATTTTTATATTACTGCAAGTAAACTATTTTAATTCACTCAACAAAAAGATAAAGAAGTCGTCAAACGTAATAAAATATGGCACAACGTTTCCACGATCTTACTGTCCTACACGCGTCACATCCCAGGCGGTATATAAATTTTATATTGAAAAAATTCCATAACGCTACTGCTACTCATCCCCAATTTTCTCCAATCAAAATTCTTCTCGTTCATCAATATTACAAATGGCGTTTGTGTATGTCGCCTGGGTTATACCGTGTGCAGTTCAGAAAGCTCTTTCTATTTTGTACACCTGATGAAGACAAAAAGGTTTGCGTCACATTTATTAACGTACTTTTGACTGTTAATATTAAACTAACGCAGACGTTTTTTAATTTTTAAATTCTAGTTTTTTTAAATTTTAATTTAAAAATTAATTAAGATTTTGCCGTGTCATACTAATTTTGTAACTTGATGGAGTCATTTTAAGTTTACGGTCCAACGACTGACATAATGTTAATGCATGTGTACATCTAGAGAAATATTTCAGAAAATTCTGTGACACTCCACTTTAAGATTAATAATCTCATTAATGGTCTTGTCAAGTTTTCCATTAGTGTCAAGAATGAATTGCTCGCACAAACTTTATAAGTGTTCGCTATTAAGTCCTCCTTACGAGCTTCATCATTTCGATTTTCTATATACTCGTAGTTCAACAATTTGTAATTTACCGGTAATGTCGACCCACTGCGTTTTAAATCAAACTTTATAAAGTACATTACCCTTGGCTATTAAAATGTTTATAATTCCTCTCCCGCATTTCCATTCGGATAATATTTCATTACTATACTCATTGAGATTTTATCGCTTCTGCATACTCAGCATTTATTGCGTACACGTAATTGAAAATAAAATTAGTTAGCAAGGCATGTGAAGCAAGCAGCAGATAATTTTAATTTCAGCCTCCATATTACTTCCACAGTTAACAGCGTGTAAATGATATACGAGCCGAAAAGTGGACATATGATAGAGAAAACCTAAATTTCTCCATCACGTATTTACGTTTCGTTAAGCGGAAAACCTATTACGAAGCACAGCAGCTGTTAAATTATCAGCGGTGAACTTCTACTGAAACAATAAAAGATAAGGATGTAGTGTTTTTACTTTTCATTCGGCAGTAAGGTGAGAATCATATTAATAAATCAAGACGTTGGAGCAGGTACTTTAGAAAATAATTTATTATTAAAATTTCTTCACTGCACTTAGAACAATTTTAGTTTTGATATCATATTACGAATTTAGTGTTGATCTGCTACACGTTTTCCATACCTTTCCGCATCCCCCTTTCAGTACCATTCCTATGCTATAAGAGCGGAGTTCCCACAATGTGGATTACCCTATATATAGCCTGTCTACACTTTCTTCTTCTTTGTAAATACGCGATAGTACCATATTTTTCATCATAATCGGTAACACTCGAATTAAGGAAATATTACGTAAAACTTCATTATGAAGCTATAATCAACATTTAAATTACAGATTCAGAATATACCAGACTAGTATAGTTCGCGTCGACTGAACTGGCGCCTTCAGACCTCGTACGAGCATAATTTGGAGTTTCCCTTTAGCCACTCCCTGTTCTCCGCTTCATCCCGACCAATATCCTCTTCACAACTATCTCTTCTGACCGCCTCCTCTCCACAATTGTTCCTCCGAGTCAACAAAAGTCCTCTCAACAACTTTTCTCACCAAAAAAACTTACTCCACCACTAACTTCTTTTCCCGCCCTCGCCTCTCTCTTATGAATCTACGTTGAACATAAATACTCTCTTGTATTCGGGAGACACGTGTCTGGGGCTCGAAATCACGGAGAACCTTTTTTTTTATGTTTGACGGTCGCTTTTACCTCAAACCGTGTCAGCCAAATTAAGCTTAGAATATTTTTTCATAAATATAACACTTTAAATTGACATATTAAATTAATGATAATTTATTAACATATCAAAGTAAATTTGGAAACTGTCTCTATCAACATCTTAAAGTAGCAGGTAAATCCCTGCTTTCAAATTCCATCCCATGGTCTTAAAGGGGAGTATCCACCACGTGTATTACCCTCATTTAGCCTGGTACTCTAAAAAAAATGTTAGTTCACAGCAAACCCCATTCATGCCATCGAAAGGGCGTGAGACAAGTACCAAGTGCCCGACCTACCTGATGCAATACTTTTAGGCGAATTTACCGGTATTATCAATATAATACAGCCTTGAGTGCTTAATTAAGCCTTGGCTACCTGATCCTACCCTTCCGCATTCCCCCTTTCAGTCCCTTTCCAACGTTATAAGAGGGGAGTGGCTACTATATACAGACTGCCCGCACTTATTTCTTCTTCTGCTATGTTATTCTTTGTGCAATTTATATCTTGATCTTAATTGAGACTCTGTCGCTAACAGAACTGATTAACGATATATTACTTTAGCTCTTCTGCACAATATGGACGTTGAATTACAAAACATACAATCAAACGAAAAAAATACTTATATTTGTTCCCAAAATTACTTAAATGAACATAATTTTTTTTCCACAGACGTTTTTTACTTTCACTACATTCATGATTCCTAGTATATTCTAAGAACCATGCCGTTTACGCGATAAGAATGTCTGACTCACTTATCTTCAGACATCAATATTTAAATACGATTTGGTTTTCATTCCATAACTTATTTAAAAAAATTATATTATTGTTAATAGCAGAAGATTTTTCTTAATAACTTTCCATGGTCTACAAACGTATATATTCCTTGTGACTCATAAAATTTGTCATTGAATAGATATTATTTGCTTATCCCTATTTTTTAACTGATTGATAAGTAACCCCTCCAATCAATTCCTATTGGAATAGTCGGCCAGCTGCCTCGTAAACCGGTCTAGGCACGGTGAGGGGAAAGCTGCGACCCCACAGCGAACTCCTCTCCCGCCATCGGAAGGGTGTGGGACAAGTACCAAATACCCGACCTACCTGATGAAGGTTTTTCTAGGGTTTACCCTGCATCACTTTTAGGCGAATTGCAGGGTAGGGTCCTTAAACCATAGCCCTGGGGCCCTAGTTAACCCCAGGCTACCTTCATATACCCTTCCGCATCCCCCCTTTCAAATCCCTTCCTATGCTATTAAAGGGGAGTTGCCACAACGTGGATTACCCTCATGTAGCCTGTTACTCTAATAAAAAAATACAGACAAACATCCAATTTTATTTCTTAGAAAAAGAAACGTAGAATTATTTTCATTCCTTACAAAAGTCGTTCACGTTCGAAGACATTAAATATGGACAATTAAATCACCTATTTATAAATTTTAACAAATGAAGGTAAATCAGTACGTAATAAAGACACTTGTGTAAATTTTTATTTTCTTTCTTTAAAATGTAAATATTGTATTTAATCTTCTAAAACCAATTGATAAAGTATGTTGAAAAATATTAAATACATCTTAAATTGTATTCAACAATAAAAAACGCCTTTGATATCAATTAATAGCGTTTTCAAATTGATAAATATAATATATTCAATTGAATAAGTATCATTTTCTGTTGACACATTAATTACAATCTGTTTCAATCT
Organism: Zhengitettix transpicula; assembly: GCA_037074705.1. Taxonomy (NCBI): domain Eukaryota; kingdom Metazoa; phylum Arthropoda; class Insecta; order Orthoptera; family Tetrigidae; genus Zhengitettix; species Zhengitettix transpicula. The sequence goes on from CM073591.1 coordinate 164,889,850, forward strand.
GTTTGATGAAATGTAAATAATGTATTCACGGATCATAAATATCAATTAATCATTTCTGAATCTGGTCGTACTCTTCAAATTTTAGATGGAAATACTTCTAAACCCTTTGTAAATATAGTGTAGAATAGAACAGACAGAAATTTTTAAAATAATTTCAATATTTAGCACCATATGTTTCTCGTGTTACTACGGAAACTCCCAGAACATCGATCTATATTATTTATTATGTAAAATTGTTGTGTGCATCAAAAACAATCTATTTTGTTGACAGAATGGAAACCCATCTCTGAACTGTAGCTCCATACTTTTCTGTGATTATAACATAACGACTGAATATCGTTTGTGGTTGCCCTTGGCCTTTCCATCGTTCTTTTAATGAAATGCTCTACACGCACTACATGTACCCAATTATATCCCGGTCTGGCCGCGAGCCTTCAATGCTTTCGAACACCATATCCGCATTTATTGATCTGCCAAAGATGTTACTTCTTCGCATCTCAAGCTTACTTAATAATTTATGCTTACAATAATATTTGGTTTCCGTAGAAACAAGGTAGTTAATTATTTCTTTTACTGTATAAATAATAATGTATTCAGGGAATAAGAAAGTTAGGCAATTCAGACAAAAAAGTGATAATATAAATACCACACAACGTTTCTGGGATCCTTGGCCCTTTCGTCAGGTGCGAAGAAGAGCCTAGAGCGCCACAACTGCACTTGTCAGTTGACAGTTGGCTTTTGAGTTCTGTCAATTTACAAGTGCAGTTGTGTCGCTCTAGGCTCTTCTTCGCACCTGACGAAAGGGGCAAGGATCCCAGAAACGTTGTGTGGTATTTATGTTACCACTTTTTTGTCTGAATTGGCTAACTTACTTATTCATTATTTTTAATCAGACGTATTTTTTTTTCATTTTTATAATGTATTCATATTATACGAATTTGGTTTAAATGTAAATTTTCATGCTGAAAAAACTGAATTGGGAATTTTTAAGTCACCAGTGTTGAATGTTGGCTTTATAACGAGTTTGATTAAGTTAATAAAAACAGATACTGCACTTTAATTTGGCTGCATAGTCTCAAAGATCGGGATCTCGAAAAACAGAAATTCATAGTTATTATCCATAAAATTTCGCGTGGTTGCGCCTTGTGCTATACAATGTTGTTTTACCAAACATACATGATTTTCGGAAAAATTTATCCGATTAGTCGCGCAATCATTTTGTTATTCATCAGATAATTTGTATACTTTATTCTTGTTCTTATATCCTGATATGCGGACCGAAAAAAAATTTTTTTTTGTTGGCTGGTCTTAAGGAGAAGGTTGCTATTCCCTTAGTTGGAGATTGAATATCAATCAAAGAGTAAGTAAAGTCTTCAAACAGGACAATAATAAAAAATCGATAATAACTATAAACTCATTGGAATATTATTGTTGAAATAATTAAAATTCTTAAAATTATTAAAATTATTAAAGAAAAATAGCTGGGAAGGTGATATTACGGTAACTGTTATTAAGTGCACGGTTGGCGGGAGCGCTCCTCGCAATTTGTCCCATTTGGGACGCATCAATGTTTGAGCAACCCCCGTCGAGCCTCTAATATGGGTAAACCGCAAATTCGGCTGATGCACTCTGCCGACTTAACCCTGCGTTGCACGGAAACCAGAAACCCACATTAACATTCTACCAAAAATAACAGCTCTCGCTATATCGAAGAACTTCTGCAAATAGCATTCAATTACATTTAGTAAGAACATTCTGAAAGCACGTGTTCGTTTGGTGAACATGAGTCAAATTTATTCTAGATGAATTAAGTGTATTGAGTTACAATTACTACTTCAGTCTGCTTAGAACATTAATGAGACATAATAAAAAATCTCTTTTGCCAAGTATCCAAATATATTGGTGTGGCTCTGCTGTGAGACGTCCTACTCGTTTGTGGTCAAAATCAGATGAAAAGCATGTATAATTCTATTTCTCCAAAGTATTATAAACGTAATATATAAATCTATAATTGTGCTTCATCTACTGGGTGCCCTTAGAATGCAATTTCATCTTTTATACGAGTATATTTTCTCCTATTAATCAGTATGAAGACACAGATTAGTTTGAAATTATTTGAGTTTTATACAAGACTTTAAATAATTTATTATTCAGAAAACCCAATTTCTTCTCTGGATGTTAATTTAAATGAATCCCACATGTTTCTTATAACACAAACAATCAAAAAATGTAGGAACCATTTTCATCAGCTAACCTTCATAAAATGACTTATTAATCTAATTATAAATCTAACTGACGTTTGTCTCAACAAATGTTTTAGACACAAATTTCTGGCTGTCCGATGTACCAACTTTTCGAGATTTATAATCATCTAGTTTATCGGAATATTATATTTAAACAGACTGTTGATAATTGATAGATATTAAAGGGAACCACGTTCAGTCTCAATTCTACATGTTTATTCATCAGCGTAGAATCTTTCGACTACACAGTCACTTTCATCTTTACAAACTGAATTATAATAATTGTTTATATACATAAACGAAAAAAACTAGAATAAAGACTAAATGTAATCAGACGAAGTGCGAATTAGTTCTAAACAAATATTTTGGATAGCAAAAACAGAATCAATTGGGACAATTAGCATATTTTATACTAATAATTTTTGGCTCGACAGCTCATTAAGTAACTTGGTCTACCTAGACGGCTGCCAGACTGTCATCTTACATGACACATTTTTGATTAGGAGTGACACCTGGTCAGAGTGTCGATTCTCCCACAACCTTAAGCTCAGTTTTCGTGACCAGGACGACCACAAACATCCATGCCAATGCCTGGATTCGAACCCGGGACCTCTGTGATGTGAGACAATGATGCTGGCCACTACACTACAGCAGGCCGCCATTAGCATATTTTAGATATAGATAATAATTATAAACACTGATTAGTTACTGAAATCTTATATATTAGCCAGAATACATATTCACTTAAGATAAACCTTAGGAGATTCTTTAATATTTACAAACATATAACATTAGATTCAAAAACGTCGAACTTAATTAAATTAATCTGCCAATATTCTTGTCCAACTGGCTTATTTCCGCCAATTAATTCTTTTAAATTTCAGTTAGTCCAGTATAACGGTTAATATATATTCCTGATGATGGTACACATCAATAATAAAACACGGTGTCTAATTACAGTTAATTTAAATATTTTATATTACACTATAAAAAGTTTTATTTACATATTAAGTCTGTACTTTAAATATTATAAGTAATTACTCTAATCAATAATTATATTCATATATAAGGAACAAACGATCAAAACATGGTTAGGCGAATAAAATTTTATCAAAATTGTATTTCGTCCGTTATTGTTGTCAATACTAATAAGAAAAATTCATTTTATTTTCAAATCGTACTTACTGTGTACCACGTTTACTATCTCGAACTTGGTAAAGCGTCTTAACTACTCCGTCGTCTTTCAGATTACATCGTCTATTTGTAAATTTACACATTATTGAGGCACCTTAATAAAGGTGGTTGGGAAAATTCGATATTTTATACGATTCTGATTACAACTCGAATGATAAACATATTATCATGCACCAACGGAGAGGAGAGTTTTACTGAAAGTAGTTCCTACTAAGAGGGAGGACATCGACCGAAACATGCCATCAGAGAAAGCACCGATATGTATTAGCGTTGAAAAACGCAAAATTGTCCAGGATAATTAAATATATGGTGCTTCGGAAATGAGTTAATCTGCACAGAACAGGGCTGTAGCAACAGACGGGATACGTCGTCGACCTGAAGAATAGAAGAAGACAACAAGATATTCATGAAGCATCGCATTTTGCATTATTTCATTACTGAAACGAAGATAATTCTCTCCGTTTACTTAAGTGTTAAGGTAATTATTATATGATAATCGGAGTTAGTGGGTAAGTATTTTTATTCATAAACAGTTCCAGTATGAATAACTAGACAATAAATGGCTAGAGTTATTAATATAAATGCAAGAAGTCGCGAGACGGAAACTGACTAGCAGTGAAATAAGGAAAATTATTATTAGTGACAAAATCGCCGACGAGTTGTCCATTCCAAATGAGGATGTATATTAAATAACCCCAGCCTGCTGAAATAAAGCTCCCAAAAGAAAATGCACTCTACTGGCACGCCTTCTGAAATCTTACCGGTAAGAGAATAGGTGACCACCATCGATGCAAATGAAAGAATCAGAATAAAGGAACACAAATTACTGTCGCAGGTATTTAAAACCATGTAATATTTGATTCGTATCACGTATATCCAACAACAGAATATGTATCTTCTTGACGACAAAAGATGAGGTTCACAAATTTGTTTATAGCCATAAGACCATTGCCAACAACGGTCAACAACTGCAGGCGGCTGATCAATAAAACAGTAAGAATTATTATCTCAAATGTCACCCATTATGCCACTAAGAATTATTACCAAAGCAATTCAAAAGTGTAATGTCAAAATGAATGCAAGTTTATCTTTATTTAATTAAATCTGGATTGTCTGACCCCGGATTTCAACAAATTACAAGCTTTTGACAAGCTCTGTTCAAAACGTGTTCCAATATCTACTGATATGCTACAAAGATACTACATACTCAATTTTCCTAATCATGTGTTTTCATTGGAAACAAGAAGGTCACTTAGCTAGACACTGTCCATCCATCCTCATAACTAAAGGAATTTAAGAAATTCCAATTCCAGAACAATCTATCAGTAACAACGAATAAACAGATTCTAATAATGCCGCTTCCCATAATCAATGACAATATTCAATATTCCCCTCTTAAAAAAGTCCTCGACTCTGTACACCTTAAAAAATACGGAAATAGAGCATACTGCAGGAAACGAACACAAAATGAATCAATAAAGTAAAGCGCAATCAACTAATCAAAAGAGAGAAAAGAAAATAAAACAAAGAAAAATGACCACTGAAAACACATGAAGAAGCCTTATAACCAATAAAAATTATTTATAGAAAATTAAACATAATTTACTACTTAATTTTCAACAAATAGTTTTTGGTGAACACGTTTGGTTACAAAAACTCAATCAGTATAACCAAATATTACACTGAAAATTTAGAGTCTCAATTTGATATGATGATGAAAGCATACTTGCCGATAGATCGATAATAGAGAGAATCGCAAGAGCCAAGAATAAAAACGAACGTCAGTTATCCAAGAACAATCAGAAATAGATACTTCCGAATAAAACATAACCTGAATGGCAACCAATCTTCAATGGAATTTAAATGATTTTTGCGACCGATTCCAAAAATTACAAACAAATTGCACTAGCCGATGATAATTGTCCTACATTGAACCAACTTTATAACAGATCTCGGAAAAATGAAGGAATTTTAATTTTTACAAAAACCAAACTAAATCTAACCATCCATAAATACATATTGTAATACTAATTAAGGAGGCCATTAACTTTTAAATTATAATGAATTGTTTAGCGGCATCGGTCTCAAAGAACAACAATGGACGGCAGCTCTGTGTCGGCTAGCTTTGTTGTGAACTGCGCGCATTGTACGGAAGGTCAGTTGGGGGCTGTCGGGCGAATAAGAAAGTTTATTGCAGTCGGGCGAATCTTGTGGTAGAGAGAGATCGAAATTCAGAGTAAGAATAGAGTGGTCCAAATTTAGTAATTTCAACGGAGAGACAAGTTATACGAAATATAAATCTGAAAAGCTGAACAGAAGGTTTAGCGTCCCGTTCAAATATATACGCGCTCTAAATAACATTTTCCGAAAAAGGCATCGTAATTTAATACGTCCGACGGTTGACCGGAGTAGCAGATAATCGAGTTTTTGAAGGAGTAATCCACGAAATACAACCGTGTGTTTGTTCCAGTGTAGAGTATGTGATTAATGACCTTTATGTGAATTGTGTCCCAAGCTTCGAAATCATTAAGTCTGGTACCAGAAAGGCAGTTGTAAGTACAAACTAAAGTAATTAAATTTACTGTAAACTGTAGTTAAGGGTATAGTCAGATTTCGTTTCTTTTCATTTCGTATTCCGTTAGTTTCAATTTGTTTAAGTTGTTAATTCTTTAATTTATAATCTTGATTGTTTCTTACTTAGCAAACCCAGTAAAGACCCTGAGAAGAAGAGAATTAGATCTGTTTGTTTGTAAAATATAAAAGTTTGTATTTTTCCTATAATGCCACAAATTATATAATAAAAAGAATTGGTTTTAAATTTTGATTTTAATTTGGCGTGCCAAAGTAGGGCTAATAAATTGTACCTTTAATTAATAAATTTGTTTATAATAATTAATATTTTTTTAATTAAGCTTCCATTTTAATTATTACTATATATATACAGAAGATCTTCAGTTCCAAAACTAGCATCGAAGGAATTTCAACTCAAATAAATGCACCATTCTCATTACTCGTATGTAATATCCGTTCACATTAGTTGCAACTAATGTGAACGGCATATGAATGCAGTACTTTATATTATTATAACATCTTATGTATGACGGAAAAAAAATTAAGACTGCTTTTAGGATTTATTGTTAATATTCCTGTACCAATCTATTTAACAGTCGTTTAAATTTGCGTATATTTATTCTACTCCACTAATATATGCTTTTTAGTTACATTAAATAACATAAAAATTATTCACATATACAAATTGGATAACTTTATAATATATGAAACAAGTACATAGATATTCCGTGAATAATGTTCAGAAATTGTTTCTTTTTCTTCTATAATACGGAAAATTGGAGAGAAACATTGTATGAAGAACAGGGAATCGGTATCATAATACTGTATTATATTAACAAAGAACCCTAAAAACAGTAATAAATTTATCGACAATTATTTATTGAACATCTGATGTATGACTGACAAAAAATTGAACACCGTTTTTAGGGTTTATTGTTAATATTCCTATACCAATCTATTTAACAGTAGTTTTAATTTCGTTTAATTAGTACTATCAGTTTCTAGTCAACGCTCACATTTCCCAGATATTTTGTACGGAATATGAAGTTAGGATCATAAATGTTTCGAATTAACCCTGTTCAAATGGACTAAGACATATTAACTTGCGTTTTCTGTAAGACTTTAGGTTGTATTTCAGAGTAAGTAGGGCATCGCGATAAATCTGCATTAAATTTTTTTTAAATAAGTTCCGAAGCAGAATATAGATAAACATTGGTATATTTGTTTCAACTGCATCTTATAAAAATAAGGATTAAATGTATACACATGTATAAAACGAAAACCGACAAATGATTTTGTCTTCAAATAACTCCAGGAAAAAATTGTCTAATTTTTACTTATCTCAATTATAATTTCTGTCAAAATATTTACGCAAGCAAAACACTTTCCCTGACGTTGCTCACTTATAATTGTTAATTAAATATACAACAATACAGACTACATTTGAAAAACATCAGCCTACTAGTAACCAAAATTTATTATCAAATATAAATCATTACATTCGACAAACGTGACGTTTAGTCACCAATTACTCAGGTGTACAATTTCAACTAAATTCATTTAGAATTTATTATACGAAAATTGCGGCCTAAAATATTATTGTCAAGTATAATGTTTTACATTTGATTCAAAATTTTGTCTGACTAAAAGGCTGGTGTTTTCTAACATTTATTTAAAAAGAAGTCAGTTGATTATAATTGTTAATACGGACTTCAGGTTTAAGTTAAAAGATAAAAGAGACCTCCCGATAAGTACCGAAATACAGTAATCGTATGACGACTTTAATTTATCAACATGAATATTTTGATTTTATCCATGTAGTCGGATTGTGCGCTCGAACGCAGATGAGTCGCGATAATTGAAGAGACGGCAACTGACAGCAGAGCGATGTGAGGCGATTATTAGCCACGACACGATACCTCGTCCATAATTGCTTTGTTATTCGTCGCTGACTTGTGCAATCGACTTAATGTTATGTGTGAGTTTCCCTTGCGGAAACCAAATCCTGTCATAAACAATTTGCATATCGTAATCCATTCGTAATTATAACAATGTATTTTGTGTGCCTTCATCATTCATGCAATGTTCTAACAGCTATGGAGTGGCATCGTACCAAAAAAATAAATTTAGAATTATTTCTCTAAATCTTATTCAGCTGATTTATTCGATGGATCGAGAGTTTTTGAGCGTTGTTCGTTTGTTACAAAGATTTCAGTATGTAGTTTTCCTAATTTCAGGAAAATCAGAAAATCTTATTATTTTATAATTTTGCAAAATAAAAAAGCAATTTTGCGATTGTTGCTCCAGTCAACCGTTTTTCATGTCGGCACATACTCAAAATATGGAAGTAAAATATGCTTTTTTATTTAATTAAAGTTGAAGCCTTTAAATTAAAGTTGCACTAATATGCAGTTCTATACATTTTATCATTCTAATATTTGAGTGGGTTTAAATTTTCTAAAATCTGATTAATCTTCTTTTACAATGTCTCATACTTTATTTAAAAAGTTATTCATACATATTAAACATGTTTTATTATATCTAGTATATTAATAATACTTTCTGTTGGCTCAATTACGTACTGGAGTATAATGAATACCTTAAATTTCGTTTACTAATGTTATTAGGAAGTGATTATGTTTGACTTTCACGTAACATTTATGTGAAATAGATTGTGTGTTTGATACAACTAAAGAAAATTTTTGTCGGTTTCCTATATTGACTTCGAGTTGTTCTATTATAAAACTATCGCTGTAATTCTATGCTTTCGGCGACCATATTGGAATTTTTTACGGAGCCACTTGCCTTTTCATTTGTTAATGAAGTGCTAATTACATTCAATTTATCTCAGACAAAGAATCACTGCTCAAAGTTTTTTCTGGGCATTGCTTACCATTTAGTCTACTGTATACACTTCATTTAAATACATTACTTGGATGTTTAACTGTCTACATCAGCACAATGTTCTTGCTTTCCTCTTGTATTAATTTTATATAATTTCCAAAACTTATATTTAAGCACGTTATTCTTTTTTCTAACAATACTTTATATGTATGGCTGGTACATTTGAAGGATTGCCATATATTCTCATATCTACTTTGTTTGTACAATCAATAGTAGTAACTCGTATTTCTAGACTATATTTGACACTTGACACAATATTTTGGAAACGGTTCATGTAACAAATTTTACATTCTTCATATAAGTTATGACTAATCATTCTTTTCACTCTATTGATATTTATTTCCTTCGCTAATCAAAACTATCATCCTGTAAAAACATAAACTTTGAGGTTAACTTTATATTATGAAAATTATCGTACGATACTTATTTATTTGGGCCAATTTACTCCTAGAGCTCTGAAGATGAGCGGAATAATTTAATAAATTCCTAGTTATGTTTCTAAAACTTTATATAATGAATTTATATGGGCCGCTAATTAATTAAATAAAAATCCGTTCACAGTACATTACAGATAATTACTTTTAAAACATAGTTCTTAATGAAAAGTTTCTTATTTACACTTCAGTTACAATGTGATTGTTAAGTATACAAAGTTAGTAAAAAGAACCCCATGAAGACTACATACTGAAATTTGGTTAAGATATCTTCTGCTCCTTATGATATTCCACTGAGCTTGTAAATTAGTAACATATCAAATAAGTTGACAAGTGATTAGCTTTGTATTAGGATATTGACATCCATCTGCTGTACGTTGGCGTAATGCAAGAACAATAAGAGCAGGAATTAATTATATATATTGCGGCAATTCACATTTGAAAATGTAATATTTTCTTATGTGCTGTTGAATAATCGACTCTGGAAATAGAGATGCAAATAGTAGTTGCTTAATAGCAACAACAACAATACGAGAGTACTGTCCGATGTTTTTAGTCATTTTAGTAATTTTTAACCAATTTTGTTTTATGTTGCAAATATTAATAAAATCCATGCAAAATTACAATAATTTAATGACAAACTTTTGCGGCTACAAATAATTTAAGTTATTCGAAATTGTTAAAAATATAAGAGTATTATATATATAGCAACATTAATGCAACAATTAGAAAATTCGCCCATGTATTGAGATATTTTTGCATCATGCTCGCACTCAAGATTATGAAATGAAAAATTTCATAGTATTTAAATTGAAGTTTATTTAATAAAAGTTAATATTAATACATAACTGATATTCATTTATTGCTAAAGATTACGTCACAAACATTTGTTTTTCATTTGAACAATATATTATCAATCTTCTAATTATTTGAAGAGATTGGCGTGAACGCAATTATTAATATGTAGTTATTATTTATGATTTTCAATATAACATATGGCACTGGTCTTGTAATTCCTTACATAATTGGTTTAACAATAATTTATAAAATTTAGTAGAAATTTAATTCGTTTATTTTAAGTAATAAATTGTTTTCGTGAACATATATTCCAGAAACATTAATTATGTGAACGCGAATTACGCCGATTCTAGTGGATTTCTACCCTCCCAATGCGTATTTTTCATTTACGATATAACACTGCTTTTGTTCGATGTGCTAAATACGTCTTTAGAATTAATTCACGTACATGTTGACAGCTCAATGAAATTGTACATCGGCTAAAAGGAACCTAAGCTGCTAATGTGATTTGCTGCGTAATAGGAAACAGGGGAAATGCTTTGTGTAAAGCTCTTGTGTTTAGCTCTGAAGAGAAAATAGTTCTATACTTCTATAAAAGGATTACAACGAGTTTCTTATTATTACTCTAACTAAAGATAAAACAAATCCTAATAATTGGCATTTCTGATGAACATTAATTCAATTTTTTTTAGTGATGAAAGTTAAATGAATAGTGAAATTTTCGTCCAAAGTACGCATCAGTAATAGACATTTTGGTAATATACGCATCAGAAATAGACCTTTTGGTAATATACAAGTTCAATAATATGTCATGCTTTAAATTTGTCGAAAAATAACGTAATCCATGTTTCCTTTTGAAAATTATTTTACATATGTTCTTTCCATAAGATAGTCAATCAAATACAAAAATGATATAATTTATGAACAGTGTCTCCAGTTACAATTTATTACACGATAGAAAAAATCTTAAATGTTCCTGTTTTGACTGACACCAGTTATTGAGCGCAAGATTCACATTATTGGAATCTAGTAAATTGACTTCATAACTGCGGCATTGAAATAATATATTAACCTGTGTAAGACTATCCTCGTTATTATATTCATACATGCTCGTTTTAGTAGTTAAGAGTGTTCGTGGCGAGTTCTAATATTAAATTTCTGACTGAATAGTGTTTGTAAATTAATCTGTATTCTTAGTGAAAATTGATTATTAAGGTATATTTATCAATATTACCATTTATACCAACGCATAGAGATGATTATATCTCGCTAAAAGATAAATAATTTATGATTGTCTCCATGAAATTCCATTAGATATATTATAAATATATGAAATTTGCGGAACGTAGATATTAGTAGTGTAAAAAATAGACAGAACGCTAACGCTTGTAGCGCGATACATAGATAATTCCGTTTGGTAAAATTTTGATAATATATTTTACTTAACAAACATTATTAGCACCGTTAGGTAGCTTTACGCGTTTCTGAACGACTTCGGTGGCGCAAAGACGTAAGTTACTAATGGCCGGACAGAGTCGAAAGATCCGCACCCCGGATAAAAAAAATACGGCCATTAATCGAACAATGAAGCTAGGCTCCAAAACTGTAATTGACTCCAAAATATGGAATAGATCAATTAGTTACATACATTTTCGGTAACCATGATATTTCATGGAACAATGGAAGAAGTCGCGAGACGGAAACCGGCTAGCAGAGAAATAAGAAAAATTATTATTAGTTACAAAATCGTCGACGAGTTGTTCATTCCAAGTGAGAATATATGTTAAATAACCCCAGCCTGCTATGTACTGTAACGTTCAACGAACAATTTTATTGTTCAAAAAATCTTATTTTTTCTTGTTTTTGAACAATTGTAACATTTAAAAGTAAGAATTTTATAAAAACAATATTTCCGTTAGTTTATTCGAATAATTCAGAGTTTCCTAATCCATTAAAATATCATAAATTACTCAACTTAGTGAAACAAAATCTCTACTGTACTTGAATGAAAGAACTTTGTAATGTTCTTGTGGGAAATAAATCGTTTTCTTCTACCCGCACCTAACAATTTTTGTCTCAGAGCATTGCTGAAATATTACATCATACTAAAAATGCGAAAAGTGGTTGTAAAATGAAATATGTTCTAGAAGAGTTAAAGATATTTTTGTAATTGATATCCCCTTCGTAGAGAGTTCATGTCTAAGTATTAATGTTCGATTCTGATGAGTTATGGCCCAGCTGCGCCAGGTCTGAGACGTAAACAATTGTTCTGTCAAGCCATGGCCCTTGTACGATACTTTGTCACTACTGAACACAGAAAATTAGTGATTTATGTTTAATTTGTTTGGGCTGCTTTACAACTTTTCTGTTTAGATAAAATTCTTTGTTGTCGGATGTTTGCAAATTCGGTATGTGTGTGAATGCACCAGGTGAACGTTACGATTGAGTATCTAATATTTGATTGAAGTGTCTCGTAGGAGGTAGCGTGCGACTATTTTTGATTTTGTTTTCCGGGACAGTATATCATGAAAGCAGCGATAGGGGAGCTGTATAGCGCGCGGGTGTGTATAAAGTACCCATCGACGACTGCTCTAATCGTTTATTTCAATGCTTCGACCGACGGCCGCTGATACGTAATGTAGATAGCGATAGCGTTTAGTGCCCATACAGATCGTTCACGTGGCTAATGGTTTTACGAGGAATCAACAAACTCTATAAAACAAGTCGAGTTAGTAATAAAATACAGACAAGATGGTCGAAGTTCACAGGATAGTCAAGGTTAAAAGAAAATATTAAAAAATTGGTGATTGTTCATAAAAGTCAATCTAAAATTTACTACCAGAAAATGATAATAAAACCTATTGTATTATTAGAAATAATATAGAAACCGTATTATTTCCAATAGTATGTTTTATTAATTCATTACTTTATATAAAAATATCTATAATAATTTATATATTTGTATTTACTGGGAAAGTCATAAATATTAATTATAAACGCATATGCTCTAGGGAATCAAATTAATTCATACATAGAGGTAGTTACAATTTTTTTTCATACATATTAATACTAAATATTCAATGTAACGTTCTCTAAGCGTTCAAAATAGTAGAATGTTTTTAAGTAGTACAACAGTTTTGTTTTTAGATTAACAGAAATTCTTAAATTAATGATTGAAGTACGTGCATCCAGGAATAACTTAAGATTTTGTATGTTAAAACAGCACAAGTCCTGAAAGATGAAAACAATAATGTTTTGTATCTCTGCAGTTCTTTTGAAAATCTTCTTACACGATTATAGTGTTGGTTTCGGTCGTTTCGTTTTATTGATAAAAAGACCTATAATAAAATTATGCGTTGAATACAGCGTAATCAATAGTGGCAAACCCTTTGTCCAGTATGAAAATCGGCGAATGGCTTATTTGATTGTGATAAATTGAATGTAATGTGAACTATTATTACTCAGGCTCACGAACATATAAACAATAGGGTTTGTTCCAAGTATATACAGCCATTGGCCCAATGATAACAACACTCAAATTACGGAGAAATTCTGTTCCGAGAACACTATTTTTGCAGCCTTAATCTACCAAATGCGTTTATTTGAAAGCTATTAACGTCATGGCATTAAAGCTGGGGAATATCTGAGTACACAGCTTTTATTTACTTGTCAATAACGAATATAGATTGACACTGCATTAGCTAATGTCCCGGGAACTGAATGCCGATAAAAGGTGAACACGAATCGGTTATATATTCTGCTATAAAATATTTATGGAGCTACGGGGATAAGAAATCCTGAAAAGGAAGGAAAATGTGGCGTGTAAATTTGAGCAGCATACATTTCTGGCGCTTGCTTCGCTTTATATCAAATCCGTAGTATTGAATATGTTTACATTACTTTCCTATTTATCAAATATACAATTTAAACCTGTGATAATGAAGGTTATATTGTCTTAATATAATATATTAATAAGGATAATTGCAACTATAGCGGTAGAATCATATTCAATCATGCATGTAATAAAGATAAAGGGCACATTCAATTTACGTGCATAACATAATTTTTTAATTTGCCTTAATTGAAATATAAGTTCATTTACAGATAAATGTCACGCGTCTGTCAAAAATTCTGCTTTTTTTTAAAACAAAATTGTTTTCTGAAACTAAAGAATAAAGCATATGTTGTGAAAACGGTTTACGCATTTACGTATCACTCTAAGGAATGACTAACAGGCTAATGTGAGACGTGTATCTTATTTATTATCTAATAAAAATAATTATTATTACACGTTTGTAAATTAATTCACTTAAAAATTTATTTCTAATAAATTTTCCAGATATCTTAGTGATTCCTGATGGCACTATGACGACAAAATATTTAGATTTCAGTTAAGGCTATACAAAAATAATTAATATTCGTGCTTAAAATGTATTTAATTAGTAATCAATAATACGACGCATCTAGTCCCCTCGAGAATTGAAACTTGAAAAATAAATATTTTGGGGATGCCAAATACGGAATAATATATCTTCATGTAGAAGAGAGCAGTGAAGTGTTATAAAGATATTCATGCAGTTTCCAAAAGCAAAATTTCGTTGAATTATTTTTACGTGCCAATTATTTTAGACCCTTACCTTTTTTTAAAAGAAGAAAATTGCTTAAAGGCACTATATTAAACTCTTACTGACAAAATTCGACCAATTAGCTTGACATCAAGTACTATTTAATTTATAACGAATACGGAAAAACACTTTATCTGAAAAATAACAATATCTTATTTTTTGTACAAAACCGACTGATAATAAAAACTGTTTACCAAAAATTTGTTCTGGGAAAAATTTATTACTATATATTTGTAAATGCGAATAAAACAGTTTCATACAAGAGTTAATTATTGAATAGCTAATATTTATACGCACCGTTAAATAACAAGAGGAAAAATGTACGAACAATAATAATTTTCCATAAAACTTCAGCTTGAATAAATATATCATAGGAAAATATTGAACTGTTTGTTTATACTTAAAGTTGATATGTTAAATACAGGTACACTTTAGATATACATATGTAAACAAGCTAAAATAGGACACAACTTCTATGGGAGCCTATGTAATATTAGTATCGATAAGATCGAAACTGTTTATCCGTCATTTGTGAGTTGACTTAGAAGTAGATTCCCGCGGACTTAGTGGCAGATCACGGGGTACAGCATGCACCGAGACACGTGTATAGGGTACGGCGTTTACCTGCTCTGTTCGGCGAATCCTACTCCCATTTCGTGGGCGTTGGCATGGGTTAGGCTTGAAACTGAGGAACAATCCACGAGGAAACCAGACGAAGCACTCACTCGAAACACAAACACGAACGTGACGCCTTCAATGAAGCTTTTCACAGGCCCACTCTCGGAGCGCGTGCTCGTGCATGCGAGTATCAGACACACACATTAATCAGTATTTCTCGAATTAATTGTACGATTATAGCAGTAGCGTTTGGTTAGTTTTATTTATCGGACAGTCACCGGAGTTTGATATTCTGCCTTACAGAGCTTGCTAACGCGAATTTGGAATGCGTTAATGTTTGGACAAGAGGGGTATTGTAAGAGCAGAGCCGGTGTGACAGCCGCCGCCAGGAGCGCTAGCCTAGCTCCGTCTGGGCCAGGGGCAGAGGGTTCAACCCCCACCCGGCGCCCGACGACCCGCGCATGCGCCTTAATCTCGCGAAATTGACAAACCCGCCACACCGCTACTGTCAAATACCCCTTGTTCCTAATCTGGCATCTGCATGCTTCGCAGCACTTTGGCGAAACACGCGTAAACCAACAACATATTTCATGGCTAGTCGCCGCAAGAATACATTATAATCTCCCTTTAAGTCACTGCATTATTGTAAAGTATTTTAATTAAGCGCGCCGATTATTGAAGAAATTAAATAAATATATCAATTAGATTTCATCATAATTTCTCTCCCCATTGCTACATCAGTATTACAATCAATACTTTAAAATTAATTTGAATTAAAAGACCCTAAAAATGCAGACTACTAGCAGAAATAATTTGATAAATGAACGGAAAAAAATTGAAGAATAAAAATCTACAGCAGAATCAATACAAAAATAATTTAGAGTAAACAAATAATTAAGCTAAAATAATTTTGAAAATAAAAAAAACAGACAGTGTGTTTTTACTATACTAGCTTGGATTTACAAATTTCTGTATTCGGAAAATACAAAATAACTACAAGATTTCACTAATCTTAAGATGAAAAAATTTACGTCGGATTTAAAATAATGAATATGAAAGATAGCCAATTAAGACAAAAAAGGCTAATATAAATACCACACAATGTTTCTTGGATCCTTATCCCTTTCGTCAGGTGCTAAGAAGAGCCTAGAGAAACACAACTGCACTCTGGTCAGTTGACAACACTCAAAAGCTGACCAGTGCAGTTGTGTGGTATTTATATGACCCTTTTTTGTCTGTATTGGCTATCTTTCTTATTCATTTCACTAATATTTCCAAAGAAAAGTCTAAAATATTTTTCAGGATATCTGTGACAATCTAGCATGATGAACTAAGAAATAAATACTTTCGTTGGCCCAGTTGTGTCAATTTATTAATAATTTTACTTTGGTCAAAGTGCGTAGCAATTACTGTACAGATTAATATTTTGTATTAGAATTTCGCACACGAAACTTCCTTCCTTCAAAGAATTTCCTTCTTCTTCCCCTATCTACATGATACCAAACTGGCATTCCGCTTAGTTTTTAATTTCCTTAGAGTTTGTCTTCCACTTTTTAAGGATACTTACTCGCCATATTTCCGTGTGCCGGATACGGTTGATCCCAGGGTCGAGTACCGTATTTAAGAGATACAGAATCTTCCACTGTTTATTAATAACGGTATGAAAGTACTATTTTATCGTATCGTTTTATCCAGATTTTCTCAAAATATTTACGAACTTATGTCTACCTCGCTGTGTTCATGTTATAATCTATTCCTTAATATTTTTGAAAATTCTGAAAAGAACTTCTACGATTAATTTCTATGGTGTTCGTTGTAATGAATTTACGTAATATATTTAAATATTATCAATTCCTTCGTTTTTCTTGCTATCACTTCTTTGCGACGAAATCATCATGTAATAATTTTCCCTTGAATTATTTTTGTCGGTTATATATTTAAAAAATGAAATTGTTACACTTCAATTAATTAAGAATGAATACTTTACTCTACTAGTATAATTCCGCTATCTTTAAATATTTTGGGGTTTCAATTCAATATCCGCTGGGGAATTTTTGTTTCATAAAATTTCATGACTCGATATATTTCACATTTAACCTGTATATTTACGCGTTACTTATAATACTCTACTCTTATCCACTCACTCAATTCACAACGTTCTAGATTTATCACTTCAATAGTTATTCAGTATTTGTTTAATTCTATAATCGTTCACTACTCTATGAATCATATAATCTCTAGCTCTATGATTACATATATATATATATATATATATATATATATATATATATATATATGTATATATATTATAGTAACAGGCTACATGAGGGTAATCCACATGGTGGCAACTCCCCTTTAATAGCATACGAAGGGATTTGAAAGGGGAGATGCGGAAGGGCAGAGGAAGGTAGCCAAGGGTTAACTAGGGCCCCCGGGCTATAGTTTAAGGATCATACCCGGCATTCGCCTAAAAAAACCTGCATCAGGTAGGTCGGGCATTGGGTACTTGTCCCACGCCCTTCCGATAGCGGGAGAAGAGTTTGCTGTGGGACCACAGCATTACCTTCTCCGTACCTCGACCAGTTTAGGGGGCCGACTGTTCCAATGGGAACAGAGAACAAATCTTACCCTGTGACTCCGGAACATACACCTCTCAAAACAGGCCGAGGTGCCTCGGTTTGTGGGAACCTTAGCTCAAAAACGGAGAGAGAAACGGCATCCCGAAAGGTAGCCCCTTCCTGTCTCTCCCACAAGGTTCTGCCTCGGAGAGAACATCCTTCGCAGGTACTGCCTGCGAGAGAATAGCCCTCGCAGATAGTTTATGATTATATTGGATTTCATTGTCTTAAAATAGGTTGTTTCCATTTTTTAACTTAAAGTAAAACAAACATGTTCCCGTTAAATTCAAATTCCTGAGAAATGGGAAACGCTCTCTTCATATTTTTATATATTTTATGGTAGTGTCTACCTGAATGTTTTACGTCAGTTAAATTATAGGGTACATGATATTATCTTTATTTCTAGGGTGAAGATAGTGATAACATCCAGTACTTCTTAGATTAGAACAGCAATTTCAGTACTGGATATAAAAGATAGTAACGTTGTCATTGCTTTTGGATCGGTGCAGAAATATTTTATCCTCGTTGACAACGATTCAATTATGACTATTCATTCCTGTTCTGCTTCGCAAGTTGTACCAGGACTGGGGCACCTTTTTGTGAAGTTAAGCCCTGCCACACTGAGCATTGACGTGTGCCTTCAACTTTTTTCATTTTCCTTTCATTTAAATCTTATATCGAACGAAATTTAATTGACATCGCAATTATATATATATATGAATTGTTTTTCGCCTCTTTTCTGTATATAAAGTTTTGAATACTTCTTCCCATATTTGAGCTCAATTTATATGGTATTGAATTTTCAGTGTCACTTCTTTATTAATTTTGAATTATTGTTATAGGATCTACAACTTAACTTTAACTTTAATGAATCAAAGGTGCTGGTGGTGCAATTGTTAATATACAAAGGCCAGTGCCACTATATATAACCTAGTGTTAGCGTGACGCAGAATGTGAACCGGCGAGAATGTTCTAGATCCAACAGCGACGTAACATAATACACAAAATATACAGACAATTTTGCACGGTTTGTCAGTGAGTGACTTCGATATTAGTTAATAAGGTAGTTAGTTAAGCGTATTAGAGAATTATTGAGCGATTAGGTGTGTAAAGTGTTACTTATAATATTCAGCCTATAATAAGATTAGTAATAGTGGCCAGTTGAGACGTTAGTCTGATTAACAGTGTGTTTAGCATGGATGGGACAAATATTCGGTTTTTGGTAGTAACCTCCTCCTACTGTGTTGTTCCGCCCACATAGAAAAAGGCCATCCTCTGGGCATTAAGGACGCTGGCTTTAGATATCGTAGACGTCAAGAATTTTTAATCATTCTCAACAGAATCTTTTTCATCATTTACAGATCTAGAGTTTTTTAAGAAATTTAAAAATTGTATGTTGACTCACATGAAACCGAAAATTATGTTTATTGGTGGCCCAAAACATACCCTGAGAAAGTTTTATGTTGCATGCTAGGCCGTAAAATATAGTTTTAAATTCCACAATAAATTTTAATTGTGTAATCATTTTCAAATATGCATTTCCTTTACAACTGATTCAGCAAAGAGGGATAATATATTAAATAAAATCGTAATAACATGTAATTGCTATACAGTTTAAGATTATCGTATATACTATCGTTTCATTTTTTTACAGCAATTATGAAAAATTCCTTTATTTGTTAACTCAACGAATGATTTTTCTAGAAATTTTAAAATTTGTAAAGCGGAACATGAATCTGTTTCAAACAAATGGCGAATCTCACGATTATGAGACTAGAAATCCTTCAGGTCTAAGATCGGACCAGCATTGCCTTGATCTCTACAAGAGAAGTATTCACATTCAGGGTTAGTTTTATACAATAGTCTTCCTACATTTGTAAAGAACAATAATAACTACAAGAATTTTGGGATTAACTGTAAAAATATGCTACTAAAAGACGCGTTTTACTCTGTACAGCAGGATCTTGATTGTTCCCATAATAATTAATTACTTTTTAATTTTATAGTTTTCAGTACGGCTTCGTTCGATGAAATTAGTTCATCGATGGTTGTAGTTTCTCTGAAGGTTTGATCTATTTGCTTTTTGTAACCAGTACATTTAAATATGATGTGCTGTATTGTTATAGTTCTGTTGAAGTCATGGCAAGTTGACGGAGGTATCCTGAAAAAGAAAAGGTATGGTTTAAATTGGGGTGACAGATTCTAACGCGGACCATTCTAGAGAAGGTTTTTGGAGATGTTTTATGGCTTCCATTGCCATTGCCGATAGGAACGGGTCGTTTACCATATATTTGTTGGAGCGTACCTGTCAATAATAGTACGATCCACTTTTTAATTTCGAAGGGAACGGACATCCATATCCGTAACATTCAGAAAGTGTAAGTGATGAGTCCTCTCAATTGTATTCCCTATTTATTCTGTCGTTATACACCTTCACTTCACAACTATCAAAATTTTGCACAAAACTGGCACAACGTTGAATCATTGAACCACCAAGGGATTAATGGAAGCTCCACAGTGCTGGTGAGAGGTTAACTTTATATATTCATCTATCAGCTTTCAGCACCTATTATTTACAAAGTGACTCATCTGCGCTGCTAACTTCTTGAGATATCTTAAACCACGCTCTCGTATCGCCTTGCAGTAAATTTTACGATTAAAGGATAAAATAGCTTTCCAGTTCTTTTCCCATTCAGTATATTTTCCGATTTCATGTAATTGTTAAACTTCATGTTAGTTTTAAAAATCTCTTTAATAAGTAGCATTAGCAAGTCGTGACCATCTCATCTGTATCTGCTGGTTCTGTATTGATTTACGAGCTGTTTATACAGGATGCAAGCATCTACACGCATTCTGTGTGCAGCATGATAGATATCCACGCATTATACACGAGGATCGAGTAATCCAGGCATTAGCACGCGTCGAGTTCAACGCTCTGTAATGTAAACAATTAAGAGAGGAGATCATCCAACAACACCATTTACGTATATTTATTCTTCTCAGTACCAAAATAGAATTGCATTAATACAGTTTGTGCACCATAAATTGTTATTGGGTGAAACAGCCTCAGATGTTGAAGTCGAATTCATGTACTTCTATGGAGTCCACTCTACAGAGATCCTATCAACAATATTTTTTGCAGTTATTATCTGTGCCACCTATTTTTTAACTACATACATTCGGATTTCATTAAGCATCTCTCTGACCATTAATGTTTATAATTTTAAGGCGGAATAGAACATTATAATTCGTGAAATGAAATTTAGCAAATATATTATTGCTATTGCGATATTTAAACAACTAAATAGTAAAAACGATTTTAAAAATTAGTTGCAAATAGCTAGTATATTTACCCGTAGTATACAAAGTATGTACACTTACATTGGCCAATAGCATAGGCACTTCTCCCGAATTAAAGCCAAGAGATTAGTAAATATTCAAAATTTATCACCTGCCTTTATCAATCGCAATCATAGGTTATGTAGCATATTAAATCTTCCGTGATATTGGCAGGTGAAAACATAAAATGGATTTTCGTGCACTAAAATGTAGTTCAACATTATTTTTTGCAGTGATTATCTGTGCCACCAATATTTTAAGTACCTACGTTCGTTAAACTTCTTTCTGATCAATTATGTTTATCCGAGTTGGTCCGTTACAAAATATTTATGAAATATATTATTTTTCAAAGAAACGAATGATTATGTTTCATTTATTAGTTGTTTTATAAGATTTTACGTACTGAAGCTTATGGATTATTTTATTTGAAACTAGTTGGCTGCACGTTGTTGCCCGGGTATTTATTTATATTAATTCAGAAAAGGAATTAATTTACAGTAATCTTTTGATCAACAGGCCCCTTTGTTACCATTAACCACATTAACCAGGATGATGACTGACGGTAACTTAATCAAATGAAAAATTGTCTTGGGACATTAAATAAAATCGGTACCTGAAGAGAGTCTAAAATATCCCGGTGCATTAACAGAGTCAGAAGTATTTCCGGTACTTTTATGGAGTTAAAAATTCTGCCGGTACTACGGTAGAGTCATGAATACACGCGGTACCTTAAAGGAGTGAAAATAGTCCTTGTACCTTAATGATGTTAAAAATACACCCGGTACCTTAAGGGAGTCAACAATATCAGAACTCTCTCTTGTTGAAACCGACTCGCGCGCCACCTATTGTAAAATGCTTGAACATATTCAAAGAATTCGTATATACAATGAAATTTTGTTTTCATGAGGTTGTATATGAACGATTTTTCTGGATAATTAAATGATGAAGTAGTCCATTAACGGAAAATATTAAGTGATAAAATAAAAATTAGATATATTTTGGATTCTTATTTATGGAACACAGTCGTTTTATACTATCAAAATAACAATTTGTTTTATGTTTTAAAGTGGCATAATTCATTAGCTTCCCTTACACAACACTGTTTGAATATATATATTTTTCAATATATTGTAATAAACAAATGAAATATCAATAATTAAAAAGGATTTTGATTGTCCACACGTTAAGGCATCAAAATGTGGTTACTCAAAAATGAAAATAATTAACTAAATTGAATTAATCATTGAAAATTATCTAATGAAATGAGCATGAAATAATAACATTTATTCAATTTACTTAACGATTAGGTTATTATGCTCAACTATTTACATTACACAAACAAATTACTTGCTGAACTTAACAACAATTTTATACAAAAAATGTCCTTTTCTCTTACCTCAGAGTCTTTATTGGGCCTTTTAAATAAAGAACAATTAATTTTAACTA
This sequence comes from Zhengitettix transpicula, assembly GCA_037074705.1. Classification (NCBI taxonomy): domain Eukaryota; kingdom Metazoa; phylum Arthropoda; class Insecta; order Orthoptera; family Tetrigidae; genus Zhengitettix; species Zhengitettix transpicula. Next base: position 164,912,640 of record CM073591.1, read on the forward strand.
TTCAGTACTGACAAATATTATTTTATTAATTCTCAAAATATAATCAAATAAAAACGAAATGAAATCGAAATCTGACGATATTCTACCTTTTATTAACGTTTACAATATGAGTTTTAAATATTTCCTTTACTCACTGTTTGTACCGGTACCAGAGTAATTGAAGAGATTTTGCAACACACTTTCACCTTGAACACTTTAACAGGCCATGTTTCCACTGAATTTACTTTGATTCACTTTGCTAAATTCCAACCGATTAACCACCGGACACAATTGTTCCAAAACTTTCGACCTATTTATATCTGTCAACTTTACTTTAAACGTTCTTCAATATCGTAGGCTGAATGTGGATTGACGCTCTCGTCTCTAATTTCCAACTGAAATAAATTTTGTTCCGTCCTCGACTGAGATCCTTCACCAACTGCTAAACTTAATTATATTGTACTCCACAATGTCTTGTGGCTGACCGACAAATTTTTATTCCTTCCGTATTCAGCAATGTTTCGTGGCTGACTGCTGCTCCATCGACTTACGCGCACTATGACCAACAATGTCTTGTCCTGATTTCTCGTCCATTATTGTATCTCTATGTGTTCGCCGGTAACAATTTAGTTCAATAATCTTTAATTATTTATTCTTTTAATTGCCCTTTTATCATTACAATATATTCTTTGAATATATCACAGAAAAATATGTATCGCATAAAATTAGATGTGAAATTCGAAGGTATTGCTTAAAACCATTGAATTCTTCCGTAACAAGTTAAAATGTTTATGATTCAAACATTCTGGCTCACGAATTGCCAAATATCATTTGTCTATATTAAATTTATATTGTAATATAAAGAAAAAATATCGTAAAATAAATCTATAGTATTCCCAAATAATTTTCATGTACAGTGTTCGTGCAAACATATTGTCGTCGCACAAGTTTCCAGCAAATTCTCTTTCACTTATCTGTGGACGTCGGCTCACATGAATCGAAATTATTGCTATTTATGAAATGCAACAGTTCATTAGCACAAAACATTCTCTGTGATTGTCATTACACACGTAGGTAGTTCCAACACACTGCATGTAATTCTTCATTTCGATAGTGAAAACGCCCATTTGAATTCGTTTATTGCTGAATTGTCCATGGTTTATCGGCGGGCATATGTTGATGAAGAGCATAATAGACCGCACGTTAAAATTAGGGGCTACAGCTGCGGAAACTCAGTACAGTAGTTTATTATTCGCATAAGGTTGGACAGGAAAAGTGAAAACGCGATTTGAGCTGCGTATGTCAAAGATGATTAGCGTTTGGATTAACGGCGATGCGTCAAGTCAACATCCACTGTCAATAAATGTGAAGTAATATTTAAATAATTTATACAAGCAAAAATTCAGATATTTTCCAAAAAATAAATAAGTGCATTCGTTTTAATAATTAAAAATAATTATAAAAATGAGTCATGAAATATTGACGTTATTCCTGGGTCTACGAATTTGTAAATGTGTTGATGAGACCATAAACAATTATTCCGTTTTATTAGTTCTAATTAAATAACTCACAAAACAGTCAATTCATTATACAAGTTATTCATTAGAATAAAATGGATAAAAAAATATTACTCTTATAAATTCTCTTGATGCGCTTTCAAACAAAATTTTGTTTGTGTTTTAATATTCTAATTTATACTACAATGTAGCATACCTGCACTGATATAACTCCTCTAATCCAAAAAAACATTATGTATTTATAGAAATCCGATATTAATAAATAAATTCTCCATGCGGTTTATAAAACTGAAACTATTTAAAATTTACCACCGTTATATCAAAAATAAAATGAAAAAACTTTTATGTTGATGACGTTAAGTCCAATTGAAATATTTTAAAATACGAATTAGTAGATTTTAACGAAGCACTTGAATATTTATAAACTCTGAATGTGTTACAAGGGATAAAGATATTTATGTTACAAATGTATTATAATAAATTCGAGGACAACAATTAAATATTAATGGTGCCATATTTTCATTTTATTTAATGTACAAATATTAAGCTTGTCAGAAAAAATTATCTCTTCCAGTTGTTATACAGGTTTATTCTATGATCACCGGGCAAAAACATTCACATCTCTCCGGTTTTTTGAACTAAGTTTCCCACATGCCGAGGCACCTTGGCCTGTTTTGAAAGGTGTATGTTCCGGGGTCTCAGACCTTGGGCATACGGTAAGAGGTGTCCGCTATTCCTATTGGAATAGTCGGCCAGCTGCCACCTAAACTGCTCAAGGCACCTAGAGGGGAAAGCTGCGACCCCACAGCTAACCCCTCTCCCGCCATCGGAAGGCCGTTGGACAAGTACCAAATGCCCGACCTACCTGATGCAGGTTTTTCTAGGGTTTTCCTTGCATCACTTTTAGGCGAATTGCCGGGTAGGATCCTTAAATCATAGCCCGGTGGCCCTAGTTAACCCTTGGCTACCTTACTCTACCCTTCCGCATCTCCCCTTTCAAATCCCTTCCTAAGCTATTAAAGGGGAGTTGCCCCCATGTGGATTACCCTCATGTAGCCTGTTACCCTAAAAAAATGAATTTTTTGTATAGGAATGTATTATCTAAAGTGACGCGTTGAGGCACGAACAAATATATAGGACATGAAAATAAAAACATTATTTATAAAATCATCGAAAATTGCTAATTTACAGTCATATTTACAATATTTACTCTGAAGGTACGAGACTCCAGTTGATTCAATTAAGGACCTCACTCCTTCGACGCTACCAAGCAGGGACGTATCGTGCCTTTGTTAATGAATATTTTTAAATTTTCATGTACCATGTGAGGGAACAAAGCCCTGGAATGAAAGCATGATGAAGAAATTTGAATTTGGAAGGCGCAATTTTAAATTATGATTGGACAGAAACCTGCTAGAATGGCTTTTGAAATGTAATTCGCTTCTTCCAGTTTTCAAAAATTGATCAATGAAGCTACACAGGGCAGTTGAAATTGAATCATTCAACAACATACGAGTTACATGCTCTCGGAACAGGGAACTTTGCCGTTGAAACTTCTAAGCCGCAGACCTCGAGTTATCCAGCATCGGGAGCGACACCTATCTTTACATCAAATACATACACATGTATCTTTTAAAAATAATACAGTTTACTTTCATAATAGCTGGATCTGGATTGATATGCCATTTGACCTATGCTCAAAGTAACCAATCAGCCCATTAATAAGTTGGGATTAAGATCTAATTCCTTAAATATTTTTGAATTCTTTAAATAAATTATATTCTCATTTTGTATTTAATCTTGTTACATTAATTATTGGCGCCGATCCAGAGATGTAACTGAGAAATTTAATTCGTATTTGCCGGAAATTAAACAAATAAATTAGTATACGTGTGACAGCCCAAACTGAAATTTAATTTATAATCAGTTGTTTTCAAGAGTAGATGAGCAGATTATAATACTCAGATAGAGCATCAAAGAAACGAAAATATTAAATTAAAAGAACGTTAAATAATAAAGACTGACAATCGCTATCCTAAAAAATTATATCCGTAAAAAATGATTGAGACACAAACCGTTTACATTTCCGGATGAAGGCCAGGTACCCAGAATGTTTAAGTTAAGAAGAAATGTATTTATCATACACAATAACCTTAGGCGATTGTAGCCACATTTTTCACGATTACATTTGAACAGCCGACGAATAACATATAGATGTTTTTAATTATTGGCGACTAATCCAGTGAGAAACGCTAGGCTTATTATCATCAAACAAGGCTGTGTAGATCCTTCGATGAATGTAAAAAAAGGCACAGAACTATATAGTTGAAGCGACTATCTATTCGCGAAAAAATGTAGCATACATGGAATATTGCGTCACCACAGCAAACTCCTCTCCCGCTATCGGAAGGGCGTGAAACAAGTACCCAATGCCCGACCTACCCGATGCAGGTTTTTCTAAGGTTTTCCCTGCATTTATTTAGGCGAATGCCGGGTAGGATCCTTAAAATATATCCCGGGGGGGCCCTAGTTAACCCTTGGCTACCTTCCTCTACCCTTCCGCATCCCCCCTTTCAAATCCCTTCCTATGCTATTAAAGGGGAATTGCCACCATGTGGATTACCCTCATGTAGCCTGTTACCCAAAAAATGCGACCTTGGGCATACGGTAAGAGTTGTCCGCTATTCCTATTGGAATAGTCGGTCTGCTGCCTCCTAAACCTGTCAAGGCACAGAGAGGGGAATGCTGCGTCCCCACAGCAACACCTCTCCCGCCATGAGAAGGGCGTGGGACGTATCAAATGCCCGAACTACCTGATGCAGGTTTCTCCACTGTTTTCTCTGTATCACTTTTAGGCGAATTTCCGGGTAGGATATGTGGAGCTAGCCTCCACTGAGCTTCACGTCTATCTTTTGACGAACTTCTCTGCGAACATCAGCTGACTGATCTGCCGACGAACTTCTCTGCTAGCATCGCCTCATTCGCCAGCCGTAGAGAAGTGTAAAAATTGATAGCCCCTATGTGGCAGACTCCGGTATTAGTTGCGACACCCACACGGGAAGAAAATTTAAAATATATATATTTGTTTGTGTAATAGCACGCGTTGCGATTTAATGACGAGACTTGGTATTTTTCATTATTTTATTTCTCTTTTCTAAATCATGTTCACTGGTCAATTGCTCGGAACGAATTGAACTCAAACTGTTTTTTTACTCCATAAGAAAATAATCTTATTTTTGCGCAACAATGAAAGTTCATAACGGTTCCGAGAATTACGCAGTGTTCATCCTTTGGACTCCGCGTCGACTAGAAGTTCTCTGCGCTCGGGTCTCTTTTTCACCTTCTCCGCTACGGCTGGCGAATGAGGCGTCAGCGATGCTAGCAGAGAAGTTCGTCGGCAGATCAGTCAGCTGATGTTCGCAGAGAAGTTCGTCGAAAGATAGAAGTGAAGCTCAGTGGAGGCTAGCTCCACAGATAATTTAAGTATAGCTCGGGACCCCTAGTTAACTCTTGGTTATCTTGCTCTACCTTCCCGCATCTCTTTCAGGCCCTTTCCTATGCTGTAAGAGGGGAGTTGCCACCCTATATATTGCCTGTCTATACTTTATTCTTTTTCCTCCCGTACCCTGTCGCATCCTCCCTTTCAAATCCATTCCTATGATATTATAGGGGAGTTGCCACCACGTAGATTACCCTCTTGTAGTCTGTTACTTTAAAGTAATATTTTACAAATTGTATACTCTACCGATTTTTTTAAATGTGTGTAAATAAAAGTACTTCAATGTTACATCAGAGAAATAAGTTAATCATTTTTGTTTCCAATATAATATTATAATAATAAAATACTCGAGCAAGTAGTAAAAAATATTTTTCTGAGTTAGGAACAGTTTCCATAAAGGAGTTGCATAGTTTCAATACTTTTAATATGGATGAGCATGTAAAAGGATGTATCTAAACTGATACATTTGTAACCTAGTAATTTATAAAAGTGCTTGACTTAATTTCATGTCAACATAAAAAACCAATTAATGCTCTTAAATTGACATTTATGGTTCTCGAAAATAACATATCATGCACACACAATTTAAAACGTCAAATTTTACATTGATATTACAGAGCCGTCTGCAAAATATCCGTTGGCTTGGAATTTGGTACACTAGCTCGTAGTCTCTCCGGATATCCAGTGATTTGCATGTCTGGATTGCATACCAAAAGCTGCGCATTTGTAACTTACTGTGTCTGATTATTCAGATGAAGAAGGTCCTTTGAACACCATCGTCCTTCACTAGCAACATTTCCAAATATAATCTCAGGAATGGTTGTGGTGAAGTGTTAAGACAACCAACATTGATATATAAGATACTGTGGAACCAGACCTACTTCTATGAATATCTTTCACAACTCGTCCCTCTTTGCTAAGTTATTTAGAAATTATTTTCTATCAGAGACTTATACAATTTAAATAACTCTTCAGGTTATGTATCATTATATACGCAACAAATTATTTACGAATTCATAAAAAATTTTACAAAAAACTTATGGATAATGTTATATAATTTCAGTCGCTTTACTTATAGAAATTAGAAGAATAACTCCTAAAATAAAAGATTGAATTGATTGATTCGTGTTTCTGGAAATTCTGTATTTAAGAAACAAATGTTAAAATGTTCAGCAGTAACACTAAAACATCTGGCCACGTAATTGGCAATAATTCCAAGAATACTCGCTAAGAACAGATGTATATTGTTTACTATCAATAATTTCTCCCTGGCTGATTAATGTAATGCTCTCTCAATTTGTTGTACCTTTCTATATACGGGACTGTTTTGTTGTTGTTTTTTTATTAAAAATTTATAATGGTCGCGTTATTGGCGACCTATAAATAAATTACAAATAGTGCTTGTTTACGTAAGTATGCTGCGATTCACATTGATTCCAATAATATACATACAATTGAACAGTTTGAAATATTAATTATACATTACAAAATGTGGGATTCTTAAATTTACATTTTACAATTCACATTTGTTAATTATTTATCATAATAATAGGATAATTATTTACATTAACTTATTTTAAGCTGCGACTGTTGCAAATTCCACTGTACTGTAGTTATAGTTAGTTTTTATTAGGAAGAGGCGTCTGCTTCTGAATATGTATCACTCTCTTGTTTCTTGACTAAATTTACGAGCCTTTTTATTCTACTTTTTGCCGTTTTATCATTTAAGTGTGGGTACGAAGAGTTCAATACATTGATGAATGATGTAGAGGATATTTGGTAAACTATAATAATCGTTCTTGGGTTCTTTGAGTCCGTAGCACTTAGTATAAGAGTCTTTAACTGTTCCAAAGTGATAGGTGGAGCACTGGTTTCTTCTTCATATAATATTTTTAGCGGACCTAATGATTGACTAAGCGCCTTATATTTATGATCCTGAATGTTTTGTTTTGTTTTCTTCGGTGGATTAGTACTAGTCTTATGTTCAGGATTACTGTCGTCTTTCTTATCAGCTTGGCTCTTCGAACACGTAGATGCAGTTCTTTTTTTGTTTGTTAGTTGGGAATTATCCATGTCCGTTTTTTGAGGGTTGCTTATTTGAATTGTGGGCGCTGGGTTCTTACACTGAATTTTGTCATAATTTTCATTTGCAGTCAGATTATTCTTTAGTATGGCATCTCTATTAGGACAATTTATCGCGATATGGCCGGGACTTTTACAATTATAGCAATTATCGTTCTCCACTGATACGCCCTATAACTAGTTTCTTCATATTGCACCATTATCGAATCCGGAAGGGAATTTAGCTTATCTGGGTTAATGAAGAATTGTCTTCTGAAACTTTCAATGTGAGAAAATCTTCGATCACCAGTACTTATTCTAATATCCGATATTTTAGAGTCTGGAATTATATTTAGCTTTTCTAGTTCTAGCACAATAATCTCGTTAGGGATAACTGGGCATACATTCGACAAGATTACACGGCAGTATTTTTGCATTAAAGGTCTTATATTTACAATCTCACCCTTTATTGTTATTTATTTATGAACTTTTATTAGGTTTTCGACATCCTCCTTAGTTGTTAGAAATGCGCATATTCTGGAATTGGCTATTTTAGAAATGTACTTTATTCTGATGGGTCAATAATATCAGCTAAACCTATTAGGTACTCATCTGTATTTAAACTTACAACAGCGTCCAGAATTATGGCATGCATTTTATCCGGTATATGCTCCGTGGCCATCACCTTCGAATATAATCTAGCCTCCAAATTCTGTGTGGACGTCATCTTCAGATATTCTTCTTCTTTACACTTTGTGGGATTAGTGGACTTTCCTTTACATAGCTTAGATACCATGTGAAGGACTGTTTTCTTCTACCTCTTCCCTGAAAGCATCTGAATCACCAACCTTACATATAAAATAGACGTCAAATCCATCGCGTTTCACTCCATTAATTCCTATTCCGAAATCTTTTCGTCCATCTGCAATCTTCTCAACTCGTACTTGTATAATGATTTGAGATTGATTATGTTTTCCACAAATATCGTTACTCTCACTCTACTTTTCAGGAAGTCATTCCGCAACATTAAACATTCGATACTTTACAAAACGTTACAGTTTGTGTCAACTACAGTTTGAACCATGAATTTAACAAATCAAATAGGTCAGAGAATTTGAGAGAAAAATGGAGAAATTCGTGTACCTGGAATTGGAACTTTTCCTCTATATAGATAGATTAACAGATAAAAAACGTGAGTGTATAACACACAATCAATTAAAAATTATTATGGTATAATTCTGTTCACGTTTTGATGCCTTCGTTTCATATTATTACTTTTTCTTACTTTGGATTTTTTCTTCCCTGTGATCTGCTATTGTTGTTTTCTAATTCAGCAGTTCTCCATATTTTTACATGATTTTTGTTAGCTCTTGACAGATTCCGTATTCTCCACGAGTTAACGCTAATGGAATATAATTAAAAACTTAATTATTACTTTTCTGACCAATAATTCAATTAATATGCTTTAAGTTTTTAATTATTTCATTGAATATTTAATATTAGTTATATAGTATATTTATTTTGATTTATAAATGTCTCACTTTATTAAAATTTATGTTATCTCTGGAATACCAAGGTTGTAATTAATATAAATTTAAAATGGTTAAATTGTACAGTTGTTTGCGTAAGATAACGATCATGATATTGAAGGAATATTTGAGAACAGTCAGGATGGCGTGAGAACTTGAAGCCAGTACTTTCAACAGACGTTTTTATAGTGCTTTTGGCTTAGCAACAGCAATGGTGATTCACTGATGCGTTGGTCTGAACGTTGAAAGCCCTGACTATGTCAATTACTCACCACTAGATAGAATTAATGCGAGTGGGAGGGGGTGAATATATTTTTGGTCAGTAAAAATAGTTTGCTGGTCTGGCGTCGGCCAGAAAATTTGGTCGAGAGAGAAAGTCGTCATTGGGCGAGATCATCGGAATCCTACTAGTAGTATTGAAGTTTGTTCAAATATTGTAATTAGCTGGTGACCAAATACGATCTACCTGGTGATCTATGCATTATTTTTATCACTACTATGCTGACCGTTTTGCCTGATATCATATCTTGAATGTTGGTGAATTGATTTGATGCGATGAGCGGAATTCTGTAGTCTGGAGCTCTAAAGGAATTGAGTTGTGTGTGATGTGATGTGAAAATGCGTTTGCAATAAGATGGCATATTTTAACAATGAAAGTATTATTTTTTTTAAAAAACTTTGGTTTGATATTGCAAAATCTGTACAAGTGAAATTAAAGACTGTTCAAAAACTGGTATCTAAAAGAGCTTATTTAAAATTTGGTAAATTTCTTGTAAACATATTGTAATTAATGTACCACCAAATACAAGTTTCATTTCATTTTGCTTGTATTTTGGGGGAATATGTTAAAGCGTATTATTCGTCATTTAATCTGAACGAATTTTCTTGTGAATTTTATCTCATTTTAATTGTGTACTTATCAAGAGACCCGATAAAACGATTTTAAATTAGAGTGTCATTTTAAATAAATATCCGAGGCAAAATTTTATGTTAAACTTATGTAAAATTCCTTTTGTTTTTCTAATAAATGTTTTATATTATATATTAATTAAATTCAAGTTTCATAATTTCAAACCTGTTACTAAGTGTTAATAATTGATATTATAATTTTATAAATTACGGACTTAATTAAATAATCGTATAGTATAAAGTAAAGTAAAATTTAAATTTCTTTTAATAGGTCATTAAGACTTTAAATTGCTTATCAAAAGTTAAATACTGTAAAATAATTGAAAGTCTTCAAGTTGTATATTACATTTTGGTTTTGAAACGTGAACCAATTAAAATTATTTAAAAGCCACCTTTTGTATATTACAATATATATATGGGACATGATACTATATTCATCTATATATGGCTTTGTTTGTGTTAATTATTACAATGGTTGCTAGAGGCAATGTTATAACTATTTGGGGAGGATTTAAACAAGCACCAAAACAAAACTGTTATTTATTGTCCCGCTCTGTGGCTTGGAAAGACAGATTCATGTAGCAGTCCATTTATCTGTCTTCTTTATGGATAATAGGTTACCCTACACCGTTAACACATTTAATTTTCCGCCCAACTATCCTACACGTCCCCTGTTTATTCACCGTACAATACACTGCTCAGGTAAAATTCCTTATTATTGCCGTCATATATTCACATTGCGAATCACAATCCATTGCGCACGTTCACTAATCTTTTAGTTAAATTAATCTCCAATCGTTCAGTAACACCAAAGTACTAAAAAAATAATAACTCATTCAAAGAGCACGTATAAGGTGAAATATTTTCTAACGTTGTAATAATATTTTTTCTGGAAACATTACAGTCAAGCGTTGCCTGTAAGATATGTTTTTGGAGTAATCTCAATCATTTCATTTGTAGAATGATCACATTAAAAGAAGATGTAATTACATTAAATTATAGCAATTCTCATAGTTCATTTCTCATATTTAAATAAACGCAAAATTATGAAGATTCCGTACTTGACGTCTGCAAAAATTATTTACAAGGAAATTTTAGTCGGAAAATTGGCGCTTTTGTGTATCAAATTATTATGATCATTCTACAATAGAGAAATAAATGTTATTTTGTTCTGGAATTTTTCAACAGCAACAGTATAAACTGAATTTTAAGACGATTAATAATGTATGGAAATAAATTTTGTTTTGTTGGTGAATGCATGCTCCGGTTTTACATTTTTAATAACAACTTTAAAAATTGTCACAGTTATTTCACTGATGATCACACGAATATTGGAGAAGAATTCAAGCTAATTGCATGATTTTTTTGACAGGAACTCACTTGACTTTATAGATTTTAGATAAACACTTTGTTAAAAATTTTCTAACCATTTTTATTGACATAATTTCAACAATATATATTGTCTAAATCTATTCATTGGAATTAATTCAAATGTGTTCTATATTTCTCCTACTAATAATTTTATTATATTTCTAAATGCCAATTCAGGCTTAAAATAAAATCTCAAAATCATAATACATATGAAAAGTAATACGAAAACACTATAAAATCCACATTTTAAGTAAACTGAGAAACACTGTAAGGGAAAATTAACAGTCACACTCCTCACTCGACACACTCACAGTTTTGTATTGAAATATTTCCACTGTTTTGAAAGTTCTGTTGTAATGCACGAAAGCAAGTCTTATTCGGATTCGAATTGCGTTATTTCTGTCAAATTTTAATGAATCAATACTTATTAAGGGATTTAAACAAGCATCAGAACAAAACTGTTATTGTTCCGCTCTGTGGCCTGGAAAGACAGATTCATTTAGCAGTCCGTTTATCTGTCTTCTGTCAGCTACAATGCTTGCTAAATTTTCTTCGGAATTGATCGCCCGGACACAGCTTGTCAGTCAATTGCTGAACCTGTTACAAAATATTCAAATGTATCACAGTAGGCAAATTAGGCACACCACATCTGTGTTGTACTTGTATACTATACACACAGAATTAAAAAAGGTAATATTCAACTAATACGTAACAAATTTATTAATTACGACAATACGTTAAAAATGGTAGATTAATATGTATCTATATCATTACATTGACATATTAAAGTATTGTTAGTTTCTGAGGATCTCAGATAACTACAGCTCTGGAGCACGATTAGGGCCCCCTTTAATATCACCATTCAGATTTAAATAAATATATATATATATATATATATATATATATATATATATATATATATTGTAGTGAATAACATCGGTAAGTGGCCGCCTTTTGTCCGAGGACCTGGGAAGGAATTAATTAAATGGCCACGTGCGCCCGAGAGGACCCAAGAAGCCGAGGGTACGCGTCCCTTTTTTTTGCATCGTTTGGGGAGGCGGAGTAAGAATATATACTCCGAACCCGGGTGAAAGTGGACAGACAAACAGACAGACAGAGAGAAGACTGAAAGTGGAGTGAGAGAGGCGAGAGGGTGGAAAATTTGGCGAGCTGTAAGCAACAAAAGTTTTGGAGAGACGTCCATCGCGGGAGGCCGAAGAAGGAGCTACAAGACCAGTGATCCGCTGCAAGTCAGCTGACGCCACAAGTTAAGGTAAGGGTCACCGTTAATGTAAAGTGCCTTCAGAAGTTAAAGATTTTTTACACAGTACGGAACTAAGCTCTGTTTGTGAATAGAAACCCAGCCGCCCACATTACCTTGTAGAGAAGGAGTATTTCATTAACAAAGCCGGAGCTAATTATTGTTATTTTTTGCAGATTATATATATCTGCTGGCGCCCGATCAATTTTTTTAATGAATTTTTGTATTTTTATGTAATAAAGTTTTTTATATATATGGTAATAAAGTCAAATCATTACAATATATATATATATATATATATATATATATATATATATGGGATGAGAAAGAAACTGAAGTTCGGTGTCGCCATTAATGATAGCAGGAAGTTCTTCAAACTTTACGAGGGATTATGCTCGTTTTCTTAAAATTTACAATTTATAGTCGCATTAACCTGTTGGTCATTCGCGACTTACATTTGTTATGTTTTGCATTTGCCTAACATTTAAATTACTTTAAATAACTCAGTTTTCTTAGTAAATTCTATAAGGTTGTTTATGGCTGATGGTGAGTTTCAGGTCTCTATCATTTTATGGCCGGCTATAGTTGATCTTGTTATGTCGCTATATCTGGGGCAGTCAAAGAGGACATGAGGAATTGTTGTGGCCTCCTTGCATGAGCTGCATACCGGCTGCGGAGATCTGGAAATCAAGAATGAGTGTGTGAAACTGGAGTGCAATGTTCTGATTCTGGCTACAACAACCTGTTGCCTTCGAGATAGTTCTTTAGGGTGCGATATTTCTTTGATGCTGCTGACATTTCTTCTGGTTTTATTGGTCTGTTCCACTTTTCCTCCAGTTCCTTGTAGAGCCCTACTCTGCGGTCCCTGCTGGTGCAGATTGACAGGTTACTGGTTCTTCCTTGATGATCGGCTTCCATCTTCGCTAGGATGTCTGCCCTGTCGTGTCCTTCTATCTCCTTATGCGCCGGTAGCCAGGCTATAGTGATCTGGTTGCCGTTTCCGTGGATTTTCACTATATTCTCTCTAATTCGATTTATGCAACCATTTCTGCACACCGTACTGGTTATTCTATGTATTGCCTCCTTGGAGCCTGTTAATATGATGTTGGCCTCCGGTGTTTCCAGACACAGTTCCGTGGCCATGAAGATGGCGTATAATTCTGCTGTAAGTATCGATGCATTATGGTTTATAGCGATAGATATTTCTTTGCCTGTCGCAACCAACTCCATTTGAATTTTTGGACGCGTCGGTATAAATGACTCTGGGAAAATTATATCTTTGTAGTAACTGATAGACTTCAGCGTTCCAGTTTGTGATGTGTGGGTTGCTTACCTTAAGCCCCCCCCCCCCCATATGTAGCGATATATCAATTGGCAGTTCGTTAAGCGTCCATGGGGGTTTGCTTGCCGTGGTGTTGTGGAAGAGACATTTCTTCTTTTCGCAGTATATCCTTTAGTGTAGTGTAGTACGGGGTTAGGATTCTAGGTGGTTCTTTTTCTGCATTATGCTCTTTCTTCATGAACAATTTCTCGACTTTTCTCATTTCTCTCATAATCTCTAACCTACTTGATTTATCTGAATTCATTGTATTAACCTCCAGTTATCTATACAAGTGAGCATTAAATGTAGCCTTGTGAAAATTAGTATAGAATAATTTCGAGAAATTAACTACTGAAAGGTTGACTTGAGGCAAACATAATCATTATAATACACGAACACAAGTACGAGTTCAGAATATGACAGGTGGACGAACAAATTTCAGAATAGTAATCAATGGAAATGACGTCTATTTATTATGTAGGGATGTAAATTTCAAAACCTTTTTAGGGACTAAGTTGAATTGGAGTTAAAATTGAGTCTGTATGAAATTTAAATGTAAAGGGAAAATAGTTGATATTCAACCAATTACGCCTGGTCTCAGTATATTGCTATTATTGTTAACAACGTGACCGAATATTACAGTGTTCCTGTTGGATATTACAATATTTGTTTCTTAAAAATATAAATTACAGTAAAAGGAATAGTTTTTCAAGCATATCAAACCTTTTGATTTTAGGGGTTATACACCCAGTTTATCTTGAAGAAGAGTGTCTAATTCCTCCGAAAATTTTAATAACTTCCTCATGTCCTGAATGGCGTCGCCAAGCTTCAATTACAGTAAAAGCCACCCACGTTATTTTCTTTCCGTACCAATTATTTTAATTATTTTGACAATCTCACATTCTTAATTATATATCTTCATTCCTTAAATTAATTCAAATAAATTCTAATTGTTCTTTAAAAAAATTTATAAATACTTATGTTATTCATTTCTGAATTGTAGATGGTCATAAAATTGGATGAAACGTCGTATATTTAATTTTTGTTAATAAAAATATTTACTTATTTATATTATAAATGTAAGATATTTTTTCATAATTATCATCATTCTTGTTCTCAATGACAGTTTCTTCCCCATAAATATAATCAACGCATCAAATTATTTAAACCAGTTAATATTATTGCAATAATGGAAGATGCTGCTATGTTGTAAATTATGTAATAGTATCAACATAGCCTTTACATGTATAACACATCCAGTAATGTACTTCAAAGCTACTTTTAATATATAACGCAATTATTTTCAGCGTCATTGAAAAGTTGATCGCATTACTGAGTTTCTTATCTTTAAGTTGCTAAAATGGTTAACACGATACGTATTTATTTATTCGTTATTATTCATTTGTATATTGCAGACACGTCAATATTTTCTGGACAGAGTTGTTTCATCCGATTAGTTCTTGTCATTCTACTAACCCCTATCAGACAAAATGACAAATTGCCTTATCAGATTACATAACATTCATTATCATTCACAAAACGCGCAAAGCCTATTGTCATTTCAAATTTCTTAAGCGTTTTTCAACGAATGCAAAATACATAAGATTTTTTAAACCATTGCACAACTATGATTTGTGTCAATAATGGGGGTGGTAAAAAATATATGAAGCTTATAAGGGATACTGGATTTGAGAGCTATAAATTCAAATAAACCTCTTCCTAATTTAATTTGTGAATCGATCTCAATTATCTATATTATCTTGTATTTTTATATTTTTTAACAATTCACGCTACTACTCTGAATTTCAGTTAAATATCATACTTACTTATCTATATTGACTTTTAAACTTAAATAAAGTTAAAAGCTCATTTAAATAAAACGGTAGAATGTAAATTCGGCTAAAGCATTAATAAAGAAACCTATTCGTTGGTGAAAAAGTTTAAATAATTTGTCTTCTTTAACTATGCTTAGCGTTTTTAAAGAACGGGCATTATTATAATTTTTTAAAACACAAGGAAGTGCTTAATTACCTGATCCTTCTTAATATCATCAATTTACTTATTAGTTATGGGCATGACTATTAATACTAGTGAAACTATAAATATAAGTTCTGATCACGTGTATATCATCATATTTACCATCATCTACAACCAAAGCAATTCTTTATTGCTCTGACGTAAGAGCGTATCTTGTGAACCACTTCCTCTTGCATTAGGTTGAAACACATAGCAATCAGCGCCATTCCTAGCATGAGGTACATACTGCAGAAGATGAAACTCAAGTTGATGCCCTCACTGTAAATTTGGTCTCCTGGCACAATGTCGCCGAAGCCAATGGTACTCAGACTTATGAAGCAGAAGTAGGATCCGTCCAGGAAATCCCAGGACTCCCATCCGGAGAAGAGAAGAGCCCCACCACACACGTAACTGAAACAAGGGGAACAAGTTCAGTAATTCAGCTTGCGGGAGAGTTCCCGCGAAGAAAAACAAAAATGTAGGTACTAAAAGTGAACGATGATGAGATTTTCTCTACGGTGAACTTTAATTTAAGTCAAATGGGACTACTAAAGTAGTAAAATTAGTATTTTAAAATGGAAAGAATCTGACATTTTATGACAAAAGTGTACTGGGTAACTGAAGTAATTTTAAAAAAAAACACTATAAAGTGACTCGAATGGTCAGATTTTTTAAAAAACGTTTATTTAATTAATTGATCAATATTATTATTTTAAGAAGAAATCTTCACGGTGAATCGAGTGTATTCATCATAATTCGATTTTTACATTGTAATTTTTCAATGAGCCCAAGATATTTCTAAGTGGAGTTTTAGCGTTTATTGAATCCTTTAATATATATTTATCAGTTTCGATATACATTTATTTTCCAAAATTATACGTGGTATGATGCCGAAGCGTCAAACAAAGCCCCTGTGTTGGTTTATTCCGGTTTCAACAGCATATCAGCATAAAAAATGTTGGTTTGAAAACGGCTAAATATTAAGTAAATACGAAAATAAAACTCTTTACATTTTTATTTCTATTTAGGATATGAAGAGGGAGACTTCCTCCTTAAACTAGTTTCATATTTGTAGGCACGTTCAAACTACTTATATCCAATACACATTTTGAATATAATAATTTTTGAGTATTAGCAGATTTCTCATATAATACATTATGATAGCTATAAAATCGCATTAAGTAAATAATTGTTCATAAATAAGGTAACTTTATACATAGGAATCCAAAAGTCTTGGTTTAGTAGGTGGGACCATAAATACAAGATGAAATCAATTTTTCCTGAATAGGATTATAATCTACTGGCACAATTAGCGTCCTCGAGCGAACGTGAAGGCCACTTATATTTCGTATACGTACAAATGGTGCATACATCTAGTCTAGGAAATTCAATAGTTTTAAATATTACGTATTATTTGAAAATAAATAATAATAATAATGTGGCCTTTCTCGGTGTAGAGAATGAAAAATAATATTAAATGCAACAGGAAGTGGGTAGTTTACTGTAGTCAGGCTCTTATTCACATCCTTAAATGATATCATTTGATTATTAAAAATTAGGAGTTAACTGTAGTCACTATTGTAAAATTAATTGCAGCAGACACCGATCTATCTCCCACTTCCAGCTTAATAAATAAATAGAAGTATATAGTCCCTACAAAAATGTTCATATTTTTGTGAACAGACACATTTGTTTTTTTAAAAAGAAAAGTTTATGTTTATCTTGTTCAAAATATACTAAAAGTGATTAATTTTATTGTTGTTGTGTATGTTGTTTCAGAATATTTATTTGGTGACAGAATTAACTTTTAATTGTTTTAGAGTAAAATACTTCCAGAGTTGATACATATTTCTCAAATGACTTTTTATAGAAACACATGAATATTCGGTTTTTCTTTTAGAATTTAAATATTTTAGAAAACTATTTCAAATGTTATTAACATAATTTCGTATGAAATAATTATCAATCAATTAGTAAAATGAAGTGAAAATCTTGCATGTATCCAACTGCCAGATAAGCAATATATTACACTGAAAGCTCATGACCACATAAGCATGACAACATATAACAATTTGTTGGAAAATTTCCTACTAGACTTTTCTATTTAAAGAAATTATACTGATTCGGATATTTGTATATCATTATTTTGTATATATATATATATATATATATATATATATATATATATATATAGAAATATTAATTGACAATAATTAACATTGTGATTGTAAGAACGAACACGTTTCTAATTTACTGTAAAAGATCTGTAGGCCACTTGAAAGTCTTGAGTCTTTGTATTTGTAACACAATAGTGCAAAGCTTCAGGGTAAGCGACGGCCTAAACTCAGCTCACAATGAAGCGTGACAAAAGGGCAGAAAAAGTTTCATGAGTTGCGTCTTGTAGTCTTTTGGGTCGTTTACCGCTGGGAAGAATGAGATCCGCATAAGCGAGTAAAACAAATGAAACAAAGAACACCGTAAAGTCAGGAGGATCACTTGTTATTCTAAAAGTTAAAATCGTTTTATCGGAGATATTGAATTAAAGTACAATGTCTTTCTGATAATATCGCAAATGTAAAGGTAACTGTTTTCTGATTTACACAAACCTTTTCGTTGAAGCATAATATGGAAGAAAATGTTATTTTGGAATAAATTTCAGGATACTGAACTAACCAATATAACTAAACATTATAATTCAACTCTGACACAGATCATTAAGGTTTTAATACACCAATTCTATTAAAATCAAACTATTATTTGTGGACAAATGAAGGCTTTACAGAGACGCCGATAATCTCTCTCTCTCTCTCTCTCTCTCTCTCTCTCTCTATATATATATATATATATATATATATATATATATATTGTGGTAATTAAAAGGCAATTAATGATTAATAATTAGAAATTTTGGATTTGAATTGTTAGCGGCAGAAAACACACAAGTTGCACACAATAATGGGCAATAATTTCACAGATTCAAGGTATTGTAGGCTGTTGGTTCGCTGCACGCAAGGTGTAGATAATCTTCGTCGAAATATAGCAGAGAGCAGTTGTTATAGAAAGATTTCTGTGGACGGATGAAAAGTAACATTTTCAGAAAGAGGTTTTTTTTAGGGTAACAGGCTACATGAGGGTAATCCACATGGTGGCAACTCCCCTTTAATAGCATAGGAAGGGGAGATGCGGAAGGGTAGAGGAAGGTAGCCAAGGGTTAACAAGGGCCGCTGGGCTATGGTTTAAGGATACTACCCGGCAATTCGCCTAAAAGTGATGCAGGGAAAACCCTAGAAAAACCTGCATCAGGTAGGTCGGGCATTTGGTACTTGTCCCACGCCCTTCCGATGGCGGGAGAGGGGTTAGCTGTGGGGTCGCAGCTTTCCCCTCGTCGTGCCTTGACCGGTTTAGGAGGCAGCTGGCCGACTATGTCAATAGGAATAGTGGACAACTCTTACCGTATGCGCAAGGTCTGCGATTCCGGGACATACACCTCTCAAAACAGGCCGAGGTGCCTCGGCATGTGGGAACCTTAGTTCAAAAAGCAGAGAGATGTGAAGGCATCCCCAAAGGTAGTCTCCGCCAGGTGTCGTTCATAAATAGTCCTGATACCGGTATTAGAACAGTTTTGTTATAAGTTGCAGTCTGCGATTGAAATAGCCAAAAATTCATCGATTTACATGTCTAATCTATACTAATTCTCAGATTAGACCATTGTTTCTATGTTGGGAGACCAAATAATTGCATCCGACGTTTAATAGTCTTCAGAACGATCGAACTACATTTCCTTAACGAACGGAGAATCAACTTTTGTCAAACCAACAAAGATAATTTGAGTCAGTGTTAAAAAATGGCCTGTTATGAAGTTTAACGTGTGTGCAAGTGAATGAACGAGCCTAATTGTCCTGATATCCAGAAACTGTAAGTTACAATCTCACTAAAATTCATATTTGTAAACCATTAGGAAAAGTTAATTATCGTCAGATTTCGGTTTTCGAATATCGTTTATAATTTAAAGTTAACATTTTATGTTTGCGTTGTAAATAATACATTGAAGTCGATAATAGCTTCATAGAAAATTTTATTGTTAACAAATACTTTCTATATTTAAAGGCTCAGTAAAGACCCTGAGAGAGAGTAAATTTTGATTGTAAACACTAATAAATAATTTAAATTGGAAATTACGTGGTAACTGTTGTAAAATACATTGGGTAACATTTGTAAATTTAACTATATATGCATTAATAAATCAAATTGTTTGTTTCTTTAAAAATATTAATTATTATTGAAGCATCCTTTCATTTAGTATTTAAATTAATGCAAATTGTTGCTCTAACGTAGGGATTATTTTAGTGTCATTAACTAATCATTACAAATTTGCCAAATTGGGTTAACTGTGTTTATTTAACTTTCTTCATTTGTAATCATTACAATTTGGCGCCTGAACGTGAAGCATTGTATTTATTTTAAATTTCTTTAATTTGAAAACATTACAATAGATATATATATAGTAATATTAAATTCTAAAAAAAAATAAGGAGGGGGGTGAACTTTCCTGGAGAGCTGGAAGGGGCTTCCTTCGGGTATGCCTTCTCCTCTCTCTGCTTTAGAACTAAGGTTTCCAGAAGCCAAGAAGCACCTCGAACTGTTTTGAGAGTCAAGGACCTTGGCCATACAGTATAGGAATAGTCCTCCAGCTGCCTCCTAAACTGGTCAAGGCACGGATGAAGGGAATTCTGCAAATCCAAGCAACTCCCACCATCGGAAAGGCGTGGGACAAGTGCGAAATGTCCGACCTACCTGATGCAGATTTACTAGGATTTGTCCTGCATCACTTTTAGGTGAATTCCGGGTACGATCCCAAGTTAACCCTTGCCTAAACTACCGCATCCGCCCTTTCTAATCCGTTCGTATACTATTAAAATGGAGTTGCCTCCACGTTAATTACCCTCATAAAGCCTGTTCCCCCCTCCAAAAAAAACATTATTACATGTATCCAGGATGATAGAATATTCCCTTTTCAAACTTACGACTTGTAGAAGGGACTGAGGAAATAATGTTTTAAATAGAACTCCATTCCAGGAAACGTACCGTTTCAATGCTACTACCATTCCATAATGAATAAGTGGTTGGGCCCTAAATTGTTCTCCATAAGATAACGCGGGTGTATGTACTTAACTTCCTACAAGTATTTTGCTTGTTGTTGGATGCTATGTTATTGAACGTTCGTGAAGGCATGTGTTTTAATCAAGACGGCGCTCCCGACACCGGGTGTGATGGAGCGAGTTTATTTTATGGTTAAGTCTAGTGTGCTAGATCTTTTCGAAGCTTGACTACTGTCGAGTAGTGTGGTTGGCGGGTTGCAGTTTCTTCTTTCGGAATTTAACCTTTCCCTCTTCATTATCTTAAACTGCCACTTCGGTTTTTCTTTTAGAATTTAAATATTTTAGAAAACTATTTCAAATGTTATTAACATAATTTCATA
Source organism: Zhengitettix transpicula (assembly GCA_037074705.1). Classification (NCBI taxonomy): domain Eukaryota; kingdom Metazoa; phylum Arthropoda; class Insecta; order Orthoptera; family Tetrigidae; genus Zhengitettix; species Zhengitettix transpicula. Next base: position 164,933,582 of record CM073591.1, read on the forward strand.
TGAAATAATTATCAATCAATTAGTAAAATGAAGTGAAAATCTTGCATGTATCCAACTGCCAGATAAGCAATATATTACACTGAAAGCTCATGACCACATAAGCTTGACAACATTGATATCACTATAAATCTCAAACCGGAACTATAATTGTGTTTTATATATATATCGTTTCTGACTAAACAATTTGCATTATTATATTTTATTTTTACTGTCAATTAAAATTCTTGTTTCCCTAAAATTTACGTTAGAAGTATTCTTTTACACGCGTTGGTGTTCAACGCGAATGAAAGGTGAAAGTAGAATTATTGATACAGGTGGTGTGTAGATATGCTTTTATCAAAGGTATAATGACATATTTACTAACCCCACCATTATTGCCAGGCAAAGGGTGACTGGGACTGTGACTGCCTGTGGATCATAGACGTCGCTGCTTTCTTCACTTTCAGAATCGCTCTCCTCGTCCAGGTCCTGAGAGCGCATCCTTAGTTCCTCAGCAGGCGGCGAAGGTGGCGGTGGCGTCTACAAGATAAACAAAACGTCAACATGCCCCTCTCTCTCTCTCTCTCTCTCTCTATATATATATATATATATTGCACTAATTAAAGGGCAATTAAGAGTCAATAATTATAAACTATTGAAATGGAATTGTTATGGGCAAACACACAAAGATTCAATAATGAACGAGAATATGAACAGGCAAGGTATTGTTTGGACTTGGCGCGCTTAGGTTGGTGAAGTGAGCAGTCAGCCACGAGACATTGCTGAGTACAGAAGAAATCAAAATTTAGCAGTCTGAGATCAGACGCGAGAGAAATTAGTTGTATTAGGAGGAATTCTGCGAGGTGCCGCCAATAGTGAAAAGTCAAATAGTTAAAAAAAGGGTAAATTCAGTGTAACATGGCCTGTTCGTAATATTGTTTGAGGTGAAAGTGTGTTGCAGAATCTTTTCAATTTCCCTGGTACCGGTACAAACAGTGAGTAAAAAAGGAAACATTTAAATTAAAATTGTAAACGTTAGTATTAAAGGTAGAATATCGTCAGATTTCGATTTAATTTCGATTTTATTAAAATATTTCTCAATAGTAAATTATAAATTAATTGTTTAAAAGGGGAATGTTATTTATTTAAAAGTCCCAGTAAAGACCCTGAGATAAGGAGAAAATTTCAGTTATTTATAATAAATTGTTGTAAAGATCGGCGAGTAATGGTTTTGTATTTGTAAAGTATTTGTTTATAAATAAATTAATTGTTGCGTCAGTTTAATAAATGTTTTATTCAAGCTAGTTTTTCATCATATTAATTTCCTTTTAATTAATTGTTTTATTATTGAGTATTACATAAATGATGCCGCAACGGGTGGCCATTCAAATAAGTTCATTTAAATTGGCATTATTCATGTATTACAATATATCTGTGAGTGTGTGTGTGTGTATTTGGAAAACGTCATAATTTAGATCAATTAGCAACAAAGTTTACCAAGATGTGTACGCACCACGATAGTAATAGCCTTTTCCGTAGCTTCTGAAATAAACTATTAAATTAATTAATTAAACTAAATTGAATTGAATGCCTAAATTGTATTTTATATTTATTGAAAATATCTTCAAATCTAATGTAGTATAAATTTGAAATGTGTCATACATTAAGAGTAAAATATACTGAAAATCGTTATTGGCCTTTATATTATAGCAGTAAATTTTATAAATGCTGAAATGATTTGCTATATGACATCTGTCAATCTGGAGGTGTGATTATATTGTTTATTAAAACAATAAATATGACGGCAATGTTGATGCTCTTTAAGTTGAAAATTAAAAAATCGCTCGTTCATGAATTAAATGCTATAAAAATTAAACAATTGTATTTGCTAAGGAGAAAAACTAAGAGCATGTAAATTATGATTAATCGATAACTTCAAATTTTTAGTCGAAAATTTCTTTAATGTACTTTCTTGTGAACAAGGGGTCGTTCTAAAGTATAAAACGTTTTAAACGTTCTAGCAACAGTTTCATTAAAATCACTGTGAAGGCTATGGAGAAAATTCTGAGCATTCATAAAAACAGAAGCTTAAATTTTAATGACATTACCAAATTGTAGAATATTCAAGACTCAAATGAAAGTATCGACGTGTATTCATGTAAAACCATTTTTCATTTTGAACTTGCATATTTAAATATAAAATTCTTATTATATGACACAAAATCAAGAATCCGCCATATTGTCGTTTTATTTCTTGTGCTGAAACAGTTCAAAAGTAAATTGTGGTTTTGAGAGACTAATGTGCATTATTTAAAGTACCAAATAAAAATTAGTTAAGGTAAATGAAGTAAATTAAAAGATAAAACATTTTCATTCCCATGAAATCTCTTTTTACTTCCGAACTGAAGAGCAATTACCTATAAATATCTGTTAAAATGAAACATAATTAATTTTAACCATACCAGAGATAATATTTTTTATTTCCTGTTGACGTTAGTTAAATATATATTATGATACATAATTGAAAAATGATCTAAATATCACGAATAAACAATGTCATAATACCTCCAGATTCTGGAGTTAACAATTTATGCCATTTAATAATCCTAAGTCGTAACACAACTAAAACACTGTCAGAGAAATAAAAGTTGTATTTCAACATGATATTTACATTATCAAATTTATTATTTTTAAATCATACTTACAATGTGTACCATTAATAATACGAGCATTCAAAGGATTATCATGATAAAACTCTCTGAAAAACAAATAGTTTCAAACTAATATACATACGATAAATATGATTGCAGAGCCACAAATCACAAAAGTGCTACGTAATAAAGGAAATACTACATCACGAAACACAATACAACGCGCCGCAGGGCTGGACGACGAGAAATCTGGACCTTCGTCGCCCCTTGAGGCAGTAAGTAACAAAGAACACTGGTAAAAATACACTTTAAAAAGTATTTATCACTAGAATATTGTAATGACAAACTTTCATTGCCTAAATATTTAGATGCCTTGGAAAAATTAGCGCAAGTTTCGACGTCATAAGACAAAATTAAGTGGAAACCCCAAAATAAACTATTATCATAGTGTATTTTGTTAACATAATGTAATAATGACACGGGATTATAAAACTTTAATTATTTATGGCCTGAGTAATTAGTTGCAGAAATTTGCCGTAAAATGGGCTGAGTTAAGCTTTCCAACTTTTAATGAAAAATTATGAACATTTTACGGAACTTTTATCTTCTCCATAGTGTTCTCAACTTCCATAATTTTATTATTCTATTTTCCCTGAAATTATTTTATATATCGTACCACGTTGAATTAACCACGGAACTCGGATATTCCCTGGGAAATAATTTAATATTAATGTTTGATCGAGTTACTCTCTACCATTTCTTTAATGGAATTGAAATATTTTGATTGAATTCTTATATTGCACGGTTTTCTCAAATTATACAATAATTCTTTGTTAATTAATTTTCCAAAAATTTGGGAAATAGAGTATGTACAGAAATGAGCCTTTAATCCGTTAGTCTTCCTTAAATACAGGAACTAGTTTGGCAAGTTTTAAAAGTAACGGGGAAAACGAGGTAAAACGCTCATTAAATATCATTAGCAGGAAATGAGACTGTATCCAAAATGTCTTTTACTATTTTTCTTCTAATACGACTCGTCTTCGCATATTTTGAGCACTGCAAGAGTCAGTTTTTTACTATAGTTAGGGTTTTAGGTTGCATTTTCCATACTAGACCTAAGAATCCAAAAATTGGTACAAAATTCTGGCACCAATATGACCTCGAAAACAATCAGTTAGCTGTATACTTCAAGATTGTAATCACATTAAGTATTTTTTCGGAACATGTTGAGTCAAAAACTCCAGATAAATCCTTCGGAAAAACTATAAAATATCGTTTTTATTGTACGTGTAATACACGTTCTATATGTTTTCTGGTTTTTACAATAAGTTGACGGCGGGTTTAGCCAAATTTAATTTTCTGGTCTATCTCCGCTTTGGTTCAGTTGTGAGTCTGATTAACAACAGCAACGAAAGATTGTCGTAGTCTACAACAAATTACTCGCATTTAGTGAGAGTTAGAGCACAGCACCTGCCAAGGAGGAGGAGGAGGCGGAGGCGGCGGACGCGGAGACCTGGCACGGGGGCGGCGACCTCGGAGGCACCCGCGACACAAACAGATCTCGGAGTACGTCCACTTAAAACTTCGAGCCAGGATGTCGCCGATGTTCGACAGATACAGAAGGAACAGCGGCATCCCAATGATAGCGTACACGATAGTGGAGATCTTTCCCCAGTCTGTCTTAGGCGCCACGTTGCCGTACCCTGTGAAAAACAAAAACACAAAGTTGTAAGGAATTATGAGTTTTCACCTATTTATAACACATAGCTTCTGTTAATTATTATCAAATATATAATTAAAATCTGACCAAAAGTCATGGAAACTTTATTTTTGTTTCATTTATATGAATTTGTGCAGCAATGTCATACATTTTCACGATTAGTTCGTTTCATCATTCGTATTATGCAGTGAAAAACAATGGAATTTTGTGAAAACCAATAATGAAATAGAAAAACTCAATTTTACATTTCCATTTTGACTCTAGGCAATGTAGCGTTGAGTTTGATAAAGGCATGCCCTGAGCTTTAAGCGGGGAAATCAATCCAAACTACTGTACGCTTCACGTACACGGATACGAGAAAGATTCTGGAATTAATAAAATGTAGTGAAAAAATATTTTTTCATTCAACAGTATAGTAAATTTCAAACTGCGACAAGTGTCATTCTAAATTAAATGTTCGTAATTTCTCTGGGGTACAACAGCAATTAAACTGCGACGTCTCGACGACCTGTCACACTGCTCTCTTTCAGGCGTAGGAAAATCACAATCAAGCATTTGGAAATCGAAAGGTCATGGTATAATTACTTTTGTACTAGTGTGGAAACCCATCAACATTTTTTCATCTAATGCACTCGTAAATACTTCCATCAATAAGCGAGATTGCATATTTTATATAATTTATTGAAAAATGTATTAAGAATTAACGGTTATGCATTGTTTGATGTCAATTTGAAAAATTCAATTAATAATGACAGTGAAACATTGTTCGTCTCAAATTTATCTCAAAGTCGTACGTGGAAAAACAGAGGAAGGTGCCATATCGCGAGAAGTGAAACTGGAACTGTCTACGCAATAATTCGCACGGGGCGCTGGGACGGAGTCTGCGCCGGAGACCAACGCGGAGCCTATCCTGGAGTGGAAACAGTTCAAAGTTGCTGTTTTCAGGGGCAATTAGCTTCACATCGAACCGAAAACGTCGCAGAACAATGTATACGCCAAGGCTTACGATCGTCGACACCTCGCGTTATAATCGCTGTTGGTACCCGTGTGAAACCCGAGGACTCTTTGTACAGCAAATACACCGGGAAAATCTTCGATCTTTGATAATGTATGCGTCAATTTACTGTGTGGAGGCCGAAGTGGAACATTCACAGTTCTGAGGGCAATTCAGCAAACTGTAAGCTACAAAATTCGCGGAGTAGTGTCTTTGTAGGTTTCCTCAAAGAGGAGAATGGAATAACTGTGTATCAATTAATAAACGACTGGTTGAGCAAAACAATTATTATCAAATGACAGTCTCTGTGAAATCGTTGAATCGTAACATTTATTTTCTTTGATGTGAGGATTTAATAACTTTTCCATTCATCTGTTTTCTTTATTGACTTAAAGTGCTGTCTCTCTAACCTCGCAGTCTTATATTTTATTGTGTTCGTTATTCTAATATTATGAAAGACATGGATCAACAACTTTAGATATAACTTCCTTTGATAATATAACGAAGTTTTAAATTCCAGTTCCTATTTGATTAATTGAGATACCACGTCCGAGGCTATAATCGACTGTGTTATATATAAATAAATATATCATAATCCATTTCTTATATTTTAGACTAATATCATTTTCTTCTTGAAGAATAATTCTATCAAACTTATTGCACGAGTTATAAATTTCATTTGTATTTAGTAATTTAATTTACCAAGAATAGTAAATATTTACTTTCTCGCAGAATCTGATCTAGGTTTGATTTTAAAGCGATCTGTGTTCGTATTTATTACGAAACATAAAATATATTAATGATTATTTTCCAAACATAAAGTTTTCTCGAATCAAGTAAACAACTTTATCTTAGAATCTCGGCTTCGTGTCACTATATTTATTTCGTATATTGTTTTCGTCCTTTACCCGCTTTCTCATTGTCTGAGCTGAATTTCATAGTTATAATGTCAGTGCTGAAAGAAAAATAAGCATACAAATATGTAGCCAAATAAAAGACTAAAATAAATAAATACCAAACAACGTTTCTGTGAACCTTGTTGCTTTCGTCAGGTGATTAAAGTAAAGGAATAACCGCAAGAACGACACATCTCACAAACCGGGTGGTGAAATCAAAATATAAATTACATAACGGTTGTCCGCCCACACAGTGATTTCTTGGCATTTGAGTTCATCACCTGGTCTGTGCGGTGTGACGTTCTTACGGCTCTTCCTTTACTTTAATCGCATGGCAAAGGCAACAAGGATTGCAGAACGTTGTCAAGAAGTCTGTTGACAAATTAATTTTACCTTTCTTTTTAAATATACAGATGGCTCTAGTAGGTAATGGAAAAAGCCAACTGAACATCGTGCTCACTGTTACTGTCCGAGCAGAGTCGTTCAGAAGCTAATAAAGTTGAGTGTTACCACACGACCGGGAGCTGTATATTTGCATCGCATTGCCACACTTGCTGATTTATTGCCTCACGTTAACTTTGTTATTCAGCTTCACTACAAAATGCGTCCTATCCTTCGTCTTTAACAAGTTCCAGGTTTCTGACGTGCGCGATTCGAAACGAACTTCTCTAACATTAGCTGAGTTTTTAACTTTATGGAAACTAGTCATTTATAATATCAAAGTTCAAGTAATCGTTCCAAATTATCAACAGAAAAAAATTATATTTATAAATCTCATGAAATGTGCGTGCCTAGCCTTTTAGAATCACGATCGTAGAACAGCTAATAATTGTGATATACATACGTATTTCATTATCTTGTAATTTGACAAGGAGTATCTGATTGACTTCCTGCACAGCTGAATTTATTATGCGGCCATTTTCTTGTTCTTTTTTCTGATGCGGCGTACCGTAAGGAACCTCAGCATTGTGCAGTCACAAGGCCTCTCGCTATCACGTTACCCTCAGAACAATGCTGGGGTCTTGTACGGTTTCCACGAGCCTGACAGAATTAATTCACGCAGAGCTTGCCTGCTTTGTCCATTTTCTGCTATCTGATACGCGGCACACGAAATTAACTGTTTTTTTCCTTTCCATGTCATTCCGTGCCACGCTGCCTCCGTACCACAATTACCTCCCACAATATTGCGTTCACATTTGCCGATTAGTAAATTAAATAATGCTTGTTCGTCCACAAACAGTGATTTGATTCCAAGTTGATAAATTTGGATGAGGGAAAATTGGCGAACTCAATAATAATAAAACTGAGGGAGATTATGTGAAATTGAGCGGTTGCGAGGTACCACTGAAATTAATACTCCCATACATAAGAGTTGAACTGAGCTGAGTTTATTGAGTAAGGAGGGATGGCACTAATTCATTCACCCCACCCCATCCCCACACCCCCGGCGTAGGAAGACGGCCGGCAATCAATTGAGCCGAAGCTACTGGTGGAAATTGGGAAATGTAAGATAAAGATGACGAAGATATTATATATATATATATATATATATATATATTGTAATAATTAAAAGGTGGTCTTAATTAAAATAATTAATGAACAAAATTATTAAGATTTAAAAATTTATTCTTTAAAAGTACAAATGTAATCCCTACTTTATACGCGGAATTTCATCAAGTTAGTAAACGAATATTTTATTTCATTTTTGTAATTCGTGGCGTTCTAGGAAAAATACAAGTTTACATTTTACAATCAAATACGTCAAAATTCTCTTTATCTCGGGGTCATTACTGGGTTTGGATAGTAAGAATAATCCAATTTAATAAACTAACATTAACAATTCAAACTCATTGAAGCTAACTTAATAGAATATGAAAATAAATGAAATGAAAGAAACTAAATGAAAATAAATACAAACGAAATCTGAATTCTACCTTTAATCCTCGTTTACAGATTTTAAATAATTGTTTGTACTCACGAATGTCTTTCTGGTACAAGATCTGATTCTTGGAGCTTGAGTATAACACTCACGAAAAAGGCCATTATTCACTGATTCTACACATTACATTTTTAATACACACTGTCGATTTTCTCGTTCTCTGGCACCTGGAACTTTGGATCAGCCGCCCCTCAGTCAGCCCTCGGACATAGGTCTCCATGAAGTCTCTATGCGAAATTTAGTTCAGTCTGTGTGAAGCAAAACCTTTTGCTTCCAACTTTGCGATTATTATTTGAGTCTCTCCGTCAAAACTGTTTACTCGCGTTTTATGTAAACTAATAGATCTCGCAGTTGGACTGGACTTCTTGGACCGTGCTATTCATACTTTTAGATCAGCATCCACATTTTCCCGTAACGTTCGCAGGACTCCTTTATCGTTTCAGTTCTCGACGCAGACTAACTTCCTACTCGCGCGAATTTCCCGGCAACATTATCCGACAAAGAGCCGTGAATGTTACTTTAAAAACTCGTGCCGCTAACAATCCAATTCTAGTAAAACAATTAATGGCCTCTTTAATTGTTATTACAATATATATAAATATAATTGTATCTACTATTATGAGTTTTTCTGGATTTTATTCCCTGTTGATTTATTTTACCCGCTTTAATAATTACATCTATGTCAAATATTGTTGGACGCAGGCTGAGACATCATATTGTAAGTCCATACAATATTTTTATTTCTGATAAAACGATTTTACTGATTGTATGATATTAAAATTGCCTGTATGTGTATGTGTATGTGTATGTATATGAGTGTTTGTTCCGCATATAAATCTACACGTGTGGAGTAAATTTCACCAATTTCATCCACGTGTTCCCGGAAATAAACACTGTGGGGGTAAGACACGTCTACCACCCGCAGGGGCGAGGGTGGACCGGGGTGGGTGGAAATTGAGAAACATGCTCAAACGGTCGATATCTGCGTTCGATAAATATTTTTCGGAGTTAATGAGACTGATATCATTTTTCCTATGTGGTTTATGTATAATTTTAAACCTCTTTCGGCATAGGACGGGAGCTCCCACAGGGATGTGGGTGAAGGTGTGTTACACAAAATTAACTCGAATACAGCCGAGATTGGAGTAAAATCCGTGGTTGTGAATGTCGCTGAGTTAAATTATGGCAACCCAGGCAACGCCGCCATCCAATTACTTCATTATAAAATGCGTACTGGTTCAGCCGTTATTTCATAAACGCTCCTATCGAGCTGGTATATAAGGAGTACATGAATTATCAAATTATTTACAATACGTTCCATTTGATTTTTCACGAATACCATAGCTTAATAATTCAAAATATGAGTTAATACTGACCTGACATTCTCTTAAGTCTATGAAAAATTTGTAATTTCATGATTAAATACTTTATTCTGATTTATATGGTTATACATATTTATACGTTAATTAAAATTATATGTCGAAATTGAACGTAGGACACATCATTAGCCTGTCTAAACAAACAAACAAAGTGGTAGTGAAATAAGTGGCGGTTTTCTGAACTATCAATCGTAGGCGTTGTTGTTGATCTGTTGAGAATTGGTTTCCGAGTCGTTTTCAAAACTTCCAGCAAGCACGTAGGAAAAATCATTGTCATTTATGACATGGTTAATTCTGTCAGAACTACCTGTGTCCGCTGATCTCAGAATAAGTGAAATGTGTCTCTCTACATATAAGCACATTATATAGCCAACTTTATATTTGAGCGCTTACTTACAAATACAACAATTCATAATTAGAACGTAGCCCATTTTAAAAAAATGAATTTAATCCGTTTCATGTGATTACCAGAAAAAAGTACCGCGCTTTAATTCAGTTCCTTGTTTAGTTTTGTGTTGTGAGTTAAAAAAGTCATATTTCTTGAATTCTGTAAATTTCAGAATCATACAACATACATTTTAGTACCTGTACGCGCACACTGATGAAAACGCTACAGTAATAATTATTTCTATGTCGATTAATATCGCACATCTCCTTATACTCGAAGGATATTTAATCTGTTCGTCCACTTTACATTTTATCACTGTTTTTTACTTCAAAGAACGTCATTTAAAATGAGGAAGTGGTATCGACTGTAATTAGATAATCACTCTATCACCGTTAAAGACAAAAATCAAGCCAAGCGGCCTTTCTTAAATAGTCACGAAACTTTTCTCTAGAACGTGAGTTCGCGAGATACTCTTCCGCTTCTCCCCAGTTCGCTCATTATATTTCTATCTACTGCAATTCCTCTGAAACAAAAGAGATTTTGTTGACGAAGTTTGGTCGTATATTTGCCAAAGGAGGCATGAGGTCGGTCCTGGCAGCGCCTTAAATTGAGTAAATTCGGAAAAACGAATTTTCCGAACAGCGTTCGTTGCAAGGAAGAAGGCTTCTGTGGGGCCGTAACCGCTAGTATTCAGAGAATGCAGATTGAATGCTCAAAAAGCCAAAGTTTCCCCTCTACAAAGTGAAATGTTTTCTCGAGGCATCTTTTACTCACAATCTATGCATGTTATTACAAGAATATAAAGACTGAAGAAGCAATTCATTTTGGATATCAAATTGTAGTTTAGGAGCGCTACGTTTGCTTTATTTTGCGATAACAGTTTAATTCTATATTTAAGGAAATGTTATGTTTACAGAGTAAGAAATAACTCGTAGCCCGACGTTTATTTTTGTTTAATTTATCAGATATCCCATTTCGTAGTAGAGGCAAGAAAATATATTTTCTGATTAATTTTCTCCGTAATATATTTCAAAACAACAATACATTTTCGCATAGGTGTACGTAACTATACTATCAAAATTACAGATACTTTTGCGCTAATAACTAGAAATTATAGCAATGCATCGTAATTATTTACTTCATCTTGATCCATGATAAACAGCTGCTTATGTATTCATATCCGTAACATTATACGTATATAGATATAAAGTGACATTTTTTCGTTTCGCTTCTTAAACATTTTACTAATTTACACGGTAAAGAGATACATGAAAAAAGTTTCTTATTAAAGTTCCAAAGTTGGATACAATTTGTGACACGTAATTTTTATATTGTGCGTTTCATAATCCCAAAGGTGGAAGTAATTTATAATGCGGATTTGCTTTGATTCACCACAAATACAGTCTTAGGTAATGAAAAATTATTGACTGTGACATTTATCAGGGTTGGGCGCCATTAAATAATAATTTGATATTTTGAATTAAACAATTTTTTTATTTAACGGAAGTACATTGAAAGGATGAAATACAAGTAATTACAGTATTTTAATAAGGAATCAAATTTACACGCCTTCTTAATCTTATGGTTCGCTGAATGATGATACTTACTCGGAAAAGCTTAGTCTAACTACACCAAACTACGCGGAATAGAGAATTACAGATAGGAAATACGTTCTAGAACACCTTGACACTCAGGTTCAGAGGCGGGAAAGGTATGTTTGATCACAACACTTGAAGTAAAAGTAAAGAAAGATTTATTGATAGGAAAATACGAGCGTCAAACTGCGACTCGCGATTTTATGATCTTCCTCCAAAAAGGGATAGACCTCAAAGTGGGGATTCAGTTGTAATTTTAAAAAAATTATAAAAATAACTGCCAAAAGTTAAAAAATTCTCAAATTTTAGTGTATACTTTCATTTTCACGCCTCAGGCAAATTGTAGCTGTTTAATTATCTCCAAAATTAGATTTTAATTTATATGTAAATTTAACCAAACTAAATGAATATCATTGTGTTAATATGTTAAATACTTTAAGCGTTTTTCCATATAAAACAGAAATTTGATTCTTTCGTGTATTTTTGTTTAGAAGAAGTTTTTCGGAAGTGATAACATTTTCGTAGAAGAAAGTCTTTCATTAACAATAATCCCAAGTCACGTCCTAATTATTAATTACGGATTTTCGTAGTTATATCCGCTGTAAATACGTGACTTTGCATGAACTATAATGCCTGTGAAGTTTTGCAGTGCAACATTCCTCGCAGAGAAGCGGTTGCTTGTGTGTTAGGTGAGGCTCTCAGGAATGCTAGAGGAGAAGAGCATCTATGGAATCTGTGTACTTAGCTTCAGTGTATTAGTGCACAAGGACGCTTCAGAGGTTTCGTGGTTTACGTAAGGTCATCCTTGTTGATGATAGAAGTATTTCAGGCAGCATATGTTTAAGAAGTGTTGCTTGTGGCAATAGTTTATTAGTCTTACAAAGAATAGTGGTATTTTTAGAGTTGTATATTTTGGGTTGAAATGCTGATCGTTTACCTAATTCATCACGTATTAAGAAGTATATCTGCACCTTTATTTTTAATCTTAATAGAATAGAATTTTCCATGTTAGGAAACATTGTATTATACAGCAGATGGAACTGTTTTCCCCTTTCAATCAATTGTTTTGACTATTCCATCGTGTCAGGTGTGAAGTGGTGGGCCCATGTTTCATCTGTGGACATTAATCTAACACTCCATTGAAACATCCTCACGGCGCTGTTTTTGTTCTATTGTAAACAAACGCGGCACCCATCTTACCCACAGCTTTCTCATGACCAATGTGTCATTGACAGAACTTTTTGAAATTCCTACCCCGTCTGATAGCTCGCGCACTCGACGGTATTGCAATACCATTTTCTAGATTTTCAATACCATTTATAGTGTGTTCACTTCATTTGGTCGACCACTGAATTATTCGTTTTCACAGCTAGTACGGTCTCGTTTAAACTATGCCACCCAATATTTAATTGTTCTAAACGAAGGAACAGATTCCCCCAGACTTTGATATTGGGTGGACTCAGGCCTTTGAAATGAAATTATTGTATCATTTAACAATGGCCACTTTTTCTATGTTTACAAATTCACTAAAAGCATTCACTATTGACGGTCAAACAATCACTAAACAATGTAGCATCTTCATACTGAAGCTTTATAAGATTGGTACATTAGACCCCTTATCTTTTACAAACAACGTCAGTTCGGATCTTCTGGGACTACTTTAGAATCTGTAATTGTAAAGATGGTATAGAATACTACATAATACTGATCAAACAATTTCAACTGTTGTTCCAAATTTTTTTTATAATTTTCAATATACGGTCACTATAAAATATTAATTTATAATATTATTTCAAATTCGTTAATAATATAAGAGCTGCTTCTAAATATTGCCTCAAAACAAGTGTGACAATATTTTTACTACAGCTGATTTATCAGGTATGATTTTAGTAGATCGTCCGTAATTTAGAACCTTGAAATTTTAGAGATGACTTATCAATTACTAACAGTTTCGTCTGTGTATGATACAAGCTAAAATTAATGCGGGAGATATTTTATTTGTCTCACTGTTTTAAATTCGTTACAGTCAGCATTTCTTATATCACTTAATGATTCCACTTTGAAGGCAAATTAATGTTTAATCTGGAACAAATTAAAAAAATATTCACTCATGTTTTCTGGCGTTTCACATTCCTTTGCTACACAACGGAATGTTTCCATTTAAGAAAGCAACTCCTTGTTATACGTAATATCACGTGATCTGCGATACGAAAAGAATCGGGAATTGTGAACCATAGCGAATCTCTGCAGGAGGCATCAATTTGCACCGGTTCTGTAAAAGAAAACCCGCCTTCTTCCCCGTGAACAGCAGGGAGAGAAAAATACAATAACGAGCAGAGTTAGGTCGCGCGACTCTCACAATTTTGGAGAACTGCACAGTCAGGGCGAATGAAAGAATCCGCTACACACATAATGTATATTATTTTGTTTTTGAAAGTTACATTTAATTAAATTCCAATCAGTAATCTCATTGTTTTATTAAAAGTTTCATAATCGAGACATTACACCGGTTTATTCTTTAGAGTTGCCTTAAATATTTATTTATTCCCCATTTATTGCGTTTTTTCTAAAATAATATTAATTTAAAAATATTTGTACAATTTAATGTTACAGAGGAGTACAGTAAAAGTTAATAATAATAATTAATAAAATATAAATGTCATAATTCAATATCGGTGCTGAAAATAAATAAATAGAACTTGAGATATGTTTTAAAAAATTAAACAAATATCCAAAAACCTTGTCAAATATTTCACACCTGTCGAATAAAATCGATCAAAAACACGCGTCATAATTCAGTTAAAATGGTCTTTTCGCATGCACGAAGTAATTGAGGAAATTCTAACACATAAAATCTAAGGACAATTGCAAAGTCTGGGTACAATTCAATTTTTCCTAGAGCTATGAATGATCTGGACGGATTTTTCAAAGACCTCTAAACGTATGATTATGAAACTCCTACAAATGTTTTTAAGTGTTCTTCAGAAAATAAAATTAAAATTAATGCTGATGACTTTTCTCCCACTATTCTCTCTGTTTCATTTCAGGCGACCAAGTCTGTTGGAGACATTGTGCGAACGAGTTTCAACGATTCTCAAAATAATTAATCATCTCTAAATCTAATGGTGATTTATTAACATATTTCAACAAATTTTAAACAAAAATAAAGAAATAGTTTATGGATACATTTAGAAAACAGATATTATCGTAAAATAAATACAATTAGTTTATCGTCTTTTTCGAGAATAATTGAACAAACTTTCGCTTATTAGAATTTTTTACGTAAAATTTATTTTACAATTATTTGTTTTAATATCCAATCAATAGTACCAGTATTCATAGATTCCTTTAGTTTAGTTTTTGTAATATATGGAACACATCATAGATCACTGTTATAACGAATAAATAAAAACGACGTCATCTATCACATCACCGATTGTTATTGAACTCTCAGTCATTAACACGGACATTAAAAAAAGCAGACAATCAGTATGTGACACGGAAACCCCCCTTTAAAGGTAAAGAAGTTTAACAGAAGACGTGGAATAATCATGTCCATTAATACGGGAATTTTAGGGGTAAGACAAATATTTAACACAGGTATCATTCACACATTTATATAAATTGAGAAGAGAATACAGAGAAATAAGTCATTTAAACAATAAAAATAGTCATAAATTATGGATCCAAAAATTAATTTATTAATTGAGAAAATGGTATACTGTATATATATATATATATATATATATATATATATATATATATATTGTAGTAATTGGTAATTAAGACATTGTTCTAATTGGAAAGTTGGATTGTAGAAGACTCATTATTAGGGGATATAGAGCGGACGCCGCAACAATCAGGCGAGACAAAGAAAACATTGTTGGGCAGTTGTGAGAGTTTACGCGCTCAAAATCTAGGAGACGAAGTTTTACAGTTGGGCAGCGGACAGCGAACAGTTCGAAAGCTTTACAGTTGGGCAGCCAGAACGAAAGAATGTGGTCCAGTTACAAACATGCTCTTAAATATTGAAAAGTAAAGCAATCTTCAGTCGGGAAGGAGAGAGTGCAACTAATGTTGTATTCGGTGGTCCAGCGAAAATTCATCATGCTGGCCATAGACAAACCAATGAAGGACCTTTTCAACTAAAGTTACGAGATCTGCAAATCCAGGTTGGAGTAAAGCATCGAGAACCTACCAATTTGTGTTAGACCAACTAACAAACTACGCCAATTAGAATTTGTTGACATTTAGAGTCTGTGAGTACTAGAATCAGTGATATCCCCAAATTTTGTGCACGAAAAACCTAAAATGAGACCTGGGCAGCCGTAAGTAGAGAAATACTTTGAAATCATTTGTAAACCACTTTTAAAAGATAAAAGTCAGATCGTTATTTAATTATTTAAATATCGATAAAAATGAGATCGTTAATTGTTGATAAATTTAAAACTGTGTAAATTCAATCTGTAGTATTATTTCTTCTACAACAAATTTCGTCTGTTTCAGACGCATTAACTTCCATAAAAGGTAAAAGTAATTTTGATTGTATAAATTCAGCCATTTATCAAACCCAGTTTAAGACCCTGAGATCCCAAATATTTTGTGTAATTTATACTTGTTTTTAAATTTGATAATAAATTTTGTTTGTTCTTTAAAGTTATTAGTGTTTTTCATATATTCAGCTATATATTATATTTAATTATTACAATATATTCTAGGAACAAATTAACATTGTTGTTAGTGAATATGTTACTACACCAATACCGAGCATTAACCCTTCTCACATTCACATTCTGTACTTTTAGTTTCTTCCAAGGATTTCTTTAATTACAAATTAGAGACATTCTAATTAAAATTTGGAGCACACAAATAAATATCAAACTGTAAAGCTACACTCATAAAGGAAATGTTTGTATAAATAATAAATAATTCTGTAAGGAAAGAGGAGATATAACAGTAAACAAATAAAGGTATACATCAATTTTTCAGTATGAAAAATATTTTTTAGAAAAATGTTTGTCCTTGTAGATAAAATTCTCGGGTCTCAATACGTGCCAATGGTTTGTTGAATAACAACGTTTCGATAGCAAGCTCCGCCATCGTCATCAGGTTAACAGTTAACATACAACAGATTCACCGAGAAAGCCGCCGTTCTTTAACATGTATGTACTTAATGGAAGCTACGCATACAAAAAATCAAGTCAAATACTTTTATGATGGTACTTGTTCCACGCCCTTCCGATGGCGGGAGAGGGGTTAGCTGTGGGGTCCAAGCTTTCCCCTCTCCGTGCCTTGAACAGTTTAGGATGCAGCTGGCCGACTATTCCAATAGGAATAGCGGACAACTCTTACCGTATGCCCAAGGTCTGCGACCCCGGAACATACACCTCTCAAAATAGGCCAACGTGCCTCTTGGATTAAAACTTTTTTTATTTTTTTTAGGGCAACAGGTTACATGAGGGTAATCCACGTTGGGCAACTCCCCTTTAATAGCATAGGAAGGAATTTGAAAGGTGGGATGCGGAAGGGTAGAGGAAGGTAGCCAAGGGTTAACTAGGGCTCCCGGGCTATATTTTAAGGATCCTGCCTGGAATTCATCTAAAGAAATGCAGGGAATTATAACTATTTTTTTGGGGGGAGGGGGGGCAACAGGCTACATGAGGGTAATCCACATTGGGCAACTCCCCTTTAATAGCATAGGAAGGGATTTGAAAGATGGGATGCGGAAGGGTAAAGGAAGGTAGCCAAGGGTTACTAGGGCCCCCTGGCTATATTTTAAGTATCCTACCCGGCATTCGCCTAAAGAAATGCAGGGAAAACCCTAGAAAAACCTGCATCGGGTAGGTCGGGCATTGGGTACTTGTCCCACGCCATTTCGATAGCGGGAGAGGAGTTTGCTGTGGGGACGCAGCATTCCCTTCTCCGTGCCTCGACCAGTTTAGGAGACAGCTGGCCGACTATTCCAATAGGAATAGCTAACAACTCTTACCGTATGCCCAAGGTCTGTGACCCCGGAACATACACCTCTCAAAACAGGCCGAGGTGCCTCGGCTTGTGGGAACCTTAGGTCAAAAACGGAGATACGATTGCTCAGTGCATGGATTAGTTTTGGTGCATAAACATTAATGTATTTAATAAATTAAAAATCATGACACATTAATACTCATTTCACATCATTGTATCTAATTCAATTAATTAAACAATTGAACATAATATAATTTATAAATATATGTAATAATATAGTTAGACATATAGCATGTACAATGAAATATCATTATTTTTTTTAAAAAATAACAGAATTAGAATTAACTCCTTTATGAGTAGCTAACACTAAATTCACATTTTGTGTAAATTGATTTGTTCATTATCTTGAAATACCGACATTTGTATTGGTTGTGATTTAATAGTTGTTATTTAACACAATTTGTGACACGGACATTATGATTCGTCACGGATAAATTGGATTTCAAGAGCCTTAAGTGAGTACTTAATAAGTGAGTACGGTATAAGTGAAAAATTGTTCAAGTAGCTGAAATTTTAATGAATTCCGATTCTTCTTTCATGACACTGAATTTCGGTGTGGGCTTTGACCTCCCTAACCACACGATTGAAATCTTCCATGTTCTGTGCTCTCTCGCACGATATTTGTACCCGCATTATCCATAATCCTTAGGTCCTGTACCAATCTCTTCCGTGGACTTCGTCTCCTCCATCTTTCCATGAAACAGCTCCTTTGAGAACCTTTCCCCGTTCATCCTCTCTACGTGACTCAGTCAGGAGAGCCGTCGGGACTCGGCAAATCTCTCTATCTTCGTCTCTGAGTATCATTTCTATTTCACTATTTCTTCCTATATTCTCCACCTCTCACCCTCTCTTGTAGGTCCATAAATTCTCCGTACAGATTTACGTTCAAATACGCGTAAAGCATTTCATAGTAGCTGATATAGACCGGTCACGACCGGTCTAATAAGTGAATTATAATGCTTTAGTTTTAGAACCCAGAAAGAAGTTAGATTTTATAATTATCAAGGCAAGCTCTATTGCCAGCCAGTTTCCTGATGTTATTTTGTAATCTTTACTGTCCAAAGTTTATATTTCTAATCCATTCTCTATACTCAGTTACTAACGTTTTCATAAATTTAATTTTCCTTACGTTATTTTTAAGTCCTATAATTTCGCTCTTGTCTTCCAGTTCCTTATACGGACATTGTAGGTAATTCAGGGTGGAATAAAACATGTTGTTACTCAGTTCTCAAGCTTTCATTTCAGTAAAATGATAGGGTAGTGAGGTTTTTATCGCTACCTTAAATATTGACAAAATTATTGAGGTTGTGAGTCACAAATTTGGTTGTGTACATTTTATTTGATCGAACAGCATGAACGATCTCCACTTCAGTACCCTTCAGGTTTTAGTTTCTGACATTCAAATACTAATGATGAAACATAGTTGTCATAGTTATTTTTAAAAAAAATCACTTAAGTTAAACAAATTAAAAAATGTTTTTTGAAAGTACCGATGTTTATTTTCAGGTTACGCAAAGTGTCTCTAACGGGTACGGAAACCCGTGCAATGTTTTTAGACTTGATTTTCCCCTTTTGAGACATGGTAACGAGGGAGCAGCATGTCGCAGCAGGGGTAGAATGAGAATGGAATTGGCGCATTGTCGGCCACAAGTCATCCACGGAGCATCTCCCGGGGACCGCATGCATATTCATAGAGCGGCGCTAACCGCCTTAATTTGCAAAACAAGCCGACGCCGTAACCAGATACTCATCGCTGGCCACTGCAACAGTAGAAACGACACGGCTGCTAACTATGAAACGATCAGGCCTCGAGGGACCACGAACAGCAAACTTGTTACAGACGACGCTGCGGCAGAAAATGGGACTGCAACAATGTTGGAATAACGAATAAACCATGTAGGTGATACAACTTCAAAGGAGATTAGTTATGTAATTGGCTTGGAATAAAACACAGGGATAAAATGATACGTATACACAAGAAAGCTCATTAGCTACGAAAATTGACAGTGTTAAATTATTCGACAAATTAAGTAATCTCGCCGGTAAATTAAGCGATGTTTTTTTAAAAAAAACCTGATAGGGATTTGAATTTGGAAGTTGGTAATCGTATTCCTTAAAAAACTTAAATATATGTACAATAGTTATAACAGTCGTAAAAATTAACTTTTATTAGCAGATATCTTTGGTATTAGACATGGGCTATTTCTAGTTATTATGTGGTGAATCGTAAAACGATTCCCTGTGTGGAGACACTTGAAATGTAAAACATTCTGCTTATAAAGATTAGCTTATTCGTTTCGATTAACTCTGTTGCATTGGTTGCGTAGATATTTCAGAAAAATAGGTACAAACCGTAAACTTATTCCAATTACGTCAGTTAACTGATCACAGAAACTCTGACGTAACGTCCTCAAGCGTAGAAACGAGATTTCAGAAGCTGTAGAAGAAATATTCAGACCTTCCAACATTAAACTTGTAGGAGTATTTCCTGTGTAAAATCGAGTCAGCGTCCAAAACTTAAATAATATTATCCAATACATTAGAAAAATATATTAACAGCACTCATTTTGGTCAAATATTACAGAACAGGTAAAATTGGAATTGGCATATAGATATTTGAAGAACTTAGATTACTGTGTCAGATATACTTTGATATAGATTTTATAAATACTAAATGCAGATTTTTTTAAAAAATAAAGCAATTTAAGTAAATTAATAAATGTTAAAAATGAGATTAGTTATAAAAACACATTAAAACAAACAACTCGATTTTTCTGGGATAGGACACTATAAAAAATTCAATTTCAAATTCAACAACATCTGATTTAAGAATTGAAAGTGGCAAAATAATCACCTTGGCTCTCGGTGGTTTTCTGCCTCCGAGATTTCATGTGAGCTATCAAAAAGGATTACGATATAAAATTGAGAGGAATTGTTTTTATCAAATTAGTAGAATACGAGTGGAGAAGATCAAAATAAAACATCATAATGTTTATATTTCTCATATTCAGCAACTACCTGCCCCTCATGTAGCCTATTGCAAAAAAAAAAAAAGATCTCACAAATCTTATATAGTGCTAAGAAACTCAATATACATTAGATCAACATTACTGTCAAAACGAATAAAAGAGGTTCAGATAGTACTTAATTGCATTGCTCAGCGGTGGATAGTGATATAAAATGGAATTACCATACTTATAGACTTGCAAATAAAGTATCGTTCATAATATTAAACAACGTGAGGGGAGGGGAACTCAGTTTTATCAATTCGGTCCTTAGGTTACTAATTCATCTAGCAGATTTTAATTACGTAAGAATGGTAAGCGTTTAAAATCATATGCGGAACATACATACACGCATCCAATTTTATTCTTTAGTCTAGGCTCTAACTTCAGATTGTATAAATATTAGATTTGAAACCATTGTCTGATTTTCATCTATAAATCATTGTTTCCTCTCGAATCAAATTTAAATAACTAAATAATGGTTATAATTTAATTATTCTTTCGTATATTGAACTAGTTGCTTTCCAGGTGTTGTCTGGCTATATCTTTATACACTCATATTTGAAGAGGAATAATTTCTGTCTATATTTTAAAATCGAAGAAATGAGATTTAAATATATTTAAAACTATAAGTACATAATACGAATCGTTAAGGGAATAACAAACTCAGTATATTATTACTTAATGCTCAAACTTGATTAGGAATAATATTTTCAGTTACAACTCTAAGGAGCTAGATGAAGTAAATTCTTTCGAGTATAAGGGACAATCGACTAAATCAGTAGTACTCGATAGATGCAACCAGTATCATCCTTTCCCTTCCGTGTACGGATATTAGCTTTAATTACATAGCTCTGCATCTTATTTACAATCATTTTTCGGAGTTTCTAAAGAGTGGTGTTTGCCAAGAATTGTCTTAAATGTAATACAAAATGTCAGTTTAGTGATTCCAAAAGTTGTGGATTCGACACCAACCTCTATCAGTTAATAACTCACCCCGACCCAATTCTCTGAATGCAATTAGAAGCACCCCTGAAGGTATTCGTCAACAGCACAAAAGTATGTGTGCATATAAAGTCCAACCAGGAGACCAAATATTTTTATAGTACAGCCGCAGATATTTCTTCTTTATATATAATTTATAGATTTACTAGTTGAATGCTCCGCGTTGACCAGGTATTTATTTAAATTAGCCCAGAGAAGGAATTTATTCGGCACTAACCTCTTGGTAAACGTTTCATATAACCAGCTTCAATAGCGCCGGTGTTTGGAATTTTAGCCAATTACATTCCACTCACCGACCTAATCCCTAGGTATTTAACTTCCAATAACCCAGGATGAAGAAATAACGGTATTCGGAAAGTCTCCTACTGCATAAAATAAGTGTCTAAAAAATCACGACGAATTAAAACGGTAAAAAATACTCGCAAACGTAATAAAGTCTAAAAATACACCCGTTACCTAAAAGGAGTAACGAAATACAACCTTTATCTAAATATAAACCAAAATATAGATGGTACCCTAAGAAAATAATAAATTTACCCGGTAACTGTGAGGGTCAAAACTACTCCCGTTAATCTTTTGTCAACCACATCCACCTCCACGTGAAGGAATATAAAATTTCATTAACGATCGTAGTTAATGCGATAATTAAATCCAGCGACTCCTATAACCCAGGAGTCGACACTAATATCGGTCTTTTTTGCATAATTTTTATGTAAACCCGTTCCACCACCACCCGTACGGTAAGGGTGCTTCCCTTGCCTTTTGGAGTTGAAATTATACACTTAAAAATTCTATAATGACAGTATAAAATTAAGCGGCACCGTAATCGGTTCAATCGACGCTAATAATGGCCGTTGGGGTACGTTTTCAAATTTTATTTGCTGCACCCCACTCCTAGTGTTGGTAGTTGTGTCTTAACAGTGTTTGTTCCTGGATTGTAACTCGTGTATAAAGTTTCGTAGAAACTACGGATTTTATATTGTAAACGGAAATTTGTTTCGTCACCTTCAACCCCCACTCCTAGGGGCTGAACCACATCTTAACCAGTATGCTATCTGTAAGAATTAAACTCATTGACATCTATAACACTGAATTTGACACTAATCTCGGTTCTTTTGCGTTATTTTTATGTAAATGATTAATACCATCGTCTCAGAAAACTTCAATATTTGAGCTAAAAACGGCCGTTTTAGCATGTTTTAAAAATCCTCCGCACTCCCACACGTAGGGGCTGAACTACAACTTAAGTGACATAGCTAATGTCATAATTAAACTCAATGACTTCAATAACCCCGGATTTGACACCAATCTCGGTTGTTTCACGTTACTTTTATGTAACGCTCCTGCACCCCGTCACTTATTGGTGCTTTAAGAGGTTGAAATTATACACTAAATACATCTGGATAGAAAGTATAAATCACATATACCCCGAAAAGTTGTTAATCGACGCTAATATGGTCCGTTTTAGCTTGTTTTTTAAATTTCACTCCCGTTCATCCCTTGGGAGTTGCCTAACGCTTCGAAAGGCCAACAGAAACCTTTGCAGGAGTGCGCACAACAACTCGCCAAAGTTTCAGCGTAATCGGTTTAGATTAATTGTTTTAGGCGCGTATAGGGACACACAGACATTCATATTTATGTATATAGTATATATAGAGTTTAGAATTTTTGTTGTGTGAAATAATACACGTCATCTGCGTGTCAAATTTGATAAACAGTTCGCTAAGGACGAGTATGCCAATTATAAACGATAGGAACTGTATATTGGATGTATAGGTAGAGGAGAGCCTAATTTGGTTATGATAACCCAGTCTCCAGACTGCTCATCAAATTACATGCATCCAGGAGACTGTGAGGTCGATGTATTTGCGCAATGTAATGCACACTCTGTGACATCTGCAAGGAACTAGAATTCTATTAGAATCGCATACAAAATGTCTAGAGATGGCGACTGATTCAGTTTACAACTTTGAAGTCAAGATGCACATAATGAGAATTTCTCAGACACAAGGAAAGTGACTGCTCGATTACATGTCACGAAATAAAATATTTTAAAAAAATTAGAATAAAAATTCTTAATATAAGGAAAGCTAGAGCAAAACGATGAGTAGACTTATGAATTCTAGATCAAGCAGTTACTCTTAATTCTTAATCAGTTATACAATTAGGAAAACATAAATTCCGTAAATAATTAAATTTTTTCGTTACTAATTTATTATATTGCGCTAGTCACGCAGTTTTATTTTTTAGTAATACATATTGAGAAAAAACACTATTGTGAAACACTTTGATCATACGCGATAAACATTTCCTTACAAATATGGCAAAATATTTGTTCTGTAACACAACTTCCAAACGAACTATATAATAAATATTCAAGTGATTGTTATTTTTATGGAAACTTAAACAACCTAGTATTACACGGAGGCCCCTGTGATTGGCGACGTCTTTTCACGTCACATTATCCATACTGGAAAATTTATGGTTCTCAATTAATAAATTTCTGATAACAAGCATAAAAAATTGGTCACTATAATCATAATACGTCAATACATAAAATTTTTAATGCCTCTGGCAACTTAATATTCCAAGGCTGCATTAATCATTTCCAGCGGGCTCATATTTTGAGATTCTCAGTTTGATAAACATTGATAGAATTCTATAAAAATAAAAGTGTTAGTTTCAGACGGCATCATATAGATTTAGATTAATTTATTCCACATGCCGAGGCACCTAGGCCTGTTTTGAGAGGTGTATGTTCCAGGGTCGCAGACCTTGAGCATACAGTAAGAGTTGTCCGCTATTCCTATTGGAACTGGTCAAGTCAAGGCAAAGGAAAAGCAGCGACCCCACAGCAACCCTTCTCCCGCCTTCGGAATGGCGTGGGACAAGTACCAAATGCCCGACCTACCTGATGCAGGTTTTTCTAGGGTTTTCCCTGCATCACTTTTAGGTGAATTGCCGGGTAGGATCCTTAAACCATAGCCTGGGGTCCCTAGTTAACCCTTGCCTACCTTGCTCTACGTTTCCGCATCCCCCTTTTCACTCCCTTACCTATGCTATAAGAGGGGAGTTGCCACTATGTGGATTATCCTATACATAGCCTTTTCTTCTGGCAGGAAGCTACTGAAAAAGCAGAAAGTCAATATTCTAAATATTTTCATTTAAATCAACTACACCGAACGTGGAAGACGTTTAATATGATCATATTAGTAATAAATTCCTTAAATTATCGAAACAATTATTTCTCTGCAATTTACATTCTTAACCCACATTGACTCCACGTAAAACAAACAAACTGAATAGGAAAGTCAATCAAATAATTGAATATTATGCAAACATTTATACATGGGCAGCAGTGTCATTAAAATTTACTGTCCATATTTTAGAAGAATTTTCTCACGGTGTAATCATAAATAGATTACAGTTCATTTGGAAAAATTCGCATATTTAAATCCATATGTATGGCACCTAGATTATTCGTCGAAGATGTGTACTGTAATGATAGTGGAAGTGCTCAAATAGTTTTCATATTAAGTTTTTAAATTACTAAATCATCTTTTTCTGCTAAATTTTATGTTTCTTAGTCGTTTCCATATTAGTGTGCTCGCATTGGTGATAGAGCGTTGCATTATTAACACATCTTCAAATGGTGTGTAAGGAAGGCGTGTTTGCGGCAAATAAGCTAGGAGTTTGTAGATCATACTGGCAATCAAAGTTTGCTCTGTCCCCTTGTGATGTTGACAGAGAACCCCAGGGAGTCTGCCTCGATCTGGCAACAGGTGAACGCAGTTCCCACGCTCCGCACCCTTCGCGGTTCCGGTGGCCACCAACTTCCAAAACACCGAACTTCAATACCTCACAGACTGTGAATAATTAAACGACAGACAACTTACACTTTATGGTGCTAATACCAATTAAAATTACAAAGGATAAAAATTAACTTCTTGACTGGTTTCAATGAATACTCTTTACATACTTTCGAATACAAATCGTTTCCCAGGCTCATTACGTAGTGTATGGTTCTAACTGAAGTAATTAATTTACAGAAATTAATTTCAAAATTGGAAATTTAAATTGATTTAAATAACACAAATTTAAAATCTAAACGAGACCGAAGAAAACAGCCGTCCGGAAATCTCATACTTAAACAGATCGATGGGCGATTGTGTTTGAGGAGAATCTTCCAATAATAAGGAGAGAATTCTCAGGCGAATGCCGGATAGGATCCTTAACTATAGCCCGGGGGCCCGAGTTAACCCTTTGCTACCTTCTACTACCCTTCCGCATCCCACCTTTCAAATCCCTTCCTATGCTATTAAAGGGGAGTTGTCACCATGTGGATTACCCTCATGTAGCGTGTTACCTAAAATAAAATAAAAATTGAGAAAAAGCTGTCTGCGAGGGCTATTCTCTCGAGCGATGTTCTCTCGCAGGGAGAACCTAGGAGAGACAGGAAGGGGCTACCTTTGGGGATGCCTTTTCCTCTCACCGTTTTTGAACTAAGGTTCCCACAAGCCGAGGCACCTTGGCCTGTTTTTAGAGGTTCCGGGGTCACAGACGTTGGGCATACAGTAAGAGTTGTTCTCTGTTCCCATTGGAACAGTCGGCCAGCTGCCTCCTAAACTGCTCGAGGTACGGAGAAGGGAATGCTGCGTCCCCACAGAAAACTCTTCTCCACCTATCGGAAGGGCTTGGGACAAGTACCCAATGCCCGACCTACCTGATGCAGGTTTTTCCCTGCATTACTTTTACGCGAATGCCGGGTAGGATCCTTAAACTATAGCCCGCGGGCCCTAGTTAACCCTTGGCTACCTTCCTCTACCCTTCCGCATCCCCCCTTTCCAATCCCTTCCTATGCTATTAAAGGGGAGTTGCCACTATGTGGATTAGCCTCATGTAGCCCGTTACCCTAAAAAAAAATTCGCAGGTGAACCTTCCCAGAGAGCTTTGGCGGAGGCTACCTTTGGGGATGCCTTCACATCTCCTGGTTTTGTTGAACTAAGGTTCCCATATGCCGAGGCATCTCGGTCTGTTGTGAGAGGTGTATGTTCCGGGATCGTAGACCTTGGGCATAGGGTAAGAGTTGTCCGCTATTCATATTGGAATAGTCGGCCAGCTGCCTCCTAAACCAGTCAAGTCACGGCGAGGGGAAAGCTGCGACCCCACAACAAACCCCTCTACCGCCATCGGAAGGGCGTGGGACAAGTACCAAATGCCCGACCTACCTGATGCAGGTTTATCTAGGGTTTTCCGTACATCACTTTTAGGCGAATTGCCGGGTAGGATCCTTAAACCATAGCCCGGGGGCCCTAGTTAACCCTTGGCTAACTTCCTCTACCCTTCCGCATCCCCCCTTTCAAATCCCTTCCTATGCTTTTAAAGGGGAGTTGCCACTATGTGGATTACCCTCATGTAACCTGTTACCCTAAAAAAATTAATAAATTAGTGATGTGTATTCCGATTATTATTTTCCCTCTAAAAACGGAAGTGATGTGTTGAAGGTGTGGAAAAAATTTCAGTACAAATTTCTAAGGATACATCAGCAAAAAGTCGGTATCATGATATGTTGTAAAAGTGTTAGTGGCCAAACTATTCAAAAGAACAATGATGGTAAAGACATTCCCTGAGATATAAGAAATTTCATATCTCATCGTATCATATCGAATTGTGTCTTTAAATGATGTTAGTTAATGGTGTGATATATATAAATACTAATGTCTGACTCGAGAAAAATACGCACTCGATTATTTACAAAACAAATCAACGTAAACCATTTTTTTTAGTCTTCAGTTACATGGTTAACCCGACTAATTCATGGGACATTACACTATTATCATATTCAAGTTTCTTTTACATAATACAACACTATACTCACGGATTTACGTGGGTGTAGACCATTCGCAATTTATCTACGTTCACAACGCTTGGTTTACATTTTTAACGATACTCAGATATTTAGTAATCTTGGTTCCGTGGTTGACTCCAGTAGATCTGTATGGGCTGTTAGTCTAACTTCCGAATAGATTTAACATACGTCACTGTGACGTAATCCAGATTGGGAACAATCTGCCGAAAAACACGTCCGCAGAATACATAAAATTAGAATAATAATTTTTTTTTAATCAAACCAACATTTAATGATTATTTAGTAACAATATTCCAAACGTAATATTTAATATTTCTTTAAATCAATGAATAATTCAACAAATAACTTTATTAATATTTTACGTAGTATCCATGGCCTTTTTAAAATTTTACAACCACACCGACCATATTAATATTGCTCCTTTAGTTTATTTAGTAATATGCAGCGGCGAGAATTCACTGTTTTCTCTTTAAAATACTAGGCTTGATATTTATACGAGCCCTGTAAAACGGTTTCGAGACATGTATTTTTCACTCAAAGAGCACACCCATCCACCAGAGATAATCCTCTATACACATCACAATATGATCTTTCTGTCGCGTGTATTCAATTATCGCATTCAGTATTACCGCAACAAACTAAAACTATTTTTCCAAATCAGTGTCAAAAGTTCGTGATGTTACAGATATTAAATTTTTATATTAAAAAATTAGAAGTTATCCCGTGTCTCATACAAAGATAATTTCCCGAACACAGATACCGCGCTTATCGACGTGGTCGCCCCGGATCCTCGATTTGCCTTACGAATTAAGTTACTTTACACATTTCAACAAACTTGTGAATGAAAGTTGTGCCACGTTACAATGGATGTTTATTAAATAAATTGAATGTTAAGTTACGGAATATAGGTCTATTAAAGGACCATAATTATATATAAAAGTAAATATTAAACTGTTAGAGTATATGTGTATGTTGTTTAAAGTAGAAATAAACAAACATCCACTGTTTTTAAAATAAAAGAAAGGAGTCTTGAGCATTTCGTAACAAATTTATCAAAAACAAGTACTATGCACGCGGAAATTAAAAATGAGAACACTATGTGCATGCTCTCAATTTGACTCGCTTGGGAAATAACGTGCCTGCGTAATGTAAAGAAAGAAATTAATAACGCCGTTGTTGCGAAGTGAGGAGGCCGCGCTATTGGGAACAGCATGAATAACGCGTGGCATAGGTCGAGGTCCAGCGCCCCCAATCACCATGGCCATTGACTGACTACACAATACCTGCTAGTTAACTACAGGTGCAAAGGGGACACACGAGCAATGCCAAATAATTGATAGTAATTGCTAGTTACTAATTAGTATCACTACTATTTACACGAGACATCACTTTAAGCACTCTCATATTCCACAAAACATAATAGTTCTCGTCAGGCAATTCAGCAGTTAATGATATACAAATAAATTAATTGAATATTCCAATTAATTTCACCATTATTAGATCTACGTAGTGTGTCAATATCGGGAAGTATTGTCTCTCATCATGCAGAATTTAGTTTTAATATTCTCCTAAATATTTATTGTTATTACATGAAGAACTTATATTTTTAGTGCGAAACGTTGTAGTTTATGGGGTAAATTTTTATAAGAGAAAATTGTAATTTTTCATTAAACTTTGTTATTATGACAATTATTGGCCATTAATAATTACGTTACAGTATAATTTCTCTATATTTTATAATAATCAAATAATTCGTAGATCAATTTGGAATACAGGACAAAATTTTATTGAAACTTTGCAAAAAATATTGTATTCTCACCATTTTGTTCGGGAAGCCTACACTCACAAGACGTGTTCTCAATTTTCTTTCTGATCATGCTCCTAACCAAAAGAGAGCTATGGTATACATTCTTGTAGACAAAGCTATATTAATTTCGAACTCAAAGTGTTATAAAAAAATGTAGTCGGGAACATGTAAGTCCCCAATGAGTACCTTTTAAAATTTATTAATCAACACACAAACAATAGGTTGAAAAAATCCAATATCCTACTGTTACTCGCCCTCAATCATGTCAATCCAAATTTTTTCTTCTACGCCCTTATTACAAATTTCTACGTCACAAATTCGTCCAAATATGCACCGTTTACAGATCTACTGATACTATTTCCTTCATTATTAAAAGCCATAGCAAACATTGTGTAGTTCACAAAATCGTTTGGTCTAATTATAATTCCCGCTACATAGGGCAAACTAAACGTTCCCCTAATATCCGTATGATGAACATATGTCCAATTAAAAATTCGAAATGATAAACAATTTGTAGTCTCCAAACATATCATCAATTCGAAACATTCTTTTGATTGGCAAAATGCTATAATTTTAGACATTGACACCTGGTACAATTCCAGACTTTTTTCAGAGAGGCTTATTATTAAATCCAACATCACAGCAACTAATTTACAGACAGACACAATGAAACTAAATAATTGCTACGATCCCTTATTATTATGTTAACCCTTTTGCTTTCCTATTGTCGTTGCGTTCTCTTCGCTTTTGAGTTTTATCAACTGATTTGTGCAGTTATGTCAGTCCAGGCTCTTGTGTTTTTTATTTTTTATCAGCACCTGAAGAGAGGAACGAGGATTCTAGAAACGTTGTGTGGTATTTATATAATCACTTCTTGTGTATGTATTTGGTTATCTTTGTTATTATTAATTACTAATTGATGTTTATATTACTTTTCAAGCGTTAGTGCCGTAAGTGCGTTAGATTCCGCTATAAGAAAATATTTCCATCTATGCTACATTCACGTTTATTAACTCAAACAGTCAGAGATATTGATGATATCTTGGGCAGGGAAATTAAGAACGCAAACTTATTTTAACAATGGAAAATACAAGTCCTTATAAGTTACAGTTGATCGATTGTATTGTTTTTGTCATAAATTTAAAAATGTCTCTACCCTAGGTAAATTACAGTCATAAGTTGGTCATTTCACAAACATGAAAAGTAAAATACATTTCCAAGCGTCATTCAACGTTTGAGGTGATATTCTTTCCATAATCTGAGCTACACTCTCCACGTGGCATAATTATTTGTTCGTATGACATTCAGGCAGTTTACAAAAAAATACTTGACGTGATATCAGATAATTATTTTAAAATTTATTCAGTGAACTGAGTAAGCATGCCATAAAGACTTAGGAGATGAAAGACAGCACACTTCAGCGGAAGCAGAGACGCGTCATGGGAAGCTACAGAATTAATGACACAGCATCGATGTCGCAGATGAAGACCTTTGTCGCTCGTGATAAATGAGCATCATTCACAGCCCAACAAGTTCGTACATTTTGCCCTATAATTTTCCATAAAATAAATGATGTCATCAGAAGAATGTATAGGCACAACAGGTACCGGAAAATTCTGTCCTGGTTTATCTGATAGAGTGCTCAGTTTCCGTGATTAATGTTCGTCCGTAACCGAAGACTGCAACGCAACTGTTTTAACATAAATAATAACCTGATACGCTGTAGAATATTAATACAGAAAATATAATTACACCGAAATTATATTTTCAGTTGAGCATATGCTAATATCTAGATATTCTTGACAGACGAAAAGCATAAAAATGTGAAATGTTTGTCATTCAAAATACGACAATGAATTATGTAATTCCGGTGTGGAATGTTTTTAAGTTATTCTTTGGAATTATTTTTCACATTAGTAATAGATTCCTCAGCGTCTACGTAACTTTTCGTTATATTATATGAGAAGATCGATTTATGTTTTTAATCAGACTAAATGTAATTAGAGATAGTCGTCAATACATAAGATTATTTTGAACTAGTAGCACAGTCAGTGGAATCATACAAGAAGTTTCAGTTAAATACCCTGAATATATCGGATATTTTTATATTATTATTATTAACATTTGTCTCACTCCACGTACCTATAGCGTGATTGATGGGTAATTTCTTTATATTAATGTTTCTCGGTATATTTATTTTCGGTAGCTGGTTAAATTTCTGCGTGTATCCCGTGACGCCAAGAATTCGGAGTTCTAATCTCAGTGCACGGTCAGAACACACGAACATGGATGAAAATGTATCCATAATCCAGGGGTTTATGACCGAGAGTTTTCCAGCAGCCAAAATTGCTGTAGACCATAAATTTGAGAGTTAAAAGCAGATCACGATTTTTTGCATCCAGTCACCAATTAATTTTTCTCCTCTCATATGATATTTTTTTGAGTAACAGGATATGTGAGGGTAATCCTCGTAGTAGCAACTATCCTTTAATATTATAGGAATAGATTTGAAAGAGTAGAGCAAGGTAGCCAAGGGTTAACTAATGCCAACGGGATGTAGTTTAAGGATTCTACCCGACGTTCGCCTAAAAGTAATGCAGGACAAAGCCTAGAAATCCAGCATCAGGTAGGTCATGAAATTGCTACTTTTCCCACGCCCTGATGATGTCTCTTGTACACAAAGGTAACTGATAAGTTTTCCTATGTCTTAACGCACCTAATAGACGTATCAAAGTCCTTCGTTCACTTCAGACATGAAAATCAGATTGTTCCGCTGAGATAACATCAATCTATACTCATTACGTTCCAATAAAATAATTGTTTATTATATAAATTTATTATTTGCAGTCATCTATATACAGTGACTTCCGGTGAAGTGTTTAATAACACTTGTTAATTCCCCATATCTCGCTACCGAACTTATCTCTAAGTTGTGCTTTAATGGTATAAAATGACCTCGTGAGTTCAATTAAAAAGTTTGCATTGTATTTGGCTAGCATTCAAAAACTGAGGTTTAACATTATTCTAAGTCAGTGGGAGGGCTTAACTTATTTTCACGATTCTTCCAACTTTATTTATTATACACAACTGACAAAATATTCTGAAATTTTAAATTGGTAATTTTTTTAACCCAAAAGTTATGAAATTTAGAGACACGTTATTAGCTTGACATTGAATGAAACATGATCATCGACGTTAATTAATAATCCAAAAACCGATTATGTCAAATAATTTCAGGAAAATGAATCGAATATAGTTTCTTTTATTTCTCAAACATTACTTTAGAAAAGTCAAATTGCGTTTCAGTACTTAATTTATAAAGGTAATAATAAATCGCGATTATCTTAACCTTTAACAGAGTCCATATGTATGGATAAATAAAATGACGATTTACGAAGAAAAGTTTTAAAGGAGACTATTCTGTATTTGGTAATAAAGAACAACCTTACTTTTGTATCCGTCTTCACGAACTTTCCAAATTACCATTGCTTTTATTAGTGTAGTTTAGAATCTCTCTATTTCAAGCAACTTGGTAGCGGATCAAATTACGCTGTTTTTTATTATTTCTACATTCAAATGTACGATTTAAACATAATTATCAACATTACTTGTATGAATATTTAGAATTGGCTATTTACAGAACGGAGTTGAACTCACTAATCTGTTTAACCGTTGTAAATACAAATTCTATTATTTTTAAATATCAATACGTTTATATGTCGAATCTCATTACGGAATTATTAAATGTACATTTATGAAACGACTGCCTATGACTTACACCGTCCTTTCTTACGACTATATAATTCACAGAACAAAACTTTTCGTTTTGATGGAAATGAACGTCGTAAATAACGTACATTGAATAATATTAAAGCAAAACTTGCGCTTTCACAGCTGATGAAGCTCTCAGAGGAAGCCACACTTCCGCTAACTTATAATCATCTGGCGGACGCAGCCACTTCTAATATAACCTATAACATTCCAACCCCTGGACCGAACGTCCAAAGCGTTCTCTGTCGACATGCGGTAATTAGGTTCCTCTAGCATCTAATGGAATTAAACCCTCAGAGATTAGATACGTCAGCTATCTCCGATATAAATTAGCTTCGTGCCTGAGTCTGGCAAATAATCAGAACAAATGTTTCATAGAATGAGTTCATGCAATATAAAATTTCCGATAACTCTTTCATCCTATTGCAAAATTTTTCATCCAAGAAAAATTAAATTTTAATATACGAGCACTTTTATGGAAAAATTTACGAATGCCAAAATATTCGTCAAACAAAAACAAACAAATAATAAAATCGATAACCATAATTATATCACATACATTAGTAATTTGACAAAAATGCGAAAAATAAATATTCAGAATTGTTATCAGCTTATTTTAGTCCAAATTATTTTATCTGGACGTTGCAAAATGAAAGACTAGGTAACTTAGTTTGAAACATTGGGTACTGCAATCTTGTTTATTATATATTTCTAATTAATTTAATGGTGGGCTGTTAAAATATTGAAATAATAGATTTGTAACCGTATTTTTGATAAAATATTACGAATGATGCAGAAAATTTAATTTATTCAATATATAAATAAATTAAACGCAATTTCTCTTCATGAAATCGGAACAGTAAGGTATATAAATAAACTGATTTTAAAGAGATCTAAAATCAATAAAATAGTATATAGACACATAAATATGTAATGGAAATTGAACGTTAAAATTATTTTAAAAAAAAATTATCCTGTTAAATAAAAAAAATCGTTAACCTTGGTAATGTGATGGAATGTCGACTATAGCGAGTACAGATGGATAAATAAACAGGATCTTACTACGGATTCTCGAAAATCATCCAATTTGTCAGTAAATAACATTCATTAGTGTAAATAAAAGCCTAGAAAAAAACGAAAATTCAGTTAACTACAAGTGCGAATCTAAAATCGCAGAGGGCAAATCGCCATCTCAAGAATTAGGACGAAGCATACTCATCTTCATCTTATACAAAAAATCTCCCACGAATATGTAATAAGTGCAACATTCAAACCTCAATACAGCATATATTGATTGGCCAAAGTACGAACAGTATGAAAGGAACGCACTTTGAGGAAAATAAATCCACGAAATAGTGAATGCTCCAAAGTTGTAAAGAACAAAAAATAAAGTTTATGAAAATAATAGACAATTTTAAAAAAATTAAAAATATTGTTATCGAAATACATTGTAATACCACCATAAATATAATTTTTAAAATCTATTCAATTTAATACTTATGATCATTTGTAACTAATCAGTCGCTAATGACAACAGAAGTTAATGCGGCTGTAATTTAAAAATTAAATTAAAATCCAAAGGTGATAATAGATACGCGACGGTACATCTACGATCTAAACTCCGGAATGTAGAGTTTCGTTGAGAAACACCGAGATAAGATTAGTTACATAATTTTCTTAGAAGAAATACAGTTATTGAAAATTAAGCAGTGTATTCAGTTTGGATCACTCTGTGTTGAGAGCTCAGTTAAACCTTTTAAATGTAAAGTAAACGTTCTGCGTCTTCTCTAGAGGTGAATGTGTTGATGCGGTGTTGTCTCTGGTTCGTTGGTGCCAGCCCGCTCTGTCTCTCTCTGTCCGAAATCTGCACGTAGTTCTTCCCTTCCTACAAGATGAAATCTCGCCATACTTGTCCTGTAATAATATCCATCTCCCACTTCAGAAATTTTATTTCGTCTTCTGATTTGGTATTTCACTGCGACCGCCATGTGGACCAATCTCTTGTTTCTACTGTTCCCGCCTATATTGGAAGATATTTACATTTAGCCAGCTCCACTTGTTCTGAATTCATTTCCAAAATGCGTTCAGTTAATGATTTTTCAACAGATTTATTTGGACGCCTAATTTAGCAAATTTCTAACTAACTGTTCACCTCCGTTGTATGCGCTCTTCAGTTCTAATCCGCTTTGTAAACTCTGCTCGCTTTCGATTCGTCTGCCGACTGTTACCCCAAAAGTACCCATAAACCGCTCAAACACAATTAGTTTTTAGGTTCCATTTAATTATTGAAAAATCGTAGTGGTCCAATATCGACAGTAATAGGAAAGTTTTTCTTTCCTATTTATAGAGATTCTTCAGAATTTATACTACCATCAATTTTTAAGAAACTGCGCTGTCCAATATATTATTACATGTTATCTCGGATTAGAAGCAATGGCAATGGAGTTCGACCTGAAAG
This sequence comes from Zhengitettix transpicula, assembly GCA_037074705.1. Classification (NCBI taxonomy): domain Eukaryota; kingdom Metazoa; phylum Arthropoda; class Insecta; order Orthoptera; family Tetrigidae; genus Zhengitettix; species Zhengitettix transpicula. Next base: position 164,969,062 of record CM073591.1, read on the forward strand.
CTCGGCGAAGTCGATTCAATCGTAATCCGGAAAGTTTTAGGGAACAAATCCTCGTAGGGACTCTATTTACACTAGTCAGGGTCCTTTCACCTCGTCGCAAATTCAGCAATTCAGGATGAAGTGCTGCCAGACACGTAAACAAACATATTATTTTTAGAAATATATATTTATTTACATTTATATTCATTGAATTCTCATTTAGCGGTATATTTTGCCAGTTTAGTCTTTAATTTTGGATGGGTTGTTACCTGAGCGAAAGATTCTGGGTCGATACTAAGATCAATTATAATTATTCTTAAGGAAGAATGTATATACACATATAATTAAATTGTGAATAAAAATTCTGTATTTAGTTCTTATCGAGTCACTGTCACATTGTATACTAATGGAAAAGAACTTGTGAGGTATCTGCCTGACTGAGAAATTAATTTACTAGAAACTTTATTATCGTCTCATTGAGTCAAAATTATTAGCTAATCTTATGCAGTTTTTAATTTCATCGTAATATTATTTTACAAACAGTTTTCAAATATCCCGCTTACGAGCGATTCCCTAAAATAATATAATAATATATTCATTAATCAGAAACCAATCCTGTTTTTTATAATGTGTTTTATTAAATCTGCAAAGTCATATACAGAAGCTTTAGACGATGTTCCGTCATACTCTTCTGTTTCCAACTCTCTTTAGATTTACATTGATCTCTTAATCCAACATCACGTACTAAGTGTCAGCTATACTTAATGTATACTTTATATGACTTTGTAGTTTTAATAAAACACATAAGAAAAAAGAGGATAGGTTTCTGTTTAAAGAATATATTGATAATAAATAACAAACAATCCAGTTTGACGTTATATTAATAAAATTATATTTTATTGTTTCACATAAGAATTAATATGTAATTATCTGGTGATTAATACATCAATGAAGTTAACACAACTTTGGAACAGAACTCCATAGTTGTAAAAAATGTCAAATGATTAATTTATTGTAAAATTAGCTGTTTTTAAAGTTGAATATAAACTTAACGGTTTATTCTCATCACTTCAGTGGATCGTCTGGTAAAGTAAGGATAAAATAGTGCGTTTAACGTGACAGTTTCTGCTATTAAAAATAATCGTAAACACAAAAATGGTGCAATTTTATTGTTGGGCCAATATATGACAAAACCTACAGAATACTACTAAAGTTAACATCTTGGTTAAGCAAAAACCCAATATGGGAAACGTTATTGCGCGATTGGGGTTTATAAGGCTGGCCAATGCATAAAAGGCGCTCACCGCGTCGCTTGCCTTTGGGGATAAAGCAGACACGAATGCTTGGAATGTGTTTAGAGATTTGCGAGGCAGCTGCTACGAATTCCAGCGTTCCTGTCGTCGAAAATGGAGTTCCATGTGGGGCGATTCTTGAGATCTGAGATAAAAGCCCCTGCTTCTGCATTTGGATTTTAAATGCTTTTGAAAAGCAACAAAGTACTTCCAGATATAGCCTTTAAGCCTCGAACGAAAATTAATTTTTGCCCTTTCACTTTATAGAAAACGTTTAAAATGAGAGATGTATTACTTACTACTTCAATTGAACACAATGAAATACACTTTCTGGTATTTTATATCTAGGAAACCATGTATTTATGTCAAATTATATTAACCAAATAATTAATATTAAAGACTCAATTAAGTGTTTCACTATAAAAAATTCTCATTATGAAACAAAAGTACATTCTCCATTCATTTTAGAGAGTTTATTGTTGAAATGTCGTATTTTATATAGTGTTGGAAATGCACCAACACGCTTCAAAAACTATTCAAAGGAATGAACAAACACCATAATAAAGAAAAATAATTGTTCTTTATGCAAGTACCGTGAAAATGTTTCCAAAAAATACAATGTCAAGAACTTTCTTAAAAATAAAATGAATACTGATATTTTTGAACCAATTGTCTTTTTAATTGTTGTATGTGAAGTAATTGGGAAACGTTTTCCTTACCTACCGGGTCTATTAACAAATCTCATTACATTCCTATCAATAAAATAGATCTAAACCAATATAACTTTATTTCCAATTAAATAATACTATAAAATCAGAAGTCGTATCCTTCAAACTTTACACAACCATAAAAAATCTTCATCTTCGTCACAGCAATTTGATAATGAACTTGTAACATTGGAATCTCATTCCAAAATTATTTTTACTCCCGGATACAAAGATTGGGTCACTGTTGCTCTAAGTCGTAATATATATATATATATATATATATATATATATATATATCCGTTAATGTGTTAACTGTTTTCTGATACTAACTCTTACAAAGTTTGCAAACCCACTTCTCTCAACACAGTTACTTAGAAATTGAGAACAACAAGAAGTGGAAACAGAATAAATTTATTGAGCCTTCCACATTTACTTCCTTCCAAGGATTCACAATTCTTACATATCTTTCAGAATTATTAATTATTCTACAGATAGCACCTTACCAATTTTTACTACATCCATAACATTTTCTTATAAACGTCTCAATGAAGAAAGCAACTGTTCTCTGAAAAACTCTTATTATTTTATTGATAGAATAAAACACTTAACCATCCCTCATGACCACTCTTTAATATAAGTTGACTTTCATGTGTTTTTTCAACGCTATTCCCAATAAATTAGTCATTACAAGTTCGAGAACCAAATGGTCGTCAGACAAGTTTCAAAAATTCTTTTGTGAAACTTTAAATTTAATCCGCAACTCAACTTTTTTTTAATCAAATTCCCCACCTTCGACCCAAACCCACTTTGCTATTATTAAAATTTAGAAAATTATTTTCTTTCACAACTTCCAGTCCAACTTCTATGCTATATTAGATACGTAGAAGACGTTTTTCGCATAGTTCATTCCTTACAAATTTATCTTATAGTAAGGAAAGGTTACCAATAAAAGGATCACACGAAATTGTAGCTCAGAAGAACACCCCCCCCCCCAAATTAATTCAAGATTAATTTTTAATATTTGAGTAAAAACCCAGAGCCGAGCTGTGGCTTGCTGGATATTACGACCACAAAATTTGGGCACCTAGGTGAGGGGGTGTGGAGGTGAACCCGTGCCTTCAGACAAAGGTGGCAGATTTTGAGACAACCCTGACTCCCCGAAGTTCAACACTTCCAAAAAGCGAGAGTAAATCCGCGAAAGTGTAAAATCGACGCAGATTGGCTGAAATCAAACACGTGAAGAGTTTTCCATCCTCTGGTGGGAAACGAAGAGAATAGAGTTGGAAGGTAGACAAGCGAGGAAACAACACAGTTACCATCTATAGCTCGCAGAACGAGGAAGTCTGGGATGTAAAAATGCAAGTGTCAGGATGATGTTCTTGGAGATGACAGTTCATAGCTACAACTTGGAGTGAAACGTAGGAGTTTAGATCTGCAAAATGTAGAGTTTGCATGTACAACTTGGAAAAGAAAAAAAGGTCAGAGCGACGGAAAAAGAAGATGGCTAGAGCTGCAAAGAATTGTTATGACGACGAGGAAGTCTAAAGGAGGAAGCTGCCAGCAATTCCTGTGAAGATTTTCCGGTTTGCTTGGGGAAGCCGAGTACAAAGGATGAACAGGAGTGTTTCTGTCTGCGAAGTAAATAATTGAGATTTATGCCGCACGTATATGCCCTCAGATACGACCCCTTTTCTTTTTTGGTTTATGTTCAGTCTTTCAGATATGGCCTCGAGGTTTGCCTGTTATACGTATTAGAATTTATTGAAATATTTAATGTAGTTAATGTGAATTATCTCAAATTTAAACTCAAGAGTGAGTTAATTTTATTATCCTTGATGCAATTGGAAATGACCCTGTTTTATAAACCCTTAATTATAAATAAATTGAGATGAAAAGACAATGAAATTTAATTTTTTCATATAAAATTAACCCCTCAGCATTATATTACAATATCAAATTAAATTTATTTACTATTTAACCGTAGTCCTATAGTAAGATGTTACTTATGACTTCGGAACTGCTGATCAAGTAAGCCATAAATCCGTAATCCATACATGTATTATATATATATATATAAAATAACATTACAATTTGATATTTTTGTAGTATTTCCTTTGTCGGCATCCTCTTGCCGCACCGTCCATTGTTTGTTATTGTTATGAGGACACGCTAAGATTTGTTAAGGCAGTTCCGTGTAGGGCTCGTCGAGGGATGGAGCTGAGTGGGCAGAAAAGAACTCAAAACTTTGGAGCGGGAAATTATTGAAAATGTTAAAAGGAAATTTAAAGCTCGTCGTCGAGTATTAAGCCACGCTCTAAAGATATATATATATATATCCCATGTCTCGATACAATAAAAATTGTTGTAAAGTTTTGATAATTTTCCTTACTAAACAAAAAAATTATCTGGAGCTCTACTAAACTGAAGAAAGCGAGAGGTCGGATGTTACAATATATAGGTTCAGTATTCTCAAAGCAGTCAAAGTTGTGGGCACACTCACCGATCGTAGTGATGACCGTGAGAGAGTAGAGGAAGGCCCCGGAGAATGTCCACTGCCGCCTGGCGGTGCCGCTGGCGTCGAAGCCCTGCCTGACGAGTTCGACCACCTTCCTCTGATACAGCTCCAGTTCCGGAGCCACGGCACTCGTCCAATTGGCATGTGCGAAAGGGTTCAGTTCGCACGTGAGCTTCCACAGTCGCTGCACAGTCTCGTTCCGCAGTCGCCCCATCTCGACGGTGGCGGGCAGCGGGTCCGAGCCTTCGATGTACATGAACATGAACGCCCCTGCGATTGTGTAGGCAATCACCAAACCTGTATTAAAACAGAAGAGCCGAGAATCGTCTGAAGAATCAAGTTATTCCTAGAACGGAGCTGATTTGTCATTTATTAAAACTATTATATTATATGAATAATAAAGATAGCCAATACAGACAAAAAAGGTAATATAAATGCCACAACACGTTTCTGGGATCCTTGTTCCTTTCGTCAGATGCTAAGAAACGCCTAGAAACTGCACTGGTCAGTTGACAACACTCAAACGCCAATTCATTATTTTCAATCAGACGTAATTTTTGTATTTTATTATATTATATGATTATTAAAATCCAAATCAATCAGAAAACAAAGTTGAATAAACAATAACTTCGATATAAACGCTTTTCTTACGGGAAATTCACTATCACCTTTCTTTGAAATGAGAAATTTTGAAACATCACGTATTTCTTCATTGGATTTTTAACCTGTTTGTTATTTTACATACGGGGATAATATATTTTGCTCAGCACCAAAATTTAAGAAATATGAATTTTAATAATAATGAAAATGTAATAAAACAGTTCAATTAATTTTCCAGGTGTCTTGATTACTTATTTGAATAAAAAATCAATTACTACTTGGTACGAAAAACCAAACTATTTGGGTAGAATCCTAAATTTTAATTCCAACTATTCATTGCTTGAAAATAAAGCAATGAATATTATACCATTAACTTGACAAGACAATCTAATTATCTTATCATTGATTTCATAAAAAAAAATGAATAAACTTTCCAACATTCTTTCTTTAAATTTGTATCCCCAAATATGTATTCACAAACACATAAAAGTAGCTAGAATTTCATTAAATTTAATAAAAATTTAATCACAAATTAAGTTAGTCGAATTAATAAAAACAGCTACATAGCTTTAACTATTTTATATAAAAATACAAACTGATTACCTGTTTGAAAAGTATGGCATAAGAAATAGTTTTTAAACGAATTAATATTTTTGTTTTTTGTAAAGAATGTGATAGATCCTAAACAAAATTTTGACAAATGAAATGTAATATACAAGATGAATTTATACAATAGTCTTTCAGATGAAATAAAAACATTAACTATACAAAACTTATTTATAAAGATTTGTAAATCATTGTTAATTAGTGGAGCATATAACTCACTGAAAGAGTTCGTAGATAGGAAGGAAAGATTAGATCCTCTTTAATAAAATAGTTTGCTGGTATTCCATCAAGTTCTGCTATTATTTTAGGATTATAATCTTGTAATATTTAACTGCCGACTTATTTTTTTCATGTTCGACGGGAATCGAAGTAAGATTTGCTGCTGGAAACTCCGCCGAATGAAAATTTAAGATTAATATACATTTCATTTCTTTAATCACTGTTATATTAGTATCTTTAACGTAGTTTTAAATTATATTTTTTTAAAGTACAATTACGGTTTTTTAAACTTTGTAATTCTAATAATTTATTCTTTTCTTGTAATCTTATATTATGACGTATCCTATTTCCTCGACGGAGGACTAATGGAATGAATAATAAAACTAAATCTAAATCTATGACTGTAATACAGACAAAATAAAAGTTAAAATCTGGGGTTAAAGAACACTAACTTGAAACTTCCTTTTAAGAAGCTTTAACTTTTTACTAAGCATGTCATCTCAATAATAATAGAATTGATTGGGTTAATGGACGAGAAGAACTAATAGGTTATTCATTGAAATGTTGCACATTACATCTAATAATGCTATAAATTGCAATAAAAATGTTAATAGTATTTAAGATTCCATATAAATGTAACTAAACTATGTCTTAACTTATGTTGAACAGTTATTTCTTCCTATTTAATTTGAAGGTCTCGAAAGTCTGTTTAAATTGAAATCAAAATTAAAACAGTTTTTAGCTGCATGTTATTTTTTTGTTCACGGCAATTTTGTTGAGTACTCGTCGCAATACAGCACAAACATGCACTTTAATTTGAATTTTATTTATTGTTTGGTATTTATGAATGTTGGAGCAGTACTTTAACTGCACATATGGCATATTTTCAATGTTAGTTTCATAAGATGTTTTTTATTTCTGTAGAGATATTAAATTGGCTTTAATTATCTAATTTTAAAATAATTTTAGATTTTACTGGATTAACTACATCACCTTAACAAAATGCAAAAAATTTAATACATATATTTAGTTTGAAGTACTCCTAAGTAATTAATTTGATTTCCTAGAAGAGGTCCTAATCTCAGGACGAAACGTATCATACAAATTTTTATGAATAAATTGTAATTTTTTCAGTATTGTTTTTTTAAACTTCATTTTCTGACTTATTTGGCCAATAATAATTATATACTATGTAAGAACGTCATATAATAACTATCGAAACAAATTGGTCCTTATTAGCTATAATTGGGCTTTAATTTGTCACCAGAAACATTCTAAGACCGAAACAGAATTTCAAGCTTTATAAAGATCCGGATAAGGTTGTCTTAATTAACAGAAGGTAATAGCCTTTCCTGGAAAATGTCTATAATATTTGGTATTTCCAGTATGTGTTATTAACTGAATCCTGTAAATGGATTAATAATAACAGGGGAATTCCACTAAGGGCCCTAGAAACTTTGTGCCCAGAAATGCAAGAGAAATGCCCAAGGCTAGCTGGGGAAAAATGTGATCTTTCAGCGCGGCAATGTACACTCGTCGTCACAAAAAAATAAGCGCCCCTGCGTGAATAAAACACTCCGCCCAAGACACATTTTGCTGGGAGCGTTTGTTCACTATGGGACAAGAACTGTTGGGTGTCCAATGAGTAGTACTACGTTTTTCATAGTTTCTCGACTCCATTATACCCTTGAGGTCCATTGAAAGATACGCGTCATAAATGCTCGGGAAAATGTTAAATCTAACTTCCATAATAATGTAATCTGTAACAAAACAGCAATTTTCAAAATCGACTTGAAGGTTTTTATTAATTTATAATTAGTGGTTAAAGTGTTCATTATAATACTCCAAAATGATTGCAATTGTATGTCAGACATTTATTAATTATGATTTCATATTTATATTTATCTGCGTATAATAACAGAACAAATAAATAAATATAATTTATTAAAACGTTTATTAGTTATCAACGTAATTAATACAATCAATCCGATGTATCACACGTTTCGTCCGTAATTTGGGACACTATCAGATGAACAATAAAAATAAGATGAGTAATTAACGATTAATTAATTTTGTAAACTAAAATTTCTTCAAAGATCTTGAACATTGTAATAGATTTGATTGTATCCACTTCTGATATTTTCGGTGATTAAATTATTTAAAAGAATTTTGAATAAACTTTAAAAGCATGGTCTTGCTTTCATGCCAGTTGTAACCGAAATAAGTGTATAAGCTGATGAAAATCCAAGATAAGGACGAAACGTCGTGATATATTGTTTGAATTGTATTGATTGTTTTCAGACTGTTTGGACATTATATTTATGTTATTTTTATTTCAGTTAATCACAGAACTTCTTTCTGGCAATTATACACTTTAAATTTTGCAACTAGCCCCTGCGAATAATTATGCAAAAATCTCCTGCACATTCTGAACTATTCTCGGTTTCTTCATTCGTGGAAATTAAATTTTGGCATTTTTAATGCTTTGCTAACGAGAAACAGCTCCGTTTTAATGGTCTGAGATGGCTTCGGGGCAAAACCGGAAACATGTAACTCAATATAAAAACATGGGTCTTTCAGGTAAGAGCACAAATTTAAAAAATTGAGTTAACTAACGTTACGAATTTTCCTTCTCAAAGTATTTTTTACTTCTTAAAATTTTCAGTTTTATATTATATATTTAACTTTTTATTCTTCAGTTGAACTGTTAGATACGCCCATGTATAAACTTGTTACGGTTGTTGCAGCTACTCTGGATATTAATGTCATTTTTAACTGTGATTTACATTAGGTAGCGTAAAGTTCTAATATTTTTGCTACTTTAATTTGATGTGTCCGGCGACTTTATTGTTATCCTTACCTATGATGCCCACATTGCAGAACATAAAGGCGATGAACTTGCGCACATAGTCCTTGCAGCGCTCTGCCAAGGACTTTTGGGCGCGGTATCTGTACCGCCTGGTCGACCTCTTCCTCTCCATATCGCATCACTCCCCAGATCGCCCTGCCCCTGGCATGACAGCGGGGGCAGGCCTGCTGGGGGCGGCTTCTAGGACGAGGCTTGGCGGCCATGCTGCAGCCGCGGCGACATCACACGCCGCGCGTACACGGACACAGCTCCAGCTTCGCCTGAAAAAACAAAGTCGTTATTATACTGTATTTATGCAGTTACTATCGACGCTGGGTGGGTAGACGGATGCCAAATTTAGTAAGATTGATCGCATAGAATACAGAATGGCACGGACACACTGCGTTCTTGTTTAATATACTAATACGGATGGTGTAACATAAATCCAACCGCTGGCACCATGTTACATACTTCCAACCGCGGGCGCCATGTAACATCCCGCATGCCATCATGTAACACTCCACCACTGTGAACATGTCACCTTCCAGCAGTTGGAAATGGGAAGTCCAGATAGATCGTTCACCAACCGAGCTATACCTCCGTTAGCTCACCTGGCTACCGATCTAGAGGATAAAGGAAGAATTAAGAACAGGAAATAGGAAAGTCGGTAACGTGAGGGTTCGGGTTCAACTAATTGAACCTAGGCGTAGTGGTTGGTGTTTCGCTGCACTTCAGTCAAATAAGAGTTGAAGAAGAATAAAGAGATTTAATAGTTAGACATAAAATAAAGTAAGACAAACTGGCGGATAGCACCAGGAGCCACCGACCCGTCTGGAGGTTGGATCACTACTGACTTTTCCCAAGAGCTCAGAACAATTCGAAGACTCCTTTCCCCCTCCCTGATGATTTTAAGTCTCCAATGGGAGAAACTCTTACAGGGTGGAGATTTCTGCTGACGTGTACATGTCTGCATAAAGTACTTAAAATGCTGACGTCCGTCTAGACGCAGCGTCATCACAGCTGCCCAGGCGCAAGGGGTGAAGACTTATGCCTGCGCCCTCTTAGGTCCGCTATGCTGAAGAGACGTTATGATAAGAGGGCACGTGTAGACTATTATATTACACGCCCTCCCTTAAACAGGATTGGAATCGGCCGGTGTCGATTCAAATCCCTACTTAAGTTTCCATTACCTATTTAGGTATTAGTGCTTTGATTAATATTTATATTTACATCTTCCGGGGGTGACTCCTTTACAATAGCTTCTATATATTTCATTGGTAGGATACATTTATAGAAGTGTGCTATCTTTTGCCGTAAGGAGGGAAAGGTTACATATAAGCAATTACAAATAAAATAACAAATGATGGCCACACACATAATTCCAAATACAATTACTACACTAAACAAAAGTATTGGCTCAGTTACATCAGTTGTTGCAGTAGTATCTAAAAGTTTTGACAATTTCTCTATTTCTACCAGTTGTTCAGTATTATTTATTATCATCTTTAATGTCCACTTAGCTGATGGTTCTTGCGACACAACATCAGCGTAATGATTAACATTCTTTGAGTATAACGTTTGTAACTTAGGTGTAAAGTCTAGGTTTTCTTCAATAACAGTTTCTGCTAAAGAGTACAATATCATCTTTCTTGTGTATGCCTTGCACCTAGGTGGTAACGATAATTTACCGGCTCCCGATAAATTCAAAATTGTATTGGTGTTATTACAATTAACCATAAGTTTTTCCATTACTGGAGTCACATATATAAATTCATTAGTATTAAGAGGTAAAATTAACAATTCTGCCAAAGTGATAAAATGAATGTTACAATTTTCTGGTAATGAAGACGTGGAAGGGTGAATTAGTGACGCAACACAATCCGTTGATTCACTGGTGAATGTGTAAATTATTACATTTTTATCACAGTAATAAACATTGTTTCTAGAAGTGTAACATTTTAGTACATCATTTGAAGTTAATTTTACATATTTTAATCGAGTCGCATCAGTCCCTATGTATTCGTCTTTCAAGGAAATATCCACACACGCATAATGAGTTGCGTTATACTAAAATGGAAATTTTACAAGTCTATACAACTGATATACGGTTTCTCCATGAAGCGGTACTTTAATCCTTTTAATCCTATACACTAATTGTCTGTTAAACATATATACAGTAGGAGGTATGATAGTTAATAGTTCAAAGGAAAGGTTAGTGAATGAGTCTGTTCCTATTACACCATTGATGAGTTCTTGTCTCATGCGTCTTATATTAGAAGGGTTTAAACTAATTAAAACAAAAAAATTCAAAAAAATTTAATAACTTTGCGCCTCAAAGAAATTATCTTTAGCTCGACCTTACATGATACTTAACTCACTTGCTCTAGATTTTGTCCTTGAAACACTTGAACGGTCAGTAAGTCATGCCTTATCTCGTGAATAGAATTTAATACACGTATTACAACATAAATACAAAATTATTACTTCAAATTCCTTATGATAATTGTTAACTATCCCAAACGTTTAGATCTACCTATTTCTCTTTCTGTATTATCGTCGTTTTATTAGGATCTAATCTTTCCTGATAATGTTTTAAGTGATCTTTCCTGATAATGTTTTAAGTGATCTTTCCTGATAATGTTTTAAGTGATCTTTCCTGATAACGTTTTAAGTGATCTTTCCTGATAATGTTTTAAGTGATCTTTCCTGATAATGTTTTAAGTGATCTTTCCTGATAACGTTTTAAGTGATCTTTCCTGATAATGTTTTAAGTGATCTTTCCTGATAATGTTTTAAGTGATCTTTCCTGATAATGTTTTAAGTGATCTTTCCTGATAATGTTTTAAGTGATCTTTCCTGATAATGTTTTAAGTGATCTTTCCTGATAATGTTTTAAGTGATCTTTCCTGATAATGTTTTAAGTGATCTTTCCTGATAATGTTTTAAGTGATCTTTCCTGATAACGTTTTAAGTGATCTTTCCTGATAATGTTTTAAGTGATCTTTCGTGATAATGTTTTAAGTGATCTTTCCTGATAATGTTTTAAGTGATCGGAGTGTACCCAGATTTTCGTCTTTCCACTTTCAGGTCTAATTCTCATGTTAGGGAAGCTTGATTCTTCGATAATATATGGTCCAGTGTACCTAGCATCCATTTATCTGCGGATCTCTTTCTTTAGCAACACTTTATCACCAGGTTTGAATTCGACAGAGTGGAATGAAACCGCATCTCTCTGTTTTTCTTTAGTGGCAATCAAATTCTGTCTCGCTATTTAGTGACTAGTTTGTAATCTGTACTTCAGCTGCAATATTAGGTCATCATAATTATAAAGGGGTTGGGGTGATTTTTGAAAAATTCCCGGAATGTTGCACACCCTTCCAAACATCAATTCGTATGGGGTGTGCTTAGTTGTAGAATGGGGTGTCGTATTGTAGACAAAAACCGCAAATGGTAACCACTGATCCCAGTCATGTTTCAATGGGTCCGCGTAGATTCTTAAGTAATTTGCTAAACTGGAATGACTCCGTTCGAGCGAACCGATTGTTTGCGGATGATATGCAGTGCTATTCAATTTCTGTATCCTAAGCATTTTACACAATCGTTTAAAAACTTCACTCATAAAATTAGTACCTTGATCTGTCAAAACTATCGAAGGAATGCCATACACTAAAATAACTCTGTTTACAAATGCTTCTGCGACCGACTCCGCGGTTTGGTTAATAAGAGATATTGCGATTAAATATTTTGAGAGAACGTCTTGCAATGTCAGTACATATTTGTAACCGGATTCAGTAGTATTCAAGGGACCAAATATGTCGAGTTCGACTTTGTCCCAAAGATGATCTGGAGTATCAGTAACCTGAAGTTGTTGCTTAGTTTGTTGATTGGAGCTTTTAAAGAGCTGACATTCTATACAACTTGGAAATGTAACAACATTTGGAATGGGAATATGATGTACGGCTGCGGTTGTAGTACTCAAATTGTCCCCAGGGAGGTGGAAAATGTCCATAAATTCTAACATAATTTCACTATTTCCTCTGAGGCCTTTCCTTCGCCGTTAACACGCAATTTAGACAATAATAAATTCCGCCTTTTCTCCGTAAACAACTTGGAATTTTCAATTGGAAGTTGCTTCAAATTAGTGGGAGGTTTTACTAAATCTGGGTTAGTATTGACTAGTATGGGGTAAGGTGTTGTGTTTACCACTAGACATTTAAAAACCTTATCTCGACACTCCACCAAACAACAAGCACACCGGAGTCCTGGCTGTAACAGCTGATTTTCGATTAATCTCACCCCTCTTTCCTCCGTTTTCCGTTCAATAATCGTCTCGCTATACGGTGGTGCTACATTGTCACAGGTTAACACTAAATTACATGCTGTCAAAAATTCCTGGCCTAAGATTAAATTCAATTTTCCTGGTAACTCCTGCACTACATAAAACACGTGATCTATATTTGTATTCCCATTATCTATTTTCATCTTAATGGAGCCATAAACTACCAGACTGCTTCCTGTTATACCTTCAATTTCCACCTTACTTTCCTGTAATCCCTCTAGACCTGAAAGGGAATTAATACTCACTAGGTTGGGAACGGACCCTGTGTCCACTAATGCCAACCCTTGCCCATTTTTTAAGTGTCTTGAGCTCACTACTACGCAATATCGCCCCCAAGAACACTCCCCCTTTTCTTTCAATAATATGTCGTTCCGTGCTTCGTCCTCTCTGTGGGAATCGTGCACCTCCGGAAACGCCATTTCGCCCCTAAAATCACTCCCCTTATTACATGAACTCCTGCCATGGAATGTAGCGTTCCTTGCCTCGTCCTCTCTATGGGAATCGAGCACCTCTGGAAACGCCCTCTCGCCCCCAAGATCACTCCCCTTATTACATGAACTCCTGCCGTGGAATGTAGCGTTCCTTGCCTCGTCCTCTCTATGGGAATCGAGCACCTCTGGAAACGCCCTCTCGCCCCCAAGATCACTCCCCTTATTACATGAACTCCTGCCACGTAATGCAGCGTCCTGTGCCTCGTCCTCTCTATGGGAATCGAGCACCTCTGGAAACGCCCGCTGCCGCGTCACGTCAAAACCGCATACATCCCCTATCATTTTGGCGCCAAGACGTTTTTGCCCATCTGATTCGCTAGAAGCCGCGACATCATTTGACATATACGATTCAAGACCCATTCTCTGAATCCTCGGGATCTGATCAGCTACGTTCCTAGCGGACTTTTTAAATTTATGCTTCACATGAACTCCTGCCATGTCCGTCGCAAAGGCGTGCGTCACCTTACGTTGTCGCTTTACCGCACCAATTTGTGCGCACTGTACGGAAAGTCGATCTTCCGTAGGACACACCCTAACACACCGCGGATTTTTCTCATTTTGGGAGTTGGGGCACGAGCTTAATAACTTATCGCTTACACGACTCTGAACACTTAATTCGTCGGTATTCGCGATTCTACTAACGCTGAAGGCACCTGAACCCTCAGCGTCTAATTCAACTTTTTTTTTTTTTGCAATTCCACATGAATTAGCCAAATGGCCATATCTATTACACTTGGTACATCTGATCACTGCTCTACAATTTATAACTATATGTCCTATAGGTTGCCTTTCCAATTACTTTTAATTCAACAAATTTTAAAATTAACCCCTGTTTGCCGGCTTGACTGCACCCAGAGCAAGTTCTACGCATTCTATAAAATTTCGCAAAAAGCTAGGTGTCCCGTCGAAGGTTACCGTAATTAACTTAGCAGCTTCTGCAACTGACAAATATAGGTCATCATCAAGTACGTCAGGTTGGGAATCGTCTGAATACCCTGTTCAATTTTGCCCTTCGAAGCTTTTACTTGGCATCTAGTGCCTTTAGACATATGAGACAAAAACCCTCTCAATAAGGAACTGACTCACCGTTTTAAGATTGAAGGTGTAGGGTACGCCAGGGAAGAATCGCCGCTCTGCTTCCGGAAGTGGATTCGCGTGTCCGCGTTGAGGCCTCGCTCGCCGCCGCGAAGTACTAGAAGAATTCGCTGAGTCTCGTAGCTCTGGAATCTGCTGACCGGTGGTGTCGTCTGTACGTCTCTGCGATGAGATGTAACCTCGCCCGCCGATGCGAAGTACTAGAAGAATTCGCTGAGTCTCGTAGCTCTGGAATCTGCTGACCGGTGGTGTCGTCTGTACGTCTCTACGATGAGGTGCCCAGCTGTTTAAGGCTCCGCGTTAACACTTCTTTGACCTAAAACAGCAATCCCGACTGCATTTCTTGCTCCAACTCAATAGCTACCAGGTCTAGCTAATCGTCGTAGTCTGAATGCCCCTGAGCGTCGCTCAACTCCACGCGCAGTCGAACGTCCGTCACAACTGTGAATTGGCCATTCTCACAGTGTTAAAGACAATTCACTCGCTTCGACTGACCAATGTTGCGTAACACCCACTAGCCTAATATCTCAACGTGCTGCCACCATGTAACATTACATCCAACCGCTGGCACCATGTTACATACTTCCAACCGCGGGCGCCATGTAACATCCCGCATGCCATCATGTAACACTCCACCACTGTGAACATGTCACCTTCCAGCAGTTGGAAATGGGAAGTCCAGATAGATCGTTCACCAACCGAGCTATACCTCCGTTAGCTCACCTGGCTACCGATCTAGAGGATAAAGGAAGAATTAAGAACAGGAAATAGGAAAGTCGGTAACGTGAGGGTTCGGGTTCAACTAATTGAACCTAGGCGTAGTGGTTGGTGTTTCGCTGCACTTCAGTCAAATAAGAGTTGAAGAAGAATAAAGAGATTTAATAGTTAGACATAAAATAAAGTAAGACAAACTGGCGGATAGCACCAGGAGCCACCGACCCGTCTGGAGGTTGGATCACGACTGACTTTTCCCAAGAGCTCAGAACAATTCGAAGACTCCTTTCCCCCTCCCTGATGATTTTAAGTCTCCAATGGGAGAAACTCTTACAGGGTGGAGATTTCTGCTGACGTGTACATGTCTGCATAAAGTACTTAAAATGCTGACGTCCGTCTAGACGCAGCGTCATCACAGCTGCCCAGGCGCAAGGGGTGAAGACTTATGCCTGCGCCCTCTTAGGTCCGCTATGCTGAAGAGACGTTATGATAAGAGGGCACGTGTAGACTATTATATTACAATGGTGACGGATGATCATATCTCAATTCATCTATTATTGAGAAACCAATCGGTCTGATTATGTTTCCTGGATTGGTTATTTCTTAATTCCTTAGAACTTTTCATGATATAGATTTCAAATATAATGTGCAATTATCATTTTGTAATAATAATTATTTGTCTTCAAGAATATAAGATTTGTATTAAATAACTGTTAATTCATAAATTGTTAATTTTTTAAATTTGTCCCAATGGTTTTAATCAGACAGAAATTTAAATAATAAACTAATACTTCATTTTCAAAATCTTTAGTTTAGAATTTTGCGTAATCTTTGGCAGTTTGCACATATCTATCTGACGAAGAAAAAATTTTAAAAGCCATTCACATTTTTATAAGGACCCACATTAAAATTTGTTTTATAAATATATGAATTGAATATATTTAAAAGTTTTAGTTTAAAATTTTAAAAAAAAAATTATTTGGTAATTCCAGGAAAGAACAAATAGATTTCTGGACGCTGAATATTTGTGAACTCATGATTTGATATTTGAAAATTAATGATTTGCTTTTAAAAATATTAAATTTATAATTTATTTAATTTACAGATTAATAAAAAATTTAATTGTTAAGATGTAAATGGTTCTGAATTTATTTTCTTTGTATAGATGAATATGACAAACTACCGATAGCCCCGCAAAATTCAAATAAAAGATTTTCAAAATGCAGAATTAGTGGTTTTAAATTGCTGGATGATTAAAACATTGGAGTAAATTACAAAAAGTTAATAATAATTATTTCAATAACAAGATAAAATAGCGAAATACAGACAAGAAAAGTGATTATGTCAACTGTACAGTACGCTTGTGTTGCTCTCGGCTCTAGTGTTTTCTGGCATCTGAAAAAAGGAAAAAGGTTTCCAGAAACGTTTTGTGATATTTATATCACCATTTCTTTTGTCTGTATTTGTCTATTTTATCTTATTATAAATTTTCAAAACAGAAGTGTTATATTTTCATTTCAATAAATATTTTATCATGAAAGGATTAAAATTATAGTCCTCTTATATAAAGATAAAACGATATATTAAACCAATGACAATATAATTAATGTAACATAGCCGTAAGTCATAATTCTTTATTAATTAAAATATACATTTATTACAATACTCAAAATGTTTCCTCCTTATGATTAACAAAAGAATAATTTAATTGATTTAATTGATTAAACAGAATAATTTGGACTACTTGTAACAACATCTAGGACTGATTAGTTTTACGATCGTATTTATAATTTATTAAAGTCACCATATAAAACTTTATAGAAATTTTCGACGTCCTAGTGGTCATATTCATCTCTATTTTTCGTGGTGGGCGGCTTGTGCGAGCCCTCCACCAAACTACTTTGGTCATTTATACAGCTAAGAATAATAAAAGAATTATATTTTTCCTAAAGGTGTCCATACTTCTATCCTATGGGATATCAGTTAATGTTACTAATTGTATTTAGTGTGGTGCACAAATTTACGGGATGAAAAATTTTACCATGAAGTATCAGAGTAATCGCGGTTTATTGAACACGAGTTCGAACAGAAAGATGCGGATAAGATGCAAGGAGAAAATTAATAAACACCTGTGGTGTAGGGGTCAGCGTGACTGCCTCACTTCACAGAGGGCCCGTGTTCGAATACCAGCGAGGGCATGGATGTGTGTGTTCGTGAGAAAAACTCGTCAAATCAGTCCCCCGACTAGAAAAGTTATTTTCCCGATTACAGCTGTTGTTGCGACTGAACATAAATCAATATAAAAAAATTAATGAGGTGGTCACAGTATTTAGTACGGCAGTACAGTAAGACAGTAAAAGGTTGAAAACAGTCTGCCTGCTGAAGTTAATCCTAACATAACTAACCGAAGTGTCTGGGGTTATGGGATTCGTAATTCAAAACCAGAGAGAGAAGAAGGCATCCCTTTGAGTGGCCTCCTCCGACTCTTTTTTATGGTTCCACATACGTGAGTTATTTTCTGAGACACTAACTTCACATATATTTTTATGCCTCCAAAATTTCTCGTTTTAAGTAATAGTCTACATGATGGTCATCTACATAGTGATGTCTACCTCTTCTTATAACATGGGAAGGGAGGGGGGGAGAAGGACAAATACGTACCACAAGGATTACCTCTTTTACCTGCGATTTATGGAATCCTCGTTTATTCTTCACATGGTAAGTAGTAATACCAAAGAATATATTCTGTTGCTCCATAATGTATACAGTATATTTCGTTCTCAATTTCAATCAAACGCGTACTTTGATCTGAGGTGTACATGCTGGAAAATAAATATATGGCGTTTTCTGTAACTTTGTTTTCAGTGATAAATAGAAGTGATTGAGATTTTATTTGAGAAACTTTTGATAATAGACGCAACAAATAATGTTTCTTCAATCCTATTAGACCAAACATTACGAGTTTCAAAAATATTTAACTGATGGCCTGAGACCCGAAATAACTACTTGAAACATTTAATTACGTATATAAAATAATAATTATAGTTAGTTTATTTTAGGAATCTAATTGAAGTAATTAATTTATTATTTTATGGGTGATAAATAAAGTGCTGAGGTCGCGTAGTGTCAAGTAGCTGCAGACGGGGAGGCAAAGTAGAACTGTACCCAGGATTGGAGAAAGCCTAAGCTGCGTATAGGTTTTTATTTTTGGCTCATGGACCAGGCTAAATCTGCAGCAAATATGGGGGCGGAGGGAAACACTAAGGTGATGTGATTGGTAGAAAGAATTCTGCCACGCTTCCCTTGGGATGGAGGTCCAACCCGATCAGTGGTGGAGATGAAAAGATGCCCTACCAAGTGGAAAAATTAGGGTGGATTAGAAACAGCATCCAAATAAACGATTTATGGCGAATGTTAGAGGTCCTAGGGTGGGGAGGGCAAACCGCGACATATGCATGCGGTAGATCGTTCTAATTATAATAATAAATTCAGTTATTTATTTATTATTATTTTTATATATTCCATCAGTAAAATCATAAATAAATTTACTGGTGGGCGCTCAACCAAGAATAAGGTGTGAGCAACAAAAAGATTAATCAAGTGTGTTTTTATAAATATATTTATATTTTATAAATATAAATATATTTATATCCATAGAATGTTTCAATTAACGCTTTGGTGCATGTGTAGCCTGATTTTTAAAAAATTTCACTGACTTTGCTAAAAAAAATAATCAAACTTCAACGTATTGAAGATGGAAACTGGTCTACACAGGCAATTTTACTAAAATTAAAAGTAAAGAATTTCCTCTACAATTCTGTAGACCTCATAAGTTGCGAGTCATACATAAAACTAATACAAGAAAACCCACATGATTTTTTTAGTTTTCATGTAATACTCGTAACAAATGAGGTCTACAAGGATGTAGAGGAATCGTTTTGTTTTTAATTTTATAGGAATTTTTGAATATTATAATTACTGTCCTAAAATAAATATTATATAAGTATATGACTGTAATATTTTAAATTAATATAAGTTGTTCCGTATGATTACTATATTACATATAAATTATTATATATAAAAAATAATTCCTAAACCATTTTGAAAATATCCCATTTTATTTCCTTTGCTTCATAAACATGTAAGCAATTGATTGATGGTCGGATCTGAAAGGCGAAACTTTGATGCTCCAACGGCAGTTATTTATCAAGAAAATATATATCCACCGATTTTTGATAGGCGGTCTGCTGGTGTTTGTTGTGGAGGTAAGCGTGGAGGGAAGGTTGTTTGGTTTGCGCCCTAGTAAATCAGGCCTAGCCGGCACCTGCGTAAAACTTGCTATTGTTTGCTGCTGGGAAGCGTGCTCACAAATAAAGTGAGCGAGCCAAAGCGCTTTGTAAAGCTGCGGCCCGACTCAAATTTTCGCGTATTGTACCAATGCCATCGCCATTTCCCAATATGAAGACGGAAACGAGCTCATAACTCACAGCCAATAATTTTATATTTACAGAATATCGGACTGCATTCACAACCTATCACTTATTTTATTTCAGCTCGGTTTACTGCTGGGTTTGGAGCCATTTCATGGTTCCATTAAATTCTAGGAAAGATTATGTTATATACACACTACATGTTATGTTATGTGAAACTAGTAGCAAGATAAGACAACTTAAGTTATCTATGTAAGATTAAAAGTTTCTCTTAAGTCATACTCGCATAAAAAGCTTATTCTTATGAGATATTTTTACAAGCACGAAAACCGAAATAAATTCGACAACATCTGTATAGCTCACCAAGGAAAAATTAATTTTAGTCTAAAAAGCAAAATGATAAAGTTCAGACTTTTAACGGATTTAAAACAAATATTGGCCGTTTTACGTTACGAGTCTCATAATCATATTATTATGTTTGTGGGGAAGCATTATAGAAAAAATTATAGTTTAAATAATCCCATAATGAAAATTTCAAATTTGGTTAATGCTTGAGATAGTGATTTATTGAATGAAATTACCAGAATTATTAATGTTGCATAAAGATAACATTTTGATTTAGAAATGACTTTATCAGTAACAGATAAATATTAAATGATTTCGTGGAGACCAGATTCGATTCCATTTCTATGATACCTTCTAATTATTTCTGAGATTAAATTGTGTATTCAAGTCTTCTCTCCACAAATAAAATTAATCCGCAACGTATATACGAAAACCAACATTACGCTAATAAGCGTAATTTTTCTGCCCATCCGCCACCCTCAGGAGGGGAGTAGAGTTTGGTATCATTGGATGCCCCCTTTTGGAGACGAACAAAAATACATTACAAACTTTTTTGATACGATGGTTAGCTTTCGAGATATTTTAATGTAATCAGGTGAATATATCTGTAATGTATTAACTTAATATGTGAATCATCCTTGTTGTAGTGCCATAAATAGGACTAATTTTTTTTAAATAATTGCTTATTACAAATAACACAAAATATAATCTTTGAAATACATCTCTGTAATTGTAGTTAAATTATTATAATATTAACTAAAATGTTTAGGACATTAAAACGGGAGAAACGTGGAAATCGAGAAGGTTCGAATACGCGCCGCAGTGATGACCATCTGAAAGGCAACTGATTATACAAAATTCTAGGAGGTAGGTGTCTCATTTAGAACGTGACATATACTATGAGTGAAATAAATAGTTAACTATATACAATACAAATATTTGTGAACTGTGTACATAGTGTAAAAGAATGCAGTAGTATGTCTGTAAAATTAAGTTATCTTATTGCACCCGAATGTTACAATATTAATTTTTAATTGAATTAAGATGTCGACCAGTTGAATATTTGTTACTTCACTTCATTGGACTAAATTAATTATTTAGTCCTACAAAGTACTCCAAGAGTATTAGTCTTATTTATGACATTGTTCTTGTAATTAACTAACATGATACATCTATAATAACATTAACAGAACTACCTGGTATTACTTTTGAATCACCTAAGATACAACAATTTTCAATTAAAATAATTAGCTGGAATGATGGACAATGTGAACATGATATCTCTAGAAACTAGGAATATTACACGAATTAAATGTCATTCGCAAGGTGGGAAAGCTAAAAATTAATTATAAAGAACAAACATTTGAACAATTATAAATATATCGTAGATAAAAATATACGAGAAAAATTATATTAATACATATACCTTAATAAAGCAATGGATAAAAAATTCCAAGTTTAAATCAATGTAGGCCTTCTATAAAAACTCAAACTGAGATCTATTCGGATAGGGTTCAGAGAAGAAGGTTCAAATGGTTATCCACATACTGAAAACTGTAAACATGACGGGAAGAAAGAAGTTAAGTTCAATGGCAGAAATAAATGGCGACAGTGTAGAAACTCATTAAATATAACGAAACTAACCGTTTCCAATAATTATGTTATTTGATAGTCTCAATTAAGAACAAACACATTACTCTGATCAGTTGTTATTAAGCCAGTAATTTATTAAAAAAATTGAGATAAGCATGTGAACAGAGTTTCCAAAAGCATACATTTAGAAGTAAATAGATTAAAAGTCTGCGAGTAGTATTATCTCTCCTTTCTTTGCCACTAGGCTGCTTCTTACTGTGAAGTTCATGGAAACCAGTCACATTGTAAAATCATCAGTCTTTCCTCCAGCAATAATACTCTATGAACCTTGGCCAAAATATTTTATCAACTCATCAAACGAATGTAAGTAAACAGCTAGGTCATCCAGGGTTTTTGTGTCGTAGACTGTGTACTGAATATAGAGCGGGGAGGCCTTGGCACGGAGACCAGGCTTTATTCCTCTCCAGAATAGCTCACCGCTTGCTTAACATTCCTCATTATCTTCTGGCCTACGAGATCTCCCACCTTATAATTCAAGGACACCCAAAAAAAATATATCTTATATAACAGTTTCCATACGTAAAAAAACTAATAATATCAAATCTCTTGATTGTGAGCCCGAGTGACAGGACTTCTATATATATTACATTTAATTAATATAAATGTGGATAGAATAAGAAAACTAATTAAAATAATAATTTTTCGTCATCAGGAAACAAATCTTTATACACGGATTATTTAATATTCTATTTGTTGAATAATTCAGACTGAATTTATTGTATGAGTGGTTGCAACCCAAAATATATCCTCAGTACACAGTACTTATTTATTGTGTAGCCTTTAAACTAAAAATCAACACCTGATTTAAATATATTATATTCATTTGTAACTAAAGGTTAGACTATGTAACATTCATTAAAAATATTACGCTCAAAAAGCATACCATTACTCTATTAAATAGTAATAAAGAGAAAGATGCTATAAAAATCTCATGGGGAGTAATTCAGGTCGACATCAAAGAGCAATCGTCGTAAAAATATACACTTGGGACAAAGGAGTCGAGAAAGTGGACGAAATGAATCAGATAAGGGAAAGTAAATTGCAAATTACTCAATTTAGTCGAGAAAATTTATCGTGCATTAAGTAAGCTCTTGGTAAATGTTTATTTATATCACATTTGGTCAAAACGTATACAAAATTTCTTCATCTTGTTTATCTTGATAATATTCGTCTTTACTAAATTGGTCAGATATATATTGGTGTCTTTAATTATAATATGATTCTAATTTGGAAGCAAGGTAAGAAATATTTCCGTTGTAACACCTACTGGATAAATAAAGAAATATACAGAATATTCCATATTCGAATGATGCTTCAGAATTGAAACTAAGTGTTGCACACATTTACAATATTAAACATTTCAACCATATGACGAAAAACGTTTACGTTAACTTATTTTTAATATTCTATCTATATATATATAATTATTAAATATGGAATTAATATATATAATAGGATTTTCATATCACTGTGACGCTTAATCAAGTGATTCTAAGTTAAAAATTATATATATATATATATATATATATATATAAGTAAAACCACAAGCAGTTAGCGAACTGAAAATAAATCTATTTATGTTGCATATGTTTAACTTATTCTGCCTGATATATAATTACACATGTTAATATTTTGAATCCCAAAGTATATACGTTACTCAGTCCCAAGTATATAAATAAATATTTCATATAATTTAGTAGATTGCCTAATAAACTTTCGACAACCTATACAGTCAGTTTCGAACATCACATCTGTTTGGTCACGAATAATTACTTTATGTTTCAACACAGATGAGTAGTTATACATTTAATTTTTTGATATAAAGCTAAATTTAATTTCATAAATCATATTATTTGGAAAAATTTTCCTAATTTAGTACTTAATATATGTATATATTTTTATGAATAATATTTTCTGTTTTTATTTTTGTTGATATCATGACAATCAAATTTAATAAAAACAAATTTGGACTAAAATAAATGTATATATTTCTAACAATATTCATTGTTACGTTCAATGAGATGAAGTGAAGTGCTTTACTCAGAATTATGTACTACATAAAAGAAAACGGGAAGAAAATTTTTTTATTATTACATCGAAAAATAATAGGACTATAATGTTAGTAATTACAGTATATATAGCCGCAATCGAAGTTATCCAATTACCTTTATTATTGTTAAATGAACTCTTATTATGGAAACAACTGTAAAATGAGAAACACGTCAGTTAAAAATTTTTTTTCTTTATATCTAAACTGAAACGAATAATAAGAAAGAATGAATAAGAAAGATAACCAATTCAGACAAAAAGGGTAATATAAATACCTCACAACGTTTCTAGGATCCTTGTACCTTTCGTCAGGTGCTAAGGAGAGCCATGAACAACTTCTTTCGTGTGTTGTCAACTGACAAGTGCAGTTGTGTTTCTGTAGGCTCCTTCTAGCACCTGACGAAAGGGTCAAGGATCCCAGAAACGTTGTGTGGTATTTATATTACCCTTTTTATCTTAATTGGCTGTCTGTCTCATTCATATTTTGTTTCATTTAAATAATAATATAATATTACAATAATAATAATAATAAGATAATGTGCATTAAAAGAAAGATGAAATGAAAATATCAAATTCGTGGGATATGAAAGCAGATATCAAGATTTGTTCAACAAAATATTCTGGGTATCCATAGGAAGAATTAAGTAAATTCGAGTTTAGGTCCAGCATATCTCTACTTGTCTTATCTGAACCTAAGACATTCAAGAAGACATTGAGAAGAGGAATTGCATTTACTTGCTATTTATTTACATTGTATCTAGTATTTGACGAAATGATATACTACGCTATCTCAACACGTTTCATTCCTCCGAAGCAAAGATTCGACTATTAATTGATACGACAAAATATGTATATGCAAATTGATATGAAAGAAGTCTCGCAGTCAATAAAATCTCCATCTCTGGAGAAAAATGCATTTAATTGGATAAAGCTCCACCGTGCGTCCCTGTCACAGCCACTTGGAAATGTCAGGCCTGAGTAATCCTATCAACTATTTTAAGAAACGACGGGACAACACTTTTCCATAAATCTAGGAGAGGATTTTCAGTACGGCAAATAGCTCAAATTAAAAATCAATATCAAATCTAAAGATGCAGTATATCATCAGTAATAATGAAACCATAGAATTTTAATTTGTATTACAGTGTTTTAATTCAAGTTTTTAAATTAATTTATGGTTACCGCTACTTACAAATATATTTAAAATTCTAATACTTTTGCTGCTCTGATTTAAACATGCGTGTATATTGAATTTACTGCTTAGAAATTTAAATTATTCCAGTAAATAAAATAGTACAGTATTAGGGGATTCTAAGCCGGCGTCAACTGAATTCCTGTCCGTCTCACATTTATTTCGCATTCTGACGGACCAATTTTGATGAAAAATGACACCGCTGTTATACAGATCCGAAGGAACGTTCTTCGCGACATAAAACTGTCATCCGCCATCTTGGGTCAAAATTGCGGATGTTCTAAATTCTTTATTATATTCAGTGTTCTCAATAAAACGATCGGTCTGATTGTGATTCAATTTCATACCGTTGCTGTATAGAAATCGCATCAAGCTGACACCTGCCGTCTCGAGGTAGCATGGCGGACGTTTCAAAATCTTGATTTTCACGGGAAAACTGCAGGACCGATGAAACTTTATATCGCTGTTACATAGAGGCTGTAACCGTCATGTTGCAAAACACGATTTAACTGCTACATCAAGGCTTTTAAACGCAGAAAAAAAACGACCGAATAAGAATAGCGGTGAATTATTTCGAGGCTATCTTAAATTGTCATCCATAAATTTTAGAAAGTTAAAACTTAGAACTCAGTCCGCCAATTTTATGTTTCTAACACGTATGTATTGTTTGTTAAACAAATTATTTTCGTAGATACAGCCAAGAAGTAACAAAAATTATTAAACTGAAACTTGACACTTCAGTACTATAGTTAAAGGAAAAAGATTAACCCAAGCCCTGTTTGTGTCAAAAACAAACCGAATCGTACTCATTGTTTTTTTATTATTATTTATTTATTCAAAAAAATTTAATCGAAAGATTTTACATTTGAGTTAACTGTAACGACTAAAAATACGACATAGACACTTGTCTTCCTTGTTGATGTTGTTCTGAGAAGGTTGGGTGGAAGTTGGAAAGTGTATTAGTAATTTCGGTTTGATGTGTAGGGGAATATTGGGTTAAGATTGCAGAGGGAAGGTGATTGTGGAGTTTATGGTGAAGGTAGATGCCAGGATATGTCTGACATGCTCACGGGACTCAATGTTTTAATTCCTGTATGAAGTATGCATAGTCTTAAATACCAGAGTATCTATAAACAGCGTCAAAAGTATCAACAATTTTTTTTCTAAATTTTTATGACAATACGGTAGATATACTGTATAATCGTACTAATTTAAATAGATAAAAACTGACGTAATCCAGTAATTTCCATTTACTTTAAATACATCTAGCAAAATATGCAGAGAATTAGTATTGATAAATGACAGCGACGTTATTTACAACTATTAATTACGCGTATTCGATCAATAATTGCTGAGACAATAATTTCCTTTGGCAACCAAGACTATCAAAATATAAATCGGCCATGAAGAGGTGCTTAAAACTGAAAGTTAATCAATTTGTTTCCCAATTTTATTGAAGGATTTATACATATTCATAAGCAATAATTCGGAATTGGTAGGCTAAATATGAATGATAATGTAACGAGGGGATCTCGTGACAAGTTTCGTCGTAAATAGACAAGACCCGTGCTAAAATAGGAATGGTGTTTTCCTGACGCACAATGGAAAGATTGGTAATTGCGGGCGAGGAATTCCAAACACTCAGTGTCGCCCGCGTCGACAGTCGCCATTTATCAGCGTCACGCTGTGCCGGGAAGGGGGGGGGGAGAGGAGTAGGATAGTGGGATAGAGAGGGGAAGGGCTGCGGTAACACAGTCTCAGACCTATGGGCTTTCCTTGTTTTCAGGTCACCGGCGAAAGCCAAATATATCCGTCCTTGTAAATCAAAGATTCTAAACGACTTTGGCGTGGTAAGGAAAATCATTCACTTTGTAAGTATCAAGGCTTTCACAAATTCTAATATTCCCAAAATATAACATAACAACATACGTCACATGAAAATAGAATCAGTAGAAAATCAGTTTTTTATTGCCTTCAACGTTAATATAAGTTTCAGTAATTTAAACGGTTTAAATTACAAGAAATTGATAATGTGTAATTGTAAAGAAAACAGTTTCAGACATAAGCCCACGTAATTAGTTCAGTCGAATGTAAGCCAGCAGTATCTTCGTTTGTCACATCTGAATAAAAGTCCATTATTATCGAATTATATCTAATTGATATAAAGCATAACAATTTGATGTTTTTGTTCGCAACTGTTCCGGATAAATTCACAGAATGTGGCAAATAAATATTCGTAAATAATTCAGTTGTTACTAGTACAAACAGTTTACATGTGACCAAACACAACAAACTGATGCAATCAAAATAAAATGTTTTCAATCGTTCTGTTTACATAACAATTTCCAATAACTCAACACGAGTAATCTTCTTTACATTTTACTTGTATACAATAGCAAAAACCAATCATTATGTTAATTTGTAACATTTAAAGTACTAAACCAACATATTAATGAATATTAATATGTTTTAATGTTTATATAGGAAGTAATATATTTTCACCATTTATCTTAATAAATAAAATAACATTTTGTAATTTTCATGGATCAAATATTCGCTTTTACGTAAATAAACTATTTAATAGGTTGACGAAAGATAGCTATCATAATCTCGAATATTGACTAAAATATTTATTATTATTATTACGTATAGTATTATTAAAACGTATTCTAAGACATGAATATGTTAAAAGGTTCGTTAATAATTAATTGAGATAAAATATGAGCGTTCCCTCCAAAATGCAACCCGCAATACACAATCCCATATTACAGAAAATAGCTCTTCTTATTACAAGCTATCTCACACACAGTTGATCATTTTCAATATTCACTAACCTCACATGTATTTTTCTTAAAGACATACATCATAAAAACCCGGAAAAAACTACGCGAAACTTCGAAAATAATGTAGCAATTTACAAGTCGCTAATTTTGTGAAGCGCTACCAAATTTGCTTTCAAACAACACATTCTTCATATAGCTGCGATGTTTAAGGCGGCTCAACTTCAATAACTGTTCGCAGCTTAGATTCGCACAGTGGAAATAAATATTTTAACAGGTAAAGTATATTTAAGCTAAATCATAGTTGCATTAGTAAAGAAAGAATATGTTGATTTCTTACCAATTTATTGATAAAATCAGGCACTTCATTGTCCCAATGACCACTCTTTAATTTATCTTCATGTTAATTTCTCTTGAATTATTGAATTACTGCGGTGTGGAAAGGAAATGGGAAGACTATCGCATTCTGTTCTTCGTTGTAGCGACTTCGGTTAGTAGATGGCAGCTCTTTCAGAAGCAGAAGAAAAATACTCCCCCTTTAGGATAAACGGGTTGGAAGTATTTTCATTGGTATTCGTCCAAATTTAACATTAGAAACATGAAATGTGGCAACACTGAATAATGCAGAAAAATTGAAATGAACAAGTGTGGAGTTAGTATAAAAGGAGTAAGTGAAGTGAGAAGGAAACAATGTTTTATTGAGGTGGGAAAGGGAAGTTGCGAAAACAATGAAAAGTCAATTTCTTTGCCTAAACTACAGTGCGTAATAATAGTTTTATGTTTGTAAAAGTAAGTGCAGACCCGTTCGATATATTGACGGTACAAGTGTCAACAACTGTTCACAAAGATGAGAGGATTGAGAAAATGTATTGCGCAATTAGAGAAATATTAAACCAAAAAAAAGAAAGATTATGATAGTGTTGTGGGGAAAATATGTTTTATTCTTAAGCTACCATGCGGATCTATCCTATTCGTAGCAAATTAAATACATAACGTAAATAAATATTTTATTTTACTTTCTCAGATATAAAATATTTTACGTTGTAATAGCAGGTCGAATTTAAAAGAATATCATCAATATATCATGATACACAGGATAAAATTGATTTTCGTCTTTCAGATAGTTTCAATTAAATATTGAAACCTCAAAATGAATATTCCATCTTAAATTAATGTATCTGATGTTACATTATGCTAATAACTGTGTTATATATTTCCTAATTACAAATAAAAGATTAATCGCAACTTTTTTAAAAAAATTATGAATTTTTATGAGTATTGAGCATACATTTAGTAAAGCAGTCGAATGAAATTTTTTCAGTGAGTGGAATTTTTTAAATATATCGAAGTAGTGAAAAGCTCGTCTGCAGATTACGGAGTAAATTTTAAGCAGCTATTAGGTGAAGCGGGGGTGTTATTCAATTCTGGCCTATGCCGCACCGCTGATAGCATTCCCACGCAGCGCGCTCTCACTAATTCAATAACAGAAATACTGCTCTGCCACCGAGTTGCTAGCATTTCGATAATTTCGTCAATCTCCCAGCTAATTCAAGAACAAATCTACCTTTCATTGGGATAAATCTACAGCAGGCTTCGAGAGTTGTCAGATGTGCACATCTCAAATATTTAACTTCGGTTAAAGCCGTTGGCGAAGGGCTTTAAAATAATATAATACGTTTAGAGGATTTTCGAATTAATCTCTAATTCTTCACTAAATAGTAAAGTGATTTTTTTATCTATGGAAACACGTGACTTGTTTAGTAATTCTACAAAATTTCACCATGGATCAGTCAATATTATTATTTAACTTAAATATATTTAACTACAAATTAGCATCGTATCTTTGGCAATTACATGAAATTAATCATTTAACAGAGTCGGAGCAAAATATGAAAAAGTTCAATATAATTTTTAACACTAGAGATAATAAAATACTTAGTACTTGGTACCGTTAGATCACTAAAAATCCACACTACTTCTGTTATCACTTTAATTTTTACTGTTTTTATTTACTAAAAATGTAATCACAACCTTAAGTACAATTCAGTATGCATTCCCAATCAAAAATGTAATTATATGCCGATAATAATAATAATTTATAACAGAAAAGCAATGAGAATCATATTTTCTTCCAATAAATAATAACGAATGAATGTATGTTTCACATACGCTCTTAAAACGCAGGGTTCAATTTCAAGCACACATATAATTTGCAAATAGTTTGTGGCTTTAGACAACCCTAGCGCCCGAGCCATTTAAAAATAATACGAAAACGGCCGATATTAGTGCCGAAACAATATTTTAGGAATCGCGCCGATTCATGGTTTATATTTGAAGTCTAATTTTAACCTATGTCGGCAAGTGAGGATATCACATGTAGTAGTGTAGAAGGGCTGACATAAAATAATGTGAAAAGGACCGATTTGGATGTAGAATCCTTCGTTCTTGGCATTCGTGTGTTTATTACTGACGTCCACATTCCGGTTAAGTTGAAGTACATCCCACATTGGCATAGAGTCAGACGGTGAAAATGGTCCAAAATAGCCCCACACTAATACCGAATTCATAATTTTCTATATCATTGAGTGTAACAGTAATACTTCCGATGCCAATTAAGTCAGTTCGACTCGTTATGCGACGGGTCAAGGGGTTATTTATAAAATATTTAAAATGATCAAGAGAATTAGTGTCAAATTAATTTTTTATTGGTCTAATATAAGGCTGGAAAAAATAAATACCCAGGTAACGCTGCGCAATCAGATAGTTGATAATAAAAATCTAAGAGTTGAATAACAATGAATAACTCGCATTTATCATAAATATGGGAAACATTAACCTGTTACAACTGTCAAAGGACAGTCCATGACTCCAAATTTATATTTGTTCCACTAATTTGGCATATATATATATATATATATATATATATATATATATATGCATACATTCAACTGTATACCTGAGGAAGTCCCAAAATTGAGGACGAAACGTAGCATTATAAGGAATTTTGGTTTTAATTAATTAATACGAATTTTTTCTGATATATTGGCTGCTTCGTTTATTTATTAATCTGTTATATTCAATTCGAATAACAATAATACTTACATAATAGATACACGTAGTTATTTTAAACTCCCAAAATCTGTTCTCTTCGCAGAATATATCAATTGTGTCACACGGACATCGAATCTGAATGGTTGGGCGTGAAACTTGAGACTTATACGAATCACCGTAGTTTAGTGAAACTTTTTGTAACTTAGTGCAAACATATACGGTTTGTACAAAACATCTTCTCAAGAAAATTAATCACAACAAAGTTTTATTAATATGAACTTCACTTCACCTGAAGTGGCAGTGTCAGCCATGGAAACATTGTGTGCAACAAAATACTGGAAACCCGAGAACTCTTCATCCAACATCTACGTCGGAAAACCTACGCTCTCTACTTTATTGATATGTCGATTGAGGATAAATGAACCTGGGGTAGTATGAAACTTACCTCATACTGTCATACGATGTGAATATCGATTGCATTAAAGCGACAAAAATACATAATGTCAGATAACTTGCTAATTTTTAACGACTGATATTAAAGTTGATCCGAGGAAATATTAGAAGTATTCAAATTACAAAGGATGCTGAGAGAATAACATTTTAAGTCTGTAAAAGGAACATTGTAGAGTACTCAATATTCATTAAACAATGCGTAAGGAGAAGCCTGAAGGCTTCCATCTGGAACAGCCAACCTATTTTACCGTGTTTGAGGTGTCGGCCAGATTCTCTTCTCCGACTAGTTTATATTTGTCTCTTCAGTTCTTTCACTATATTTCAGATTCTGATAGATAGTTTACATACTTCAGGTACAGGCCGCTACATTTTAGTATGCTTGAAATAATACCGGTTATGTAACCATTTTTTGCACTAGTTATTTGTATCAATCGTGCATAATTTATCCCTGTTTTATTGTTAAACAATTTCTCTTTCTTTTAAACGTATCTTTTTTCATTCCGTTTAGGAACAACTACTGCCTATCAACGATTCTACTTGCCAAAGAAACGAAGTAACTTGCAATTAGGTAACTTTACCTCAATAGCATATCTTTAATAATAAGAAATCTTTCTTATTAATTTTCAATCAGACGTAAATTTTTCATTTTAGCATATTTTTAACCTGAAACGAACTTAAGGATCAAAACTAGAAAAATAGTGTCATATATGCCTTGGTGGAACCGTCTGAAAAAGTGTTACTTTTAGAATAAGTGTTTGAAAATAAATTGAAGATAGAGCCGTGTAAAAAAAACGAGCCTAATGGTTACTGACAGTATTATAAAATTATTCGAAAGTAAACGAAATAAATTATGAAATTTACAGCTGGTTGTCTATACGTAGCGATGTCTCTTTCTTTCGTAATATAATGTATAGAGGGTGGAAAATAACTTCCACGAATAAAAAGTGTAGTACTTTAAACATTTTGAGGGAGTTAAAGTTTACGTAAACTAAATTGTTTATTATTAACCAAGCTGCATATTAAGGTAATGTCAACGCAAACGTATTATGACAAACAAAGTTTAACATATGACACTTAAAACAAATTTTAATTCAAAAACAGGAAGAATGCTTTCAATAAAAGTACAGCACTACAGGCTATGAAACTTAATTAACAGAGTAGGGATGAAGAATCACGACCGCGTACTTACACTTACTTGTTTTTTAATTTAGAACAAAAATATGAAATATTCACACACGACAGAAAATGTGTAAACATTCCGGACTCAAATAAATGAAACATAAGACAGCGAAACGTGTACTAAGTTATTTTAAACTAATTTTTTTAATGTTATTGGCCTTAACCACATTTTGTTTTATATAAAAAAATTTATCTTTCATACCCGAAATGCAAAATTAATAAGTTGCAGGGAATAGTATGTAAAGTCAATTATCAATCATCCCGACCGTTTTTCATTAAAAAATTATTATTATACACTCCCATACATGACCCTCAGCTAGATTACAAACTCAGTATTTTTATCACTAAACTATATTACTGAATATTTTCCACTGAAATAGTTTTTGTAAATCAACGAGAATTATAGAAGTCAAATACATATATGTTTCCTCTTAATGCTGATTCAAGCTTTATATATTAAATTCTATAATAGTTTAACGTTTTTAAAAAGAAAATAGGAACTTCAGTATCTCCACTTTTAAAAAAAGTCTAACATTAAACCATCAAATTTACCTTATTACAAAGGAAACTTAATCAACTACTGCATAACTTCAATTCTAGCTCATATGCAACTTGCACCTTAATAGGTTGGTTGCCATGATATGCCGTAATGCCTCCAGACCAAATATTGCATACCTCATTTGCCGCCCGTAGTAATTATCCCACTTGATCTGCTATAATTTTGCCAAGCCTGAACTGGAATATCCGTACATTAAAATTGAAAATTTAAGTTAATTTAGAGATATTTCTAACTATATTTTCATTTCTATACATTTTTTATATTTACATCTAGGTTTTCGTTAAGAATTTTTTTGAAAAAACAATATTTCTCTGAAATAGTATCATGTGCGTTGTTGTAATACATTCTTCATTTTTACGGTATTGAAACCTTTATCATCATAAAACTGCATGTTCTCTACGGTAAATCTGTACAAACGCACTTTTACAACTCTGTTCTTTTTTATATTAAGTGTAATATGGGGAACACTCGTGTAAAGTGGTCCTCCGGGAAGAAGTAGGGTTTAAATCTCTCTGTAGTGCTGCTGCAGTTAACTTCTTAATGTGTCTACACATTTAAGCCAACGATCCGCCGTGTGTCTCTTTTTCATTGTAAAACGACTTACGAAATTCCTCCCATTCATACATTTTTATGACTTCCGTTCAGGTTCAGATATCAAATTCAAGATTCAAACGAAATTCAAAATTGTATCAGCTTTTACAATATTTCAAAACAGTACGAACATTGACTTCTAGAATCAATCTATTGGACCACAGTTTAAGTATCTAACTATCCTTGCAACGATTACAAAGCTACATCTAATTTAAATCTTGTAATTAAGATTTTTTTACAGTGAGGGAAATCCACATGGTGGCAACTCCCCTTTAATAGCATAGGAATGGATTTGAAAGGGGTCATGCGGAAGGTAGAGGAAGGTTGCCAAGGATTAACTAGAGCCCCTTGCCTAGACTTCAAGGATCCTACGCCAAAAAGTGATGCAGGATAAACCCTAGAAAAACTGCATTAGGTAGCTTGTGCACTTAGTACTTTTCCCACGCCCTTCCGATGACGGGAGAGGGGTTTTTCTTTTATCATGCTCGTATATATATACAACATCTTTACGTAAACGTAGTTATAAATTAGTAAGTTGATCCCCCCCCCCTCCTAATGAGTGCACGAACTCTCATGTTATTTGTCTGAGTGCTATTCTCTCCAAGAATACGAACAGAGTTTTCCTTACTGTTACAAACGTTGTAGTAAATCTCTACAAAATTTTCTCAGGGTCTCCTTCTAGACGATCTTTCACGTCCTCACTTTAACGCAATAAACCTAAATCTTTTTTTTTGCTTTCTTGTACACTACCTCTTTCTGTTTTTCTTATTTTCTTTGGTTTTTCACTTTTCTGTCCTTTTTTTCCTCGACTTTCAACTCCCTTACCCAGACAATGAATACCAGTGGGAAGGAGTGAATTTGGTAATTTTTAGTTCACCTGTGGAGGTCTATGGAGAATGACGCCATTGGGCGAGAGTAGTTGGTCTGCCGTAGTCGCCGTTGAAAGGTCGTCCTGGAAGCGAGATCGTCCGGACTCGGACAATAGTAATAAGGTTATGGCGAATGAAAAGTTACCGAGTAGTCTAAAGAGTGGATCTACAGAACAGTTATGGTGAAGATCAAGAGAGACAGTCGCTAGAAACCAGGTTGTCCGGAGACAAACCAGTAGTATTAAAGTTTTGGATTACGAACAGGTACAAAGTCTTTTAAGGAGTGGATCAGAAGTAAAAATTATTAGTCTCTCTGCTGTCATCGAATTAGAAAGGCTTCATATTGCAAGGTCGTCCGAAGTCGTACCATTGGTATGGAAGTTTATAGTATTTGGAACATAGCAATTCTCTGGTGACCAGAGACGAACTGTCAGGTGATCTGTGCACTATTTTGATTACAATAATGCTGACCAATTTCCCTTGGAAAAAGTATCTTGGGTAACTCATTGGTGAAACATCGCACGTACGTAAGCAGGATTCTAGTTGCCTGGTGCACTAAAAAAATTGATTGTGTGTGTCGTGAAAGTTTATTTGAAATAAAACGGCCAATTTTCACAATTAAGAGTTTTCATTTATTTAAAATGGTTTGCTTTCGTAAATTCTATGGTATGATGATTGAAATACGAATAAAAATTCGTATGTAAATGTATAATTTGAAATTTGGTATAATTCAGTGTTAACATTTTGTAGTTATTGAACCGTTAAATTTCATTTCATTTTATGTTCGTAATTTTGGAGATATTGTCTAAGTTGTCTATTTTGTAAATATAATTCAAACTTTTTGTTTTATATTTTATATTCTTCAAGGGGTCCGTTAAAACGCCTTGGAATACTAGCTTCATTTAAATAAATAGCCGTTGAAAACTATATAAAATTCGCATAAAATAAATTTTCGGGTTTCAAAATATTATTTATATTTTAAATTAATTAATATTCAGTTTTATCATATTTAACCTGCCACTAAATGCTATTAAGAAATTCTATTAAAATTTGATAAATTAAGCATTTCATCAAATAATCATAAATTGTAAAATAAATTTAAATTCCTTTCCTTTTAAAGGTCAACATTACATTAAATTGTTAAATACAGAAAATAATTAAATATCTTCAAGTTAAATATTATCTTCATCAACTTTGAAAGTGAAAAAAAAATTGTTTTCAAGTTTTCATTTTGTATATTACAATATATAACTTTTTCAAAATTAACCTTTATTTAATATAATTATTTATAGTTGAATTATTTATAGTTGAAATAATGTCCGTATACCTAGCTTATATTTTAAAATAATTATATTAATTTACTCTAACTTATTTTATTCAATTTGTAATTAAATTGCAATTTCATGCATTTACCACCGGGCAAACTACCCATTAATAAATTTAAAAAATACATACATATATATGACAACAATTATAATTGTGTTTTGGAAGTCACTTTGCCCTTTCATCTGTAAAACCCAGGTTAATTTTAAACTGAAATGTCAGAAATTACTTAGTAATGTTTTTAAATTTAAAATTCTTTATTTTATATGAAGCATATAAATGTTACGTAACATTCCAAACATAATTATGGCAATAGGAAAATATACATACATAAATTCTCCCGTGTAGAAGAATAGATAAAATAATTGATATATTGTGCATTGTTTTTACTATTTGTGACATATATCTCAGTCAATAATTCAATAGTTAACACAAAGTAAATTAATTCAGCTAAAATAAGTTCAATTTCTGCGATTAAAAATCAGAAAACAGCAAGGCAAACGCATGTCGTCATAGAATATATTCCCTTACAAATCCCTTTGTCAGATAATAATATGAAATTTTGGCATTAGCCGTTGTTCATAAAATGGAAAAAATTAGTGAGAATTACGATTTTAATATGTTTAGCTTCCCATGTATCTAACCCTTCGTTAACAATTTCATAATAGAAAGCTATCAAGCTCTAAAATAATACTCCGTTTTTTTATTAGATTTAGTGTCGTTTATTTCTTGCAACATAGCCCATTGAAATTTTGAACAAATACCCGACTTAGTACTGAAATGATATATTGCTGTATTAAATTGTGGGTATAAATTTCCAATCCTTTTCAGGGTACTTGATCACCAAAAATAAGTATTAGAAAAAGCTAATATCCATAAAAATCTGTCATATCTCAGTAATAAGAATGCTATAAAACTTTTATCTTAACCATATGTTTTCAAAATTTAATTCTTTCAGTTTTCTTATAATTATTTTTAAAACTTAAGCTTACTTTTTATAGATGATCAAGAAGCAACTTTAATTTTTATTGTGACACACGAAGAAACTTTTTCTATAACGATGAGCAACACAATCATTTATTGAAATTTATAATAAGTACATATCTGTAGTGGTAGGTTTTTAAAATGATGAAGTTAGATGCTATTTTACAGAATTTATTAATTAATTATCTGAACATGGACAAAATATAAAAACATACAGTGTTCAGTTAGCCTGACAAAACAAGCTGATCCCTTAATCTCAGTTAAACATGGTCTACGGTAATTCCCCGTAGGCACGTCAAGGATTGAGATACCTGGCAGTTACCTTCGTTGATGTCTGGCCGCTATCGTGTGGCACCCTCGTTCTCTCCGGATCCTCTGGAAACTGCAAGTTGGGTCCGCACGTCCGTCGCTGGCGACGGTTTGTCCTCCTGTGTTTACTTTCTTTTTACAGCCTCCTCGCTGGATGTAAAAAATCGATCGTCTCGATCATCTTCCGATCGATCTTTCCTGAACCAAGAAATGTCATTGGTTCAGGCAGTCACGTGTTCACTCAAATTTCTGGGATTTTCTGAGAGACGTTTCCCACGGTGTGACAGTCCAGGTAACTTCCGAGGGTCAAATCATACGTGTCCAATTTCAGACTGGAGGGATTATCTCCCCGTCTCGGCGGCGCCTGCTCAAATTCCAATTTACCAAGCTCTCAACCCTTGCTAATATCTAATTATATTAAAATGAAACATATATATATATATATCAATAATAAAACTATCGCGCTACATATCAGAATAATATATAAATTTCCAAACGGTTTTATTGGCTAAGGACTTCAGGTTCAGGTCTAATGACAGTGGCAGTAATTTCCCTAAAAACTTTTACATTCGTCTATATTCGGCATACGGAAACATGAGCACTTGTGATTAATTCTCTTCACCGAGAAAGTCTACAATAATTAGTTCTCCATTCATTCTCCTTGGCTCTTGACCCTTAGGGGGCCTTGACATACTAAGGCGGCTGCCAGAATGTCATCTTACATGACATATAATCCACCATAATATTTTTTGGAGTGGCGCGTAGGTAGCAATTATTGTCATAATGAATTTAAGAACTATCTTTAATTTTATTTCGAGTTATTGGTTGGAAAAAAACATTTTAAAATGGGTACGATGCACTGAGTTCAAAACTTAGATGATCTTTCAGCTCTGAAACAGTTGAAATAATCTGTAGGTCGATAAGGGCACTATTCACAATTTGACTTTTCGTCATTTTCATGTTTGCGTTCATTTAATCAGTAAACTACTATCTGTTGAAACTACACAGGGCTTATCCATAAATTTTTACAGACGGTGTTACTTTTTGCTCTCATTTTTTTAAATGATGCACACCAATATTCCGAATCTTGACAATACCTATACACGTTTTTCCTATTTATAATACCTATATACTGTACTAGCAATTTTAAGCATTTATAAATATAAAATAAGAAATACGATTGTGTTCTTTGTGAGTTATTAATCTAAAAACTGCATTTTGAATATTCCCATTAATGATCGAGAAAGCAATACAGCAATTCCAGTTTGAAAAAAATGTTTTTCAAGAAGTCTCAACTCCATTGATGTGATGTAATAGCAAAACTTTCAAAACCCATAGCGGTATCAACGTTCACAGAATTCAATAAGCTCAGCTACTTTGCAACATAGCCCAAACGCTTCTGCGTTAAAAGAAAAGCACATTGGCTGACGCAACAGCACTCTTAAGTGTTTCGCAGGGGGAAAAATGCAATCTAAAACAGATGACGGATACTTAAAATGTGTGTTTGAAGTGGCGTTTTACTTTTTTAGATTTTTCATCCAAAGTGCAAAATTCGTAATACTGCCGTCGGGCGCGGCTCTAATTCAACAGGCAGCTCGGCGTCGCTCAAAGCTGTTCTTTGAACCGCGTCTCTTGCAGAATCTGCTTTACTCGCGTTTGTTTATTCTCCCAAAAAAGGAATGATATATTGAGGCTGCAAGTAAGCATTGTGCTGGCATCCGAAGCACTTAGCAGAGAGGTGTTGAATAACGTGCCAGTTCCACGCTGGAATTGAGCTGAATGCATCACAGACGCTTATATAATATCTCGCCAGTCGCAAAGTTCGGTCCACTCCAGGTAATGAAGCGTTCCTCCACCATAATATATAAAAACGCTACTTATATTTAGTTATTCCATCAGTTGAATAAATTTAAAAGTTTGCCGGCACTTAATTTAGAGGCTTCTGGGGGTGAAAATACGTTACTAATTTTGCACTTCTCTGCATCAGAAAAACTCTGCTTCCACCCCGTACTGACAAGTAAGCCTCGATCAAATTAAAGTGAGGGAAGAGATGGAGAAAGACATCAAATGCGTGACACAAACTCATATTTAGTTAGTATACGTTCTCTGAGATCTGTAACGTAGATTACATTCAATAAAACCGCAGCTATAAT
Organism: Zhengitettix transpicula; assembly: GCA_037074705.1. Lineage (NCBI taxonomy): Eukaryota > Metazoa > Arthropoda > Insecta > Orthoptera > Tetrigidae > Zhengitettix > Zhengitettix transpicula. Next base: position 165,008,387 of record CM073591.1, read on the forward strand.
ACGAATTACGAAAGTGATAGTAGTAAATAGAATTGTTTGGCAATATTTAAGTGGAAAATTTGAATAGATATTAAGTTTTGTCATCGTAATTTGATTATGACTAAAATATTTATAAATATTATTCTTGGAATATTTTGGATTTTGGAGATTTGATGAAAAAGAGAACTTCAGTATTCTATTTCTTACAGTTTACCTGGTCGTTCGACCATACTCCCAGAAATGAATACTATTTTAAAATTATTAAATATTAATATTATCCTAATTTATAACAAGTAAAGTTTCAAGTTCTGAATTTTGCGCTCACGAATATTTTTCTAATTCTTGATAATTTATCAATTTACTGTCGTTTACATAACTTTATTGTTATAATTCTAAGTATATATATATCCTTTCTAAAATATTTCCATGTCATTATACACGAATAATGTCAAGCATATTTCATAACATATATTGTAACGGAACTCAGGGTTAATTTGTGCGATCTGTAGGGTTCTGAGACAAACCGGTCGGGCACTTTGGAAGCCATTAAAAAAACGTCTTTAATGAACAAAACAAAACAAAAATTATATATCGGAGTCTCCAATGAAAGTACCATTTAAACAAAACATAACAGTCTCTTGGAGTGTGCGCCAAGTGGTACGAGCGGCTCGTCGGCCACTCACGACCGCTGCGGCGATGCCCTATTTCCATCGAACGGTACAAGAAACCTTACTGCTTCCACTGACCAGAGCAAGTTAAGTCTCTTGACGGCCGTACATCAGCAGGAGGTCCGTCCGATGAGTCGGCGACAGCAAGGGGTAGCCGGGTGCGGACCGCCCGAAGCCAGAAGACGAAGTGATGCCTCAAGTGTTACTTCGGCTGCTTTTGTTTCGCCAACCATCACCTGACGCTGCAGCTGGTCAGCCGAATTCCTTAACCTGGTGTTAGAAAACGAAGTGGGCTGGTTTCATCACCAGTCCCCGATTCTAGTCTCACCTGCCCCCACCACAACTCCGCCGTATACTGCCGATAAGTTGCTCGATTCAGTAAAAAATAAAAGTGGCGTAACGAAGAGCGAACGAGCTGTGGTGAAATAGACTACAAGAGTAATAAAATATGTTGTTAGTATAATTGTCAGCATTATACCTATTGGTTAGACGTTGTCTGGCGACAGTGAAATACTTTGAACAATAACACTATTGGTTTGTCGACACGAGTAAATTCTTACGTTGTGTGAAAAAATGTTATTAAACGATTTTTCGATGCAGCAATTTGAAATAAAGTATCTGATTAGTAAATTCCTCAAAACCTTGGAACCCACTTGAGACGAGCACGAGACAAAGTGATGAGGATTCGAGCGACCCATGTCAGTCTACTCGGTAAATCGCCAGATTCTACAATGAAACCATTTTAATGGTTCATTTATTGGTGTAAATCAGTAATTGAAATACAAATTTCAAAATCTTTCTGCTCCTACGCGTGACGATGAGACTAGAGCCGTCTACAAAATAATTCGCTGCGACAGAATTACTACATCCTGTTCGCTGCGACGAATCCGAGCCGGTGATCACCCTGTACGCTGAGACTGAGGTCTTCCCGGTTGCTGCGTAGTTGAAACAACTACACGTTGCTGAATTCGGGGTGGAAGTGGCAGCATACTTATCATGCAGTCGAATTTACCGTGTGGAAGCAGGAGTGGTAAACCCACAGTGTTAATTGTAATTCAGCAAGCTATAAGTTACAAAATTATTCTGTTAAATACCTTCATAAATCTTGAATTTTTTGTAATATTTCGAAAACTCATTTTTTTTATTGGCAAACTTCCCCCCACAATACTCTGAAGAGAGATCTCACATAATTAATACTAATGTAAATCCGGAGAAATAGAAATATTTTGTGAAAATCCACATTATAACTTTCTATAACATTGCTATCAAAATGTTGTCGCCTAACACTGTAAAAGAAAATTTTGTTTTAAACCCTTATATTCTATTGTTAAATCTTTTATTTTTTGTGTTAAAAAATAGGTGAGTTTCTTAACTGATTAAGTTGGCGCATAATAATCTACGAGCTGCTGAGTGAAATGACGTAAGCTTAAGGAAAACTTGAACTATATTTCTATTTATCACAAATTATCTTTAACCATAACTTATATTTTTTACTCATAACATTTCTAAGTCATTAAAGAAATATATAAAACTTTTAAATAATTTTTCCTAGCGAAAATTGCAGAATTATACCTAATATTTTAAAAAATTCGCTTTAATAGTGCACAATAATCTATATATTAAAAGTAAGAAATGGATTATTCGCATTTATTATTTAACGTAAGTTACTTATATAAAAAGCTAAAAGTATATTTTATATTATATTTGACAGTAGAGATTTTATGTTATTCCTAATATTGATTCAAATAATATGAACTGTTCGAGAAATATCTGCAAAAAACTCATTTAATGGTAAATTATATACATGGAACTAAAACATTTAATCTATGAAACTTGTGCATTATATACATTAAAAATGTTGTACTTTTCCTAAAGCAGTAATAATTAAAAGAAAAGTTTCAGCCTAGTCATTGTGTTAACAGTTCATAAAGCTGCGCGACCGCAGCTGGGGAATTTATGGCTCGCAAGGTTGGTAGAGCTCTGTCTCGCTCGCTCGGGCTTTTTAATGGCGATTCATTAAAACGGTGAAATATGATTACTACCCATAAACCAGGCGGTCTACTGTGCTATTAGCGTCGCGTCGGCTTGGAACTTCTAGGCAGCAAGGGAAGAAAAGTGGAGGCAGGGAATGAGGGCCTCCATTGCAATACAGAGTAAATTTCTACCGTGAAGACATATAATACGTTCCGCCAGAAATACTTCGGAGCAGAGATGAAAAGTATTTCTTGAAGGAAACCTTTCATGTGTGTAACTTTAAACGTTTACTTATTTTGCTAAGTGAGCAAAGTTGGAGATCTTGTTAACTTTGTATAAAAAGAGCAAAATAAAATGTAAATTTTATATCGGCGGTATAAATTAGTAATGTAGACCTTCAGGCTGGCATTGAGTAAATAATTTTCAAAAAATTTCGTACTTCCAATAATTTTTCATAAACCTAATATTTTATTTATTTTTCTGGAATCATCTCATTTATTCAGATTTAATCATTAATATTTAACTTCTATTCACTTAAAACTAAATTTTAATAACAACGCAAAAATTCAACAAATCTATGAAGGGATAAGAAACATTTGCTTCTGATTCAAACGTGTGTTTCTTGTTGAAAGCAATTATAAATATTCCTATTAAATATTTTATTGGGTAAGTGGTGTTGTTTAATTTAATCTTCGGTCCCGTGTAATTTTTCATCAATTAAATGAAATTATGAATAAGAAGGATAACCAATTCAGGTGAAACAGTGATAATATAAATCCCACACAACGTTTCTAGGATCCTTGTCCCTTTCGTAAGGTGCAAAGAAGTGCCTAGAGCGATACAACTGCACTTTTCAGTAAACAAAACTCGAGTATATAAATGAAATTATTATCGAGGTGTGAAATAGACGGAATTTTTACAGTTCATATTTTGTATTCTGCAATGGATATTGTATTTAAGTATGTAATAGTAATCGTTTCACGATAAGGATTTTTTTCTCTTCTTAATTGTTTGAATTAATTCAACTGTCTTGGAAATTATTCGTAAACTCTCCACGTTTCATCTATTAGCATCCTTATAGAATATAGCTAACAGTATAACCGTAAGGCCAAATAGTAGTAGCATGACTTAATATTCATAAAATGTTATCTTAGTTTAGTGATAATCCATAAAAATAAAACTTCAATTGGTTAACATTTTCAAATTATTAATATTCTACACATTTGCTTTGCTCCATTCGCAGCGTTCGGTCGATTTTTCGCTTTTATTGTTTTTCTATATTTCAAATCTGTTTTATATTTCCCATCAGAAATTATATTAGTAAAGCATGTGATGTGAATCACATATTTTATAGTACTGAAGAACAGACTCCTCTCACTCGCATTCTCTGTAACAGAATATTTGAGAGCATGGGTCATATATAAGAGTTACGACATTTTGACGACTCCAAGCTTCAGGCGTTCAAATTTCTTTGACAGCTTCAAGTTTATATCAGTGCATCTGTGGGATCGCTCGTTGCCAACGGTTTGTGGAATTTCAACGATTTGTGTCACTTTACTTGGCGAATACATACAATATAGAAAAGCTTTCTCTGTTATATTCTTCACCAGCATCAGTGATACAGAAACTTTAGTTTTCTCTCAACAACATTCACAGGGATCCAGAATCTTCTGCAACACACATAAAACCATAGTAATCTATACACAAGAAATAAATTTTATCTAAATTAAATAATTCATTGTGCTTATTATGTACATACTTGAGTGCCATGTCCTTGAATATAAATAATTATATTATATTACCAAAATTAAATCATTAGATTTCCATTTCAAACATATTTCTGTGCCAATTAGTTTAATCCGTGCCTCTTTCCTTTCATAACAAGTGATTGTATTTATGAACCCTACAATTATCCACAAAAATATTCTTAATTAATTTGTATAATTCCTCATTATCTAAGATTGTGAGGTTTCCTGCTATGTTCCATGAAAATGAAATTTTTATCTGCTTTCGAAATATTTGAGTTACATGAAACCCCTTAATACTGTCCCGATACAGCCATGTGAGACACCAAAACAACACCACGTATAATAGTTAAACATAATAATAATAATATTGTTTCCTAAATACCGTTTTTCACAGAATTATATAATAAACTTACGTTTTCTTCGATTATTATGTATTTCGATGATTAACATATTTTTTAAAGGTTTTGGAAGAACTATTCACTTCCTCCCATCACTTTAAGAATATTTATTCGGTACACGTATATTAGAAGTATCGAGAAAAGTATTTTCTATGTAGTGTAAATAAAATATTCTCTTGAAAATACGGTTATATAAATTTATCCCAGGTTACTGATCTCGTAAAATCAGTAATTTAAATTCAACGCTACATTTTCTAGAAAATGATTACATATTAAATTCCTATCAATCCTAAAATTCATGTCAGTTTCTCATTTAATTATAATGTTTTGAAAATGTTTTTTATTTAAAAATATTTGTTTTCATGCAGGTCATTCAGGCGCTTTGAAATTAAATCTACTGTAAAACTTCTGTTATAAAAAATGATACTCACTGTGATACAAATATAGCCGCTTCATAAAAATAAAACAATAAAATTTAAATAATGGTCGTATTTTACGAGCTAGGTTTCACGTTTCGCCAAGTTCAAAGGAAAATGGAAGGCAGTAGGCGGTCGAGAGAGTAACTCGTAGCTGTCACGAATATTGCTCGTCGTCTCTTCAACTGGTTGCGATTTCAATTAGATTTTTTTTTTCGTTAAACGCCATCATTTGCGCTTGACAGTAATAAAATGTCGTCAGACAGATAACTGTAAACTAAAATATTGCCTGACAGAACGAGACTACCAGCGGTGAGTCTCAAAAGAGTTCACATTTAATCGCTTGTATGGGCGACTCACAGTCAGATATATATATTGTATCTCCTTTGTTCTGACTTTTTAAATTATTGTTTATATTTATTTTTTACAGTATTTTCAAGTAGATCGAAACTGAATTATATCGTTATATTGCCTTTTTGTTTCACTATAAATAGGAATTAATTATTATTATTTGATTATTTCATTCAAAATGTTATTTTACAGATTCAAAAATAAATTGCGCATACGTGCGTGTCATTTTTTTTTTTTTCACATTCGGTCTTTTTTTCATCTTGGTAGAGCTTCACACACTATAGTTAAAAAAAAACTCTTACAATTTTTCTGTCCAAGATTATATATTTGAAGGTTTGTTTATGTAATCGGCCAGTAATTTACATTTCAGAATTATTATAGCTCCAGAAGGAGGAGCAGCGCTGAATGAGATGTCTACCAGGCTTATATGACGGCTTGTCCCTGGAATCGTCGGAGTCACAACATGGGTATGAGCAGTAAACCTCAGCAACCATATTACCATCAATGGTTAGTTTTGGAGCAAGCCCTGAGAAGAATGTTCCCCTAAAAATTTCATTATTACTAGAATTCCAGTTTATGGTAATAAATTAATGTTCTACGGAACGCCACATTAAAAAAAATCTACAAAGAAATATTTTGGTAAAATATGAGTGAAATCAATTAATAATAGATCAAAATGTTTCAACAATTATTATAATTGTCCAAATTTACATTTTTTATTACAAACAATACACTTCACCCTCAGATTTTTACGACCATTACAGATGTTCTAGAAACCATTTCTCTTGCTGTATCAACAGTATAAAATTATTTATCCTGATCGCACTCAGTTATTGAACCACCGTAAGTCACATACTCCAGCATACTTAGATGTTGCATACTTGATGAGTTTTGTATATACATTCATTTAGTACCCATTCATATATGTTAATAGAACATTAAGACATACTAACAAATTAAAGCTGTTAGCAGATATTTTCTCATTAGCCTAAGGTTAATATTTTTCGCCGGTAATAATAGATACATATTGTAATTAATACTAAAATAAATCAACAAGTTAAGAAATAATTATTTTCTGCTCAATCATCATAAATAATTCAGTGTATTTGACTTATTATTTTGGCCACTTTTAATTGTACTTATTATAAATTCTGTATTTATTCAGAAAATTGAAATTTTCTAGCAACCCCTTCGAAATGCATCGTAATATGGAAATCATATCCTTTATTAGGTTTCAGCCTATTAATTACAGCGGAATAAAAGACGGAGAGAAAATTAACAATTGTATAATTGTTATATGAATGTAACGCCCGAAACACTTTCACAACTGACGCTTATTATTCCACACAAAAAATGTAAATTGCTTGGTAATTTATTTAAGTTCTTTGTCTGCGAAAATGTTGAATATGTATTAGCTCAGTCATTTATATAGTTATCAACCTTATAGACCATGTTCCGGGTGTTCAACATTATTTTTTAATTTAACAAATGTGAATTCCACCCTCAGTATATTTAAATTATGTCCTTCAGAAATTACATATAATTCCATTTATTACAGGCCCACATTCGTGCGTAACGAACTTAAAACTTTTAACTATGTTTGTTGAGGATATATATTCTTGTACTTAAATACAGCTTTCATTAAAAATAAATTTCAAGAAGAGTATTCAAAGTACCAATTACTTTCTATTACAGAATAGATTACGATTCATATTTTTATCATAAAGTTAGACATAAAATGTTTGGAAACTTTTCGCAAGGTTTTCGTTTGTTATTCTTTCATTCCTTCCATTTTCTTTAATCTTGTGATTTGGATTCTAAATATATGCGTATAAACGCATTATTCAGATATAATTTTTTATTCATTAGATTTTCCCACTACTAAATTTAAATATTATTTAGACAAATTAATATTTTAGAGCAATCTCTCGCAGGTGATCTGGAGGAGGCTACCTTTGGGAAAACTGGTCAAGACACGGTGAGGGGAATGCTGCGACCCCACAGCAAACCCCTCTCCCGCCATCAGAAGGGCATGGGACAAGAACCTAATGCCCGATTTCTCCTGAATCGATAGGTGATATTTTATAAAACATCCCAAAAATTCTCTAGTTTGACTCCAGAACATTAAATACTTGTTGAAAAATTTAGTATATGGGTTTAATTTTCGACTAAAAAACCATATTTATAGTATAGTAAAAATAAAATTAGCCCTATATAAAAAATTGTAATATATAAAATATTTTAATTTATATGACCTAATAATTAACTCAAATCACATATTTTAGATAGCATGGCACCGAAATTATTTCAAAATATCATGTATATTGAGGTCCATAAAAATATTAATGGTAAAATATGTGTGAACTGCAAAGTCTAGTATGGCACCACTGTGACACGTACGCGACTTACCTAAAACCAAGAATTCATTGAACCCTCTCAATTGTGTGGAAAAACATTTATGGAAATTTCATCGAACGCCATAATTTTTGCGGTTGAGAGCAGTCGAGTTGTAATCACCGTAGAGAGAATAAATTTTGAACGAGATACCGAGACGATGAGTCTTAAGCCAGTAACTGGTATTTATATAAGAATGCATTTCATAAATAAATTTCATACCGATATAATACTCTTTTCGCTTTGAAAGTCTAATGGGTCTAATGATAAATACCAAAGAACTTTTAATATAATTCCGAAACCCATAAATGACGATATAAGAATATAGAAAGTGCCATTTTATTTTATTTCGTGAAATATTATAATTCGAACAACATTCCCAGAAATTTATGATATTTCGCAATATTTCCCATAGCATGAGTTCCCATGTGTAATAGATTTTCATAAGCAAGTCTATAATAATTTATGACATAAGAGTAACAAGCGTGAGATTAAGTTGGGTCGTAAAGCAAGCAAGTGTTAAATTACTTAATAACGCGGATAACACAAGTTTCAAATTCAAGACATACCTTCCGAGAGGTAACGGAACTTATGCCTTCGATACAATTTAATCACCTAATTATCACCAGAATTACTTATTTAGATCAATTTTTTAATTCTCCAGGAATAAAATACTACATGGTAGCTACACAATATTTATATTTTAAGTGTTTTAACAAGCCTGAATTATATGTGAATTGCTTACAGGCTGGAAATGAAATGATTCCAGAAATATTTTCTAAATCTCCCATAATATTTTAAAAATAATGAAAACCTGATACAACATTGTAATTTTTCAACGCTTCAAATTTTATTTACGTGACACTATAAAGAAGCGCGTCATTTGAAACTTCAGGTATAATGCTACTGGTTTTCCACGAATACAAACATAAGAGTATTTGTAACTGCATAAATAATAATAATCATTATAAAGAAATTAACCACGCAGATTGTATTTAAAAAAGTTCCTCCTAAAATCACATAAAATATTGTTTATATACAATATTTAATATTCTTGATTAAGTATAAAAATCGATTCAAATTCTCGAGTAAATAGTTCGTATAAATAAGAATACATAAACGCATTATCTAAGTATTATAACCAAAATATGTTTGAATGTAAATAGATAAGTTTGATGGGTTTTTGTAAATATTCGAAAAATAATGAACCAACATGCAACTTAGAAACAAATAAAATACGTAGATCAAACCTGACGTCATTCAACCACGTAAAAACTGTTTTACGTGCACAACCGCATAGAAATTTTCTCATAATTACGATCCTTGAGTATAAAAAGAATATAAATGCAATAATAAGAACTTTTCCGAAGCCGAAAAAATACTAGATATTTGAATTCTAAGTAATACACATAATATTCATTTTATTATTACAATAATTAAATTTTCAGTAATGTCTTATTTCAACGTCATAAAGCAAACAAATTTAATCAATAAACGACCATAAAAACTAAGAAATCTTTAAAACCCAGTTTCGCTCCAAGGATTAAAACAGAAACTTCAAATTGTTAAATTCCGTCTATTGTTCAACTTCTGTAGGTTACCATATATTATCGTATCATAAGTCAGGCATTTGACCACAGTTGTAAGATCGTTCACCGAGTATATATCGATCTACTTGTCACTAAACTTAGTTTCGCCTGCTGCATAATTTCGTATATTTATACTCCAACATACGTTTACAAATTTATTTTTTGAGAAATGTGAGGAAAATTCAGGAATATTCTAGCGCCAAAATAGACTCGTTGAAGTATTTGCAAGACTGTTTCTGCCTTTTTCAGAAACGTGAAAAATTTACAAAGTTTTATTTGCGAGTACTTTGAAGTTTTAAAATTATTACTAATAAATTTTCAATCAAATGAATATCATCTCAAACAGGTCACTACATAATACTTATTTATTATATCAGGTTGAACTGAACAACATGACACATCACAAAAACCCTCCGATCGCAGTAGAAAACATCAAGCTCTGCTCCAAATATGACAAAGAGAGAATACATACACTGAAAAAAGGCATCATCAAGAGGACATTACACACAAAATCACAAGAAACTCTGATTTAATTCTTTAAATAAAACTAACCTGTACGCGGCAATGTAAAGTTACAAATTTATAAGTCACTAATGACCTTTTTGATATGTTACTATAAATAAAATTAAAAAAATAACTATTTTTGGGGTGAGAGCTCGTGTATCAACAATAATCTATTTCAAGGATGTTATAAATGAACGCATTGTTTTATAATTCGTATTAATCCTTCGACGATCAATAAATGTTAATTTTGTTTAAATGTTTTACAAGTACATCAAATTATAAATTCCCAGACTCACGTCAGAAAAGCAATTGTCAGACTTGGAAGTAGCCCATGAAATTTATAATTGGGATTTGTTAGAATACAAATAATTCAAATTTAGCGCAATGGAGAAAGTTTCATATCCAACATATTTATTACACTATGATTCATCTTTTCTGATTATTATCTGATGGCGTCCAAAATTCTGAGCGAAACGTAATAAATTAACTTAAAAATTAATTAATTTTGCACATTATCACTCAACATTAAATAAAGCCTATTTTTTCAAGTCGTGGTTTCCAAATATAAATTGGATTATTTGTAATTTTTTTTCCTAATATGGTCTTTCCGTTTGAAACAATACCAGCTGTATACGCTTGTTAAATGCATGTCTTAACTTCATCATTTATTAAGGGTATTCCTAATTTCAGAAATAAATCCCCTACGTTTATGTTATGCAGCTTGCCAAAATTGATCTGACTGACAATAATTCTGAAATTACGCTTAGAGTCAACGTACAAGTTTATGGCTTTATTCTGTAGTGTTTTTCTGTTTAATACATCTAAGTTTTTTTATTTAATACTTCAATTTTCGAGTATAAAGACAGTAACTTTCTTACCTTGGTGTCACACACATTCCCTTATATATCCAACGATCCTTCCATATGCATTGACACGGAACGAAAATAATCAGTTTTCATTACTTTAACAAATTGGGAAAAGTTATTCATCCAAGGAGCTTCGGAATTTTTTTGCTCTATTGGATCTTTTCTCTTTAAACGGCAACTTTTGGAGCCTCTCCGTATTTTTTCCACTTCTCCCGGCGCTTGGAAAAGAAATCAGTTTCCGCCATTTTGTCGATCGCCGCCTGCCAATGAAATCAGACGTGTTAGCAATTAGTTTGAACTTGTCTGTCTCCCGAGGGGGCGAAGGCTTGACTGACGTCACTGGCTGCAGTAACGAAGTTTCCCGAGTCGTTCATTCTCGCTGCCAGGTTTATCAACTAAGAGCGCTGCGTTCTCCAGGGCAGTGACCAATTAGCGGTAGCGCGTTCGCATCTCCCCTGAGCAGTATCTGTCACAATATACTGACCCGCCTAACACTACATATCAATTCCATATTCACCTCCAGCAATTCTCAGCGTTCTCACTTTTAAGGACGCAGATAAGAGTAAACTGTGTTTCAGCTAGTAATTAAATTACTTCGCAAAATATCAAACCATTGGTAAATATTACATGGTTACAAGAAAGAAAAAAAAACATTTCAAATGAATTTATTAAGTTATGTAGAACGGGTTAAAGTTCAAATCACAAGACTGTATAAACATGGAAACCGTGAATGATATATTTTTACATTACATAATGGAATCCTCGAATTTCACATAATTCCACTTCTCTGGGCTGGGTTTAATTTTATTTTACATTCGTCTTCCGTTGAGAAAATGACACATAAATTTATTAAAATAATCAAAATATGTAATACAATATTAAGAGAAAATTAACCACCCAAGTCTCATATAGTAACAATAAATTTAATCGGAATTTTTCGATCCAATTGGTCATTTTCAACCTGTTCTTCGACCATAAACACTATTATTATGTACCAATTATCATAAAATTTGGTATTATAATAATATTTTACATATCACATAGCGTTCATTAGTATAAACTTATATATTATTGGTTATAATTATAAGTTTAAAATGAACTAGATCGAAAGTTATCCATTTAATTTTACGAGAACTATATAATACTTTTCTCCTAATATTGATCTCGAACAGACGATATTAATAAAATGAATATTATAGTACAGAATATAGAAACACATTTACATCGAAAAGCCATCTAGGCAATTTACACAATTGAATGACAACATGAAAAAAATCCAAAAAGTTACAAAATTGTTCTAAATAATTCAGATTCATACTAACAAACCAGAGACACAACTAAAAAACTGCTTTTGAGGTTTGTCAACTGAATTGTACAGTTATGTCTCCCTAGGTCTTTCGTTTATTCTGCACCTGAAGAAAGGAACAAGGCATCCAGACACAATGTGTGGTATTTATATTATCACTTATTTTGTCTGTATTAATCTATTTTCCTTATTATTAATTTTCAATCATACTTAAATTTTTCATGGTCACCCAATTTCTTGATATATCACACCAACGTGAATTATTATTGATAATTATAGGCCCAAATGTATACTAAATCCGTTTACTTCACTTCCTAATAGCATAACTGAAATATTTACAAATTATTACATATCTATTTATCTAATAAGATGGTCCATATTGTGAGGAATATTTTATTTTCCTTTAAAGTCAACTTCAAATGTACAACAATTCGTGTTTCAAGTTATTACCGTTTTATTTAACTTTCAAAAAGTTGTGGAAATGAGTTGTAGGAGATTCGGTCTGTGGAAATGAAATGTTAATGTTAATAAGACGCGGGGAGAACCTACTTATCAGAAACTTTGAAATTTCATTTTTATGATAAAATATCTTTGATTCTAATTGACGCAACCGCGAGGTATGTCGTTATTTACATTATTTAACCAATTACTAATTTCTGTCACCTTAAAATCCCTTTGAAGTAACCCGTAGAATATATAAAGTCAAGTAGTTATTTACATTCACTTTATCCAAAAAAAGAAACTGATCTTGAATTCAATGTGTCTATTTAAATTACATGGCGAAATGATTTAATTTTGATTCTTCTTTTTTCTTGCATTTTACGGTCTATTAAATACAGAAATCACTCATTTCACTAAGTTATTAACCTTTGTCGATTTAACTCACGAAAGAAAACGAGCGTGCCACGAAGTCTATACTATGGGAGCAGAAATATTAGTCTGAATTTAGGTTTACTGTACAGCCTCTCAAATTACAATAATTGAATTCTTTGATAAATTATAATCATTAACTAAAAACATGTCATTTGAGAAACAGAATGCTATTAATAAAATCACGTTGATTATTTTAATAATATAAAGGCAAATTAATTCATATTTCCCTGGCTTACGCCGTTTTATTTTCTTTTTTGCAGAGAATCACCGGAATAATATTGATGTGTCATAAAACGAATAAAAGATATGAGATCTTCTTGCAATGTCAAGAATCATAAAAGTTCAGGTGCTATATAATGTGATATTATCGCACGTAAAAATACAGTTTATTGCCTTTCAGCGACAATTGTCTAGCATTAAATAGTCGTTCAACTGCTTCTGATCCAAAACTATAGCGCTAACGTGTATACGTAACTTTATATGCGGCTAATCGTGCATAATTAAATGTGACATCACTATAAAATTATGTAATATTACTTAAAAATACTAATATTGTTTTAAATGGTTAAAAAATTTTATTTATAGGATTACCTCTCAAGAATTGAGAGATTTTAATAACGTTAGGATATCACGTGAACTTATTACGCCATAAGATCTCATTGAACAATTTTTTATCAATATGTTCAACTTTTGAATAAGATTACAGATGTGTTGCTTATAACAGTTACATAAGTGCTAATAAACTCTCTAAAATAAAAGTATGAAATTAATATTCTTTGAATTTAGAAACTTTTTAAAATCTATATTAATTTGATAAACAGGACAAATTGATGTCAGAGAAAACCGACTACATATGTTTTAAGTTTAGCAGACCAAAATCATAATAAAGATAAGTTGAAATAAGATTATAACGACAGAACGAAGTTTCGAGAGATGGTAGGCTTCTTAAAAACGGTTATGAATAAAATGGAAATTACTAATTGGGTAACTTGTTGAGGGAAAACAAAAGACTTGTCTGGCACGATGCATGTATTTTAAATGATTGAGAAAGAAGAATTCTGTGTTATGAATACAGCTGAAAATTAAAGACTAAAAACGATTTAAAGAACTCAACTCCTACTACTACCGCCGTACAAAAACAGTAAAATAAATATTTTGTTTGTACTGAATCCCAATTAATTTAATAGATTAAAAATAATATAATAGAAACAGTATAATACACCAATTCTAAAATAATATTTTCACGTATATGACATATCTGATATAAAATTTTAAATTTCGAAGCTGTAAAATTATTTTACAAGACGCTTGTAACAAAATTCTATCAACAATATGTTTATTTGCAAACATAGAAACTACGTCTTTCAAAGAAATTTACCATTTTCTAAACAAAAAGTTATGCAAATTTTGATGTAAAAATCTAGATAATAGATCACTTATAAGAACGATCATGAACCAAGACCATAAAAATGGCTCGCAGAGAATTAAATTACCAACTTTTTCATTTCCAGATTTAAACAAAGACAACAAACTTCAAATAAAAAGTAACCTAAATAATATTTGCTTAAAAATTTAAAAGATTATTAATAAAATTAAGGTTCTGAAACGTACTTCTGGAGAGCTTCTTTCTTAAATATAATAATTACCTTTAATTAATCGGTAAGAGGATGCGCCAATTTTTGCTCATAAGAACATGCGGCGTGCTGATTTCGGTGATATTTTTATTAAACTAAACGCAGACATTATATCTGAATAAGACAAAAAACGGCGAAGAATAACATTTTTTTGAAGAAACGCAAAATATATGACATTATTATTATCTGCAGATTATCATTTCAGTACCATTCGCATTCCAAAACTATAAAACAGTAGCATGTCATCCTGTTTTGAGAGACCGAAAGGTCATTTTACGCCTTGTCGATTTCCATTCTCTATTTATTTTGAAGTTTATATCTGATTTCCTTCTTTCAATGTACATATTGGTGTATTGAAACATTTTGTCGATCACATCAGACGTTTCTTTCAAAAAGACTTATAAGGGAGTAGTTGTGTTTTTGGCACGCCCAGAAAAAGTCTTCGATTTTGACTTTTTTTGATATTCTTGTGCAACAGTAATCCAAAGGAGTTGGTCATCCTTTCCAATGAAGAATGTGTAATCTGTGTTCTGATGTTGGCGGCTGCATACTCCTCTGAATCGTTATCATGCTCTTCCTGCGAATGTCTCCCAGTCAGACTCGTTCAAAACATCGACAGGTTCTTCTACATCTTCATCGTAATCCACGAGAAGAACTTCATCAATTTCCATACAAGTTCAAAGTATTTTAGACCCCAACATAAAGAGTCATAGAAAACAGCTCTTTGACCAAATACTAAAAGTTGATTACTAATAATGAATAGTTAGTAATAATATCCTGGATGAAGGTTTCTCGGGATTCCAACCGGGTAGCGCCGTTTAATATCCACAACATTTCGATGGCTTGCACCGCCATCTTCTTCATCCAGCAACTACACCGGGAAAACCTACGTTCAATAATATCCTAATAAGGAATTAGTGGTGACTGGTCAGAAAAGTGCAAAACAAGAAACATTACTCGCATTTCCATGCACGCGCAGCACGCAGCACTGGAAAACTGCACTGTCCACTTTGCAATTGCACTGGAACTACAACTGACTCAAGAAAGACAAATTCACTACATAAACGACCGTTAGAGAGCTTAGAGAAAAATACGTAATACATATTTCAGGAAAACAGTAACATAATAGCAACTATTCCCCGTGGAGCACCCGCTTAACGGTTAATTGCAATGAAATACTTTGTTTTGGCCAAATGCAAGACACATTTCAACGTTGTTAACTTGCAATAATTGAAATAAATTATATATTAATTTCAATATATAATATCGACGCAGATCTTTTGGTCCACGATAGCCAACAACAATCCTCGCTAATTCAGAAGCTCTAGTCAAAGTATAATGATCCCCCCCCCCACCTAATTATTCCTTCTCTGCTGGTGCGTCTCAAACTGTTGTCTGTACGCGTATAAAAATGGGATGAAACACAATTATACATTTTTAGAGAGCATGTCTTTTTGTACCCCACACATCGATTTATACTTTTTAATAGTCGATACTTTTTCACAAAATAGACGCATATAAAACAAGAAATTGTTTTCATTTAAGAGTAATGAATTATCCAATAAATAACACTGAACGTTACACACATTCGGGTGAACTATTGATCGCATCAAATAATACGGGCCAGATATAGGGTCATTCTATTTCGTTGATTCAATTTCATCTGTTTGTTTGGGTGTAGACAGACTATGTATAGGGTAATCCACTTAGTGGCAACTCCCCTCTTATAGCATAGGAAAGGGATTTGAAAGCGGGGATGCGTAAGGGAGGAGGAAGGTAGCCAGAGTGAACTAGGGCCCCCGGGCTATAGTTTAAGGATCCTACCCGGCATTCGCCTAAAAGTAATGCAGAACAAACCCTATATGCATCAGGTAGGTCGGGCATTTGGTACTTGTCCCACAACCTTCCGATGGCGGGAGAGGGGTTTTCTTTGGGGTCACAGCTTACCCCTCGCCATGCCTTGGCCAGTTTAGGAGGTAGCTGGCCGACTATTTCAATAGGAATAGCGGACAAATCTTACCGTATGACCAAGGTCTGCGACCCCGGAACATACACCTCTCAAAACAGACCGAGGTGCCTCGGCATGTGGGAACCTTAGTTTAAAAAAAAGCCAGAGAGGTGTGAAGGAATCCCCAAAGGTAGCCCCCGCCAGAGCTCTCTGGGAAGGTTTACCTGCGAGAGAATCCTCTCGCGGTAATATTTATAATCAGATGTTTAAACAATTCACAGATTATAAAAATGATTTGTTTGACTTTGAAAACAATACATCAATTTCTTCGAGTGACTTTCTATCATATATTCTGTATATTAATATATTTAATTACTATTACATGAGAGAATTAAAGAGTTGTATTTAAAGGAACCTATACACGATAGCATCTAATTGTCGCAACACCTTTATCTCTTACAACCCACACACGGAACGTTCATTTAAACTTGTAATGTAACAGTTTATTATCCTAATAGTAACCTAATTGAGAAAATATGACAAATGTTGCCCGATAACTTAATGGTTCCTTCAAATTATATGGGTTAAAAAATTCAATACAATTCCTTGCGGCGTGCTTTATATAAAACAATTATTTGGCTCCATAACAGGTCACTTATCGGTTCAAGTTCCTGGAAATTTTTATCTGCCCCCCAGGGTAGAAGTTCAGATAAATGTGAGCTTGACCTCGTTAAAAAATATTTTTTCATATCGTTTCATCTACTATATTTAATCCAAAATGAAACAAGACCTGATACGTGACTCATCATAATTATACATTTCGTTTTTGATGGTACAGGCCAGAAATATATAAGAATTTAATTTCTGATAAGCCGTGAGCAAAAGCTAAGTCAAGGTAATCGCAAAATTGTGTACAAAACCATGAAACGATAATTGATTTTAATTAACGGACCTTACTAACTATAGTTTTGGAGAAGTGCCTACATGCATCAAGGAATTGAGCTCTACTTTCAGCAAAGGTATTTTAATATATCTATATATATAGTGTTAATTAAAAGGAAATCATTAATTAATAATTAAAAAATTTTGACACGAATTGTTAGCGGCAGAAAACACACAAGTTGCACACACGAATGGGTAATAATGCCACATGTTAAGGTATTGTAGGCTGTTAGTTTTTGCTAGAGCGTGGTGTGGTCAGTCGTCGTAGAAGCATAGCAGAATAAAGTTGTTGTTGAATTACAGCAGAGTAAAGTCGTTGAGATATAGCAAAGTGAGTTTTCGTAGAAATTATAGCAGATAGCAGTTGTTATAGAAAGATTGCTGTGGACGGATAAAAGATTAAACTATTGTTTCGATGTCGGGAGACCAAATAATTGCATCCGACATCTAATAGTTTTCAAAACGATCTAACAACATTTCCTGAACGAACAAAGGACCAAAGTTTGTCAAACCAACAGTGATAATTAATCAGTGTTAAAAATGGCTTGTTATAAAGTGCAATGAGAGTGTAAGTGAATGAACGAGTCAAATTCCCCTGATATCCAGAAACTGTAAGTTACAAATTCACTGAATTAATATTTGTAAACCATTAAGTATAGGTAATTATCGTCAGATTTCGGTTTTCGAATATCGTTTATAATTTAAAGTTAACATTTTATGTTTGCATTGTAAATAATACATTGAAGTCAATAATAGCTTCATAGAAAATTTTATTGTTAACAAATATTTTCTTTATTTAAAGGCCCAGTAAAGGCCCTGAGAGAGAGTAAAAGTTGAATGTAAAATATTAATTAATAAGACAAAATTGAAAGTTAATTTTGATAACTGTTGTAAAATTTCCTTCGATAATTTTGTAAATTTAATTGTTCGTAAATTAAAAAAATTAATTTTGTTTGTCGATTTTTAAAATTTTATTATTATTAAAGTATCTTTTCATTTAAAATAAAATTGATACAAATTGTTGCTCTAACGTAGGGATTATTTTAATGTAATTATCTGATTATCACAAATTGGCGCCTTAACGTGAGGCATTGTGTTTTCATTTCATTTAAAGTTATTACTATGTATATATAAAGATGTGCATATGCGTAGAACTTGTTCTGTTGGAAGCGATGTTTCGGCAGAAATTATGTGTTGATATAATATATGTATAAATAAATATAAGTACTCACGTGTGTTAAGTGTGACTCGATGGAGATATGTAGTAACTGTTGTTTCGAGTTTAAATATCCATGGCGTATTTGATGAAATTATGTTCAGGCATGGAAACGAAAGTATTAACGGAACAAACTAATGATATGGAGAGATCCGGATTAGATGTGGGGGTTGGATCCACAGAATCAGGTTTTCCACGTATAGTCAAAATCAACAATTCTAATATTGATAAGGAAAGTAGTACGGAGAGTTGCCACTACGTGTGTATGTGGTCTGTTACTCTAAAAAACATGGGACGGCAGACGGATATAATGTGATTGTTAAAACATATAGGGGAGACAAAAGGGAAAATAGTGGAAAGCCGATAATAGGAAGATACTATATAGAATAGTCAATATAGCAATAGAAAAATTTATTAGGAGCATAAATAAAAAAATTCGAGTACTGAGTAAAATCGAAGAAATAAAAGAAAAACAGAATGTTTTAATCGTCGCACAGAATATTTGACTGAAAAATTTAAGTTGGTAGAGAATGAAACGGGTTCTATTAAGAAGAAGTTGGACGACGAAGTTGGAGATTGGAAAAATAGTTTTTAGTCGCCAAAATAGTTCACACGATAATTGAAAAAGGTGAAGATGCGCGATGGAGTAAAAATTCAGTAAAAGAATTCGGGAGTAGCCAGTGTGTCACACTGCCTAACTTTTACGATAGGGGCCAACAGAACCCAAATGCTTTTGTCAAAGAAATAGAGGTCTCCTTCAATTAAGAAATACTCCAGAGAAAAATTAAGCTATTCTTTTCAAACACACTGTGTTCAAGAATACCACAACCAGGTTACAAGCATGTTTAGACCAAGATATCGCGAAATTTAGAGTGATACTAGACAAATGGCGCTTATGAGAGGGTTCTATGAGGAAGGGTTTGTGTATAATAAAGGATTTGACACAGAAGAACGTATGAATCGGGCAATAAATGAAAGTAAGCTATTAGACCGGTCTCTAACAGAAATTATCCTGGTACAATTCATAAGAAAACAATTCAAACCAGATGTCACAAAAATTATCATTTTTCTGCCAACTCTGACAATGCTGACGCAGCACTTAACTTTTTAAATAAAGATCATAGCGCGGATTGTCGACAGATGCTCTCGGTAAAATTCAAAATGTTTGGGAAGGAGAGAAACAACCTCGCCACCGAGCAGACCCGTTCCGATATGTGAAGGAAAGGTAGATCACGTACAAAATTTTCAGGCTTGGACCGACAGGAAACCAGCTCTGGCACGAAGCAAGTTTAAATAAACCACACCCCAACCTTACCTAAGTACTTTTTATTCTTTTACACAACTCATTTTGACTAAACCCCAACAGAAAGACTCTTTAAGTCACATATATTTTTGTCAACCTTACATAAATTTCAATGTACAGATAATAAATATGTCTGCCTCATTATTTCAAAAGCAAAAAAAGAAACTACAGATCAACGAGTTGCAACACTGTACAAATTACCCGAGAAGTGCGTTAGGTATCGTGTTGTGCAGCAAAAATGTTCAAGCTGTTGCCTCGTGACAGCCATTTATTTGTGAGACAAACATTTTGCTAATGTTGTAAGATAGTTTTACCACTACTATCATTTTTACCACTACAATTATTCAAAGATTTAGATGAAGACGATTAAAGTCCGTCATCAGCTGACTAATAGCTGTAGTATTTATAAAGTGCCATTGCGGAACAAATCAACTAAAATAAATATACCACCCAGATTCAAGTTAAGAAATCGAAATCAAATTTTTGGGTTTCTTTTTTTACATAATGGGATTCAAAGATTATTAAATAATATATTTAAAATATGTTAAAACTTTTACATACAAAAAGGGTTCCTGTACTTTGAAAAAATTATTTATCTCAACTACTAGATTACTGTTCAGTTACATTCCAATCTCTTCAAAAGGGCTTGTAATATTATTACAAGGTTGTCAAAAGAAGTTTTTACAAATGAGAGATATTGTGTATCATATATGTGGTGAACATTTACTTTGTTTTCTATAACTGCATAACACAACGTAAATATATGAGAGCTCTTACTGCAGAAAGACTTCCATCTTTGATAAATGAGACATATTATAAATATAAAAATATCTGTGAAACGACGGTTAAATGAAACTTTTGGAAATAACCTAGTTTTTAATAAATAGACGCTTCTTTTAGACACTTTAGTCCCCAAAACTAAATAAAATTATGTCAATGATAGCTCTCCGTTCTTATTTTGTTTAACCATATATAAACGTTAAGTAAAATGTAGAGCCACTACAAATGCTATGTAGTAGTAACAATTTATTGAGGTCATCAATATTCTGCTATTTGTTTGATAAATTCTGAAACTGAGTAATTTGGATTTAATATACAGTTTTTGATGCATGCCTATATTGTAATGTTTAATATGGATAGAGGGAATTTTATTAAATATTTTCAAGTTATTTAAATTTGTGATTATTTATCTCCGAAAATATTTATTTATATTTCAGGGTTAATTTAATTACAATAATTTATATTTTATTATCACAAAAGGACATAACCTTCCTGCTCTTATAAATTTAAATACCCACGGCTATTTTACAAACATAAAAATACAATAACAAAACAGAGACAATTTCTGACAGGGGATAGGCCTGCGAGGGCTATTCTCTCGCAGGCAATACTTGCGAGGGATGTTCTCTCGCAGGCAGAACCTTTTAGGAGAGATACGAAGGGGCTACCTTTGGGTATGCCTTTTCCTCTCCGTTTTTGAACTAAGGTTCCCACAAGCCGAGGCACCTCGGCCTGTTTTGAGAGGTGTATGTTCCGGGGTCACAGACCTTGGGCATACGGTAAGAGTTGTTTGCTATTCCCATTGGAATAGTCGGCCAGCTGCCTCCTAAACTGGTCGAGGAACGGAGAAGGGAATGCTGCGTCCCCACAGCAAACTCCTCTCCCGCTATCGGAAGGGCGTGGGACAAGTACCCAATGCCCGACCTACCCGATGCAGGGTTTTCCCTGCATTTCTTTAGGCGAATGCCGGGTAGGATCCTTAAACTATAGCCCGGGGGCCCTAGTAACCCTTGGCTACCTTCTTCCACCCTTGCGAATCCCCCCTTTCAAATCCCTTCCTATGCTATCAAAGGGGAGTTTCCCAAAGTGGCTTACCCTCATGTAGCCTGTTGCCCTAAAAAAAAAATAATAATAATTCTGACAGGGGTTGGTGGGCAAAAATGCGGTGGTCATATGGCTTTCATGAACCGACTTTGATGGGGTTATCTTCAAGTACATAATCACTTGAAGGTCTGGAAAGTCATTAGACTTCTCGGGTGGCTCGGGCGGACTCTGAAATGCCTCATATTTCCTGGAAAATGGTCACCCAGCTGGACTAGAGGTTCTCGTCGGAAGGACAGTGTGTGGAGCTAGCCTCCACTGAGCTTCACGTCTATCTTTCGACGAACTTCTCTGCGAACATCAGCTGACTGATCTGCCGACGAACTTCTCTGCTAGCATCGCTGACGCCTCATTCGCCAGCCGTGGGCAGAGAAGGGGAAAGAGAGATCGGAGCGCAGAGAACTTCTAGTCGACGCGGAGTCCAAAGGATAAACACTGCGTAATTCTCGGAAGCGTTATGAACTTTCATTGTTGTGCTACAATAAGATTCTTTTCTTATGGAGTAAAAAAACAATTTGAGTTCTGTTCGTTCCGAGCAATTGACCAGTGATCATGCTTTAGAAAAGAGAAATAAAATATTGAAAAAATAACTAGTCTCGCAACCCGTACTATCACACAAACAAATATAATATTTTAAATTTTCTTCCCGTGTGGGTGTCGCAAGTAATACCGGAGTCCGCCACAAGTGTAAACTTCTCTCTAATTTATCAAAAACTAACTCTCTAAAATCCAACTTATTCATAAATTCCTTAAAACTCATTAAATCCTCTAAACACTATCTTAAAACCAACAACTAATTAACTAACCCTTCAAAACAAACTTATTCATAACCTGCCCAAATTTCATTAACACCTGCTTACTCTGCAAGTTTCATTTAACGTCAGCAAATTTCTCCTACAAGGTATCCGATTCTGCTGTTTTTATCCAATAGGAATCAGATTTGTGCCCCTAAATATCGAATTATTTTATATAGCCAACAGGGTGCAAATATTCAAATTCGGGGTCGTAGGAAGACACGGCAGCGATGGTGCCAATCTGTTGAAGCGTCTTGTCTGAGCGTGCTAAAATCTTATGACCAAAGATCAGCCTGATCAAACACACAATATTTAATTCCCGCAAAGGGATGCCGCTTCGGAGTGGTTTTCCATTCTGTCAGTACCTGAGGAGCATTGAACCTCCTCAAAACTAAAGTTGAGAATATTAATTGATCATGATACTCTCTTTCGTAAAATAAATTAAAATACATAAATAATAAAATAAAGTAACCCTTATTTTAACCTGCAAGGGATGTTCTCTCGCAGGCAGAACCTTATAGGAGAGATACGAATGGGATACCTTTGGGGATGCCTTTTCCTCTCCGTTTTTTAACTAAGGTTCCCACAAGCCAAGGCACCTCGGCCTGTTCTGAGAGGTGTATGTTCCGGGGTCACAGACCTTGGGCATACGGTAATGGTTGTCCGCTATTCCCATTGGAATAGTCAGCCAGCTGCCTCCTAAACTGGTCGAGGCACGGAGAAGTGAATGCTGCGTCCCCACAGCAAACTCCTCTCCCGCTATCGGAAGAGCGTGGGACAAGTACCCAATGCCCGACCTACCTGATGTAGGGTTTTCTTGGGTTTTCCCTGCATTACTTTTAGGCGAATGCCGGGTAGGATACTTAAAATATAGCCCGGGGACCCTAGTTAACCCTTGGCTACCTTCCTCTACCCTTCCGCATCCCCCCTTTCAAATCCCTTCCTATGCTATTAAAGGGGAGTTGCCCAACGTGGATTACCCTCATGTAGCCTGTTGCCCTAAAAAAAACCTAATTTAATTTATCCCGCTTGTGTACACTACAATATATATGCTAAATTGGAATAAATCTTCGGAAACATGTGTCATAGGACGCAGTCCATTTCTTCTGATTTATCATATGTAGATATACGAAAAATTGTAAATTATCCGAGAAAGTTCCAAAATTGTGGTAGAAACGTCGTATTCTAATGATTTTTTGTTTTAATTATTATGCATTTAACTTTAATTGTTGCTGATGTTTTTATCGTTTGAAAGACAGTAGCACAAAATTTTTCCGTAGTAGTGAATGCTTTCCTCTTCCAACCTAAGATGAGTCTTGATAGTTTCTCGTATAGCATTCAAGGTGTACCCCAATAGTGGGAATATTATTTCTCATCATACTTATTTATCGTATATGGTAATTCTTATGTATGTTAATATACAGTACCAATAAGAGAAAGCCTCGCACATTAGTCATTTCTCTATAATCTTTAATGTCAAATAAATTTTAATATTATATTGAACTCACGAAATTTAATATTTTTATTATATATACACATGGTAGAGTTTAAAATTCTGATGATAGGCCGAAGTTTCGCAATTTTTTCGTCTCCATATTTATCACCGTTATTATTAAACATTTAATCGTGAATGTTCGGAAACCATTGTTGTTTACCAATTTAGTGCAGTCTAGTTTTTATGAGTAATTGAAGTATTACCCATCTGTGATTTAGTTTCTTAGATTTGTAACGTATACCTACAAAACACTAATATGATTATCGATCACTGTATAAGTTAAATTCAGCCAGTCTTCTGTGGTGTAGTGGCCGGCGTCACTGCCTCACATCATAGAGGTTCCGGGTTCGAATACCGATATGGGTACGGACGTTTGTGCTCGTCCCGGTCACGAAAACTGGGGTCAAGGCTGAGGGTGAAACGACAAACTGGCAACTATATCATACATTCTTAATTAAGTACTATTCGATTCATACAATCTAAAATAATTATATGCGAGTTGGATTGTAGTAATAAATTCAAAGAGATTAAAACTTAAGTATAATTAATATGCGTCTCGTAGAGATTGATTAGAAGTAAACAGTTATTCATAGAAATTTATGTATTTTAGTACACTATTTTAACTCATGTTTTGTACAAATTTCAACAATAATTGTAATAATTATCAAATATGTTATGATATAATTTTTTCTTTCATTTCATCCGCATTTACTGAGAACATAGGAAACACGATAAAATTCTATGTAACGTTACGCAAGTGTTTTGTACTTCTGTGAATTTCATACGCGTCATTTGTGATGCAAGAGTTTAAAAATGAATATGCGCTTCGAGCCACTGTTCGAGTGCGCGTATCGGTGAACAAGCAAAAAATTTAAATTTGCCAGATTACAAAAAAATTAAAGCTAACAGTTAGATTTTGCGTTGCTTTTTATCTTCGAATCAGAATATCAAATAAATAAACATAAGTATAAACCGATGAATGTTGTTTTTTCAACAAGGCGTTCTTCGAATATAAACACAATATTTCGTTCAACAACTTTTTTTTTATGGATTTAACCGAGGCTTGATCTTAAGTCAGGCAGAAAGGTCATTTTTTAACACATTATATCAATTGAGAGAGACTGAAAGTTTTTTTATTTCGACCTGCGCTATAAATTGTCTCAATTGTCCCGATTCTAACCTTTGACCTTAAGAAGCCAGACCAATTAACCAGACCTGCGATCAAAACATGAAAATACAAGGGACGTTTTATAAATAATGGACACCATTTTTACTTACACGTTTATTTTTTTACAATATATACTTCCGTACTTCTCAATAACTGCGTCTGAACGAAAAGCTAGTAACGTCGACAAAGATTCGTCCAAAAGATGAAAAAACAACGTCATCACACAGGTTATTGTATCTTTGGCAATAAATCGATTTACTAATGCTCGGATTGTAAGGTATATGAGACAACATATTCCATCATAGTCGGACAGCTTTTTAGTTACAACATTCCCCCTGTGCGACACATTGTCTGCCTCGGCGTTCTGACGTCGGAACACATTTTTCTTGCCATCTTTCTATGAAATCCCTATATTTCACTTCTGTGGCATTTGTTCCATATGACCATTTTTATCATACTGTAATATATATGCTAAAACATATATAGATATATATGAGCTAAAACATTAGCACCATTACCCACGGCGTGATGTAATACGTCCTGGTGACGTTTCGGGCACGTGACGCGGTAAAGGAAGTCTGTAAGCGGAACAGAGTCGAATTACGAATCATTTTAGCGATGATAATTCCGAAAATGGGAAATTCCAGTGACAATCGATTCTTTAGATAGCGATTGGTTATATAAATTTTTCACCATTAATATTTTTCAAGAAAAAATTCTGATTCGCCCTCTATATTTATATTGAGATTATAATGGTATTGTGTACCGTAGGTTTAATGAATTTTAGAACCGACAACGTTAAAGACTTGCATCTTTACATATAGATAACACTATACTGTATTCACCTATAATAATCAATAATTCATCCTGGAAGCAAAATATATTCCGGTTAACAAAAAAATTATCGTCATAAGGGAAAGAATTATTCATTAATTGTCTTTCATGCGTCGTGATAATCAACATAAAGTATTGCTTCATGTTACAGCGTACATAATATATATAAAAGAATTACTTAATCCACCCTGTTGTATTACAGAACAGATTTTTAAAAGATGACTGTAGTTTTAAACTGTATATGAATATAAAAACTGTTTATTGTGGAATATTTTTCATGAACGACTTGCATCATCTCCAAAATTCAGTTAAACAATCAATAAACTCAAAAATAATTTGAAATTTAATGTCCAAAATTATTCAATTGTGACCAACCATATTTATTTAAACGAACATAATTTCGATTGGCACATGCCAGGTGACGAATGTAAATGATATCCCAGATTGATTAGTGAAATTTTACACTAATGTTAATTAATGAATCTTTATTATTGTGATCTACCTGTTGCATTATATAAAATTTGAACTTCCATCATTACCTACATTTAAATAATCCTCGTAATAGCAGAGTCAATATCAATCATTTTGGCTGCAACGTGTGGGAAATTTTTGTCAAATTAATTTTTGTAATAACATAAATTATATTTATACATAATTTTATTTCTAAAAATTATCATTTTGTAAGACTTTGTTCATCAATTTTTTTGTTTAGATAATTGTAACATCTATACACCTGAAGTGGTCACAATAAGGGACGAAACTTCGTGTTTAACATTTGAACCTTAAATTATTTTTTCCAGTTAAAAACTATATTTCTTGTTGAATTAAATATGAAAAACAAGGGTGTTTCTTATTTTAATAAAAGTGAAAACATCTTGTTTTTAACTTGACTTTTGTATAGCAAATATATGTTGACGTCTGAATATATAGATCCAACGATAGTTAAACATTTTGTTTTAAGTTTAATAAGCGCCAATTTTTCTTATTTCCAACACGTGGAAAAGATTTACTAAAAATTTACATCATGTCACGCTTAACTACTGGTAATCGGTATTTTGTTTCATTTAAATTGCTGAACAATTTTTCTCTGAATTATTGATGAAACTTTAAGGCTTTTTGTAATTGTTCCACAGAACTTGAAAAAGTTATTCATTAAAATACAGTCTGTCAAAATTTAATATATTTTTATAGGATAATTTTATAGGAAAACAATGTCTCCACGCGAAGGTGTGTATTATGATGCGGCAAAAAAGTAACGAAAAGCATTTTTTTAAAGTGTTACTTAAGCAATGACTTACAAGTAAAGCTATTAAACATTATACTATCAAAAGTAGACAGATTTCAATACTTCGAATGTATTTTCTTATAAAGGGAAACAATCTCTTCCAATGTCTACGTAGGTTTAATGAATTTTAGTACCGACAACTTTAAAGACTTGTGTTATTTAAAAGTATTTACCGTAATCTACGTAATTAAGGCTGTAGCCAGTACAGGATAACTTGAAGGTAATCACAGTATAAAATTTCAACCAAGCCGTATCGTGCGATTTTTCTGAAAGTCAATTCTAGCAGAAGAAGCTGTTCAAACCCCATTCGTTTCCTTGGTTCCAAATATGAATTTATTTTATCATCAAGGTTTTACGCTGACGTACTTCAGTTTACGCAAATTAAATCAGCAGCCAATCCCACCGCTATTCCCCTTGAAGGAACTTCTTTAATAATTATTCCTCTCTTTCTCGTGTTTCAATTAATTCCATGCTTAATTGCTCGGGCTAGTTACTGAGAAATTCGCTCTCTCGCCGCCAACTTTTACAGTCCTTATCACAGTTTCGAGACTTAATAGCGAGACTGTAGTGCTGCGGATCGAGATTTGCCCCCAACCGATCAACAACCTTTGTGAAAGCTACTAATATTCAATTATGAGCATCTGCTCACTTACCAATCCTCTTGATTAGATTCTAAAAATCATCGTTTGTTCTGCTTTATGATTTCTCGTGTTTACCGAAAGATTAACAGAGTTTTACTGTTAGCGTAATTCATATCGAAAGTTATTAACGATAATTATTACACTTGGTTATAAATTTTAACTCAATTGGAATTAAGTCTTTACTTCCCAGAAAAAAAACGAATAATTAAACTTCATGTTATTATTTATTATATATAAAACAAACCAATAGTAAAAAAATTAAAATATAAATATGAATTTTTATTTACAATGATTTCGGTGGAAAAAGGAAATTTATTATATGATATTTAAGAAATTAAATAAAATGAAAACATTATATTCATCGTAAACCGTAACTATTTTCAGTTTATATTTAAGTAATTGACGTATTTAGATTTAGTTGTAGTCTTTAATATATTTATTGAGGACTTGCTGAGTGCTCGGCTTGTATGGCTATTTATGTAAATTAGCCAGTTGGAGAAATTGATTTGACAAAAATTCAATGACAAAAACCAATAGCATCATTGTTTGTAACATAAACTCATTTACGTTCTCCGCCCCGACCTAACCCCTGGTCAGTTAACTTCAAATAAACCAAGTTCATGAATCACTGTACTTTAACAACTCGAGAATTCTCCTATTGCATAAAATAAGAGAATCTAAAGAATCATGACGAATAAAAAATTAGAAATATCCGCTACATTGTGGGAGTATATATACTCCGGTACCTTAAGAAAATTTGGCAATACTCCGACTCCGGGCAACTTTTTGTCAACCACGTCATCTTCCACGTCGAGGACAACAAAATTTCCGTACCGGCCATTATTATTGCGACAATTAAACTTAGCGACTCCTATATCCCCAGAATAGAAACCAATCTCGGTCTTTTTTGCATTATTTCCATCACTACCCATGCGGGTGCTTCCCTCCTTTGCCTTTTGGAGTTGAAATTAGTCACTTGAAAATTCTATAATAACATTATCAACTTCAGGAACCCGGAAAACATTTTATACGACGCTAAAAATGATCATTTACGAATATTTATAAATGCCACCCCACCCACATATCATATGTGCTAAATGTGTCTTAACCCCTCAGGTTTCTTACTTGATCGTAAGTAACATGCGTATTAAGATTGGTAGAAATTGCTCGACGCGTTTACGATTATACGCGAAAATTTGTTTCTTGGTCTTTAACCCCAACTCCTACGTGCTGAACTACATATTACCCAGAGTGGATAATGTCATGATTAAACTCAGTGACTTCCATAACTCCAGACACCAGTCTCAGTTGTTTAAGTTTTATGCAATGTCCATTTACCCTCTTCGTCCCCGCACACACACACTCGCAACTAGGGGCTTAACAAACAGTAATTGTGAGAATTAAAGTCATTGACTTCTATAATCCTAAATATGCTACCTTATTCTACCGTACTGTTCGAGCAGTGCGCACAATTCAACAATTTTTTCATCGCAATCGGATGAATGGTATAGGACCGCATTGGGGGACACAGACATTCATTTACACACACACACACACATATATATATATATATATATATATATATATATATATGTACATATACATATAAATATATATATATATATATACATATATTTCAGTAACCAAAGTATAATAAAATCAAAGCCCCCCACGATGTGGAGCCAATTAATGTAATAAACTATTAAGTAAAAACGTATCCACCACGTTGCATGTTAATTACTGTGGTAACCAATTAGGGAAAGCTAGCTTATTTAAACAATTCATTAAAATTGACTATTATCCAGTGACCGATTTGATAAATAAAATACTAAAAAATCAAATTTTCAACACAGAAAGTTTATTAAAATTTCAATTTAATTATTTTTATATACCATTATAATACATGAACGCCACGTTTTTAATGAGATACTTGAAAGCTTCAAGGTCGCTTACCGGACCTCTAACAGTAATAGGAATCCGCAATTAAAGCTCAAAATTGATAAAATATTACAAAATATTGAATTGAATTTAGTTGAATATTACACTAGGAAGATGACATAAGAAATCTGACGGTAAGGAATATCATAAAAGATTTACAATGGATTTTTGTACATACCCGACATCGGTGGAGCTCTCGTATCACGCTAAATCTATCACTTCACTTTTGAGTTTACATCTCAAATTATTTAAATGACTTTAATTAAGCAGGCCATAGTATTACACTTTCTACAGAACTTAAGTCAGCATACAGGATTAAATCCCTAACACAGCACAGACAATCCTCAGCTGATTTCAAAATGTTTCAGCGAACAGCAATAATGTCGACAGCAAGTTCAATTCAACTCTCAAAATTGTACCATTGAAATCAGTTCAACAACAGCCAGTATCACCTTTTCTACCAAACTTATACTTGCCTCCTTCATTCTCTAACACCAACAATCTCAATAAACTGTCTTGTCGACTTATACATGCAAACTCATTAACAGGGTCTACAAGCAATTCATAATAAGCAGTCCTCACTGTCTGACTGCCAAGCACAGAGACTGAAAAACCTTCCCCGATCAGTTCGTATCGAAGACTGTAACCAACCTTCTCCGGGCTGCTCATATCGTAGACTGTACATTTCTTCAAAGATTTCTACATTACACATCACCAACAATAATACCGTCTTAAACACACCATATTCTTACGCAATCCTGAGTGTTGCCTACAATACCCGGGCAACAATATTACTCTGACAATACAGATATTAAATAATTTATAAAATCCTTTCATTGCATATATTGGTGGTCATAACCCTCTCTCTCTCTCTCTCTCTCTCTCCCTCTCTCTCTCTCCCTCTCTCTCTCTCCCTCTCCCTCTCCCTCTCCCTCTCCCCCTCCCTCCCCCTCTCTCTCTCCCTCCCTCCCTCTCTCTCTCTCTCTCTCTCTCCCTCTCCCTCTCCCTCTCCCTCTCCCTCTCCCTCTCCCCCTCTCCCTCTCTCCCTCTCTGCCTCTCTCCCTCTCTCCCTCTCCCCCTCTCTCCCTCTCCCCCCTCTCCCCCTCCTCTCTCTCTCTCCCTCTCCCTCTCCCTCTCCCCCTCTCCCTCTCCCCCTCTCCCTCTCTCCCTCTCTCCCTCTCCCCCTCTCTCCCTCTCCCCCTCTCCCCCTCTCCCCCCCCCTCTCTCTCTCTCTCTCTCTCGCGTTACGTAGTGTGCTTTGTTATATACAGTGCATCTTAGAAACAATAAGGCATAATATTTAATTAAAAATGTAAACAAAATATCCATTAACGGTGAATTATCAATTTGTCTTCCATTTTGTCTTCCATTACGGAAAATGGGTTAACTAAAATATTAATTTTGACATTTTAATACTGACGAAATATTTTTTTTCGTAAGACAGGTAAAAATGAAATATTCTGGTTTCGGAGTAGAGGTAATTTCAAAGAGAGATCGGAGTGAGAAGCCAACGCTATGAGCAGTAAACAATTCTATTCCGTTTCAGAAAGTATTGAGTTTCAGTGCAGTACTCTTAGACGAACCCACTCGTTTCAGCACAGCGCAGGGAAACGGATGGCGACGGTTATCTGCGTCTAAGAGATGTTTTAAACCCCCCATTGTCATTAAATTTCAAATTAAATTGTAATGCTGGTCGTGTTGAGGAATATTTTTAAAGATTAATTGACGTGATAACTTCTGAATAACAATACGTCTTTGAGCCTTAGGAAAACCAAAGTCGTTCATTTAATAATTCCTTCTTCTTGGGTTGTTGACAACGAATCTACGTTCGCGTTTCCATCGTGAGGAAGTTCATTAAAAGAGGAACGGCCGCAGGCGCGGGCAGGTACGAGTATTAAACGGAGTTCAGACCCCACGGTAACGATGTTGTTGATTTAGACGACGAGCGTCCCGGGGAGCTTCTGTTTTCCGGAATAATTAAATGATCAAGAGAACCTCATGAAGCCCAAGAAAATAAACGGTTTAGTGTTCTTTCTCCGATGTCTGCTGCAAACAATTTGATAATTAGTGGAATAATCGTTAACGTTAATAAACATCGGTTAAACACCCGTATTTCGCTTCACAGAAAATAATTCAAGTATTCGAATGTATCACTTGTTCAAGGAAATATTTCCATATTAATGGAATTTAACAATACTTTATACTATGAAACATTTTAGCTTACCTGGAAGTCATGTATATATATAGCCGAGCTCAGTCTCATAGAGAAATACTGATTCTAAAATTCATATTTATCTGATTATAGTATCAAAGTAAATAATATAAACCCCAAACAGTCCGAAAAACATTATCAATTGAAACGTAATTAATTCAGTTAGAATACTGTATCATAAAGTTTCGTCCCTAATTTGGAACTTTCCCTAGTTCTTTTGAAAAAGTTTTAAACAATAAATTAAACCACTTTTCCTGAACAGTGTTTTATTAATAATAAATCTTTTAAATACACTGATTCTCTTTCATTTTAATTTTCGTAGGAGATTATTCTAACCGTTTTATGGTACACTAGCTCTCAAAGAATTCATTTTTGGGTGATTAATTCCTTAAAAAAAATGAAAACCGACACATTGTTATGTTAATCCATTGTAAATCATGACGCACAGCTGCTCGTTCCTTGATATGCAAATACATACTGTTTTTCGAGAAAATTAATTTAATTTACGGTGTCCAATTTGTTCACAAAATTGATTCATATTATTTTCCATTATACGTGTGTCATAATTTTTCAATACTAATGTTCTTAGAGATTTTTTTTTAATTAACGCTATTAAACACCCCTACTTCTATTAACGTTTGATACTTCAATAATAATTGACATGGAATATATATATATATATATATATATGAATATATATATATATATATATATATATATATGAATATATATATATATATATATATATATATATATATGAATATATATATATATATCCAAATAATATGTAGATTATGATAATATAAGAATATATATATAGTAATATTTACAAATGAAAGAATGATAAAATAACAGATAGCCCACGTTGAGGCGCCATTTGCAATATTTTTAAATGAAAGAAAGTTAAATAAATCGTTAATGCATCATTTTAAATAATTTAAATTTTAAATGAAAGGGTATTTAATAATAAATAAGAATTTTTAAATAAAAAACAAATTAATTTATTAATTTCACAAATATTTAAATTTACAAATAGTTATCCATTGAATTTTACAATAGTTATCACGTAATTAACTTTCCATATCAAATTTACTCTCTCTCTCTCTCTCTCTCTCTCCCTCTCTCTCTCCCTCTCCCCCTCTTCCTCCCTCTCCCTCTCTCTCTCTCTCTCTCTCTCTATATATATATATATATATATATATATATATATGAATATATATATATATGAATATATATATATATATGAATATATATATATATATCCAAATAATATGTAGATTATGATAATATAAGAATATATATATAGTAATATTTACAAATGAAAGAATGATAAAATAACAGATAGCCCACGTTGAGGCGCCATTTGCAATATTTTTAAATGAAAGAAAGTTAAATAAATCGTTAATGCATCATTTTAAATAATTTAAATTTTAAATGAAAGGGTATTTAATAATAAATAAGAATTTTTAAATAAAAAACAAATTAATTTATTAATTTCACAAATATTTAAATTTACAAATAGTTATCCATTGAATTTTACAATAGTTATCACGTAATTAACTTTCCATATCAAATTTACTCTCTCTCTCTCTCTCTCTCTCTCTCTCTCTCTCCCTCTCTCTCTCTCTCTCTCTCTCTCTCTCTCTCTCAGGGTCGTTACTGGGCCTTTAAATAAATAAATATTTTTAACAATCAAATTTTTTATGAAACTATTATCGACTTCTAAGTATTATTTACAATGCAAACATGAAAACGTGAACGATGTTCGAAAACCCGAAATCTGACGATGATTATCTTTATTTAATGGTTTACAAATAAGAATTTAGTGAATATGTGACTTACAATTTCTGGTACCAGGACACTTACACACACATTACACTCTGTAACAGGCCATTCTTTACACTGACTCTAAACATCAATATTAGGTTGCCAAAGGTTGGTTATATCTCGATTACTGCTTTACTCTGCAATAATTTAACAATATTTGCAATCTCTCCACGAAGATTCTACACAGTTATTTTTGACGAAAACTGATATACTCCACAATCTTTACACTGAAATATCTCGATGACTGCTCCACTCTGCTTTATATGACAACTTTATATTCTGCTATCTCTCTACGAAAAATTTACACAGCTATATCTCCTCAACACCTTTTCTCTGCTATACTTTTGCGACATCTGGTCTCTGCTCAATTTCGACGAAGACTGGCCTACACATTCCCTCCAGCGAGCCAAAGGCCTACAATACCTTGAACCTGTTGCATTATTTCCCATTCTTGTGTGTACCTTGCGTGTTTCTGCCGCTAACAATTGGAGTCCAAATGTTTTTTAATTATTAATTACTAATTTCCTTTTAATTCCCACAATATATACATACATAAATATATATATATATATATATATATATATATATATATAACACTTCGTGACAATATTTCATTGACGTGGTTATTTGTTTGTTGGGTATTGCTTATTTTTTGAAAACGCCATAAAGTAATGAATGGAGAGGCTGAAAGACTGCAAGGTGAACAGCCTGTCGTCGGAGGAGTTCAAAGCAGCGGTTATATATAACTCGAAGAAATCCATCAAGTGAGCAGGAGACAAATAGCTCCTCGATCACGTGGGAGGAGAAGGGGAGGAGCGATCTTTGTGCCGTAAATAGAAACAGTTGCACACCTCCGATGAGAATCCAATCTCCGTTGCCGTTTTGCTGTGGCAATGCAAAAGAACTTCCAGCAAGGAAACAATCTCCCCTCTTGCCGGATCTGTACTACGAATATAGACAACAGGCTAGTCTAGCTGTCGTGAAACTGTGATAATAAAGTTTAAGATAATCGTTGAAATATGTCGGTTTCTTTAAAGCAACTATCCATTGTTAATTAAGGTTAACCATCCATGTAGTAATCCAGCATTAATATATTCTTCGAAAATATTATATTTGTACCTGTATGACATCTGAAATCATTAAAAACTATCTGGTAAAGTTATTATCGAAACAATGGTCTTTCTATTGACAATAAATTGAAATTGAATCACCACATAAATTTACTCTCGCGGAAAGCGATATATCTACACATAAATTGGTATGCCTTGCCTATTTTCTTTCGGTATGTCTTACGCCATATCAAACTTGGGTCGTTCACATCACGAGTTTCAAATTTTTAAACTACAAAAGAGAGCCGTACGAACCGTATCTGGTGAAGGTTAGAATGCCAGTTGCAAGCCGTTGTTCCGGAATCGTGGGATTTTAACATTGCCTTGTACGTATATCCTACAAATTTTTAAATTTGTCTGGAGAAAAATCAATTACTATGGCCTAATCGTAGCACATCATTTATACAACATTCGAAATCGCTCTGAACTCCGCATTGAAAAACATCGCCTAATCTTTTTGAATCAAGCATTCGTTATTGAGGGATAATTCTATACAAGAGTCTTCCAGACGAAATAAAAACTATAACTACACAAAACTTATTTATAAAGAGTTGTAAATATTTGTTAAGTAATGGAGCATATTTCTCGCTAGAAGAGTTCGTAGATGGGTAGGACTGATTATATCCTCTTTAATAAAATAGTTTACTCGTATACTATCACGTTATGCTATTATTTTACGATTATAATCGCGTAGTATTTACGTGTCAACTTATTTTCTTTTTCAGTTTGCGCGAATAATAATATGTATACGCGGTCTACTTTTGATAGAACAAGGTTTAATTTATTGACATAAATCATAGGTTGCAGAAAACTTCAGTGAAACTTATATTAAGGTTGCGCGCCTAATTAGAATAATTCATTAATCAAATAGGTATTTTATAAACCGAATTTGTTAATTTTTCAATAAATTTTATTCTAAACATTTCAATTGATAAATTTAATCTTTGTAGTTCATTAAAATACGAAATACCATAATAATAGACTACTGTAATAATAATAATCAGTAATTTGCTATTTAAATTTTCATACTTCAAACATTTAGCTAGGCTTGGTAATTCAACAAAATAAATTACGGTTACATGATGGTAATCCACGTGATGGCAACTCCCCTTTAATAGCATAGGAAGGGATATGAAAGGGGTGATGCATAAGGGCGGAGGAAGGAATCCAATGGTTAACTAGGGCCCCAGGGTATCCTACCAGGCATTCGCTTAAAACTGATGCAGGACAAACCCTAGAAAACCTGCATCGGACATTGGGTACTTGTCCCACGCCCTTCCGAAGGCGGGAGAGTGATATTAGCCATCGCTTTATGTTAAAAATTACCCTGGTTGAGAAAGCCTGCGAGACCTCTCTGTTTACCTTTCCGTATACCCCGTTTCAAATCTCTTCCTATTCTATTAAAGGCCAGTTAAAACCATGTGAATTACCCTCATGTAGCCTATTACTCTAAAAAAAATTACTTTCATGTTAGTCTAGAAAATAAAAACATATAATAAATAAAAAAGATAGCCCATTCAGACAATAAAGTGATAATGTAAATACCTCACAACGTTTCTGGGATCCTTGTACCTTTCGTCAGATGCGAAGGAGAGCCTAGAGCGACACAACGACACTTGAGAGTTGACAAAACTCAAAAGCGACGAAAACGCAACGACAATGTGAGAGCAGAAGGGTTAGCGTAACAATAAGGGAACAACGACAGTGGGAAAACAGAAGGTCAGCGTAATAATAAGTGATCATAGCAATTATTTCTGTTTGTACAATAATGATGTTTGATTTAATGTGAAGCATATCTGAAATGAGTCTGGAATTGTACCTGGTGTCAATGACTAATACCTTAGCATTTTGCCAATCAAATGTATGTTTCGAATTGATGATATGTTTGGATACTACAGATTGTTTATCAATAGGAAGTTTGATATTAGATATA
The DNA here is from genome assembly GCA_037074705.1 of Zhengitettix transpicula. NCBI lineage: Eukaryota > Metazoa > Arthropoda > Insecta > Orthoptera > Tetrigidae > Zhengitettix > Zhengitettix transpicula. The sequence goes on from CM073591.1 coordinate 165,045,613, forward strand.
TGTTCCTTGATACGTGTATTAAGGGAACGTTTTGTTTTCCCTATGTAACATGAATTACAATTAAAGCAAGAGATTTTGTAAACAACACAATGTTTGCTGTAGATGTAAAGTGGGTCCTAGTGGATTTCAATCAAGTAGGAAAGAGTAAGTAGCCGAGATCTGGGTATTAAATTTATTACAGATACGATAAGATTGTCCGCTGTTCTAATAAGAGCTGTCAGCAAGTCCTATTTTATCATTTAGTTCACATCCACGCAGAAAACCTATAATAAAAAGTACCATTAGTTTAATCATATTATTTAGAAGTGAACTTTTTAGTTTCTGCCTTTGTTAATGGGCAGCATAATTCCAGATAAGAGATTATACCATCTTAGAATTAAACTTACAAGAGTACGTCAGTATTACAGAACGTCTCTCCATCAAAATCAAAGAAGATTTTCAAATTGATTTTATATGAGTGCGATCCACGTTATTCGTGGTTACCTACTTTTGATATTAAACACACCTATATTATAAATTCAATACTTAACTTAAATATTCCTACAAATCTGGAACGTAATTGAGCCATTATTAATTCACTAAAAGTTTGTCGGCTGAAATTAATCGTGTAATTACGAGACTAATGACAAAAGTTGGCAAAGAAGAAAGAGTGATGGGAAGCCTACTGAACATAATTCGGCATTAAAAGAGTCGGTTACTTCAGAATTGCCCTGATCACATTTAGGTGCCATCAAACACGTATTAAACAAATTTTAAATCTGAATCGTAATTGTGCTGAATAATTGGGTTAAATATATTAAGGAAATAGTCGTACTCAAAACCATAAAATATTAGCAGTAGTTTAAGAAGTATTATGCAGAATGCTTGGAAACGATTAATTAAATCATTACTGGTATTATTGACTTTATATTTTACAACAGGAACAATAACTTCTATAGAAATCAAGCGAGAAGTTAAACTTAGATATTTTTTAAAAATGTTTGTCAACTATCTCTCCAGCCTCTCTGAGCCAGCCTATTCGGCTGCTACTTCAGGTATTCCAAATTAACCAATCTATACACACCTAAACGCATATTATACTACATGCATCCTTTGTAAACCAGTCTGTCATTGTAATTCATGTTATGTGTTAGCGTTTAGTTTTAATTAGCATTTTCTATCGATTTGAGTTGCGTTTGTTGCAAATTTGGCGATGGTGGATTTCAGAGAGCAACGTGTATGTATAAAGGATTCTAACTTGGGAAAACCCCTGAAGAAACACATAAAATTTTGAAGCAAACCTTGAGAGATGGTGCTTTAGGTCTCAAAGTAACCTATGACTGGTTTAATAGGTTTAAAGGTGACAGAACATCAGTTCCATAAAAACTATCAACAGTTTGAAAACATCACTGTACTTCAGAATGAATTACTGGAAAAACGGTCACTATATTTGCTATATTGTGGAGCTTTACACCTATTGCAGTAAAGTAGTGTGGTATTTATTTTTCACGCATAATTTTGGTTTGTTTTTGGCTAGTTTATTTTATTTAAAACAAATGCAGGCGTGTATATATACATATATATATAAGCAATTGATTTGATTTGATTTAAATTTAAACGAAAAGGATTCAAATAATTTACCAAATTTTTAAACTTCACAAAACAATTAATTTATTCCAAGTAAAAACTACAACATTTCTCGACGTGATTATTTACATTTGAGATTTTGCTATTTTACAGATTTTATCAACTCTCATCTCGTTTATTTCGCCCTTCTAAATAGAGAACCAATCTTTTACATTTAAATTAAACGATCAAATTTTCTTACAATATTACAGTTAAACAATAAAATAAACGTGAAACCAAAATCTGACGATTTCATCCTTATGTAACGTTTACAAAACCTTTATTAAAATTATTTCTACTTACTGTCTCTTTGCTGGTACCAGGCTTACGTTTTGGGTTCAGGTTCACTACACTTTTCACATTTAACAGGCCATAAATTCAGTTAATTTAAATTGATTACAAAACACTGTCGTAAACTTTGGTATCTCTCAACTGCAACGACTACTCCTTCTAAATTAATGGTCAGTCAGATTGTTACAAACTCTTTCTCGGTGAAATTCGTGACGATCTCTTTACTTATTGAATTTTTACTGCGGCCTGACTTATTAAGTTACTTTCCTGCAATTTTACTCAATGAATTTATGTCCAAACTTATACTCGATGAATTACTGTCCGAAACCTTTTTTGATCAATTTCAACCTGCGACCTTTCTTGATGGATATCTGCTCACAACTGCTCCCGCCTTTAGACTCCGGTTTTAGAAACGCTTGTTGGCGACAAAGGCTTGCCTGTACATTGTCCCTTTTTATATTCGTCCCAATAACAATCCACCACAAATTTCCAATTATCAAATCACTAGTAGCCTCTAAATAGTATTACAATATATTGTAGAAATTAATTAAAATCCATTAATTTAATTAAATATGAAAATTAGCCACATGTTGGCACGTCAAAAATTGTAGTAATTATTTGAATGGATAAACAATAATTAATATGATTTAGCCCAACGTTGAGGTCGCCAAAATGTAGTAATTATTTGAAATCAATTAATTAAATGATTAGCCACACGTTGATGACGCCAAAATGTAATAATCACAATTGAATTTAAAATATGATACACGTTGAGGACGTCAATATGTAGTATTCGCAATTGAAAATTTAAATAAATGTGGTATATTAATGAAATTACAATTAAACACTACAGTTAGCCCACGTTGATTGCATTATTTTAACTTTACATGAAAGGATGTTAATAATAAAATTATATTTAATTAAACAAACTCATTGATTTATTATATTCAAATAATTATTCGATGACCTTTTGCAACATTTATTTCATACAACAAACAAATTTTACTCTTAATCTCAGGGTCTTTTTCTGGGCCTTTAAATAAAGAAAGGTATTACTCCCTTTTCAAACAATCAAATTTGTATGACGATAACACTTTTATGAAATATTAAAAATTAGTATTTACAATATTCATCAAAAAAATCGAAATCTGGCGTTTTTATCTTTAATCTAACGTTTACAATAATAATTTAAATTAACTTACAGTTTTTTCTGGTAGCTGGGCAATTTAATTCTTTCAGCAACACACACTCTCAATTTTTTTAAAAAAAAAGGCTATTCTTTCACTGAATTTACACTTCACTGTTGGATTTACGAGATTGATGGTACCTCGTAGACGACTTATTCCGTCAGTTATGCCAACTATAAGAGATTAGGATAAAAAATCTCCGAGATTTGAACCCAGGACCATCGATTAGGACGCGATGCTCTTACCGTCACTTTGCGGTGATACAGATAATTCATCCGCGTAGACTTTTAAAATTATTGGAAACACTCAGCAATCTTTCTGCAGTACTATCTGGGTGAATGCTGTACAACTTTACTTTTGAAAAACGTCTCGTCTATTTTTATTACGACCGCTTTTTGTCGTTTCTGATTGCCAACTGCCCTATACGTTCTCAGCGCGCTAACCGCCCTACAATGCCTCGGCCTGTTCCATTATCGTCCATTTGTGTTTCTTTGTGTCTCTTTGCCAATAACAATTCAAATCCACAATGTTTATAATTAGTAATTATTAATTGCCCATTAATTATTACAATATATATATATATTTGTGTGTGTGTGTGTGTAGAGCCAATATTCACAGGACTTAAAGCATATTTTTACTAATCATGTTATTCCTAGTGGCAAAACAATACAGTTCTAATTAATACGTTCAAAGAGCATCTGCCTACAAAAAATATAATTTTCTTGCGACAACTTATTTTCAGCAAATGATAGCAGCGTTTTCATGGTACCAAATATTTTTGGTCATTCGTCTTTCAAAATGGTTAAATAATTTGAGATCTTATACTTTGCAAATATAAAATTAAAGTACGGAAAAACAAATGAATTAAAACCAAAAAACTAAATATTGAAGCCTTTGTTTTTTTAAATGGAGTTTGTTTTTCATAAATCAGTTAAAGGTAATATAGAAAAAAGAACAAACTTGAATTATGGCGTAGTTACGTGTCATTATTACAAACGTTTTTTCTACGAACTGATGATGCAAACTGTCGTAGGAAAAAATTCTCATAATTCTTTTGAGAACTAAGATAAATGTGATTCAGATGATTGATAAATTATTGAATTATGCTTGTACATATTTTGAAACAATTAAAAAACTGAGATAAATGATATATATTTATATATTAATAATATGTGCAAAAAATAGACCATAATTCTTTGTGAAAATATAATTGTGCTGTAATGCCATTCCACTGAGTCAAATTCAGCGTACATCTCTTTAACACTAGGTAAATATGAAAAACTACTCTAGTTTACATATCGTATTGTATTTTTAATAATTTATGAATAATTTAAATTTTTATCGAGTATATTAATTGGAAGTAATATTAATATTCAAATCTTTCACAATCATACTTGATGTTCAAGATTGAATGGTCATTGTGAAAATACAAAAATAGTAAACAAAATTATTTTCAACTTTTTCTCTATATCTCAAAACATTGGTGTAACTGAAGAACAGACGAAATGCTTTCAATCAAAGCTCAGTTCTTAAGGGCTATGAAACTGAGATTTTTCTAACCTTATCGCTTAGATTAGGTTAGAAAAATGTCTGGCATTAGTAATGTGATTTTAATTTTTGTTCAGGTCTATATATCGTCGCACCCGACAGAGAGTCGACGGGGATAGATCAAGACGGTAAGAGCATCGCGTCCTAATCGGTGGTCCTGGGTTCAATGATCGGAGATTTTTTATCCTAATCTCTTTTATCCTAATCTCTTATATATTTATAAATTTGTGGAACTCATATACTCTCCACAATGATGTCCGTGATTTATAATTACATTATTTATTACAATATTTATTTACAAGAAGATTATGAACTAGTAAAGAAATGGACAAAATTATGTGATAAATTAAATAGCACACCACGATCCTGCATTCCTTGTTGCTTTGGTCAGGAGAAAAATAATCGTTTAATTTCAGTAATTAGTTTATTTTTTTATTCATCTATTATTTGAGTACGAATTTCGAAATTCTGTAATCTGACGATTTTTCTTCACCTGCAACAAATATTTCAGAAGTGTTTTGTCTATCTATTGGCTACTGTACAATATTTTTGTTAATTTTCATATAATACAGAAGTTTTATATATTTTCAAAATATTTATTCATTCCAGAAGGAGTAAATCCAGGAAATATGAACGTTATACTGCCTAAAATAAATTATATATGAATTAAATAATATGTATTATTTGGATGAGTATTTAATTGAATTGACGGCTACTAATTGTACATACAACGAAAATGATCTCAGATTCAAATAGTTCAAAGGTCGTTAACTTTTTTAATTTATAGTTTTAATAAAAGCAGACGAAAATTAAAATTTCAAATATATGTATCAGATAGTTTCCTATGTATAATTTAGTAATACTCATAATTTTATCTGTAAATCACAATTTGGTTGATTATAGATTTTTAATAACAAATGTTGTTAAACGAACCATTCTTGTAAAATATCTTATTTAGACAACAGAATGGTCCGTCAGACACGTTGTTTAGTTATTCATAGATTTGACCTAGATGCAGGAACCACCAGCCATCATTTGATTAAATTTGTTTCCGATATAGTTTATCCTAAAGTAGCAATTTAATTCACTGACACCCCGATAAAGAAGAGTAATCAGAATATAATAAATGTAAATATTGCTGAGGTTCAATTAAATGGATGTTATGGATACAGAAATTATTTTTTGTCTATAAATCATACCTATTTCAACTTGTTTACATTTATTAACGTTTATTGTGAATTAAAACTGCCAAAAGAACTATTTTTCTTTATTCAACTCGCAGAAATAATAAACATTAATGTAACGTTGTACCTTTCATATAAATGTATTCCTCATTTATTCCAGGTAATCAAGTCAAATGAAGAAGTTCAAATACCACAAAAATAAAATACTTCCGCAAAATTTTTCGTATTCTTGTAAAAAATACTGAGTGAATAGGACTTCACTTTTGTTCTACAAAATTACGAAGGATATGAAACATCTGGGTTGCCACCTCATCAGGAATGTAAACGGGCCCGTTATGTCTATTTGTGAACTCGTCGCTGTCGCTTATTATTTGTGTAACATGACTCGTGAAGGGAACAATAAACGAACGATACTGATGGCATTTTGTGTGAGTCAAGCACCTATGTAAAACTTTTCAGTTCCAGTCCATCTTTACGTAAACTTTATCAAATCAAGAATTTCAAATAATTTTAAACACTATTTCATATTCTCAAGTTCGGTTTGTCACAATCCTGGCAACCAAAATCATGCAGGGAAGTTTTCTGATCGGATAAAGTGTTGCCGTTTCTAGGAATTTAAGGCAGATGGCTACGATGTGGCGAAACAATGTAATAAAAAGGATGTGACACTTCCTAGATCGGCTATCAACTCAGTCTTCTCTAATGCTCAATTACTTTTAATAATTTTTTAAGAAGAAATTATCAATACGTTTTCAACAAAACAACAAGTTTATTAATAACTTGGAGACATGAGATATTTACAGTACTGTCAGGACGTGATTTCATTGATGTGATATTTCTTAACCTGATAATTCATTAATCTCGCTTGCGCCTTGCAAGTTTGTTTGAGATTCTAACGTCGCCTCGAGTTACCGTATTTGCTCGCCACGATATTCGAATTCGGAACTATGATTCTCACACTATGAACTCCTATCGGAGACTATGTTTCGTTCACTTTGAGCTCTGCCTTGAGACTAAAAACTTTAAGACGCGTACACTAAAATTCCGATACAACACAACGACGCGGCGCTACAAAACACAAAGAAAACCAACCAAAGCAGCATGAAAAAAAGTCCAACACTAACCGATTGACATGTTACATTTTATATATAGTACATTAACACTTTCTCAAATTTCATCATGCTCCACGTACTTTAATAACATCTTTTATTTGTTAGTTTGTATGTTTAGTGCACAATAACTAATGTATGTTTTCTGACTATTTCCCCTTTAAGAACTTCTTACACGTTTCAGAAGTTTAATTTAAGCATAGCTTAATTAAATACATTATTTTTTATTTTGGCGGGCATTGTTCATGACATAAATTCTGTTTTGTAACAAAAAATTTATAGTTTTAGATTCCAATTTTTATTAATACGACACCATTGTAAATCTGAAGAGTGAGAATAATGCAATAGAGAAAAACAGTATTATGTTGTAATAGATAATATTTTATCGAAGTATAATTTACATAGTTATAAAATTACGTTGGCATATCCTAAGCCCACAGCTGAGATTTATTAAATGGATCATCTAGTCAAAATTATATATTTTCAACTAACTCATTAATAGGCCATTTTGGTACATTAATTGTTATTTGTAATAAAACCATTGTCCAAAGTTCCGGAGAAGTTTCAAAATGTATTCCAATCAAGAATCAATTCCAGTACTGAAAATTTTGTAAAATCTTATTTTCATTACATCATGTGTTGCTGTGTTTCAATATGAGGAAATTCTTCTCGTAGCTTGGAAATTTTAAAGATACAAAAACGGGCTTATAGAATAATATCCTGAAAGCTTTTTCCGAGCAACATTAGTTAATTAATTATTAATTTCATATATTTCATGAACCTTAAAATGTGTTAAACGTAATGAAAATATTTTCTCGACTAACTAATATGAAACTCTTTTGAGAAGTGACAAACTTTGACTGAAATATTATCAATCGAGCATTCACTATTCCGGGATAAAGATATTTAACAGTTAAACAAAGACATAAAAATCAAAAATGATCTTAGAATATTTGTTGTACAAAACTGTTGATTTGGACTATGATTCCCCACAAAATTAAAGTCACAATCAAGATATGAGAGATCATAGTGCTTATTAAATATTTATATTTTATATAAATTTTATTTTTTCTCTTTCTGTCCTTTATTTCATACACGGTATGACGTGAACTCACCAGTAGTCTGACGGAAACGATTTTTCCTGTCGCCCAAAGTAACAGTGGTGAATTGAGTGAAAACAGCGAATTCATATTTGTGCTTTTGTCAATACGAAGTAAGTAAAAAGAATAATAAAATTCTAAATTAAAACTCAATTTGAATATTTTTGATCCTTTATTATCATTATTATTTTTAATTTTTTAGCAAACATGTATCGATATTTTCCTTTATCGTTTATCTGTTTTCATTTTAACTAATGTATTTATCTATTTTAATTTGTTTTATCATTACAAATTGACTAATATATATATATATATATATATATATATATATATTGATTTTGTTGTGATATACCGAGTTGTGAAATTCATTGTTTGACTTGTTTAAATACATATTCAATAGGAACATTATATATATATATATATATATATATATATATATATATTTCTGCACCTGAAGAAACAAACAAGGCTTCCAGAAAAGTTATCTGCTATTTATATTACCACTTATTTTGTCTGTATTTGGCTATCTTTCTTATTATTAATGCCCAAGGTCTGCGACCTTTTGTGTGTGAGTGAGATTCCGTTGTTCTTCCTGTTTATATTTTCATTTAGTGTACTTCGGTGCTATTATTTTCTATGAATATAATAAATTTTTGTCTTGTCTTTTCCTCAGTAGAGGAGTGAATAATCAATAAATAAGTCTAAATCTATGATACATTAAAAACAATATGATACCGCCTGAAACTAACATTTTTATATTTATACAATTCTATCAATGTATATCAAACTAAGGATCTCATAATTTAGAGAGTCTCCATCAAAATCTTTGCCTGCTGAAAAAGATTAATGCATTCCTGAATAATTTTTTATACAGTAAATAATTTTATAACGCGTGATTTGGGCATACCTGAATTCCCACATTCGTCTTTATCATCTTTGTGTAGCAAAAGAAGAACGACGTGTAACATATGTAACCATGTAATATACGTATATATAACATAATCCTTGCAAATCCGGTACGGTATATGCAAGGGAAAAAAAGTACTGACGAAAAAAGCAGAAAAAAATTAATCAATATCGCCCGTCACAGCATCACTGAGTCGCAGACTGCCCCATTACCAACGATCTTTACTAATATATTCTCAAGGCGCCTCAGGGATACATAGTTCAATTTAATTACCGGAGGGAAATATGCAAATTAAATTATAAATAATTCAACGTGTGATTACTGGCTTCAAATAAAGTTTCACAATTTTATAACGTATTTCTTAATTATGATAACTAATGGCACACTTTCGGTATTCTATATATACGAGAACAAACAATAACACAGTTTTAACAATAATTAAGTATTCCGAACCGTATTGATATAAATAGATTATTAAAAAGAATTAGTATACATATATATATATATATATATATATATATATATATATACTAGCTACATGCCCGGCGTTTCCCGGGTATTTATTTATATAAGCCCGAAGACGTATTTATTTCCATATTTTAATCTATTAGTCAAGAAGTGAATTATCGTACCTATACAGAGAAAATACTAATTTATGTGTGCTAATGTATGGTTAATCAAGAGATCGAGCAAAGTTCAGGATACATTGTATTTAAAGTACCACACAGACTTCATTAAATTATTAATTAATGTAGTTCTTTGTTCTCTAGCGAAAGATAATAAAGGATAATTAAACAAATTAAAGTAAATATGTTTCGGAAAAAACTTTAAAATGTAAAACTTTATGAGTGAATTTATTAAATTCCTTGTTTTAAGTATATCTTAAAGCTGAAATCAGTACTATTTTTTTAGAACGTGCCACTTACAAAATTAAATACATTGTGATTGTGATATATACGAAAGATAAAAAAAATAGATTATAGCAACAAATTATCTACTTATTTACAAATTGACATTCTATAAATAATAAAAAAAATATGTAAGCACTACAAAGAAGCAGCAAAAAATAATTATTATGCAAGAAACTAAAAGAAAATTGAATGAAAGCTTTGGAATTGCATTTATGCTACTAACTGCTCTATTTTTGCAGTTATAGACGACACAGCAACTCGCAAGCAGATTTAAATCGCACGGTATTTAGCATCGATCAACTGTGCCTTTCAATTATTTTCATTGCGAATAATAAAAATTATTGCAAGTGTGAATAAACGAGGAAAATTTTCAAAAATCATGTAATTTGGATAAAAATTTGGATATCCACATTATTAAATTTATTTCTAAAATCAGTGTTGTTTTGTAAATATATCAATTTTATTTGTTACTAATTCAGAACATTTTATAAGTGTAAGAGGCTACTTTGTGTCAACTCCCCTTTAATAGCATAGGAAAAGGGAGATGCGGAATAATAGAGGAATGTATCGAAAGATTAAGTAGGGCCCCGGTTCGGTATTTTAAGGATGCTACACGGTATTTGCCTAAAAGTGATGCCGGAGAAACTCTAGAAAACCTGCAACAGGTAGGTCGGGCAGTATGTACTCGTCCCACGCCCTTCCGGTGGTCGATGAGGAGTTTGGTGTGGGATCACAGCATTTCTTTCTCTGTGCCTAGACCAGTTTAGGAGGCAGCTCGCCGACTATTCCAATGTGAATAGCGGACAACTCTTATATATGTCCTAGATCTGCGACCCCGGAACATAACCTCTCAAAACAGGTCGACGTTTCCAACGACTATATTCAATAGCGTGGAAAAAATATAAAAACTATGAGCGGTGTTTTATATCGGTTATTAATATTACTTTTGTCAGCTCATATTTTTGTGTTTCTAAAGGAGATTCATTGTTCAGGTATCGGAAAAATGATATTGATGTTTTCAAATTACGTGCTTGCTTTCAAAGCTTTAATTTTATCAAACGTATTATGTATAAACCATCTTTTTCCTTGCAGTCCTACATTTAAGCCGTTTATATGTTGAATTATATGGATGAGAAACGCAAAAGTGATATCACTTTTTTGTCTGAATTGGCTATCTTTCTTATTCAATAATTATTTTTATGATTTATTTCTATTATTTCCTTAATTAATTCTGGTAAATCCATTCGATTTTTTGTTTTAAAGTCGCGGCAGAGTCGCATTGTGTACGGATTTTACAATTCAGTTCCTTTTACCATTGATACTTTCATTATGATGTTGAATTTTATCCATATTTTCCACGTAATCTGATATATGAATCCGCTGGAATACAGAAAAGCGTTGCAATCACAAAACACACGGCAAAATGCAAAGTTCCGGGTATTTTCATGGCAGTTTCCGTTTTGCTTTGATCTTTTATGTCACAATATTTTGTCCTGAAACACCTGCCACAAAAACATGCTGACACAAACAGTAAACGTTTAGATTGCTACTGGGAAATCAGGGAAACCAGTTGAACTAAGCACAATTCAGGATGTATAAATATCGTTACGTTTTATTACCCGAGAGAAATAAAAGCATCGGCCAGGTATACGTTTTTGGAGAAAGCAAGAACCATGGTCTTTCATTGAATAATTGTAAACGTTTTTCGTAAATTTCTGTTTCCAAATACTTAAATGACAGATTTAAATTTCTTTGCAAGTATTTCAATTTAAATCGTAATTAATAAACATAACACATATTTAGAAATTTACATTTTAATAAATTCCTACCGTTCAACCCTTCTCTAGACAAAAAATGAATCAAATACTGTATTATAATCTTTTTTGTGTGTTTAATGTGTTTCATATGAGCTGTTTCAATAAAGAACTATGTTTTGACACTAAGGGAAACCCTTAGATTATCCTCCTGTTCAAAAATTATAAATACACGTTTCAATTATGTAAGATTAAAACCATCTACTTAAACCCAATTTGAAGTAGATTCCCTGTAATGCATTAATTATAATCACCCAAGAATCGTTCTGTATTTTGTTAGGTTAACTGAAGCGTTGATAGCTAGCGAGTCGTCGGACAATTTCCGAATGGATTGTAAAACACCAGTTATGACCCTCGAGATTATTTAGAAATATTCCTAGGATAGCTGAAGCTGCTGGTCCGTCATCAATGTCATTGTCCAAAGGGAAGAGACCAACACTTATGACTATGAAGAATTGGGGTAGATTCTTGACAAAGCTGCATGGTTAATAGACCGACTTCTCACACTGGCTCAAAAGGGTTCGAAAGAACTATGTTGTTGTTCCAACTTAAAAGAGCTTTTCATCACCGGGGTTGGTAAGACAAACACGCGAGGCAGGGATTTTGGTTGAAAAATGATGCGGCGTAAAAATATATACGCGTGGTAGAGGGAAATAGATAATTCTTATTATCGAAGACTTGAGACGGAGAATTACAACTTTCAACGGACGCTTCCATCTACGACGTCTGCCCGAAGCTTGCGGTCACGGGTTTTTCTTCGAATTTTGCGTTCCGTATACTGTAATTTCAATTCGCATAACCAAGGTCGATAACACGTCAGTCAATTATTTGTGTTGTTTTATTGTATTAAAATTGTTGTGTCCGACCAACAAGAATAACCCTGAGAACATAACTGTAATGCTCGTTTTCAATTTCATTTCAACGGTTAATTAAAAAATCAATCTTTTAATTCGCACCAGGTAATCACAGTATCTATTTGTTAAAAATAAATGTATTATTTAAATTCAATTCATGTGTATTTTATATATATTTATACTAGCTGGGTGCCCGGGTTGTCATAATTAAACTCAGAGAAATGACTTACCCCGGATTTGTTCTATTCTCGGTTTATATTTGCGTTAGTTTTATGTAACGCCCCTCCACCCATCCCATTGTACACAAAAATATCTGGAAAAACGCGAATTATCTCATTGACCCCGAAAAATTTTCTTTATATTACAATATCGGCCGTTTTAAAATGTTAGAAAAATTCCTCTCCCGTACATCTCAAACGCAAGGGATAGCAGTGATTTTTTTCGGTTCGAAAGGAACACGTGTACAAATTTCGATCAAAATTTCTCCACTAGTGTATATTTGTATGCGAAACATACACACATTCCACCCCCACTCATACGGGTAGAAGTATTATAATAACAGGAAAGTTGAATGTTAAAAATAAACTCAGCGACATCCATAACCCCAGATTTTACTTCAATCTCGGAGGTTTTCGAGATATTTTATGTAACGCCCCTCCATCCCCACCCCTAAGGATGCTCCCCTCCTATCCCTAAAGGGGTTTCAATTATACACAACCAACACCGGACGAAACACTATAAATCACATTGACCCCGAAAAATATTAATCCAACGAAAATATCGGTTGTTTTATCATGTTTTAAAATTCCCACCCCACCCCTGGAGGTGGTAATCGTGTCTTACCCCCGCAGTTTTTGTTTCCGTTTCGCAAGAAACAACTGTAAAAAATTTGGTCCAATTGTCTCCGCTGGTGTAGATTTGTATGCGGGACATAGCCACAAACAAACAGACGTAAATATACAATAAATAGTTCTCGGAATTCACACGGGTTTTGCATATTTATATTTAGACGCAACGTTTCGACGACTGAAAGCACTGTCGTCATCTTCTAGGCGAACTATTTATTGAACAAATTCACCGGGAAAGACTTCAATCTTTGATTAAGACGTAAATATATTTTATTTATTAGATATATATGGAACCAAGCCATCAAATAGTAGTTAATATTACAGGCTGACACAAAATGTATGACCGCGGAGAATTGGGACAAGTTACTTGATACACCTGCCTGTCAAACCAAAGTTTCTCGCACTTGTGCAAAAGAGATTCTACAGAACAATGCTATTTTCTGCTCTTGGTTAGTTTCACCACCACGGGTGGCAAGATAAGGATTCCTCTCCATTTGAAATTAAGGTGCCATGGAAAGTATATATATGTGTGTAGTAGCGAGGAAGTGGGTCATTATTATTGGAGACTTGACAGATCTGTAGTGATAGGAGAGATTCCCAGTATGGCGCATCTGTGGAGTTTGGAACGAGTAGCGGCGTGGAACAAGGCCCATCGTCGAGTTTTGCGAAGATCTGCGGGTTGGATTATCTGAGAAACAAACACGATTTGAGTAATCGTTGTTGATATCTATTTGGTCTAGAATTTAATTTGAAAATGCATCACCTTTCTAATAATCAGCAGTTTCAAAGCTTGAGCTATTTTAACTTTATAAGCATAGAAGTAATGTGTTTTATAAAGAATTTTAACGATATTTGCAGTTTACGTGTAGCACGTCTATTTAATTTTGAGGGACAGAGGTGATGTGGCCGACGAACAAGTACCACATTTGCTTCACTCACAACAGGTCTGTCATTCAGGGCTGATCGTCAACGCTGTCAATATCTTTGAACTAATTCAATAATAGAAGTTCAGCCAAATAGACCTTGAAACTGAAATTAAAGGATTAGTATGGAAAAATTTCGACCGGACCGGGAATCGAACACGGGACCTTCACTTGGTGCGTGGTCGCTTACCATCTGACCATCCATTTGACTCCCCGCCAGGTACGAGCCTTCTCCATCCATTGTATAGATCTCAGCACAGGGTCACCTACAATTTATTAAATAACATTCCTCGCGTTCTAATTTTAGGACTTCAATGAAGAATGGATATTAATTTCCTTGAATATCTTTGAACTTCTCATACTTACTTAATAGTCTTCGTTTCTAAAGGACCCCATTCATTTACAAAGTCTAAACTCACGTCGAACACAAATGACTTTTTATGTAAGCAGGGAACACTGTACTTTTTCATTCATCGACATCTTTTCGTAAACAATTGACTATTTATATAGTAATTACGCGCACTGATTTTACGGGAAAACTCTAACAATGCATTTCTACAATATTTATAATTTTCAGATCAACGGTTTTAAAATAACAATTTTTTGTATATTGGGAAATACTTTGTTCCTACCCTGTATATTAATTTTCTATATTTCTTGAAACAAACGACTAAATGCTATTCATAGGTACTTACTAAAAATAGAATTCTTATCGGCTAAAAGTAGTTATTGTCGTCTTCCTAAAATATTTTGAAAGTTAACGAAATGCGTACATATAAAAAGTTATATCGCTCATTAGGATATTGCCACTTAAAGAAAATTACATCGCTATCGCTTCACATAATCACCTGAAGCTAACTTCGGCCCAATAACCACTTAACCGTAAAAATCAACAATATCGTTATTTAACGTTCTAATGCATAATGTAAATTAATCCACTTACTGTACACACGCTTGCAACGTTGCGAATTCAGATACGACGGGCTGTTACCCGCCTCCTACAGATCCATTAACCAATACGGCTGCCCGCAATCAGAGAAACTTGTGAACCACTGAAACAGCATACATTTCAGATTGAATTATTTTATTATAGCTACAAAATTTATATTTTACAAGTATACGAGTAAATGATATCTCAGAACAAGTTAGTGACTTCCCTCAATGCTAAAGGCAGGATTTACAACATCAAAGAATGGAAGAGAAAATGCAAGAACAGAAATTATTTCGACAGGTGCAGATAATCGGAGTGAATTATAATTCTTCGTTAAAAACTGGTTATCTCTTAATATTACATATTTTTCCGTGCTGTGTTCAATTCATTGAGAAGCATTAGCTAGCGAAGCGACCGCCAGACTGCTAACTTCAATCGAGTATATATATTTCAACCTCAAATCTAAAAACACAAATCAAGATGACCGAAACGAGATTCAAACCTTAATTACGAGTACTTTACCACATTGATTCTCAGCAAATCTGCACAACAACCTAGAAACGACAGAAATGTATACCTTCACAGAAAGTTTTCTGCAGGAATTCGGATCCAGTGATCAGTTAATGAGCTTGACTGTGCCATGATAGTAGATACCATTGTATTTAATTACTAAAAAAGATGCTTGTAGTAAAATAGTAAATCGATAAGCGGGCAGAAGGTCAGCAATGAAATGTAGAAGCTAGGACATTCCGTACGTTATCAGTTATTCCAACACCCCCTTAACGATTTATCCGTAGACAATTATTTAAGGAGACTATTATTTTATTTTATCTTAACATATACAACAGTTAAAATCTTTTCAGTTTAAATAATTATATAATTAAATTTGAGTAGGCTAAGCAACTTGACGGCAAACAACACGTAAAAAACATTATTAAAACAATTATTTTATACCATAGATTGGTTAGAGACAGTTAGAAAATACCGAATAAAATATAAATTCCGGCCTCCTACCGTGCGGTGGTCAGAATCACTGGGTGGCTCGAATCCCGCCAAGGGCATGGATGTAGTGAGTGTATGTTACAACACTTCGAAATTAGTTCCCCGAGTAAGTCAAGCCCAACATATACAAAGTCGCTAATGATCTTAGTAGTTAATGCGACTACAGAAGAAGTATACAGGCTATATATAGGGTAACCCATGTAGTGGCAACACCCCTCTTTTAGCACAGGAAAGGGACTGACAGGGGGGATGCGGAAAGATAAAGCAAGGTATCCAAGGGCTAACTAGGGTCCCAGGGCTGTAGTTTTAAGGATCCTACATGGAAATTCGTCTAAAAGTGATGTAGGGAAAACACTAGAAAAGCCTACATCAGGTAGGTCGGGCATTTGGTACTTGTCCCACGCACTTCCAATGACGAAAAAGGGCTTTGCTGTGGGGACGGAGAATTCCATTCTCTGTGCCTCCACCAGTTTAGGAGGCAGCTAGCCGACTATTCCAACAGAAATAGCAGATAACTCTTACTGTATGTCCACGGTCTACGACCCCGGAACATAAACCCCTCAAAACTGATCGAGGTGCCTTGGCTTGATGTCACTATAATAAAAAAGGAAAAATAGGCACAGAAAAACCTAATGACGACTACAAGAGGAGTCTCTATTTCAGTTCCAGTCGAAGGTGTCGCACACAGTTAAAACAAAATATTATAATTCGTTTCACTGTATTACCGTCAACATTAAAAGTGGATATGCAAAATAAGATCACAGAAATGGATTCAGGTAATGTGTATTTCATTTTGTTGTGGAAGAAAAATTTAAGAGTTAAGTAGAGAATTTTTTGGTTGTAAGTTTTCAACCATTTCCCAATTATGAGAATATGCGACAGTCTGAATCTTGAACTAATATATGAACGGAACATTTTATTATTTATATCTATTATTAGCACACAACAAGAGAATATTACAGTTAAACTGTCAAGAAAAAATAATAAAACGAAGAAAATATTGGTCACCAGGGTTAAAAATAGTTCATCAATATTATGCACATTAAATTTCAAAACTAAGCATATGATATTTTCAAAATATAACTGTAACTTATATCAATAAAAATCAAAGACATTCTTGTTGCTTTAATATGCCAACTAACGTCTTAAATGTTGTAAAATAAAAATTAAACTTTCAACAAGTTAAAGAGACAAATGCTCGTATTTTAAATACAAAGTTGTGGTCCAGCAGTTTTGTGAGTTAGCGGAAATGTGAAAGGAGCGTAGATTACTTCCTCTAATGAGCTGGGCATATTTCACTCCCTTCCCCCTGATAGCTGCTGACGACGCACATTTGCGATTGGCTGAACGAGTTGGCAACGTTGCACCGCATTACAGGGTTCTGATGGAGACGTAACTATTGGCATGCAACCAGTCGTAATTGTTTCCTATGCTCTTTGCTAATTCCGTGGAGTAACTGTCGATGTCGCGGACGTCCTGTGCAGAAGCGTATCGTGCTAAAACGTCGTAAATGCCAATATAAACTATATGTACTACATTCTCTACTTTAAGAACAGCAACGTTACAGATAGTGATGTAATAAATACATCAGAAGACTGACAATCTATCATTCGATGCTTTCAGCTACAATATTAATGGAGATGAGATGGAAATAATTAAATTATAAGTAAGCAGTTATTAATTGATTGATTACGGAAGCAGAAGTAATAAGTAATATGAAAGATCTAAATCTAATAAATGTAAACGTTAAATTGCAACGGTTTTAAAGTGGATAGCTCCGATAATAGGAATAGAAAAAAAAAGGTCAAGTCATTGAAAATGAAAATACTAGTAGAGTAGAGTAGTGAATCATATTCTCTGAGATGCGAATAAATTAAATAAATAATAAAACGGAAAATTATAATGAAGAAATAGGTGAGTATACAAAAAATAACATTTGCGAAAGCGATTTATGACGTCAACCCATTTTTAAAGTGAAATAGAATTTAATTAATAAGAAAGATAGCCAATTTAGACAAAAAATTGTTAATATAAATACCACACAACGTTTCTGGGATCCTTGTCCCTTTTCTCAGGTGTGAAGAAGCGCCTGGAGCAACACAACTGCACTCGTCAGTTTTTGTTGTTGTTGTTTTTTTCATTTTAAATTAAATTTTAAGTCCAAAAATCAGAATTAGTTACATATCTCTATAGTCGAATATGCACATAAAACAAAATTACTCACATACAAACATATCAAAAAAGAAGCTTAACAAAATCATTCTCAAAGCTTTTGAGTTTGGCACAAGTTTGTACAGTGTGTCGTTCATGCGTTTCTGAAATCACCTATCGAAAGCAACAAGGATTGCAGAAACTTTGTATAAAGAATGTCATCACTTATTTTGTCTCCTATTTGCATACTTCTTTGTCTAATTAAAATACACATTAGATAGATTATACTTATTAAATATCATCTAGAACAATTTTTCTGATTTACATTATTAAAAACTTAATTAAAGACAAAAATGGAATAACACTTAAGAAATTTGGTTCAAGTGTTTATTTTTCGACTTAAAAGCCGGAGGTGAAATAAATATAGCCAATTAAGTATTTTACGTGGTTATTTATTTGTTAAATTTGCGAGGTATTTGTTTTTTCATTTTATAACGCTAAGTAATTTTAAACTTTATTTCAATAAAAATCTGTTTTTCTTTTTCACCTAAAAATATATAGTAATAAATTGTTTTCTTTATAATCTCTTCATAAAGCCCAATATTAAAATAATATTTATAATATTATGTTGCATTTATTGAAATAATAGAAACATAAATCTAATATAAATTTGACCAAACAAAGCTAAATTTATTTAGCGTCAATAGAGATCCAGCAGAGGCAGCATTTGTTCGTTCTGTGAAGGTAATTTTATTTGATCGAGCGGTTATTCGATTAGTTGGGATCGGGTTTCAGAGCAATGTAATCACGAAACAAATTAGCAAATTGTGCGTGCGAGCGTTTGACGTGAGTTGCCTCCTCCGACTATCAACAGTAGCCTGTTTAACTCAAGCCTTCGTAGCCTGTTTTTCTATAATTCTGATTTTTCCATCGACTATCGGAGTGGATTTCTCGTGCAACAGGCGTCGAGATTGAAGTTCGGTTGTTTACCGATCCTTTAGCCGCCCCATTGCCTACGTGTCGCTTCTTGTTTTCTCCTGTTGCCTTGCGAAGCCTCGCATGTAACCCAACCAAAGAGAAATAACTTTCCCTGTTGAGTTCCTCTTCCCCATTTCTACCAGGCTTCTTCTCTTTACAACATTGGGGCTTCGGCGAATTCAATTCAGTTTTCATTTCAACTGGACTTATTTCTTGGCGGTTTGGATTGGATTTTAAAAAGTGTACAGAATATTATAATAGATTTCTATAATGTATGAGGTGACATTCAAGACAAAATATATATATATGGCTTCATTTGGACAGAATAAACTCAGACATAATTTCAAACATTTCAATGAACTGTCACATTCGTAATTTTACTTTATTAAGGTAATTCATAAGCTATATAATTCACCGAATTTCAAGTCAACAGTAGGGACTTAGATGAAAGTCGTAACATTCTAATTATTGCCTACGGTTATCTGCGTTATAAGAGAGTGAGAAGTTTCCCGGCGTAAGAATAAAACAATCACGGGTTTCCAACCGGTTTAAATAGTTATTAATTAACTACGTTTCCATGGCGTGCTCTGACATCGTCGAGGATGATGGCAGAGCACACTATCGAAACGTTGTGTATGAATAAATAGTTAAACCGGTTTGAAATCAGAGAATTCTTTATTCATTAAATAACAGCTTTGTCGATGGATGAATAACTGCTTTATGAATACCATTGGTACGCTTTCATGTAGTGATTCACAGCTTATCAACGAGTACGCACAACTATTTTTAATGTGCTAATGATCGCCGAATAACACACCCATTCCCCTATTCACTATGTAATATTTAGTAAACATGAAATCGCAGAAATGTTAACATTTTTTGTTTATAAGTGGCAAAGTATTTAAAAGACAATTATTTAATTTTAGCTTGAATTTTCAGGAGACGATTAATAATATTTTAGGTTCACTTCATAAATATATTGCTAGTATATATATTTTAATTTTAACGTTTATTTTCGTTGTATCTGCAACAAAATGTAGACGTAATTTCAATAATTCAGTCTTATTTAAAATAATTTAACGGAAGATAGTGAATAGGGCAATAGGTGTGTTACTCGGCTTTCATTAGCACATTAAAAATTATCATATTACGTATAACATATCAGTATCAGATAATAATTTTAACAATTAATTGACCAAGTCTCTTAGACAACGACTAATTTCTAAAATTCATTAAATTCCCTTATCGTCGGAACCTAAAAAATGTCTATTCAACGTCGAGGTACAAATAGTAATTAAGCATCTTCGCTACCACTTATGAATATATTCGTATTCTACTTTCAAGACTTAATAAAAACTGAAGTACTTATTTGATTTCGGACTGTTTTTAAAACAGTGTAAACACAAAAAAAATTATAAATCACTGTATACAAATATCAATTCATTTCAATGCGTTATCATGTGTTTCATTTATTCTCAATTCTATTAATTCATCTTTTAAAAAATTATGGTATCCAATAATAATAGTAGAAACGGATTTTTGCAATGGGAATCATGATGTTTACATAAGTTGTTAATTTAATTTATGACTTTACATTAAACTGAAAGGACAGTAATTTTATTACAATTACGATTGTGCACGTATTAATATAACAAATTACTTTATTAACTAAAATCAATTAATAAATTTCATTATTTTTTTAAAATACAGAATTATTTGTGAAAGTTTAAATGTTCAGATACTATGATCGAGTTCTATTACATATTTCTTAAAAATATAATTTTGTTCCTTATAAATCTTGTGTAATTAACAGACAAAGATGATATGAATAATTACCTATTTTATTTTGAATTATTTGCATATTAAATTATTAATAAATTTAGTAATATTGTAAGCATTCTTTGGTAACAGTATAAAAAACGGGTTAATAATGATAGTGTAATATTGTTGCTTGGCTCTTCGATTAAATTCTTAAGTTGAGTGAAACAAACTTTTTTATATTGGTCGATTTTTCGAATAACACTATTTCTTATAATTATAATAAATATATATTATTTTTTTTAAACTGGATTTGTAATTTGTAATTTAGTGCAAAATTATGTTATAACTTTCACGGCATATATAAACTTTGCAATCTGCCTATTGGCACCCAACAATATAAAACAAAATTATGTTATAAATACTCAAATATGTAGTTAGATCTGATACTTTTATGTTAATAAATATTTTTGTGTGTGAACTTATAAAATTTAGAGTGCACAAAAATTTTCATTTTTTGGTCCTATCGTCCACGTTTCTAGGTTTTTTGTAGAGTGACAGGCTACATGAGGGTAATTCGCGTGGTGTCAACTCCTCTTAAATAGCAAAGAAAGAATTGGAAAGAGGGAATGAGGGAAGGGTAGAGCAAGGTAGATAAGGGTTAACTAGGGTACCAGGGCTATGGTTTATGAATCTTACCTGGCATTCGCCTAAAGGTGATGCAGGACAAACCCTACAAAACCTGCATCATGTAGGTCGTGCATTTGGTACTCCGATGGCGGGAGAGGTGTTTGCTGGGGGTCGCAGCATTCCATTCTCCATGCATCGACCAGTTTAGGAGTCAGATTACCGTCTATTCCAATGGCAACAGCGAACTACTCTTACCGTATGCCTAATGTCAGCGACCCTGGAACATACACCTCTCAAAACAGGCCTAGGTGCCTCGGCATCTGGGAACCTTAGTTCAAAAACGGAGAGAGGAAAAGGCATCCCCTAAGGTAGGTTTCTCCAGAGAGGACTGCTCTCACAGACATTTTATTTTTTATCTAAGTTAATAAATCCGCTCATTTTCTGATGCAGAATTTTATAGGCTTTTCCTGTTTTAGGCGAATTTTAGGTTTCTTAAACAACAGCCCGTTGGTCCTAATTAAACCTTCACTACCTTGCTCTACCTTTCCGCATCCCCCTCCCCTTTCAGTCCCTTTCCTATACTATAAGAGGAGAGTGGTCACTATATTGATTACCCTTTATATAGCTTGTTTACATCTTCTGCTACTACTTATTAAATCAATTAATGACGTTTTAACAAAAACTTTATTTTTATTTATAGCGTTACGATGCTTCCATCCGTGTTCGTATCTTCTTCAGATATTATCCAAATTGTTAGAAAACACTAGTATTACAAACAATTACAATGTTGATAGATTCACAAAGTTTTTGAAAGAAGAAGAAGAATAAGAAGGTGTAGACAGGCTATGTAATCCACATAGTGGCAACTCCCCTCTTATTGCATAGGAAAGGGGGTGAAAGCGGGGATGCGAAAAGGTAGAACAAGGTAGCCAAGGGTTAACTAGGGCCCCCGGGTTATAGTTTAAGGATCCTACTCGGCAATTTACCTAAAAGTGATGCAGGGAAAACCCTAGAAAAACCTGCATCAAGTAGGTATTTGAACCTACGAGAGTTGTGCTTCGAAACAACTGACTCGAACTTGAACATTAACGTTCGTCTTTATATTGATTACAATTAATTTTAAACATAACTTAATAAGTTTTTATTGTATGTTTATTACAGTCTATCAAAGTAAAGTAAATAAAGAGAACATGTGTTTTTACTGTAATTCGACAACACTCCAGAAACGCAAATTGCATCACTTTACAAAATTGTAGTAAACTTAAAGAGAATGTTTAACTTTTGTAATTTTTATATATCCCTTATCCTTCGGAAGTTCGATGAGCTCGTGCTCTCCTCATCTAGTTCTGGAGTGCCAATTTGTACGTTGAATATAATTATTTTATTAGGTTATTTCTGCCGTTCACGAGATTTTGGAACAGATTTTTGTAATACAAATAAAAGGTGTTGGAATCCAATTAATTCACGCGTTGAGTATTGGATCGTAATAATCCAATTAAGTGATATGAACATTAATTATATGTTTTATTCGTTTCAAATAGTAATTACAGAACGGGCGACGTTTCGGAACGGCAAGTGGAAACTTTGTAGAATGAAGGGCGTGATGTAGCACATTGTGCCGCCTTCAGCGTCCTGTTTATATTTATAATGTTTGGCTCGGCGCGGGGGTACGGCATCACTGTTGCCAAAAATATTGGCGGCATTGTGTCGGAGCTGGGACACGACCAACAAAAGAGGAGACCCACTCTTATAGGTTCTATCGTCCCAATCAAACGATTGTAAATGTGCGTTAGCTCGTCCTCCATCACTCTCATTCCTCAAACACGTCTTCGTCATTGAGTATTCATAGGGTGTTTGATAAAAAAATAAAAATAACTAGATGTGAACTCCGCTCACGTAAAGCTCCATCCCGCGAGAAACTGGCGCCGAAGCCTTTCGTTATCTCATCAGTTTTATGTTCCTCTTTACGTGTTGGCGCTATTCGCGGGGAAGCCGCTAAATTACGTAATCTGGTCACACATTACTGATACTCGCAATATCAGCACGCGCTATAAAATTAAAATATAATTAGAATATTATTAAAATTTGAATTATTACGAGTAATTATTTGTTTACAAATGTAAAGTTGTCTGCATATGATGAATATCAATGTTGTTCAGTATTATTAATACATCCGGACGAATAAAAGCTGCGAAGAACATATGGAAAATAAGCGAGGAGTTACGATATTTAGAAACTATAAAAATTTCTGTAACGTCTAAAATATTAAAAGCTCTTAATTATATAGTTTCACTTTTTTATTTAGAAATTGAAATAGGTCTTGAAGTTAGACATCAAAAGCTTCTTATTCCAAACATTTTTGCATAAAATTGTTACAAAAAATAGACAATTACTTTTTTTAAATTATTAAGTTATTTTCAGGATGACCTGAGACATTCTGTCTGGCAAAGATCAATATTAAATACTATCGATGTATCCATAATATATTAATTATCACTCGCCGGAATTCCTGAAAAATTTTTAATTATATATTACATAATCTGGATTCGTATACTAATATGTTACATTGATCACCGCAAATAGCTTCATAATTTTAAATAAATTATTTATTCTTGTAAGAATTTTATTCAAAAATGTTTGGAACGAAATGAAACTGATGATGGTAACGCCTAAAGCTTTTCAAAATATAAATAAATTGTACAAAGAAATTAACCTTTTCTATATAACTGACAAATAATATTTGATTATATAAATTAGAAATTACCTCAAATATCAGGCTGAGTAAATTCATAGAAAATTGTTGTTTTTATGAAAATATGAAAGTATGGTGCAGTTCAATATTATTATTTGACTTATTTCTATCGTTATTGCCTTTTAAAACGAAGTGTTGTGATCAGTTATTTATTTTTTCTATTACCCCTTAGTCGAGGAAATAGGGCCCGTCATTACGTGCATTAAGTCATAACATTTTAAATAATTGTAAAACGCATAGAGCATGGAGTGTAACAATTGTTATCAATCATAATTATTTGTATGTATATTTTATTTGCAGGACGTTTATAGCTGTGATTACATTCACGTAATGACGGATTCGGTTGCCTCGGTTGAGGAGTAATAGAAATAATAAATAATCACCTACATCGTAGCATACAAGTCGGAGAAATTACAGTCCAGTCAGTGCCGAGTCTCACGTACTTTGGTATGACCGCTGACAGGACCATTTGAGAAATCAGGCGTTCAACAGAATGGTGAACATCAAAGGATCACTATTCATCAAGGGACGCATGCTGACGTCAGCAAAATTAACCATTCTGTTATACGGAGCGGAGATCTAGGCGTACAGAAAATGGATAGCGGATGTCCAGATGAAAGGAGATCAGAGGGAGACGGCCTGCGCCTACCGAACCGTCTCGAAACCCGCAGTGCTAGTGGTGACTACATTCGCTCCTATTGACCTCTTGGTCCTCACCAAGCTGAACTCGAGGTCGGCGTCTGATGTCTGGGTCGATGTCAGCAGCGTTGTGAGGAGGACACACGAGGGAGATGGACTGCAATACTCATTCCACGCTTGGCTGCATGGCTTGACAGGAAATTTGGAAAAGTGTCTTATATAATACTTCTTCTGACCGGCCACGAACACTTTATACGCACCTTCGTAAATTGGGTACGGAGTCCCAACTGAGTTCACTGCGTAAATTTTTACAACGCGGACCACATTTTCTATGAATGGGGACCAGCAGACATCATAGCGAACAAATTCGAAAAAAATAATGACACAGTGACACAAGAAAATATTACCAAGAAAATGTTTCTAGATTAAGAATCGTATATAAATGTATCGAGAACAATCAGAGACACGAAATCACTTATCGATTCATGGATTGTGTTGGCTGTGATGATCGTTTTATTTATGATTCTCGTGATAGTTAAAATAATAATTATTAGTTTTAGTAGAGAAAAAAAGAGAAGTTCCTGATTAGCAACTGCATAGTATCGAAATAATGCGCGGCCCTTTCCAGGGTGATTTATCTGTCAAGACGAAAGGAATCTTGTGGTTTTATTTGGTGTGAGTTCCACACTATCCCTTAATCAAGAACCTTCTCGGTGTTTATTAAAATTTCTCTGAAATAATAATAATTATTATTGTTTCTTTTTCACACAGTTTCTCCATAGTTTATCAGAATCCTCACGAAATAAAAGGCCTTTTAAATGGTGAGCACACTCAGATGTGACAAATTGGTTTGGAGAAGTCATGAATATGTGAATATTGATTTATTATATTAGTTCCGATTTATAGGTTGTAAGCAAACCTCTTGATCCTCAGAGAGTTGTAGTATCCATTTATATTTATCGTAGAAAACAGTACGCTTTTTGATAAGGGGCACCTTTGTCGTACAATAAAATTCACCTATTCTTTATAAGTAAAAAGTTACGGATTCAAAATAAAGTACTACACATTACGCGCAACACGTAAAAGATCATTTCTAGACTAAAATCTCGTAACAACAAACATTCCCGTTCCGGCCTCAGTAAGAGGATCAAACGAACAATTCAACACATTTGTTGCTTTAAAAATTTACAATGATCGGAATCGCTGCAAGTTCTGCTATGCTAAGAAATAGTCAACGATCAATGTCGTTTTGATTTAATTTTTCAAGTTCGTATTAAATAAACAGACTAAAATGATACGTGCCTGTTTATGGCTTTATTTTACGAGCCTGCATATCATTTAGCTTCAAAGTATCTAAAAAAGAATCATAGAAAAAATTTACTTCCAAAAACTTTCTTATGAGCTAAACACATTAGAAAATAATTACATCATTAAGTTAAGTATGGTGTGATGGTTGTAACGTATTTTAGTTAACATGATTAAAATTCATTTATTTTTCTAATTCATTTGCTACATTAAAACGAAAACTTGATTCATATATAACTATTTAGTTTTCCTATAAATCACTAAAATAACACAATTTTCTTTCATAAAATCTTTATGTATGTATCAAATCGTTTTTATTATTTGAACTGGGACAATATTGTGTGTGAAAATTTGAAATCTCCAATAATTTTTAAATTTTTAACAAAATAAATATATATTTGCGGACCTCATGTGGTGTAGGGGTCACCGTGACTGCCTCGCATCACAGAGGTTCGAATCCCGGCGAGGGCATGGATGTTTGTGTGCGTGAGAGAAATTCTCGTCAAGTCGTCAAAGTCATGAGTTCCAATAATGAGTCTCTGGACTGTTGATGCGACTGTAAATAAATCAATATATTTATAAATCATTTTCGGTATATAAATATTTACTTCGAATTTTTCCTAAAATATAAAAAATATATTCATATCGATCAGTGACTAATTTCTCTGTACTTTAAAACGTTCGTATTATTTATATATGAAGCGTTCCTTTAGAAATGTATTCAGCATAACAAAAATAACAATTTAGTCTTTATTCAAAACATGGCACAATTACTTCTAAGGTTTCATCTATTACAATTCATACGACAAACGACTACTTATTCGCTAAATATTAAGTATTGAATCTGAATTTTAAGCATCTGTATATAACTTTGGACTTACATTATCGCCCGATAAGTAACGTTATTAAGTTTCGGATTCGAATCCAAATGATAAGAAAGGAAACTGTGGGCAACTTAAAGTTGAAATGAAAATGATCGAAGGAATATTTTATTACGTTTTCTGATGTCAAAGTGTACCTTTGTTTATGTTACGTATCCATGGGGGTAATTGATTTTGCAGATGACTGCAAAAAGTTATCATTCGAGCTATTTTCATTGTGACTAAAGGTATTGTTAGAAAATAGAGCAAGGTTCACGGGTGTTGAGGTTCCTTGTGGCTGCCAAAACTCTATCCTCTGATTTAATCTTTGATAACCTTCGTTATTTCCATCCAATTGAAGCTGTATAATGAGGGACTATAGAAAGTAATTGAAACAGAAACTAACACACGACGATCAAAGGAATATTTTGAACGTCAACTATATTTTTCTTGATAACGACAAGTTTATAAATAAGGTAAAATCAAACTATAAAATTAATTAACACACTACATTATAAAAATCTTCATTTCAACTGAAAAATCATTTCTAAACAACAAATACGTTTTAGGAAAGCTTAGATAAGAATTTTTAATCCCAAATATATAATTGTATTCCTAGAAAATAATTAGTAAGGTAATTTTAACTTTAAAGTAATTTTTTTCTAAAATCAGGAAATTTTTTGTTCAGGTAACAGTAATATATGTTAAATTCATTTTTCCATTAAAGAAATTAATAAATATATTTGTTAAACAAGAAGATTGTCACTATTATTTTCTAAATAATTAATAATAAGGGCTGATATACTACATTAACTTTACCAATTTTTTAATTAATATTTCTATTATACGCAGGCCAAAAACCATCTTACCCTTGTCCTCATAAATTCAAATTGGTCGTAATTCAATACTCTTTCATCATTACTGTTAATTTCTTCTGTAATTATTCTCTTAATATTTTAAATCGTGTAATATCTGGCTAATTATAGAGTATTTCACTTTTTTTCTTCTTATCTTGTCTTCAGAATAGTAAGGATAATACATTTCTCAAGATTTTTATGGGACTTCTTCCGCAGTTTATATTTTGGTTATCAACGTCAAGTACATGTTGTCCAGCGTACAAAGTGAGTCTGTTTATGTCTCATCTCCTCCCATTGCGGGATTTGTGATTAACTCTTTCAATGCTTCATTAAATTTGGGGCACATTACAAGTCTTCTATTTATGCAGTATCGATACAGTTTTTATTCTTTACACAGTTTCTGAGTCCTTTTGCTGTAAAATTTTAAAAGTTGTCTTCAGTCACAGTCCTGATTATTTTTGTATTTTATTTTATAATGAAATATTGCATTATTTTCATTAATCCTGAGTTTTATCTGTTGCTGTATTGTATTTATTTATCAGTACAGTCAATATTACTTTTGTACGCCAAATTAATCTCTTACACTCCCCATTCACAACATCTTCCTTCGGTATATTTACTTCCTATTTTTTGATGATTTCAAACCATGATTTCTTCGGAGTCATTCTGAATTACATCATCATGTTAAATGTGAATGCGAGCACATGGGTGTGATTTTCTGTCAGGTTTGTTATTTTCAAGCTTTTATTTGTGTGATTCTTCTTCACTTTTTCTGTTTCTAGTGAATGTTGCAAGTTAATTTCTCGTGTATCATAAAATATAATTGCTTAATTTTCTTTCTGGTTGTACTGTTCTAATTCTCTTCGGTCTGAAATATGCCTTGTTTCCTTATAATAATTTTGCGTTGAAGTTCCCCACAACAATCGAATTTTCTTCTCTTGTTTAATTTTGAATTAGTTTCATCTCCTGTCCAAAAACCTTCTTATTCACTTATTTATATTTAACAAAGTCATTTCTTACTTCAACATCTATTTATTTTCGATCATATACACAGCGCTAACATTCCACTCTTCACTAAGAATGGGAGCTTTTACTGATGATTTTCCTTGATTCTTTCCCAACCAGAGATAATGTTACGAAGATTTTTTTCCTCTAGAATATTTTATCCTTGAGGGAGTCATTAAAACGAAGGACGTACCACATCTTCATAGAGCTTATTTCAGTGGTTCCCTGCTGCCTCCTTTACCCACATGCAGGAGTTCATAACTGATTCATCGCTTTTAGGGACAGTTTGCTACCGACAAGGAAAGAGGGCGCTATTAACCTCTCTACACACACATTCAGTCCGTTGTCCCTCAATAAATGTGCATTCATCCCTAAAGATATTTGGACGATTCTATCAGATGGGAGAGAAGCACAGATAACGAACATGTCACAAACTTTCACTTATACTGATTCTCTTGTATTAATTTAAATACAAATGAAACAATTCTAATTTATTCCTTGAAGTTAGTCATATTTATCATTTTCACTGTTCACCTTTGTCTGTATAAGTCCAAAATCGTAGTAAAGTCCACAAATTTTTGTTTCACTTATGCGTAATATATTTAAAATGAATTTTTCTATTAAAGAAATTGCTAAATTTCTTCATTCTCTCCAGTGAACGAGAAAATTGTCAATGATTATATGGCTTAGAATATACCTCGAGACACGGAATAGGGAATTCTGCGCCCCACAGAAAACCCCTCTCCCGCCATCGGAAGGACGTGGGACAAGTACCAAATGCCCGACCTACCTGATACAGGTTTTCTAGGGTTTGTCCTGCATCACTTTTAGGCGAACGCCTCGTAGGATCCTTAAACTATAGCCCGGAGCCATAGTTAACCCCATTGCTACCTTCCTCTACCCTTCTGCATCCCCCCTTTCAGTCCCTTTCCTATGCTATTAAAGGTGAGTTGCCACCACGTGGATTCCTTCATGTAGCCTGCTAATCTTAAAATATACCTACACATTTTTAATTAATACTTCTATTATTACACAAAATTCAAAGTGGATTGAGGAATTTTACAGATCACGTGATAATTTCTAGTAATATGGATTATTATGTTATTAAGTACTTAAGTCTGATCAATGACATTCAAACATTAACCAGAAGTAGTGAAAAATAATATAATAACGAGAAGAAATAATAAGTATCATTAACTTCTTTTACACGTACCGCTTTCCACATATCTTGGGAATTTACTCAAGGTGTAAAAATTAATCTACTACTTTAAAAATACAATAAAAGGACTAACATTTACAGTTTCAAAAGCAATTACAGAAATGGATACAATTGGTGTGGTAATGGCAAAATGCATCATTCATAATTATCATATACCTGACCTAAATATAAATATTTGCTTAAAAGCATATAAATTGAGATTCGGTCGATACTTATTTTTACTTTTATCATAATTAAAAAAGTAGATATATATAAAATGTATTATTCTATATAAAAAATTATTTATATAAAATTTAGATTTCTCTGGTTCCAGTGTATTTATTTTATTGTTGACGTACAATATACCCATACAGAATATTGTTTT
The DNA here is from genome assembly GCA_037074705.1 of Zhengitettix transpicula. Classification (NCBI taxonomy): domain Eukaryota; kingdom Metazoa; phylum Arthropoda; class Insecta; order Orthoptera; family Tetrigidae; genus Zhengitettix; species Zhengitettix transpicula. The sequence goes on from CM073591.1 coordinate 165,076,345, forward strand.
ATTAAACATTTTTTATTTTAATCTTTAACCTTTCTTCTTATTATTATTATTACATGCATGATGATTGTGATTATACCGTGTATTTTAAGATGGATCATAATTTCTTTTTTTCTGATATTTGTTCTCAATTTGTATTTATATAACAAAAAATATTAATGGCATGATGTATTTTAATAAATTGTAAATTTGTATTGAACAACCCACTGGCAATTTACCACAATACCATATTTTAACATTTTATATATGACCTGTAATTTAATTTTTCTATGTTAGAGAAGAAAATGACAGCTCTATTATCCCGAAGAACTTCAAGGGATTTGGTAAGATTTCTATATGAAGGTAAAATGAAATTCTAAATAGCTTTTCAACGCAAGGAAAGCAGATGAAGATGTTATCTGGGGTTGAGTATAAGTAAAAACAATCAATTTTCTGGAATTATCATCACCTACTTTTACTTCCACCTCGACTGAAACTGCCAGTCCAGGAACAGGATTTTCAGCTAAATCCAATAAGCCATCAGGATCACGTTGACCTGGACGCAGCTTTGCTTTTACACCAACAACCACTTTGCGTTTTAAATAACTCTTAAGTAAGTTTTTTAAAGTAATAAATCCCTACAGTATTAACACACTACATTCAAAAGTGACTAATGAAAATATCACGAATTTTGATTAAAATATTATACATCAAAATTCTTCCACATCGAAGTTACACAAATTGAAATAATATTTATGCTAAGATAAACGTCGTTACGATAACACAATATATACGTTACAATATGACATTATCTTAGATAATGCTTCAATAAAACCCTTCATTGAAACTAGGACGCCTCCAACACTTTGCACATTCTTTATGCAAGCCGCTATAATGTTGACCATACAGATAATAATTAAAAAGATTTAAAAAATCTGTAATACATTTTTGTAAAAGATATTTTCTCATAAAGAAAGTGGTAAGTTAAGAAAAAGATGAATTAAAGCTTAAAAATGAAGTCCCATTTAGATGGGATTCAAGTTATCATGTTCAAATACTTTCAAAAATGAAAAAAAAAAAATTATTTTTATACGATCAAAATTGAGTTACCTTAAATCCTATAGACACAAACTGAAAAATGATAATAAAGATTATGATAGTTGTACATGGCTTAAGGAAAGAGTGACATCATAAAACTGATTTCTCAAGGGAAATTGGACATATTACTGATATTAATGACACATCAGCTTAGAATTTACAAAGAGAAAAGTGTAAGTGTGTTTGTTATCAAACTGATTATTTTTTACTTAGACGTTTTCGAGTCATCTAAAACTATGAACTAATTACGAAGGAAACACTGCTGTATCCGCTATTCAGAAAGAAATGCTTTTCTGAGAAAACGTATTGAAAACAAAATCAATGACTGCTCAATAAACACAAAACTAAACGGCCCAAGCTTATCCCACTAGATCCAGAGTTTATTCCTATGTTGGATGAGTTCGACGAGATTATAAGTAAGCTCTAAGGAAGGTATGATCCGGGATCTGCGGCGACCGTCGAAGTAGATAAGAATTTATCCGAGACAAATCCATTTAACTGGTGGTAATCGAGGACATACTTACACTCTTTAGTTTTTAAAATGTTATGCATAACAGATTCTTCCGTTCTCTGAGCTTCAAGGATAAATAAAATTACAAAAATTTAGTACCTATTAATCATCAATTAATTTTAAATTTTTATTGCTTCTTTGTTTTAAATAAAATTCTATGAACTTAATATACTTAAGGTATTACACATCTGTAAAAATTAAATTTATTTATAAATTTGTTTTTAATACGGGAATATTTTGAGGTTACAAGACCAGAATTGAAAAATGTGAGGAAATTCCTTAAATTTAATTTCGCTTTCCGGTCAAAAAAGAAACACAAATCAGACGTCTGTACGACTCCAATACTTATAATTATAAATACCTGGACCCTTTTCTCTAGTAATTTATTTCATTTGTATTATTTGTTTTGTTTGTTGAAAATTCGCACAATATTATAAAAATTAGACGTAATAATTTACTGTTAAACGATTTAAATTAACGTAAGCGAATTAAAGCCGTTACTGTAACTGACGATTAGTTTTTTCAGTACTATCTCTGAACAGTTCAGTTTTTTCATCCTCTAGTTACAAGACACAATCCTGAATAACTTGCGGCCACGTCGTCTCATATTAGTATTTCTGTAATAAATTTTATTTTCGTCAGAATTCTGCATTCTACGTCTTTACGTCCGTTTTAATATAGGTACAATTCATTCTGACTGAATGTACATGTAGATAGCTCACTTTCATAGCCTTTAGATATGAACTAGATTCAATGAAAATTTGTTCCTGAGTTAATTCAATGTACTTATTATCAATTTGGCACAATATCCAATTTTCAGTGAAGTCTTAAATTAGACCGTGAAGAAAATGATATAGTAAATTGTAGGTCGGTCTGCGTTCAAGTTGTATAATATTCAACTGCAATTCGGATAGATCCCGGTGGCAGCTTTATCAAGAAGTATATAATCAAATAATACATATATACATAAGTAATAAGTGTTTGTTAATTTTTCTGAAAAATACGTAAACCACAATTACTAAACACTGCTAATAATAAACTAGTCGAATTACTACACTGTATTGATTATTGTTAAATTGAAAGAATGAAAATAAAATTGTTCACTTCACTTCCCAATCTAAGGAACAGATTCTTTGAATGAATAACATTCACATGGCAGCGAACCGACGAGGGGAGTTCAGTAGTTAGAATGAGAGCATATTAAGTTCTGATTCTGGGTTCGTTTAGCGGGTCCTGAAGAATTTTTTCTTTTATAATCTTTTAAATCACATTCACAGATTTTAGATATTAGCTTGATTGAAAGCATATACTCTGTTCTTGAAATTAGAATATTGAATGTGTGTGTATAATGATAATAGACAGGTTACTTTGGATTTTACTCAATAAAATTAATTGTTCAAATTTATATATATATTTAAATTGTATATTCTTTTAGCTTTTCACTTATTTTTCTTTTGTAATTGGAAAATAGTAGGATGATTAACATATGTGCCGAAAGATCCTCCGTTCAGTAATTTTAAATACATGTTTTGGCATAACTGAATATGTTTTGAAGTTGTGTGATTGGTTAAAAACTTCGGTTTATTTAAAAATATTATAAAAATATTTTGAATTGTTTCAGTCTACATTATAATTATAGAAAAAAATTATATGAATAGATGCCTTTTTCAAACGATATCCGGATATAACACTGCGATAAGTGTGGAAAAAAGGTTTCAAATAGAGTACTGAAATTTCAATGAACTGTATTTTTAATTGTAACTCTCAGTGGATATGGAAGCAAGATTTGCTAACTCCTCCTTTTACTTCAACGGGAATGTAATTAAGAGGCAAGAATACCAGACTCGAAGCTTTGACGTGGCTAGAGGCTGGCATTGTCGGCAGAGCTAAAGAAGCCTAGCCGTATTCACCTGTTCGTTAGCCAGACCTGAGCCAGCCAGCTCTTTCAATTAACTGGCGCCTCAGGCCTCTTGGAGACAGATCCAGTCTCATGCACGCCGTTGATCTCGCACTCTCAAAACAAGTGCTTTAAATGTTCGTTTTGCATGTCGTCTTGCTCAGGTGAATATCTCACTTTTCCCCTCACAAAAATCTAGACCAACTCAATCTTTACATACATGCTCACTACATTATTTAAGAATATATATATATATATATATATATATATTACTAATTTAAAATCGTTTAATTAAAATACATCTAGCCTCCAATATATTCAATAAGCGGCTATAAGCATATTGTATTTTCATACTATCTATATTCAAAAACATTTATTATTAAACGAAAACCAACATGGATTTCGCTTCTTTTGCGAAAGAAACTTAGCAGACGAAGTTGATAACGGGAGTTAAATATACGACCTTTTTATTGAGTTTTCAGTGTATTATGTCGTAGTGCCCTACCACATTTTCTTTAAAATGTTCGATGTAACGGTCACTGACTAAATAGTAATTAATTATCTGGGTACTAGGATTTTTAAAAGATCGCCTACGAAAAGTTCAAGTCGGCAAAGACTTCGGAACTCTGATCTGTATCATCATGAGACCTACGGGAACTCCCATTACTGTTTCTAATATTTATTAACGATTTGCGAACTCGTATAGATTCCTAGATCCGATTTTTCGCAGATGACTGTGTAATTTACAGGAAAATAAATAAAGAGCTAGACGTAGATACCCTCCAAAATGACTTACGGATGCAAAGTACGTGGGCCAATCGGGAGAAAAAGAAAATTAACAGCGAAAAAAGTAAAGCCATCAGTTTTATTAAAATTCGATTACAATTCGTTTTGGAACATACGCAAATGGGGAGACAGTGGCCCTGGAGACAAACAGTAAACACCTAGGCATTAATGTGACAGCAATCTGTGAAGGGTAGAGCAGGTGAATTATGCTACAATAAAGGATTTAAATACTACGAATTTTGTAATGAGAACACTCAAAAACGGAAATTCAGAGTCCAAAGAAATGGCATATATATATAATTAGTACGCAAACTAATGGAATATTTTCCAGCTTTCTGGGATTTGTATAGGAAAAATCAGATAGAATCTTTAGAAAAGGCGCAGAAAAGGTCCGCGAAATTCGTCATGGGAGCAACGTGTTAACATTGGAATACGCTATAGCGAAGAAGGGAAAGAACTAGACTACTAAGAACCTTGGATTGGGAAATCGTGATAAAATGAACAAACCTGCGGGATACGGGAGGACTGATGAATTTTTCAAAAGTAAATGGCCAGGCAGCAAATATATGAATGTTGGCAAATACTCATTACTAAATAGGACAAAAAATGACTGGAACTCTTTATCTGCAACGTTTCTTGGAGCAAATCCTTTTACGGAAAGAAAATTACGAATAAATTTGAATATAGTTTAGTGAAGTGATAGGGTTTCGTAAAATCAATCAGAATCACAATCCGTAAACAATAAGCTAAAGTGAAGTGTTATTATAGTTTTTCGCCGTAGATAATCTCTATTTACAGGTATAATCCTATCTTTTCCTTTAGCCCAGAAGAATTCTATTCCTATATTTATTTAAAAATTTGAACTTTTATTTATATTATTCTTTAAATAATTGTTATAGTTGAAATATTGCTCACGCGTCACCTTTACTTAGAATAATCAAAAATTATTGTAAAATTATGTAACTGCCACTGGTGAAACTGCTATTTTTATTTACTCTATTTCTAGATTAAATAAATTCTAGATTAAATAAATACATACATAATCATTTCACTAGCCTATCAAGCGAATTTCCAAATAATAAACAAACATTTTCATAAATAATAACTACTTTAGTCGCTGTTGAAGACCTGCTAAAGTATGTTACAGAAACAGAACACCGAAAGTAATATATGGAAAAGTTGAAAAGAAATAATGATCAAATCATTTATAATTCTATACCATAACGCCGAGATTTGCTTAAAACGTGGAAAATAGTAATATGGTGGTAGAAATAGTAAAATGGGCTGTAATTCACAGGGAAAGGTAAGATGGTTGAAAAAGTTTTTCGGAATTGGTAACAAGAAACCTAATTAATTTGTAGATATTCCAAAAGAAGAAGAAAAATTTACTGATATTTTATAAATATTTTATAAACCATTCTAAGCCTAACTAATGTAAGAAAAGGAGTAGTAGATTATGTCAACACAAATTCTGAAATCCATATTCGTAACATCCTAAATATTGCTTCTTAATTACATTCCCTTTCAACTAAAGAGAGTTAACAAATCTTTCTTCCATAACCACCGAAATTATCGAAAATTGAAAATTTCAAATCTATGATCAAACCTGCTACAGAATCTACTGTAAAAAGGATAAAGACAACTTTCATTAATTACGAAATGTAATTTTCAACAACTACTATTAATTTATATTTATAATTTTACTATAAATTTAATTTCTAACTATTATACGAGGAAGTTCGTATTTAGTTTTAAATTTTTTCAAATTATATTGTTTCAAGAATATTTTGGATAATATAAAATACATATCTTAACTTCAGAATGTCCAGAGGGTATGTATTAATACATTCAGGAGACGTATTTAAATTAATCATTGTGAGAGAAAAAAGGTTTGTATAAAATTGGCTTTGATGAATTTTGCAAAAAAATTGTAAAATAAATTGATGGCATTCCAAAAGATTAAAAAAATAATTTATTTCCTGCAACTGATACAAAATATATGGCTCAATTCAATTAATAATAACAAATGTATTCTTTTAATACGTCTTTGTATTTTTTATAGAGTAACAAGCTGCATGAGGGTAATCCACGTGATGGCAACTCCCCTTTAATAGCATAGAAGGGATTTTAAATGGGGTATGCGTAAGGGTAAAGTAAGGTAATAAAACAAGTGCACACTTACAAAAAAAAACTTAACTTCATCCGCATTAAAGTATTAATTGCAATAATAAACGAAAGTTCAAACAAACGGTTAATTATAAATAATGATTTAGGAGGAATGACTAGTAAGTTAATTATGATTTATGCAGAAACGTTTGCGATGAAATATTACATTTTTTGGATCTCAAGAAACTTCGACACTAACGAAGAAAAGCGTTTCCATATAGCTTAGAATCCGAACAAATACATAAAAATCGCTTACTTTAACTAGAGCAACTGTTCCAACACTATTCATTACGATGATGAATGACTAAATTATTAAATGACGATACAATAAAGGAAATGTTGTGTTCAAAATGCATGATCTTACATCGGACGTGGATCTATTGATACCCTATGAAATTTAGCAATGTTTGTACATGAAGAACCTACTCCAGGTTTTTTAAATTATAAATGAATAAAGAATAACTAAATCTATAGCTTGTAGGCCAAGTTAAAGTAATTATTAAAACGAGTACCAATATGGAGAATAAAATTACCTAATATGGTCGCTTCAAACTGACGCAGAAATAAGATTAATTAATAATCGACTCATGGGAAGACACTAAATTGACATCTCATATTTCGCCATGCCTTTCTACATTGCGTTATTATCTAATCAGTTAGTTCGACGTTTAATAAATGCCCATACGATGACGCTTTTTGGCCATAAATTCATGTTCCAAAAACTTACCCCATAATGAGCACATTACACTGTTCTATTTCATGTGTAATTGTCGTTATGCTTATAACTAAATTATTCCTCGTCTTGTCTTCCACTCTTACCCTACCATATCCTTTTCAGAAAATTTCATTTCATCATAATCAGTTTATTGTAAGGTTTTATAATAAAAAAATTAACACTAATTCATAATTTATGACCCATTTGAATTTAATATTGTTGAATTTCTACCCAATGCGATCAATTCGAGGTTGAATCATTAGAAAATAAAGAAAAAGAATCATTACTCTGTTCTGTCCAAATTTCTGTAAAACTATAGAATTTTAAGATAATGATTAATATTTCACTTTGCTAAGCTCACTTCAAAACAAACATTATTTTTAAAAAAACTATCAACTTACCCGAAGCACTGCTTCAGTCACATTGTCCCCGTCAAGCAACGGATTTTCCAGGAAATTTTTTGTATACTCTCATATTCTAGATATAATATGCACCATCGTGTTACGTTTGGTTTAATATTCAATAAGACGGAATCTAAATTTGTAACAATAAACTAAATAATTACTTGTGCCACCAAAGTAAGCCGGGAAATTAGTAAATTTCATTTTATCGATCATTATTTCACTCAATAATTTTGTATTTATATCGGTTCAATCGGTTTCTAATAACGAAAGTCTTGCTTTTTGGTGGAAAAAAAGGTAAGAATACTATTTTGAAACAACGACTGGCATCAAGTAATTTATCTTACCACAAAACATATTTTAAATTTTATGTAATACATTAACTAGACTTTAAAGTATTAGAATGGAAAAATGTCGACCAGACCAGGAATTGAACCCGGGACCTCCCGCTTTCCTGTCGACTCCAGGTGTAGTGTCCGCCCGGAAAACGAGAGAACCCGGGTTCGGTTACCGATCCGCTCGACATTCTTACATCCTGATACTTTAATTCAATTTAACCATAGCCTTTACGGTTTGTAGCTTTGGAAAAGCTCTCTACCAATATTCTTCAACTGAAAAAACCCTAAACTTCGTGTTATCGTATGGATAAAACTAAGCGCGAGAGAAAGTAATTATTATATAATATCTATCAAAAGAGTAAAATAAGAAACATACCAATACTTACCATCTCGTAAATGATTTTTCTTAAAAATAACCTTCGATTCTGATTAAAAAATATTTCTCAAAATGTACAAATAATATTTTTTATTTATAGATATAACAACTTTAAAATCAATAGCAAATTCGTTAATTAGGCATGTGTCATTTATAGCTACAGCCAATGTGGATTTTTCTCTGTTTATTGCACTTTTTGAGTAGTGTTCTATTGCTATTAACCTGGAAAACCTGATTTCCCCACGATCTACAGATACAGGGAGTGGTAATACAATTGTCACATTTACAAGCTTTAGTATTCGGTTACAAAGTAATTAAGTTACTTTGACACAAACAATTTAAAACATCCAAAGCTTTCATTCAATATTGTAGCATTCGATATACAACATGTAATTCTTCTTAAAGAACATTTACATTTATATCTGATTCAATTTTGGCTGAAAATATTGACTACAGACTCATACACTAATATTAAATCGCTTTATCAAGTATACTCTTGAAGTTTAAAATGTAATGTAAAAAATGATAAATTTTTATACAGGTTTCAAGAAGCGTAAATCCTTCATTAAGTAAATTGAGGGAAATTGCCCGAAAATGTTATTAAAAAAGTTTATATAAAAATATATTCTTCTGTTATGGATTCATAGTCAAATTTTTCCACCTGACTGGAACTTAAGATTCAGCAAGAAAATCTGTACTGCATTAAATATTATCTGCAATCTCATTTGCAGTAACTATCAAACTATTATATCCAGATTGTCTATATTTTTTATCTTTTGTATGGTTTGATATGATAACTCATACATTTTACATATTTATATCAGAATAACATAGAACAATATATAACAACGTTTTGTAAATGGGCCACGTGGTGGCCTCTTCGCATTAATAGCATAGGAAGGGATTCGAAAGGGGTAATGCGGAAGGGTAGAGCAAGGTACCCTAGCACTCCCGGGCTATAGTTTAAAGTGACATAAGACAAACCGCCCCCTTATGGTGCAGCGTGATGAAGCCTGTTCTTTGTACGGCCCTGCGAGTACTATCATTACAATATTTTAAACGCATTGTAAATACATTACGTTATCTATACAAGCTATCAAGCGGAATAATAATTGGTGAGTATATGTAGTAAAAAACTGACGCTCAATAAATATAAGAAGATATTCGTATTTCACTAATAGCCTTACACTGATGTCGTCCTTGATATTAAACCACATAAAAGAGATTGTTAATTTTATCCCCTCAATATAAATAATATTTTATAACATCTGCTGATAGTTTTCGTGGTCATATTAATATCAATTACATGTACTTGGAAATTGGTGCATAATATTAATATTTTAAAACAATTAAATGAATAATTCAACAAATTTGTGTGTAGAAATAGGAAGGGAACTCTTGGATTTTCTGTACGAAAAATGGGAAAAGAAACTGGCAATCCAGAAGGAAATATCAATTGATATAACCATAAAACATATAAATATACACAGCGCAACGAAATATCATAATTTCTTCTGCGTCCCCTAATAGTACTTACTTTTTTCGTTCTAAGGTAGTAGTTGAGTTATTTTTATTTTACTTCCGGTAGGTGACACTCGAAAAATTTTTATACAGGTTTCTTTTAAGAATTTCCTGCTGAATCTTAAGATTAGACTATGAACCCTTAACAGAAGAATATATTTATATATAAACTTTTTAAATAACATTTTCGGGCAATTTCACTCAATTTAATGAAGAATTCTTCAGGAAAATCTGTACTGCATTAAATATTATCCGGGAAGGTGACACTCGAAGATTAGAGTGAATATTTTAAGACATTCTTAAAAGAATTCATATAATACTAAATTAGCATATTGGTCAATACCAAATAGGAAGAAAAAAGGTAATAGAATATTAATAATCCTTATAGTTCAGTCGTATTTCCGCGAACAATTCTCTACTCCCTCGTGCACGCCGCCGAGTATAAATATGGTTTCATATGTCGGAGCATCTAGCAAAGATTAACATCAAAGACAGAATCGTGTCCCAGCCAGCTACAGCTGACAGTTATATTTGTATTACTTTGTCCGCATGACGTGAATTCACGAACAGTCTTGTGCCCGTGGTCTACGAGCTAAGATCATCGCAAATTATTCCTTATTCTAATTTAATTCCCTCATCAATTTCATGAACCTAAATTTTACCTCATTACATTACTTCCTCATCAAATAACGATTTTATAATACCTTCAGATAAAATGAGGTTTAGTTTAAATTTAAAATTTAACATTTATATTCTGTTTATCGTCAACAAATCATTTTTCTTCTGTAAAGAATCCAGTTAATTCCATTTCCTTAAAAATTTAAAATGCACCTGCGTTTCAGATCTTCCTATTCAGATGCCCTTAATTTGGCATTTTTGAAAGGTATCCAATTATAAAGAAACCAAGTGACGTGAGATACGAGTTGAATTAAATACCAGATTGTGAAAGACGTTCGAAAAAAAAAACAGTTTTTCTACCTTGGGTATATATAATAGTATTTACAAATACTTTAAAAAAATTTTAATTTACACTGAATTTTATGTGGGTGTCGAGCAGAAAAATATATTAATATATGTCTCTCGCCAAATAGGTGAAACATATATTTCAGAAGTTTTATTATCAAACCCTTCTGACCGGAACACTATCATTTTTTTCAATCAATTTAATTCATGACGGATTTATATATTTGCATATATTTTGAGTTTTTGATAAATTGCACTTAACACTTCAAATAATTTATATTTATTTTCATAAATGGAACCTATTGTCACTTTAGTTTCAATAAATAACTTTTATGTTTTTGTATGTACTACATATTGCCTTTTATTATTTCCAATTAATGTTACAGTCAATGTTAAGACAATAAAGATTTTTAAAAATGAAAATAAAAATGTTGGAGACAATTTAGTTGAAATCCTAGTTGGTTTAAGACATGCATCTGTTATAAAAGTTGGTCGGTTGAAAGTTAAAATGTTATAAATTGTTCAATTAGAGTATAGAAAATCGTTACTTTGTTATTGGCTATATTATTTCAGAATTTAAATTTACTATTTTTCTAATATTTCTGTTGTATATCTTTAATAAGATAAAGGCAAGTGAATATTGAAATTGGGAAACTGCGAAAAATGTATTACAGGTTATACGCCTTTAATGATCAATCATTGTGGAACATACAAGGGGTTATTGCTTGTATTTAGAAACGGCGCTCAATTTTTATGTTGGAAAGTGTGTATAAAATATTGTGAACTTAGACACTGCTGTAAACTAACGCACTGACTCTTGTAAATAATATACAAACTTTAAAATATGGTAGATTCGAAAAATCTGTCAGTCCTTATTTCACTTTCTCTTAATCTGTTATCTTAGACTAATTTTTAATTGTTCGATGGCTATTTTTATGCCTTCTTACATATTTTTCGCATTTTATGCTGAATATTTCAAAACAATTATCTTGTTACTTAGAGTTGATTGAAGTTCCTGATATATTCCTATTTATTCTGAGCAATGGAATACCAAAGTAGAAGAAAGCTTGAAATTTTTTTACGATTTGCAAGTTTTTGTTGCTTAAAAGATTTTTATGCAAGTATAGTTAAATCAAAATACTTTATGCCTCAATAAAACCTTCTAATTAGTATGCACATTTTTAGCGATATAAGAATATACTTTGTCACCTGCTATGCATAAATAAACTTTATAACAATTCTATTCTTTTTACGTATCAAGGGTGCATCTGACAATTAGCACTAGGTATAATTATTATGCATACCCGAATAATCAAATTTCATATGATAAAAATTAGGATACGTAATTGTTCTCTACTTAAAACTTCTAGTACGTTCGCTACTGAATTTTAAGTCTGTTCGCAGACTGAAAGTTGAGTGTCTATAAGAGATAATCCCACAGATTTACACAGATGAAAAAATACGAAAATATTGTATGTATAGCATATTTTCTTTACTAAACGTAAACTACATAATGAAATTATAAACTGCAAATATCAAAGGATATCTATTCATTTTTGCTGTAGGAAAAACATCTTTCCCTATTGTCACACAAATCTAAAAAAAAACAGTGAACTTTCCGAGTTGACGTTCCTGACGAAACAAAGGAGAAAAATATATAAAAATTCTAGGACGAGTATGTTCAGAAAGAGAGTTCAACCTAGTAATGAATGTCCAAATCTACATAAATTAAGTGAGTAAGATTTTTTCATTAGTTAAGAAAGGTACAAGGATCCCAGAAATGTTGTGTGGTATTTATATTATCACATCTTTTGTCTGTATTTGGCTACCTATCTTATTATTAATTCTTCGTTACATTATTTTAGTAAGCGTAATTATTATTTGACAGGATAAATTGAAATGAATACAATATGTTGGCCGTAAAAGCTCAGGATACATTTTGCTATTCATAAATGCCCATCTTCGTTTCAGTTAATGACCTGTTAATAAATTTTTATTGTTACTGTACATAATTTATTATTTAGATAAATCTTTTAAGTAATTACATAGCATACTCATCCAAAAACGGTACACAAAAAGCCAATTAGGCTTAAATACTACAGTAACAAACAGTTTCCAAGGCCCTTTCCTGGTGCCCTAATACATTAATGGGGGATACGAGAAGTATCAACTCGACAGTGCGGAGAGAACATTCGAAAAGCAGATTGTATATAAAAATTCTCGGTCCAGTATTTTCAGCAAGACAGTCCAACCTAGTAATGAACGTCCAAATCTAAATAAATTATGAGAGTCAGACTTATGTCTGATTGAAAATTATCGAGTGCTTATATACATATACTGGAAAACAGTGAGAATTTACATGGAGTCATAAATGCATATTGGCTCACATAAAATGTTTGCAGTTTCCAAATATTGTTAACGAAGTAAATGAGCAAAGGCCGTCTTAATTGACTTTAACACTCAAGAGCTCGGCTTGCAGGTCGACAGTAAATTAAAATCGAACTTGCACATTGATCGCCTTGTGCGCAAACTTAGTTCTGTTTGTTACTCATTGAGACTATTGATGCAACAAGTTGATACCAAAACTGCTTCACTAGTCTATTTTGCCTACTTTCATTCACATATGTGTTACGGTATTGCCAACTGGGGCAATTGTTCTCGTACTGTGGATGTTTTCAAACTGCAAAAACGAGCGATTAGAATTATATCAGGTTCAGATGCTAGAGAAAGCTGCAGGCCGCTGTTCAAAAAACTTCATATTCTGACTCTATCTAGCGCTTACATATTAGAAACACTAAAATTTGTTAAACGCAACATGAACCTTTTCGCAAGTAACGGGGACAATCATGGCTACGTCACAAGAAACCGTTCAGTTTTCAGGTCTGACAAGCACAGCCTCAGTCTCTACGAGTCTAGCGTTCATTATTCCGGTATCGCACTATTTAACAACTTTCCTGAACATGTAAAGAACATCAACAACTACAACTCATTCGTCAAGGAGTGTAAAACTTTTCTTGTAAATGGAACTTATTACTCCGTACACGAATTTTTGAATCGGTCTCACATTCGTTGAACTGCCTTGCCTACAAAATTGCCGAATATGCTATAAATATGAGTTTGTCCATTTTTCCCCTTTTGGTTCTGTTTTCCTGCCTCTACTTCCTGTTTTAGTAAATATCCATGACGACATCCCTCCGTACCTAGCGACAGGAGATGATTACCAGGAAGTGATAAGTGTTGTGTGCGTGTTTCTTAAAGATTGTGTGTATGATTGTGGTAACTAGACAAATTTGAAAAGATATTAATTTTTTGAATTTTGTGTGTGTGTGTGTAACCTATTAATATTAATTCTGTTCATATGTAATTTATCTACTGTACATTTGTGACGAATCCTACTTCCTCATTAGAGGGCTAATGGTGAATAAATCTATCTATCTAATATACGTTTGTGAAATCCACATTAACAGCATGAAAAATATACAAATGAATTTCTAATAATATCACACTCAGAAGAACTATTGAAATGTGATCAGAATGAAATATGAAATTTTGTTGGATGGTTAAATCTGCCCAATAACGTTAGAGTTAAGAATAAAACGGAATATTTGGTCTTATAAAAATACCTCACCTTTATTCTTAATTTATATTTACGCTAAATGTGACAGTGATTTAATATCCAGTATGGGCGTAATAATTAGAAGCAGCATTTCACATTCCGTCGACAGTGAATATTTGGAGAAACGAATGTTGAATACGGTAATCTTTACATGTAGAAAAATCTCTTCTAATTTTTGACGATATTTGAACTTTGTTTATTTATATATTTCCATAAATTTTGTGCGTTTAACGATGATTTAAGTTTGATCATAGTTGTTTCATTCAGCAGGTGGTTCAAAATACTATTTATAATGTATACATTTCTTAATAAGAATCTGTAGATTACTTTTCATCTGTCTTGATCTTGGCCGAGTGTCCCAGAAAACAGCTGCTACACTCTTTATACACCGATCCAATTTATCTAACTTGTGACCTCGCCGAGTTTCCAATATCAACGCTGCCACTGTTGTCCTAATTGTCGTAGTAAGCATTCACGCAAGGAAAGTGTTGAGTAAAATTTTGCTAAAAGAAAATCGTTTCTCGTGTATTATTTCAGCACGAAACTCACATAAAATGTAACGGATAATATCAATATGGTACAATGTTATTAGAAAGAATTAGTTACTGTGTTTTAGTTTAAGAAGAAATCGAGAAAACAATTAAAAGTTTAATTTCTTAACAAATATACAAATCTGTATATAATAGGATATGCATTATCTTAGACATACTAGAGTCAAACTAAATCTTTTTAGACAGTAACAATTCCAAAAGTAATTTATATAATAAATAGTTTTATTTTTGACGCTGAATTTTAAATTTCTGTATAATAATCGTAACACATATATTTAAATTTCATTTGCTTTTCATCCCTTAAACCTTAGAGGTGGTCAATGACATTAATTTTCATTTGGAATGGTTAAATTACAGAATGCGTTTTATATCTTTTAGACATTGATTTTTCTTGAGTTTCCTGGCATATATTTCCCTAAGTAAAGATAACGATATATAGTTTTAATACCCGGATCTTCCTGTGATAAAATTACAGTGAATTATCAAAAAATAAAATAAGTAAATGTTTCCTTCCATAGTGTATCATGTTTTCTATATTAATTTGAGGTGTTAAATTAAATCTTTATTACCATTATTATACAAAATTTTAGTGAATTGTATAAATTATTAATGCGGGCCAAAACAGACAATTAAAAAATATAATATAATTAATTTAATTCAACAACATCTTTCAGTTAACCTGAAGAGGATCAACAGTAGGGCAGAAACTTGTTTAATTAAATTATAGTTCTGTTATGGCCTCATTAATAATTATACTATACAGATAAAAGTTGTATATATTTTTTATTCTGATATTTGGCATACGGATTTACTTTAGAAACCACGAAATAAATACTCAAGTTACCTTAAAATTTAAATATTATTCCGTTCCTACAAATATTAGTACTAGTAGTTATATTTTTCTCATCAAATATTTTCATTGTGTTTACTTGCTCAACGGAAGTTTCAATTTACTGGTTACAAAAAAAAGGAGGTTCAGGTCATACTGACCTCATCAATTATATCAAAGTAAATTTTGAACACACGTTTAAGACAAAAGAAAGTTTAGACATATACTGTTTCTTATACAATTATGTCAACGAGAAAAATAAAAATGGGGAAAAAATAATATATGCACATGCCGGAATATGGAAATCGATTGCAGATGATCACTGAGCAATAATTATGCGATTATTTCATCAAAACAGTTAACCTTACTCGAATATCTAACCAAAATTAATTTTAAATTCTACAAACTGTTTTTCCGTTGTTAATTTTCAAATAAAAATTATATTAGCTTGTTTCAGACAGTATTTGGCAGGCCCTTCTATATTATTTAGACTTTTCTCGTCGAATCACAAATTGTCTTGAAAAAAATCAGAAGACTTAAAAGAAACTAAACGAGAGCAGAGTTATAATTTGAAAATAACTAGCAAAACTACAACGTCACGTTCACAGTTATTAGGCATAAATTAAGATACTAAAGAGGTTAGGCCTAAATGCAGTTAGCAATTCTCTTTGGCATATATATTAAATGGCAGAAAAAATGGCAGAACAAAAGAAGACATTTTTCTGGTAATTCTTCACCTGATAGAATCCTACCAACAAGAATTCAATAGACTATAAAACTTGAAAGAAACGTATTTTGAGGTAATTCGACTCCAATGCGTCACTGAACTGATCAATGGGTGGCCCAAGTAATATCGGTTGCAGGAATGCTTGGTATTCGAATATTACGCGAAAGTGTTACAGAGAAGTAATGAAAAAAACCTGTCGTTCAGATGAGTGGATCGACTGACGTAATAATGACAAAGGCGATAAAATTTCGGCGTGCTGCCCACGTACATGAAGAATAGGGTGTAGACGAGATCAATTCAATACCACAGCGTGATCCATGAACTCGTAAAGTAATGTGGAAGGTGACGGTGCATATCTGCGATGATTACGCCTAGACGGAATGAATTCACGAGTGTCACAATAGTGTAGTGCTGCTTACACAGACGGTGATCACAGGACAAATTAACAACGTTTATATTTCGAAAAGATTATTTTTCTTTAGCATCACATGTTTTACTCTTCATACGTGAAATTTACTTCATATGTTAATATTTGCTCTTGTTTTTCTAATTGGGAGAAGGACGTGAAATCTCAGGAGATATGAGTAGGGTTTGATAGATTGGAAAATTGATATAGGTGAGAGAGAGAATAATGATAAAGGAATGACATTGCAATAAACGGGAGAGAAGATCTAGTGAAAGGCGACGTTTCCTTTGTCTTAGTGTCCGCAACCTTTCCAAGCTCTGTATTCATCGCCTTTCTGCGTCTCAACCAATTTCCTTGATTTATTTTCGTTTCTAATCAATGAAACACTCGAGAAACGTTTTCACTTAAACCACCATTTTCATAGAATTTAAAATCCGAGAAACTTGAAGTATCTCACCGTGATTGAATAGTGGATTAGTCCAGATCGGCGAAGCGATGCAGGAATCCCGTGGAGTTGGCAACACAGCCGACACGTGACGAAGAATCTGTCAAAGACGCGGTCCAGCCGGCACAGGCACGATGAGACGCGCACACCATCGGAAACGCACTGCCACTGCGGACCAACACAACGAAAATAGCGGCCTCACTCCCCACGAGTAAATATAGACTCTCTGAATGCCCATTCTTCCCGAGCGGGCGCCGGCTTCCCGCTGTCTGCTTCCCTGGGTCAGTCCTCAAGTTCTACTCGCAGGAAATGCGCCAGCCCTGTACAATGAGAATCATTCCTGACACTTTGTGAAATAGTAGGTTGTTTTATGCACATCAGAGTAATCTTCTATGTTTCAACAAAATCTTTCAATGAGGCAAGAGTTCTCTCGACACTCCTAGGTAAAAATATTTATGGAAAATGGATAGATTTAAACATAAAGGTTTTTAACCAGCCTCAATCACATAAAAAGAAGCAATAATTCATACGACCTTAGATTCCAGACAAATTTAATATGCGAAACAATTAAACACAAAAAAATGATGAATAAGAAAGATAGCCAAAAAAGACCACACAACTGCACTTGGCAGTTGACAAACTATCTTTTGAGTTTTGTCAACTGACAAGTGCAGTTGTATCACACTAGGCTCTTCTTCGCGCCTGACAAAAGGAACAAGAATCCGAGAAACGTTGTGTGGTATTTATATTATCACTTTTTTTGTCTGAATTGGCTATCTTTCTTATTCATTATTTTCAATCAGACGTAAATTTTTGATTTAACAAAAAAATTAAACCTAACTGTAAGATTCGTCGATAATTTTTCTTGAGGTAATTCTACTCCAAAATTAGTGAAGAGGCCAAAAACACAAAATTAAATTTTATTTTATTTTATTTAACAACATGTCACTTATTTGTTTAAATTATATGACTATGACTGTTGCCGAAAGCTTCTTGGACAATCAATGAGAACAAAATAATATAAAATTAAAATAATCATTTTCGTCTGTGTAGTTTAATATCCCGTGGGCCAAAAAAAGAAAATTTAATTTAATTTTATTTACTTTAACAAGTTAATATACTGGCAATTGCCGAAAGCTTCAGGACAAAAAATTGAGAAAAAAATAACAAAACGCTTTTATACTAATCATTATCATTTGTTTAGTTTGGTAAATAGGCCAAAACAATGAGTTAAATTATAAATTTAACAAAATTTTTCTGTTCTAATATGATCCCTCAACAGAATTATAAATTAATATATTAAATTATAGATATAAATGTTAAAATATCTTAGTTGATAGTCAATTATTATTAAAAGAGCTGCAGTAAAAATTTTTACAACAAAACTCTTTTCACATTTTATAAAATCTTAGTCTACGACGACTAAGATAAATTTTTTCACACCACCTAAAATTTCGATATTCCTTAAATTTAATTTAATTTAATGTGTTCCTTACGTATTTGCTGAATGATGTGTATTTATTTTACGGAACTCCAGTCAGTTATTTTGAAAATAAATCAAAAATTTCTTTTGAACTAATTTATAAAAAAATCTTATTTGTATAATTCAGATCATGAATTAAATTTTACAAAATAAAAGAAGTATTTATCATTTTTCCCTTCATTTTCTCCACAATTCATAAATAATAGAATATCGGGAATATACTACATAGGATAAAAATAATCGCCTTTTTGAAGTTTTCTATTTTGAAACTTTAAAAATTATAAAAATGAATAATATAGGCGGAAAGATTTAGAATTATGAAAATCAGTAGGCCTCTCTCTATCTAGGAAAGAATACAAGACTAAAAATCATTTCCGGAATAAATTATTTTCGTCTGTATAGTTTAAATTATTAAACAGACAATTAAAAAACTTAAATTAATTTAAATCATTTTTTGTTTGTTTTGGCTTTAATAATTAATTCAAAAATAAGCTAATATCTTTAATATATTACATTAATGTAGTACTTAATTTTTATTATTATTATTTTAGGTGACAGGCTACATGAGGGTAATCCACATCGTGGCAACTCCCCTTTAATAGCATAGGAAGGGATTTGAAAGGGGGAATGCGGAAGGGTAGAAGAAGGTAGTCAAGGGTTAACTAGGGCTCCCGGCTATAGTTTAAGGATCCTACCCGGCATTCGCCTAAAAGTAATGCAGGACAAACCCTAGAAAACCTGCATCAGGTAGGTCGGGCATTGGGTACTTCTCCCACACCCTTCCGATTGCGGGAGATTTTTTTTTTAGTTTTTTATACCTCTATATTTTCTTGCATCCTCCAGTAGGCTATTAAATAGCTTTATTGCGGAAGGTGAATACTTGATTTAGAATGCTTTTAAAGAAAAGTTATTTCTGGTATCACACTCATTAGTCTAAATATACTTTTATTACGTTTATTGATGTTTCAATTTTCTAATAAGTATATTATTTTTAAAGTTGTTTTTCCTGTTAAACCCTTCCCGGTTATTATTCTAATTGCTCACTTCGGTATGCAGTAATTTCTAAGATTAGACTAAATTTTCCCCATACAGAAATATAAAGAGAAAATAACGTTGATGAAAAATCTGACGTTTAGAATAACATAAATAAACAAATATAGGACCTTATGTCAGAAATTAATGTTTATTAATCTATGAGTTTCATTTCGGTTGCAAGAGGCAAGGTAGAAAAACTTTACCTCTAAATTGTTTTGCATGATGATTTATATACAAAATTGTAAGAAAAATTAAAATGATTTAAATATTTCATAATATAAATAAATATGCTATTATTTTCTAAATTGAATATTTAAACCTTATGAGGTCCTAAATTGGACAAAACGTTGTTCATTTAATGTTTTGTTAATAAACACAATTTTCTGACATAAGGTGGTGTATTTGTTTATTTAGAAAATAACCATGATAAATGATCTTAAGAGTGTTTCTATCTACTAATTTCTAATCAACGCAAGCGAGAAGCAAGTTGAACTTCATTAGGTGGTTCCTTTTCATCTCTTCGTCAATTTTTATATGTAGAACAGGAAAATATTGTATTGTCTTCTATAAAATAATTCCCCTCTTCCCTTTTGAATATTGTACCTGGTAACAAATATAATTTTAATGCCTCACCGTGATAGTACACTGTACGAACTCCAATGCTTAAACAGTGGAGATAAAACTTTGAAACCAGTTGTATTTGGAATGAGAATCATACTGGTGATTTCAGTTTACTGATAGGGATAACTAAAGAAAAGAAAATGGAAGTAAAATTATAGGTAATGAGTATGGAGTCCTGGACTAAGTGTGCCAAACAGACGAGTAAACTTCTAACAAAAAGTACGTTTGTCCTCATTGCGACTGTATTTCAAAATAATGTCAGAATTATTCAATCGTTAACATGTGTACACCTAATTAGCACAACCAAACCAATGTGGATACTTTTACAATTTTATTGTAATTTTTGTATTTTATATCGCGATATTCCATTTTTTGCCATATTGTGTGTATCGCGATTTTACATTTTTTATTTATTCTATATATCGCGATATGATGATGCTACATTACAAGCCTGCTGGGTGAATAAAATCCTCACAAAAAGAGTGTTAAAAAAGGTTTACACATACTGCCGTTCTTTCAAATAGAGAAATTGAAGAAAAATTTTGTCTAAACAATAAAATGTAGGGTAATTACAAAATAACGACTGTTCATAGCAGAACGTCAATAACATCTCATTTTAAAGCTCATACAAATTACTAATATTACGTCTGTTGCATTTTCTTGATATAACACACAAATTTTGAGAAATATGCGTTGACTGGATCTGCAAATACAAAATCGAGTAACGCACAGAATATTAAGCATAGCTCGTTCATCCTGTTGTATTCCGTTTGTGTTTTGGAGATAGGGCGGTGCTTGGTATATTATAAAATAAATCTGAATAGCTGGTTTCATAATTACGGATATATTTTAATCTACGATTGAGCATTGTTCGGTACAGTTTTTTCAAAAATTCTTCAATCGAATGAATTCTTTTAGGAGTATCGATTGTAATTCGGAAAGTGTTTTGTCGAAGACATGGAACTTTTTGTTTCTGCAACTGCACAAACAACTCTGTGAGACAATATAACAGCTCAAGAATGTATATATACGGTATATATACGTGCATAATACTGTGGATTAAGGAATTTATTACAGGTATGACTCAGAGAGTAAAAATAGGAAACGAAATGTCTAATTGAGGTAAAGTTCCGGCAGTTCCGCAAGGTAATGTAATGGGTCGATTATTATTTCTTATATGCGTTAATGACTTACCCAAAAGTATAAATTCTAAACTGAGTATTTTTGCCGAATACTTTATGATCTAAATAAATATAAGAAATAAGTCACATGAATTAGTTTTGGAAAACGATCTAAACGTGTTGAGCAAATAAAATGAAAATAAGCATAAAAAATAATCAAGCCGTTTGTTTCATTAAACGACGAGCTGAAATAATACAACATTACAGCATTGACAGGGTGACAATATCGTTGTAAATACCTATGGATTTATCTAAGCTCAAACTTAAGGTGGGAGGAGCGAGTAAATCACTCTTCCGAAAATTCTAGGAACTCTCTAAATTATATGCTGAGAATTTTAACAAAGCGGAGTCAAAAATCAAAAAATATTCGTCCACAACACTTTAATACAACCGATAATCTAATATGTTGCTAAGTAGGAAGCTTCAAATAGATTACGTGGAAAAGTGCAGTGTAGGGTAGCTAACTTTGTGTAAGACGACCGATTCACGGACAGAAGGTTAAAGCTCTCGGGTAGGAGGAATCCCTGGAAAAACGAAGGCAGATAGATTAGATACGCACTTTGTTTACATCGTATTCAAGAGATAAAGCGTGGTCTGACATCAGATATAAACTAGAAAAGCCAACCTACTTTGGAACGGGAGATCACAAATTTAAAAGTAAATCAAAGACACAATATACCGATGTTTCAAAAAAAAATTCGAAATAGAGCAATCAGCGATTGTAATAAATTACCTGAAACGTTGTTTGGGGATTTAGATTTACCCTAACAAAGAGATAAGTGCTATATATCACAAATCGTAGGTAGTGGGAAAAATGCCAGTGAAGTATCAGTGAAGTGTTATTAGTATTACATAGTGCTAAGATTAGTCTAAAAATATGTGGCTTATTTTAACTGTGCATAATTTGTATGTGAATGCATTTAGATAAATGTGTACGAGCGTGTGTGTATATATATACATATTGTAAGTTCCCCCTCACTCAAAGTTTGTGGTGTTCACAGTACCCTGCACACCCACATCGTTTTGCCAAATTGTCTACAGGGTCGCCCAGGCTCGGCTCGCCGTAGAGGGATATTAACGGTAAGTGGATCCGGGTTTGGTTCAATCGACGAGTAATTATTCTGACGTAACTTAAGACCTCCGTACGCGATTACCGAAACAAAACACCCAATATATTGGGCGTCAGTAAATTCGTCGCCAGAGACAGACATTGTGAAAATACACACGTCTAGTTATATTGAAAACACAAACACGATTACATAAAAAAAAAAACACTTTTATTTATTAACCCAAAACAAATCGACGAAAGATTAAATTTGCAAGTTGAGGACTCATTCAAATTCGTTACAGGATTATTTTATTTAGAGTAACAGGTTACATGAGGGTTTTTTTAGGGTAAAGGCTACATGAAGATAATCCACATGATGGCAACTCCTCTTTAATAGCATAGGAATGGATTTTAAAGGGGGGATGCGGAAGGGCACAGGAAAGTAGCCAAGGGTTAACTAGGGCCCCCGGGCTATAGTTTAAGGATCCTACCCGGCATTCGCCTAAAAGTAATGCAGGACAAACCCTAGAAAACCTGCATCAGGTAGGTCGGGCATTGGGTACTTGTCCCACGCCCTTCCGATAGCAGGGGAGGGGTTTTCTGTGGGGACGCAGCATTCCCTTCTACGTGCCTCGAGGGATTTAGGAGGCAGCTGGCCGACTGTTCCAATGGGAACAGTGAACAACTCTTACCGTATGTCCAAGGTCTGTGACCCCGGAACATACAACTCTCAAAACAGGTTCCTCGGCTTGTGGGAACCTTAGCTCAAAAACGGTGAGAGGAAAAGGCATCCCCAAAGGTAGCCCCTTTCGTCTCTCAATCGTATTTTAAGATCACTACGTTAAACAGAATAGAACAGCGAGAAAAAACTTAATTTCACAATTAACTAGACTCGCTCGTAAACGAACACATGAAAAGCAATTAATTATCAAAAATTGTTAATGCCTAATTACTAAATAGAAATACTACATTCCGAGCAATTTAATTAACTCGAATTAATACAATTCAAATATTTCATCTTTATCTAAGACGCGAACACAATTATTATTCACACACAAGAATTTAGGTTAACTTACGTAAAAATAATTAACAATCACAAAGTAAAGTTTCATTAGATTTAAATGATTCAGTTCTTAAATGTTTTGCCTTCTAAATGTGAGATCAATATTCTTTAAATTCACTCACTAAGTTACGTTAATTTACATAAAAATACTCACTTTATCAATTCGTAAACATAGTTTTATCAGGTTTGAGTTAATCTTATAGCCAGATATCCTTCAATTGAGTAGTAAATAAACCCTTAAAATTCTCATACGACGTTGTCACAATTACGTAAAATATACTTGCAGGAGAATTGCTTTAGACAATAAAGTACATGAATTATGGCCGCTATGGATGAGTAAAATTGGAATTATGTCACCTGATTAATTAACAGCACCCTGGGGCGTCCCAAATGGGATGTCCAGCATGAATGCTGCTTCCAGGACAGTTGAGTCGTAAGCTGACGTGGCGATGTCTCAACCTGGCGTCGCAACGTCTGCGTGTGCACAGTGCAGAATAGGAGACCGTGGTAGGGAAACGCGGATGACCTGGCGTTGGACAGGAGACCGCTAACGGATCAGGGTGGACCGCTCCGGCGATGGCTCGAATAGCGTCCGATGATTTATAAGTGAAGATGAGGAAATCATCTCGGTTTCTCCCTTACCAAGTCATAATCATATATTTTTGTATGATGTGAATAGAAAGTGAAGTTCCGAGAGCCAATTCACAGAGAAAACATATCTTCCTTTCTTTTTTTCCTGAAAAGTAACTGTGAAAGTAAGGCAAATACCGTCTAAATTGCTATCTGTTATTTAGCTAATTGGAATCGGCAACTTGGCATCCTCTGGACGACTGGTTATCTGCATTGAGTCCGTAACAGTTAAGAGGAAATACTGTAAAAATTACGGTGTCGAATTTTTGACATTTTAAAGTACATAAATTAAAGAAAGAACTGAATAGTTGGTTCTTAAATATAATATAAACTCAAAATATTGACTAATACGTTAATTTGAAAAATTCATGAATTCATTGTTTGAAGTTATATATGACTCAAGGAAGATATTACATGTAATGTAAAGTTCATAGTTAATTTGTAATAAATAAGCATTCAAATCTTCTGGCGACAACTTTTATTAATTACACAAAATTAATGATAATTTAAGGAAATAACGTAAGCCGAATGTCAATTTTTATTTATATATAAAAAATATAACCCTGGCCCAAGACCGTCGGCCGTATAGAAAAGTACCGTTTCTTTAAATAAATTAATACGAATGTACATACTTCTTACTCCTTAAAACTTTTAGTTTTTACTCCTGCGACATGACAATCTCCGTACTCGACCGGATGGTGATTTTATCGAAAATCGTTGATTGGTTGCCGCGGTGGTGTACTTCGGTTATTCCTTCCCGACAACTGTACATCAACTACGTCTAAACATCTTTCAAAAATCTTTCGCAACTGCCTCTCAAAGCTCTATCAAAAACTGTTTTCTCTATAAATATCTCTCAACACTGTCCTCAAAACTGCTCGAAACTGATTCAATATTTACTTAAATACTGCTTCAAGCTATTTCAATAGTGTAAGAAAAATATCTATGACAGCCGATCTGTGACTCGTCTGCTTCTCTGCAAGTCTTTCTAAAACTTCGTGGTCTCAAGTTTCTCCTACTTCTACTTCTCGCAAATTTTTCTTTTGTCTTGAATTTATTTGTCATTTATTTTCTGCTATAGTCACGCTACGGCGATTAGAAAAATGTTACTCAAATTCACACATTAATAATACAATCGTGTATAAATAATTATTTTGCTCATTTGTTTTCATTTTTCTCTAATTTGCAGGTGTTTAGGAATATATTTAACAGCCTGAATTGTATGCATACTCTGCAAATATTATAATGTACTATTATTAATGTTAAGTGCGTATTATGTGTTAATTGTATATATTTTAAATGCATACCTAATAATTTTAAGTGAAATTTTTGAGTTAAATAATCCGAATTGTGAGCTTATAAACGCTGGTTACAGTTTCTAATAATTATTTGTAATTTTATATAATGACTTATCCTATTTCCTAATCCGACTATTTATGGAATTAATAGTAACTAAGCCTAAATTAAAAATCTGTTTGCACTGAAACAATCCTCCCGAAACTTCACCGCGCCAAACGTCCCATATCGGGAGCCAAATTTACCACCTGAGGATTTTTTCGTCTCCAAATTTCGGAGTTCTTGCAAGAATTATAATAAGGGCAAGAGATTTCGTAAACTACACAACTATAAGTTTTTCATCAAGAAGGAAAGTGGACTTGTAAATAATGGACAGTTGATATTATTTCTCGATTTTTAGGAACTTTTGATGTAAAATCTTATAGTAATGGAGAAATATTTTGGCTTGAGGAGATTGGACTCAAATATCGACTAATATTTATGTGTATTTTAACATAAATTATGAGGTTACTCATTCGAAATTAAAATATTACGAACAATATAAAGTTTTATTGATAAAAATTGGAGTCAAAAAGTAATATAGCTCCGTCTACAATATTGCATACTATAGCTGACTTTTCGCTATGAGTATGATACGAAAGAAAATTTCGTACGCGACTGCGTACGTAGGTTTTCTAAACCAATTTGAGAGAAGAGGAATATTGAATAAGAAAGATAGATAATACAAACAAAAAAGGTAATATAAATACCACACAACGTTCAATATATTGTTCTCGGAGTTCAACCGGGTTTTGCATTATTGTAGAACGCAACTCCGAGAACAATATATTGAACAACTACACCGGGAAAGGCTTCAATCTTTGACCACACAACGTGTCTGGGATCCTTGTCCCTTTCGTCAGGTGCTAAGAAGAGCCTAGAGAAACACAACTGCACTGGTCAGCTTTTGAGTGTTGTCAACTGACCAGTGCAGTTGTGTTTCTCTAGGCTCTTCTTAGCACCTGACTAAAGGGACAAGGATCCCAGACACGTTGTGTGGTATTTATATTACCTTTTTTGTCTGTATTGGCTATCTTTCTTATTCATTACTTTCAATCAGTCGTAAACGTTTTCACTTTGAAGAGGAATATTGTGAAACATAGTCATCGTGGAAATTTAATGAACTGTACAATTAAACTTCGTAAGTAAATTGTAAATTGGAATGATAATTAATTAAAGTATTGAATATAAGGTTAATTTTTTAGTACTTAAATATTCAAAAACTGTCAAATACGTATCCAATATAGTATAGTGGTTGGTCTGAAAGTAGAGAAAGACAAGAATTCTCTGAATCTCTCATCACAATCTCAGCAAAGAGAATGCTCAACGGGATTCCCAATGTAGAACTTGATGATAGTGAACTTCATTGAACATCAAATAAGTGTAGTTGAGGTTTATATTTAAAATGTATAAAACTTTATTCTTCTGAATTATAGTAAATTAGCTGAAGATGGATCAGCTGATTTTCAAACAATACATTTAACTCAAGAAAAAAACATCTAGAGAGTTTAAGAGTGGCCATGACGTATGGTTAGGTGTTTAATTCTATCTATAAATTGGTACGAGTTTTTCACGAAACAATGATTTTCTTCGTTGAAACATTTAATAAGCATGTAAGGGACGTAGGAAGAAATGTTATTTAAAGGGGTACTTGTAAAGTCAATAATAATTCTGGAGGGCATGACCGATTTGGAATTTTTGGAAGGACATAAGCTCTCGCAATGTTAGTATGAAATCATGGAGCGATAAATAAAATGTTAAAGGATCAATGATTTTTTCACCCCGTAATTAAAGTTTTGAATTGGTCAATAACTTAATTGAAACACGTGCGTTTGCATACTTTGTTATAGTTAGTATATGAAAGAAGTAATTTTAAAGTGTTATTATATTCGTTACGGTTTAGAGCTGGGGTTCCCAACCCCATCCCCGAGTGTGCCATAGCGCCCCAGACGAAATTGTGTGCGCCCGTAACTATTCATCAGCGACATATGCACTGGTAGTTTGTTGTTTGCATTTACAGAAGCCAAGTGCTGATGCTACAGATAGTACAAATATACAACTCATGAGCTTCTTTCTTTAAGTGCCAAATGAACAAAGTTAAACTTTAACGTAGAACCAAACAAAGATCTGGACAAGCCGGCCTGGTGACTGCTTGCTTAAATACTCATTGCCCCTGTCGAGCGGCTTGCCTGGTGAGGGTGTATAACAACTTGACGTGAGCGAGCGACTTTCCCTGCTAACCGTCTACAACAGTTCACATCAGAAACACTTCATAAAAATATAGCCTACATTAATTTGCGATCTCTGCCGTCACCTGGACACGTTTTATTTATGTGTTATTAGTGTACTGGAACTCACCAAAAGTACGTATTCTAATTAGGTAAATAAATAGCCAAATAATAGAAATATATATATAATAATTACTACGTTTTACACACTACACTATGTTTCTGCAATCCCTGTTGGTTTCGTCACTGATTCGTTTATTATTTGGCTATGTATTTACAAAATTAGTATACTTAAAATAAAATTAATATTTTATAATTTTAAAAACAAGGTACGTTGTTGTGTTGAGTGCGGACGTGCGATGAGCGGACAAACGGATTCCAAACTTCTACATTAAAAAATTAATCTCCAAGTCTTCTTTCACAAAATGTTTAATACTGACATTTGATTAACTTCAAACTAAGTTGTTACAATCTATGATAAATTGTATTTATCATAGTTAATAGTTTTGCCTTTATATACCTGTTGAAGTTCAACATCAGGACCAAAAAAATTTGTAATCTTAATTAAAGTTTATTTATATGCTTGTCTGTCTCTTTTCTTTGCATTTATCCAACTTTACTTAATTTCTTAACTCTTTCGAGAATTGGTACTTGCTCGCTAAGCGACACAAGTGATTGAAGGGGACGGACAAAAAGTGTAATCTGATCAATCACCGTACGTTATCCGTTTGTCTGCTCGTCACACTTCCGCACATAGACGGCACCAATTTATCACGAGTAGTGAGGATTGTTAAATATCTTATTTTAAAGACATATAATGTAAACCAGACATAGTAATTTTATATTATAGTTCAATTACCATTATTATTTATTATTTCCAGGCCTAAAATAAATGTACCAAATAAAATATAAAGATTTTATAAGTTCACCACTGACTATGATGACTCATATAGTGTCCTGAATTTTCTTGTTGTGTTGCAGTAGTGTTTCAGATTCAATAAAAAATAATGTTGACGTGACTTTCAGACAATTCATGCAATTTTTATACGGAATATCAAATTAAATCTGAAGTATACAAAACGCATATAAATCTACATCTGTGGAGAAAAATTTTGACCACTTGACCATTCGAAAAGAAACGAAACACTGTGGGAGTAAGACATGAATGACTACCACTCCCACGGGCGTGGGTAGACGGAGGTGAAATTTTTCAAACATCCTAAAACGACCGTTATTTGAGTCAGATAAATAATTTTCGGAGTAATTGAGATTGATAGTATTTCTACCAATGTTGGTAGTGCATAATATAAACCCCCTTCTTTATCTGAGGGAAACAATCTGGGGTTATGGATGTCGCTGAGTTTAATTATATCGTTCAACGTGCCGGTTAAGTTGTTTTCCTAATCCTATTAGTGGGGATTGAACGGGGAAAACAATGTGTGTACGTGCCACATACAAATTTCACCCGTGTTCCTTTCGAACCGGAAACAAGCACTGTGGGGGTAAGTCACGACTTTCACTCCTACGGGTCAGATTGGAAACGGCCGATATTCGTGTAGTATAAATGTGTTTCGTGGACAATGAGATTGATAGTGCATCCTCAGATATTGTTTGTGTATCATTTCAACCCATTTCTGTATTCGATGGGAGCACCCTTAGAGGTGGGTGTGGAGGGGCGTTACATAAAAATGACCCGAAAACAGCCGACATTGGAGTCGAATCCGGGGTAATTAATGTCGCTAAGTTTCATTATGACAACTCGGGTAAAGCCAAGAAACCAGCTTAAATTAGAATAAATAAAATATTGTTGTATTGTATGATACATTGAATATTTACATAATTATTATATTAAATAATTGTAATAACTGCGTGGTATTTACATATTAGACCAACAGATGTGTATTACCTACAAATAAATAAGTAAAAAATAAAATAACACAAGAACTGTTGTCTCATATTCAAATAATTTTAAAATTTAAGATTTTGTACCGGAAACGATTGCTTTATAATTAATTTCGGACAAACCATGGTTTTCAATTAAATTCACTCAAATCTGAGATTAAGTCATAAAATCAGGCTAGGGCTTAATTTGTCATACACCTAATAAATTTCGAAGAAACTAAATTTTTCACTTAATGTCTCTTGTTACGATTCGATCATTTTATTCCATTAATTAAATAAATTTGCGAAGCTACAATCGACAGTGCTTAAGGATATTTGAGATAAATTTCGATTTTAATATATTTTTACTAACAACTCAAGTCGTTAACGATTAAAATTTCAAATTCGATTTCTTTTCTATCCCATAAATGCTGTCGTTTGGAGGGAATACGCTTCAGAACCCTACGTACTACATCGCCTGTATTAATCTCAATTCCATGTGTGTCTCGTCTCTGAACATTTTTTAGATCATAAAATGCACTGTCGGGATAATTCACCTCTAATTTTAATTTGACGTTTCTCATTTTTCCAGTAATATTTTTCTGACATTTTCATACTCTTCGTCCTGAATACACATTCATGGAGTAGTAATTCGGGTTTTTTTTGTGGTGACTGACGTCATTTTGTATAGTTACTTTGCGCTTGTCTCTCGCACAGGCAGTTTGTACATGGATTCTGATAGAGTTTTCTTTTAGGGCAACAGGCTACATGAGGGTGATCCACATTGGGCAACTCCCCTTTAATAGCATAGGAAGGGATGGATTCTGATAGAGACACTTCGCGTAAAATCAAGTCACACATCACAAAGAAGCCTGCGAGAGAATTCTCTCGCAGGTGAAACTTCCCAGAGAGCTCCGGCGGTGGCTACCTTTGGGAATGCCTTGACATCTCATTGGTTTTTTGAACTAAGGTTCCCCCTTCCTATGCCTCGGCCTGTTTTGAGAGGTGTATGTTCCGGGGTCGCAGACCTTGGGCATACGGTAAGAGTTGTCCGCAATTCCTATTGTAATAGTCGGCCAGCTGCCTCCTAAACTGGTTAAGGCACGGCGAAGGGAAAGCGGCGACCCCACAGCTAACTCCTTTCCCGCCATCGGAAGGCCGTGGGACAAGTACAAAATGCCCGACCTACCCGATGCAGGTTTTTCTAGGGTTTTCCCTGCATCACTTTTAGATGAATTGCCGGGTAGGATCCTTAAACCATAGCCCGGGGGCCCCAGTTAACCCTTGGCTACCTTCCTCTACCCTTCCGCATCCCCCCTTTCAAGTCCCTTTCCTACGCTATAAGAGGGGAGTTGCCACTATGTGGATTACCTTATACATAGCATGTCTTCACCTAAAACAAAACAAGTTGTGTAATAATCCAAAGTCTAGATCCGGACGTGATCAAATTAAATGATGCAGCTGTAACAGGACGCCACAACAAGCATCTGCGAAATTACCCCAAAGTTGCCGGCTTTATGACCGATAAATATAAACTTGTGATTTAAGAATGTGTAAAAACAAATTTAGCACCACTGGCGTAAGTCAAGACACGCAACAAAATTCGCTTACGTTGAGGCACATATCGAAGGGCAAAGGGTCGAGGAAGTACAAAATGTTTTCCTCAACCCGCCAAATATAATTTACTAAAATGTGAATTGATATCTCGCCTGTCACCGTCTCAGGAGCAACGAATGAGGCAACCTTTAACGTAAGCTGTGTAGGCACCTTCTGAACTTGGCAGAAACCTCGCCAGTTCCGGATTAGCTGATGTGAGAGATATGGCTGCAGCGTCTGCATGTGTCAGTTCAGATATTTATGCAGCGTCAGCTGCATGTTTCCGTGTACGCGACTGATAAATAGCGGATCGAGTTATCGACGTATATCCATCATTATTCCCAGCTAGTACCGAGCACCGTGACCAGATTCTACCTATTACTACGGTCATTCCGACGTGTACCGATCATACAGACCACCTCGAGATGTATCTGCAGACGCACCTCGCTGAAGTCGCAAGCACTCCACCGCAGACTCTCACCACACAATACAACCAGTCGGATCCATTAACAGGAACGAACCCGTGCGGCTATCATCGCCGATTCCGCAGTCGGGTCCGATTCTGCGACCTTTCCTGCAGCTACGCTCGGAAAAACTAGCAAGCGATTCAAAGCGCTGACCGCTCGCATCACGGACGCCGTCTCATAGTCAAGGACCATACTAGCGGACACTGATCCCTGGTGGAAACCAGCTCTGACTTGTGTGTCGCCTAGCGCCAGAATAGTTACACATCGCCATCACAGAGTTTCAACCTATGCTCAACGAAGACACAAAACGACGATCGAGGAACCCGTGGGCATAGCGGCTGCACACCATTCTGAAGAAAAAAGACGGAGAGTGGCGCCCATGTGGGGATGACCGTGCTCCAAGCGAGCGCTCCTTCCCATATATATACACGGTGCGGCACACATATTTCTCCGCCAGTCTATATCCGGTAAAAGCGTTCTCCCAGATTCCAGAACACCAATTTGACATTAAAAAATGGCTATAACAACAGTTTTCCGGTTGTTCGAATTCCCATAGATGAACTTCGGACTACTGTAATGAATTATTTTATTGGGCTGGGTATTTTATATTAAAGCAAAAAATTATTTACCATTTAAAAATATAATGAGTTTTATTAAAAATAGCACGAAAAACTCGTATCACAGGAACCTGTGGATTTACGTTACAGAGAATAGCTGCCAGCACCAAATTCGTACTGCCTATTCCTGTTTCCTGTTGTCCGCTGTAGTTGGAGATCCCGGATTTTCCCATATTGAATCCTGCAGCTGGATGGA
Source organism: Zhengitettix transpicula (assembly GCA_037074705.1). Lineage (NCBI taxonomy): Eukaryota > Metazoa > Arthropoda > Insecta > Orthoptera > Tetrigidae > Zhengitettix > Zhengitettix transpicula. The sequence continues at coordinate 165,109,048 of CM073591.1, forward strand.
GCGTCTCGGTCCTTGTTCTCCAATATTCGGCGGATGGCCTCGTATAACCAGTTGATGAGCAGGTGTATTTATTATATGCTTTTCCCCTACTGTGACAAGCATACACTTCGGGATCCTATCACCAAACGTTGCCCCTTCTTTCTGACAACTCTTTCCACGTCCTTCCAACCACTCTCCACAAAGTTCCTCTTCCAGCTCATTCCACGTCTGTTCGCCAACTGTTCTCAACGTCCTTCTTCCAACTGTTTCCACGTCTTTCCAACCACTCTCCTCAACGTCTTTATTCCAACTGTCCTACCCCGGAGCTGGACGTTTTCCCGCCCTTTGCGTCACGGGTTTTTGTTGTTCCTAGCCGCATGTGATTTTCCCATGGGCCGAACCGAAGTATTACCGTTCCACGATGTACACTATCTCGGGGTTAAAATAGCCACGTGCGGCTACCTGAGACGCAACAGGTCGGCGTCTCGAGTTGGGAAACAAAAGAATCCTCCAAACTACAGCAAACATTTCCGAAAATAAAACAAAATTAAAATAAAATACGCGCGTTACACTACATAACGCCAGCCAAGCATTCCAGGGGTTCAAAGACGATGTATTGAGGACTTGGGTTTTTGCAATCCGAATGTTGATGACATTGTTTTCAGCACGGCAGCAGGGGAACGCAGGGATCACCTCGGCGTCATATTCGAGTACTTGGCACAAAACTGTATTATTTTCAATATAAACAAGTTTGTGTTTAGCCTGACATCAGTGACCTTTCTCGTGTTTCCGCAGAAGGAGACTAGAATACGACAAAATTCAAGATGAAAGACAACATCAAATTATTTTTTAGTTGTTTCATTAGGCATGAAAAGAAGTTCTGTAAGAATATTCGTAAGTGAAGTACACAAATTGCTTTCATATTACATGAAAACATTCTGAGATCACGTAGCATCTTTTCGAATTAATTACGTTCGTTAAATGTATGAATACCACTGAGAATGTTCTGAAAATAGTTTCTTATTTCCACTTAAATGTGTGTCTTCTCCATCCAGCCTGTGCTTAACTCTATACAAAGGCTGGAGAAAGCTCGTACCTGACAGGGAGTAAACCAGGATAGTTCAGATGTAACAGCATAGTGTACTAAGTAGTCCTGCGTTCGATTCCCGGTCCGGTAGAGATTTTTCAATCCTGACAGTTTCATAGCGCTTAGTGCTAAGCTTCGATAGAAAGCATTTCGTCGGTTCTCGAATTCTTGAAATATTTATCATAAGTAAAACATACATACGGAAAGTCTTAAAATTCCTGAAACTTAATATAAATTTGTTTATAACCAAAGAACAAATTAAAGGTTACGAAACCAGAAACTGTTCTGCTCCCAGATCGGAAAAACACATCCTTAGTCCCTACGAGTGTATGTTACATTATTCATTATTTCATTATTCAGCAATAAATATGTTTTGATGTATTAAATAAACAAGTTTACTTGTCATTGGTGGATATTACTGCATTCGAGATGTTTAAAATAGCTCTCTGTCTTATAAAATTGTATTGTCTATAAATGTGCTGAACTTGTGCTATAAAAATTTTAGTCATTACAACTTGTTTCTTGTGCGTTCTCCTTTCTGTTTATCTTCTTTTCTGATGGAAACTTCGAATCGTGCATTACGATGATTATCAACAGGCTAGAATAAATTGTGTTCATTCTTTTTACTCTGTTACAATAATTACAATTTCTCTAATTAATCCTTTCTTTATTGCGATTTAAAAATCGTGGGTGTATTTGATATTCACGTTACCGTATATTTTTATTTTTTATAATTATTGTATGTTTATATGGAATAATTATTAATCTAAGTAGATATATGATTAATTGTTTAAAATTTCATTAGTGTATTTTCAGCGTAATTCCCTATTATTATCAACTAGATATTTTTGGCATTTTACTTCCTTATTTGAGAAAAGACGGTAAAAAATAATTTATCTGTATTAACATCACAAAAAAATTATATATGCATATGTTTACAATCAAGGTCTAATAAAAACAATAAAATTTCTAATATTATTACGATTATGATCAGATATGTCCAAAAACATACCTCACAAGAATATAAACAAATACGACGTTTCCTCCACACATTGGAGGATATTCTCAAGTACAAAAAATCATAATCGTAATATGTGTACACAAACATAAATTTTAACACAACTTTATAATCTTATTCTTCATAAATAATTTTATCGACCATTTTAAAGGGTAACCCACCTATATTTAATATGTGTATATACGCATAAATAATATTATTTATTGCGATCCACGAAAGAATGTAAAAATATCTTCTATTAATTTATTTCAACACTGATATTAATTTCACTTGTTTGTGTGTGGCTCAAATATTATAATAAATATTTTCGAAATTCCATCTAAACGATTTCTTTCAAAAATGGCAGTAGACTATAAATTATTTTCGACGGCAATATAATATTACGCACTCAAATTAAATGTATCGCTGCAAATAATTAATTCGAACAGATGCAAATATTCCTAAAAAATAATACCATTTTCCCAAAAATCAATGACATCTTGTGACTTTAGAACTTTTGATTTGATTTGACTCGTAGCCTGATATTTCTGTCATAACAGACAATATCAAATGGATGTTGTAAATATTCATTAGTAACTATGAAGCATTGAGGTAAGTATTTTGTAGGTTGCTGTAAACATGGCGTTTGTACAAGAAAAACCTTCGTTTGTATCATGGTTCACGGACTTGAAGTCTATTATCACTGTCTAGCGTAAGTTTAGACAACTTTACGGCAACGAACCGCCAACGTACAAGTTAATAGCTGCATGGTGGAAAACGTTTAAGTAAACAAATATCGTTGAAAAGGGTAAATACATCAGAAGACTACGCACAACTAAAGATTATGTTGAGCGTATAATGTGATGTTGCATCAAGAAGCCAAGGAAATATGATTTGCAGCTAACTCTTTCAAAATCAACTTCACATTGTCTTTTTATTAAACCCGTAAAAAGTTCATATAAGGCCTCAAGAGAATGGCTACCATAGACAACACATCCAGAATAGACCTCTACACCAACCTCCAAGCCAACAAAGGACTCTCCGACATCACAAAGATAACAGAAATCGCCCCCCTCATCTGATGGATACAACGATATCATCAGCCACAGTAGTTACTATTCCTGCCTCTGTAAGCCACTGCTTATCACCACTGCTCCCATGTAACTACTCCAATTAGATAAATATCCATTAACTTCAAGTTGGACGCGACCAAAAAAACTGTGCAGTTTGAGTTACGAATAGTTTACAGGCCAGTTTCCCTTTCCAGATAAAATTATCTAAAGATGCTGCAGCTATGTGAGTTGCCACAAATTGATAAACAATATTATCAGCTGATTTACCAACAAGGTTCGAGGACCATCACACTTCGGTTTGAAATATAAGAATTATCTCAACGATCAATTTCCCCGACCAATAGTTTGGTAGAGGTTGTGATCATATCGAAGCCGAGATCGCAGAACTGAGGGGCATTTAAATAACAATGTAATGCTGATAATTGAATCTTTACGTTCTGCACTGTACTTAGATGAAAATTAGGTTTACGCACTCTTTTTTCTGAATGTTTCAACAGTATCATGTAAAACAAAATAATATATATTCCAACAAAGAATTTATAAAGTTAACAACATTTAATCATTTAACGTTATCGAAATAATTTCATAATTAGCCGAAACAAAATAAAAAACATAATTATCATACTCAATCATAGAAGTTACAATCGATAAACTACATTCTAATATTAATTCATGCTGATAAGTATCACAATTCATTATTGTTTCCATACACGAATTACATTTTACATAATTAAAATTTGTAAATATCTAATCTATCATTATATCATAATATTACATATATCATTAATTTGAAATAAATTTAATAAAGCAATTTAATTATTCAATTGTTGAGAAACCAATTTCTCTTGAAGTGTTGATTTATGAGTATAATTTGCGTAACTAGACTATAATCCTCTATTTCCAAAATATATAAGGGAGATTGTAATCACCAAATAATTGTTACTTAGTATCGGGATATTGCAGATCCAAGTTCTCCAATGTTTCACAGTGAGACATCATAATGTCACTATTTGTTAGCCGTGAAAAATACAGAGCTCTAATTATTTAAATTATTCAATTCCAATATAAAAATGATTTAATCCTAAACTCATGTAGTCTGAGTCTAACGTTTTATCGTATCTAGGATCACGAGATACGATTCTCAATCACAGCTTCATTATTTCTGTGTAATTTTTCTGCTGCCCTATTATCACTTGCTAACTCAGAAATCGTTAATACCCAACTAATTCGTAGTTACTATATTAATATTAAAGCTCGTGTTTCAATTAATTGCTAGTATCCAGATGAATAAATATGTTGCAAGCGATTTGTCACGTGAATTTGCAAGATGATAATCAAGGTACACGGCTTTGTGATTGGGGGTTAGTCGCCTGATTTTTTGAGTCACGTAGACGCATCAGTGACTACGTCGTACGTGGGTCTAGAGCCCAACGAATCTACGAGGGAGCGAGAGAACTCCGGCTTGAAAAAGAGAAAGATTGTCAGCTGCGGGTTTTGATTAACGGCGCTGAGATTGGATATGAAATGCAGAGCCAATTCTGGAGTGAAGGGAACACATCGGATCCAGCACACCCATGGGATTCAGTTAATGCGATTGGCAATCCGGAGTGGAATAATGCCGTCAGTTTGCCTCTTTCAGACTAAAATAATTCGAAGTGTATAGAGCTCGTACGAACTGATCGCAGAGCAATCAATATAAACGCGATTTAAATTTTAATTGTGACAAACGGTTTATACCTTTGACATCTTGACATTAATTCTGACAACCACTGTGAATATTTAACCATTGTCTTCATAAGTAAGAATGATGTGTTGATACTATTTTAATTTTGCCGAACACTTTTTCATTTTCTTGTATATACTGCTTTTCATATTAGTAGTATTTATAATAAACATACAAATATATACTTACACCATTGTGCTCAAGTCTGGATTACATATTCTTCTCAGCTCAAAGAAACGATTTTTAGCGGAAATTAGACAAAAGTCACTATTTATATATAAAATTTCACTTTATGTATATATTTATATATATATATTGTAATATACAAAAAATTTTAATAGTAAAATTCCCCACGTTTGGCGCCAAATGATGTGGTATTCAAAATATAAAAGGAAATTATTAGAAAAGTTAACAAAGTGCCCACACGTTGGAGACAAATTATTTGGTATGCACAAATTAAATAAAACAAGAAAAAAAGAACGCTCACGTTGAAATTAAACCAAAATTACCAAAAGATTACTTAATTTACAATATCGATTTTACTTGAATTTTGTTCACTTATGTGTTTAGTAAATCCCTCAGCTTTAATGAGAATCAAAAAGTCCAGGGCCGCTTATAGAGCCTCTAATAAAGATAGTGATTTGCAATTTTCACCAAAGATACAAAAGAAAAATACTAATTTAATTTTCAATAAAAATATCTAGCACAAAAAACTAGAGAAATCTGATAAAAATAGAAAAATCTGACAAAGCTGGCGGTAAATGATATTTACGTAAAGGTTTACAAAATTACGTGTCTACAAACCTTTTTTTTTTAACTGCTTCGGTTAGTGCACTCGAGGTTATTTTAATTTTAAAGACCAATATTTTATTTACAGGCCCTAGCACTGATTGCTGTATAGTTTTACTTCATAACACTTTTTCTACTTTACTGTTTCACTGTCGTCCGTATTGACACACTCAGTTTTGCTGTAGAAAATCCCTTTAATACATATGCTTAATGTGATCACCATTGGCCGGTTCGCCACAACACTCTCGCCATGACTACCATGATCAGGCCTCCAAACCACACTCGGCAAGCTCCCACAACACACTGCTCCATATCCACCAAAGTTATGAGTGTCTTATATACGCTTTTCCGACAAAAATCGCCGTAGCAACATTTTCAGTCTCTGATTTCTTTTGGTGTTCTTTATAATGCTTTGGTTTCCAAATTAAAATTAAACATTACATTACACATTAGTAATCTCTTATATATATATATATATATATATTGTAATAAATAATGGGCTGATTAGTTAAATTATTTAACAAAAGATTATTTAATTAATGTTACAATTAATTTGCCCTACGTTGGCACGCCGAAATTTAATAAATAAAAAACGATTGATTTAATTTGCCCCACGTTGTGGACCAAATTGTAATGAATAGATAGAAAAGTTAATTAAATGAATTGCCCACGTTGTGGAGGCCAAAAATGTAATGATTAAAAATAACAGTGATTAATTAATTTAAAAAAAACAAATTTTATTAAATTATTTAAACAATTATTTTTCAGAATGAAGTTCTCTCGGGATTCCAACCGGGTAGCGTAGTTATGTAAACACAACGTTTCGATGGCTTGCACCGCCATCTTCTTCAGGTGAAGAAGATGGCGGTGCAAGCCATCGAAACGTTGTGTTTACATAACTACGCTACCCGGTTGGAATCCCGAGAGAACTTCATTCAGCAACTACACCGGGAAAACCTACGTTCCTTAATTATTTTTCAGTTTTAACAAATTGATAAATCGTTCTGGAAGTTTATTATATTTTATGGAAATTTACAACATTTGCTCTGAGGTTAAATACATTAAAAATCTCAAAGTTAAGCAATTTGATAACACTTCTCTCAGGGTCGTTTACCTGGGCTTGATAAGTAAAGAACAATCAAAGAATGTATAAATTAATAAATTAACAATCAAAACCAAAATGAGACGAAAGAAATCTGACGAATACCTTTAACTATCGTTTACAAACTTAATTAATTTGGTTTCTACTCACAAAAATGTCCTGCTGGTACCAGACTTAGTTTCGGGGCTCGGGAACACAATTTACATTAAAAAGGACATGTATCACTGATTCTCCACTTGATGGTCAAACACACGTTCGTAGTTATTGGATCTTCCTCCAAGAACTGGATCTGCTGCACGTCAGGATCATCAGCCAGACATATTGTTACTCAATGTCTTTACGTGGAAAATGTTGATCTCAGAACGCGTAGGAATCTGAATGTGGCGCTAAATTTTTGATTATGCTTTGCGGTTTTTTTACAAAGTATCTCTGTCCAGACTTTATATTTGGATTTTAAACTTATTACTCTCTCGGTTGGGTTTTAAACTTGGGCCACGCTGTTCGTTCTCTCAATGTTGCGACTTCTCTCTCTTACGATTTCAGACAGACTCCTTCCTCTCCCGGCTACGATTTCAGACAGAGTGGCTTTCCAGCAAACGCACGTAGCCCGCGACAAAGCCGGCCGACATTGTTGTCTTTTAAGAATTTGTACCGTTAACAATCCAATTATTTAAAATAATTACTGGCCTCTAATTCGTATTACATAAATTAGTTTGAAAAAAATTTGTCGAAACTTTTTGAAGACTCAATTTTATTACTAATGATTGTCCTAGGTCGTCAGATTTCATAAAAGAACTTAAATCTATTTTCACCGTTAATTAAAGGTTTACAATCCGCCGTTTGGTTTGATGCAGCTGGGACTCGTTAAACTGCAAAAACAGCTGGAATTTCAGGTACTTTCAGGTGTAGCTTCGGGTAAGGACAGGGGAGGGAGGACGTCACATCAAACGTCATTAGTGCCCCGTCAAATCGACAGCAAACAGTATAATTCCCCTCAGTGTTCACATATAATCAAATTAAAATCTCATTATAAAACACGTATTAGAATAAGACATTAAATAATTTCAAACAATTAAAGATCACAAGAAAAAAAACAATCGCTACAGTATACGAAAACAATTCCGGTTACGTAAGGTTCCCAGTATGTGATTGAACGATAATGTTAACTTCTCAATAACTTTAATATGTCCTTCGCGTTAAAAGACAAATACAATATTTGTTTATAAATTTGTTTCAATTATTAATATTTTATCACAAAAAATGTTCAGTTCTACATCGAATAGATATTGAACAGATATTTAAATAATTTTATTCAGTCGAACAACGTATTTTCCTCAAAGCTGATTAAAGGAGACATTATATACGTTGACGCTTTTGTGATTGTGAATGTGGAGACTCGTTTGCGAATTTTCGGATAGTCTTTATCGCCAGAAAAAGAGTTAGCAGACCTTTGGCTACTTCTGAGCTTACAGGAGAGAAATATGAATCCGAGAGACGCCTCCAAGATCTCGTATGCAGGAGCCACAGCTGCGGAATACATCCCAGATAAGTCTCAAGCCATCATGATCGATGCAGTTGAAGGAGCAACCAATGATGAGTATCTTTCATCTCTTTCTAAAATTATATGTCCCTCAAAGATTCGTTATTTCTTTAAAATAGCGAATAGCAGAGTCAGTGGAGGAACTAACAAGTACATATAAGGAAATTGTGATAAACAACCATACCGTCAATATAAGACCACTGCTAATAAAAATGACGAATAATAATTACCAATGTATGTCCTATTTTTCCAAGCGAACTAATAGTCAAAGAATTAAACAAACATGGAATAACCTCATCATCAAAAATTAACTCAAAACTATTGCCTCTGACCAAAGATTCTCCCATTTCATGTCCTTTCGCAGAAATTTCTTCCTGGACCCAAAGTTCGTTCACGCCCTACCTGAGTCTATCCTTCTCCAAAAGAAAGGTCACCACATAAGAATGCACTCTAAACATTAACCCGACATCTTATGTTACAGAAACATCCTCAATGATAGTAGAAGAGGACCAATCTGGAAACAATTCAATTGCAGAGCAAGTAACACAACCAATTCTAGTTTCTACCAAAAACATCACCAACAAATAGAGACCTACTGCAACTCGAATGACATTATCGACATACTGACGTCTCAGGTCACTGATTCATCTCAAATGATAGAAGTAGTGGAACAACCTGGAATTAATCCAAATGAAGAACAATTAGCATTACCAATTCAAGTTTCTTCCAAAACCATCGTCAATAAAAAGAGACCTTCCGAAACTCTCTCTAGTCACATCACTGACATATCGGACCGCACTGATTTTCCAAAACTCGAACAACCTGCTCTAATTAACCCTACGAAGAAAACTAAACAGATGTCATCTACGCAGAAATCCCTGAACAAAGTTGGAGCTCTAGAAGTGGCAAGGGATTCATATAAATCAGAAGATAAGGATTTCAACTTAAATTTTAATCAAGCTAGAAGTGCAATTGTTAGTGCGGCTGTAATCAAAAAACCCGTGGAGTTTATGGTCACTTCAATTGGCGGTTAAGTAGAAACAGGATAATACATTAATATTGAGAAAATTAAATCCCTACGGCGTAAATATACCATTGTATGATATCGAGACCGGCACTTAAATCACCGGTATGAACGAAATAAGATCAAAGTAGGAGTGATCGCGCAGAATTTCCCGGAACACTCAGGAGTTTACTAAGAACATGTAATAAGTGTGGTTGAGTTGGAATTCCAGTCTTAAATGAGTCTCTTGAGTTACCTTAAGACTGTAAAGTTATTATGAATAGTTAATATTTCGGTTATTTCGTAAAAAAATGTTTCATTTTAGAAGTTTTAAAACAGGCTAATGCTTTCTCAGGAATATCTCATTATTCGTCGTGCTAGAATTTAATGAAGGCACGATTAAGGAATTGCTTTTGACATGAAAAGATTATTTGCCAATGATAATACATAAGTGAACTGCTCGTCGAGGGCTCACTGCTAATAATAATACACAAGGCTTCACCCGGCCAAGCTAAAAGTGGACTAGTCCACGCTTTAAGACAACGAGAGTTGAGGTTGTGGGCCAGGTCCCGGAGGGGAGGACGACTCACCAGCACCTGTTCCCCAATGCTGAATTTTTTTACTTCTCCAAACAGTTCCATAAAGCTTCCATGATCAGGAACTTGTATATACGAATATATTTGTTTTCTTTCAAAAATAGAATATTGAATTTAAAAAGGAAAAATAAACCTGAATGCAATACATGGTATATTTCGTGATATAATACTGTATTACAAAAATAAAACTTGGTTGGTCGGAGAAAGTAGACTTTGAAAAAAAAAATACTGTAATAATGTCACTAATGATCCTGAATGTTTACAAAGTAGCCATATTTAATTGTGGCTTGTCCGTCAAATACGAACTGCTGATATAAATTTATAACATATAATTAAAAAAATAAAACTGTCTGATGTATTATTTTGAATTTAACGTCTCAATAATAATTAAATTCTTCTATGGTGAAATTTTTAGCACAGAAATTAGCTCTTGTGGTAGATACAAAATATAATTTATGATTGTTATGCTGGTTGCTTTTGATCTCGAAACTATTTCCGGTTTAATTTAAAGATTAGTGAAAAATAAAGGAGTGTTTTCTAATGAGTTATGACATTTGTTTTTATTTACAATAAAAATACAGTATTTATTTACAATAATTACAGTATTTATTTACGAAATATGCAGACGGTTTAGTAAATATTTATGCATCGCTACGATGTCGATTCTGATAATCTTGATTATTCACTGTAACTCGATTGTTATGCGAGATCATCTCTGTTTGGCTATCCAACTAATTTCGGCATAATATTCTCTTTTTCGCATATCTATGTTACCTACTGACCTCTCTCTTTCAGACCTACTTTGCAGTTGTTTGTATATTCTCCCTCTGCTGTTCCTTTTACAATATCGCCGTCTCCCTAAAGAGTATCTGACGGTGTTGATTACGTGGGAAAAATCAGTTGATCAGATATTTTCCTTTATATTTACGATCAGCATACACCTTGTATTCTGACGTCAAACTGCATCTTAAGATGATCAAGTTGTTGTAGAAACACACTGATACAGTCATTAAGACGCGACGTTCCGACGACCAACTGTGCTGTCATCTTATATCTGCGCCTGTAAGATGACCACAGAGGTGTTGGTCGTCGAAACGTAGCATTTTTATGACAGTTGTATCTGTGCGGAAACCCGAGACATATTAGGATGGTTTTATACTTTGAATTTAATTTTTTTTTATCGGTCGATGAACATGTTTACCACAGTAATGAGATTGAAGTCTTATCCTTCCGACCCTTGAGCGCCCGAAGAACTCAAATGAAATGAAATTTATAAATGCCTGAAATAGTGAATTAAAAAAGTTCGGTACGTGAATAAATTTCAGTTTCCAAATTTAAAGATTATTAATGTGTTACCAGATCAGTCTAAAAGTTACTTGCTGAGAAACAATATGTAGTATCACCTTGAGTAATAGTTTGTTTCATAAATTTGATAATTACTGTATTCTTACATCGTGATATTGTAATAAAAACTGATTATTAATTTATCTCGTGAAATAAAATATATTAGCTTCCCGCAAGAGGATTTAATTACTATTAATTAATAATTAATATCATAATAATAATCAATATCAAATCATTAAAATATAGAGACTTTGGTTTATCAAATAATAGTTTACGGAAAATAATTCTACCGTTAGTTGTATCTTTGTAAATGTTATGACTAAAGCCCGAAGTTGGTCAGTTCGTGCATTGGCTGGCCATTTTTCACTTTGGTCGACATCAAAGTAGATGTATTCAATTAATTAAGTTCCTTCTTAAGGAAAGTTAGCCGCGAAGGCTTAGTGAAAATGTTCCATTTCCTTGGTCCTTTAAATTTCATTCTACTTTATAATAATATAAGGAATTTCACACAATGTGTAAAGTAATTTGGGTCACTCTCTACAAAATTCTGTCATTGAGATAGATCTTCTGGAACACCAATATGCGTGATATCTGTCACACACCATTTCACATAATTCACAAACACAATTCACATCTGGTTGATGAAAGCTTTTTGATTTACAAATCTTGTGGTGAAAACCGTGCACTGCGAAACGGGTTACTGTGTGTCGTAGTTCGTATGATGCTCTCCTCATGTCATCATGGCGGTGGTACTGTAGAAATCGTCCCATATCTGGCTCTTCTTTTCCTTTAGCTCTTGGATTACGTGTTGATATGTAGGTGTAGATGGTAAAGTTAACCCTGATGTATAGCGTAGGTTCCCTTGTGAGTTCATATGCAAGTCGTGATGGCGTATATTTTGAGACACACAGTATCTTTTTCAGAAAAGTTGCCTTTATCTTTTCAATATCTTTCAGGTTTTTTTCTATTAATTCCAAACCGTATGTGACTATGGGATGACTTTTGCTTTGTAGATGGAGATGGCCGTGTCTATGGAGAGTTGTCGTATCATCCGAATATCTTGCATTGCTCTAATAGCTGCGATTACTTTTTCTTTCACGTGTAGTGTGAATGTGCTTCCTGTCGGTTGCAATCATAAACATGTAAACATTGGCCTATAATAATAATAAAAAATTTGAAACAATTTTCTTTTTTTTTCTGTTTTAAGATTGCTTTTTCTAACTCTAGGTACACATTCCATAAAAATTATATTACTTTCAAATTTGGAACAATTATTTATACGGACATAATGGTACTGAAACTCACATTTTCATTAAAATTGGTTGCCATATGTCAGAAATCACAATAAATATTATCCTTAATTTTTTTTTAGCTTTTAGAAAGATAAAAATTGACAATCATTGAATGATAAAAATTAACTAAATTAAAAAAATAGAATGAGTTTGAGATTAATTATCAAGTTTTATTGAAGTAGCTGCATCAGCACATCGATCTTTGGCCAGGGATATCCGGCCACTTCGCGTAATGGGCGGCGAAAGTAGCACATACACGGGTTATTTCAAGTATGTCGGACAGGAGCATATTAGGCATATTGTAGTCACGGGGTTTCCCCTGAGAAACTTTCGTATCAACATTTCGACCATGGAAGTCGATGGAGGATGTATACATTTTTCTGTTATATTGTTTTAATCAAATTTACAATATAATATGTAACATGTCGTTTTTAAATGTGTTAAGTGTTAAGTGTTAAGTGTGCGCTACGAGAATTATCTGTGCTATTGGCATGTCTTTGACTCACGCTTGTTACTGTTGGTGTTCTTTTTATCTTTGTGCGCGGGAGATAAGTGCAAGCGAGGTAACGAACATTTTCTAATTGTTTGATTATGCATAATAATAGTTAATTCATTATTTATTATAAACGAGTTTGTATACAAAAGGTAGAGGAATTTCAAGTGCATAATGTTTATGCAAGAGATATAATTGAAGTTTGCGAAGTCTGTTGTTTGAGATGAAGATTTTTATTTCTAGTATTATTGAGATTAATCGAGCTTTTGGAGGCGTAAGTTGGCGAGAGGCTACTCACGGGTTTAGTCGTGGAGGCTAAACATTATTAAACAGCCTAACAAATAAATCTTGACATATTACATACATGAAATTGACGTAAGATCTAATTTAAACTTCCGTGAAGGACCGATTTTATTATTATTATTTGATTGGGAGGTTTAGAGACGCGTCAACAAAATTGTTCTTGGCGACTGTACATGATTAAAACATATATTTCAACATTTTCATGATCTTAGAATAGATATTTTTTCTTAGGGTAACAGGCTACATGAGGGTAATCCACATGGTGGCAACTCCCCTTTAATAGCATAGGAAGGGATTTGAAAGGGGTAATGCGGAAGGGTAGAGGAAGGTAGCCAAGGGTTAACTAGGTCCCCGGGCTATGGTTTAAGGATCCTACCCGGCAGTTCGCTTAAAGTGATGCAGCGAAAACCCTAGAAATCCTGTATCAGATAAGTAGGGCATTTGGTACTTGTCCCACGCCCTTCCAATGGCGGGAGTTAGCTGTGGGGTCGAAGTTTTCCCCTCGTCGTGCCTTGACCGGTTTAGGAGGCAGCTTGCCGACTATTCCAATAGGAATAGCGGACAACTCTTACCGTATGCCCAAGGTCTGCAACCCCGGAACATACACCTCTCAAAACAGGCCGAGGCGCCTCGGCATGTGGGAACCTTAGTTCAAAAAACCAGAGAGATGTGAAGGCATCCCCAAAGGTAGCCTCCGCCCGAGCTCTCTGGGAAGATACAACTCTAATACTTGTAAGTTATTAAAACTTAAATGATTAACACTTTCTAACATATGGTTACATTTCTCTATTAAATTAATAATTTCAGCTACGCAACTAGATGAACTTTTATCCAAAACCAACAGTAATGTAATTATTTTCACATGACATTTTAATAAGAATATAGTAATCAGCAATAAAATAAATGGCAGTAGTATAAAATAGGATAGAAACACTAGATTAGATTATTAATTATTTCGATCTAAGGCTACTTTTATATGTGATATTCGGTTAATGCACAAGTTTTTGTTCCTTATCCCAAAATTGTGTTGTTAAGCATATTCCTTATAAGTTATTCTGAGTGCTATTTTTGAAAATACGATTTTTATTTCTCAAATTTGAAGAAAGTTTGTTTCAGTTTTGAACTGGATAATATGGAGATTCTATATGTTTCCGACATATTCTTCGTTTAGAATTCAAGAAAGAGTAAAGGCAATAGAGTCGACTAGAAACACTTATCCAGTCTGTGGTGAAAGTATAGTTCTCGTAATAAAATACTTAAGTCGTTTCAAAGAGGGCAACTCTGATGAGATTCGCCAAGATCAGAAAGTCCATAGCGCTTTGCCGAACACCTTCTTAACACTTTAATCGATATTAATACACATCTGCCGACCTGACACTTAGTTGTTAAGATTAAATGTAAACAGGCAATCATCGTTCTAAATTTGTATTCCGCGGTGAAGTTACAAAAATCTGTGTCTTGTGACTTTATAATATTGATCTAATCAATTAAAATTATTTATTTCACACTACCCTGCTGACATGGAAATTTTAGTGGACAAATAAAACGACCGGGAAAATAAAAAAAAAGGTGTGCCGTTTCTCCTGGAAAAGTGGACAAGGGTTTGGAAGAAATTAGTGGACCCTCCAGATTGGCAATTTAGATCACGTGGAGTATTTAAACTGACGTTGATCCGTGCCTTTTTTAATTTTCATTTGACATATCAAACAAAGGCACTTTTTCAATTTAAACTTGGTTAAATAAATAATTTAATTTTTCGGCCGTAATTAATACTCATTTATATATAATTTAGTGCAAAAATACGCCAACAAATTAATGATAAATTTAGTTGGTAAATTTAATATAGGGAAACACGGCACCAAGACGACGCTTTGGAATGCCCGGTCATAAACCTTAAACGCATCAATGTCGTAGCGGTTGCGATACGACCGTGTGACAGGACTCTGGTGACGGATTATCAGAGTCCCTGGGAAAGTTGGAAAGTAAGGGCAACAACCACACAAAATTTCCAAAGTTCAGCTCTCTCCATGAGCGAAACCTGGCGTCCGAGGAAATGTGAAATCATAAGTAATTGCTGGGTCACGATCATGTGACTTGATTTCTACCCCTTAGGTGACAATGAAAATCGTCCAGCAGGGAGGTGGACGAGGTTAAAAGAAGCTTCTTGGAACGAGAGAAATGCATTTTGCTGCACCACAACCTGAGAAAACTCACAACTAGATGACCTGGAGTTCATCGCCTGCCCCTTTGACACAGAACCGCTAACAGGGAAAGTCACCCCCCGACATCCGAACAGTCAGCGCCAGTCAGCCGAGAAATATTTCCGAATACTCGGAAACTCATCCCCTACCCCCAGCCATCATCTATCTGCAGCACAGAGGATGGACCCGGAAGCAGGCAACTATAAAAACAGTTGTGTGAGTATTTTCGCACGAACTTCTGCTACAGCCCTTAGATGTAATTTAATAATATTGAGTCTCATGTAAATGCCCTGATCATAATAAATGTTTCAAAATTCCCTGAGAAAAGTAAATCCCCATGATTATAATAGATATTATTTAGTTTAAAAATTTGTGTTAAAAATTTTCAGCTTAATTATATTAAAATAAAATTGAATCATTCCACAAAGTTTCTTACGGACTGCGCCTTACAAATCGGACGTTTGTGAAAATAAAAGAATTATCATCTTGGTTTGCTCGTCACCAGTTAGTTCTGGATCATCGTCGGTCATTCCGATATAAACTGAAGGGGTGACATTATGTCAATATATAAAAGTGAATCGTAAACTCTAACAAAAAGGCAATGCCCCTTGCAATTGTTGCGTAAACACACAGAAGTCATGTGGGATAAAATTACGCAAAGGTAACTTTTTAGAAGAAAAACTCATAAGTTAACGACACTATATGCGGAATAGATGTAACTTAATTTAATAGTATCATTCCTTGATTTTTTAAGTGTTTTTACATTTTGAAGTAATTAGTATTTCTTTCTGAGTAATTTATTTGTATCATTTATATATTTATACAATTACAAGGGCTTTCGTGCATATCAAGAAAATAATGACAAGGGAATCAAGCACTGCGGGGTGCCTACTTTTTATTCCCTCATCAGAAATATTCCTTGAGACATTTGGATGTTTTAAGACAGCACTTTCCATTCTACTGTATTTGATAGCTAGTATGCAAATGAAGAAAACATCACCCTACGGAAGCTACAATGTTTTGCTTTTTGACAACATGTAACATTTTAAACAGTCATAAAATCACGAAATATATTAATAGGTTCCGGTTTTTATCAATGTCTTCATTTTGCTGGAAAGGCAGTTATTTTGAGTAATGTTTCCTGAATAAAATTGTAAGCCTGACAATAAAAGTATTTTGCTTAAAAAGTTCTATCTTCAAATCAATATCAAAAGAAATGCTTTCAAACAAATCTCAGTCAAAGGGCTGTAAAATTGTTTCAAGACGAAAAAATCTCTACCGAAATCGGAATCGAATCCGGGACTTGGTACTCTTAACTGTTCTATAGATCTAAATTGCATGTGAGCCTGTATTCAGGTCTATACAATGGATGGAGAAAGCTGACGCCTGACGGAAAGTCGACAAAGATAGTTCAGATGGTATCTAGTAGATGTCTCAGGTTTGATTCCTGGTCATGATTTTTCCATCCTGATCCTTAAATTCTACACTCATAAATATTTGATTAATTATTAGGAGTGTGATAGGATAGTGGTTACCAAATTCTTCAGTAGATTCATTATTATATATTATATTTGGAATATGAGCTCAACTTTTACCTCTTTATTACCGTCTGGAACGTCAATATTAATAAAATTTAAATTAATTATGTTATGTACTTAACGAGTTGCAGCCAAAAACTACACAGATTAAAAAAAGGAAAGATCCTTTTTCCATTGTTGCAAAAACTCGAAATTATTTGTTTCCAAACAAATATTTTGTATCTATAATTATTTTAATGTGTGATGAATACTATAAGTGCCGTATAATTGTAATAATTAACTTTCAGGTAATGATAATATGAGTTGGTTAAAAATTAATTTTTTCAAGGAATAAGAAAGATAGCCAATTCAGTCAAAAAAGGTTATATAAATACCACACAATGTTTCTTGGATCCTCGTCCCTTTCGTCAGGTGCTAAGAAGAGCCTAGAGAAACACTACTGCACTTGTTAGTTGACATCACTCAAAAGCCTTCTTAAGGGTGCTCTCATCCCAAGCCTATAGGGGTTATAATAATAAACAGAGAACATCTAGAGAAATATTACGAACCTCATTGATCCCGAAAAATATTTATTCGACGCAAATATTGACCGGATAACATGTTTGAAACTTTCTACCCTTCCCCAAATTGGCCCACCCATCCCATCCCCGCGCGTTGCCATGATTGTCATAAATAAACTCCAAACAGATAAATGATTATTACAAAATAAATATTTGTTGCATTAATTCTGAATTTGAGGGAAATTATGCTACTAAACGCCGCAAGTAATTATGTGCGTGTGGAATGAAATTCCAAGTAATAAAAGCCAAAAGCTTATATTATTATTCAAGTTAAAATTATCGCTTGGTATTTATAATTATCTGACATGTTTCGATTTTACAATAAATAAGTAAATCGGCCAAAAGTCAGAACAAAATTAATTAAACAGCTAACAAAAATAGAACTACGCAACGTTTTGTCTTTAATTTAAAACTTCATCAGGTGTACAATAGATTTTGAGAATTAAAATAATTTTTGAATAAGAAAGATAGCCAATTCAGACAAAAAGGGTAATATAAATACCACACTTATTTCAATCAGACGTAAATTTTTTCATTCATTAATTTTTTCACTTAAGTTGATCTAACCGCAGGCATCGAACTGGAAGGGTCTTCTTATAAATTTCACCAATTAACTTTATGTAACCTTCGACAACGTTTCCTTCCATGCTTTCGACAATTTATTTTTTTTAATATGAAATTACCAAAAGAATTATTTATATGCAATTTATTTCTCGAGCAATGAGATATGCACATTTCTACAGGGAGTGGTCATTACTCCTCGAAGGCAAACTTCATTTACAATACTTTTACGCTCCAATGTTGGGAGCTCTATTCCCGATGAGGCCTACATGGCATTAAGACAGAATTTGGATTTTTTAACACAGAGACGATAATTGTAAATATTAAACAAGCGTTGCTGTTCATCACTCGCCGACATCACGAACAGATAACTTGCGTATATTTCCGTAATTTTGAGGATATTTTCAATCAGAGTTTTTAATAATTACAAAGAGTATTGCAATATATTTATATTGATTGCCGAATTATAATTTAAAAATTTTAGTGCCAGTAGATTTGATCTACAACTTTTATAATAAAATATGTCTAATTCAGGCATATCTAATTACAAAATTATATTATTTCTGCCATAATGAAATTATTTTACAATGATACTGTTTTTTTAAAAGTCCTTATTTACACACGGCAACGTGACCACACTACTCACGAAATAATGTTGTAACCACTACGTCGAGGGTCCAGTGTTGGATGGATTAGAAAATTCTGCGCGACCCCCACGGCAACGCTCGTACACAACAGACAAACTCACTGAAAATAAAAAAAATCAACTCAAAACCTAGTATTTCCACTTTAATTAAACTGCTACTATAGTAACTGTTCGCATTCGACCAATTCTGACTCCATCGTTGATGTTTAATAAGGGTAGTGACAGCAGTGTCGGACGTGACCGATATCAGTCAACTCCAGCTACAGACACTCTCCCCGATCTGCTCATTCGGGCTGTTTCCGCTCTTTTGAAGATTCAACCAATAACAAAATCTATTTTTCCGAGGTATAAAAAATAAGCCAACTAAAAAGCCCAACTCTGAAGACGCACGAATGAGCCTTGTATAATTCAACAAAACCAAAATTATCGCTATCAAACATTTTTCCGTTGACGCCCAACAATACTTAATAACTCATTATTACAATTTTTATACGTCTTACAATAAATCTTAATTAACTATTGAATTATTTTAAACACGCATTGCAGTACACTTTAATAAAACAAATTGGTGGCAACTCCCCTTTAATAGCATAGGAAGGGATTTGAAAAGTTGGGATGCGGAAGGGTAGAAGAATATAGGCAAGGGTCATCTAAGGCCCCCGCGTTATGGTTTAAGGATCCAACCTGGCATTTGATAAAAGTGATTCAGGACAAACGCTACAAAACCTGCCTCAGGTAGGTAGGGCAGTAACTAATTGTCCTACGCTCTTCCGATGAATGGGAGAGGGGTTATCTGTGGGGACGCAGAATTCCTTTCTCTGTGCCTCGACCAGTTTAGGAAGCTGCTGGCCGACTATTCCAATGGGAATAGCGGACAACTCTTACCGGTATGTCCAAGGCCTGCGATCCCGGAACATACACTCCTAAAAACAGGCCGAGGTGCCTCGGTTTGTGGGAACCTTAGTTCAAAAGCCGAGAGAGAAAAAGGCAACCCCAAAGGTAGCCATCTCCGTCTCTCCTAAAAGAGTCTGTCTGTCATCAATCTTTTTTATTTCACTGTCATTTAAACCCTATAAATAAAAATTCCCACCTATAAGTAATAATTAAATTTTACAATTGTCTGTATAAATAATCATTATCTCATTATGCAAACTTGAAATCTTGTTTATCGATACAGTAGGCCTATTCTCGATTATCTGACGTGATTGAGTCCGACACTACCTCAGATACGAAACAGCTCGGAAATCAACTTCATTTGGTAAAGGATGGAAAAAAAACGGGGTAAAATGTACGAATTTAGTATAATGCTGATTCGTAATGTGTGCATAAACAATTAAACACCCGTTTAATTAAAACTTGATAAAATTAACAAGTGACACTTTAGAAAAAGGAAAAAGTATTTAACCGAAAAAGTGTTTAGTTTTCTTGTACTACTTGTCTGTTTAGGACGCGAAGGTATTGCGCCAACCCTGTCGAAAGGGTCCCTAGATCATACGGCGATTAAAATCGAAAAATTTAAATTTAAACAACGTTACATGAGGCTTATATTTGCGTTGGTACTCTCCACTACCTTTCTTTCCAAAGTCCGTTTGTGAATTGTGTTCGACTAAATGGACAAACTTTTTTTGACATGGCATGATCATTCTTGTCCACATTCGGAAGCGCATATTGTCGCGAAATGTTCGATTTCGTGCTTCACCAAATCTCAGTTACACCTGGAAATGTCCCATAGACCGCCGTTATTACGCCGTTTATACTCATTGAATTCACTTCAATGCCATCCAGACTTTGCAATGCGTGTCCAACATTGCACCGACTCATGAATGATATTTTTCGTGGCCTACAGTTCGCACAGGTGCACATCTATTACATTATCATCATCTTGAAGTCGTAGAACGAGTACTTACAGCACATCTGGTTTGTGTTCTCAGTTCTAGGAGGCAATGGGTCAGTGTTAAACTCCGATAAGTTGTAGTACGTTTGATCACCACTTGCGGGACGTGCGTGTATGCTACCACGCCCGCCAAGGTACTGAAACAAAAGTACTGCAGATAAAGGGAATTCATATTTGAGATTTTCGTTTCCCCGAACTGACACTTATCGGATTAAATTCGATAATAATCTTTATAATTGTGAGTACTAATACAAATCCGTGTGATGAACTTCTTGTTGGCATCAAAGGCATCAAAGGCCGCCAACCTGTCCCGCGAAACGAGACCAACGAAATTCAGTTGCAGCATTCAAGGAGGCGCCCACAAATGTCTTGGTGCACCAAGATCAGAAGTTACCACTGGCCACTTACGGTCCGATATTGCTTACGAAGCTGTCTTAATATAACTCAGTGAAGCTATATGGCAGCTATATGGT
Organism: Zhengitettix transpicula; assembly: GCA_037074705.1. Lineage (NCBI taxonomy): Eukaryota > Metazoa > Arthropoda > Insecta > Orthoptera > Tetrigidae > Zhengitettix > Zhengitettix transpicula. Next base: position 165,130,242 of record CM073591.1, read on the forward strand.
TTCTGCTCCAGGCATCCAGATTTCGGAGGAGGTGACCAATACGCAAACCGGATACTCAACATAGATCACGAGCTTTTAGCAATTTACCATGTTTTCACAACATGATAGGTCAGCAACTTACAGTGTTACCCGGATCATAACCCGATCGCTGTCACTTTTCAGCAAAAGGTCGTCAAACGCGACAACTCGATTTCATCGCTCAGTTTTCAACACATACCTGTAAAGCGTACGAAAAAGAAAATATCGTCGCCGATCGACTTTAAAGAGTGGAGACCGTTGGTAACATCAAAGATATCTGTTAATTTACACGATCTCTCAAGAACCCAGAAATGGGTCGGAGGCGCTCCATGACCCTCGCTCTTAACGATGAGTCGTTCAAAGATTTCTGCTCCTCTGGCACTCGCGTCGCCCTAGTCAGCACAGTATCCGATGCATATATATATATATATATTATTATTATTTCAGTACACTTTAATAATTTTTTTTTGGTGGCAACTTCCCTTTAATGGCATAGGAAGTGGGGATGCGGAAGGGTAGAGGAAGGTAGGCAAGGGTTAACTAGGGCCCCCGCGCTATGGTTTAAGTATCCAACCTGGCATTTGACTAAAAATGCTAGAAAACCTGCATCAGGTAGGTAGGGCGATAGGTAATAGATATATATATTGTAATGCCAATTAATTAGATCATTAATTGTTTGTATTAGAAATTAAATTGTTAGCGAATAAATTGTTAGCAGTATTTTGAGCGACAAAAGCGCTGAGCTCTGTTGCTTTGAGAAAATGCCGAAATGGAAATGCGCGCTCAAACTCGAGAGGCACAAGGATAGTGAGTTGGTGCTGAAAGATTGCGAAGTACGGCACAAGTAATAAAACCTGGAGAGTTGGTGCCGAAAGATTGATGTGGACGGATGAAGTTTTGAGTCAGCAGCTAGAAAGGACAGCAAGTGGTCGTGTCAGAAACATAGTCGAGACGATCTAAAGTATTTAAAAGTAAAGTTAGTTTCGGTCAGCAACAAGGAGCGGAATAGCAGAGTCTACATTTAGGACCAGCCACGAGAAAATAAACATTTAAAACAAATCTTCACTGAGCTACGTTGCAGTTTAAATCCAAATCAGTAAGAGACTAATAAATTAGCAACTCGTAAGATTCCTGTAAGGCAAGCAGACATCAGATAACTGATAATTAGGAGGATCATCAGAGTTCCTGGGAGCCAAGAAATTCCATTTCGATTCAAATAGTGTAGAATCTGTGAGTCAACATTTAGAATCAGTGTAAAATGTTGCAATAGGATACTTCTGAAGCTACAGAGAATTCTGGTACTAGCCGAAGTGTAAGTAACAAAAACCAAAACTATGAAAATATTGTAAACGCTAATTAAAGGATGGAGTCAGATTTCGTTCGTTCGTTCGCTTTCTTTTAGTTTTCTTTCATTGATCGACTTATTGTTTTAATTTTAAGCTAATAATATTTTGAATTGTTAATTAGTCAAATTCTACTTTTATCGTGTCCTAATCATCAAACCCAGTAAAGACCCTGAGATGTTAAAGTTTTAATTGTCATTGTTTTGATTCTTGAAGCCACAATTTGATAATAAATTATATTTTATTTGTAAATTCTTGTTTAATCATTCATTAATTAAAGTTAATTAGTTGATTATTAGCATTAATTAGTAATAATTAAAAGGCAATTAATAATTTTAAAAAATTGTGGACTTGAATTGTTATCGGCAAACAGACACAAATCAGACACAATAATGGACAATAATAACATATCTAAAGCATTGTAGGACTGTTGGCGCGCTGAGTGAACGTATAGAGCAGTTGGCGCTCAAGAACGGCAGAAAGCAGTCGTATTAGAAATAGACGAGACTTTTCAAAGTATTGAAAAGTAAAGTTGTTAAGTAGAGGCAGAGTACAGCATTCACCCGGATAGTTCTGCGGAAAGATTTCGGAGTGTTCTAGTTTATGCCAAATAATTTTTAAAAGGTCAGTATTATAGTGATCAAAATAATACATAGATAACGAGATATTATGGCAGACGGCACTTGTTCACTAAATGTTCGGATATACAACCAACAATACTAGCAATATTAAATTGTCTGTCGCCGAATTCTTTCAAATATGCATACACCGCGGTATTATATTTCCTTTTCCGTTCAAAAATGCAGTTCAACCCTTCACAATATTCATAACTTCCATATTTACAAAGCTTCAACACTACTGATCCGACCCCGGACTCTATCGCCCCAAGTCAACCTCTCTCCTCGACGAACACCGACCAACTGTTAATTAAACTTAAATTAACACTAAATTAAAATTAACACTGCTTGGCCTACTTAGGCCTACGTCGTTCGGCCCACTGTGCACGACGGTTTCTGTCCTCCACGAACATCCACTTTTTTACTAACCAAATTCAATCCGTCCACAAGGTTGCGCTGTGAGAAATTTCAAACTATAATAAGTCTCTCTTGCGACGGCAACATCCATTTGAATCTGGCCAACCCAATATCCACTTTTCTCGCGCTACCCTCCGACTGTTTAAACATTATTTCAATTACATGGCCTCTATCTTAAGCAACCAAACTCTATAATTGAATAATTTTAAAATTATATCAATACCAACATTGGTGTATATTACAATATATCACCTCGATAATTTAATTATTGTTTAGCCAGAAAACAAATTATGGATGTAAGGACCATATATATATATATATATATATATATATATATATATATATATATATATATATATATATATATATTGTAATAAACAACGGAGATGCCGAAATAAAAAATTTATTTATATTTTAACAACCAAACAAATTTTATTTATCAGAATTTACAATTTAATAAAAACATATATCTCTTTCTCTCATGGGTCTTTACTGGGTTTGATAACGGACAGAACACTTAAATAATCAAAGAACCCAAAATTTATCTTTAAATTAAACAGAAATATTTAATCGTCTAGACATCGACGAAACTTATTAACGAACTTCGAATTACCAGATTGATTCTAAATTTAAAAGAGTTTATTTTATTAACACAAAAGAAGAGAACGATATCTGACTGTATCTTTTAATTCCGTTTACACATATTAATACCATAAAATTTCAACTTACGATTACTCATTTGGCTCGTTCATTACACACACACTTTATAGACTGGACGTTTACACACTGACTCTAACACATATTATTAGTTCGACGATAGCTGATTCTCCATACTCGGTGAAGGACATCCCTCTTGCTCGTGGTGAAACTACTCGACGCTGGATGCTGTGTCCTGGTCTCCTACCATCGAAGACAGTGGTCAAATTTTGATATTACAACAGATTGAACTTCTGCATACAAAAATGTTTATCGTTGACATAAATTTGCTATTTCTCTCGCAGGCTGCAAATTTTCTCCGTACTCGGTGCTCGCCGTACGCCTCCACAACCAACACCCAACTCCAACTAACGAACAAAATCTTATCTTCTCTTTATATATGACCGTCCCTTCTCTCTTCCTTTGTCCCCAAAACTACGTCGCAACTGCTCGTTGACAGTTTCTCCATTAACCCGAGATTTACATTCTGCAGTTGCAGTTCCTTAGCAAATAGCTAGCCCCTCCGTCATGTCACATCGAGACAGGACCCGTAATTACTTTGCACTTGTATCCTCACCCCCGCATTCACACGTGCACTGTTCTAAAATTCTTCAGACCGCCCAACTGCACCCTCATCCCTAAGTCAACACGCCGATGGTCCAACCCATTAATCAGAGACAAATGCCTGCCTTAACAAATTTATCTTCGACAGGCCACCCGCACATGTGCCTTGCCCCGACTCCTTCATACTGATCCTAAGTCAACAAGCCACTTTCTCTGACGGCCAAGACCATTAATCCGAAACAATGCATTTCCCTCAATGCATTACAATATATATACGATATATATGTAATGAATCTCATGGATCAGATGCATGGGAAAGTTAATATTGCATTCATTTGAATGTATATTATTAATTATATATTGAACTACGTCGATTATTTTAATTGTTGTTACGCTGATTTTCAACTCAGTCGCACCAATATTATTTCAAACACACCCATGGACGAAATGACAAGTGAAAGACAGGTTACTACATCAAAAGTAATCAATGTGTCAGTCATTGAAACATTGGTGTAGTTCATTCGTAAACAAGCCCAAGATTAACAAAAATGTGTACTAAGTGAACGAGGGTATATGATTTAGTGACATCGAAAGAACAAATTTCTGTTTTCAGAAGCCACCGTGCTAGATTAACGATTTAAAATTCATGGTTTGAGTGGCTATAAGAATTTAGAGAAGTTTAAACGTGGCATAATCAGTTTTTGCAAAAATTGATTCAATTCAAACCCCAAAGAAATTACTTCTGCAGTGCCAGGCTACGAAAAAGAAAGTGTCAACTTTAATCAGTAATCTACATCAAAGTTCTGCTGCCTTTATTGAGGTAAATAAATATCTGCAGGAGCCTGTGTTCAGAAACAAGGAAATCCTATTTTCTGTTGGTCGGATATGCGTAATCCTGTTTTGACAAAGATGTATTTGTGCACTTACCATGTGAAATCGTTTTCGCGAAGGCAGAACAGATAATTACAAAAAGAGAAGCCGACAGACAGAGAAGCCGGTTTCGCAAAAAAAATTGTTTTTAAACGCATTTATGAGTGGATTCGAGAATATTATCCGAATTTTGCGCATATGTAAATACTGTGTAAACAATTGTAAATAAATTTTAAAAACATTATTCAAAAGGTATTATCTCCCTGGAATGCGTCATGGACTGGTCCTAATAAGGATTCAATATAACTACTTCACGAAAGTTTACTTCTGTTCTGGCATTTTGGTTTATTTTGTCAAAATCAACATTTATTTATTAACTGTTTGTATATCGTTTAAGATGTTTAAAGTGTCTTTGTAGAATTGATAGAGCTATAATGATGTTTACATCACGTCCCTTCGGTAAAATCATCTCTCCAGCTCCTGAAAGCGCAGTTTATTTGCATGGCTCCGTACGCCTCTTCACTCTCACAACAGAGCTGGAGGCACATGAATATTCGAAACGCTCTCGCTGACTAAAGGACCCAAAGATGAGCCCGAACACGCAAACTTTGAATTCCTAGAAGAATGTGAATGTAGACTTCGAGATAATTAATAAGTCTCCATACAAGAAAAACTACGATCCATCTTCAAGTTCGCAATCGGAGATTCTGAAGTACGTCCATGACGCAACTACAGCTAGGTACCTAGGAATCCTTGGGCGATTTTAATGGTCGCGAATATTTAAAGACATTAGGGACTACGTGTATCGCTGTAGACGAAATGCGATCCCAAAAACCACCTACTACAGACTCTTCCCTCAAACGAAGCCTTTCAGCGAAGCGGAATTGATCTTCTCGGAAGATTCCCAACGTAACTCTGTGAAACAAGTGGAATATCGTGTGCACCGATTATTTAACTTGATACGCCGTTAGAAAATCTGAGCCCACGCCTTTATAGCAGAAGAAATAGTGCTCGAGACATGACTGACTGAAGGCCGCTTTTTCGATCTAGATTACCTTACGAGATAATTAGACTGCGTGAAATAAACCCCCGAATGACAACTGCAGATCACCCTCAAACTAACGGGCTTACCAAGAAGCTAAATAAAACATCGATCACGATATTGTTAACGTACAGCTACGCCGAAAAGAACTGGAACGACTTGACGTTCGCCAAAAATACTGACAAACATGAAACCTCAACTTCACGCTATTTTTTCTAGTTCACGGTCGCGATGTGGAAACTACGCGAACTCTTCTTTGATTCTGGCATTTACATTGGTCTACCATGACGTCAGCCGAAGACGCCTCATAACTATCACCAATACGTACTTTCCCAGCTCAAGAGAAAAACCGTCAACAATAAGATTAAAAATATAGACCAGTTAGGTACCAGCTAGATGACCTGATATGGGTCTTTACCCCAATTCGTTAAGTGCCTACCTGACAAGATCTTCAAATGTAATAACGTTGGGTTTAACCGCATCCTATGGCGCTTATCAGACGTCATGTATTAAGTATAGGGTTTTGAACCTCAATCAAGATGAACTACTGAAAACTTATCATGACCCCGATACCTAAGGAGAGGCGTTGCTCAACACTCAGCCAAATGACAATGGCGAATTAGACGAAGCAGACTTTGCATCATCCAATGGAAGGAATGTCTTTCATGTTTAAGTATTCGCTATTGTATATTGTTATTCTATCGTTTCTTTCTTTGCATTACAGATCGTGGTTAAGTAAAATCAGAGTCAACATTGCCCTACGATGCACTCTTGTATCAAAAAATGAGGTCAGACGTGTATCTCCCTTCAATTAGTATAGACCCTATTTTCTTTTTGATTAACTGTCAGACCATGTGGTGATTTCCAAGTTTCTCTGTGTATTCACATATGTGTGAAACATGTCTATCTATTAACATTTTTGGTGATTACAATGATACAACAATATATCCACTATAATTGGTTTCAATATGGAAACTTTAACCCTCATTCAGGTTATATTCACATCATATCTTACCTTTGCATTGTAGTCTACGATAACTATTTTGTAATAGTTATTTATTCACCTGAAATAGAAGTTTTATTTTTTCTTAAGATCTATTTCTTCTGTAGGTACATACACATTAATAATACTTTTATTAAAAAGTCTTCCCCTTACCTGGAAGACATGCAGGAATATCACTTTCAAATCTGCATGTCCTTTGATTGCATGAGTGGTAAAAGCAACTACTAGTGCAGGTCACTCATTGCCGCAACTATTCATTTTTTCTATTAAGATTTCCTGAACTAGTTCAACTCATCTCCTGCAGGACTAGTATGTCTACTCCATGTTCCTCTAACTGGACCGAGAGTTTCCTCAAGGCTCCTCCCTCATTTATTGTACACATATTCCAAGAACCCAGTATTTTCCCTTTGCCAATTTGATCGAAAAGAGTGTCCTGTTCAGAGGTTTCTTATTGGATTCATAGCAGTACAACTTTTATGGGAAGGGGAAGCTGACTCAATACCTGGTAGACCAGTGGGTTATGCTTCATCTTCATCTGATCTCTATCCTTGACTTGTCTAGCTGTCTATCTGACAGCTCCTGTCAAGGTTATTGGCTCACACAAACCACTCCACCGTTGATATATAATATGAAATGAATGATAATTACATAGTTATTTTGAAGGCAATGCATTTGGTTGTTCAGACACAGTCACATGGAGGAGGTTTGGCTGTGTCCCTTTTTGGAACAAAGGAAGAACAGGACAGTGACAGAACTTAACAATTACTAAGCCATACAAAATGGATGCCTGAAGAAGAATTGAATAACCACCCCAACAGCTTCCAGTGACGACCAAAAATAATGGGGCTGAACAAATTTTAGTTCCAGTTTTAAAAATCTACATAAGAAGAAAGAAAAATTGAGACATTATTCAGATGCCAGCTACGGTAGAGCGAGTCAGTTACAAGCCATGGTAAAGAGCAGCCTAGTCCAGTTCATGACCCAAGCAGTTTTGATTCAGCTCTAAGTTGAGAGAGCGATCATCTGTCCAATACCTCCCACTGACAGACCCTGCAGCATCAATCTGGGACACATTCTGACGCCATTGAGGAGCAGCATAACACCTCACCCCACCAGCCACAACTAGACATCTGCCAGAATAGTATCATATATATTTTTTCTTATCAAGTAGTGTAATGCCATGGTCCTGTTGATAGAAAGGATAAATTAAATTTGCCATGTTTCGATTCAACCCTCAATTTACATAGCCCTGAGAGAAAGACGAAATCATTGTTATTATTACTTGATTATTTCAATTTTTTATTTATAATTCAATCTTAAAGTGTGTATTTTATAATTAAAGTTTTATTTTTTTGTATCAAATAAATCCCAAAAACCTAATAAATAGAATGATAAATTAATTTTAAAAGTATGTGTATTAGGAATCAATGATAAGGAAAGGTGCCTCATCTATTAATTATTAAAAATAAAAAAGTTATAAGATTAGTGAATTTTAAGAATCAATAAGAATCTCTAAGTCTGGGAAAAGAAGACATTAATCAGACATTTTATTCAGTTGCTTGTTTTTTGGCATGTGAGAGACACTTATGAATTATCAATAAAGTAGACACATCAACACTTTGCTTTGATGAGCAAGATATATAAGGACTTAGAGCTGTAGGAGGCACACACATATGATTGACCAACAATGGATGGACAGTAAACAAAGCCTTGAGTTACCTAGGTGGGAATATCCAGGTCCACTGAAGATTAAAAGTAAGATTGTTTATTCAAACTAATCAAGGTATCTAACATGAAAGAAACATTTTACTTAATCTTAATAAATAACATCAATTTTTTATGTTAAAAATTATCTCAATGCTATGATTAATATTACATTAATCATGTATCAGCAGGTGGAATTCAATAAATACATCAGTACGTAAAACCAATTCAAGCAGCTATTAAATAATTCTGAAATATGTAATTAACCTACCTACTGAACAAATTCATAATCAAAATTAATATTTAATATTTTCTGCTAGTTACAACTTTTTTTAATGAAACAGCATTAATAATTTTAAGATATATTTTATATAATACACAGTCATAGAGAGAAAGAAACAGCATTCATGTCAAATCTCTTTGCATGTTTAGAACATAATCAAAAGGGAAATTATGGCTTAGTATTAGACACATTCATTGCAGAAATGAACTATTAGGATATATAATCAGTCTCTTATTTAAAAATTAAGTTATTACTTCATTACCATCATTGTACAGCTGAATTATTTTTCAACCCTATCATCTGAGCTGTAAAAAAAACAATCATGTCAAAATATTACATTTCAAAATTACTTCATCTAAAGAAATATTATCAAATACCTCTATCAGTATCTTGCTTCAAGATGAATAGCCACTATTATCCTTTCTCCTTTTCTTTGCAGAAGCTCTCTTTTCATATTCCTCTTCTGAAGACTAAAAGAAGAATTAATTCGGTTAGTAAGAAAGGCTACATACAAGTAATATAATGTGAATTCACAAGAATCTTTAACTGAATATGGAAAGTATTGAATAAAGATACATTGGCAAGTAATTGCATGGACCTCTACAGCAGCTGACTATTGGTCTAAGAGGAAGACCGGCCTTGTGTATTATTGAAAAGCCACATAAATGGTGGTCTGCCAATGTGGGAAGTGAATATAATTTTTTAATTTTCTGACATCTCATCTGTGTGAGATTTCCGTAGTTTCAATAGTTTTGATGTGTTTTAATAAAATGGTTTTCCTGTTTAAATATTTGAATTCTTTGCTTTCTTACTCTCTCATAATTTCTTCTATTCTAGACATGGAACACTCAAGGAAATCTTTGCCAAATGCCTCAGCAGCATTGTCACCAAACTTCAAATACAGAACAGTTCAGACTACTGTGCCACTGAAATTGTAGTTCAATATTAGTTTCATAGCTATCTTTGTTCCGGTGATGGTAGTTTACATAGAGTGGATCATTTTATAAATATAATAAAATACATTCAACTTGTTGAACATATACTATCAAATTCACCCTATTCTGGACTCATTTCATCATTTACTTGTAACCAATGTTTAAATCATCATGACCTACAAAGCAAGTCATATCTGCCTTGGGAGCATTCAGATAGGGTCACAGCATCTCACCTTTGATGCAACTGGGATCAAGTGAAACACAAATTGGATATGGTATTTCCTCCTCTAAATCATCTTTAGTGAAGTTTCTGAGGCAACAAAACAAAGTCTCAAATTTATCCATTTAATAGTGCTACATGTTTCACTTATTTTCGCTGAAATATAAACACTAAGTGCAAATTACTGTCTCTGAAATAATAAATGAAAATGAAGAAATCATTCTTTTGCATTAGAAAAATATACTTAAACAAAACTTAGTTTGAGGGGGTCAGCACAACAGGATACTTCGATTAAATGTCATTTTATTCATTCTAAGTTAAACCAAGAGAGATTAACTTTAACTCAACTTTCACCATTTTTAAAAAAAATTGTAAGACCACCGTTGTTCTGACTCCCTAAATTATAAAAAGCTACAGATAACTTTACCGCCCTCAAATGTTATTTTTTCATTAATATTATTAACTAGGCTAAACTTGTAAATGTTAATTTCACTAATGGTATGTAGACCAAATTATAACTATAACATCATTGTAGCTTATTTGGTCAATAATTTTTTAACGAGATCAACAGATCACACACAAATACACAACGTCCTCACATGCATATCAGATACATAGACATAAACAATATAAGTCCCTTAACACAATTGAATATATGCATATCATTTATATACATTCCATAAATACTGAATCCTTTGTAACAAATAAATTAAAAATGGTAAATATATTGTTTTACAGGTCTGTCATTTGTTACCTCAGAAGAGCTATCTGATGAACTTGAACTATGTTTCCTCTTCTTTTTATACTTTTTCTTTTTCTTATGAAGTTTCTCTTTCTTGTGCTAAAAAAACACACAAATTCATTGAAAATATTATCAATGTTTACTTAAAGCAACAAATTTAGTGAGCATGGCGACAATTTTCCACGAATCTTGACAAATATTAGCCAATGTCAATTATATTGACATAGTTGCAAGACAACATATGACCATGGAAGAGACATTCCCGGATCTGTAACATGTCAGCAGAAGTATGGAATTGACAAACAGTCGGTCAAAGCTGATGGCAAAGCATACAAATATAATATGTCCCCTTCAATAAATTAGGTGAATATGCATTCAAAACAGTAGAGCAGTTCAAATACTTGTGATCAATGGTACTTCCTATGAAATCAGAGACTAACAGCTGCTAATAGAGCATATTATACTTGATTCAGTAAAAAATTATATCTCTTTCTATTCTAAATATTTCCAGTTTTATGTCTGAGTATATAAATTTGATGATAAAACAGGCAATAACATACATTTGAAAAAAGTTTTTTTTGTTTATTAATTAATAAAGTGCAACATGTTTCACTCCTCATGTGGACCCTCTTCAGGCAAAGATAACAAAGTATCAGTAAATACAAAGATATGTACATTATAGAGATTATATTAGGAAAAAAGAATTTCAAATTACAAATAAGTGATACAGAATAAATAGAAAGTACTCAAACATATTGCAAAATTACTTAAAAACTTATGATTCATAAAATATGGAGCTGTAAATAGCTCTTAATTTTTCAGTATCTGTTTTTACAATATATATCTCAGTATTTACTGTTACTTCATTATCTTTGCATGAAGAGGATCCAAGTGTGGAACAAAACATGTCACACTTTAATAATTAATTAATAAAATACTATTTTAAAATGTCTCTCATTTTTTTTATCATCAGATATATCTCTTTCCACCAAACTTGTGCTTTATAAAGTGCTCAAATATGCCTCAGAAACAGGGTCCTTAACAACAAGGGATATGAACTTATTGGAAAATGGAGAAGGTGCCACAATAAATGAGCTGTACTCTATTTATAAGCTATGAGTGAGCAGGATTATAAGATAATAAAGTCTGAGATAGGTAGGTTCCCGGCAAGGAGATACCAAACAATACACTGAATAGACCTCCTGGCAAACAAAGAATAAGGGATAGGCCAAAAACCAGCTGCTTGGATGGACTGGAGGGAGATATTGGAGATATACATAAAATGGCAAACAGAGAATGGAAGGTGTTTGCACAAGATAGAGGTGAAGAAGGACAGTTGAAGAGGCCAAGGCTCATCAAGGACTGTAAAGCTATTCAAAAAGAAGAACCTTTCTTTTTTTCTTCACTAAATACTAATATGAAGATAAAGATGCTAACTAACCTTTTTCTTTTTCTTTTTTTCTGTCTTCATTTCATCACATTTTGAATGCTGATCATCACAAGTCACTGAAGCCTGTAGGCTATCATCCTCTGATAGTAATTCATATGTCTTTCCACCAGGACTCTGAAGCAAAATGTTAATTAATCTTGTTTGGTACAATTATGAGGATTATTTTATTAGTTCAACAAGCAACTTGTAATTTTCCTGTCTCTTTGTTATATAACATTTGATCTTACAATAAATTTAATATATAATTGTAGTGTATCCAATAATTTAATACCATTAAAATTTGTTCTAGTGATGCTAATTTTTTTTAGTAAACGTGACTAGTTGCAGTGGCTTGTAAAATATCATGTATTCTTAAAGTAATTTAACAATTAGTGAAGGATGATAAGTATGTTAATATTTTCAACTATTAGAACAAATCATATATGTCTGTTAAAAATTGAACATTGATGAATTGCCAAAAATACAGCCATCACTTATACAATGCATCAAGAATTGCAAAGACACTCTAGATTCTGACAATATCCATCATGTAGTTTTATTCTGCAGTTTATATTGGAAAACAAAAATAGCCCTTAAAACTATAATTAACGAGCACATTTCTAATTTCAAAATTTGGTTGACAAGGATTCAGTATCATCCAAACAGTATGTATAATAAACATACTTTTGACTGAATTAATACCAAAATTTTAGACATAGAATTCCGATATTATACTACATTCGTTTCTTAAATTATATGTATTAATAAAGCAATTTATGACCTTATAATATTGAATTAAACAATACTACTATCACAAAGTGACACAAACTCTTTAAACACTATGACTTCATTTTATCTATTTAACTTATTTCATGACTCAAATTTCTTGGGTGTATTAACATGTGTTCAGATTCAAGATACTTTTGGTACCTGATGAGTTCTATGGATAAGTAAAGGAAACATTGTGCTGGTTGTGCTTATTTGTTATCAGTTTAGTAAGTGTAAATTTTCTCGTAAGAGTTCTGCCCTAACTGATATTTTATAAACATTTTTCATTCCTTACTTTAACAGTCCATTTAAGCTCCATAATTTTTTCTGTAGCAAACAATGTAGATCGATCAAAAGTTTTTAAAACTTGAAATATTCTTGAACTATATATGTTATGTCTACTTTAAAAAATTAAGTTAATATATTAATTTACAAAACAACTACTTCATACAAAGGGAACTTTATCACGAATTTAATGAATTCTGTACAATAAATATAATGAAATGAGTATTTCTTAGTATATCTCTGGTGAATAATAATTGGTATGGAAAGGAAAGAGAGAAAGTGGGTGGCTTACCTGAAATTGAATTTGGCATCACCCAACCACTCACACACGGGTTGACTTTCTTCCTGAATGAGGTGGCTAACGTTCTTCAAATTTTCATAGACACCTACATCAGAAGTCATCCCATGTGATAGCTGGCATTCTAACTACAGCATGGCTAGCCATTTCCATAAACAATAGGTAACCCAGCAGGCCACAAACTTTCATGTGCATGTGTACACAGACATGCACACAAACTCATTCATGTACATACATACAAATGCACTTGCGTAAATAGAGATGGCCAGTAGAAAAGTCCAAGTTTCCCGATTCAAAAGGCCTCAGAAAAAGTTTCTATGGCCTAAAATACACCAAATTTTGGACCTCTTTTCCGTTTTTTGCTATTAGGAAAGCAGGAAGCATTCAATTGAAAGTAATGTTTGGTAATAAATTATAGAGAATCAAATTCTGCATCTTTGGCTATTAGCGAAAAACGTTTGGACATAGTTACTGGGCTAAAAGGTTTTAAGGAGAGTTAGTGTGAAGCATCGGTCAAAACTATGGTGTTATGGCATGAGCGGCTATTGGAAATTATGTTTTTGATAGTTTGGCATCACTGTGGTTCTTGGCTATACATTCAGGGTGTGAATAGGGATGGCACCTGTTCCCACAACAAGGCCAGAAACTCAATGGCGTACAATACTTTAACACTATCTAATCATCTAGTCTAATAAATAAAATCAATTGTTTGTGTGTATGTTCCACATACAAACCTACACATGTTGAACAAATTCAACTAATTTTGTACACACATTCCTTTCGAACCAGATACAAACACTATGCTGGTAAAATACGACTACCACCCCATAAGAATTTTTGATTCTGATAATCTACCAGGAGCGTTTTTAAACTCTCAAGGAACCAAAAGTAATTTTGACTCACTTAGGCTACCTATATATTATTTTACACTTTCATATGGTACAGGAAGTACTTTAGACTCTGCCAAGAGTATTTTTGGTTCTCTAAAGGTATTGAGATTATTTTTTACTCAAGTAACTTACTGGGAGTATTTTTGGCTCTCATAACTTACCAGATATTTATGACACTCTTAAGATACCAGAACTATTTTTGATTCTCTTAACATACCGTTAGTTGTTTTTTTTATTATTCTTTTATGGTGTCAGCAAGAAATTTTGATTTTCTTAGGAATCTATGAGCATCTCTTGAAATACAATGAGTATTTTTTACTCTATTAGGAAATAAGAAAATTTTTTGAATCTCTTAGGATTCTGAGGGTATTTTGAACTGTATTATGGTTCTGGGGGTATTTTGGACTCTCTTATGGTGCTGGGAGTATTTATTACTCTATTGGAGTACTGGGAGTATTTTTGACTCTCAAATTCCTGACAGTAGGGTACTGGAAGAATTTTTTACTTTTTCACAGTACATGGATTATTTTTTACTTTTTTAAAGTATGATGATCATTTTTTACTTTTTTATAGTACATAGATTATTTTTCCCTTTATACTGTACTGTGAGTATTTCTGACATCCTATGGTATCAGTGTATTGCATACCTCTATTAGGGAATTGGAAGTGTTTTATGTGATTTCAGTGTACAGATAGTATATTGAACTCTCTTAGGTATTTGGATTTGACTCAAGATGACATGACACAATTAAGTTACAGAGTGTGAACATACCAGTAATGATTAAATTAAAATTCCCTCCACATAGGTATGTGTACTTCATGACTAATAGACTAAAGTAGAATTGTTTTTTCAGACTGATATAAATAAATACCCAGGCAACACTGAACACCCAACTAGTTATCACATAATACCACATATCACTTCATTCCTACCCCTCTATATCCTATAATCTAATTTAAATTTTCATAAGCATTGGCCCAATTTATGAGTCTTTGTGAAAAACATCACAAGTCCATATATAGCAATCGGTGACTAAAACGACTGCTTAGAAATAATTTTTTAATAATAAGCATTTGACAATTTCTTTCATATAATTACAATTTACCTTAAAACAATCCTTCGCTAAATGTCCATATGTATTGCACTTAGAGCATGTTGTTTTGAATACTGCTTCTAACTGAATTGTCTTTTTCCTAGAACCAGGAACATGAGTTTTTCGCCTCATTTCATCTTGGCTGTAAAAATAACAAATTACTGCCTTCCAATAAATCATTATAGAACATAAAATTCAAGTTGACTAATTTAACCACTAAGGATATAGATCATTAAAAAATTGAATTTTAAATTAAACTTATGTAACAAATGGAGATCTAATAACCTAAATAACAGACAGAATTAGATATATGTTTAAAATAATCCACCTCTAAATATTATGGTGTATTCCAGAAAATGTAATTTAATTTACAGATGCAATGAATAAGAATTATAGTGTATTAATATAATTAATATTAAAATTCATGCTTCATACTCAAATTATTGTACAGTCTGTGGGAATGTAGTACTGATAACTAATACAAATTTTAATTCAATTTGTATAAATAGTACTTGGGCTTCTAACTGAGTGTAATATACATTATTCTGTGATGTTTCAATGACTTGTTCCGACTTCTTATGACTTTAAAAAAAATTAATTTCTTATATATCTGTTTTTGTAACTGATGGTGGTTTGTGATGTATATAAAGGTTGTGTTTGTTGGAAAAATTCTATATTATATACATTCAAAGAACATTTATAATTGAATATTAACAAGAAGATAGAATACATTTTTGCTACAACTAAAGAGATGTGAAATTATTGTAATTAAATATTATATGTAGTAATCTTACAGATGGGCCATACCACATCAACTGATCCAACTTTCTTTAATTTCCATATAATTCCACAACAAAATAGCCACATACTTCAAACTAAGATAGATAAAATATTATAGGATATGATTCTCAAACCACCTTATTCGTGTGTTAGAAATTGTACAGTACTTGGCCCCCAATTAAAGCCGTGCAATGAAACAAAGAGGTGACCACATCAGGCGGTATAAGCAATAAAACTGAACTATTTAATAATTATAAAGTTATTTTAAAGTAAATTGTTTTCAAAACAAAACAAATATTCATACATTTTGGGTAATATTTAAAAAAAAACACAATTGAAGCGTATTTTAAAGAAAACAACATTTAAGGGACATCATAGTGTGAAAATCTACTGCTCAACCCTTAATACAAAACTTTTCATTGGCTTGTTCCAAAAATTAATTAACTTCTTTAAAATATGTACAAAGGAAAAACACTTCCCTGTTAGAAATGCATGTCAATTTGGTGCTTAATTATTCTGCTCATAAAAATTAGACACTATTGGAAATTATGTAGACAGATTAGAAATGTAGCAGATTATGTGTTTGGTCAGGGTATTGGTAACACTATCACTGAAGTAGTACTTTTTTTACATAGTTATCCTTGTAAAAATGGTTACTTGTGGTGTTTTACACCTTTTTGTTCCTTAGTTTTTCAAAAGCAACAACTTGCTCCTCTGACAAAATTATACTGTCTTGGATGGAATAAAGAAAAAGGCAAAGAATTTCTAGAAAAAAATAGCAAAAATGAAAGAATAAGATGTAGTATTTACCACTATAGATTTTGATTGGTATTTAAAATAATTAAATAAAAAAATTTATTTTTAAATAAATGCTCATTGCAGTAAAAACAAAGTTTATTTTAGTCAAAAAACCATTTTGACTACCAAAGGAGGGTTGGGTTCAGCACAGATCAGATAGACAACTAATTTTTGGCAACAAGCTCGTGTAGAAGCAGCTGATGACTTTTCACTTTGAGTGACAAGTCGACGCCAGACAAATCCAGATTCATCACTGAGAATTAGGTTCTGAAAGAGTTTGTGAATGACCATAGAACAGGAGTGTCTACGGCAATCACCAGTCACAATTCAAGTAACTAACACCATTCTCGTCTAAGTGTGATATTAGCATTATAGATTTTCTTTAGAGTCCGTCCATGTTCCTCAAGTCTTTAGAAACTACATAAAAATATTATTTTTGATCTCCAGAGCCCAGTTAAATACTTTGTTTCTTATATAAATTTAATAATTTAATTTGAGTTATATTATAAATAAAATAAGAAGAAAGATATCCAAATACAGACAAAATAAGTGATCATATAAATACCACACAATGTTTCTGGCATCCTTGCCCTTTCTGCAGGTGCTAAGAATTTTATATTTATATGATATATAGTGACATAACTGCACTCGTCAGTTGACAAAACTCAAAAGCTTATATATAATAAATAAATACAGTTTTACAAAACTAAGTAGATAATATTGCCTATAGGCAAAACACAAGGATTACATATATTCTGAACTAATTTTTAAGAATTGTTATAAGAAATTTTCTTCAGAAAAAATTACTTACTGTATTTGAACACCATTTGGATCCAAATCCTTTCCATTTCCTTGATTAACAACTTTCATAGAAAGTGAAATTTTTCCATCATCCTATAAAATTTCTATTTTTTTAACATTTCAACATTAAAATATTTCTAAAATTACATGTTCATAGATAAGAAATTCATTACTGTTAACAAAAATAAGTAAATAACAAAATAAATGACAGAAAAAAGAATAATAGGAAAGGAAAAACTACGTCACTCGTGCCCGAGAGAGAATTTTTAAATATTGTAATATAAGAACATTTATAAGTGGTATACAATCAATTCTGCCCCAGTCATTAATTTCATACTTTTGCTAATGTGAATACGATAAAATATAAGCAATGCCTTTTCTTCCAAAATAAAAATATCTGTCAGTTAATGTAACCGAAATGTACCTACTTCTGTTAACATAACAAATCATATAAATATAAAATTACACAAATGTTAAGTGGTACACTTACCGTTAATGCAATAACTTTACACCAAACTCTTTCACCGCGATGTAATACTTCAGTAACATCGTCAACAACAGATTTCGAGACCTGTGATTTGTGAACTAATCCTTGGTTTCTATTGCCTGGTATCCTAACAAATGCTCCATAGTTATGGACCGAAGCAACCTTTAAGAAATAAACAGCTGTTTGTTATGTTCTTAATGAATCACATTTAAAATTTTCCACATTAAAAATATCATCAATTCATTCAAAACTTAATAAATTATTACACCTCGCCTAAGAAAATTGAATTTAAGATTTCAGAATTATCTGTTTTGTTTCCTGACATGTCAAAACACTATCTGTTGATCAACAAATAACACATGAAATCCGACAATAATCAAAATTGTAAGATTCAAACACTACCTCGACATAGATGCTACTGTTTTACAGAGAACATCATTTTCGGATGTTCCATTGATTTATTTAAACAAATAATTGTGAAACAGATATGAATATATCATCTATTGATCGAACCATATACGTTTCCTCAAGTTATTCAATATAAATCATAATATTTATTGGCCTAGTGCAACTCTTTCGTAATACGACAAAAAAGTGGAAGTTTAGAATAAAAGGATGTTAGACAACTGTTGGTTAAATATATGAGTTAAGAATTAAATATCGATTTTATAAATGCAATTTCATCAGACAAAGCACTATTTTATTTAAGAAATAACAATTCCTGCTTTGTATACGTTAATCGTAACACAGAGGTTTCTTTGATCCTGTATACTAATATGTTGAAAAAATATGTATAAAAAAACGTATGTATTAGAAGACTAATTAGATTTTTAAAAAAGTACATTTTAAGTTCGTCGTCTGGTTTGTGCGATGTGTCGTTCTTGTGGCTCTGGCGATTTTGAATAACTTGAGGAAAGCAACTACGATTGCAGAAACGTTGTCCGGTAGTTATTTTATCACTTGATTTATACAGTTCGTGGTCTTCTTATATCTCGCATCCTGATTTACCAACAGATCCAGCATAAATCCTCTTAAGGTGTCGGCATCACGACCTAAGTGCTGGTTGTCCTTAGCATGTACCAGTGGCGTAGCGTGGGTTTCAGCCGTCCGGCGCGTAGGCCAAATTAGCTGCCCCCTTATTTAGGTATTTAAATCCAAAATACTCCACAATTACAGAAATTATGGAATTTTGTCGTTCCAATCATTTGCACCCAAGTCGCCCCCGTCACGCTACACCACTGGCAAGAACATCATCACCTTCAACGTCGGATCACTGGTGGCCTGGTGTTGCTAGTCCAACTCTTACCCACTGGAGCAATCGCGCATTTCCATATTTGAGCTAGACCAACTGCGAATACAAATCGTAGACCTCATTGGACATTATTTCTACTTTCAAAGAAAGGCATCTGTTGTCAGCTTACGATCTTGTCTTTTTGTGCTACATTTTCGGAATTATTTACTTAATTTCTTGATTTTATTCAATTATTCTCTCATGAGCCTAAGTTTGATATTCACTCCGTTAAATCGACGTTGAAATACATCCTCCGACGAGGATGTGGGACTCGAGCTCCTTGGAGTCAATCACGAATCATTTGAACACTTTAGTGTTTCCTGGTGATATCCCCCAGAATGTCTGCGTACAATTTTGTTTATTAAAACTTATTTATTCTTCAACAACTCTTTAATTGACTTAAGTGCAGAGAAATACCAATCATTATGCCTAGGCAGGGTTGCCAGATTTCTTGCAAGTCAAACCGGGACCCCTCACCCCCAACCAAAAAAAAAATCAACAATATTAGACAATTTATATTTTTCCCCTTAAATAAATCAACATAGTTTTTTCCTCTCCCCAAGAATTTAGTTCGCTTCCGCTGCCATGTAAAATCTACTTAATTTTAAAACTTATATTAGATAAGAAAATAAAATTAACAAATTTTAAAAATTTATTTATTTATTAATTACAACAAGAACAGTAAAAAGTACGAAAATATGGACATAGAAATAAAAACCATTCGTAATTTTTTATTTGGCTTTTTCCATGACTAATTTATTTTTAAATAGATAATAATATATTTGGCAACAATTGAAATCATGGTTCTCATTTCATTATCATAAAAAATATTTTTTTATAATATTAGAAATAAATAAATGGTCTTGAGTCAGATAGGTATTTATAAAATTTATTTACTTTTTTGGTTGCAACAGGATCTTGCCTCTAAATTTTACTCTTGGATCTTAAACAAAAAAAATTATAATTTGTAATACCAGATGAGGTCCTAGAAGCGGGCGAAACGTCGCTGTGAATTTAATTTTTTTTGCAATTAACTTTATAATTATTTCTTTGACTCGAGGAAATTTATTTATAGCACTGTATAATACTTTGCACTAAATCTATGGCCGCATTTTTGCCCTCGGAAAGCCAACCCGTTCTGGAAATTCAATTTTTATTTGCAAAAATAAAAGTACCAGTTTTTATTCTCTAAATCTTTAACAAGTTAAGCGAAACAGTAGTATTCAAGTGAACAGATGTTCACAGCCTAGGATAAACACGGCCGTAGAACTTTCCGATATTCTCAAAAGGACAGTTTTTCCCGATGTGATCAAAATTGTAGCCCGAATATTGGGCCTATATTCACATAAATATAACGCATCACTCGCTCTCTTATACGTTTTACACGCATTACAAGAAATTTGAAAGGCTTTTGAGCAAGTTTTACGGGATCATTCAGATTTGAATATTAACGAATAGAAATTTCTGGTTTATTCAAATCGGTGCACTTTATTGTACCTAATTGACTCTTCAGGAGAAGCATGCAACAATCCTGCCAAAGGGCAATCTATATCAATGAATTAGTCATTAGTTTAGGGACGCTTTCCGAATAAGTTCTAAGATTCATAATGTCCGAAAATACCATGCGTAAAAATTCCAGCATCTCCGAAGCAGCGAAAATTCACATATCTAAGCTAAAGAGGAGAACCAGACTCTAATGCTTTTATTTAATGGGACAGAACACAAATATCATATAGTTTGGGACAATTTGATTAAAATATTGTGAAATGCTACACACTATTATGACTGCTCACATAATTTTATTTTTAATTACTTTATTTGCAAACGAAAAATTTCATATTTTCAATATGATACTATACCTGAAACCACCAAAAACTTCAAAGATGAAGAATTTATTACTAGTGGGCACAACCTTTGACAAACCTATACCATTATTTAAGACTTATTAGGGTAAATATTCTTGCTGGAAAAGTAGGATTGTTTGTGCAAGTTGTAGGTCTCCCATAGAGATGGTTGTGGTAGGCACAAATTGTGAAAGTAGTTCAATGGCACAGCATAAAGTTTAAATGGATTCAATTGTTGATTGTTTAATTGAGAAAAGACTACAAGTTGAGTGAAAATGATTAAATTCTACTTTTTAAAAGTATAAAAGACTTTGCTCTAAAATTGACAGGTATAGAAGAACACCTGCTATGACTGAGAAAAAACTACCATCCACAATGCATTTTTGAAAGAACTCTTAAGTCGCAAAGATATCTGTAGATCATGACCACAATATTTTACATTAAAATTTGGGTTTGAATAAGCTGTCAAAGCAATAACTACCATACTTTATCTATTGGCGAGGAACTCACTTAATATTTGTCAGCAGTGATTGCATAATTAGAAACATAATTCGACTGAATTTTTGTTAACCAATGATGATATTTGGATTCATTGTTACATGCCTGAATAAAAGCAAATATTCCAACTGAATATAAATGTGTGAAAGTGTTCCAATCTCAAGCAGGGGAAGATCAGTGGCTACTTCTGAAGAAGTCTGAGATAAACTGAACAAAAGCCTTGAATTACTAACAGATTATTACAAGTATTGAATGATTCATTCTTCATTTCTCTTTTCCCCCTCATCAATATTAAAATTATAAATTTACTAAACTACAAAAACTCCAATCATAAATTCAGGATTACACTTCACCACTGCAAATATTTGTGTGACATTTAATAATTATATGTAACATATATAATGAACCAGCAGTACCAGAAGTACAACAGCAAATTGCACTACTAAAACCAATAAAGTTTAAAGAAATACAGTCACATTTCATTATTGTTGTATTGAGTCACATTTCATTATTAAATACAGTTGCAGAATACAACCATCACAACATCAACAATACAAGGGTCAGTCCTCACTACTTTTATTTAAAATAATTTTTCATTCTTTGCAATTTATGAAGTTAATAAATACAACCTTCCCACTCAGGTTTAAATTTATTTAAACCGGTTTCAATGAATGTCGTAACAC
Organism: Zhengitettix transpicula; assembly: GCA_037074705.1. NCBI lineage: Eukaryota > Metazoa > Arthropoda > Insecta > Orthoptera > Tetrigidae > Zhengitettix > Zhengitettix transpicula. The sequence continues at coordinate 165,152,642 of CM073591.1, forward strand.
GTCTTCAATATGGCTGCTGCACTTCACATTCATCAAAAGCAACATAATGTAATAGAATTCCTTGTGAGAACAAGATAGTGGGAAAAATCCACAACAGGTTGAGAAAGTTGTATGGAAATGCTGCTTGATCACATACAGTTAGTCGGTGGGCAAGCATATTATGTGATAACAGAGACCATCCCTATATACTGAATATTCCTCACATCGACAGACATTTACCATGTGCATATACACACTAAAAATACGAAAGCTGTAGCATGAAAATGTAATTTAAAATACGAGTAAATGTTGTATTCTACTTTTGGAGTGACCCTCATAACAATCTTTTTCTTTTTGTCAGTTTATATAGTAATAATGAGGGAAACTGAAAATATTGTGTCTCATTCTATTATTTAAATACAACTGTTAAAAAAAATTATTAGTGAAGTAATGCAATTAAGTAATAAAAATATATTAATAATGTAATTCACTGAAATCCTTAAATTTAAAATTTATGAATAAAAATTGGTTAATAACATAAGAAATACTATTTACTTCACAATAAAAACACAAAAAACATACACCAGTTATTTACATTAATTTGTTATATATATATATTATCTTATTCCCCAAACTTCTTCGAAGGCAGAACAGAGCTTAGTACATGTGAGTGCCCCTGATAAAGGATAGCTGCTGAGTGATACACTCTCTTCTGTATAGTCAACATTAACCTGTAAAAAATTCACAAATTTTTTATAAGATTATTTTGTGTTAAAACCAATTATGAAATATATCAATTATTTTGACAAAATTAATTAAAAGAATGCTGACCTCATCACATTACATATATATATAATATACACACACACACATATGGTGTAACACTCTTCCTGTCGAAGGAGGCTGAGAGCCTCCGAAAATTTGAAGAACAACCTTCAGTTCCTTATAGCGACACCGCACTTCACTTTCAGGTAAGCCACAACCTCTCTCTCTCTCTTTCCTTTCCATACCAATATTGCAATTATATATATATATACTTAGGAAAAATGTGTCAAGGTCAAAGTAAATAACACATTTAAAAAGAGTGATGCCTGAAGTCAGTAGTTGGTCTAGTCTGGCATAGGTGGAAGTTCAAATCTTTGAGGGCCTGAGCCCCCTTCGTTAAGAAGGAAGAACTGAACTCTGTGCAGGCCGGACAAGAATTGTCCTCGAAAATTTGAGTAAGTCAGGATCGCTGTCTCTATTTCCTATCCAAATGTGATATATATATGTTGGTATGGAAAGGATAGAGAGATAGGTTGTGGCTTACCTGAAAGTGAAGTGCGGTGTCGCCATGAGGAACTGAAGGTTGTTCTTCAAATTTTCGGAGGCTCTCAGCCTCCTTCTTCAGGAAGGAGTGTTACACCATTCCGTGCACCGGCCGGCTGCGGACTGCCCTAGTCCATTGGCATGGGGAATATTGGTGTAAAGTGACACTACATCTATAGTGACCAAAAGGGTGTCAGGTGGAAGAGGTTTTGGTAGTTCGTGGAGACGGCGTAGGAAGTGGTTGGTGTCTTGGATGAATGAGGGTAGGTTTTCTACTATTGGTTGGAGGGACTCATCCACCAATGCAGAAATCCTCTCAGTAGGGTAATTGTAGCCGGCAACTATTGGGTGGCCCGGTATATTAGGTTTGTGGATTTTGGGGAGCAAGTAGAAGGTGGGTGATCTGGGTTTTTTGGGGGTGAGGAGTTCAATGGAGGCTGATGACAATTTTTGAAGTTTTCCATGTGAACGGACAAATTGGTCTATTTCTGAGTTGATGGCCGGATTGGGGTCAGTGGGTACAGGTTTGTATGTTCTGTCGTCTCCCAGCTGGTGAAGTGCCTCAGCCGTGTACTTCTCCAAGTCCATGACGACAACGCTGGAGCCCTTGTCAGCTGGGAGAATGACAATTTCTTTGTCATTTTTAAGGTTTTGGAGGGCTAAATGCTGGTTACGGGTCAGGTTAGGTTAGGTTTATTGGGGAGCGAGTTAAGAAAGGATGGTGAGGTAGCATGGGAGACTAGGGTGCGAGTGAAGGTTTGAAGTGGGTGGTTGGGTGCGAGTTTTGGGGGTGACAGTTTGGATGCTTCTTTAAATTTGGATAGGCAGGGAGCTGTGGAGTTATGGGGATCTATGGTGATCAGGGGTTTCTTGGTGAAATGTAGTTTCCACTGGACTGTTTGGCAGAATTTAAGGGTGTCTCGGGCAAGTCTGAAGGGGTCTAGGGTGGGGGTGGGGGAAAAGGGAGACCCTTGTCCAGAACAGAAATTTCATCATTGGTTAAAATTTTTGAAGATAGGTTGAGGATGTTGCTGTTAGGTGGTTTGGTGGTCTGTGGAGTTTTGTATTGGGTGGATTGAGGCGCTAAAGTCGTGGGTTTTGGTAGGTGGAAAAGATGTGCCAAGCAGGGTTTAGATGAAATGAGAGGGGGTGGCGATGTTTGAGGAAGCCAGGAATGGGTTGGGATTTGTATGCCGATACCCGTGACCTATTTAATTAACTTCGTAAACTTCCGTAAATGGCCTTGGGCGGAAACGCGGCAAAAATTGGTAGCATGATAGAGGATGGTCGCGGTGGTTTTGTCGATTTAGATAGATAGGAAAGAGAGATGGAAAAGTTTACTTACCTGAAATCAATAGTTGACAGTCTGCTTAGGGTGAAAGAATATTAATCATTTTCAAGGTCCTGAGCCCCCTTCATATGGAGTGAGGGTCTGAACTATGTGCAGGCCAGTCACAAGCACAGAAAGCAAGAGTCCTTGTACACAAATAATATATTATGATTCTTACCTTTCCATGTGCCATAGCTCCCACAACAAACACAATAGGGTCATCAGAAGGCACCAGTTCACGAGGATCAACCAATCGGCTTGAAGAGAAAGATGTGCATATTTTGTGACAGCCAACAGGCAAATGCTCTGTTATAGGGTTTCGAATGACTTTCATTAACTTCATAGAAGTTTTGGCAGCTCGAACGCTGAACCTATGTAGCAACTGGACTGGAAAAGAAATGATTATGTAATTTTCATGATATGGTTCCAAAAAAGTAATCTACGTCTAAACAAAATGGGAGATAACAAAATTAATTTAATCAAACATTATTATAAATCAGCAACTACCAAGAGGAATTTAAGTATATTAATAAGATAGCCAATTCAGAAGAAAGAAAGTATTAATATAAATACGATACATTTCTGGGACCGCTGTCCCTTTCCTCAGGTGCAAAGAAAAGAGCCTAGAGCGACACAACTGAACTCTAAGCTTTTTAGTTTTGTTAACTGACGAGTGCAGGTGTGTCGCTCTAGGCTCTTCTTTGCACCCGAGGAAAGGGACAGACAAGGATCCCAGAACAGTTGTGTGGTATTTATATTATCACTTTTTTGTCGGAATTGCCTATCTTTCTTATTAATTATTTTCAATCAGCTGTAAATTTTTTCATTATGCATATTATCAATGAATTTTCAATTATAACTACAATTATATGAAGGCAACCTTACATAATTAAAATATCTATGGGCAGTTAGATTGAAACTAAATGTATACAGTCAGAAGGGGATTTTGTTTGACTGACTATCTGTATAACATAACAATATGACTATGCATGACATTATGGTGCCAACACAATAAGCGACAGTATCTTGTAAACAAAATGAATCTCCATATTATGTAAACCTACACTTTGTAATTAAACTGAATATATAAACAGAATTTTCCTATTCAAGCAATAAGGAGAACATTACTGAAGGATTAGTTTCAAATAAAAAAGTCCATATATTATATGGAAACAAAATAATGGAACAAGATATACTGGATTCATTTCATTACTTAATGTTGTATATAAAATTAAATTTACGTAGTTCTTGAAACTTTTCTCATTTATAAAAGAATATAGTCATCTAGATATGCATTACACTTACCAATTAAACCAGCAAATCGTTTAAATGTTCGAGGTATCCTTGTTTGGGGGTTTATTTCAATCAAGACATTTTTCTCAGTGTGAATATAAACCTACAATATAAAATATAAATAAGTAATTTGGAATTATATTTTGAACTTAAATGTCATGCAAAGAAGTGATTTACCTGCAGCATTGCTGCTCTATTTAAAGGACTATCCATCAGCATCAGTAAACATTGATGAGTTATGTCTGGTCTACAAGACCCTGGTTCCCTGTTGTGCTTCTTTAAAATATTAATGTGATCATCACAATTAAGTAACTGAAATTCATTTCCAACCTATAAAATAAAATATAAACCAATAAAAATACAATGAAGTTGTTTCTTAGAACACAATATACACACAAATGTTATAGTTACTAATTATTAAGAGACAAAGTCACATTTGATAATTGGATAGTGAGAAAGACAAAATATAACTTTTGCTAATACGACTGGCTATAGTCGTTAGGTCTGGGGAAAGGCATGTTTGCTCAATGGTAGAGCATTTGCGAACAAAGCAAAAGTACCTTGGATCGATTCCCAGCCCGGCGGATTTTTTCAGTCTTTCCTTCTTATTCCTATTCTCTCTACACCTTGATATGTTCAAAGCAGAAAGAAAAACTGAAAATATTTGACCTTGGCAGGACTTGAACCTGCAAGATCTGCTCATATATATAGTAATACTAATTAGAGGCCATTAATGATTTTGATAATTGGATATTTGTGGTGGATTGTTAGAGAGACAAATTTCAAAGGCGACAATGTATAGGCGAGCTTTGTTTGGCCACGAGTGCTTTCTGGAAGAACAGTCAGGTGTTGGAAGTAGAGTCGGAAGTTGAAAACCAGACAGCGAGCAGGCACAAATTCATCCGGAAAGATTAAAAGTACCAGCAGATGTTTTGTAAGTACGAACAAATTTGATCAAGTTTTGTAAATAATAATTAAAGGTAAAGTCGTCAGATTTTGATTTCACGTTTTATTTGATTGTTGTCAAAAATAATTGCAATATTGGTATGGAAAGGAAAGGAAAGGAAAGAGAGATAGATTGTGGCTTACCTGAAAGTGAAGTGCAGTGCCGCCATAAGGAACTGAAGGTTGTTCTTCAAATGTTCGGAGGCTCTCAACCTCCCTCTTCAGGAAGGAATGTTACATCATTCCGTGCACCGGCCAGCTGCGGACTGAAGAACAAACTTCAGTTCCTTATGGCGACCCTGCTCTTCACTTTCAGGTAAGCCACAACCTATCTCCCTTTCCTTTCCATACCAATACTGCAATTATATACATATATAAAATATTTTCCATTTTCATCTTCCATAGTTGCTTATACATATAATGAAACTAAGGAAGGTGTGACATGGTAAAATAATTATTATTGACAGGAAGGAGACATCAGCTGCCTTACATTAAATTGAGTGTCTGTGTTACAACAGATAGGAAATCTGGCAACATAAATTCAAAATTTAAGGAAAACTATAATAAATTAATGCAAACTACTACAATGCAGTCACACTAAAGAAAATACATCATTCAATATTTGAAACTTCATTTGTTGGTTCTATTAATTGCATAAAAAAGGTCAAATAAAATAAATTATAACTGAACAAAAAACTGTTATCATAACCCATCTACCATAATGGTGGATTTATTCAGTTGTTACACGAACTTAAGGTTAAAACCTAGTTCTTTAGTGGTTTACGATGGCTGATATTTTAATCGTTTCCATTTACATATGTTCGATATTAGCCTATAATTAAAATAATGGTTTGGAAAGGGTAGAGAAGGGGTGTGTGTTACCTGAAATTGAGGACCAGTGACTCTACACATGAATAAGTTCTTCAAATTTTCAGTGGTGTTAGTTTCCCTTACCCAGGAGGGCTGTACTATAATTATCAACTGATACGTCAATTTACTGCACCAGGGATAGTGCAAGAGGTACTACAAATTATAATTAGTAGTTTCAAACAGGGAAGACCAGTCTTCAAGCTTCGGGAGTTTCAAATTTAAATAGTACTAATTAGTATTACTTTGGACATGTACATCAAAGAATGTCCAATACAAGAGAAAGTACGAACGTTTAAATAACTTTGTGTATTGAAATATGGGTCACATTCTATGAGAAGTCCGAAAACTTTCTAATCAAGTATGTTATATCACTTATAAAATAAATTTATTTTTAGAAAAAATACTTTAGTAAAAATGGTAGACAGAATATCTCATCACAAAAGTACTTAAAATACGTTGGAATTCAATACTTTTATTTAAAAAAAAAATAGGTCTATGAAATACATCACGTAAAATAATATAGAGGAAAATGTAACTCATAATTGTAAAAGAAATTTCCCATTTTTCAACATACTTGTTAAAGTGATCGTCTATTAAACTTAGTTAAAAACTTGGTCTAACCTTTACAGATTCTAGCTGAGCTCCTTCCAGAATAACAATAAGTCGTTTCTCTTGGTCACGAACGTGAGGTACTTGTAAATGTTTCGGAGAAGGATCAAACTCATATTCATCCTCATTTGATTCATGTTTCCGTTTTTTTCCCATATTTTCCTGTTAATAAACTAAGTCCTTCACGTGGTATTAACAATTACTGAAATGTTTCACCGAACACAAAGATAAAAATGAAAGATAGCATACTTCAACTCAGAAAAGTATATCGATATATAACCTTTATATAAATAAATATGACCAAAAAAAGGTTAATGTGATTAATATATTTAGAAAAATTATTGTAAAATTTAGTAAAGTGGTCCATAAAAAGAAATGCGAGACCTTTAAAATATGGTTGAATATTGCAATCTAATTTTTTTGGAATATCTTGAACATTATATGACAAAATATGACCGTATATTCTTGTAAGATTGTAATACACAATAATAATTAATTATATAATATTTTCAGTGTTAAAAAGTGTAGGTACTTGCTTTTATAATAGTCGACATAAGATTTGTGAGATGAATGTACGGGTAAGTAAATATATAAATTCAATGAGCCAAATGCATAGATTGTTCAGGTTTATAGAAAATCTCCAGAACTCAAATAAATATTATTACTTATTTCTATTGTATCTGGACGAATTAGTTACTTCAACAATTTCATACCATCTTTTCTGCATGCGTTTAGCATTAAAATAGTACTGGTAAGTGAAGTGGATAAATTTGCTTAGTTTGATTTGCAAATCTAAAATACCAATTGTTTAGTATTTTTTTAATTGGATAAATTGTTTTCATAATCTGTACTCCATATCCCAGCATTTGATTTTTATCGATCACTTTCATAATAGTATAATATCTTTGGTTTTTAGTATCATAACTTTGTAATAAAGTAGTTTATTAGAGAACTATCTTTATTTGAATACTTTGTAAAACATGTGGTTCGAATACCTGCATGAAATTTACTATTTTAGGTTATAGACTGTCTAATATTTGATACTTGTTGAATTTTATTCTTTTCACATCAGTCATGCCTGAAGTAGAAAATGCAGACCTCACAAAGAAAAAGATACACCGAGAACCAAAAGCGGGTATGTAGCATTGACAGATTTTTGTCTATTATTTGGCTTTTTATTTATATAGTAAATTACGAAGTGTTTTAACCACGTATAAAGAATTTGTAAATATTGTACAAGAAATAAGGCTTAATTTCTCAGGGTTCATATGACTCATAATTTAAAAAGCCCCTATAATATTTTAGTATTTTGTCTGACGTGTCTGTAGAGAGATACCTCCACAAATCTATTTTTCTTTATTGAATAATTTTCGTAATCGTTACATTATGGAAATCTGCAGCTTTAACTCCTCATGCATTCCAAATGTAGGTAGTATAGTTTATGGTAATACAAGGTAACTGTCAACTGAAGTACAAATTTTTGTTAATAAGATTATGGCAATTATTTCTGTTGAAAAAGTTATTAATATTTTATTTATTAGTTACTCGAAAGTGGGCTGGTAATATATATAGTACTTAAGATTTAAATATATTATTATGATTCAATTTTAAACTTACAATTTTTTTTTGTGCAGGTCGCAAAGCGGAGAAAAAAAAATTGAAAAATGAACATACTCAAGAATTGTCAGCAAAGCAAAGAAATCCTAAAGCATTTACTTTCAATTCTGCAGTTCGTGCAGAAAGAAAATTTAGAAGGTACTGCTAAGATTTTCAGACTAGATAGGTGCATTATCATCCTCCTATTTCTGTTTGCACTTTTACAAAAGTATACTTACGCCTTTTATGTGTTGGTATTTTTCATTCTTCTATTCTATGCCCACATATATTGCATATAATTTGACATTCAATATTAATTAGATGGAATATGATTTTTTTAGAGTTGTAAATCAGCTGTAAGAGAGAGCTGAACATTCTTGACTTAAAAATGCTAGTGCCTGTGCTAGATGAATATTTTAAATAAAATCAAAAGATATAAATTATATAACACATGGTTATGTAAACATTTTTACTTTTGTCAGTTGTAAAAAATTGTAAGAATCATAAGAATGATAATAAGAATGCAACACGAACTTCTTTATCTATTTGTTAATGCAATACTCACCTTATATTAATCAGCTCTAATTGATCTGTTGTTTAATTACACTTAATTAAGCTTGTTTATGTGGTTGATGATGAAATATTTTGCTACTTTAAATTGTAATAATGTGATACTATTTGTCACAGATTGTACTACAGAACACTATTTTGTTACTAGCTCTTATTATTTTATTCATTGCTTTTCCTTTCCTTTCTTCATTTGTTGCAACTTCAATAATAGGGTTAGTCAGTAAGTCCTTACAGAACAATTAATATAATATTGGGTTAATTTATTTTTATTTTCCAATATAATCTTCTTTCAGTTCAATACATTTCATCGATTAGTTCCCTAATTTTCAAGAAATCCATAATGTAAGTTGTTGGGACTTCCTTAATTAGGCATGTGTTTGATAATGATCTTTTTTGACATGAATTTTTTGCTATCGTGAGCCACTTTTTCAAATTATGAAATTGAAAAAGTCACACGGGGAAAATACTTCCCATTTGTGCTTGTGCATATTGTGTTGATGGAAGAGTACTTTATTCTTGGCCAAATGAGGCATTTTTCTTTATTTTTGGCTTAATTGTTCAATAAAAACACATTAATTGTCTATAAATTTATTATTTGCTCTTTTCTAAATAGTTTATGCACATAATTCTGAGAGCATACCAAAAGCCATGGCCATTACATTCCCTACTGATTTGTTTACCTTTCTAATAGTAGATTCACATTAAAAATCCCATTGTTTTCATATAATTTTGCCTCTGTAAAGTAGTGAGGCAGGCTGCTCAGCTGTACTGTGTCAGCCAAGGATAGTTGATCAGCGAGTCCCATGCTTCATCCATATTTGTAGAGCCTCGAGGATTATATTTGCAGTCAACGAAATCTATCATCAAATTTTTTTTAATTCTTGTATTATGTTTGTTTGTAGTGTAAAACTTCATATACATGAAAAGGTCACAAATAGCAATGAAAAGTATTTGTTCTATTATATATCTTTTTCTGACTAATAGGTTTGTTTTATTTATAATTTACAGTTTACTTGCTTGAGAATAGATGGGAGGATTCTATAAAGTACAAGAATTTTAGTAAATTTTGTAGAGTTTTGTAATTTTGATTTGGTGGTTTCTTTGGAAACTAGCAGTGTATTCAGGTTGGGTGCCTTAAGACTTTTTTAAGGATAAAAATTGTTGAGGCTTCGACTGAGTTTGTAAGATTGCTAGTCTTATTTCCAATCAAACTAAAAGCACAAGCCCCAACACAGGTGTCACCCTCATTTATATAAAAAAAACATTTTATGTCTACTATAGTTTGTAATAAATGTATTTTTTTTTTGAAAACTACTTACATATATTTCTTAGGAAGCAAGACATTGATACAAAGAAGGAGCATGTTCCACTTGTGGATAGAACTCCTCTTGAACCTCCACCAGTAGTAGTTGCTATCGTTGGACCCCCTAAGGTGGGGAAAACTACACTTATACAGTGTTTGATAAAAAGTTTTACAAAGCAACCCTTGACAGTTATTAAGGGTCCCGTGACACTAGTTTCAGGTAATGAATATTTTCGTTTCCTATATGTATATAAATAAACATTTCGATAGGAAAGAGGGACAGAACAACTGGCTTACCTCAAATTGACTTTTGCCTTATCCAGGCTAGGAAGAAATTGTCATATTTTTAAGGGCCTGAGACCCATTCTTCAGAACAGTAGGTCTGAATGCTGAGTCAGCTGATTTCAGGTAATTCAGCTGTTCTCCGTCCCTCTTTCCTATCCATTTGAGTTAATAAAAACACTGTTAGAGACCACTCATAATGTTTTATTTTACCATTTATGTAGTGTTCACTGTATATACATGCATACATTTTGTGTTAAGAAATTGAAAGTCAGTGCTGATATTTGTTGGTTCCAATTGATTAATAATTTTGATTGTTTCTTTAAATTTTATACTTTGACAAACCCAACCATCAACTTCCACCAGAATAACAAGATTAAGAATACTCTTCTCCAACCTCTTCAAATGTCACCTCTACCTAAACTAGTCACTCCTGCCCAAATCCATTCTACCCTAAACAAACTCAAAAAATAAACACTCTGTCAGTCACAACCTTATCACTTCCCCTCCCCTTCACATTAATCACCATTATTTACAATGCAATCATCCGAACATCATTTTACCCTACAGTCTGGAAACACGCTCATATAATAATGAATCCTAAGCCAAACAAACCCAAATCCTGTCCCAATAGTTATAGACTCATCAGTTTCCTCCTTTCTTTACCCAGATTGTTCAAAATATTCTTTATTCAACTGCTTGGCAACAAATTAACCCATCTCATTCCTCCTGCTCAATACGGCTTTAGTCCCAAATACTCGTGCACCCATCAACTTTACTCAGTGACATCCTATATCAACAATTCCTTTGACACTAATAACTTGTGAATTGCTGCCTTCCTAGATGCAGAAGTTTTTGATAAAGCACACCACCAATCACTACTTTCCAAAATCAAAGAACCACTTAACAATTCCATCTTCAGTATCCTTACTATCTATCTTACAAACCATTTCTTCTGTTTCAAAACTAACAATACCTTATCTATCCATAATCCATCCCGTATGGTCATACTTGTGTACCATATGCAGATCCACTGCCTATTTCCACTCCAAAAAAATCCAAACAAACCAAAATTCTCTGATTAATTTCATTTTCCCCCTGGTATCTTAGCAACTCAGTTATCCACAAAGACCTTTAAATTCCCCTAATTTCTAACATAATTCGTAAATCTATCAAGTCATTAATAAATAGCCCCATGAAAGGACCAAATCCAACTATTAAGCTTTTCTACAACAACCCGCCCCCAACTCTGGATTCACCTAACTCTAACCAAGTTTCAATATTAAATATTTGCAAATTGTAAACACTATAATCATATATTTGTATATAACTAAAGTCTCTGGATTTTAAGTTTCATTTCAATATAAAAAATTACCTTTCATTTTTTCTGGCATATTTTCAGGTAAAAAACGAAGATTGACTATAATGGAGTGTAACAATGATATTAATAGCATGATAGACATTGCTAAAGTTGCAGACTTAGTTTTACTTTTAGTTGATGCCTCATTTGGCTTTGAAATGGAAATTTTTGAATTTTTAAATATCTGTCAGGTATGTAATAAATTTTTATTAGTGGTTCACATAAAAATCTGTTTATTTTGTGCCGAGATGATTGTGTGTTTTTATTGCATAGAATTAATTATCTGAGATCATTTAATTATTAAATCATAACATGTTAAATGGTCAACTCCTTAACAGGTGGTTTTTACTTTGTGTTGAACAGAGAATAATAATATAAAGAAAGTTCTATGAATTTGTGTTTTTTAATGCATCATAATTTTTAAAAAATCGTATAGGACAAAAGTTAAATTTGTTTAAACAATCTAGTAATTCTTATTTTTTTAGAGTGAAAAAATTATAACCGTTTAACATTGCATTATTTGAAGCTATTTACTCCAATTTCTGATTATTCCTTCATAATATTCAAAGTTTTGTGAATTTCAAACTAATATAAGAATACAAATACTAATATAATGTATTAGTTACGTATGTTTGCTAGTTTTCATTACCCTCATATAACAATCAACTAGGCATATTAATGTCACTATTTTTCATTTAAATTGTTCAAGTTAATATGTTAATACATCTCTGTATAAACACTTTTACCCCAAAATGTTAAGTCCCAAGCAAGTCAGATGTAAAGGTCTTAATAGACACTCACCAAGAGTGTCAGAAATTTTAAACATGACATAATGAATATGACATGTTATCTATATATTAAAAAGCAATCTTTTTTTAGAAAAGTTTTTAGAAAGTAACAATTCAGGGGCCTTCCTCTGCCTAATGCATGGCCACTTTTCCAAAAATTGGTTGTGGAGTGTGTGTGTGTGTGTGTGTGCTGTTCCGGTGAAGATAATGAATTATTTGTTGCTTGTTCTTGTAAACTTGTATTTTCTCATAACCCCCACAGAAAGACATCTAAGGAATGAGGTAGCACATCCTGGATAATCATTTATGTCACCATTCTGTTCCATGAAATAGCCCTTTCAGGATTTTGTATTGCTGTGATGCATTAATCTTGCTTTTAGTGTAACATGTGGCGGTACTGTCCCGTTGAAAGAAATATTCATTTCAATGTTTGCCAGTTGGGCCACAACCCAAGCAATGTCTATCATACCAAACTCACATTCTGATAATACTATTTTACATCTTCATGATTTCCAAAAATATAATTAGCAAGACTGGCAGCATTTCAAACAGTGTTGCCAACATGGCCAGTTTAAGTTCTAACAGATTATTGGTAGACCATTTGGCTTTGATGGCTATCCATGTTTACACTGCCTTTATTCGGAGTGCAGTTTTAATAAGATACAATGTGATAAATCTTTTTTACTGGAAGTTTATTGTAATTATTATGTTTAGTTTGTATTAATTGGTACTTGTATAATACTTGATATGTTTTTATATATTGAATAAAAAAACAAAAATTAATTTAAATCAGTTTTTATATGTTATGAATTAACTGATAAATTTTCCATTATTTATTAAAGTACACTATTCTTCATTCTGTTTTAAAAATTATTTTTGTCATTTTTCAGGTTCATGGAATGCCTAGAATAATGGGCGTTCTAACACATCTTGACATGTTAAAAAATACTAAACAATTAAAACGAACTAAGAAAACTTTGAAACATCGTTTCTGGACTGAGGTGTATGATGGTGCAAAATTATTTTACTTATCTGGTTTGCTCCATGGTGAATATTTGAGAAATGAGATACGAAATTTAGGGCGCTTCATTTCAGTAATGAAATTTAGACCATTGGCTTGGCGATCTTCACATTCATACATTTTGAGTAAGGCATTTGAACTGTTGTAAGCATACTACATTTTTATGTATGTGTGCCTAAGGTGCTTTGATGTAAAACATGACAATGTTTCAAGAATTTTTTTTGGCCCATTTTTATGTAATACAAGCTGAGTCCCAGCATTGCCAGGGACTGGAAAGGAATTGATTCAACACTAATCTCTTGGCCATTTTAATATTTTTTTAAGAACCCCATATCAACTGGGTATATTCATGGAACTTAACTGGATAGGGAGTATCCCTTTTCACCTCAATGGCACCACAAACAATTTATTTGACAGTCAACATACTCATTACATTTAAGTTGTCAAGAATACTCCTGGTACCTTAATGAAAAAACCCCTTCCCTTATTAGGTTCTTAGTCAAGGCATTCTGTGTACCAAATAGTGATTTATTTCATGCAAGATATTCCCTATTGCAAACGGTATTTCATTGTGGTGTTCACATATTCTACTTTCTTTAATGTTTATCTAGTTATGTGTAATAAATGTCTTGAATTTTTTGACATATTGACTCCAGAGAAATTTTCTATCAAGTACTATTTATACACAGTTTTGTGACTGTCTAGAATCCTATATTTATTTAATTAAATTGAATAGACAAAGTTTAATATTTTATGGATCTGTTTTCATGAATTGTTCTGCTCTGCAGTTAGTTTTTGAAAATTCTAATTAATTCAAAGAGTATTTAACAATATTAGTCATTTCAAAATTATACTTGTGGTTTGAAACAAAATGCTTAATTGCTGTACATGTATAGAAGTTTAATAATGTTTACACTTTTAAATAAAATGTCAGATATTTCATAAAATAATATACATTTAAATTTTCTTTGCTTAGGTGATAGGATTGAAGATATTACACCACCTGAAGATATTCGTCAGAATCCAAAAGTTGACAGAACTGTGTGTGTGTATGGTTATGTACGTGGCTTGCCTCTGAATAAGCAGTCTAGTGTACATATTCCAGGTAATTTTGTAATTATCATACACATTCAAATGTATGTATTCACATTTCCTGTGTACACTAGGCAAATACTTTAAATATATATTTCATATTAAAAACATGACTGACATAACATTTCTCTTTATTTTTGCAGTTATTAAACATGCCTTAAATATAATAAGTATAATTTAATATATCGATATTCACAAGTTTCAACGGTTAATTAAAAGTGCCAATATTCAGTTATTTGTTCATTTTTTACCATAATAAATTAAGGTCTCCAATATTTATAATGAAATTATACATTATGTCATGTATAATATTGTTGTGAAAAATGAAAGATATTATAGAAAGGACTTCAATGGAATAATTGTGAGCAGACAAACTTGTAAATTGAAAGATTGAGTTAAAGTTTTTCTAACAAATTTTTCATTGTTGTGAATTTTCTGTTAACCGTAATGAATACACCAGCACTGTTAACCAACTTCTTTCTGACACTAACTCTTATAAAATTTTCAAACCCAGTTGCATCAATACAGTTATTGACAAATTAAAAATTATTCTCAAAAAATGGAAGCAAAGCGAATTTATTGAACCATTCACATTTTACTCCTTAATCAACACGTCTAACATTTCCAGAGTTTATGCCATTCCTAAAATTAAAAAACCCTGACCTATCGTTTAACATTATTATTGCTTCTACAGGCAGTCCCTTACACATTCCTCCTCCATCCATAACATGTTTTCTAAAGTCATCAATGAAGAAAACTATTATTCTGTTAAAATTTCTCACCAATTTACTGATAAAATCAAGCACCTCACCGTCCCTCACGACCACCCTTTAATTTCTCTAGCTGTCATTTCATTATTCAACTCCCAATGATTTAGTTATTAACAGTTTCAAAAACTGATGGCCCATTTTCAGTCAATATACCACTTGATGAAACTATGCATTTTAAATCTAATCCTAAATTCCAATTTTTTCTAGTTTAATCAAGTCGCCATCATCAAATCAAAGGTTTTCACCATGGGAATCCCCCTTAGTCCTTTTTTGCTGAGATTATCCTCTACTTCCTGTTCAACCTCCTCTTTACTACATCAGATATGTAGATGACATTTTTTTGTATTGTAAAGTCCTCTCAAGTCAACTTTATAATCAATACTTTCAATAATTATCATCCCATGATCTTGAATTCAGCCATTCTCTTAATATCCTTTTTGTCACTTTATCCATTCAGAATACCTTCTACCTAATTTATAAAGAATATAAAATATTCATCATTTACAGCTCTACTAATACTCTTCCTTCTTGATTAAAAACTACAAGAACCCACTTGATACCTACAGCAAACATTGTGTAGTTTACAAAATCTCTTGGTCTAATTGTAATTCCTGCTACATAGGACAAACAAAACATTCCCTTAATACCCGTATCAAGGAACATGCCTAATATCAATCTTCCCAACAATAAAACAATCTGTAGTTTCCAAATATGTCAACAATTCAAAACACTCATTTGATTGGCAAAATGCAAATATTATAGATATTGACACCAGGTACAATTCTAGAATTATATCAGAGATGCTTCACATTAAATCAAACATCACAGCAATTAATATACAAAAAAGACTATGTAACTCAACAATTGTTACGATCCTTTATTGTTACTCTAAACCTTCAGCTTTACCATTGTCATTCGCTTTTGAGTTTTGTCAACTGACTAGTGCAGTTGTCTCTCTTGCGTTTTGTTTTTTTCTTTTTCTGCATCTGAAGAAAGGAGCAAGGGTTCCAGAAACATTGTGTGATATTTATATTATCACTTCTTTTGTCTGTATTGGCTGTCTTTCTTATTATTAATTTTCCTTAAAAGATTGAGATAGAATAGGGTTTCTTTTTTGTGTCTCAATTATTACTGGACCACCAGAGTTTGAATTTGACACTGTGTGGTCAGCTGACAAGGTGCACAATTCTTCTCCAGTCCACTGCTCTAACAGCTTCCTAAGTCAACTGGTGGCAGCACTGCACTCTCTTGAAAAGTGGCTGACATTAATGTATGCATTAGACAATGTTCTGTGATTGAATTTTTAAATTCAGAAGGTCAAACCCCAATTCACATTCATGAAAGGCTGAAAAATGTGTATGGTGACAACAGTGGATGTCTGCACAGTTTGGCAATGGATTCATCACTGAAAAAAAGCTGAAGGGAGGAGGCCTTGAAAACGTCCATGTATTGATGGATTAGGGAGCAAGACCACGCTTTTTACTCCAGTGGATTACATACCCTTATTAAAAGGTGGACAGAAACTTTGGAAAAGAATGGAACTACATTGAAAATATGAAAAATTAATCATTAATGTTGTGGGCTTATGTTGTGTAAATTTATTTTAGTTGTATTGACAAATAAAATAGAAAAATAGGAGGTCTTACTTATTGCTCACACTTGTATAACTTAATAACACAACTTTGTTGTTTGTCTTACTTCTTTTGTTATATTATATTGTTTAATTTTTCTGTTTGTCAGGTTGTGGAGATTTAAAAATAAAGGATGTTGCCCACCTCCCAGATCCTTGTCCATTACCTGATCGTTTGAAACGACGAAGTTTGGTTGAAAAGGAACGTCTTATATATGCACCCTTCTCTGGAGTTGGTGGTATAGTGTATGATAAAGATGCAGTATATGTTGAACTTGGTGGAAGCCATTCACATGAGAGAAAGGTGATATGTGAACTGTGATTATATTGAAAATATTGTTTAAACTAATAGAATTGTAGAAATTTAATATATCCATAAAATAAATTTAAGCAAAATAAAATTTTCTGTGCTTTATGGAGTTTTCATTTTGAAATTATTTGAGTTCTTTCAATCCAGATTAATTTAACTAGATGTATATATCCAATGCAATTAGTACATTTATTTATGCAGAACTATCAATATATAAATACATGATTTCTAGATTTGCTGCTAGTGGCTACCATTCTTTGTATAATATTAATTTTTATCTCAAAATAAATATTTGTATATCAATGTATTTGTCTTGCAGATTGATGGTGATGAGCATGAATTGGTAAACAATATTCTTGAAACTCAAGAAACATTGGATACAAAACTAGAACGCAGCAAATTACAACTATTCTCCAATACAGAACCCTTAACATCAATGGAAGTGTCTATGTAAGTTGAAAATTTCTATTTAAAACCAACAACCAATTATTTTTTCTGCTTTCTCATCTTTCAGACACTTTTTACTTATAATAAGAATAAATAGTAAATTAAAATTTATAATGCATCATATGTTCTGCTGGTATATTGCAATCTATTCTCAGTTCAACAGCCATTTACAATGAGTATATTTAATGTCAAGCTCCAAAAAAATAGGTGCAAATCAACTCTTTTTTTTCATATTTTGCACATTAATGTATAAGGGTTGTATTGCAGTCAAGTGTAGGCCAGCCAGAGATTGGAGTCGATTTTCTGCTGTCCAGGAAAGTAGGTTGTTGTGAGGAGTAGGCTGTGTGTTTTTCTTTGATCAGGAGTGGATTTCGGTGTTTGGAGAATGGATACAGCACAGTATGTAAGTTTTCAGAGTGGGTCTGTAATTTATATTTATAAAGGCATATATAGATTGTAACATGCTTAATAAGCTTAGTCACTTGAGTGTGTTGTGCTTGTTTTGTTTGGTGAATTTTGTACCTTCTCAGCCACCTTTGTGTTTGAGGTTGGGGACAGTCTGCCATTGAGAAGTACAGTTTGGGAAGAAATTTCCATAGGTGAATCTGAATAGTCTTGAATGATTTTGTATTAGTGTAATATGAGTAATTAGACACATGAGAATAATCTTGACCAATTTGCTTCTTGATGTTTATGGCACGGAAACAGATATGGGCAGTCTCAACCAACGTGTTTGTTAATGTAATAATATAAAGGAGACAGTGAAACTAATTGAATTGGACCCTTCACTGTTGGTAAAATTATTGAAACCTGTGCCCAGTGTTGCTTGGATATTTATTTAAATTTTCTCAGAAAAGTAATTGATTTGACACTAACCTCTTGGTAAATATTTTATTTAACATGTAATAGTGTCACTTTTTGAACATTTACCCATTTATATTCCCCTCCCTGACCCATTAGAACTAATTTCAAATAAGCCAGGGTTTGACTGACAGTACTTTAACAACACAGGAATTCTCCTACTACATATATTAAGAGAATTTAAAAAATCACAGTGACTTTATAACAGTGAAAAATACTCTCGGTACATTTTAGGAGTCAAGAATACTTTGGTACTTTTAAGAAGTCACGAATTTTCACATTACATCATGGAAGTAAAAATACTACCAGTACCTTAAAGGAGTCAAAAATATTCCTGGTACATCAATAAAGTCTTAAATACTCCCAATACATTAAGAGTCAATTATATTGCCATTTTCCTTTCAATGAGTCACAAATGCTTCCAGTATGAAAGTGAAGTGTGGTGGTGCCATAAGGAACTGGAGGTTGTTCTTCTAATTTTCATTGGCTCTCAGCCTTCTTCTTCAGGAAGGAGTGTTACACTATTCCGTGCACCGGCCGGCTGCATAGTTTTGACCGCCGCACGGCCAGTAGCCCATAAACAATCAACACCCCCACCAAGCCACTAACTTTCTCTCTCAAGGGAAGGTTGTGACATAGGAAAGTTTAGGATACAGATCATTCATACAAAGCATCCCATGTATACATGTATGCTTGAACATACAAATACACATAAACATGCACAGACACACACACACATGTATGCATACTTATACATACATGAGCATGCTCATACATACATGGTCTCGTGAAAGTGGGGATGGTACGTAGGAAGGGCACTGTTTACAGGATGTTGAGTCCAGGACTTTGACTGGACTGCAAGACATGTTGGAAAGAATATAATTTTGCTATTTCTCTCGCAGGCTGCAAAATTCCTCCATTCTCGGTGCTCGCCGTATGTCTCCACAACTCTAACTCCCCTCCTGACTCCAAAACTCAACTAACTTCCAAAAATCTTATCTTCTCTTTATATATCCCAGTCCCTTCTCTTTTCCTTTGTTCCAAAACTACATCGCAACTGCTCATTAACAGTTTCCTCCATTATCCCGAGATTTACATTCTGCAGTAGCAGTTCCTTATTTAGCAAGTAGCTCGCTACTCTGTCTTGTCCTAAAGCCAACCATCGAGACAGGTCTAATTTGTCTTTGCATCCTCAATTACTTTAGACTTGTCTTCTCACCCTCACTCACATGTGCGCTGTTCTAAATTCTTCAGATCGCCCAAACTGCCCCTCGATCCTAAGTAAACAACATTAGAAACCGTCCCTTGAACTGTCCAGGCCATTAATCAGAAACAATGCCTGCCTTAACAGATTTATCTTGCGACAGGCCACTCGCAGATGTCTTGCTTTGAATTCTCAATACCAATCCTAAGTAAACATTACAAACTGTCCCTTCGCAGTCCAGACCATTTATCAGAAACAATGCCTTTCCTCCAAGGCATTACAATATATGTATATATTATTTATTTGGAAAGGAACGAGAGAAATTTGGTGGCTTACATGAAATAAAAAATTGGCATTGCCACTGGGGGGAAAAGGAAGTTATTCAAATTTTCAGAAGTATTAGCCTCCTTCTTCAGGAGAAGAGAGACGCATTCCATATGCTGTAGTCAGCTGGGACTATAAAAATTTCAAATTTTCAAGTGCCTGAGCCCCTTCTTCAGGACTGTAGGTCTGAACAGTATGCTATCCTGCAAATTGACACTGATCGTCTAGCTGACAAGACATTCAGATGTCCTCCTCTCAAGAAGAGGTCTTAGCCCCTCCTAAATTTGTCGTATTACTGGTGCCCTGCCCAGTGACTTTAACTTTCTATTTAAGGTGCAGCATCTGCTCTCTACCTCTTTCCTTACAGGTCAGGAGGAAGTTCTTCATATTTTTGGAGGCATTAGCCTTCATCACCAGTAGTTTCCTCATCGGGTTGAGGAGTGTATATGTATGCATGTATGTTATGGACGGGAAACAGATAGAGATTTGATGGCTTACATGAAATTGAGAGCCAGAGTTGCCACATTGGACAAAAACCATTCAAATGGTTGGAGATGTTATAGATATAAAATTCAATACTTATATGAAACATTTGATGCCATTCTATTTTCATCCTATACAAGTCCATACTTCACTATGTTTTTCTACTATATGATACTTTCTGTTATTAGTCTAATTTTACAATAAATGTATCTTTCATCCAATGCTTTGATCTTTTAAAACTTACTGTGATATTTCCAACAGTATGCTCTTTCCTACTATTTTCTTTATGGTGCTGTTATATTTCAAAGTCATTTTTGTTTCAAGACATTATATTTGTTTGAAACCATTAGACCATGTACTTTTATAAGCATAGTAACAGAAAATTTTTTTTAGCTCTAGTAATTTAAACAAATACTTTTAAAGTTTTTTTTAATTTATTCCAGTGATGCAGAGCAGTTGTCAGAAGTATTATGTGCTGGTGATAAAAGAATAAGACAGAAAATTGTATTCAATAACCCTCTTTCTGAAGAAAGTATTGTAGATAGTTTCTCTGCATGCCCAGGAAAAAGAAAAGAATGTGAAAGTACTCAAGAGAATCCTCCTAAAAGAGCAAAGATAAATTCTGGGAAGGACTCACTTTTGACAAAAGTAAGCAAGAAGATACTTGATACAATTGGAGAAAATTCATCTGATGAAGATATTTACAGTAATGGAAGCTCTGAACTTGAAGATGAGGAAGACTGTAGTCAAGATGGTGAAGAAAAAGACTATAGTCAAGATGGTGATGATGATGAAGATGAAGATGAAGATACTAAAGATCCTTCTGATGTTGGCGTCTCTTTAAAACCTAAAGACGTTAGAAACAAAGAAGTTAACAAAGATTTACTTTTCTGGTATAGTTAACATTTCATTCCTATAAAAGTTATAGTTCTATATTCTAGAAAAACATTCATTTTTAAATCAAATTGCTATTTTAAAAATAACAAGAAACTTGTTTTCATAATAAATCCCACACACTGTTTAAATCATCTAAACACGGAGTTTTCAATATATGCATTGGCACCAAACGTCACATAAGCCAGGCACATACAAACTTTTCATTGATCTTTGAACATTGTTATCTCTTACTTTATAAATCTGTAGTGTGTGTTTTTGTCTAGGCTCTAACATTTTCCCCCATTCCTATCCTAGATCCTTACATACTACTTGCTTGTAAATTTATTAAATCATTAAACCATTTAAAACTATAATTCTGTGACTTCATGCCTAAAAAAAAACTTGGAAGCTACCACATCCAGACTAACTTATCAACTCAGTCATATTTGAACCCTTGGCTCACACTAAACAAAATAATAATGTTTGACACCTGTGAGGTACTGAAATTTTCATTCTATACATATACCTCCACTCAGATCCACTAAAATTGGTTACCATCAATGTGGTTGATATAGTTTAGTATCTGTTCTGTAACCTTCCGTAACTCCTCACAAAAACCACATGCATAATTTAATAAACATCACCCGCCTTCTCTTTTTTTTACACTAGAAAACTAAAAGACCACTTTTCAAAGACATTACCAACCCATTGAACACTGTTGAGCTAAAGAACAGTTTCCAAAAGCTGTTAGATATAGCTGTAGCCTTTGTTTCACTGTTATACTGTGATATTATTAAAAAGGGGGGATTAAAATCTTATAAATGTGTCCACAGTTTGATAGCTAATTAATTATGCTACTTAATTTTACCCCCTGGAGAGGTTAGTGATTAACATAATTATTATATTTAAATCCTCTGAAACAAATTCTACATTTATTACTTATGTTTAATAAAATGCTTACAGAAATAAAAAAGAATTAAAATTGAAATTTTATCTGACAAATAGTAAAATAAATAACTATATGGGCAATAATTCAACAAATAATCATTACCAATAAATTAATAGCAAATATTGATTTCAATTGCTACAGTAACTTTGAAATCAATACAAATATAAAACCCTGTGTTTCTTTTCTACTTACTGTTCTATTTGTTTTAGCAATCGTGAATTGGGCACGGCAAAAGATAAAGAAATAAAATCTCAAATTTCAAATTTATTATCAAATTTGGAAAAATCTAAAAGGTGTCAAGAAAGCATGAATGATGACATAAGAAATAATTGTTTTGAGAAAGTAAAGAAAGAAGTAAAAGAAAATTTAAATCGAAGTTGTAATGCAGAAGAAGTCGAAGAAACTGATAGTGATGATGACATTGATAGTGATGATGGCAATGACTTTACAGATATGGAGGATAGTGATAATATTTCTGAAAATTCTGATTATGCTGAAACAGGCTTTAGTGACAAAGATTGTGCTGCAGATTCTGCCATTAAATGGAAAGAGAACCTTGCTCAAAAGGCAGCTGATGCTTATATTGATCGCCAAACAAACTCTTTGTCCTTGTGGAAGCTTGTTTATGGTAATTTATTTTACAATGTTGTCCTGGATTAGTTTTAGAAGAACTAATCTGCACAAAAATTATACTAAGTAATCTTTTCAAAACAAAAATAATTCACAATTTAGTCTGCCAGTATTACATTCTTGATCATTAAATTAGGTTTCTCATCACGGTTTGGTGGGGTGGATTTTCTTACGATAACCAAGCATTGCCCTTTTGATAACTAAGAAAGGAAAGTGCTTCACAACTTGAGTTAGTATGATAATAAGAAAGATAGCCAAATACTGACAAAAAAAGTGATAATATAAATACCACACAATGTTTCTGGAAGCCTTGTTCCTTTCTTCAGGTACAGAAAAAATGCAAGAGCCTAGAGAGACACAACTGCACAAGTCAGTTGATAAAACTCAAAAGACTGAAGAAAGGAACAAGGTTTCCAGAAACGTGTGGTATTTATATTATCACTTCTTTTGTCTGTATTTTTCTATATACCTTATTATTAATTTTCAATCAGACATAAATTTTTCTTTGTGAGTTAGTATGATTAAAATATTGATTGCCTACAGTTTTTGTTGTGTCCAAAATGCAGCACCTCTTAACATCTGGCGATGAAGTTACTGTGTTAGGTGCTTCCTGCATTGTAACTTTCAGAATCTGATTTTTTATCCAGTCAACATTCTTCCTTTTGCCAGGACATAGAAAATCTCTGCCAATAAAAATGTCTCTTTCATTAAGCAGGACAAAAGCTGATCCACCAAGCATCACAACAATTTGGATACATAAACCTAACAGTAATTTAGGTTGATTTCACAACATAATTATGAGCTAAATAAATGTTTAATTAATTAAACTTGAACAATTAACAAGTCAGGTATTAAGTATTCATTGCATGGACTACTAATTTTCTAAAGAAGTAATGTAACAGTCCTGATATTTTCCCTTTAAACGTGGACTTATTAATTATGCCAGTATGTCAATCTATCTTTTCCTTTCCTTAATATAATAACACGATGTAGATAAATAATGAAATGTTTGTAGATAAATTAATGATAATGATTGTGCCTTGCCTGAACTGTAAAGACGGATTTCGAGAATTTTTTTTATTGTTCTCTGTCAGAAATGTGATGCTTAACTTTATAGTGGGATTTCATCCATCTTACTGTCCAGGAAAGGCCCTTTACTCAAAACTCTCTACAATGTGTCTGTCCTTCCCATTTCAGGTAAAAGTGTTTATATGTGATCAAAATTTGAATCCTTGACATTTTGGGAACATAAATAAAATTTTTCCTACTTAATTTTAGTTATACTTTTGTTTTTTCATATTTGGTTAGGAGAAGAAAAACATTTACCAAAAGAGGATGAAATAAAAGATGAAGTTGGAGGCTTGTTTCGTGTTGTGAGTCAAAAACAACAGAAGCAGTTAGAGGAAAGAGATTTATGCAATGCAGAAGAATATTCTCGTTTTGTTGTCTCACATATTAGAGATTGGAAACTCCCAGAGGTAATGTCATGTCATTTGTAATATATACCATAATTTTAATTACAGAGACTATTTTTATTTTAATAATTATAGTAAATTTAATTTCTATCAGACAATCCACTGTATGAAATATAGAAGGTAACTGAAGATCAACAAAAAGACAACCGATTGCACAGTGGCCAGCCCTGAAGAATTTACATAAACAGAAATCAAGTTTACGAAGGATGTAAGGCTGCGAGAGAGAGTACAACAGACCATGAACACAATACCCAAAATTGTACTATTAACAATATTGAACATGGGATTCAAGATAATGTTCACGGAGACCTTTGTTTGGAGTGTTTCTCTGTATGGAAGTGAAATTTGGATGTTTGGGAAAGAGGAAGAGACTTTGTGTTACAGGAGAAAGACTAAAGTCATTTAAACAAAGAGAGTGACTAACAATGAGTTATTTAAAAAAATAAGTGAGACATAACCACTCTGAAGACAAGTGCAAACTAGGAGGGACAAAATGATAGGTCATATTATGCCACAACTATATTATTAGAAAAAAGGCTAGAGTAGCCATTGAAGGAAGCTGAGAAGATCACACATGGAGCAGATAATGTCTGGCATGTGCAATACTTCATATTAAGAGAGAAAGTGGAAGGAATAACACTCTTAAATATGGAATGATAAACTGCTGTAACTTCTTAGTTGATATCTGATTATTGTGACCAAGGAAGCGGATTTTGTATAAATTAAATTGACTAGTGATCTCATCAACTGGAATGTTTGTTTGCAGCATATCAATTCATGGAAACCCTCCCTTGCATGTAATAATCATGAAATGGATGAGTGTCATATCCAGACCAATAGGCATTACATTAACATCCTCACAATCAGCAACCCACTGAAAGAACTGGTAGAAGAGGAAATGGAGTGCTGGCTAGAATACCTAGAAATTTTTTTATGGTGTAAATGCCAAGAAAATCTACACTCATAACTAAATTAATAGATGATATAAATCTTGGCATTTTTTATTGCATGTATATAGACTTTAGCCATTTGCTGTGTTATAAGAAATAAAGTGTATTTTCACCATTAACAGAACTCACTATATCAAAAATGATATATTTTGAGTGCATATTCAGTGTCGGTAGGTAATGTCTGCTTGTAATATTGCTATTAATACCAGATACTTGTATCAGAATTAACCAGTTACATAATTGTGTATTTTAAAAGAATATACATTTTTTAGCAAAATCTGAATGTTCTTGAAAAAATTATGTAAAGTCAAATGTAAGATTCACTTGGATCCATTTTTAATACTTTAGCAATATTTCTTGAGCAGCTGCCTTTCATAACTAGTTGCAGACAATAACAATTTTTTTGCCATGAAAAACTGAACATCACTAACAAAACTATTTGCACTTATATTAAAATTAGACCAACCTTATGATTATTTTTCTAGGTGCGTCTGCTAATTAAGGATTGCTTTGTAACTGGTTCTTGGAAAGAATCAGAAGATGCAGAGGAGCTTCTTCGACTTGATGATGAATCTGATGCAGATGAATTATATGGTGATTTTGAAGACCTAGAAACAGGAGAAAAACACACTACTTCTGATACCCCAGACACATTAAAATCAGGTACATGGTTAAATTATTCATTTGTAACTCAGATATAATAATATAAATATATTTCATTTTTAATTTAACATATGTCTCTCTCTTGCTTCCCTTCTTTTCCCCTATCCTCCTCTCTCCTCCCTCCTTCTCTTTATATGGTGTTTGTGAAGCACTTGCAAAATTTTTGGTGGTGTGGCTTCAGGAATGTGTAGTTATTAGGAATTGTGCTTTTGACAATGCTGCTGTAGTTAGTAAATTTATCCTCAGCCTACATTGGAATCTTCACTCTGTGTGGCAACACACCTGTAATTAATTTTTTTCCAAAGGTCAATGAACCTGGTTTCCCAGGCCATCCAATAGTAGCTAGGTATATCTCCCAGATATTAAGGATCTCTGTCATTATAAATGAATCAATTAAATCTGTGATTCTGAATTTGCCTTCCTGCTTCAAAGACACTAGCCATTTCCTCTGCCCTCAGCAAATTTGTACTTCTTCAGAAATAACTTCTGCCATCAGGAAAGTGGCACAGCCATGCCCAAGGTTGGACCTTTCTGTGCCACCTTACACATAATTCAGCTTGATAAGGACTTCCTGAATTCTGTAAACCTGTATGTAACCTTGTTCCAGATCATAGTATATCAGCTTCATTCTGTGAACCATGTGAGCCCGAATCCCTCTCTAAATTTCTCCAAAGTCTGACAATGAAAGTATCTAGTCACTTTTACTTGGAACCACTCCCCCATTAACATCTCCTTCTTTCATGACAACCAATGTATCATCTATTCTCATGGCTTTCAAAAACAACTCTCTTCTCCATATAGCCTTTACAGATATCCAACTAATATGTGAATTTAAAAAACCAGCAATTAATATGCTGAAGATAAATTTTCATTTGCACACAACCTCCAAATCACTCTTGACCACTCAGTCAGACCCCCATTGTCATTCTCATGTTATGAATAGATGTCATACCTACCTTGTTCTTCAATCTTCCCTAATCTACCACAACATTGTTTATTTCAATTAATCTATAACAAAAATGTTGAATACAGTTTATTTTTTTAATTGTGTGTATTCTTTATTTAGTCAGTTTTTATTGTCATGTAGTGAATAAAGAATCTTAGTTCTGAACTTATTTTTTAGCCATGTAAAACAAATATTTGGATGATATTTTATGATTAATTCCAATTAATAAATGGATCCTAGGATAAACATTTTTAATAAAAACTAACTTAGTGCCTGGCATTGCATGGGTATTTATTTATATCAGCCTGGAAAAGTATTTAAGTCAACATTAATCTATTACTCAAAACAAATTTAACTGGCATCAAGAACATCCAATTTTTTATCATGCATATCTTGCCCCCCAATCTATCTATGCTGTTGGAATGTTATTTTCATCATAACTGGTATGTTGACTCACTGTACCTTAATCAAATCAAGACATGTTGAGACAGTCACAAATACCTAAGAGTCCAATATACTACCTGTACATTGAAAGCACTTAAAACACTTCCCATACCCTATTACAGTTATACAATACTCCCAGCACCATACCTAAGAAAATGAAATATACACTTGATACCAATAGCCTAATTAGTTCGAAAGTACTTTTGGTACCGTACAATAATCTAAAACACTCTTGATATGTTAAAAGAATAAAAAATACAAAACCTTAGGAGTTACAATATTACATCTGGTACCTTAAAAGTCTTAAAAATACTTTATGTATTCAAAATAGTAAAAAAAAAATCTGAGTAAATTAAGAGAGATTAAAATAAAATTGTTGTGTATGTTCTTTCATTGTAAGTAAAATGTGCATAAAGTTTGATAGAAATCGCTCCATGTGTTTAAGATTATCCACAAAAGTTTGTTTCAACCTTGTTCACCCCTAACTCTTTACGGGCTTAACTACAACTTAACCAGTTATGTTATATATCATAATTAAACTCGGTGACTTCATTAACCCTGGATTTTGACACTAATCTCACTGGTTTTTCTATTATAACCACCATCCCCCCTGTCATGATGAATGTCATTAGACTCAGCGAATTCAATAATCCAAAAATAGACACTATTCTCATTCATTTTTGCATTTTTTATTCCCCCTAAACCACCATGGATGCTTGCAATCATTGTCATTGGGGTATGAAATTAGACATTAAGAATGCCAATACCCAGTCTGAAAATCTTTTCATTTTGTGCTAATAATTTCTGATTTAAAATGTCTTTATAATGCCACCCCTTCAAACCCAACCCCTATAGGTGATAGAGGCGTTTTAGCCATCCAGTCTCTTTTTTTTCTTTTTGGAGGGGGGCTGAACTATAACTTAACTAGCATCTTGAATGTCATAATTAAACTTGACAATTTCCAAAACTCTGGATTTGACAATCTTCATTGTTTTCATGTTATTTTTTAGTAACACGTCTACCCCACCCCTATGAATAGTCCCATCCCATACCAAACGAGGTTGAAATTGTATACAAATAGCATTGGGAGAAACACTACCATTCTCATTGATACCAAAAAAATATTACACAAATATGTCATTTTTAATTTCCAGTTTAAAAGGAACACAAGAACAAAATTTGGTCAAAATTGTTCTACTCATTTGTATGCAGAGCATACACACAAACATCCAATTTTATTAATTATAAGATTATAATTCCAAGATATAATTTACTAATAAAATGAAAAAACTCACACTGAATGTTCTTTCTGTTTATATAACAAAAACTTAAAATAGTTTTCCTAATTTTATGTGTGTGCATCCACATTAATTGAATTATTTATACGAAATTAAAATACTACTTATAACTAAGACCATCTCTATCCAATTACATCAA
The DNA here is from genome assembly GCA_037074705.1 of Zhengitettix transpicula. Lineage (NCBI taxonomy): Eukaryota > Metazoa > Arthropoda > Insecta > Orthoptera > Tetrigidae > Zhengitettix > Zhengitettix transpicula. The sequence continues at coordinate 165,181,387 of CM073591.1, forward strand.
AAAGTATGAAAATTTACTTGAGAGTTCTCTCCAATTAATACAGTTTCCTGACTGAATTGTCTAAATTGTAATTGTTATTTAGTATAAAATAAATAAGTTATTTGTACAAAAATTAAAATACATGAATAGTACTAGAAACTTCATCCAGATAAATACAATGAAATATCAAAACAAATTTAAATCTTTGTTTTACCTTACATTTTAAAAATTCTGGATCTATTTGAGACCAACCTAAAAACTATATTGGTTTATCAAATATAATTTGTAAGGTCTATTAATGACATTATTAATCTGAGAACTTGTTGAGGAGAAATCATGGATCATACCGTAATACAGAAAACACATGAGCAGGTTGATTTGGTGTACGTGAATCTTTACTGCATAAGTGGAACGAAGAAAACAATAAGAGACATACATGTACAGTTAATACACTTGTAAAGATATGACTTGTATGGTCAATGTAGGCTGTTTGCAATATATCTAATATTTACCTTAACAGAACTGACAAGCCCTAGAGCAGTATCTGAATCGTATTGTGTAACTTCTTAATTTTTTAGTATTTTTATTTGTACTATAGGAACAGTATGAAAATTATATTACCTTGAATTTTACATACTTAAATATCAAATTACATGAAATTACCACAAATATGTTACATTTCTTATTTCTAACTTCAAGATTCGTGTACATGTCAAAATCTGTGATTATACTTTTAATTTATATAACAGATGAAAACTTGCAAATATTAATTGATTGTTTTCAATTTTTCAAATTATATTATTTGAGCATTACATGTAAAAATTCCAATCTGTAAATCCTTCCATGGCTCTAAACTGACATAACAAAAAGCAAAATATTAAGTTTTAAATAATAGTGATTTTTCAGGTTTAAAGTTTGTTGGCAATGGAATTAAAATACTAAGAAAAGAATTTAATAAGTATATCATTGTCTATAATGTAAGAGATAATGAAAGAGTGGAAGAAAGAGAAAGAATGATCCTATATCAAACAATATAAAGTCAGTTCATCTTCAGGGAAAGGGGTTAAGAATCAGAGCTCAGCACAAGAGTCCTAACTTTCCTTAACGAAATGAATGTACTATATTCAGCTTATTCCAGAAAGTCTTCACATCTGACTGAAGTGTTTGGGACTTAATGCTAAATAATAATAGTTTCTAGCAGGAAACTGATGGTCTCATTGTGGGATCCCCACTCAATCCAATTCTTTCAGACATCTTTTTACAAAGTTTCGACAAACTAACTCTAATTCTCTCTAACAAAATTCTAAAATTTTATAGATGATATGTTGATGAAATTTTCGCTTTTTGGCCCTAAGAACTTTAAAAATTTCTAGACTTAATCAATAATTTCTATCCAAAATTAAAATTCACTAGAGAACAACCAAATTCGCTTTCGAGACGTTCTGGTCACAAAATAACTCTTCAAACTTTCTTCATCTGTATACTAAAAACAAACTCATTCCAGCACGTACCTCGATTACTTTTCCAATCATCCATTCTGCACAAAATTAGGCATTGCTACAAGTCTTTTCAACAGAATCACTTGAATATTTTTCAATGAAATATTACTTAAACTGGAATTCAAACAAATTATGTAAGACCTCAAAACAAATGATTTTCTGCAGAATATTATAATCATAGCATAGAGGAAAGCCTCCACCCTCTCCCAACCAGAAAATACTAAACCTTTGGAAACCCACAATTACCTCCAATATCTGCCAAAATTATCAGAGAAAATATACCACATCACTAAGAAATACATCATAAAAACAATTTTCACAGGTGATAATACAGTTAGATGTAAAATTTTGATTACAAAACCTATCAGCGACAATTCCAAAAGAGCTGATGTTTTATATGCAATACCTTGCCAATTTGTAAAGGTTATATTGGAGAAACCAAAAGAAACATTGACATCTGAATTACCAACACAAAAAATGTGAAACTCAGAGAAATGTCAAAATCAAAATTAGGCAAAAATGCATAGGAATTTATTATAAATTCCATTTTCAGAAATTCTGTATAGTTGATTTCGAAACTCATACATTTAAAAATAAATTTAAAGAATTCATCCACATAGTTTCTAGTAAAGCTGTATTTCAGCCCAGGGTTAACGTCCCTGACCTTTGGAAATCCCTTATTTGTTCCGGCAAAAAGTTAAAGGTCCTGGAAACTGATTAAACTAAGCCTGTCACTCATACCCCCAATCCTTATAAATTTAGCAGGAAGTCCCAAACACTTCAGTCAGATGTGGTGGTCTCAATAGCTGACTCTCTGGAATAAGCTGAATGTAGGTTATTTCTTTAATTCAGAATCTTGGGCTGTGCTCTGATTCTTAACCCCTTTCCATAAGGATGAACAGAGTTTATACTGTTCCAACTGTAGGATCATTCTTTCCTCCTCCTTTCACTCTCTCATTATCTCTTCTACAAGAGACAAATGAATATGCAACAAATTCTTTGCTGAGTATTGATTTTCATCTCCAAAAAACCATATTTCCATACATTTGATATACTGTATCTGTTTTATGTTTAAGAGTATTAGTACAGTTCTTAATCTGGTAGAAAGTTAGACATGATGAAATTATGATAAAACTTATATTGCAATTTTACTTGTCATAGAGACAGCAGAATCTAAAAAAAAACTAGTGGAGAAAAAACTCAAGCTAAAGGAGAAATTTGATGCTGAGTATGATGACAAGGATGGTGGCAAAACATATTATGATGAATTGAAAGAAGAAGTAAATTTACAAGCTCAGGTCAGTAAAGAATTAATTTTCATTGATTCTAAAACATTTCTTCATATAAGACAAATTATAAAATAACGTGCCAGGACACCTATATCAGAACTCATTAAATTATTGTTGTTATATTAATTTAATGATTAGTGTATGTACTTTTACAGTTAAATAAAAATGAGTTTGAAGGATTGGATGATAACATTAGAGTTCAGCTTGAAGGATTTCGTCCAGGAATGTATATCCGTATGGAACTTTTGGAAGTACCATCTGAATTAACATCTTATTTTGATCCTACTTATCCTTTAATAGTTGGAGGCCTTCAAGCTGGGGAAGAAAATATTGGTTATCTACAGGTAATATATTAAAGATACTGTATTGAGAAATTACATTCTTGCAAAATAAGACAGTTATGTAGATTAAATCATCTACTGTGATCCTTGTTAAATATATATTTACGGAGAAAAATACCGTACTAAATATTACTCTGATTATTAATTTGTTTATCTTAACATTTATTTTTTCAGGTTAGAGCTAAAAAACACAGATGGTATAAAAGAATTTTGAAGGCAAAAGATCCTCTAATTGTGTCACTGGGATGGAGGCGGTTCCAAACTTTACCCATTTTTGCTAAACTAGAAGACAATTTACAACACAGGTAATTCAGAGAAACTGGGTTTTGTTTATATTTTATAAATGATTTGTTATACATAAATGATGAATAAGGAATGTTCTGACTAAATCTTGGTGAAATTAATGTATCAATTTGGAAGAGATGGTATTATTTCTTTTTGGCAAACATTTTTTCTTGGGCACAAATGCTTCAGTTCTCGCTGAATGAATATTTAAGAGGGTTTATTTTTCAATTTTTCTGGTTTTTTTTTTAATATTTAATTTATAATTTATGTATTTGTTTATTTTCCCAATCAAGGTACCTGAAGTATACTCCAGAACATGTCAGTTGCATGCTCCATTTCTGGGGTCCAATAACACCCCAAGGAACTGGTTTTCTGGCTGTACAAGATGTGTGTACTGCAAAGGTGAATGTTCACAACTAATCACTTAAAAATTTTAATTTTAATTGTTTCAATATTGTAATTATTTATACAGAACTTATTTTTTTAAAAAATTTCTATAATTTGGTTTATCAGTCTAAATTACTCTTTACTAAATTTTTCTACAAGTATTTATTCCAAATTAGATTATTCAAGGAGTTTTGGGCTAAAGCCATAATCTTGATCAAATTTAAAAAATTAATAATAAAGATAGAAACCTACATGTTGCTATAATTTTGTTCTGTGGATTACTAGGACCAAATAATCTTATACCAGAATTATTGATAACTGCCAGATTCAAAGCTCATCTGGAATTTCTGAATGAGTTTGTAACAACCATCACAATCTTGGTTATATAAAAACATCTTCCAAAAATTAATTACATACTAAACAGGTGTATCCAGTTTAGACACATCTGAAGATTAAATTCATATACTTTTCAATTGGATGTTTAATATTGTTTAAGAATATTCTGGATATCTATTTCTCTACAGAAATAGTTTTGAATAATGTAATAATAGTTAAATGAACATATGTTTTTGAGCAGCCTTTTAACTGGAAAAGCAAAAAATTTTCTCTTTAATGAATGAAAAAATGTGTGATATATAAATACACTGCACATATATAAAAACTCGCTACATTAAAAACTTGTTTATCATCATCTCTTTTTGTACCCCACATAAGTAGAGCACATTTTCCTTAAACGATCGTATGTTGTCACCAAATTAAAGTTCCTAACATTTTAATTATTACTTATTGGATGCTCCTATTCCTTCACTCTCTCTTTTCTATCAATTTCTCCTCTTAAAAAAACCAATAAGACTATCTATATTCACCCAATTCACAGCTTGATCCAGTGGCCGAGATGGTTAAGGCGTCTGTGAACTCGGCACAATACATGGCATGGGTTTTTAAGTCCCACCCTGGCCAAACATTTTCAATCATTCCTACTTGTTCTGTCCTTCTTCATGCACAGAACATATGCTTGTCTTCGTGTGCAATTTTACGCCGAAGCATGTGCTTTCACATAAAGTGTATTCCCCTATCAATTACATATATATATATATATATAGAGAGAGAGGGGGGGGGAAATAATTGTGATATTGGTATGAAAAGGAAAAAGATAGCTAGTCACTTACCTGAAAGTGAAGTATGGTGTAGCAATAGGGAACTGAAGGTTGTTCTTCAAATTTTCGGAGGCTCTCGGTCTCCTTCAGGAAGGAGTGTTACACCATTCTGTGCACTGGCCGGCAGTCCGCAGCAGTACTTCACTTTCTGGTAAGTCACAAGCTATCTCTCTTTCCTTTCCATACCAATATCACAATTATTTTTGACAATCCTTGCTAATATTATATATCTTTATGTAACGCTTCTCGACCCCTATCCCTAAATGTGTTATCGGCCTGTTACATTGTTTGAAAATTTCTACCCCCGGCCACCCAGAGCATTACCCAGTTTGTCACAATGAAACTTGGCGACATCAAAAACCCCAGAATTGACACGAATCTCATTCTATTCACATTATTTTCATGTAACGCTTCACCAAACCCCACCCCTAAGCATGCTCCCCTCCCTTGCCGATAGGAGTTGAAATTATACACAGAATATCTGCTATGAATTTAAATGACACTGTAAAATATTTATTTGACACAAATATCTGCTGATCAACATGTTTGAAAATTTCCACCCCCATTCAGCACCAACTGAGGGGATTAAACTGCAAATTGAATGTAATAATTAATTCCAGCTACATTCATAACCCCAGATTCGTCTCCAATCTCAGAGTTTTTCATTATTTTTATGTAATGAAACTCTACCCTAACCTTCATGGTTCTCTCCCCCAAGCTGATAGGGCTTGTAATTATACATGGAATATATTTAAAAAATATGAGTTTCATTGACCCCTCAAAATATTTATTCGTATCAACGCACTGACTCAACAATTAGTTATTCCACACAAATATCAACCGTGCTGTAAAGGGTTGAAATTATACTCAGATAACATTGGAAGAAACACTATCAATATCTTTCACCCCTAAAAATATTTCTTCTTCTGCTTTCCAGGATTAGGCTTTTAGCCTGTTCTGGCTTCACCTCACCATCTCAACCTTGGTCTTTCAACACTCCTTTTGCCTAATGATTTATATTACAGCACTTGTTTTGGAAATCCGTCTCTAGGCATTTGCTATACATGCTCTCTCCACCTTTCTTTATACCCTGTTAACTTATCGCCTGAACACTTAGTTCCTGCCTTATGGAAGTACTCCTTATTTTATCCATCCTTGTAAACCACTTCACTGCTCTAAGAAATTTCATTTCAGCTACCTCTATTTGTTTGAGGTCTTTATGTTTTGTTACCCAGCATTCTGACCCATACATTGTAGGAACTGCCATCACCTTATAAAATTTAATTTGTGTTACCCTACCGCATCCCCCCTTTCAAATCTCTTTCCTATGCTATAAGAGGGGAGTTGCCACTATGTGGATTACCCTATACATAGTCTATCTACACCCCCCCCCCCCCCCAAAAAAAATATATATGGTTCCCACACTTCGCCTAGAAGGTGACGACAGAGCTTTTAGTCGTCGAAACGTTGCGTTCTACTATAATTATGCAAAACCCGGTTGAACAACGAGAACAATATATTAAACAGTTGCTTGTTTAATATTCATGGAAAATATTTTCTGATTTTATTTAGAAATATCAGCAATAATTTTTTTATAGTCTGGTTTCAGGATAGCTGCAACAGGTTCAGTTGTTGAGTTGGATAAATCTGCACAGATAAGGAAAAAACTTAAACTGACTGGTGTTCCAATGAAAATTTACAAAAAAACTGCTTTCATCAAAGGAATGTTTAGTTCTACATTAGAAGTGGCCAAATTTGAAGGAGCTAAAATCAGAACTGTGTCTGGAATAAGGGGCCAGATTAAGAAAGCTGTTTCAAAACCTGAAGGATGTTTCAGAGCAACTTTTGAAGATAAAATTCAGCTGAGTGGTAAGATAATTAAGTTTTTTTATTTCAGGAATTATGTTGTAGTCTATCTCAGCCTGATTAGTCACTTTTTAATATAATCCCACATATACTTAAACAAATGTATATTTTTGTAAATTCAATGTATTTGCATGTTTATAATTATTTTTTATGCTGTCTTTATTTTTTATTGTACATTATATAACATTGTTATTCTTATTATTACTTTTATTTTATGCCTTAAATTATATTTAATACTAGCTGGGTGCCCGGCATTACCCAGGTATTTGTATATATAAGAAACCTCCCAATCATAAATACTCCTGATACCAAATATGAAATATACTCTTAGTACTTTAAAAGAGTAAAAAATACTCCCCGTGCAGTTCCCTTTACAGTAAAAAAAATACAGGCACTACCTTAAGAGACTTAATTTTCCCCTTTCTGTCCTAAGCAAGACTAAAGTTTTTCATGTATATTAAGAGTGTTAGAACATTCCCAGTGCCATTGAGAGTAAGAAATACTTACAGTACCATAATAGTGTTGAGTTTAACTTTCTTAAAGAACTTAATACTTTATTTTATGCAGATTTATTAGTTATTACACACTCGACTACACTACTATTGTTTTATTGAACTTCTGTTGTCTTATCAATTTTTTCTTTTACATCTTAGAAATATATATATATCTTCTTTGTGAATAGTATTTATAATTTAAATACTTAAATTAAACTTCACTTTAACACTTTCCCTTATTTGAATTTTAAATACTTCACTTAAACTTTACTTTAATACTTTCCCTTATTTAAACTTTAAATAAAAAAAAACATCTTTCAAATTTTAACACAAAAGTCCCATCTTGGAACATAAAATTCTTAGTCTTGATTTTGCTAGAGCCTTTGTCATAATATCCGCCACTTGATCTTCAGTAGATATATGCTGAACGCTCAACTCTCCTTCCATCACTTTTTCTCGAACAAAAAAGTACTTAATCTTGATATGCTTAGTGCGATGATGAAATTCTGGATTTTGTGACAGTTTCACCGTTGCCTGGTTATCTATTTGAAGAACTGGTAATTGTTTCAGAATCCCAATATCTTGAAATAGTCTTTTCAGCCAAATGATCTCTTTGACTGCTTCTGTTGCTGCAACAAGTTCTGCTTCAGTTGTAGATGTGGCAGTCATAGCCTGTCTTTGACTTAGCCACGAAATAGCTCCACCACCATGTGTTACCACAACTCCTGATGTTGATCTACCTGACTTTGTTACATCCTCCAAAGTCAGCATCACTGAAGCATTCTAATCTACCATTATTTGCATTTGGACGATAGACAATGCCCATGTTACTTGTACCAGAAATATATCGAAGTACTCGTTTCAGTCTGATTACATCCTCTGCGGATGCTGAATCAAGAGATCTTGATAAGAAACCAACACTGTAGGCTAAATCTGGTCTTGTTCCCACCATTAAGTACATTAATGCACCAACTGCTTGTCTATAAGGAAAATTAATTTTGTGTGTCATTTCACCTTCGATCTTTGACATCTCTGGTTCCTTTACAATAGGTGTAGAGACAGGTTTGCGTGTATCAAAATGAAATCGTCCTAGAATCTTCTTTGTATATGCTTCTTGACTAATCTTTATTGCACCATCTTCAAATTGTTCAATTTCAAAACCAAGGAAATATGATAAAGGTTTTACGGTGGCTTTGAATTCAACCTTCAACTTTTTAATGAAATTATCTACCTCAATTTTATCTGTTGCCATGACTAATCCATCATCAACATAAAGAGCTACTAAAATCTTCTCATTTTCCTCTTCTTTAATGTATAAACATGTATCTGCTTCACTTTTCTTGAAACCTGCTGATAAAAGAAAGACATCGAATCGCTTATTCCAACATCTTGCAGCTTGCTTTAATCCGTATAAGCTTCGTTTTAGCTTACAAACTCGACCTGTGCTGTCGTCGTATCCTTCTGGCTGTTTCATGTAGATCGTTTCTTCTAACTCTCCATACAAAAATGCTGTGGAAACATCGAACTGAACTAAGTGCATTTTCTCAACTGCTGCAATACTTAACATTGATCGAATTGTACTCAGCTTAGCTACTGGACTGAAAGTTTCTTTATAGTCTACTCCATGACGTTGACTAAATCCTTTAATTACAAGTCTTGCTTTATACTTGTCTATAGTGCCGTCTGGATGTCCTTTAACCCGAAAAACCCACTTACAAGGTATGACCTTAGCTCCTTTTGGTAATGCTGTCATCTCCCATGTCTGATTTTCTGTTAAAGATTGCATTTCACTATCCATAGCCTGTTTCCAATTATATTTCTGTGCGCTTTTAAGTACCTCTTCGTATGTTTCTGGATTGTTTATTCCATGAACTGTTTCTTCAGCATACATAACATAATCATCAAATCGAGATGGTTTCTGGAGTTGATCACGATTTCGTAGAGAATGTGTGATAAACTGATCTTCAATCACATTATCACTTTCTTCTTTAGTCTCAGATTCTTCAAATATTTCTTCTTCAATGATGTTTTCCTTTTGTGCCGTTTGCTTTCCCTGATTTGCGAGCTGAATATCTTGTAGACGTAATTTAACTTGTTCTTCACCTTTATCAGGTTTCTCTTGAAAGATTACATCTCTGGAAAGAATAACTTTGTTTTCTTCTTTAATCCATATTCTGTAACGTTCATCTCCATCATATCCAACAAGATAACCTTTGATTGCTTTTCTGTCCAATTTCTTTCGTCTTTGATCTGGAATGTAAGCATAACATACAGATCCAATAATTCGCATATGTTTTATTCTTGGCTTCTTTCCCATCCAGAGCTCAAAAGGACTTATGCCTTCTATAGATGATTTTCCTGTTCGATTTAAAATATACACTGAAGCTGAAATTAACTCTGCCCATATTGCTGCAGGAAAATTAGCATCTTTATTTGAATACTTGAAAGTTCTAGCCATTTCCACAATAGTTCTCATCTCACGTTCACAACCACCATTCTGCTGAGGTGTGTAAGGTGCAGTCAGTCTCTGTGTGATACCTTCTTCACGTAGAATCCTCTGTACTTCATGATTATCGAATTCTCCACCATTATCACTGAGTAACTCCTTAATTACATTTCCTGTAGTCTTTGAATGCTGTATTACATGCCTTAATACTTCTTTAACTTCTGATTTTTCTTTTATAATATAGCAGTAACGAAACTTTGTGTAGTGATCCTTGAACACTACTAGATATTTTTTCTTCTGGAAAGATTCATCAAATGGTCCACAAATATCTGATGACATCAGTTCCCCTGGTTTAGAAACTTTCACTCTATGACCAAATGGTAATCGGTGTGCTTTTCCATAAATACATGCTTCACAAAGTTTCTTATCCAATGAAATTTTTACACCCAATTCTTTGTCCAACAAATCTCTGACATGTCTCTTATCCTGATGTCCCCATCTTTCATGATATAACTGTAATAATGATGTATCATCAAGAACATTTATTTCTAAAACTTCATTGGGTAAAATTGGTTTAATATCTGCTTTGTACAATGTTCCATTTGTTTGACGTGTTCCATGTAGTAGTACTTTTCCATTGATTTCAAGCCAGCATTCTGTTACTGTTGACCTGAATTCACTATGGGGATTTTTATCCTGAGCAGCCAACACTGAAAATAAATTTCTTGATAACTGTGGAACATACCAGACATCCATTAGTATTATATCTTCACCACCAATTGCTGATGAAATTCTAATAGAACCCTTTCCGACTGCTTCTAAAATCTCATTTCCAGCTGCTTTGATACTACAGGGACTATTAAACTTCTGAAACTCTGAAAAATAGTTTGAACAATTCGTTACATGCTTTGTTGCTCCATTATCAATCCACCATGTGTTAGAATCATATTCATTTGTACAATCTTCTGTAGAATTGAACATGAGCACTGCACTAGCAGTTGCATGGGTATGTGGATTGTTACTATTTTCTTCTTTCTTCTTAGGTCTTCCATTGTTGATCCATTTTTTACAAGTTATCACCCAATGGCCTTTCTTCTTACAATAATTACAAATGTCTTCTTTCTTTGACTTAGAAATGAACTTACACTTGCTACCTTCTTGTCTTTGTTTATTTGCATTTATCACTAATGCTTCATGTACAGTTTTGTCACATTCCTTGTTTGCATTCTTCAAAAAATTTCTCTCAAATGTACTCAATTGAACTGTCAAATCATCAAATGTTCGTTGCTCATCCTTAGTTAATAACATCCAGCCAGACTGAAAAGATTCAAATTTAGTTGGTAGAATTTGCAAAGTCTTACAAACTAACAAAAGATCTGGCAAGGCATTTTCTTGTTTAGTTGTGAGTCCATTATTCAATTCATTCCATAAACTTCTTATTTTGGAAATTTGTGTTGAAACGTCCTCACCTGGTATCCACTTAAATGCGAAAAAATCTACACACAACTTGAAAAGTTGATCTTTAGATGTAGACTCAAATAATTTCTTTAATGCATCCCAAGCATCTTTCGCAGATTCCTTGTCCATTATTTTCTGATAAACTCCATCAATAACTGAGCTTGATATCATAGATTTTGCATAACTGTTTGCTTTGCGATACAAATCAGATTTCGCCTTGTACTTGCTGATTTGCACTTCACTAGCATCTTTTGCTAAAGTTTCTGGTTTGAGTAACTTTCCATCAATGGTATCCAGTGCTCCTTCATGGTAATCTAATAAATCTCGAATTTTTCTTTTCCAAACTGGCCAATCTGTCTCACCAGTTAATGGTTTAATGTGTCTGGACAAATCCATGATTTTAACCAAAATAAAACTTCTTACGTATTTTCTTAATTTTCTTGACTACTGTGCTTTTGCAAATGTGCTTAAAACTTATTTCCACACGTGACAAACTAACACAATTAAAAAAAAATCGAAGCTTCTGGAAAATACATAATCTCAAATTGTTGCCGCTTTTTCTGTCGACATTTTTAAATCTTTTAACTTGAAATTAGTTCTTATTAGCATAACTGGTAACCATAACCAGTTGAGTTTAACTTTCTTAAAGAACTTAATACTTTATTTTATGCAGATTTATTAGTTATTACACACTCGACTACACTACTATTGTTTTATTGAACTTCTGTTCTCTTATCAATTGTTTCTTTTACATCTTAGAAATATATATATATATCTTCTTTGTGAATAGTATTTATAATTTAAATACTTAAATTAAACTTCACTTTAACAAATAGAACCAAAATTCTTTCACAGACATTAAGAGAAGCAAGTCAAAGTTTTGTACTGTACCTTACTGTGCCCCATAATGTTTGTTTCTGATTTAAAAATAATGTGTTTACAAAATTTGATCAAAATTGCTCCATATGTATAAAATTGTATGTGGAACTTTATCTATCCCTTCCGTCCCCACGCCTAGTGGTTGAAGTACAGTTTAACCAGCAAATTGAATGTCATAATTAAACTCGGTGACATCCATAATTCCAGACTTACCTTCCATCCCCACGCCTAGGGGTTGAAGTACAGTTTATCCAGCAAGTTAAATGTCATAATTAAACTCGGTGACATCCATAACCCCAGACTCGTCACCAAACTCAGTTTTTTTCACGTTATTTTACATTATGCACCTCCATACCCACCGCTAAGGATGGTCTCCACCCATCCTGAAAAAGCTTGAAATTTTTCACAATTAAAATTAACCCCAATCACAGGGTTGCCCAATGTTTATGTATCACCGTAACCCCTAAGGGTAATCCCATGTCAAAAGAGGTTGAAATTTTACACAAGAAACCTCTGGAAAACACTATCAATCTCACTGACCCTGAAAATTATTTATTTGATACAAATATCGGCCTTTTATGCATCTTATAAAATTTCCCCTCCCTTCCATCCCCACAGACATAGTGTTGGTTTAAAAGGGACATCTGTACAAAATTTGGTTGAAATTGCTCCATGTGTATAAGATTGTTTGTGAAACATTGATTACCCCTTCCACTCCTAGGGGTTAAAGTAAAATTTAACTGGCAAGTAAAATGTCATAATGAAACTCAATGACATCCATAACCCTAGATTCAACTCCAATCTTGATTGTTTTTGCTTTATTTTTATGTAACAACCCACATGCCCATCCCTAAGGGTGCTCCCCTTCTATGCCGAAAGGGGTTGAAATAATACGCAAACAACATCAGAAGAAACACTATCAATCTCATTGGCCCTGAAAAATATTTATTCAGCTTATATATCGGCCGTTTAGCATGTTTTAAAATTATTTCTTGTTTAATTGTAACATGTGTACAAAATTTAGTATCATACCTCCACAGTGTTTGCTTCTGGTTCACAAGGAACACTTGTTACAAAATTAGGTCAAATTTTCTCTACTGTGTAGATTTGTTTGTGGAACATACGCTCAATTTTATGTATTAGAAAAAATTTATATTTTGTTCATTGGATCCTTACATATTTTACACTTATACATTAATGTGACAAGAGATTATAATTTTAATATACAATTTAAATCCTTTCTTTTTACTAATTAACTTGAGACAGTCAGCATATGTTCCTATATTACCCTATTTCACTTTTCTTGTTTAGGACATTCTGTATATTATTATAAATATAAATTCCTCCTAAAAGTCTCCTATTATATAATGATTTCTCAATATGTAGGACTTTAATATTGTCCTAATTCCCACCAAGTCTTTCTTCATTTAGATGCAGGGATTAAGTATTATTGGTTTTAGCTGGTATTTCAGTATTATTTTTATGGCCATATATCCTCGTTTTGACATTTATTCTTGTCATCCCAATATATCTGGAATCAAAGTCTCTTCATTTAACCATATAGATACATCTGACTTATCAACAGTTTCTATCTTATTTTTCATGCTCATTTATCTGATTAAACTAAATAAATTTGATCCTTCATTACTTGTGACTGAAACAACATACATGAGTGAAGTGAATATAAAGTTTTCAATTAGATTAAATTAAATGCGAACTCACCCGCAGAAAGCTGAAAATTAAATTGAAGTACTCTTGAAGAACAATATTCATATATTTTGTTTCAAAAAGTTTTTAATGTTCTGCAAAGAGACCAATATCACATAAAGAAAGTTCAAGTCTGTTTCAAAAAGTCTCATAGACCAACTTTACCGTGCCTGTAAATATGTAAACGGTAGTTTTCACCCACCATCTCTATCCAGATGACCATTCAACAGTCACCAGAATGTCAAGAGAACTGTTTCTCTGAGTTGGGCCAAAATATGTAAGTCCATACAATGAGGATTTTTTACTCTTCTGCTTATTGTCTTAACTGATTTACACAGTATTTGAAAACATGTCTAGTATTCTACTTTCTCACCCTTGTATAATTTCATTCAAATTTTGTCTCCATCAACCTGTAACGTATCCAAATCGGACAAGTAATTCAAATTTATAAACAATAAACTGTTGTCAGTAATGATTAAGAAGGCTGTTAAACTGTGAATTTTCCTGTAAGTTCAGTATATCTTTTATTTTCAATAACACTGTTTTATTTAAATATTTCTGCAAGACACTTACATGAATACAGTAAATAGCTCATAGTAGTTTAGTTTCTAATAATAATGACTTAATATAATTTATTCTATTTGATTTTTTATTTTCTCTCTCATTCAAGATATTATTTTCTGCCGTACCTGGTACCAAGTGGACCTCCCAAAATTTTATAATCCTGTTACTTCTTTACTATTACCTCCAGAAAAAAAAAATTTATGGAGAGGAATGAAAACAGTTGGCCAACTTAAAAGAGAGAAAGGTGTTCATAGTGAGCCAGCTTTTGATAGTCTTTATACTGTAAGTATGACTATAAATAAGTATCAATAATGGTTGAACAATTTGTGTTAATTTCTCATTTTTCCTGCTGAATTCTTATTTATATATAAATTTGTGTTGTCATTTACCTTACAACAGTGAACCAGTTTTTCCACTGTAACTGTTGATATAATATTTGTTTAATGTTTTTAGATCATAAAGTTGTACTAAGAATATTAAATAACCTAATACAAAGTTTAACTAGATTAGGGAAAATTTTGTTTGAAATAATAGATTGAAGGCTTCAGAAATGGAACAGCACTAACTGTCAACCATGTACTTAAAAATAAGTGTTTGGTGAATTTCAAAGTAATGATTTTTTAAAGTTCTTAGATATGTTGACCCCCACCCTCCCCCAAACCATATAATAGTCTTCTCCCAAACCATATAATACAGTCTTCTGGAAAGAACCATGACCCAATAGTTTTTTTTTCAACTTTTCCTTACTTACCATAACTTTTTGAAAATACAAAGTTTATTCTTTCAAAAATATAACTGTATTGTCTTTGGTTTACTTTACTATTCTCCACTGTTGAATAGCAAACAAAAGTGTCCACAGGGGATACCAAATTAATGATTCTAGATTCAAATGACTAATATTAAAGGTTTTGAATACATTATCTTGACTAACATTTTCAAAATTCTTTTCAAATAATTTTCAATTTATTTTGTGAAGACTATTGAATTATTGTTAGTGTTAATATGTATAGATATATAATATGAAATTGAAAGTAGAACATAGTAATATTTTAAATAAAAATAGGCATGATGAACGACATACCTGAATAATAGTCCATATTGAAATAAAATTATTGAATTTTCAAGTTCTTCCTCTATATGGGTATATATCTAATTATTTAATTATGAAAACTTATTTCAAACCATTTCTTTTATGATAAAATATTATTTTAATACCTGACAGTTTAGTAATTTCTTGTTCCACTCACTGGAGCTGCCTTATAGATGAATGTTCCTTCCTCCAGGATAAAAATGCTTTGGTTGAAATTTAATTTTCAGTATTTTAAACAAGTTATGCTTTTCTTACAGCCTATACAACGAGAACCAAAAACTTTTGCTCCATTGGTAATTCCAAAATCGTTGCAAAAAGCTCTTCCATATAAAGTAAAACCAAAACATGGACCTGTTGGTGGAGCCAAAAAAGTTGAGGCGAAGCGAATAGCTGTTGTGCGAGAACCTCGTGAACAAAAGGTAGAAAGTTTCCTGTTTTAGTTAACTATTCATAAAATTGGTTTACATATTATACACATTTGCACTGATGTGTTTATATATTAAGGATTTTAATTTTATTTATATGTATATATATATATATATATATATATATATATATATATATATATATATATATACACACACACACACAATATTAGGAGAATCCATTAAGGAATTAGAACTGTGTACTGAGCAGAATATGTGGGTTCATATCCTGCCTGGGTCAAATATTTTCAGTCTTTCCTTCTTCTTTCATCCTTCTCCCTGCTTTGAACATATGCTTTTCTATGTGCGTAATTCTTTGTCTGAGCATATGAATTCACATAAAGCATAATCCTCCTATTTCTCCTATTTATTTCTATCCTTCCTCACTATCCAAGTTTGAATGTTTATATATATATATATATATATATATATATATATATACATTCAAACTCCTATTTATTTCTATCCTTCCTCACTATCCAAGTTTGAATGTTTATATATATATATATATATATATATATACATTCAAACTTGGATAGTGAGGAAGGACAGAAATAAATAGGAGGATTGCGCTTATATATATATATATAGTGGTATACACTTTTATTAAAGAAAGAAAAGAATTCAAAT
Organism: Zhengitettix transpicula; assembly: GCA_037074705.1. Taxonomy (NCBI): domain Eukaryota; kingdom Metazoa; phylum Arthropoda; class Insecta; order Orthoptera; family Tetrigidae; genus Zhengitettix; species Zhengitettix transpicula. The sequence continues at coordinate 165,197,883 of CM073591.1, forward strand.
TAAGCCAATTTTTAAAAAAAATTAACTAAGATTATTTATTGACAAGTTTGATTTTTGTTGAATTTACATTTTATCTTTTCAAGTAAATTGTCTCAGCTTTTATGAGAATCTAAATTTCAAGGCCACTTATAGGGCATCTAATAAAGACTGATTTGTAATATTTACCAAGTTACAAAAGCAAAAAATGAATTTAAATTTACAATAACAAAATTTTATACCAATAACAAAAACTATAGAAATCTGGTGATAAACGCTATATACGTAAAGGTTTACATAAGAAAGTTATTTGTTTTTCCATACCATTTATTTAGACCTGCTCTGGTTTGTGTACTCGCTATTATTTAATTTTTATAAAACTCTAATTTCATTGACAGGCTCATAGCATTGATTTTATTGTAGTCTCACTTTCCAACACTTTGGACACCTTTCTATTTTCCTGTCATACATATTGTCATGCCCATTTTGCTGTGGAAAATCTTTAATAGAAAAAATGCTGAATTCGAGGACCACAGACTCTCGCCTTGCTCCCAGAACACATATGACTTACTATTTTAAACACATATACTGCTCTCTGAATATCTGACTACATACTGCTCTGCCTCCCAAATACACACTCACTGACTGTCCGAAGTTCTGAGCTTCATATATACACTTTCTCGACAACAATTCGTAGCACCCATTATAGTCTCTGCATTCTCACGCCAAACAATGCTGTTCTTTACAAAACTCGGCCTCAAAGTTATGCCGCCAATAACTAAAGAAATAATTTAAATGTAGCATTTCATTACATATTTGTAATCCGTACAATGTATATGTGTGGGTGTGTACATATATATATATATATATATATAATTGTGATATTGTTATTGAAAGGAAATAGAGATAGCTTGTGGCTTACCTGAAAGTGAAGTGTGGAGTAGCCATAGGGAACCGAAAGTTGTTCTTCAGATTTTCGGAGGCTCTAGGCTTCCTTAATGAGTGTAGCCGACCTTCCTGACATAACCATAAGGTTATAAATAAATATTTTAAATTTTTGAACACTTGAGCCACCTTAATCAGGAAAAAAGATCTGAACTGTATGATGGTTCAACTTAAGGTAAAAGTTAGCCACAATCGACACTCAACAAAGCCAACAACTCACTCAAGGAAATGTCACAACAAGGGAAAAATAATAGATTAATACATACATGCATATTACATATTCAACGACACACAAACTAGAGGAGGAAGGTAAAAAGTAAGTGTGAAATTGGGGAAATGCAGTTAGAGGATGTTTAGTCCAGGACTTTCCATGGGTTTTAGGATGTGTTGGAAAGTGAGTTCCCAAATATGGAGTTCAGCATCTGATGAATCAAGGAGTAAAGTAGGGTCAGTGTGAATCATTTGACAAAATTGTTGGTTTTGTACATAAACAGCTATTGGGAATTGAGTTTTAGACAGTATGACACAACTGCGGTAGTTAGCAATGCATTTGAAAAAATGTATTGTTCGGCCATTGTAGAAAAGAGGACAAAATCATCCGTTAATATAGGAATTCGTGTGGGAGGAGTGGCAAGTAATGTTACCTTTAATTTTATAGGTGGCTTTGCATGAAGGATTCTGGAATACAGTAGTAGATTAAAAGATAGGGAATGCATGGCATGTGTTCCTACCATACAGCTGGCAACCACTGGGCAGAAGGGGAGTTTTGTGTGAAGGATGTTTGTTATATCTGTGTTGGATTGAAGAGCAGTATCAGTCAGGCAGGACTTGAGTTTGTGTAGTTCAGGAATGTAGGTAGTGGTGAAGGGTGAACTTTATTTTTTGTATCGGTTAGAGGTGGAATGATTAGTTGGGACAGTAGACAGGTGTGGGATATTTGTTTTTGGAGGGTATTTTATATTTATGAAAGAATGAGGATCCAATTGGTGTAGGTGGTCAGGCTGTTCCAAATGGAGCAAATTCTAGCTACCCTAAGCTGTACGGAAGGGAGTGTTTGGTGTGCTCAGAATCACAACTGGTGAAGTAACGTTATGTATGGTAAAATGATGTGATTAAACCAGAACTGAGGATTATCTCAACATCAAGGATGTTGGGATGGTGGGGAAGCTGTTCCATATGATCTTAACAAGGAATTGGTGTTGCAAAAAATTAGAAAGGGTATCTGGGTTGTTGGTCCGCAGTATAAAGATATAATCTATAAACCAGAACCAAATTAAAGATTTCATCCTGTATGTACAAACACGCTCACAATTTTACATAACATAAAATATGTTGTGACAAGGCCAATATAGTTAAAACAGATAGCAGAGATATAGTGAATGTATGGTTTACTTATAATTAAGACCTATATGCTCTCATGTAGGAAACAAATTTTTGGAGTAATATACCATCCTCCATCCTCAGGAGGTAGATGTGTAACTCATGATTGTGCAATCTGCTAGTGTGAGGTATATGCAAGGAAGTCAAACATCAAAATATTTGAGAATTGTAAAAAAAAAAAACCAAGGAGAAATTACGTATATGGATACAGTATGTGATTTTTCCTTCCTCAGGAGACATTCCATGATTGCCTTATATTTTTCTGTTTGAATTATTTTTTTATTTTACTTAAGTTTATAATTTTGTATAGTTTCTCAATTCAGTTCATATAATTCATGACTAATTCTCTTATAGGTTGCAAAAATGATGAAAATGATAAAAACTTCATATAGAGCTAAGCAGGAAAAATTGAAGTCTGAAATGAAGGAACGACGGAAGCAACACAAGAAGCAAATAGAAAAAGATCAATTAAAATTGTTACGGAAGCATAAAGAAGTCAAGAAACAATTTTTCAGTTCAATAAGCAAAATGAAGGGGGAATATAAACCTAAGAAAACGTGATATTAAAATATATAATTGTTCTTTTAATATACATTTGTACATACTTTTAATTCTGTAACAATAAAGATTATTGACAAACATTGAGTTTTGAATATATATATATATATATATATATATATATATATATATATATATATATATATATGTTTAAATTTCCCACAATGACAGATAATTTGTTAACAAAATAAAACAGTTGTAAAGAATTTTTTGGGATTTGTAGACATTCATGCCATTGAAGTTGCACTGTTGTTATAATACTAAAGTTACTTGTCTATGCTTTCTTCTGGTGGAAAAAAAGAGGGCATTGTGTGGCTATAGCAATTTTTGTGTTGGGAGAAAATTAGGAAAAAGCTGTTATCCCATTTATGAATTTTTTACTTAAAGTAAAAATGAGGAACAATGAGATCGAACAAAAGCAGGAAGAGGAAAAATATCTGGTGGTTCAGTTACAAACAGGAAAAGTAAAAGGACAAAGCAGTCACTTTGGAAAGATGATTACAGTAGTGATGACAATTCAGATGCATTTATTCTAACAATAATTTTTTGTATTCTGTGAGTAGTGAAGGCTGGATTATGTGCCAGATTTGTAAATATTGGTTGCAGGAGCAGATGATGATGATGATGATGATCAGTACATTTGCGACCTATGCAATAAAAATAATTCCCAAACACGTAAAAATTTAAATTTATAAAATGTTGTGTGAAGCACCATTTACTTGGGTAAGCATCATCATTTCCAGCACTGGATTTCATACTTTCATTTTTTTAATTCACATGATAAATGCCAAACCAAGTTCTTGGTTTTTCTTTCACTCCAAAATTAACGGTGTTTTTTAATAATTAATTCTTTCAAATGACTTTACCACAAAACAGGGCAATCTCTGTATAAATTAATTAGAGAAATCACTTTATTTATTTACTAATGAAGTGGACGAACGATAAAATGTAATTTATTTTGTTTATAACCAAAGATTTTATTAACACACAAAAACAAAGTCAGAATCACAACTGAAGCTACATGAGGTCAGTTGCCACATACTCTCTTACTTTTGCTAGCAGTTTATTTTTTCAAGTAGACCTCCACTTGACTGATTCTGTTTGGCATGACAGTAATATTGGCTTCGTCATTTGCCACATGCCAATGGTCAAGTTGTCTACACTATACGCCTTTAGGTTTTTAGTGCTTTAACGACATATTAATCTTAAGTCAAACATATAAATCATTACATATTTTTCTAATTTACAATAATTTGTTATCAGAGCATAGATTAAAATGTTTTCAAATTTGTATCCTAGTCTATATGTTTTATACAGTTATGGATTAGATTTTACAAATGGAACATAATCAAAGACTCCATAAGGACATTCTCGTACATTAAAAGATCAGAGTTAAATCATTCCTTAAATTTCTAAGGAGTTGTTGGATGATAAGAGTTCATAATGAAGTTACTGTTTAACTGACTCCGCTCAGTCTATTAAACCTTGACTTCTTGTCACTCACCACTTCTATAATGCACGAGGCATAAAAATTGGGAGTATTCTTGACTCCCTCAAGGTACTGCGAATATTCATGCCTTCCACAAGTATGTATTTTTGACTCACTTTAGAGACTAGCAGTACTTTTGATTCCTTTAAGGTATCAGGCATTTGTCTCACTCCCATCAATAAAACAGGGAGAATTCAAAAACCCTTAATTTAAAATGAAAAATTTATGTCTGATTGAAAATTAATAATAATAAATACAGACAAAAGAAGTGATGTTGTATTTACAATATCACTTCTTTTATCTGTATTTGGTTATCTTTCTTTATAGGAAGTTCGGCATTTCAAATGGTAAAAAATTGTTTTCCTCTTCAGGGATAAAGATTAGGATTAGCACACAAGTCCAATCAATACTGAAATAAATAATCTACTAAATCCAGATTATTCCAGACAACCCAGAGGCCTTCACATCTGTCAGGCAAGTACTATCATGTAATGAAGAGTATTGCAACATTTTGGGCTAAAGGTGGTTATTAGTAATAAGTTCATACCATCAAAATGTTCTTTCTCGAAGTCTTTATTCCTGAAGAGGAACACAATTTGAAATGTCTGATTTCCTTCTTCATGGAATGGAAAACAGAATTAACAAGACATTTAATCATTACAAAATATTTTGAAGTCAAGATAGCTAATTACCAATTTTATTTAAGTTAATATTAAAGCAATTAAAAGAAAAAGTAGCAACAGTAACTAAGTTACCAGGAGAAAGGTCCAATGCTGATATTGAATAGAATAATTTTTTTCTGTACATCATTATGAGAATAAATAAGTATTGAGATTCCAGGTTTAAGTATGAATACAATTATGTTTATATTAAAAAAAACTCATTTACAGAGTAAGAGTGACTGAAGAGCTTTGTTAGCTCAATTTTGAATACAATTGATATATATATATATATATATATATATATATATATATATAATGCTGTTCAGAAGTTTGTTAAAACTGGCATTTTCTTATTAGCCTGGTAAAAAAATACTTTTGACACCATTCTCTTGGTCAACACCTGATTTAATGTCACCACGAGTGTCATTTTTTATGATAATTTAACCCTATGTGTATGGTGCTTAAGTCAAATTAGCCTAGAGGATGAATCCCTGTACTTTAACTGAGTCTAAAATATTCCTGCTACATAAAGGGAGTTAAAAATCTTAAGAAAGCCCAAAAATGGTAAAAGTTTTGTCTACTGACGAGTGCAGTTGTGTCGAGCTAAGCTCTTCTCAGCACCTGAAGAAATTGAAAAGGATCCAAAAAAACATTGTGTGGTATTTATTGTTATCACTTATTTTGCCTGTATTTGGCTATCTTTCTTATTATAAATTTTCAATCAGGCTTAAATTTTTTTCATTTTGAAATAAAAGTTAGTTAGAAATATTGACAAATATTTTATATTCATTCTTACAAAACTCGTGCAAGATTCTTTCATGACTGAACTAACTACTAGAGGTAAATTAAATTCCATATTAACACATTTTTACATTTATTAGCAATATTCTTTGACTACCATTGATACAACATTCAGTGTCAAACCTAAAAACTTATTTGGCACTTCCAGTTTTACAGTTCTACATTGATGGTATTTTAACAAGAGTGAATTCACAAGGTACCATTCAAGTAAATCACTTATCACTTTCATGACTTTTAGCTAAATAGGTCAATAAATCATTCAGGCCTTCAAATTCTGTACGACCTTGAGGAGGATCATTCTTGGGAACCCTAGGTAATAAATTACCCATTTTCATTCTAAATTCCACCATCTGAAAAACAAATTCAAAAAAGGTTTTAGTCTTAACAATAATTTGTCATAAACAACCCCAAACATTCATTTCAACAATAAAGTAATTCATAAATTATAATAGAAGATTGATAATTAATAATTTTTTCCAGCGTTTTAATCAATCAAGAATTTAAATGAAAACACTAATTCTTCATTTTCAAAACTTTAATTTATAAGTTTGTAGGTGCTTTTGGCAGTTTGCCAATTCATCTGTACAAATAAAAACTATTTTTCAGAAAACCATTTGCATTTTAACTAGGATCTCCCATATATACATATAAAAATACATCAAACTTTGTAATTATTCCCTAATTGATGCTCCTCCCAATACTCTATCCATTCCTCCTCTAAAAATAACCAATTTCCATAATAAGACTGTCTATATTCGCTTGGTCACAAACTTGAACTGGTGGGCGAGATGGTCAAGGTGTCTGTACTGAACAGATTTTATAGGTTCAAGTCCTGTCTGGGTCAAATATTTTCAGTCTTTCCTTCTTCTTCCTCCAATCATTGAACATATGCTTTTCTTTGTGCCTGAGCATATGCATTCACAAAGTGTATTCCCACCTTTCTCCTATTTATTTATATCCTTCCTCACTATATGTTCATATATATATACCACTGTGCCTATAAATCTTAGGCTACCTGCCTCAATTTCTCTTGAATCCTTCAAATATACTTTGTTCCATGCTTCATTTCATAATGTGTACATAATTATTTTAATGTTGACCCATTTTTTATATAAACTTTATTGAAATATGTATTAGTAAGTCCACTAACACTTAAGTTCAATGGAATATTACATTTTAATAGCATTGAATATCTTCAAATTATGAAAACCATTCAATATTGAGTCTGTTATACCTGAGGTACACTAGCTTATTTTACATAAATAACTAATTCAGCTAATTTCAGTTAATTACATACAGAAAATGGTGCTTATAAACTCAAAATTGAGCCAGATGTTTATTTATAAATATTAAAAAGCAAGATTGTTGTAATTCATTGTGAACATCAATCTTCACTAATAACCATAAATGTGCTGGCAGGCTTTTACTACTATAGTATTTCAGTCACAGTTTCTTAGACTGACAGAAATCTTACTCCACAAAAGCTCACAATGTAAAATTATTTCATAGATTTTCTGCATGCATTACATGATTCCTGTATCTGTTGATAACAGATTGAGGCGAAAACCAATTTCTTATAAGGCATACTGAATAAGAACTATAAAAATTTTAAATATATGTAGTGTATTGTAGTAATTGGTAGTTAAGGCATTGTTCTAATTGAAAAGTTGAATTGTAGAGGACTCATTATTGGTGGATATAGGCGGACGCCGCAACAAACCGGCAATGCAAGGAAAGTATTGTTGATCGGTCGAGAAGGTTTTATGCGCTCAAAATTTACGAGAAGAACAAACAGTTGGGCAGCGGACAGCAAGTAGAACACAGTAAACGAACGAACAGTTGGGCAGCGGACAGCAAGTAGAACACAGTAAACGAACGAACAGTTGGGCAGCGGACAGCAAGTAGAACAGAGTAAAAGAACAAACAGTTGGGCAGTAAACGGCGAGATGTACAGATTAAAATTCTAATTCACGAAAACCTGAACAATCTTTGTCAGTCAGCAGTGAAGACTGAAAGGTCTAATTTAAAGAACGAGAAAGTGTTCCAGTAACCAGTACGCTGTTATATCAAAAATGCAGAAACTGAACTAGTCTTCAGTCAACAGACAAAACCAATGAGGTGCATTTTCAACAGAAATCCACGAGATCTACAAATCCAGGTTGCAGTAAATCATCGAGAATCGACAAAGTTATTTTAAACCAACTAACAAACTACGCCAATTAGAGTCTGTGAACATTTAGAGTCTGTGAGTACTTAGAATCAGTGATATCCCCAAAATTGTGCACGAAAAGTTAAAATGAGACCTGGGCTGCCGTAAGTAGAAAGAAAACTTTAAAATCATTGTAAACCACGTTTAAAAGATAAACGTCAGATCGTTCTTTAATTATCGATAAAATGAGATCTTTAATTATTCAGATCATTCTTTATTTCTTGATAAAAATTGAAATTGTTTAAATTCAATCTTTAGTATTATTTTCTTCAGCAACAAATTTCGTCTATGTTCAGATGCATTGATTCCCATATAAAGCAAATGTAATTTTTGTGATTTTGATTATATAAATTTTGCCATTATCAAACCCAGTTCAAGACCCTGAGATCCCAAATATTTTGTGATTTGAATACTTATTTTAAAATTGTTAATAAATCTTGTTTAATAGTTTTCACGTAATAGTTCTTTTCATTTAAAAACGCCACATAATTCATATCATGAATTATTGTCAAAAGATGCAAAATAAATTTATAAATTATTACAGTATATAAAAATTAAATTACAGGATTAACAGTTACATGTTATATTTGAAATCAAATAAACAATTATATAACAAAAATTATAATAACATCTTACATCTTTGGCTCCTGAGCCTTTCCATATAACATAGCAAAGGCATCCACATCCAATAAATGCATAAATACTGCCAATTCCTAATGCTCTTAAAGCAAGAGATGCTCCTGTCTCAGCCATTTCCTTGGATCCTGATATTCCCTTGCTAAAAGATGCTGGGTCTTTCCGTTTGGCATAAGCTAATGTTGAAATAAATCCAAATACAGCAGATAATCCAGCTACTGATGAGAGAAATACTGTAGCTGCAAGAAACATATGAAAGTCAGTAAAAAAAAAAATTAGTTAATTACTTGAAATTTGTACAAAACATCACAAAAATGGAAAACTGAATGAATAATGCATACATACATTATATTGCACAATAATCACACAGACAAACTAGAGGTGGAAAATAAAAGGTAAAATAAAGTGAGTAAAATTGGGGAAAGCCAGAAAAGATGTTGAGTCCTTGACTTTGCCTGGGCTGTAGGATGTGTTAGAAAGAGAGTCCCCAAAGATGGAGTTTAGCATCTGATGAATCAAGAGGAAAGGTTTTAAGGATGGTCAGTGTGAAGCATTGGTTGAAATTCAATGTGTTGTGACTTTTGGCATAAGCAGATATTGAGAATAGTATTTTAGACAATGCTATGGTTGATAGCAATGTATTCTAAAGAGGTCATTTTGTGTCGATATAGAAAGCAGTACAGTCAGCAATTAAACGATGTGAAAGGAAGGCAGGTAACATTTTCTTGGAATTTGTAGGTGGCTATTTGTGGGAGATTGTAGTAGTTATACTAAATACGGCCTTCACACAAAGTTAAAATAGTGAAACAAAAACTAAGAACATTTAAATTTAAAAGTTCCTGAGATTTCAACATGTTTTTTTCCTAAAGGCGAAACCTTATGACTCAAAAGTAAACAAAGAAAGAAGATTGTTAGAGGTTGAATATAGGGTAGACATGGCACTGTTCCTACTGTAAGGTTAGTAATCCGGCTCAAGGAGAGAGTATTACGATGTAGCAGACAACAATGTTGCAGAGGTTTGGAGAATGATCATTTGGCTCATAACCTAAATCAAATAAGAAAGTAAATAACAAATATTAAAATAAGATCTTATATATTTGGCTACTGAGACTTTCCATATAACATATCAAAGGCAAACACATCCAAGAAATGCATAAATAGTGTCTATTGCTCTTAAAGGAAGATATACTACAGTCTCTTCCATTTCCTTGGTTCCTGATAGTCCCTTGCTGAAGCTTTGCATTTTGCATCAGCTAATATTGAGAAGATATAGGAAGAAAGGCAAGTAATGTTTTCTTTGAATTTGTAGGCGGATATTTGTGAAGGATTGTAATAGTTTGCAGGGTAGGGCAAGCATGACACCTGTTCCTAGCGCAAGGTCTGCAACCCAGCTCACGAAAAGGAGTTTTATGGTGGGGTCTCCGAGGATGACAGTTGGGAGGATGCCTGAAGGCAACTCTTGGGCAGATGGGGAGTGGTTTGTGAGAGGTGTCTTTTATATCTGGTTTAGATTGCAGTTCAGTGTAGGCCAGAAGTAAGTTTTTAAAGTCCAGGGAAGTAGGTTATGTTTACAAGTGGACATTTTTTATATTGGTCAAGGATGGGTTTGGGTAGTTAACAGTGGATAGAACCACAGGACATTTATTTCTGTAGGAATTCTCAAGGGTATGTTCTATTTATGAAAGCATTGCAGAATCTGGTTGGTATAGCTAGACAGACTGATACAAGTGGTGTAAATGTGAGCCAGTCCTAAGGGCTAAGCTGTATGGGAGGGAACATTTGATATGTTCAGGATGGCAACTAGTGAGGTGAAGATATTGTAAGGAGTAGGTGGGTTTAATGTTATCTTATGTTATTAGGCCAGAACTAATTAAAGTCAAGGAAAGAGCTATTGTAGAAGTGGTTCCAAGGGAACTTAACAGGGAATGGTGTTTAGGTTTTGTAGAAAAACTGAAAGGGCATCTGGTCCATAGTATGAAGGTGATATCTATGAACTGGAGCCAGTTTTCAGTGGAGAGGAATTTGAGTCTTGATGTTCCAGTTTTCCCACGAGCATATTGCATAGGAGGGGGCTATCCCATAGCTAGTTATTTGGTGGTAGATGTTGTTTTGATTAGAGAAGCAATTCTTGGTGAGGACAAACTGGGTGAACAAAATCAGAAAGTTAAAGGTTGAGAAGCAATTTGGTGGCCTATAAGCTGACAAGAAACATTCACATGTCACTAGAATGGGGGATGATAATGTACAGGGTGACATCTACAGTAACCAGTAGTGTATTAGTTGGAAAAGGGTTTGGGAGTCCATGGAGGCAGGAAAGAAAATGGGGCAATTTCACACTAGATCTGGAGTCGACGAGAATGGTCCCTGATTTGGTCAATATTTTTCCATCGTCATACTTTAATGGTTTGTCTTTTGAATGAAGGAAGATAGTTTTTTCCACTATTGGTTGGGAGGATTCATCCACAAAATCCTTTCGGTGGGTAAGTTGTAGCCAGCGACAATCTGGTGACCCAGGACCCCAAGCAGGGAGAAGGTGGGTGTTCTAAAGTATTTGGGGTGAGGAGTTCAATATAATCATGTGCTGATTTTTTAAGTGGACCATATGTTCGAACAAACTTGTCTATTTCAGAAGTGAAAGATGGATTGTGGACCATATGTACAGGTTTTTAAGTTTTGTCATACCCCATCTGGCGAAGTGTCTCAACCGTATCCTTCTCCAGGTCCATAACAGGTGGTAGAGTCCTTGTCAAAAGGGAGAACAGGAATTTCACTAGGTTTTTTAGGCTGTGAAGGGCTAGGTGAGAGAGGATGGTGAAGTTACATGATGGGGAGACAAGAATGTGAATTATCAAAGATCAAAGGCTTTCCTGGTGTATTTGTTGAAGAAAAAGTTCTCGGGTTTCCACCCGGGTAACACGACGATTGTAACACAATGTTTCGATGACCAAATGCACTTCCGTCATCTTATAGGCCTAGGTGGAAACCCGATAACTTTTTCTTCAAGAATGTGAATGTTTGAAGCAGGTGGATAGGTGGAAGTTTCAGAGGGGAAAGTGTAGAAGGTTCTCTATATTTAGAAAGGATAGGAACTGTGCAGGTAAATGGTTCTGTGTTAATTCTAAAAGGAAATAGCTTTTTAGTCAAAAAAAAAAATTAATCTCAACATTTTGTCCCTGATTTGGACTTTTTCAGGTTGTATGGATGTTAAAATAATCTAAAAAAAAATAACATGATAAACTTATTGACTTGTTTAATAATTATGGCATTCAGATTTTTTTTAAAATTTGCAATAATTTAAATATAGTTAAAAATATTAAGGACAAAATTAACACTTCAGATAAACATTGAACTTATTTACAAAATTATTTGTATAGATTGAAATTCTTGCTATATCATGTAAACAAAACGATTTCTAAGAACTTGAATCAATTAACATAATAATAATTTGAAATTATTCAGTTGTATCAAAGCATATTTATTTAAACATTTTAAATGAAGAATGAAAAATTATCCCAGTTGGATGAGTGAAATGTTACGTCAGGCTAACGTTTCGTCCATTAATGTTAAATGCAACAAATAACTTAAATAAAATTTGATTGTTATTGGGATCTATGTTGCATTATATAAAATATGTATTTCCAGTGGTATCTTAAAATTTTTTGGTAATTTTCTTGTAAATTATATTCTTAACATTTTATAAAACTTTGTTTATAATGAAAAATTTATGTGTTTTGAAAATTAGTAATAAGAAAGATAGCCAAATACAGACAAAAGAAGTGATTATATAAAAACCACAGAACGTTTCTGGAAGCCTTGTTCCTTTCTTCAGGTGCTAAGAAAACTTGAAAACACAAGAACCTAGAGTGACACAATTGACTCCCAGAAACATTGTACGGTATTTACAACATGACTTCTTTTGTCTGTATTCAGCTATCTTTCTTAATGTTATTTGTTTAGATAATTGTAACATCCATACACCAAACCAGGACAAAATGTCATGTTTAATAATAATAATATCATATTCCGCAGATACTGTAGAGAAGCTTAGCTTCAAGCATTGGGAATGACTCAGGGTGTACATTTATTCCATTAATACTATGATAATACTAACAATTAATAAAGACTAATAATATTCTATAACTTAAACTTATGAATAGCTCATGCTTGCTATTTTCAGTCATTTAATAATAGTACTGTATTATGCAACAACATACAAAATTTGAATATTAAATTTTTCCTGACTAAATTTTTATTTTAAATATTTAATTTAAATATAAAGTCTGATAGTTAAAATTGTTGTCTAAAATGGAGGAGACCCTTATCCAGAACAGAACTCATCAAATAAGATTGTAAATAATTATTACAATGCTATTGACTAGGATTTGACTATGTATGGTTATGTGGAAGTGAGGTGCCAGTGTAGGTTCAAAATATCAGCAAGGCAGGGTTTGGATGAGAGGAAAGAGAAGTACTTGAGGAAACTAGGCTTGGGTAGGAATTTGCACACCAATCCTAGCAGCATGACTAAATAGGTAGTGGAATTTATGCAGGTGGCTTTGAAGAGAAACACCTAAATTTAGTGCACATTGAAGAATGGTGGCATCATTTTTTATCCTAAAGGGTGCAGGGCCAAATTTAGAAAATATTTTTGGAGTTTACATATTCTAAAAGTATGTATTTGGCACATATCAATTTAGTAAGTCAGAGTGAATTATGGACAACACACTGCACAAACTCAAAAGACTTTTGGTTTGAATGTTGTATTTCTTACGGCTCTCACATTTTTTTTAATCACCTGTTGAAAGCAACAAGGATTTAGAAACATTGTTGGTAATTTTTGTCTGTATTATATTGATACTGAATCATATTAATTATGGAGTTTAGAATAGTGTGGTAACAGATATCTGTTGAAAGCATGAATTGGCTTCTAAAATGGTGCTGCACTCAAAAATTCTCATCATAAAAAAGTTCCAAATTAAATATCACTAGCATGCTACATTTCGTGTAATTTTTTCCACATTTTAATGAGATTTCAGACATATCATTTCTGAGGTGCAACCTTGTGTTTATTCTTGGTAGCTTTTTACAACATAATCATGTAGAAACATGAATAAACTTCAACCATTATTAATCTAAAAAGAGAAAAAAATATTAGAATCTTAGGCAAATTATACAGTGGACCCTCAGGTTATGCACATTAATTAATAGACAAGTAATATCTGCTTCTCTGATGCTTTTTTGTTAAATGCTTATTTCGTGAAACTATATGGACTAACATACATAGTTATTAAAAAAAATGCTATGAATATCATTAGGTTTTTATATTGTTTTCAATTGATCTATTTAGCTGGGTGGCTTGGCTTCGGGACAGCAAAAGTAGGTGTCGATTACCATGAAATTTTACATACATGAGGCTATGAATATTCTAATAACCAACCCTATAAAGCTATATGACATGCTCCACGAAATTTTAAAAAATGTGCCTAAATCAATACATAACCTTTGGCCTTGAATTGTTTGTCATTATCTTCAACAGGATTGAGTGACATTACTCTTGATCACGATAAGATTATCATTTGTGTGCCTTAAAGGGGGGAGGGAACGAGTCGTAATCGTAAGTTTCCACTATTTATTTTCACTATCTGTTATTTATTATTGATGCAGTCTTATACATAACATAAACCATAAACTTTGATGACAATTCGTCACACAGTATATTATATTTTTACGCGGGTAAAGTGCAAAACACTTCATGAATCAAATGTAATATCTTAGATGTAATACGTCACGAAGATATGTCACAGATATGAGTATAGGGTTTCAAATTCATTTAATTATCTTAGACTAACTAAAGATAAAGTGCTTCTTAATTTATTCATAATTATGCAACATGTATTATTTTTAAATCATTATGTGACGTTATTGCATTAATTCGAGCAATTACTGTAATCTATATGCAAATTTCCAATACAGAATCGTTCACATACATTCTTCATATTTTTGCGTGAATATATTCACTAAAACAAATTTTTAGAAATTTTCAAGTTTTGGAATAAACTGATCTTAAGATAGTATTTGGAAACAATTTTGTTAATTTAACTATTATTATTTAATTAAATCATATCGTGAAAAAGAATCTTTATTTAAATAAATACAGCTATAAATGTAACATTATTCGATGTCATAAGTTTAAAAAAATTCTTAACATGTGCAAACTTACGTAAACGGAAATATGTAATAAGTTAATTACAGCGTTTTATAATTTGTTTGTTATATATATCAATGTGGTTGTTACTTTAACAAATACGGCTTCATAACATGTAAATTCTAAAGATATACGACTTTGGTGTATTGTTTTATATATTTGATATATTATCAAGTCATAACGACCAACCCGAGTATCTGACAAATGTAATCAGTCTGAGTCGAGTCTGAATCTATTGAAAATAAAAAAGATATAGTAATAACATAACATTATTTCTTGTTTCGTCGATATAATAAATTAATTCTTTTATATTCAACAAAATGTTTTGCATTTGAAATTGTGGAGCACATTCTAGTGTAGTATAAGTAGTTAAAAGGAAAAACATGTTTTTAATTTTATTTATAAAAAAAATACAGAAGTTAATTTTCCTACTTGCAAGTGGAGCAAGCCGATTTTATGTGAAAATCTGTTAACTAATTCAATTACTTTTTTTTAAGAAAAATGGATTTTCATATCTGATAAAAACTGGAATTTAGCGAAAAAGCGAACAATTGATATTTTGGCCAGTGATTCAAATTATATATTGTATATATAATACATAACCACTGCACCAAGCATCTTTATTCTCCGCTTTCATGATCAAAACTTTTTTTAAAAATCGAAGACATTAATGTTCATCATTAATCGTTACTATGATTAAATTTTTGGCTTACCTTCGAAAATAAAGACTAGTTAAGCCGCCAGTCCCTCAGTTAGTAATACGCTAGAAACCTGCCTTTCCAAAATTATAAACAGTTGACACTCTGTACAATGCGAAATACTATCAGTATTAAAATTATATCTTCAACAATAAGACTTTCCAGTCAATTATGACCAAAGAAAGATGTTAATATAAACCTCTTTGTAATAAAATTTTATTTTTTTATTCGTATTACTTGATATTGAAAATTGGTAATGTAATAGTCTACAGAATAAAGATTCTCACGTATGAACATTTTTTAATCTGTGCATATATATTTAAATAGGAAAACAAATAACTTTGGGAGTTGATATTGATACATAGCAGAGGTATTGCCTTCTGTCTGTAATCTGCAGGAACCTTATTCAACATAATTATATTGTGTACAAGTCGCATGTTATGTTCCCTCAACGTAAGCAATGAACGAGTCACGTCCACTCCGATAGGCCCGTTCGGACGCATGCTGCCTAAAACTGCCGATGCATCAACCATTCGTGCTTTGAAGTTTGTTGACAATGGTTTGGAAATATTACATTATTCGGGTATTTAATTTTTGTAATTTTGCCTGTAATTGGCTATATTTTTTATCATATCAGTTTACTTCTCCTCAAATATCTCATGTTTTAATATTTTATCAGGCCCGGTGAGATTCCTCCCCACCTCAATTTAGACCAGAACTGCGAACTTGCAGGTTATTTTATAACCAAGACTTACCTTAATATCAGCTGTTTCTGTACAAATTGTTGGCATTTGAATTAATTTAATTTTTTGGGGGGGGGAAGGCCTCGCTCCCCCAGCGGGCATTTTCCCCCTCTGTCCCGCTTGTCCTTAGCCCTGTATTAATCCGTTATTGTTTAACTTTACTACAGAAAACATCTTAATCTCAAACAAAATTTACAAAAAAAAAGGGAATCAATAGATTCGAAACATGTCCTGTCCATTGTCATTTCTATTTTTTTATACAATCTACGTCGTTCAAAATTATTCTCCTATTTCTCATAAAATTATTTCTTCATGCGATTTTCTCTATACTTAATCAGTTACTTCTTATTTACGCAAAAGTATTTTAACTTCCAGGATAATATCCGTTTGTCAATACTTCACACATAGATGGTACAAATATCTGTCTCAAATACTAAAAACTATCAAATTTCAGTTTCTGCAAAATGCTTTTTTGTTCGAACATAATTATTGTATTGATCTCTAAGACTTTCGGTGAGAAAATTAGGCTATTATATTAAATATCCTATTAAATTTATTGGTTATTCTATCACCACATTAAACTAAAGATTCTATAATGTTACTGATAAGTTTATGCGTTGTTTATTTAACTTGTAATCCAATTACCATACCACATAGCTCAGGTTCGGTAGGAGATCGAAAGTCTTGAAGAGGATATTATCCATCTAGTGTACCACGCCGAAAAAAATCCAGTTTAAATTAATCACTACATATTTTAGTTATTGTTTACTTATATGATTACATCTCTAGTATGAACTTGTTAAATCAGAAACCAACATATTTCACAGCTTCTGATATATCGAACGATGTGTTTTCACAATTATAAAGTGATCTTATTATATTTATATAATCATATAATGGCGATTTTATGCCGATTACTACCAAACAAAATAGCGCCAGAAGAATGTTAACCCGCAACAACAAATAGATGATACTTAGACTTCTTGAATGTATCAAGAATCTATTAATCTACTTTTGTCGGATTGACGTTGACATTGACGAGGACAACAGTGAAAAGACCGCCTACGTAACACTACACGGACTGCAGAAGTTTAAGGCAATGTCATTATTCTCTTTGTACTACTTATGATGGACAATCTGACCGACAATGTAGTCTATTCCAGGAAATCTGAAAAACAACGGCGTTTCTTTACAGCTCATATAATAACAATTTCTGAGACACAAGGTCGAAACGGAACAGGCTGATTAAATCCAAGAAAAGTTTTCTGAAACGAATCTTCGCATTGCAAGCTCCATCTTGCATGATAATAGTGGTGTGGACACGGTTTCTTTCTTGCAATGCTGGAATCACGTGTTGCCCAAGGAGGTCATTATAACGTGCATATGTCATAAATAGCGTCACCAGGTGCCAGGTGAAGATTTGCTTTGAGATACCTAGGGTAACAACCGCTTCATCTCTAGGCAATTTCAATATGTGTGGCTTTCCAGATTCATCGGTCTAAATCCATGTGACTTCTGGTTGTGGGGATATTTGAAATATCGTGCCTATCAGGATGCCCGGAATATTCCTCATCTGAAGGATAGCACACGACATATATGTAATACATATAGGCATACGACGACTTATCGTTCAGATTATATCAGATATGCTACTAGCAACTGTCGACCATGCCGTTTTACGGATGCAGCATATTATTCAATCGGAGACCATATTGAACACGGGTTGTAACTTGTGACCATATACTAATAAACGTTACAGAACCACCGTTATCATGTATTTGATCGTTTCTCCCCTTTACCTGAACTCACAACACATTCTGACGGCTTACAGCGCCATATTTTCAAATAGTGCCAGCAAGTGGAACTATTAATATATTTTTTTAACAACGAGCGCTCCGATTAATGAGCATACCTCCGATTTTTCAGATTTCTGCGGTGTATGCAGCTTGCACTGTAGTACTCAGAAATTTAATTATAACCAACCTGTACGTACATCGATATGCTGCTTTGTGATGGGACAGAGGGAGTACGAAGTGAAATAAATGCACAGATATAATACCACGCTCCACAGAATGTTCTAGATGTTCGAAATGGTGGTCTCTGAAGAAAAGTCCCGCTCGGTGATAAATAGTTATCGTTTATTCTTCTTGCGGAAAACAACTATTGTACAACAGGAGACTGTATCGCTACTTTTTTCGCAAGCAACAAGGAAAGATCTTACTTGCCTCATACACTATTCACTATTTAAGTCAATAATAATGCCTTTTACGTGGATGCACACCGTCACGTCCCTATACTTGGTCGTCCTCCACTACGCTCACTCTTACCAGGCAATATTTATACATAACAAGAAAGGTAGTGAAATACAGACAAAAGAAGTGATAATAAAAATACCACACAACGTTTCTTTAAGTCTTGTTCCCTTCTTCTGTATTTGGCTATCTTTCATATTATTAATTTTGAATCAGACGTAAAGTTTGCATTTCAATATTTACACATCTGACCCTCTGAAAGGTATTTCAGAAAATGTTTCTCAAACTCTCTGCACGACAAACCGGACGGGCAATTTATTTAGTGGCGTAACCGCTACACAGTCAAAGTAATGAGGAGAGTGGTGGAATTGGGTTTGTATGCAATAAGAAAGAGGCGACACTGCAGAATAAATTGTTAAAGCAGTCTGGACTTATGATCACGAGGTTCCGATATCTAAAGGGATATGTTTTTATGCTTGGACATCTAGATGAGAATATTTAAATTTTCAAATTAGTAAAGACCCGGCATCCAAGGGAGTGTTCCGTGTAGGTATACTGTATAAACATTAAACATACCTACACGAATAAACTTACTTACCACTAAGTGCAGACAATTTGGCAATCTTTGCTGCAAATTGAAGCGCCAACATGAAAAAGGGACAAGAATGTAACCAGTGAAAATAAACGCAAGATCGTATTTTCATAGATAATGTAGGATCCGCAAACACTTTGAGGGCTAGAATCGTACTCACCTATTCAAAAATACTACTTTATTATTCGAAAATTTATGAATAAACGAATAAATTATCCTTTTAAGGTTCAACAAAACATCGACTTTTACTATGGAACGGTACGCTTATTTTTTTAATTAAAAAATTACTGACGACGATAAATGTATTTTATTTGGCATTTTACAGTGTAATATTTTTATTTTAGTATACTTTATTTGAAATGCATTGTTATATTGAGTTTATTCGTCACCGTCGAATTTTTGTAAAAATTTTAAGTAACAAGAAACTCTTACACAATAAACTTTACACGTTTACGAACGTCATGTTTTTTAACTTACCATTTCATACATTTTTCTGTCGGGAAGAATAATTTCCTCATGAATATTGCTATTATTTTATGTACGATATTCAAATATGTTTATTACAATTACAATATAAAAATATATATAGAAGTCATGTCATAGGCATGATGAATTCCATATATATATATATATATATTTGTTTTTTAATTAGAAAATGAGAATATCGCTTTACACAAGTATGATTCTAGCCAATTTTCACTTGGAAGTTATGTCTTTCGTTGTAGATTGTGTTTTGTTATGATTCATAAATTTTTTCCCTTTGTATTCGTGTGAATGTTATCACGACAGTGATTCAGTGTTGGGATCTTTGGGATAGGTCCTTGATGTGTGTTAATAGAGATTTTCGAATGTCAAACAGTAATGACTCTATTAAATCCAATTGTCAGTTCGTAGCGTAAAAATGGCATACAATTGTTCGGATTCTGTGAAAATGAAGTACGAATTAACCTGAGCGTTATTTGTAACCGAATAATGACAGCTACAGTTCCTTGTTCATTATCACACATCATGTGTTTCTAACTACTCTGTGTTTAGTACAAAACTAATGGTCAAGGACCATAATTATTTCTATCAGCCTGTCCTGACGGAATCACCAACTGGGAGGTCTTTTCAGGGCACTGAAGAACAGAAAAAAATGTCTCATGTTACAAGGAAATGGGAGATATTTCCAGGGAAAAATCGGTTTTATTGTAATGGAAGAATTATGATGGCTCCACAAACTGGCGTTTTCTACATAACAATTATTTTGATTGTTGGCACAAGTGGTCTGTCCTTTGCTTTTGAGTAAGTATTTGCGCTTTGCTTCATTTGTGTTTTTAATCATTTCTGTTCTGTTGAGTTAGTAAATTCATTTACAGCTGCCCGTTTATTGCTGCCAATTTAACTCCTGTAATACCAGTGGTAGGAGGAGTGTTGTTTGTTTTTGTCATGTCAGCTCTCTTGAGGACCAGTTTTAGTGATCCTGGAGTTATACCAAGAGCAACTCCTGATGAAGCAGCATATACAGAAAAACAAATAGGTAAGCACATAATTTGGGTATTGTTCGTTAAATTATTAACATATTCAACATTAACACTAGTTTACAAATATTATTACTGGCTTGATTATATCAATCAACCAAGAATCAATTATTCCTAATTTCTTAACCATTTACTTTTTATTGAAGCATAAATATTTTTTGTATATGGTGGTGTGTCATAATGAAATATGAGATTGAATAATGAACTGTGCTTCTCAAGGTAATTTGCTGGTTAGTTATGAAATTTATGGAAGACAGGATCATATATATTGTAATTGTTAAAATCATTACCTATCAATTTTGTATTGGTCAAAATGAACTATTGGAACCAGTTTTAAGATTAGCATGAAACATTATTATTAATTAGTGCTTATAACATGAATGATTAACAATCAAAATTCCATTTTTTAGAAGTTCCAAATAGTGCTAATTCACCAACATACAGACCACCCCCAAGGACAAAGGAAATACTTGTCAGAGGTCAACCAGTTAAGTTGAAATATTGTTTTACCTGTAAAATATTCAGGCCACCCAGAGCTTCACACTGCAGTTTATGTGACAATTGTGTGGGTAAGTTATGGACAAATACCTAATAATGAATAATTTATAACCGTAAATTTAATATTGTAAAATATAAAAGGTTTGTCTTAAAAATAATCATCTAATGAAAGTAACAAAGATTGGAGAAACGTGTGGTATTTATTTCAACACTCAGTTTCGTCTTCTTTGGCTACTTTTTTTTTTATTCATAAAATTTACTACTTGACAGCTAAATTATAAGGCCTTTTTAGAACATTAATTTTCTAAATATGTTGCAGTTCTACAGTTAGAGGGCAAATTTATCATTGTGGGTTTTAGATCTGGTCCTCTCATTATCTTCAAAGTAAACATGAAGATTATATAGTTAATGTGACATAATCTATAATTAATTGGGTTATGAAATAAAGTATTTTGTTAAGCTGCATTTAAAAAATCTGTAAATTTTTCATTGAATTTTAGCCAACTGTACAGTGTAATTGTCAGTCATGAATAAATTATTTTAGGACCACAATCAGTATGTTAAAATATTTTGTAAAATCAAATTGTGTGCCATAGTTGCATTAAAGAGATTCAGAGACAATTATTTTGTATCACCAAGAATTTAAAGTGTACTATATCTTGTTCTCATATCCACTATTCTCTTTACTGTACTGACTACATTTGGCATCCTATTGTGTGTTTAATTACTGTGAAATATGTTTTCCTTACTATTTCTATTCTCTGCTTCTGTCCCCTGTCATAATGTTCACTTGTCTTGGGCTCCTAACTACGTACTGTAAAGCCTAGTCTTATCTTAGATATCTCAAATTAATTTTCCATCACAAACGCTCAAAAACTTTCTCATTCATAACTTCAGTTCATCATTTCATTGTAAGGTCTTCTGTAATGCCACATGTAACTATAACACAACTAAAAATAAATACTTTCTCAGAGTTGACCTTGCAAGAAATGTTTCGGTGAATTATAATTACACACACACGCACACACACAGATATATATATATATATATATATATATGGAAAGGATAGCCTCCAAAAGTTTGAAGAACAACCTTCAGTTCCTTATGGCAACACTGCACTTCACTTTCAGGTAAGCCACAACCTATCTCTCTGTCCTTTACATACCAATATTGCAATTATATATATATATATATATATATATATATATATATATATATATATATATATATATATATATATATTGTAATAACCACTTAGGGTATACATAAAAAAATATATGCTTTTGATTTTAACAAACAAATTTATTAAACTTCATCAGAAATTACAATTGAATTTAATATTTTACTATTATAATAAGAACTCTTGCTCTCATGGGTCTCTACTGGGTTTGACAACGGACAGAATCGAACTATTAAAAAGACCCAACATTTATGTTTTAAATTAAACAAAAGTATCTACTAAATTTATTAATGAACTTAACCTATAGATTGCTTCTAACTTTATTATCAAAAGAAGAGAACGACATCTGACTGTTATCCTTTAATAACGTTTACATCTGTTAATATTATACATTCCAACTTACGGTTTCTTAGGTTTACTTCGACTCGTTCTTTAGACACGCACTTTACAGCTTGGATATTCACTCACTGGTTCGCCGATATCTGGTTCTCCATATCCAGTGAAAATATCCCAGGTGCTCGTCGTGACACTACTTGATGTCGTTTGCTGCATCCAGGTCGCCTACCATCGAAGACAGGTCAAATTCTCCTACTCATACAGATAGAGCTTCTGTATGTTAGAAATGTTTGTAGTTGTTATAGTTTTGCTGACTGATGCTGACTATTTCTGTCTCAAACTCCAACCACGATGCATTCAGCACGCTGGCTCCACTCTGACTGACTCTGACTATGCTACACGTTCGATTACTCAGGAGTCGTCGGCCTCACCCGACTCGCACAAGATCCTTTCTTGCAAGTCCCAAGCAAATATGCCACTTGTCAGGTCATTCATCAGAGACAATAGCCTGCTCTAACATAACCACTTTGGGACCATCTGCTTGCCCACGTTCTGTGTTACGGATTCGCCACAGATCCCCAAATCAATAAGTTACTCGACCCGCAATTACTCTTTAGACCTAATTGCTGCACCGTCACACCGTCCCTACAAATTACGGCTTCCTCTCTGCCGCCAACCAGCACTCATCCTAGATAAATGTCTTACCGCTCCGTCTTGTCACCTCGTGACAGAACCCGCAATTACTTTTCCCTCGCATTCTCTTTACGAAATGTGCGCTGTTTTAAACCAATGCTTTACAATAAATATATATATATATGATATTAGTAAGGATATGATATTGTCAAAAATAATTGCTATATTGGTATGGAAAGGAAAGATAGACAGGTTGTGGCTTACCTGAAAGTTAAGTGCAGTGTCGCCATAAGGAACTGAAGGTTGTTCTTCAAATTTTCAAGGCTCTCAGCCTCCTTCTTCAAGAAGGAGTGTTACACCATTCTGTGCACCAGCCGGCTGCGGACTGCATATATATTTCCTTCCTAATATTAACAGTTCCTTATGGCTACACTGCACTTCATTCTCAGGTAAGCCACAACCTATATCTCTTTCCTTTCCATAACAATATCACAATTATTTTTGACAATATCACATCCTTATTAATATTATATATATATATATATATATATATATATATATATATATATATATATATATATATATATATATATATTAAGGAAAATGTGACGAACTCAAATTAAATAACGTATTTGTATATGAAAAAGGGACCGACACCGTATCTGAAATCGGTAGTTGGTCCAGTTTGGCCTGAGCCTCCTTCGTCAGAAGGAAGATCTGAACTGTGTCCCAGCTGGGCACAAATTGACCTTTCATTATTTATGTATTTCCTTACATTATATATATAAGGACCAATCTGAAAATAAGTAAAAGTTGGCATACTTCAAATATTTTGGTTGGAGCTTCCCATCATTTACAATATATCCTCTCCATTCACAATAGATCACAATGTCACCAAGTTATTGAAGTGTGTTTTGTCAATTCATTTAGCACGCTGTTATATGCAACTATCAAGAGGAGACCATTTAAAAAACTTAAGTGTGTATCATAAGGAATTGTACATTCCAAAGTTTAAAGGAACTCTTTCATTTTGTTCTTGACAACTGCTGAGCTATATAAACTTTAAAATTAGTTGTTGGAAATGTTTAAATTTTATAGTCAGGGTGTTTTTGTAATCACAATTAAGTCTGCAACCTGTTTATTTTGTACTGCTTTTCTGATTTAGTTATGAATAATGTAATAATTTTGTTTCAGATCGATTTGACCATCATTGCCCATGGGTTGGAAACTGTGTGGGCAAAAGAAATTATCGTTACTTCTATATGTTTATAATTTCTTTAGCATTATTGTGTGTATTTATTTTTGCTTGTGCAGTAACACATTTAATTCTATGTAAGTATTTATTTGCTATTTTATTATATTAATGCCCTCATAATTCATTACATTATGAGAGTATTGTTTCATTCTTCTAGTGACAAATGACAAGATTGCTTTTTTGGATGCAGTGAAGGAGTCTCCAGCAAGTGTTATAGTGAGTTTAGTTTGTTTCTTCAGTGTGTGGAGTGTTGTTGGTTTGGCAGGCTTCCACACATACCTCACTGCATCAAATCAGACTACAAATGAGGATGTGAGTAACCTGATATTCATCTGCAAAAACTAGAGAAGTTACATAGTTAATGAATACTTTTGAATAGGTATACGAAAACTAAGTATCATTTGATAGTAGTATTCTATATACTAAGGAGGTTTGATGGAAAATATTGAATAAGTATTCAATACTTAGTGCTTTGGCAGCTTTGGTTTTTCATCTGATTGAAAATCTTTAAAATATATTCAGCTTTCAGGAATTTATTGAATATATTTTCATTTTAGATAAAAGGCTCATTTAGCAGTAAGCGTGGTCAAGAGAGCTTCAATCCCTACAGTCTTGGAGATGTTTGCTCCAATTGTTTATATGTTCTTTGTGGCCCTGTCCCACCCAGTCTTATTGGTGAGTATTCATATTGAGTATCTATAAACTGTCAAACTATTTACATATTTCAATGTTTGCATAAATAATCAATACAGAAAATTAAAGTTGCAACCTATTATGCATATATATGTGTGTTGTAATATACATCATGGTTTGTAATAATATTTTTTTCTGAATTATTAAATTACAAAGTTTGTTTATGATAACCATGTAGTTGTAAGAATGTTTGGACAGTCATGTTACATGGCACGAGAAAGAAGAATTTAGAGTGTTCACAGCTGATTTTTTTAAAATTGCTTTTGATGGTCAGTGGCAAGAAAGTCAAATGGTGATAGGCCATTATCATGTGAGAAGCTGGACTATGTCAATTTGTCACCACTGTATAGCATTACTGCAAGTGGAGGGGTGAATTTCCTCAGTAAAAATTGTTTTTGGTCTGTCGTCATTGAGGAGAGAGGTCACCATGGTGTGGTAGAGTCCAAAGTCAGATCAGTACTGTTAAAATTTTTGAGAAAGTAAACTTGCAATATATTTTAAATATTGAATTTGGAATAGAGTTATCAGTCTGCCTGTTGTCGTTAAAATAGAAAGTTGCCATAGGGCAAGGTTGTCTGCAATTGAATGAGGAGTAAGGAAGTGTGATAAAAAGTAAAAGTTGTAGGCATGTTGGAAAGTTGAACTGAATTAATAAACTATAAACGAGGTATAATTCGGCAGAGATTTAAAACTGACCAGTTTCCCTGGTAAAAACATCTGTTGATGTGTGAAACACTGTGTGTTTGTAACCAAGATTATATTTGTCTGAAGCTCTAAAGCAATTGTGTTGTGTGTGCTGTGAAAGTGTGTTTGCAATAAATTGACCTATTTTCAAAGTTATAAGTTGTTCAAAAGTTTGCTAAGTAAAAGTGAAATTGAAGGTCAATCAAAATTGGTGCACAATTGTATTTTAAATTTGGTAAAATTAAAATGCAGGGTAAACATTGTGTAATTATTGTACCACAAAATTTCATTTAGTGTTTATATTTTTGGGGATATTTCTGTGTTGGTATTTTGTAAATTTGATTCAAAACTTTTATTGTAAATTTTATATTTCACTTAATTCTATACTATTGTGAGGCTCAATAAAATGCCCTGAAATGTAATTTAAGATTCTCATTTAAATCAGCCATGGAAAAACTTTATATGAAACTTATGTAAAATAAATGTTCTGTTTTTAATCAATTCTGTATATATTATATTAATTAAATTTCAGTTTCATCATTTCAAACCTTTCACTAGGTACTAAAAATTGCTATTAAAATTTGACTAGAAAATTTCAGTAAATTGATTTAAATTAAAGATTTCAGTACATAATTGTAAAATAAAGCAAAAAATTCTATAAAAGTTTCAAGTTTAAGTAATGCATTAAATTACTCATCAAATTAAAGTAAAATAAAAAAAACTATAAGTTGCATTAAATTGTTTTTCCACAGTTAAATACAGTAAACAATTAAATATCTTCAAGTTGGTTATTACATTAATTGGCTCCGAAACAAATTATTTTAAACTTTTTAATATTTTTTTACATTACTATATATATATAAAGAAGTTTGACATTTCCAGTCATTCATTTTGTCTCTATGAATTGAACATATGTCTTACATTGTGTTTAATTCTGTGCCCGAGCATATACTTTCTTATAAAAAAGTGTATATATAACATTTGTAACACAAAGCATTTGTTAATTATCATGAATCAATTATTACTATGGTTAATCTTTTGTTACTTTAAAAAATATTTATTTTGTTTCATTGTATTGGTAATTGCAGTAAGCTTTTAGCATTTTATTTTAAGCTTACAAACCCAATACCATGTAAACTTACAAATCTTTCTACATCCTTGAAGTTATTCTACTGTTTATATTGAAATTAATAAATATTTGATTATTTGATATTGTGTATGTTAATGTTAACTTATTAATCAAAACTAATAATATTTCAAATATTGGATTAATAGAACAATATAATTTTTGTTCTAGATCGGAGAGGTATTGTTACTCCTAGCTATGATGCTGAACAAGTGAAGTCCATAGAAGATACTGTTATTACAAACAAGTCATATGGTGCTGTCAGGACACTTCAACCATCTGTAAGTTCAGATAATTAATATTAAAAAGTTGGTGATCAAATAGGAGGTTTGTATTAATTTGAGGACATGATGTTAATAACTGCTGTAATTTAAATTCTTGATATTTTGTGATTGTATGTCTGTGCAAGGAAGTAGAAAATAAATTTTTATTAAAATAGTCTCAATCACAAGTACTTATTATTTCTGTATTCATAGTTATTTAATCAGCAAAAAATTGTATATTTTACAGTTAAATAAACATGAAAAAGAACAAATGTGTGAATTATTGTATTATATTGTAGTTCATTTTTTTAAAAAAAATAATTGTATTACACAGACTTTTCATAATGCCTTTAATTTGGTTTATATTGTTGACAACTTATTTCAGAATGGAGCAAGTCAAACGGGGAGCATTACAAGTGAAGCTTCAGGATCTACACACAATCTAGTTCCTCCAGTGAGCCACAGTAGCAGTACTACTCGTAATGCGATTCTGCCATCATCTTTGCATGGTGCGTACAATCGTGATAGGGATATTAGAGATCTTGTTTCAGCTTTACCATTTTCCAGTGACATAATGAGTACAAGCGGTGAAAGTATATCTGGTCGCATTCGTCAATGTCGTTCATCTGCTCGTTCATCATCTGGCTGTCCCCGTGAAGGTAGTCCACTTGTTGGAGACAGTGGATCTGTGACAATAGGAGGATTAAGAGGACTGAGCAATCTTGTTGCCCTTGGCGATGCGTTCAATTATCAATCTGTTCAGAATAATGTTCTCACGCCTATAAATTCACACATAGTTGTCAGCAATCCGAGTAGTGATGATGAAAATGATATATAATATTTTTAATTAATTGTCAAATGTTTATTCGTCAAAGATTTTATAACAGTTTATTGTAATTTAAACTTAAATTACAATTATAATTTGGTGGTTTAGCTTTGTCATACAAGGGTAGTTATGATTTTATTGTGCCTTAATTAAGATAAATGATGATGGAATTGGATAGACATTATTATACATTTTTTGTGATCGTTGGCAGGGAAATGGTTTAAATGCTATTTAACATGAATTTGACATAAGCCTTGCCCAAAATATTGTTTTTCAAATACAAACTTGGAAGATATCGCCTGTTTACATTTTCTGTACTTGTTTTCACTCCTTTACAAGTGAAATACAATACATGTCTACATATTCTTTTTGAAATTTAAGGTATAAATAATTTCACTTTTTCTTTTATTAGAAATTGGTTGATTAAAATTCTCTATTACATTGTTTGTCTTTTACTGTTTGGTTTCAAAACTTCAGGTTCTCAGTTACTCCACTTGCTAATATTGTAATACAAATTTCTTAAATTTATGTTCTGCAGTGTTTAAAAATGATATTACTTTATAATTATCTTCTGTGAATAGGCTAAGTATTTCGTGATGAAAAGCTGTAAAGAAATTTAATTTTTTTTTGTATATTTGTCATGTATTGAATTTACACATAATTTAAGATTGCTAACTTACATCAATGTTGCCTTGCTAAATTGAACATACTGTTTAGGGGGGTGGGGTGGGGGGAGTCGGGAACATATATATTTTTCAATGTTATTTTTCAGTGAAATGTCTCTTGTCCTAGACCAGTATTTGGCAAACATAAGTTTTTGTTTGGCCCACCAGAAAAATCAATTACTATACTGATGTGTAAGATAGATATTGGCTTGATTACAAGTACACACATGTTCTGGTGGTTCATGTTACCCCAAATCAATGTGAATTATAATACCTTGAGGGTTTATAACATATTTGGTGACAAATATCGTTGTATTTTATCGGCAGTCTTATTATGTGTGGAGGAGAAATGGATAGAGTAGAGGAAGTGAAGAATTAGAAATAATTACAACGGTTTTTTTATTTCTGTCCTTGGTCACTATTGAAGATCCACACATATGGATAGGAAAGAGAGAGAGCGATGCTCACTTACCTGAAATCAATAGTTGGGTCAGTCTGGCATAGGTGGAAGTTCATATTTTTGAGGTCCTGAGCACCCTTTGTCAGGAAGGAAGATCTGAACTGCATGCCAACCGGGAACAAATTTGTGGAGTTCAGGGGGCTTGGGACCTCGAAAATTTGAACTTCCACCTATGCCAGATTGACCCAACTTCTGATTTCAGGTAATTTGGCATTGCTGTCTCTCTTTCCTATCCAAGTATGTTATTTAATTTGACCTTGTTATATATATATATATATATATATATATATATATATATATATATACACACACACACACACACACACACACACACTCTTACACACACATCCAATTGGTATCGAAAGTAAAGAGATAGTAGGTGGTTTATCAGAAATTGAAGCTTGGAGCCACCAACTAACTCTTTCCTTTCCATACCAATTATCTAAATTATTTTGACGTCACATCCTTACTCCCTCTAAAATTTGAAACCGTCTCTCATCTAAGCCAGACAGGACAAACTATTGATTTCAGGTATGTCGTCATCTCTGTCTCTCTTTCCTATCAAATTTTGTTATTTAATTAGACCTCATCACATTTTCTATAAGTATATGTGTATATATGTATGTATGTGTGTGTGTGTGTGTGTATTTATATATATCTGTGTCTGTGTGTGCGTGTAATAAGAATAATATTTGTCCTTGGGAGTTCTGAATATCTAAAATACTTACTCTAAGAACATTTAACATATTTGGGCCTATTAGAAATAATTTGTGAAATGCCACTTCATGTGAGGCACAGAGTATTACTGAATCATTCCTAATATTGAGTACGAGCAAATATAATAAATAATTATTTGCAGGAACCAGGTTATAAAATTTATGATAATGAATTAAATGCAAAGTAAAAGATTTTTACATTGGGCAAAATTAGTGTATGGTTTAATCCCTAGGTTATGAAATAGACTGGAGTCAATATTTTAATTATCCACATCTAATTTAGCTTCACTATGTGAATTGGAAAACAAAATTCAAATTATGTTATTTCTATCAAGGACATTTAATTTTATACCAAACCTTTGTTCTCTCAAGTATGTCTTGCACTTTCTATTTACATGTTTAACAGACATTCTGGTACTGCTGTTGTATCTTTCTGCTTATTTCATAATTTCATTTCATTTTTTGGTGGCTACAAAAATTTCAGTAGTAACCTTAGTTTTTTCTCTCTATATACAATATTTTGTGGTTAGAATGTTTTTATATTTCTGGAATTTTCTCACTTCAATTATTTCTTTGGTAAGGCAAGAATAAGAACATTAAACAAGCACACAAAAATGGACAGTGTTAACAAGTGAACATATCTAGTTTTCTGAAGTGGATAAATAATTTCTACAATATAAATTACCATTATTTTTTAAATCTTGATCTTCTAAAAATTGTCACTGTTAATGCTTTATGCCAATCATTAAAGTTATTGTGTTCCCTCATATAATAATTATATTAATATAATAAGTCCTTTTGATTTTAATTTCCCAATACCAAATAATTAATGTAAAATTTCTTCTGTGCCATTTTAGAGATGTATTTAATTCCTCTCGCAATAGATTCTAGGAATTAATGAATGCCATCACCTGGTATATATGCATGCTTCTTTCTATTCATTTAATGACATTTCATTTTTGTCATGAGTCAGTAAAGAATGTTTTCATTAATGACTCACTATTGGTCACGAAGCAAGACATGCTCCAATAACTCTGAATTGACAAATAATACTATTTTTTTAATGATATTGAAGTGGTAATGGAACCTACAAACTTCATGAAGAAACTCTAACAATGAGTTACTAAATTACTTAAGTGGTTTGTAACAATATCACAATAAACTTTACCGATTCTAAATAGTTTTCCATCATAAGTTTCTTGACATTAATTCAATTAAATAAGGTATTATGTTGTTTGGGTATTCTATTGTCGAATACAGAGAAGTAGTTAGGAAAACAACTACAGAGTGTGAATTTAATCTTAGGAAGCTATGGGAGGAATGAATATACTGAATTAAAGAGAATATTATTATGTCTCAGTACAAAGAGAGGAGGGAGTGATAGTAAAATACTTTGTTCCCATTCAGACAGTAAGAAGAATTACTTAATTGGTATGAGTGTTCCATACTGCTACTCAGTTCAATCCAGTATGTGAGCACAGCTGTTTCAGCTTTCTGCTTCTGAGGAAGGATGTTAATCAGCTTGTACGGACAGTAGGATGGGTGAAGACAGAAACTCATGTCATTATATTTAGTAAATCCCAAATATTGTATAGCTTGCGGTATGTGGGGACAATGCAGTGATCCGGAGGGTTAAACAAAGTTTTGGAAATTAAAACTATGTTGTGAGATGGTGTTCTCATATTTAGTGTATATAACTTCCTTAAATTTATTTTTTGTAATGTTGCTTTCTGTACATTGTGCCGAAAACTATTTAAAATAACTATTTGGCTATTGTCCCATTGTTGCTCATTCATATAATTTATTATTTCATATATATTTATATTTCATATATATTATATATTTTCATGCCTATGCTCTGAACTGATGCCCCTTAATCCCTGAAAGTGAGTATATTTGTTTATATTTTGAAATATTGCTTTGTCACAACTCAATTTTTGTTGTTTTCTTTTCTCTCTGTACATTACTTTGTCTCCCTTCACCTATGTCCCCTTGCTCAATTTCCTCTACCTCTCCACATCTGCCCCCCCCCCCCTTCCTATTTTATTTCATCTACTTCTCCAAATTCGCAGGGAATAACCTAAACAATATATCTGATTTATAGCCAGAGGAACTGTATCTGTATAGTATTCCTAAGAAGTATAATTTATTTTTGTGCACACCCATACACATGTCCTTGTGCAATTAGACGTGACAGGTTTGTGAGTATTAATATTTGATTACACTTTGCTAAAAGACAATGATAGGGAACATTATCAAAATGTCGTGCCTAGATCTTTTCACTCGATTAGAAGCCTGAAAATATTATGACCATTAAATTTTTTCTGTGAAGCCCAAATTTTGAGGAAGCTTTCAGTCTGTCTCTGATTTGTGACCTAATTTGTAAAATATATGGCATTATAATGTTGATGTAAACTATATATATTGTAATAATTAAGTGATTAATTTAAATTAAAGAATTTGCCCCTCGTTGTGGTGCCATTATGTAATAATTAACAATTAGGTGTTGATTAATTTAAAAAATTTGCCCCACGTTGTGGTGACAATATGTAATAATCAACAATTAAACTTTATTTAATTTTTGCCCCACATTGTGGTGACATTAAATGTAATAATTAAAATGATAGGCTTTATTTAAATGAAAAAGATAAATCAAATTTTAACAAACAATTTATTATCCTTTAGTGGCTTTCAAAGAATAAAAGAATTACAAACAAATTTTGAGATCTGTTCTCACAGGGCCTTTACTGGGTTTAATGATTTACAGTGAAAATTATTGAATGATCTTATTAACAATACAGTTTTAAAAAAATTACTTCAAAATAAAATGCTGATAAATGAAATAAAAACCACAAGAAAAATGAACGAAATCTGACTTTACCTTTTAGTTAGCGTTTACAGATGTTATTAACGTTTTGGTTACTTACGCATTGTTCGACTGGTACCAGCATTCTTTTAGCGCTTCAAAAGTACACTATATTGCCAAATTTTTACACATTCTAAATTTTACTCACAGATTCTACACTTATGGAATTTCTAGGCTCCCAGAAACTCTGATGATCCTCTCCAAATTGGTCAGCTATCTGATGACTGCTTGCTTACAGGAATCTTATGAGTTGCAGATTTTTTTATAGTCTTTTACCGATTTACTTATCGATTTGGATTGAAACTACAAAGTAGCTCAGTAAAGATTTATTTTTAAATGTCTATCCTTTCGTGGCTGACCGTAGACTTAGACTGTCGACTGAAACTAACTTTTGCAATGTCTCTCCTTTCGTGGCTGATCTATTTCGCTCCTCGCTGCTGACTGCCAATTGCCAACTGACTATGCTTGTGCGTGTAAACGCCATTCCGCGCTCTCAATAATAGGAACAGAGTTTGCCACTCATTGTCACTCTGCTCGCTCTCGCTATAATACAAACTGTTCGCTAACAATTCAAAATATTTAAAAACAATTAATGGCTTATTTAATTGGCATTACATTATATATATATATATATATATATATATATATATATATATATATATATATATATATAACACATTTGGATAGGAAAATGAGACAGCGATGCCAACCTGAAATAAATAGTTAGTCTATATATATATAAAACAGACAACACATTTGGATAGGAAAGAAAAACAGTGATGCTGACTTACCTGAAATCAATAGACGGTTCAGTTTTGTATAAATGGAAATTCTAATTTTTGAGGGCCTGAGCCTACTTCGTCAGGAATGAAGATCTGAACTGTGTGCTAGCTGGCATCACTGTCTCTCTTTCCTATTCATATGTATTATTCAGTTTGTCTTTGTGCCCGGTTTGCACACAGTTTAGATCTTCCTTCCTGACAAAGGCAGCTCAGGCCCTTGATAATTTGAACTTCCACCTATGCTAGACTGGACCAACTACTGATTTCAGGTAAGTTGGCATCACTATCTCTCTTTCTGATCCAAATGTTTTATTTAATTTTTCCTCGTGTATGTAAGGATATGGCATTGTCAAAAAATAATTGTGATCTTGGTAATGAAAGGAAAGGTAGGTAGTTTGTGGCTTACCTGAAATTGAAGTGTGGTGTAGCCACAGAGAACCGAAGGAAGTTCTCCAAATTTTTTGAGGCTCACAGCCTCCTCCTTCAGGAGAGAGTGTTACACCATTCCGCATCCGGCCGGTACACAGAATGGTGTAACACTCCTTCATGAAAAAGAAGGCTGAGAGCTTCTGAAAATTTGAAGAACTTCATTCAGTTTCCCGTCACTACACCTACTTCAATTTCAGGTAAGCCACAAACTATCTCCCTTTCCTTTCCATACTTAGATCACAATTATATATATATATATATATATGTATATGTAAATCTTTGTGTGTATAAAGAAAGAGGCTGAGGTCAACCTATTGTTTATAGTGATTTATAAAAGTTTGAGAGCATGTGTGTTTAAAGCATTTTTCTTACCTGTGCATGGGTATGTAAACCCATATGTCTGTGAAAGTTTATATAGAGGCATTCTTTTATTTTCTGAGTTAACCATTATTAAAAGCAAGAAAAAACTTATAGTTTATTTTTTTTTATTGCCATTGATTTCAATGATAACAGATGAATCATGTGTATAAATAAAACCAGAATAATAACCCTATGAACTATACAGTTGGATAGGAGATGGATGTACACTTTGCTTTCAATGAGGGTAAAGATAAATTCTAAAAGGTACAGCATTCATTGAAATTTCGTTTTTATTATCCTTCTTCTGTTGACTGAGTGCTATTATTTGAAAGTATTTATATCAGCTCCAAAAATTTTTGTAATTCTGTACCTCATAAAATTTGTTATTAAAATCTATCTGTATCTCTTCCCTAAAACCAAATCAATTTCACATAATCACATATATGTAATAAGAGATAGTGATTGTGTGTCTAACTTGAGAGTGAATGTAGGACATTGTCAATCATAACAAATTTTTAAAATTTCTAAGGTATTTATCCTCTGTCTTAAAGAGAGATGGTATGCACCTTGTATATAGTGTGTCATCTTTTGAAGGAAGAGAATAACATCACCAAAAGTACAAATTTAATGTTCTCTCTGACACAACTAATTAGCACCCTCAAGTAAGCAACAGAAATCCTTCCATCCCCACCCCTATGTTTCCTATCCATACATTTTATTTCATTTAGGTCAGGAGGAATGTCTTCAAAGTTTCAGAGGAGTTGCATCCTCCTTCAGGAGAAAGAAGACATCCTATGTGCCGGCTGGCACTTCGCATCAATCCAGCTCATGGGATGTCTTTTTTTTACTTATAGCTTTATGTTAGGTGTATCTCATTGTATTATTACAGTATTATCTTTCTTGTGTGCAAAGTTTGTAATTGTTTTGGATGAAATGTTTCTAATCATTGAATAAGATCATTTGAAGAACACCTTTATGCATATTGTATGATTGTGTTAATATTCTTCATTTCATAGTACTCAGAAAACCTTGAACAATCGTGGGTTTAATTTCTTGTTGTCTTTGATTTGAGCTTATTGACACCAATTTTGAGTCAGATCTTGCAAACCATAAGTCCATTAGTTGAGAAGTCATTACACAAATGGCAAAAGCATTAAAATAATAATATCATATGTGACTAATATTTCTGTTAATGTTTCCTAAATAAAGTCTTTGTTTTTTCTTCAAAATTTAACTTTTATCATTTTAATTTTATTTCTGTAAAACACCCACATTTACTTAATTTCTTCAATATATTTAAACCATCTTTTCAGTGTTTCTACTATTTTTGGTCAGAATTTTGATATACAATATAACACTTTAATTTAACAATAGTTTACTCAGTATTGAAATTTTCATTTTATGTAAATTTGTTTCAGAAGACAATTACGTCTGTTGTTCATTTGATTTGGCCTTACTCATTTTTAATGATTTGTTGATCTATATTCATTAAGGATGTAGGTTTGTTTGTTTCAGTTGAGTATTATATCTGAAATATATGTGATAACTTCATGTTCTGTAGCAGATTCTTCCTTGGGTCATGAATCAAATTATACTTTTGTGTTGTGATTGTGGATCTAGCATTTTGCTGTTACCTTGTGTAGTAACATAATACGTATTTTTGAACTTCTTTATTTTAAAACCCTTCTTTTCTTTTCATAACAAATCTTTGGAGGGCAAATTTTTAGGGTAAGTGAGGGTATTTATTGTCATTTTGTAGTTTTAACTTTTACAATTGGCACATATTTTTAGATAACTGCATGAAGTTAAAAACTAGTATATATTGCACATTTAAATTGATAAAAAAACTGCAGCAATGTTCAATTAATTGCATGGTTTGCTTGTCTTATATTTTAGCATAATTGTAGTCATTTATTCAATTTTTTTTAAAAGAGTAGTTCTTACTTTTTCAAAATAGATACTTTTACTGTTATTGTCACATGTATAAATGCATAAATAGTTTGTCCTTGATCATTGGGTAAGCATATGTGTAAGTAGTTTTATTGTATTATAATGAGAAAGAAGCCATAAATTTATTCTCTACACATAATTTTATAGAATATTTGTTTTTTACCAAATGTCTGGAATGTTTGGTTTATCATCATGTAATGGTGTATAAATCTAGTCATTACTACATTTCATGATCACTTCTAATATTGTTTGACAAATATTTCTGTAAAGATACTGAAAGCATAAAGTATAGAACTTACCTTTGTACCCACATGTTCTCAGTCCATTGAAAAAATACTTTTAATCAAAAATGCCAGATAACAATTTACTCCCTATATTATTTTTTTAAGACATTATTGCCTAATATTTTCTAGATTTTTAATTAGTGCCCCACAAAAACCAACATGACATAAACCATTTGTATCCTCTTACATGTAAATCTTAAATCATTTATCTTGCATTGCTGTTTGTTGTATTGGGATTTCATTAGTCTTGAATTATAGCCCTAAAACTTTGATTATCAATCAATTTTATCATTTAAAATTTGATAATTCACACCCCATCTCTATAAACTTTTACGAATACTAATAGCCTCTGTATCAAACAAATTACAGATAAGTAAAATTATGAGGAGGTGTAGTACATAAGTGAGGTTAAATTAATTGCCCTTTTCTGATAACTGTTTTTTCCTGTCAGAGATCTTCTGAGATTCCACTAGATTCAGTTATTTTTAAATACTGAAAATAAATGCATGTTCAAGTAACAGAAATTCATAAATGTTGCAGCAGTAATTAAGTGCAGTAAATGTTTTTGTATAAATTCTGGGATATGTTCAATGATAATGCATGAAATATTTGCATAGTTTATCTATATCATTTCTAAGTGTATTGTCCATATCAAAGAGCATGAAGCTAGCCAATTTTGATAAGTATGCAACTTGAAATAGGCAGCTTTTGCAATATAAAACTTCTCTTATTTAATCTACATTGGCAAAGCGCACATAGAAACTTTCATTTGAAGCATCATATAAATTTATTTGAAATATTTTTAAATATTTTAATCACAAATTTCAATAAATCATATGTTTTTGTCATGTATACATGTATATTTATATGTAAAAATATTATTCTGTGTTACAGAAGAACCATGGACTTTACCTAAAAATGTACCTTTCTATTTAATTGCTATTTAAAAATACTGGATTTTCTTTCCTTCCAATAGTCAGTATGATGGATTCTCCTCCCTCCAGATCCTGTTCAGTTCTTCATATTTATCTTTCAATAATGTTTTGAAGCAAGCAGATTCTCAGTATGTGTGCAGTTCTATTTGCTTTCTTCTGAAAAACTGTTATCTTCTCATATACTATACTGCATTCCTCATTTGTTAACCTGTCTGTACACTTTTATATTTTTCAATCTTCTCCAAAACCACATTTCAAAATTGTCAAGGTATTTTCTTTCATAAATTCAATTTTATATGTTTCCAATCCATATATGGAATTATTCCAAACAAGGAACTTTACCAAATTTCTATGAAGCACAGAGTTTAGTAATTGTATTTTTTTAAAAACTTTCTTTGTCATGGGCATTATTGCTCTGATTTATGTAGTATAATTAGTTACAAGGCTTTCTAAATACTTAAAGACTTAGAGTTATGAATTCTTGATTGTCATCTGTATGTTTTTAAGGGATTCTTCCCTGCTTGAGAATTTTATAACCTCTGATTTGTCAATATTTATCTGAATCTCATTCACTGCCCTGCCAACACAATTCTGTTCATTATTTCTTGCAATATATCTTCTTTCTTTGCCAACAACACCAAATTATCTGCATTATTTAAGGGTGTTTATATTTGTTCTTATGATCCTGAAATACCTAATTTTTTCCTAACTTTATTTTACCAGTTATTCTTAAATACGTTGGATGATAAAACACTTTGTTCTATGATTTCATTGTTAGAAAGTAAAGTAAAGTAATTGTAATAAATAATGTAAGAGATGCACATATCATTTTATCTTTGATCATTATGAATTATCAATAATTTGAATGATACAATATCCTTTTAAAATTAATTATTTCTTTCCGTGTGAACTCATCATAGTTTAAACTATTGCTATATCTAATTATTTTTATCATTTATACAATATACTTACTGGGATGATAAACAGTATTATTTAATTCCAATGTCATAAAAAACTTCTCAGTTTATTATTTCAGTATTTTTACCAACATGAAAAATTTATATTTAATTTGTAGATAACATTGAAATTATGCATTATACAGCCTCCAGAGAAATTTCTACCCTAAAACAGCAATTTATTTTGCTATTTAGTTTTTAATCATGCGTAAGCTTATTTCTCATGGATAAGTTTACTGAATCTTATGAAAATAAATATTAAAACCACATGTCATCTGAAGACAATTTTTTAAATTGAAATGAGAATACTTACTTTACCATTATGCCTACTCCTGCCTAGGATATGATGATCATGGGATACTAAAATATTAAAAATTTGTATTGAATTGTGTTTTCCACTATATACCATCAGTTATATTATTTATTATATTATATTATTTTAAAAGAGGAAATAAGTTTAGTAGAAACAGAATGAAAAAAAAAGATTAAATAATATTTTTAAAAACTGTTGGATTTTAAAATACTGGAGGAAAATTGACATGAAAACTAACTTATTTAATTCTTAAAATGAAATCTTGATCTGTCCTCAATGATTGAATTTCTAGATTCCTTATTTCTCATTATTAATTTTCTTTCTGATGTTTTTATAGAATGATGTTAATGCCATCAAAGTTATATAAAAATGAACACATACTATTTTAATTGGAATATGGGGATGATGTATAGTATTTCTGTAAAATATTAATTTTGTCAACTCTTATTTTATTATTATTTTATTTACAGGAAGCAACTCTGGTAGTTTAAATGGTGGTCCTGGATGCTCTGTCACTGTAATTTCATCATCTCTAAACTCAAATCATGTTGAAGAAACAGGTGGTCAGACAGAATCCGGAATAGACATATCAATGTGTGAATCTACTGTGGTAGTGCCCTTGAGTGCTTCTCGCTTACGTCTCCTCCAAGATACAACTATGATAGAATCTGCTCTTGATTTAGATTCATTAGAAGAGGCTTCTGTAGGTGCAGGAAGTCAAGCTGGTCTTCTTAGGGCTGGTGGTATAGTTTGACTTTTATGTTGGTTATAGCTCTAATGTAATCATTTCAACTCGTTAAAGTACTGTCTTTTCACTTAAGTTTTCATTCTTTCGACCCAAAGCTCTGAACAAAGAAAATAACAAAAAATTTATGGTATATAAAACCAATTAACAGATGACAAACAAATTTATATTCAAGTATATAACATTTTGCTTACTTAGCAGAAATTAAACATTTTGGTACATTTTATAAACAATTTTTGATGAGTACAAAGTTTATTTGATGATCTACATTTAATTAATTTGTCAGTCAGAAAAATACGTGCATACTTATTTAGTCCTCATAAAATATTTTTATAAGTAATTGTTGATAGTATTTTATCAGGTGAAAGCTTATATTAATTGTATACATTTTCCTGTGATTAACTTGTTATAATTGATTTAATTTATTACAATAATGCACAAGCACTTCAAGATTTAAAACCATTTGTTTGCTTATGTTAGTCTCTAGTCTTGCACATTTTTAATAGTTATTTGCTAAATAATTATTACTCTCTATTAGTAAAAGGAAAATATAAAACATCCGTGTTAAAAGTATAATTAAAAAAATAAGTAGCCAAATAACAGACAAAATAAGTGCTAAATAAATACCTCACATTTATTTATTTAGCACTTTTTTTTGCTATTTGGCTACTTATTTATCTAATTATTATACTGTCTATTAGTCTTAGTAAGTGAGTTTTATTTAATAATTTAAAATACTCTTGAGGTCTTTATTCATATCCAATATTTGACTCCACAATTAACTATGGTCAGACATTATTATTTTAAAAAGCTATTGGATATTAGGTTTCATTTATTATCAATATTTAAAGTTTCTGATTTATACAAAACATTTTAATTAAAATAAATTCAATTAAAGGGAAATTAATAAATTTTACAAATTTTTAAAAAATATTTAAAACATGTATTATCTACCTTTTTTGTCAGGGTTAATTTTGCGTGGGGAGATTTTGCTTGGCAAAACTTTTGTAGCAACATGAAGTATTTCTTTTACATTAAAATCTTATCTGAAGTGCTGGTGTCTGCTCCATTTATTGTTCACCTTTCTACAAGCTGTCTATCTGTCTTGAATTATTTTCTGCACAACACTCCAATATTCTTCCATTTACACTTTTCGTTCACAATACTCTGCTTTTTAGTCAATACTGTTTAACTTTTTAATCCAACTGTCACTTCCACTTTGACAACTTTTCATATTTTAAATACATCATCTTGCTCCATGGAGCCCAGCAAATATCTTTACACTTTATATTTTAGTTTACATCCGCTTTACACAGATACTTTCCCACTTCTGTTCTACTCCTCTTTGTCAGTCACACCCCCTGCAACGCCCAGATTTAATCCTTTCCAAGATGCTCCAAGTTCTTGATAATTTTATTTAATTTTTCATTCAATGTTTAGGCATTAAAAATTTTGCCTGATTACAATATATATAGTTTGTACATTTTTCTTACCCAAATGATTACTCTACATTATGTGTGCCTTAAAGAATCCCATGCAGATAGTGGTTTTCAGATTCATAAATTTGCAGCTTGAGATATTATAATTCTAATCAAATGCTTCTATTCAGCTAGTATTAAAATTGGAGCAACTGCAAAATTGTCAACTTTTGCTATCAATCACATTTACTTATGTATGTTGCACACCTTTTTTACACAAAAGTTAAGCAAAAAAAATGGGGTGTACATAATACACAAAAACCATATAAATAAAATTCTCCCAGGACTGATATCCTGAGACAATTTCATTTACTCTCTACAAAACAAAATCCTTTGGTCTATAATGTGATAAACTTGTTTCCTGAATATATTTGCAAAGTTATTTGTTAGAGAATAGAACAATGGCTCCCTTCACCTTGTTTCCTGTTGTTATGGTAGATTCAATTCTGGTGAAAAGTCTTTACTTCTGACTCATAATAAGACCCCTATGATTGATTACTTGTATTGTTAATGTAGTTCATAAGCACAATGTGTGTATGAAAAAAATATTATTTTCAAATATATATTTTTCCTGCAAACAGTATTAAAAATAGGTGTGCTTTTCTTACATCATGGCATTGCATATATGAGTAAATACATAATTATAATACATTTTAAAATTACGTCATATTCATTATAAATAATTACAAGTCTTGAAGGCTGATTTTTTCATACTATATTTAACATAAAATGTTCATTCCAGGTGTATACTTTTCCCAATTTTCTAATTCATTTTACTGTCTCTACTTTATAAATACTTAAGTTCATATATAAAAAAATAAACTTTTTTGTTTCACTTTTATTACTGAGGATAAATATATAAATTCTATATTAAGTGATAAAGCCATATTGTTACTAACTCAGTTTGTAGTCATATTTATCATCTCAAGTGGTAATAATTTATGTGATATCTTTTATGTATGGTGTGTTGTTCATCATACAAGTATTTATGTTTGTTAGTATAAGGTGTCAGTATGAGTAAATATTTTTTATAAGATCAGCAAGGTAGAAGAGTTTGTTTGTTATATAAGTTCTATAAAGTTTTGTTGGCAACTAATTATGAAACATTTAAAATTATATCCTTATGTTTAGATAAAATAATGGGAAATAAATTCCAGTTTACTGCAATTAGATTTTCAGATTAATTTATAAGTTCCATGAAACAACTGACATTAATTAAAAATGTGGTTTCCTTTTGTATAATCAAATATTATATTAATGTTGCCTAAAACTTCTTGTTTTTTAAAAGACTGTTGTAATAATAACAGAAAATTAAAATTTTTAGGTTATTAAGTAGCTAATTAACAGACAAATTAAAGTGAGAAACTGAATTCTTACAACGTTTCTGTAATACTTCTGGCTTTTTTCAGGCGATTAAAAATTTCAAGAACGACACACTTGACAAACCTGCCCACTCATCTGGTTTGTGTGGTTCTTGCAGTTTTGAATTGCCTGATGAAAGCAACAAGGATTGCAGAAATGTGTGATATTTATTTTATCAATTTTGTCTATTAATTGGCTGTTTCTTTATCCAATTAGTCTGCATCTAACACAGACATTTTTATATTTTCTAAACATTTTAGTTTGGATGCATTAAAAACTTTTTTATTCTTCTTTGACAGATCATGAGAAATTTTTGTTAATATTTCTGATTTTGTATTCTCAGTATTTAAAACTGTTAGATTATATTTTACATTTATTGTGAAATATTTGTAATATTAAAACTATAACTTGACCCTCATTTACATGGATAATTTTTTAGTCATGCAAATGTTTTCTTAAAAGTCTATACTTGTTTTGAATTGGAAAAGTTTGAGATTTGTTTTTTCATTCACAATATAAAATTCAATTATGCCTACTGTATGATTGATATTAAACAAAATTTCTGTGTGAAAAATGCTGATGAATATGTGAGTGGAAAAGAAATTCATTTTCCTAATATGGTGCTGGAAAAGGTTTTGATATGAGCAGACTTAATGACTAATTTCATGCTGTGTAGTTCATCAAGAAATTGAAACATTAATCTGGCTTTTTTATGAGTAAATTTAGTTTGTGTACATTGAATCATATGCATATTATTATTATTATTATTACTTAAAAGTATAAATAAGGCCACAAAATTTGTGCACCCACAATTAGCATTTGGGGGGGGGGGGTTGAATCATTGAAACTGTGGTGGGTTATATTTTGCATTTGCATGTAATTGAAACCTATACAAGTGCGCCTTTCAATATTTGCAAAGCATTTTTGTGTGTTTCTGATGGAATATATATAAAATTTATATACAATGATCGTGTTGTGATTGTTCTGTAGCTTTGTCGATATTTGCTCAATTTTTTAACACATAGTAATTTATTAATTAATCACTATTCATTAACAGTTCATGTTTCAGTTGAATCTGCAAACAAATTTTAATGTAAAATTGTAAATAATTTACAAAAATTGTTCAGGCTGTGGACATGTTCCATTATCCTTTAATTTTCAATGTTGTATTTTTCATTATTTTAAATGGTTAAAAATGAGTGCTTGTAAATGTTCACATTATATTTAATAATATGCATGTATAAATAATTTTCCATAAGTGGGAATGCAGTGCCTTTTGAGAGTTGAGAAAAATCATTAGATGCTAAGAGATCTCATATTTTTGCATTTCAGTTGTTGATTATGCCTTTTGTGCGATGAGACTGTTTAATTATTTTAAGTATTGGCATAAGCAGCAGAGATGTTGTTAATGCACGATAATCTGATAATGTTGTTGTAATTGAAATATTTTATATAACAAGAGTGCAAATTTTAAATGTTCAAAAGAATTTAATAGAGAATGACATGTAATTATGTATAGAAATGGTATAAAATTTATAACTGAAAGAAAAGCCTATTAAATCTTCAGATGTAATTGAATATTTGTTAATTTCAGAGTAATTGTGTACTTAACATCTAATTACAGAATGTTAAATAAAATAAAAAATTTACATTTCCTGCTGAGTGGTGTGTGTCATCTTTGTGTGTATATATATATATGTATGTGTGTGTGTGTATATATATATATATATATATATATATATATATATATATATATATGAATTTGAGCCATTACTTTCATTTTTATGTAATTGTAATACATCATATATATTTGTTATTTATTTTTAATTGAGTTTAATTTTATTATGATTTTGATACAAGTTTAACTGCTTATTTCAACAGTACAAGAAATGGGACCATATTCAATGCATATAGACAAGTAAAAGTTATTTTAATATATTCATTTTAAGCAATTTTCTATTTTTGTTTGTGATCAATGTGTTCTACTGTTGAATAATGAGATTTATTATTCAATCTTATAATTTTTCTGGTTGAAACAAATGCAACATGTTATTTTCTTGCACTTAATAAGTGTTTACTTATCAAAATATTAAATATTGTAGTGCACTTCATTTTTGTTATTTCATTACATTAATAAGTCACTCTTGAACTAAAGCAAAATATGTTTAACGTCAAAGATACACACACTCTTTGTGCAGATTTTAGTCTAAATTTGTATTGTGAAAAATTACACTTACTA
Source organism: Zhengitettix transpicula (assembly GCA_037074705.1). Classification (NCBI taxonomy): domain Eukaryota; kingdom Metazoa; phylum Arthropoda; class Insecta; order Orthoptera; family Tetrigidae; genus Zhengitettix; species Zhengitettix transpicula. The sequence continues at coordinate 165,242,583 of CM073591.1, forward strand.
TTTAACATGGTAATATACTACAGGGTGTTCGGAAAGTAGCTACGCAGATGCATCATGTTCAAAATTATGTCCACCTCCTAAACAAGCCTGAACCCACTTAATTTAATTGGTAAACACTTTCTGCAGATGTGCTTGTGATATGCTTCTCATGTATGCAGTTATTTCAGTTTTTAAGTCACAAAAAGTGAACTTCCAACGTAGATCTACATCCATACTTACGGTTCGGAAAGTAGCTACGCAGATGCATCATGTTCAAAATTATGTCCACCTCCTAAACAAGCCTGAACCCACTTAATTTAATTGGTAAACACTTTCTGCAGATGTGCTTGTGATATGCTTCTCATGTATGCAGTTATTTCAGTTTTTAAGTCACAAAAAGTGAACTTCCAACGTAGATCTACATCCATACTTACGGTGCACACCGACTTCCCGAACACACTGTATAATTAATGTTAAAAGTTGAAATACAAATTTGTACATCATTAATTTATTTATCCTTTAGTTTATGCTTTGTGAATGGAAATTCACTACTTGCAAATATCTTTTTGCACATGATAATTGTAAATACTGTAAAGTTGTGTATTTTGTACTAAGATTATGTTTAATATTTGCAGTTTGTAAATGAGTGAATGTTCAAGAACCTGTAAATTCATAAATCGTAGTAAAGGGAAACATTTATTTATCTTTGTACAGAAAATAATTTTCTGATAAATGTTGAAATAAATATATAGTTTTCATTGTCTGTTCCTGTTCACTCGTAAAGGACAATAATATAGATTCAGTGTAAAAAATAGAGAACATTTTATTCTTAAATATGTTCGCAAGGGTCAAACAATATTCTAAATTAGAAGTAAACAGCAATCACTTTGCTAGAGTCTGTTGTGGTAGCTTTATACACAGTGGCATAGTGTGGGTTTCAGCCACCTGGAGTGTAAGCAAATTTGCCACGCCTTCTTTTGTTATTTAAATGCAAAAGGTTCCAAAATTTACTAAATGTAATACCCTAAAAAAGTGTTGTCCATGCTATGCCACGAACTTTATCATGGTAAATATTACCAAATTTGAAGGAAACAATTCAGTGGTGTGTGAAAGAACAAGTAATGATGGAAACAGGAACAATATTTCAATTATAACCATCACTACTCCTTGTTAGCAAATGTTTTGATTTTTTAAGACACAAGAAAGAAATGTATTTTTGATAGTAACTGCTGAGAATGTTAAAAAGGAAAACCAGCCTGATTTGGAATTAAATACCATATGTATCAAGGAAAACTGATAATCTCTTTCTGAAGTCAGACAAGGTTTTAGTCTCTAGCCTGATTGCTGTCCTTATGAATTAAAATTATTTGTTGATACATGCTCATTTGAACTTTGGCAGAGAATTAACATTGTCATAATTGTTATGGAAAGGAAAGATATAAAGTGTGACTTGTCTGAAATTAATATTCGGTCACACCATGCAGGACTGGAGGAAGTTTTTTAAATTTTATGAGGCATTAGCTCCTTTCTGAGAAGGAACACCGGTGGGTTGTGTTTTTACTCTGAAATTTTGAAGAATCCGTTTTGTCCTCGGTGGTCACACTGAATTCCGTCACGAGACAGAGAGCATCTGACATCTTAAACCGACGGTTGGCGAATAAATAAAATGCCTGTCAAATTATCAGGACAGTAGGTTAGAATGTCGTGCCATATAGTACCGACTTTATTCTTGCCATAAAGCACTATTCAAAAGTATATACGTCTCGCTTTTACGGGAGAGCGGACAACCAACTACGACGCATATACACTTCTTCAAATCACGAAATGGTATGCCGAGAAATACAAGGGAGATCAGTAATGTGAAGCGTAGAATATTGATATTAACTTTTGGTGCATAAATATCGTTGCAATCAATACAAGGGCTCACATGTGACTTTTATATGGACTAATTCAATTTTCGGCGTTGCGAAGACCCTTAAAAGGCCAACAACAGACACATTTATTTATCAAAAATTAAACTACGTTTCGTCGCTAACTTTGTGACCTATAAAGATTGAAGTTTACCACTACAAAACAATTTCAATGATTAAAATAAAAACTTGGCCGAAAACAAACAATATAAATTTAGGTAGACTTACAAATTTTGATAGGTCATTCATCCACAGCTGACGTAGCCCAAATACACCATTTAAAACAAGAACGACCAGTAAAAAGTAAGTTATATTAGCGACGAAACGTGTTTTAATTTTTCATAATTTTTTTTTACTATTTGGATATCTGCTATTTTAGCGACGAGGACCCAATGTGGCAGGTAGCTAGCTGGCCAGATGTCTTGGCGAGTACGGAGGCTTCTCCACGTATTCAGAATCCAGGATTTTTTTTTTGTTGTGTCTCAACTCGGGCAACTGCAACTTTTCTTGGATATCCTTCGGCACACCCCGAACAACTGCCTGCATTACCTCTGATTTCCAGAGTGGGCCGATTCCCCGAAACAAGTGTCTGGTCAATCGTGATGTATGGCCACGTCAACCGTTTTCCAGACCTCGAATTATTTAGTCACGCAATCTGCAAACGCCCAATTTGTGGTCGGAACCAAAATAACCCGTCGTATATTGAATTACCCATTACAATATCGCCCTTAAGATCTTGCGTTCGTTTTTGAACTACTACAAAGATCAGAAACGAATCGAGATCTTTAAAATTTTAGAAACGCGCGGTAATTGTCGGTACATGTATACGCGGGTAGTAGAAACTTTGAACAAACAAATTGTATTGTAAATTTTAATAACACCAAAAATTTATATTCCCATTTTTCCCAACGATTGCCGCCAGGAAAATTGAGCGCTTCTTGATCCGTCATCGAGACTCTCCCTTCAGTAAGGTTAGTCGCACATAGTTATCCTCGGAATCCACCACGGCGTAGTCGCTGACTTCTTAGGTAACGCAAAATCAAATATCTTGACTTACCATCCGTAGACACGAATTCAGTGATGGATATGGAACAGGTTAGTCCTCCCTCTCTTAACGACTTTCAAGTAAAATCATCATCTGTAAGAGTTTTAGGCAGAGCTTAACGCATCGTAACTTCTGCTTTGGGACCATGCAAAATAGACTACTATAGTGGTTGGCATCAGTCCAGTGTCGGTACCGATCAATTGTTCACGAACGGATGGATATCAGTCTATAAATTTGCATCACTTTCAACGTCGTCAATCCAGGCTATCGAACTCGACCGTGTCAAGTAATATATATTAACATGAGACTCGTCAAAGTTGGCCTTAATTTGTCTGAGCCGTGTTAAGTACCGGCTCAAGAAAAAATCGTTGGTTTTAGTGCGCCTTCACTGATGCGAGATTGGGTTTCAAAAAAGAGGGTAATCAGCCGGCCGCGAACTAGGTATACGACCCGGAAAGCTTACAGAGCACTTAGTCCATAGGATGGCTGGGGGAAGCCTACACGGGTTATGTTTTGTTCTCAATTTTTAATTTTTATCATTACATTTATTTGTGTAATTTGTATGACCACACTTAAAATAGAATTGTAAATCGGCTTGGAGAAGCCTTGATATACGTTGTAATTAAAAATCATTTCTTTAATCAGAATCAAACAACTGTACAACTGTTTTTCCTTGGATAAAGCATGTCTCGTTCACATGTCTGGTGTCGGGGAGATAAACGCGTGAGCCGTATGAAGGAAATGAGTTACAACTGTAGCTTCCTGACTTACTAACGTTGGTGAAGGGTGTAATTGAAAACAAGCGGTGCGTAAACGCTGCCACTGCAATCTTAAATGTATCGGCCACGTGCACTGTGAAACAACAAATTGTCTAGATATTATGCGACAATTTTTCAAGGTTACCTGACCTGCGTATGACAAAAAGGCCGTAGTGGAAAATGCAGCATTTTCTTTTTCTGGCTACACATGGCTTCCGAACTTTTGAAATTTGCTGCCTCGTGCAGCTGTTTTGTAGGAAAGTCTAATTTCGGAGAGCCAGCTCCGTCGGGAGGTATATCGAATGGGAAATTACCCGGGCTCTATGCAATAACTTTGTCAATACCGTTAGTTTTAGGAATCTGTGGTTATTCAAATGCAGGTCCGTGTGAGTTGGCTTCCTATATACTAAGTATCCAAGTTTTCCTTCGGGCTTTTTATAAATCAATAAGATTCCCTTTCCCTGTTTCATCGCAGAGTTAATGTTCTCATTGAACGAGTTTAAATGTATCAGGAAACACTCTGCCTCTTCCGATCCATGCGGCCAGATAATAAGTAAATCATCCACAGAAGAAACATTTATGTTTAGTATGTGCGTATGTGCTACAGCACATAAATTAATGTAGGAAAAAATCATTTTTCTTAATTTTAAGAACTTCCATAATAATTGTGTTTTAAGAATGCGAATGTATGCTTTGATATCGAAGACTATACGTCTTACGGGCCATCGTCGGACAACCAGTGCTATTCCATTCACAGCACTGGATTCGGCGATTTAGTCGCAATTCCGCATGCGCACTTTACCTTTTCACCCTCCTGCGCCACCCTTAAAAAAAAGAAACTCACGATCTGCTCTTTTCACCGGGAAACCTGTAATAAAGCAGCAATGCTGGTCATTATATTATTTGAATGATGTTACTGTGTGAACATAATTGTCAAAGATGACTTTGTCAAGTGTCATAAAGAAATATTGATTATATTGCGTCGTTTTCATTGTGACGCGTTTTTAAGTTCAGAATTATGAACTTATTGTTCTTAGACATATATCACCGGAAAATAATTCATTTGGGCCAGTAGTGAAGAGTGGGTTTCTACCACCCGGGGCAGAGGTCAAATTCGCCCCGCCCCCTCCATATAGTAATTTAAATCCAAAATTTACAGAAATTCTGAAATTTCCCCCCCCCCCCCACGATATACCATGATTTAGAGAAGACATTGTCACGCAGCGGGAGGAATATAGGATATAATGAAACAACACAAGATGTAGTTAAATTTCTTCGCGGAGATACCATATTTATACAACATTTGAATATTCTAGTAACAAGATTCTAGAAAGTAAATAAACAAAGGAAATCTAAAATTGGTGGTGGGCAGGACACGAATCTGGGTCTATAACTTTTATGGTGAACACGATAACATAGAACCAAGACATTTTAAACCTCCAGATGGAGCTGGCTCACCTAAATTAGACTTTCCTACAGTACGGCTACAGGAGACAATAAATTTAAAAACATAAATAAAGAGTAAATTAGCACAATAACAAAAACATGATTTTATTTAAAACAAAATATTTAATTTTTTGGAGAATTTTTTGTCAATCGACTTTCGTATTAAATATTTCAAGCTCTTATACCGCTTCTGTACCTTCTAAAACGATATAAACTTTTTTGAAGATGCAAGGTCTATACATATATACTATTATTTGGTGTGTCTTCTTAATATCTTTGTATTATCTTATACATCTTGTGTGACATGTAATCTGTTTCCTTTACTTCTGCTGGAAAAGGAAAATACATTTATTGTACTGTTTTGTATTGTCAAGGAGCCAAACTTCTTGAATCATATAAACTGAGCAAAATTGTCATTTTGTAATTCTTCAAAACCATGATTTAATTCTTTCAGTTGATTAAATAATTTTTTAATTTAATGCTAACGCGCACGAATAAAAGGCATTTAATGCTTTTCAAAGTATGTTAAATTGCAAACATCCGGATTACCTGACGGTCAATCATGTATTTTAAAATTTGATTCCCAACCGAAGTGTCATTTTTGTGAATATATTAGTCATGGTACATAAAGGAGATGATAATGTGTTAACACGAGAACATAATATGGAAACGTCAATAAAAGTTGCCGAAATAGTGGCCCAAACACATCATGTCTTGGATACGAATATTCGCACGGTAATCATTTTTGACGAGTTTTATATAATAAGAAATATAGCCAAATACAGACACAATAAGTGATCATATTAATACCACACAATATACATGGGATACTTCTCCCGTTCTTCATGTACTATGCAGTTGTGTCACTCTATGCTGTTCTTAGCACCTAGTAAGGAACAAGGATCCCAGAAATATTGTGTTGAGTGTCTTATATAATTCATAGTTACGAGTTTATAAATCCATCAGCCAACATGACCTAGCCCATCCTTCCTCAGGACTGTAGATTGTGTTGACAGCCACATAAAAATTGACAGTTTTCTGTATTTTGTAACTTTTATACACAAAGAGTTTGAGATTTTTTGCAATACTTCTCTGGGGAATAGCCTCTTGTATTGTTGTATTGAGAAAATATATACCTTAACATTTTTATGAGTTTTGTATGGTGGATTCATATCTCTCTCTATGTATGTTCATGTTTTCTTGTAATAATATTTCATTTTACAATTGTAGGTACAATCAGAAATCACATCTTCATTTGAAAGACTGGTTGAAGCTATACGCTTTCGTGAGAAGCAATTATTACGCCAGGTGGATGTACTTCAAAGCCAGCAATTAACTCTACTTCAGTCTCCTGAAGGTATTCTTCGAGACACTTCCATGTAAGACGCATTTGCTTTCTGTCTGTAGTGTTTATTATAAATATGAGTGACACATAAAAATCACCTCCTAAAGGGAAATTACTACTAGTTCATTATATATATATATATATATATATATATATATATATATATATATATAATTGCAATATTGGTATGGAAAGGAAAGTTAGTTAGGTTGTGGCTTACCTGAAAGTGAAATGCGATGTAGTCATAAGGAACTGAAGGTTGTTCTTCAAATTTTCGGAGGCTCTCAGCCATTCCATGCACAGAATGGTGTAACACTCCTTCCTGAAGAAGGTAAGCCACAACCTATTTCTCTTTCCTTTTGATACCAATATTGCAATTATTTTTGACAATGTCATATCCTTACTAATATCATATATATAAAGTTGACAATTAAATTAAATAACACATTTGGATAGGTAAGAGAGACAGTGTAGCTGATTTACCTGAAATAGACAGTTGGTCCAGTCTTGCTGAGCAGAAAATAAAATTTCAAATTTTTTAGTACCCAAGCCCCCTTTCTCAGGAAAGGAGGTCTGAACTGTGTGCCCGCCGGGCACGAATTAATGACTTCAAAACTGAGGTGCCCGAGCCGTTAGATAGCAATAATCAACTTCAACAAATTTGTTGCTAACATGTAACAAAAAGAAGTGATGAAATACCACACCACATTTCTGTAAACTTTGCTCCCTTCTTCAGGTCATTTAAAAACACAAGACCCTGAAGAGACACAACTGCACAATACAGTTGACAAACTCATATTTTCATTTCAACACACTATCTAAAATGTATCTATTATTATTATATTGATATGTTTAATCCTTTCCTCAATCTCACTTTTTAACTTCCTTTTCCTTTCATCTTTCACTCCAATATGTGTACGTATGTATTTTTCTGTTATTCTTCCACTGTCGTTACCTTTTCTTGAGAGAGAGAGAGAGAGAGTTGTTGGCTTTGTTGATAGTCTATTATTCCTCTTTAACAGCTGGTGCAACTTAGTTTTAATTCGTCAATTTGTACCCAGCTAGCACACAGTTCAGAACTTTATTCCCGATGAAGGGGCTCAGGTCCTCGAAAATTTGAAATTTTATTTTCTTCTCAGCCTGACTGGACCAAATGTTGATTTCAGGCAAGTTGGCTACACTCTTTCGTATCCAAATGTGTTATATATGGTATTGTCAAAATAATTAGTATGGAAAGGAAAAAGAGAAAGGTGGTGGCATACGTGTAATTGAAGCCCTGGATCACCATTCAGGACAGGAGCAAGCTCTTCAAATTTTGAGCATCCTGTCTCTGGAAGGATACACTGACACCTCTGAAAATTTGAATAACTTCCTCCTGTCCTGATTGATGACTCCAAGCTGCAATTACAGGTAAGCCACCACTTTACTTTATAATAGACCAGATACTTATGGAAATAAATGTTGCATTATGTTCTCCACATGTTTGTTCACAAAGGGGATTTGGTTTGAGTTAGCAATATGTTGATGTATTTCCATAAATTACTGCTCTGCTTGTACTTAGTTGGGAATGTGTAGTCTGAATATCTTGGTTTGGATGTATAGAATGAAAGCAAGTATAATTGTAATTTTCCTAAATGAATTTGGGTATCCAAGCTGGATTATGAAGTACATTTTACAATTGAAAGTTGTAAGTATCTTTACATTTCACCCATTAAACCATCAACCTAATTTAAGTTAATAGGATTCTTTCCATAGGCCCAGTTTTTATAAAGTAATTGGCCTTTGAAGATCAGTTTCCTCCATAGTGAAAGACTTGTCAAGCAGCAGCTACCTCTTTGATCACTTTCAAATATAAGTATTTTTGTTACCGTTTTAAATGATAATTTTGCTTATATTAAGTTGTATGAACTTGTATTTTCAGTCTATTTTTAAATCTTTTTATTTTATTGTTCCAGAAATGATGAATGGAAGTCTTTGCCCCAGGTAAAAGTAGATTTGCAGGATGAAAAACTATTGGTTAACAACATACTCTCTTTTGGAAGAGTGGAAATGAATGGCAGTGGTGTAATCCCTATTGATGGAACGGTTTCATCATATCCTGTACCGTACAAGTAAATATTTATTATTCTCAATCGTAAAGTTATTTGTTTATTTGTATTCACTGGTTATGTGAAGTTTTTGAATTTAACCTTAGTTTAATGAGATAATAGTATAGACTTAGTATGTATATTTTTCTAACTCTTTGAGAGAAAGAAAACGAGAAAATATTAAAAATAGAAATTGGAAAGTAATTGTGAAAATATTATGATGAGAAATAACCAATCAAGAAAGATAACATTTTAAACAGTAGAAACAAGCTGTGTTCAACATAATGACATTACATCATACCAATGTACACCTATTTGTTCAAATACTCTCTTAGAATACAGCTGTTTAAGTTCATTTTATTTATAACTAGCTGGGTGCCCAGCGTTGCCCGAGATGTCATTTATCTATAACCATCTATATTTTGGTTGCTTTTGCACTTTTTTTATGTAAAGCTCCTCCAACCCTATCCCTAAATGTGCTCACTTCCCATGCTGAAGGAGGATAAAGTCACTGACTAAATATATCGGCCGTTTTTACATGTTAGAAGATGACCACCCCACAAATGTGCGATAATGAAAAAGAATGTATTCCACGCAAAAACAGCTGATTATATTGTCTGAAAAATTCTTCCCCCACCCGCCACCACCTCCCAAACCCGCCGCGTTACCTAGGGTTGTCACAATTAAATTCAGCGACATTCATAGTCTCTGAATTGATTCTAATCTCAGTTGTTTTTGCAGTTTTTTATTTAACGTACCTCCACCCCACCCCTAAGCTTGCTCCCCTCACAGGGGTTAAATTATACACAAACAACATCGGTATAAATACTATCAAAGTAATTAACCCCAGGAAATAATTATCGCAAATATCGACCGTTTAACACGTTTGAAAATTTCCATCCCCGACCACTCCCGCTTCGTGGACTTAAACGGTCAAGTTTAATGTCATAATTAAACTCAGTGACAATCCCGATAGTTTCTGGTTTCTTTTTATCTAATGCTACTTCACGCCCACCCTTAAGGGTGCACCCTTCCGAGTCCGAAAGGGGTTGAAATTATACACAGAGAACATGTAGGGAAATTTTATTAATCTAATTTATCCCGAAATATATTTAATCGATGCAAAAACAGCCGGTCAACTCATCCCAACCCAGCCGATACCCGCGCGTTGTCCAGATTGTCATAAATAAATTCAGCGACTTCCATTACCTTCAATTTGACTCGAATCTCGGTTGTTTTTCCGTTATTTTCAAGGAAATTAATTAAACTCACTTATAATCCCCATAGTTTCTGGTTTATTTTTATCTAATGCTACTTCCACGCCAACCCCTAAGGGTGCACCCTTCCGAGTCCGAAAGGGGTTGAAATTATACACAGAGAACATGTAGGGAAATTTTATTAATCTAATTCATCCCGAAATATCTTTAATCTACGCAAAAAATGGCCGGTCAACTATCCCAACCCAGCCGATACCCACACGTTACCCAGATTGTCATAAATAAATTCAGCTACATCCATTACCTTCGATTTGACTCGAATCGCGGTTGTTTTCCCGTTATTTTCTTGTAAATCCCCTCCACCCCCACGCCTATCATGCCTACAAACAACATCGGTAGAAATACTATCAACGTCAATGGTATTTAATTATTCCACGCTAATACCGATGATTTAACATGTTTGAAAAATTCCACCCCATCAATTCCCATCCCAGGGGATTAAATGGGTAATTGAATATCATCTCAGATAACATCTGTTGAAACACTGTTTCTTCGATCCCTAAAAATATTTGTCTGCCTAAATATTGACTGTTTTAGCATGTTTGACGTTTCCACCCCCTCCCCTAAGTGTACTTCCCTGTAATACCGAAAGGGGATATATTTTACAAACAACATCGGCATATATATTATCAATGTCAATTAATTACTTGATGAAAATATCGACCATTTAACATGTTATAAAAATTTCACCCCATTCCTGGGGGCTAAATGGCCAATTGAAAATCATAATTAAACTCAGTGACATTCATGTATTTGACTCTAATCTGTTTTATTCGCGTATTTTATTTTTAACACCCACTGTCCTTCACCGCTAAAGTGAGTTCCCTCCCAAGCCCAAAATGTGTTCAAATTAAACACCGAGAACGTGTAGAGAAATTTTAATAATCTCCCGAAATATATTTATTCGGTGTGAAATTCGGAGCTTTACTTATTTTAACATTTCTACACCCCACCTACCTTTGCCCAACTTCTGCCACCCCAGTCTACCACCACGGGTTGCTCAGATTGCCATAAATTAACTCAGGGACATCCACTATCTTCGATTTGAATAGAATGTCGGTTGTATTAGAGTTATTTTCTGGTATCTCACCTCCACACCCACCCGTAAGTGTGATATCACTCATGTCGCTAGAGGTTGAAATTTCACAAACATAAAATGGGTGGAAATACTATAATTGGATTATCCCTTAAAAATAATTTTTCTATGCAAATATCCATGTTAGATAATTTGCATGCCCGGTCCACCCCTGCCCTTTGGTGTTAGATGGCCAATTAAATATAATTAAACTCTGCGACATCCATAACCCTGTATTTGACTCTAATCTCGGTTATATTCACCTTATTTTATTGTAGCGTTCCTCCACCCCACCCCTAAAAGTGCTCAACTGATAAGCCTGAAAGGAGTTTAAGCTATACTCAGAGAATATGTAGAGAAATTTTATGAATCTCGTTGATCCCGAAAAATATCGGTAGATTAACATGTTTGACAATTTCCACCACGACCACCCCCGTCCCTGGGAGGTTAATTGCTAGTTTAAAGACATAATTAAACTCAGCGTTATCCATAACTTTGGTTTTGACTCCAAACTCGGTTATATTCCAGTTATTTTATTGTAACATTCCTCCACTCCGTCCCTAGGGCGCTCCTTTCCCATGCCGTAAAATGTTGAAATTTTACTGACGGACATTGGTACAAACACTATTTATCAGACTTAAATATCGGCCGTATTAGCATGTATGAAGATTTCCACCCAAACCACCCCTGCTTGGGAGACTTAAACGGCAACTTGAATATGAGAATTAAACTCACGGACAACCATAACGCTGGATTTGAGTCCAATCTCGATTGTTTTTGCGTTATTATTATATAAATCTACTCCACCCCCACCCTTAAGAGAGCTCTACTCCAAATTCCGAAAGAGGTTATATTAAACATATGGAACATGTAGAAAAATATAATAAATTTCAGTGAACCAGAAAAATATTTATTCGACACAAATATCGACTGCTTAACATGTTTGAAAATTTCAACCCCAGTCCATCCCCGCTTGGGGAAGTTAAACTGTAACTTAAATGCCATAATTAAACACAGTAACAAATATAACCCCAATTCGACTTGAAACTCAACTGTGTTTTCGTAATTTCATGTAATTCCACTCCACCCCCAACTCTTAAGGGTGCACCACTCCCATGCCTAAAAGAAGTTTAAATTATACACAGATGAAGTGAAATATTATAAATGCTATTGATCCAATATTATATTGATTCGACGCAACAATCGGCCGGTTAGAATGTTTGAAAATTTCTTTCCCCGCCCACACCCTCTCATCACCGCCAATTCTCACTCACCCCCGTGAGTTTCTCAGTTTGTTATTAATAGTCTCAGCGACATCCATATCCCCCAATTTGACACGAATCTAGGTTGATTTGGTGTTAATTATATGAAACGTCCCTCAACCCGCACTCATAAGGGTGCTTCTCTCGCATGCTGAAAGGGGATGAAATTATACACAAACAACATCAGTAGAAATACAACCAATATAATTAACCCAGAAAAATATTTATTTAATGCAAATATCTGCTGTGTTTTCATGTTCAAAAATTTCTACCCCGCTACCCCTGCATCTGAGGGGTAAATGCAAAGTTGAATGTCATAACTAAACTCAGTGACATCCATAACCTTCGATTTGACTCCAATCTCAGTTGTATTCGCATTATTTTTCTGTAAAGTAACTCCACCCCAAACCCTAAGGGTTCCCTTTTCCCAGGGTGTAGGGGATGAAAATTATATTCAGAAAACATCGGTAGAAACAGTATCAACATCTTGGACCCCTAAAAATTATTATCCTACTAAAATATCAGCTGTTTTAACATGTTTAAATATTTCCACCCCCGTCCACCCCCCGCTTCTGGGGGTGGTAGACGCGTCTCACCCCGACAGTGTTTGTTTCCTGGTCGTAAAGAAGACGTACAAAATTTGGTGAAATTTGCTCCACCGGTGTAGATTTGTATAACGAACATACAAACAAACATACATACACTACAAGATTTTCACTACTTATTTGATATCGTATGACTATAAATTGTTAATTGTAGCATCAAAACTTTGATACAACATGCTAACAATATTCTTTCATTACTTCCTATATGTCAGAATTTTACTTCTGTGCCCTAAAGTGGCTATAGTCATTATGTCATTTCATTCTGAACTAGTGCAATATTAATTAGACATATCAAGTGTATGAACTTGTTAAAGGGGACCATAAACTGTTGCAGAATAAGTAGATAATTTTAAGGAGAAAGTTGTTTTAGTTTACTATTAGATAGTGTAAGTACACACTATTGCAGAAAATTTTAAATCACAATAACATAAGTACATATATTTTTATGTTAAAAGATATCCCTAAAATTTCAGGATAGAAGATTACCAGGATGCAAATCAAGACCATGTTTGTCTTTATAAACCACTATCAGATGACTCAACTTCTGAACCAGTTATTCGTTTTGGTATTATTCCAAAACTAAATTTATCATCCCATTCAATTTCACAGAACAGTCGTGCTGACACAAGTCTGCCAGAGGATACTGAGGTATGTAATGAACTTAAGTAAGCCTTTTTTTTGTGAAAATATTCAAAAAGCATCTCTAAAAAGACTAGCCTGCATTCTAAAACATGTAGCGAATCAATGGTGCACTGTTAAGCATATGAAAACTTAGCTCCTCTTATCGAATAATTTATTGGGTTCAATACTAAATATTAAGAAAAGGTCCTCTGATTACTAAGATCATGAACTCAATCCTCGGATATTTTTCAATATATTCTACAAACCAGAAAAAGAAAGTCTATTTCTCTAGATTTTAAAGTGTACCTTTTCAACTAAGTCTTTGTCTTTCCATTTATTGTGTGTGTCAAAATATTTACTGGGTGGGGTGGAATCCATGTAAAGGTGCATTGTTGTCTGGGCCAAGCACTGTACAATTGTCAAAGAATGACATTGATTACAAACCAAATGAGGGAAAAATTCAGCTGAAAAATTGCGAATCAACCTTAACAAAGCCTGATTGGGTAGAGGCAGTTATAATCACACTTGTTCACTTTACTTTTTCATCTCGAGTTTGTTTGTGTTTATTGTGTATGTAATATGTATATTTCTAGATATGTGGGTATGTATTACTATGCTAATTTTCCATTGTTGTGACCTTTCCTTAAGGGAGAGGGTGTTGTTGTCTTTGTTGGGTAACTATTGTTGCAGTCTAAGGCATAGTTTGCATGATCAACAGTTTTCCACACCATCCTATGTACACAGCAACAATCCACAGTACACCACACCACAGTCAGCCAGTTCCGATACACTTGTCATCAACAGTTGGTACGCGGCACTCCCTCGACACAGTTATCCACTCCTCTGCACTTTTGTCAACACAGGCTTATTGTTGCCTTCACACGAGCCATAGCAACCAAGCCACCGTTGTAGATAGAAACCGGCGTGTGCAGTGTTATTTTCGTTAATTATTTTTGTTGTTCATATTATTTTGTTGAAATGAATGATTTTTTTTATGTAGAAAAATTCATCATGGAAGTTGAGAAACAACCTTGTTAATGGGACTTAAGAGGAAAAGATTATATGAATCAATTAAAAAAACAAGAAGCATGGATGGAGCTAGGTGGAGGAATGTTTGCTGATTATGCTTCATTGGATTTGGAGCGAAAAAAGAGAGAGTAACAATTTTTATCTGTATAATTTAAATGAGCTACAAAAAGAAATTACATTTTATTACTATTAACTAATACAATTACATATTATGAAGTGTATTTAGTAAGAAAAATACAGTACACAACAAACTTATTCAATGAGCTGCCAATTTAACAAATAAATTTATTGATTTAGTAGCATACATTTGGGCGTAGATAAAAGTAAATACTAGCTAGAGAGAGAGATGATATAAATCTAAATTATTTTATACCTATACTTCATGCATTTGCCAGGTTCATTGAAATAATCAGCAAACTGCTGTTTCATCAAATCAGAGTTTCCTTAGCTTTCAGAAGTTGCTTCATTAGCGTCATACAGTCTGTTTTGGGTAAATGTACCCTCAACTGAATATCATCCCATACTCTCACAAAACTGAGTAGCACTACACAAGCTTTAACTAGTCTAACAGCAAATTGTTCATTAACATTAATAGGATAATGAAATATGTGCCACTTATTACTTAAAATACCAAATGTACACCCAATCATTCGTCTAGCTCTCAACAGTCTATTGTTGAAAAATTCGCTTTGTCAAATTTAAATAGGTGCCTGAAAATGGTCTCATTACATGTAAACTTGATTTCCGTTAGTGAGTAGAGTTCATAGAAAGATTCTTGGCTCATACGAATGTATTGATTAACATTTTAGGGTGTGGTAAAGTTTATCAATAAGACATTTGTATGTACCAAGTTGATATCATAATGAATTTAAACATATTTGGATAGGAAAGATATTGTAGCCGACCTACCTGAAATCAACAGTTGGTCCAGTTGTGCTGTGCAGAAAATATATATACATGTATTCCCATATTCATGTTTCAGAATGAAGAAAGTGAAGTTTCATTGCCAGAATGCATAAGTATTTCTGAACCAGAACGCTGTCCTTCTCAAGTAGAACATTGGCTGCAGCAAATAAAGGCTGAAACAGAGACTGAACCATCTGTAGCAGAACTAGATAAGAAACTTAGTTTTAAATGTGAAAATGCATAATGTATTTTGACAACTAAAAATTGTTATATTTTTTATCTTTATAGCACTTCTGCAATATAAAATTGTACCATAAAATTAATTTATACATTAACATTTGCACTTGTATACATATTCATTCCATATAGCACTGAAAGTCATTACCTTCAAATCATGTTTCCTATTACAGCAAAGTTTGTGATATATTTATTATTTAAGTATAAGTTGACTTATACTTACAATAGATGGTGTTCAATATTATCTTTCTGTCTACTTTTCAGAAATAAATCTGAATTTGTATTTCAAATACTTTGTTCTGTTCAATATATATTTATGTATATATAAAATTCACTTTGATTTTTTTTGTCGTCATGCAACTTTTCAGAACAATAATGTTAAAAACGACCATTATACAAACAACTTTAGAAATGTTGGACGTTTTGACATGGATTAGCGTATTTTTCCAACTGCGAATAACTTAAGACTCGAGTCTTTTCTAATGGTGAATAACTTAATACTTGAGACTTATGTTATTCACCATTAGAAAAAGACTCTAATCTGCATTGAAATGTCTGGAATTTTTAAATTCAAATTTACTTAGTTCAAGTTTCACTTTTTAAATTATTTCCGTATAAAGGTTGTTTTTAGAATTATTTTTTTCAACAGCCATTAATTTTTATAATATATCATCTAGGTATGTATATGACAATTAAATCCTTATGCCCATTTACTTAAAATACAAAGTGTTTTAGTGAAGGAATCACTTATTGAAGGAGTAATCTTCAAATAAGTATTTAAAATTTTTGGTAGTTATTTACATTAAGTCTGAATCTCCACCAGATTAATCATTATCCAGGCAATAGTTACGACTTTCATCAAAACTTTCTGTGGCCATATAATATACCTAAATCTGTAGAGAACAACTGGCTGTATGATAAAATCAAGATAGGTTAAAATTGAATTCAGATTTTGTTAAACTCAAACTTCCTAGTGTTTCCCAATTTTTGACACAAGTGCTTACTTGGTGTTTTAAATTGGAAAAGAAAAGTGGAGGGTTATGAATGAGTTTTGAACAACTGAACAAATTTTGTGTTAGCATAACTGAAGAACTCTAATCAAGATAGATTGTTAGTTGTGTCAATGATGTTATAAAATTAATTTATAATGTGGGTGGTCACTTTTAGAAAGGGAACATATGAGTAAGACAGCTTAACAGAACAAGCAACCTCAACACTGCACTCTATAGTTAATATTAATATGGCCAAGCCTGACATGCAGGACCCTTGTCAGATTTTGCAGTCAAGTCTCGTATACGGAGCTTCTAGATTGTATATAAAAATAGATATTAAAATTATGACCTAGGAACCTTGGAGGGCGAAGTCTGTCCTGATTTAAAATGTTCGCAATTACAAACGTATATCAGAGAACAATCCATACGCCTGTACAGCAAAACAGTTCTCGCATTACAGTTTGTCTTGGTAACTATGATAATGTTCGTGTCACAAGAAACAAACGGGAAGTCGTCAAAACCGATGATTGTCTAATTATATGATAACTGAGTAAATTGGCCATACTTCTTCATTACACTTCATGGGCGCCGCCAGGATAATTTTCAGGGACGTGCATCTACACCTGCACTTATACTATTAACTAATAAAATATAATAGTGCATCCTTATAATTATAGGTAGGCATATAAAATTAGACATTGAATATGTGTCGCATCATTGCGGGGAGGAAACCAATTACAATAAGTAAATTTGAATATAAAGGCGATACAGAATTACATAAATAAATTAACGTCAGACTCGCCGCGACGGAGTTGGCGATCATTTTTTAGAATGCTAAAAAAATTGCGAAAAATTCGGTGTTGAATTTAAGCGTCCTCGAGTGGTGGCAAGGCAGGCTTGCAGATTAAATCAACCATCAGAATATCTATCTTCAACCCATATTTACACACTAAAATTTCTTCTCTGAAAAATCGACAAGGTGATGAACAAATTTGGATATCAACCCAGATGTCTTAAGTTTTATTCAAACGGTGACTTAATAAAAAAATTATTTCTTCATATTTTTCTGTGTATTTTATGCGAATGCACCCCCTAATGGTGCCTATATAATTCTTCCCTACACATTACGATTGCATGTTGCTGTTATACAGGAATAGTATTCTAGTTTCAGAGTCCCTTCAAACTGCTTAGGAATTTCTCATATTACAGAAACCCTTCTGAACTTTATTTCCATCAGTCCTACGCTCTTCATTCAGTCTATTTAAATTGGCAGACCTCATGTGGATTGCGCAGTTTTTATCCTCATCTGGGACAAAAACGGGACGGGCAAGTTGTTGCCGTTCCACTCGTGTGAACTAGGAGCGCGAGTTGACCCACGTGCCACTCAAGGAAGAATGAAGAATACTGGTGGGTTGTATTGTTCGTCCCAGAACATTTATATTATATTTTCGTTATCTGAGATACTATTGCCTCAGAACCGATGTACTTATATATGTGTATTTCTGCACCAGATTGTGGTAACTTTCGACATAGAACTGTTGCATTCAGGGTTTTTTTTATAACATTTTGAAGGATATTCCTTTGTATTTGTGGATCACGTTGATCTAAATAAATGATCTAGTATTTCATTCTCATTGGCTCTCAATCGGAATGGATTAATGCATTTTGAAGATATCATTGACTGAGTTAAAATTTAATAAATATGTATAGATAAGAGTAGTCTGTAGGCTAAGAAATATTTTGTCCCAACTAAAAATAAAACTGTATTTAAGTCAATAGTAGTTCCTCATGTACATTGTTGTAATTCGTTGTTGTTTCGTATAAGTAGGAATATTATTGATAAATTGATATAGAAAGAGGATTAAGAGCTACCTTGAATAAAAATGAGTATAGTAAAATTGATGATATTAATCATAAGATAAATTAGACAAAGACAGACAAACGAATTTGTGATACAAATACCACACAACATTTCTGGAAACTTTGTTCCTATCTTCAGGATCATAGCAATTGTTGAATTTCATAGTATTTGCACATTAATTGATGTGATGTTGGATTTAAAATTAGGCTTCTCTGGCATAAGTCTGAAATGGTAAATGGAACGTGCCCATGACGAGTGAAATTTTCACTTCCAAAAATGATTGTTGCATTTCTTTTTAGACCAAAAGGACAATGGATTCAGTTTCTTCGCAATCGGCCAGAATTAATTTTTACTGAAAAGTAATGTTTCAAAATCACTTGAAATATGTGACAGTGTCTAATGGACATGAAAAGTTATCAACCTCGTGGAAATAGACAACTCAATTGCAGAAAGTGTTTGTCGTTCACGTGGATTCTCTCCATAGACACCGTCAGTTGAACTCTGGCGCAAATAGAAACAGTAATTGATGAGGGCTTGAAAATAAAGATTGAGGGTCACAGAAAATGTTTCAGAACCTTCGTAAAATTTCGGTTGCAGTAAATTGACGGCGAAGGAGATACATCGGAATTCAGATATGTCGTACTCACCAAACAGCAGTGTTAAATGAGGTAATGAAATTCAATCTATATGTTTCAGCTCAAATGACAAACGACTATTCTTATGTTAAAATTTGACAATGTTATTAAGAAATATTGAGTTGCAACTCATGTTAAAGGACCAATTTAATCATGTTCTATAAAAATATTGACTAAGTTTCTTGCCACCTAAGTCGAAGTTTATAATTGTTAAATTAAATCTAATTTGGGAAAAAACTGAGATGTTTAATTGAAGTTACAAGACGCCCATATTCTGTGTAATATAATATGCATTACGGTGTACGAACGTGTTAAGTTATTGACAGGAAAAAATTATATCTCCAGCTATCCAACAAGGACTGCGCGAGGACAGTTGATTAAACATAACGCACTTCTCAGAAAACTGACGAAAGACAGAATTTTGCCCAAGCATGGGAAGTATATAGACGATATAAATATGCTGGAATTCAAAATATTCTTTCTGAATCAGTTCAATATCTTTTTCTTTCGGAAACAATCAGATTTGTAATAAAAACTGTGTCGATGTAATAGAACAAAAGAGGTAATTAAATAGAAAAGAACAAGATAAAAGCAATCATTCATAATGTTTGTTACTACATTTATCCCTGATAATTAATAGTTAAAGTAGTCCAGTAAGTAAAAGTAAATAATGTATTAATTCATTCATTTGAAGGCTGCTTATTATAAGCATATAGATATTAGCAAGTACATTTTCCATTTTCTCACGAATCAGTTTTAAAGGTTTCGCAATGTACATAAGTTATTAGCGCGAATTCTATAATAATAGTATTAATAGAAATATGCTTTATTAGGAAGATACCAAGGTCTCAAAATAACTATGAAGTAATCTAAAGTATTTTGAAAATAAAAGCACCAACAGAACAAAGATTTCCAATTTCATAATGCACAGTTATTTGGAACCATAATCATTCTTGCATTATTGAAGTACATCTTAATAGAGTAATATAATTATCTTTTATAAATCTTTATATAGTTTGTGTTAGAATAATACTAAATAGATGAAGAAGTAACCAATTAACAGACAAAATTAAGTAATAAAATAAATACCATAAATCGTTTCTGCAATACTTGTTCCTTTCATTCGAAATCACAAGAACGACACACTGCACATCTAGGTGACGTTGAGTGTTAATTGACTACTTCTTTACCTAATTATTGCTTTATTGGTAGAAGTGATTTTGAAGGGGGAAGTCATGTCTTTGGCTGAACTCTGAGATTGTAGCAGACGACGATTTGTAATCAAAGATACTTAGGTAAAAAATATAGCATTTTTGTATTTATTTACTGAATAAATAAAATAGTTGAAAATGGACTTTTATAATTTAATTTACACTACCTTTATTGTATTGTGTACTTGACAATTTTATTTTGTTTTAAGATTTCAGAGAGATTCTTTTTACAAAAACCACGGTTGGCGCAAAGTGTCATGGAAAATTCAAATTACTTCTCTACCGATAGAGATGTAATGACAAGCACTTTATCTCCGGGAATCACACCAACCCCTTCCGGAGATTTACCTGGAAAATTGGGGAAATGGTACCGAAAAGCAGCTCACAGGTATATGCACTTTTCAAGTATGTAATGTTTATTCAGTTATTTAAAAATTGACACTGAAATATTGATATCAAAGATTTACTCTAATGTACATTGATTTTTAAGGAATTATAATAATTTTATGTTTAATATCAGTGGAAATACTTTTCTTTATATGCCAATGTATTATTCTAGAACAGGGTTCACAGTTTGTCAGAAAATGTAAGGCATAATCTAATTTGTTCATCTGAACATCTAAGGATAATAAATTATATACATTATGTTTTAAGATCATTGCAAATATTACATAGGTCATTTAAGAATATCAAACACACAGAAATATTTGTGTAATTATTGAACTGATCCTCCATTTTGGATCAAGACCTATCTATTTTTTTGCAATTAAAATATATTAGGAATATTTATTTGAAATTAAAATGGAGGGAAAAAGTATTGCTCTTCAATATTTGGATAATGGTGAATTATTGAAAGCTTTTGTTCCCCAAATTGTTATTTAGTGCTTGCTTAAGTTGATATATTATTTCACTGCTATGGGGTCTGATTTGTTAAAACATTATTTAGTTAATCAAGTTAATGTTAATGAAATCGCAGTTTAAATCTGAAATTATAATGTACTGTTTTTGGTCATTTTTAATTCTGTGATGCCCGAGTCTAGCTTCACTTATGAAAACTATACAAAACGTGTTATTGTCTACACTATCTTATCTAACATGATGATACGTTTTACTGGACTGTAAAATATTTGATTATTATTAAGAAATTGCACAACAATAACCTATCCCAGAAGTTTATTCAATAAGAATTTTTTTTCTTCATATATTGGCAGGTTGTTCTCTGAGAAGAATAAACAAGTTGTAGGAAATTTCATATATTAGTATTTGTAATTTTGTATATAAGTTTATTTACAGTTTCTGAATTATGGATACTTAAACAACATAAATCAAAGCACTAGATATTTTATATTGCTAGTTTTTCTGTTTGTTGTATACACTTCTTGTTTTCCTAGTTATTGAACACCCTTCCTTGTATCAATTAGTATGGAATGTTTTTTTCTGTTCAGTTTATTCACATTTATATTTAAATAAACTATTTTAAGTTAACCAACTGTAAATAATATCTTTTTAATTAAAATTTATAATTATTCACTATTTTGTACTAGGTGTCCTTTAATATTGTTGTTTTTTTCCAATAAAATTTATTGATATCAGTCAGTTCATCTTTACTCATTGTTATAAGGTATATTTTTTGCATACCATTTTAAGATGATTGGTTTATGTTCTAACAAAATATTATTCAACTTCACCAAAATAAAAAAATGAGACTGCATTTTCTAGGACTAGTAAATGCCTATTGAAAATTATTTGAATCATAAATGTGGTTAAAAAAAGTTTTTTTCCAAAGGAAATGAGGGAGTGGAAGATGAAGCTGAGGATTAAATACGATACGTCTAACTGTTTTTGAGATATTGCTAAATTTTGCAATGCACATTCATAGAAGTAGATAAAAAGGGTCGTATTCATATGAATTCATGGGTGTGGAACCAGTAAATGTGTATTCAATTTGATATCTTAAATCAGTTTTAGCTATATTACAAGTCTTTCAAAAATAAATACATACATCCAACTTACATTTACTTATTAGAAAGTAGTCTACTAAACAAAACCATTGGTGCAGAAAAACTTAAGTTTGTTAACCTGATACAACTGACTGTTGTAATATAATTCGTGTTATCATACTGACTATTAATGGGAAACAAAGCTGTTTTAAGTAACCAAATGAGAGAAACAAACGATATGTAATAATCTATTGCATTTTGAAACATGAGTTAGCCAATGGAAGTAAGTAGGAGAATGTAATGAAAGAATACATAAAGAATTAAGGATACAATGTATATTCAGAGGTTGTGCCCAGAAAGGAATTTAGTTGTGGCAGATAATTAAGGCAAAATTTTTCATCCAATTTTCAAATTTACAGAAAATGTAGAATAATTAAAAAAAAGACATTTTTTGGTATTACATTATTTGCAGAATTCTATCTATCTTGAAACACTATTAACGCAAAATTCTACCTTGGTCGACCTTATGAAATTTGTTATTCGATTTGTAAATTTGTGATTTATTATAACTGTCTCTCCACCATGAAGAATTAGAGGTTGAAACATTTTATTTGTAAATTCACCTACATTACCTTCATATTTTTTTAAATATATTTTTTGAAAACAATACATAATCGTGAAGTCAACTAAAATATCTGCAATATTAAATAAAAAGGCTATTGTTAGAAACGTATGGCTTGAAAATCATAAAATCTACAACAGAACGAAGGTACTGATATCAACGAAGAACCAGTACGTTCAGATCAGATGTTTGAGAAGGATTCATTTCTCTGTCGAGTTTTCATTTTTACTATGCTTGCTCCAGAGAAAAGCTTTTTGGAGTTATTAATAAAGAACAATTCATAACTGGCCATAATAATGCATTGACGCAAACGGCGTATGACCCCCACCATATTATCGTTATGTCTGTTTTTTTTATGATTAGATCAATAAAATGTCAGTGTAGCTTATTTCTTGAATCAATTAACCCCATCCGTAAGCAACCCGATTCGTTACTGATTAAAGTGACGCATTTTAGTATCCAACCAGCCAATTGAATATTGTAAAGTTATTTAATGTATTTGTAAGATAGAAATAACATTGGTAAAGTTTTACTTTTTGAGTATATCTGTGAGCTGGCATTTTGCTTTTGTTACTCTACTGAAATAAGGTGGATTGTGAGAGCGCGTTCATTTGTGGACTTTGGAAGCCTCCGATTTCGGCAACCAGTGGTGCTCAGTATCACTGAAGTTGGATGACGTCCAGCACAGATAGCCTGGAGGATCAGTAACCCTGCAACAGTGCGAAGATGCCGATGCCTACGAAGAGAGTGTCTCTGGCACTGAAAGTGCCCCCACTGACGCGAAATGATCGTTCCGAGAATGATTTGGACAGCTTTTCTGAAGGCAGTAGAGGTGCTTTCGAATGGTTGGACGCTAGGGAACTGTCTCACAGGTAACCCTTCTGGCAATTATTGACAAACTCTCACATATGTTCTTTGAACTTCAAAACCTGGTATGTGTTCGGAACAGTTACCGCTGCAAGGGATTACGCTGTATTTCAGGAAATTACTTGTCTTTGTACAGACAGAAAACATGTTACGTATACATCGTATGAAAACCACGGGCTTAACACTCGCCTAAATGATAGGCGTTTCATGTGGTGTGATACACCACAGATCTCAGTTCTCAGACTACATTTTTGTAATTTAAGTTCGTATTGTAGATTTTCAAACATAGAGTAATGATTATAAGTGTTTCGATAATATCTATAATGTAAAGTTTTAATTCTGCCTGTTAAAATTCAATAACTGAATGGTTTAATATATTTGATCGGTTCACTTTGAAGTGAGCTATTTTCTGGAATCAGCAAATTCACACGATTTGGTTCACGATGATCTGAAAGAGCATATATAATGAACTGAGAACAGCCAGTATTCTTTTTAACATTTACATTTTGTAAATGTTCAGAAATTTTTCATATACCTTCAGTTTTAAACGAAAATAAAATTATGCATTTTGCTTGTCTATAAATTACATCAAACATTCGTATTCACGGTTGTTCCAGTTACGAGTATATCAGAATGTGATATAATAAATAATAGGTGATACTATATAAACAGTTCTGGAATACATTAGTGCGCACTAGCACTACGATAACTGGAAAAAAGTTATCTTGGAACTGTGTTCAGTCGTTCTACCACTTCCGTTCGTAACATTAGTATCCAGTGAAATTCCGATAACTTCAGACTCGTTTTGACCAATTAAAAGAACACATCTCCGGTGGGCAATCGCGGAGAAAGCGGAATGTCAATAATTAATATGTATGTAATAATTATTACAAATCTGGGCTTGATAAGTAAAAAAACAAAGAATTTTAAATTAAAGAATTAACAATTCAAACAAATTGACACTAACGGAATATGAAATGACAAGAAACGAAATCTGACTTTAACCTTAATTACGGTTTACACACATTTATTATTTTGATTTGTACTTAAAATTTTCTTTCTGGTACCAGATTTAACGTATTCAGAGCGTGGGAATTCACTTCACTGAAAAGGCCATTATTCACAGACTCTACTTTTGAACAAAACACACGGTTCAATATTTTCACAGCTTCAAACAAAAGGATCCCTCGTACGGACCGAAGATGTTTCGCCCGCGGCCACCAGTCAATTAGCCAGTATTATCGCCAACGCCAAGATGTTCTGACATTGGAAACCGGTCAGTGTTAATGTGACCCCAATTATATACAGATTACAAAATAGTTGGACCGTAGTCACCAGTCTATTCAAAAATGTTCCAGAAACTGCAACGAACACCAATAAAACATAAACCTTCGCAGCATTGTAATTCTTTCAAGGTTTAACAATGCATATAAAATATTTAGAACCATTTTATGGAATTCTTCACTTTCTTGTCCGATCTTTCCTATCGTCCCAAGGCTGCCTCTCCTCGACGATCACCAATCAACTAACTCCTTCACCAGAATGTCACCAACTGAACTCGGCACAACGCTCGCAGTTCTCACACTCGTAGTTCTCACGCTCACAGTTCTGACGCTCGTAGTACCCACCAAATCTCGGCGACAAAGAAGCCCGCCGTCACTGTCATTCTTTGAGATTGGTGCCTCCAAACAAAATATTTTAAAATCAACAATCCATGGTCTCTCTAATTTAATATCAATAAGAGCCCGCCGTCACTCCTTTCTTTGAGATTGGCGCCGCAAACAATTATTATAAATCAACAAACAATGACCTCTATTTAGTATTACAGTATATTAATAGTGTATCTCATAACATTAAGATTTTGTAAAATATTGTGATGGCTGTTACACATGCAAAATAATGAATGTACCAAGAAAAAACATCTGACATTTGTCAGAATGCAAATAAATCGAAGAAAATAATCGTAATCAGTCTCAAAGTGGAAATTTTAGATGATGATTGGTTGTACAGATTAGTTCTACAATTTGAAGAATGGTATTCGTTTTAGTTACAACCTTGTACACGACTGCCAATAGTGCAATTGTAGTAGTAGTCTTATTCTATAATTTCACGGAAGTTTACTAATTGATGACTAATTCTTATTTTTACAATATTTGCCATTCCCTACCATAAGTATCCAGTCCAAGTTCATGAAGCTTTTAAACATGCTGTTTGCTCACCGAAACTTGCTTTAATCAGTTTTAATCACTATTCCTCGCTTTCTTCATGCATTGGGTGCTGCTATGTGTTAATGTTTGTTCAATTCTTTCTCACGTTGTTCACTTCTAAAAATATTCTTTATTTTGTTAATATGAACGTAGGTTAATAAGTACTTCCAAAACAAAGAAAAAACCATTAGTTTGTGGTGATTCAGTTATATTTTTCAACATAATGTCCGATCGATACATTTCGTCCAGCATTTCTTCAATTCTTCCGAGATCAAAACGTTTTCGGAAGATACTCAAAGTGGGTTTATTGAGGCAATGATCTCGATCGGCTTGTACTTTGTCTCGGAAAAAGTCTACGGCTGGGAAATCTGAAGAAAATTGGGAAGTGAATTATAATTCATCAATTTTCGCTGTCAAAACCGCACATTTCTACCACCCGTACATGTCTTGATGGAAGAGAACTTTATTTTCGGATCAAGTTGCAATAGCGCTGAATAAGTCTCAATTTATCGTTTGCCGGTTTTCTAAGTAGTTTACGTGAATAAGTCTGGGTGCATCACCAAAACCGGATGCCATCGCCTTTCCGGGCGATTTCAATGTATTTCTTCGGAGCTGGTTTCGTGGAGAAAACCAGTGTTTCGACAATTATTTTGTTTCAGGAGTTTAATAACGGATGCATATTTCATCAAAAATTATGTATCGACTAAGAAACGTGGTTATATATGACTACGAAAAAGCGCTAAACCAAACTCAGAATCTACCACATGATTGAGCTTTTTCTCTCCAAACGCTATATTCCATCTTGTGTATTGAAACCTTTTTTTAAATGCAAAGTGGAAAACACTGAGCCTTGGGATATTCCTGTGGCTCAACAAATTCGCACAATTTGTTTCGTCGATCACTCAACAGAATTTCGTGAAT
This sequence comes from Zhengitettix transpicula, assembly GCA_037074705.1. Taxonomy (NCBI): domain Eukaryota; kingdom Metazoa; phylum Arthropoda; class Insecta; order Orthoptera; family Tetrigidae; genus Zhengitettix; species Zhengitettix transpicula. Next base: position 165,269,421 of record CM073591.1, read on the forward strand.
GTTGCGAATCATTACTTCCGCGTCCAGTGGAAGTCCCGTTCGATGTTAATCACTTGTGGATGTCTGACATCTTCTTAACTCATCCAATAAATTATAACTGGTTTCAAACGTTGGGGAAGATATGCCATGAAATGTTCCAATGTGTCTTTGATGTTTTAGGCGTTTTTCCTTTCATATAGAAGGGTTTATATTTACTGCTCGAAAAGCGTTTTTTCCTTTGGTAATAAAACAAACTATGTACTTTGTGCACGTATTATTTTAATAAGACATCAATCAAACGTATATAATTAATAGTAACATATTTGCAAATGCATAGCCTTTAGCTATATTCCGAGTTATCACTTTGTTACAAAATGGTGAAGCAGCAATGTTGTCTCTTGAACGTAATTGTTATACATCGTAATTAAATGAGGTGTAGTATAGTTGATAAAATGCAAAGGCACCATATGCTCAGTTATGTATATAGAAAGTATATGGAAGTTTGCGCGATACAGCTGGGTATTGATACTAATATTTAGTAACATTACTGAATGTTAAATATAAGCTTTGTATACAAATATAATATATGCCGCGATCAGCAAAACAAAATTAAAGTTATGATTTTGTAATGGTTGCTGATATTGCATCCTTGACTTTTAGATAATCGTTGCACAAGAATCACTATCGCTTATACCAGTGGGGGTCGTGTTAACGCCTTCTCATTCCGGGAACTATCAATCAAATATACTTTATAGTTCGCTTTCAATTAAGTTCAAACAGAGATAAACAATTGCTCTAACGTTCTGTTTCTACTTAAAAATGAAAACATTGGTTTATTAGCGATTGTCTATAGTTTTTTTTAATATTTATTACAAAACTTTTATCCTGGGATTATCGGTTGGTTTACATATTGTTTACAGTATATGAAATTTAAATTAAGTACATGTGAACTTGTTAATTACGTTAATCCAGTAATGAAACTAATTTTGCAATTTTTTTTCCATAATTTGTCTGTCTGAGGGGCATACATTGTGGGAATATGACGGTTCACTGAGGATTATTGAGGTTGATAGGTTGGATGGAATGGGTGGGTGGCGTCTGGGGTGGATAATGGGGTGGGTTAGGAGGAGCCCGAGTGTTTTAGGGGAAGGATGAAAATGCATACCAGATCTAAGGTTTGTTGCTTGTTTGTTTGTTGTGTAACAATATACGTCAATACAGCAGTAGAACCTTGTACGTTACTGGCTTTTATTTTCCTACACAGTAGGCATATTTTGTTAACTTAACGTTTAATTCTTTCAATGAAGTTAGAATAGCGGGTTATGAAACAGTTTTATAGCATTTACTCTTAGACTAAAACTCATTTTACTTCAGTCACTCACATTTAAACTAGCAACTAAAAGTGATGCAGGGAAAACTCTAGAAAAACCTGCATCAGATAGGTCGGGCATTTGGTACTTGTCCCACGCCCTTCCGATGGCGGGAGAGGGGTTTGCTGTAGGGTCGCAGTTTTCCCGTCGCCGTGCCTTGACCAGTTTAGGAGGCAGCTGGTTGACTATTCCAATAGGAATAGCGGACAACTCTTACCGTATGTCCAAGGTCTGCGACCCCGGAACATACACCTCTCATAACAGTCCGAGGTGCCTCGGCATGTGGGAACCTTAGTTCAAAAACCAGAGAGATGTGAAGGCATCCCCAAAGGTAACCTCCTCCAGATCTTTATGGGAAGGTTCACCTGCGAGAGAATGATCTCACAAGCTTTCTCCAAATAGTTCCTTCTGCCACGGTCAGCATAAATTATCGAGTTTTTAATCACTTTCATGAGATAAATTTTTTATTTCAGCTAGTTTGATCACTGACCGGAAACTGCAGTGCAGACATTATTTACACATACGCTTCGGTAAATATTCTTAAAATTGATGACAAGTCAAGTCAAGTTGTCTTCAACTAGCTATTCATAGTATGTTACATAATTTCATTATCAAAGTACAATTACAAATTCAGAATGAAGATTTTATGGCTATTTTGTTTAGAAGACCACAGATATTAAAATGAAATGTTTGTGTTTATTAACAGATACACGCAGTTGCTGGCTGCCTATTACGAAATTCATGTTGATCAAACCTTATCAACTAGTTCTTGCTGCTCTGACATAAACCCTGGATCAGAACCATTTACGATAAACTCTAGCAAATGCCAAATCACTAATGTAAAACTATTTTCGATAAAAACCGAGGGGTTTTTATTATTCTTTCCACATCAATAGCTTTGGTCACCAATGGTGAAACATCTCCGTTGAATATTTTAGGCGTATGAAATGAACTATTGTATACTTCGAGCTTTTTGAGAAAATACATATGAGTGTATCGTGAACGTTATATTAAGTTCAACACTATTCAGTAATGATAATACTAAGAAAGCCAAATACAGACAAAACACTTAATAATATAAATACCACACAACGGTTGTGGAAGCCTTGTACCTTTCTTCATGTGCAGAAAAAACGCAAGAGCCTAGGAAGACACAACTGCACAAGTTGACAAAACTCATTAGCCTTTTAATTTTTTTTATTTTCAGTAATGATTAGTAGATATTTAAGCAATTTCGGCCAACAAACTATATTTTAGTAATAAGAAAGATAGCCAAATACAGACAAAAGAAGAGATCATATAAATACGACACAATGTTCCTGGAAGTCTTGTTTTTTTTCTTGAAAAAAAAAACAACGCAAGAGCACCTGAAGAAAGCAGCACGGCTTCCAGAAACGTTGCCTGGTATTTATATTATCACTTCTTTTGTCTGTATTTGGCTACCTTTCTTAATGTTAATTTCAATACAGACGTAAAATTTTCATTTTAAACTATTTTTTAACCATTTGATGAGACAAAAATGGATAAAAAATTTTGACTTGTGCAAATCTTCGTGCGTATAAATATTACTTGTCTTGAGCATAAAGAATTGAGCCTGAAATCAAATTGATATATTCCTGATTTATTGTTCGTACAGTTCGTAATAGGGCAATGTTTTGAAATGTTACTGATAATGAATATGTAAAATTATGGATACAATTTAGCTATTAGAGTATAAGATTGATCAGGAAATGTCTGATTATAAAAATATGTAAATAGCAGCGAATTATCAGGAATTTGCCATGAATCACAACTTATCATATGGTTCTACAAAATCAACTATCAATCTCTCTTCTATTTTAACTATAACATAAATTAGAAATAACTAATTCGTTATTGTTATTAGTTTTATTCAGATTTGCTGTATTCCTGCAATTCTTAAGCTTGTCATACCCAATCGTAATATTCTCAGAGAAGACCGAATGGTTTCCTATGGGTTTTTCATGATTCGAGGATAGCGGACGCGATGCAACCGTCCTATCCCCAAAACAAACGATTCGATCGGAGGTGCGATCTATACTTAATATTCTATGCGCTACACAGCATTGTATTTGCATATGCAGCTATCCTGTATGTAAAGCATAATTTTGTGGTGGAGCCAAAAAATATCTAAAAAATTTGTTCATTTCTTTCAGTTAAGTATAGTTAACCATATATCACGTAAATAAAAAATTCGTTTAAAAGTTACTCGTAATCCATTATCAAGCGTACAATGTAATGACTTGAAATTAATGAAGGCATATTTAACAAATATGTATTGTTAATTTCAAATATTGTTATGTCCGATGAAGGTAAAGCCCATTTTAAGAAGTTCTCTGCTTTTTTCGTTCTGTCAAATTTTTTCCCAGGTTTTGATGCTCCTCCTCCTTCTTTCCACCATTTCCATTATAGCGCTAATTCGAACTAGTTTTATTATCGTGAGGTTTAAAATTTCAGACTCCTGTTGTTTTGATCTAGTTTTTTTTTCAATAAGCATATTTATATCCATAATTCATGACAAAATTTAATGATAATTTGAGTTTCAACTATTCAAACGTTAGACAATTTCTTAGTGTTTGGTAGTGCCTAAATTATAGACAGGATCGGATTCTTCTTGCTACATCAGATAATTTTATTACTTTGCTTCCCCCCCCCCCCCGTTTGTGTTGGTAGAGTGTGGTGTGAAATGTTCTTTTTGAAAAAACTTTATGGGATATATGTGATTTTTTAGTAAATATGTTGAAAAATACGTTTTAAAATTAATTAAACTGGCTACATTAAGATCATACTATGTTTGTGTAAACATATTATTTCTCAAAAATTATAAGCGTATACTTGTTACTAATTCAAATAGTAAATTATTATTTCAAATTATAATAGCCTTGAAGGAGGAAAAAGATTTTTCTGTATTATTTTCCTCATGTATAGTGTCCAAGCCACGCTGAAATATATATATATATAGTAATACTAATTAGAGGCCAGTAATGATTTTAATATGTGGATTGTTAGCGGCACAAATTCTTCAAAAGACGTCAATATGTAGGCTAGCTTTGTTGTGAGCCGCGGGACTGTCTGGAGCAGTTGGTTTGGTGTTGTGGTCGCGTGAGGGAATCGAAAGTTGGAAGCGGAGAACAAACAGCGTGGCCCGAGTATAAATCCCACCGAGAAAGTTACAAGTTTTTTTTAATTCAAGTATAAAGTTTGGACAGCGAGAAACTTAGTAAAACTGCAAAGAATAATCAAATAATTTGCGCCACATTAAGATTCCTACGTGTACTGAGACCATCATCAGTTTCCACATAAAGAAAATGTGTAACAATATGTCTGACTAATGATCCGGAGGTGCGGCAGTTCCAGTTCCCGGAGGAAAATTCGATAACTACGACCGTGTTTTGGACAATCAAGTGTAGAGTCAGTGATCTTATGGCCTATTAGCGTAAATTGTGAGCCCGAGGCCAGGAAGTCTGGTACCAGCCGAACATTTTTGTAAGTAGAAACCAATTTAATTAAGTGTGTTTTTGTAAACGATAGTTAAAGGTATTCGTCAGATTTCATTCTTCTCGTTTTGGTTTTGATTGTTAATTTCTTAATTTATAGATTCTATGATTGTGTAACGTAAACACAAAGGTTGTTCTTTACTTATCAAGCCCAGGTAAACGACCTTGAAAGAAGAGTTATCAAATCTCTAAACACTGAAAACTTTAAATGTATTTAACCTCATAGAAAATGTTATAAATTTCTATAGAATAAAATAAATAGTATTGTAAAGTTTAAAGTAGTAATTATTCCTCGATCCTTCATTTTTTAAAATAAAATAAATTGTTTCATAACGAACTATCAATTTAATAAAACTGCCAATTAATTGTTTAAATAATAATTAAAATTTTGTTGAATTAATATCAGTTTAAACATTACATTTTTGGCTTCCACAAAGTGGGGCAATCCAATTGTTAATTAATCTCCCTTTATTTAATCATTACAATATATATATATATATATATATGTTGTGATAATTAAATAATAATAATAATGGATAATGGCTGAGCGCTTTTAAATGAACAACTATTATAACTTTAATGAACACACAAAATTTATCATCAATTTTAAATAGACAATAATATTTGGGATCTCAGGGTCTTAAACTGGGTTTGATAAATGGGTGAATTTATACAATTAAAATTACATTTACCTTTTATGGAAATCAATAGTTGGGACATAAACGAACTTTGTTGTGGAAGAAATAATACTACAGATTGAATTTAAATGTAATAATTAAATAATTAAAAATTAAAGAACGATCTGACTTTTATCTTTTAAAAGTGGTTTACAATATGATTTTCAAGTTTTTCTACTTACGGCCGCCCAGGTCTCATTTTAGGTTTTTCGTGCACAAAATTTGGGGATATCACTTATTCTAATTCTCACAGACTCTAAATGTAAACAAATTCTAATTGGCGTAGTTTTGTTAGTTGGTCTAACACAAATTAGTAGATTCTCGCTGCTTTGCTGCAACCTGGATTTGCAGATCTTCCTTGGTTTGTCTATGGCCAGCAGGTTGAATTTATGCTCGGCCACCGATTACAACATTAGTTTCACTCTTTCCTTCCCGACTGAAGATTGCTTTACTTTTCAATATTTTAATGCATGTTTGTAACTGCTATCAAACTGTTCTATTTGCGGTCCGCTGCCCGACTGCAAAACTTTTTATAATATGAAAAGTTTTGGTCTTTACACCTCGCTGTTCTATGCCTGACTCTATTACTTTTGTACAAAATCTTTGCTGGTCCTTATGCCTCGCCGTTCATTGCCTGACTGTCCTTTCGTCTTGTAGATTTTGAGCGCGTAGAATCTCAACAATGTTTTCTTTGCGTTGCCGCCTTGTTGCGGCGTCCGCTCTATATTCACTAATAATGAGTCCTCTACAATCCAACTTTCCAATTAGAACAATGTCTTAATTACCAATTACTACAATATATATATATATATATATATATATATATATATATATATAATGTAATGCCTGTTACGTGAGGTATTGTTTCGGATGGATACTCTGGACTGTGGTAGGGGCAATTTTTGTAACGTATTTATTTAGGTTCTTGGAAACGCTGGTCTTGAGAATTCGGAACCGTGCACGTGCGTCTGGCCTTTTTCAAACCAAAATCTGGGGCACAATCTAATGCTTGTTAAGTGAGGCATTGTGTCTGATTGATGGTATGGACTGTTTGAGGGGCAGTTTTGTAACGTGTTTATTTAAGACTGAGTATTTCTTCGTCTTGAGAATACTGGGTGTGTGGTCTGGAGAATTTGGAACCGTGCACGTACGTGTGGAGGTGAGAAGACAAATGAGTCCTACCCAAAGTAATTACGGGTCCTGTCTCGATTGTCGGCTTTGGACATGACGAAGTAGTTAGCAATTTACTGACTACGGAACTGCAGTTGCATAATATAAATCTCGGGATAATGGAAGAATCTGTCAACTGGCATTTGCGACGAAGTTTTGGAACAATGGACAAATGAAGAGACTGGTAGGATATAAGGGAGGAGATAAGCTTTTGAGGGGTTAGTCGTGCTGCGATCACCGAAGCTGGTTGGCGTGATGGTTAGTCGTGCTGCGATGACCGAAGCTGGTGGACGTGATGGTTAGTCGTACTGAAATCACCGAGACTGGAGGATTTGTTAGTTGGTTGTTCAGCGATCACCGAAGCTGGAGACTATGACTAAGAGAGACATCGTTTAAGGGAGGAGAATGTGTTATAAGTTGCAGTCTGCGAGAGAAATAGCCAAATATTCATCGATAAACATTTGGTATGCTGAAGTCTAATCTATTCTATCCTCAAATTAGACCACTGTCTTCGATTGTAGGAGACCAGGACACTGCATCCAGCGTCTAGTAATCTTCAGAACGAGCAAATGATATGTCCTTCACGAACGGAGAACCAGCTTTTGTCAAACCAACAGGGTGTGTTAGAATCAGTGTTTAAAACGGCCAGTATATAAGGTGTGTGTGTACGAACGAGCCAAATTTTCCTGAGTAATCGTAAGTTGAAATTTCATGGTATTCATAGATGTAAACCGAATTAAAAGATAAAGTCAGATATCGTTCTTTTCTTTTGTGTTGATAAAATAAACTCTTTAAATTTAAAATCAATCTTGTAGAATAAGTTCGTCGATAATTAATTTCGTCTATGTCTAGACGAATAAATATTTATTTTTAATTTAAAGCTAAATTTTGTGTTCTTTGATTATGGTTAAATGTTCTGCCGTTATCAAACCCAGTTAAGACCTTTGAGAGAATGAGATCCTTTTTATATTTGTTTAATTGTATAAGTGTTAAAAAAAATTACAATAAAATTGTTTGTTGTTTATAAATATTAATCTTTTTATTTAGACTCACGTTTGTATATAACAATATATATATAAATTTACTGAATGTTTCTCATACGTACGTGAATGTGTTATGTCAATGCATCAATGTGACACTGTTTCCGTTTGTGTGAGAGGTTTTTCGAGGATGGATGTGAATTTCTTCGATGACCATCGTCTATTTTTAACTCAGCTTCTCCTCCAGTACGAGCTAATATTAAATTTTTCTTCAGTAAGCGTTTTTCGCTCCGCGAGTATTTTTAGGGCTATATGTGCGTCACATTTTCTCAGCTTCAAGTTTATTAGAAATTGCACGATTAGGTGTACTATATAAAATGTTAGATATATATGAAAAAAGTTGGAAGTAAATATTAAACTTATGTGCACATCGAATCAAGCAATATAAAAAAATTCTTTGTTAACGATTCACCAAATGGAAAGTCGTTAATGGCGCTTTTTCTTTCTTTTTCTATCTTACTATGACTGCTCAAACTTCTTTCACTCTTTGACTGAATGACAACTGCATACACGCATGAAGGACAATTCATTGATTTTTTGTCGTGGTGGTGTTTCTATATTTAAATTGACAGAGTCTTAGGTTTCGTAAGTAAAAATAAAGAGTGGAGAAGAATTATATATATATATATATATATATATATTGTAATAAAAAGCGTCTAAATAAAATAAACGATTAAACAAATTTATTAACAATTTTAAATACACAATAATATTTGGGATCTCAGGGTCTTAAACTGGGTTTGATAAATGGGTGAATTTATACAATTAAAATTACATTTAGCTTTTCTGGAAGTTAATGCGTCTGTAACATAGACGAACTTTGTTGTGGAAGAAAATAACACTACAGATTGAATTTAAATGTAATAATTAAATAATTAAAATTAAAGAACGATCTGACTTTTATCTTTTAAAAGTGGTTTACAATATGATTTTAAAGTTTTCTACTTACGGCCGCCCAGGTCTCATTTTAGGTTTTTCGTGCACAAGATTTGGGGATATCACTGATTCTAATACTCACAGGCTTTAAATGTCAACGAATTTTAATTGGCGTAGTTTGTTAGTTGGTCTAACAAACATTAGTAGGTTCTCGATGCTTTGCTGCAACCTGGATTTGCAGATCTCGTAGCTTTAGTTGGAAATGTACGTCATTTGGGTTTGTCTATGGTTCTCCGGGTTGAATTTACGCTCGGCCACCGATTACGACGTTAATTTCACTCTCTCCTTCCCTACTGACGATTGCTTTACTTTTTAGTACTTTAAAGCATGTTTGTGACTGGACCACATTCTTTCGTTCTGAGACTATAAAACTTTTTCGACTGTTCTATTTGCCGTCTGCTGCCCAACTGCACAGCTTTCAAACTCTTCGCTGTCCGCTGCCCGACTCTATTACTTTTGTACAAAAACTTTGCTGTTCCTTATGCCTCGCCGTTCATTGCCTGACTGCACTAACTTCGTCTCGTAAACTTTGAGCGCGTATACTCTCTTAGCCGATCAACAATACATTCTTTGCCTTGCCGCCTTGTTGCGGCGTCCTCTTTATCCACTAATAATGAGTGAGTCCTCTACAATCCAACTTTCGAATTAGAACAATGTCTTAATTACTAATTACTACAATATATATATATATATATATATATATATATATATACAAAACTTCGTGAAAATGTCCAAAGTCGTAGGAGAACTAAATGTATTTATCAAGCTTTATGCAACTGTTATAACTAGATACAATTCAAAACCTTTTGATGGTTATCTTGAAATACTAGTCAGTAAATATAAATTTAAAGAATTAAATGAACGCAATAATTAGAACATTAAATTGCAATCAGTCAAATGTGTAGAAACAATTATATTGAAAACAATATTATAAATCAATTTTCAAATAATTTATATTTCAATAAATTCAACCCAATTTTTAATATTTGACCTATGAGGAACGGTAAGTTTACGGTAGTTTGCACTTTACAATGATTTATAGTTATTTGTAGGGAATACTCGACAAAGTGTAACTAAGGTTAGGAGGGTTTGAGTTTTTAATTTATAAACGATTAATTGGTTGAATTAATTAAGCGTTTATAAGTTCAACAGGACCCTCTTAATGATATCTAATTTCAATTTACTCAGGAATTAAATGTAAGATGATTCGCTTTAACTCGCTACACACTCAAGAATCGGGTGTAATCACCTTTTAATTCAACATAAAAAATAAAAAAAATAAAGGACTACAAATAAATTTTTATTTCTTGAAATGGGCAAACCTCTGGGCGATTTCATGGCACACAGAGGGGTTATCTTGGCTTCCGTTAAGTTACCAGGCGTATTTTTTTTACTCCCTTAGGCAATGCCCGTACTTCTGATTCCCGTATAGCATCGGAGTATTTGTGGACGCCGGTAGTATTTTTAACTCTCGTAGTGAACAATGATTTTTTTTCCTCTCACTTGGGAAGGTACTGGGGATATTTAAGGAAATTTTTTAGATTCTCTTAAGGTACGTACTAGGCGTATTTAAAATATCAGTAGAATTCTTCACTCGATTACACATCATGCGGTTACGTTGAAGTAATTCTCCATCGGTATTTGTAGAGGAGGGGGTAACTGATCCAATAAAGTGACGCTCCCGATGCCGGTTAAATTACTTGTTGGCAAAGAGATGTGTCGAATTAATTCCTTCTCCGGGTTTATGTAAATAAATACCCTGTCAAGCAATAACTATCATCAACACCATCACCGTAATCAAGAAAATAGACGATCATCACAAATAACATTAAACCACCATAACGTTCGACGCTAATAATCGCTGAATCGATTGCTGATTCCGTGCTTCCATGTCTTCAATCACTTGTCTAAGAATGATATGTGGTCACATTTATCCTCGCTTCTTCATTAAAAGCATTTTGTCGACACTTATGTGATGTCGCTGTGCCAATATTTTCTTCCAATTTTCTCTCTGTGGGATCCACTGATCGCACTCAAAAGTGTGTTTGGCTCTTGAACGCTCCACAGTAATTGTAGTCATGGAAATTATGGATGTACGCTTGGAAGTGTCCGTAGTCAGTCAGAAACTGTGTTATATATAATTACATATAATAATAATTGTGACAATGATAAGGTGACCATAATAATGGTAAAGATAATAAATCATTAAGAATATTAATGAGGATAATACTAAAGGGATAGTATAAAATTTAGAACATAACTTACGAAGCATAGTTATTAGAAGTAGAACTTAACCATATATTTATAATTTCTTAACTGTTTCGCCTTTCCTTTTAGGAAAAAGTTACTCTGCCATCAGTGGATGCTGTAGTTGCGTGTTCAAAGTTAATAATTTATGTAATTCGCAATATAGTTTGACTGTTGTTACACTACAAGGTTAACAAAATTATTTTTATTAACTTTACCCTTGACCGTTCATCTGGGCTCGATCTCACTGATTTAACCACATCACAAAAAGACCATATTTCACTGAAATGAAATGTGTTGGCAGCATGCACTATTAATACGTTCTCCTTTAAATATATTCACGCTATTATATATCTCGTCCACTGAGCCCCTAATATCGGATCAGTGAACATTGTCTTAAATATCATACATTTACCATAATATATTGTAACAGAACTCGTCGGGTAGCGTGATGTTGTTTGTTCCGCAGGGTTCTGGGACGACTTCGGTTGTAGGTCACGACGGACGGCGGTCTTGTAAAAGGAAACAAATACTGAAAGATACACATTCACATTATTTCATTCAGACAATATAAATAAAATCAACAAAAACAATCTTTCTGGAAGTCCACCACATGGGGGCAGCCAGGCATTGTCCCTCCGAAGGTGGGGTGTCTCGCTTCGTGGTGACCGCAGCCAAGTGGGATCCCTGGTATCCGAGACTGAAGTGGCTCGCTTCCTCGCAGGTCCCCCAGTTCCTGTCCAGTTTACACCTTCAAGACTCCGCCGGAAATCACGGGATGCTTCCGCTGAACACGATTTTCGATACCACCACGTGACCTGAGGCGGAAAAAGCGAAAAACCATCCCAGCCGAGCCTGGAGAGCGCATGACGTCACCCGGAACCAGATGAGAGGAGGCCTGTGACGGAACGTTAAATATATAACCCTACGAATTCATCTATATTTTTCTCACAGCATATTGTATCGTATGCTTTACCACCGTTTTTCTAATCTGTTATTACAATTACTAACATCAAAATTTTTATGACTCCATTCTCCTTAATAATGATTATTTTGTATTTTGCCTATATATTGACATCTTATTTATGTAACACACTGTACTTAAGTCTATATTCTTCATGTTAACCATGCTCTTCTGGTACTTAATAACAATTCATATTTCATATAGTTATTCATTAAGTTATTTCTTTTGTTCGGACATACAACTCCCGCTGTTCGCCCAAATACTGTGATGTAATAATTGCTCCCAGATTTATGAGAAAATTTGTTTTTAATCCCTTTTCCGCATTGAAAATTTAAATATTTCATTTGAGGTCTTCTTTTTACAAAATATACATCTGTAGTTTCATCTTGATGTTAGTGAAGGTTTTACTCGCTACATATTATTGCTGGTAACAGCTTCATCCCATTCCAAAATTCCATTCTATGAACAACGGCCGTACTGCCATATACGTTCTATTCGCTGACTTCATCATCTAATCGTATTGGAACATGCAAAACTTTTTCTCTATTCTATTAAAGATATGTTTATTCTCGTTTCAACTACGCACCTTTCCGTTAAAATTTCACGAATATTCGACAATTCTGACTTTATACTGCTTGTATTTTCTTGAATACAATGATCACTACTTCCTCCTAATTCTCTTCTCTTCTTTAACGGATTCAGTTCTGCCACTGCGTCAATTAATTTTTTTTGTGACTCACCTTTATTTGGGAATCTCCTCATCGTGAATCGTATATTTTTCCTTTAATGTCGTTCTTTCTTAGATTTGTAACGTCAACCTGCATTTCTTCTCGGATCTGCCGATTTAATATCTTAACTGCTTTCAAACTCGCGATATTATCTGTTTATTTTGCTCGCATTTAAAATTTTATTTCACGATATTTTATCTCAGTATCCTTTTAATTTGTTCGAATTTAAATTTTAAACTCGCGATATTTTCTGCTGTTTTCCTCACCATTTTAATTAATGATTCCGGTTATTATAATGCGTTATTAACGTAAACAAAACTATTTTAACAAAAAACTTGTACAAATAGTATACTAATTACAATTACTAAAATAATTGAAATTAGCAGCATTAAAAAATATCAATCTCAATTAAAACGAATACAAACGGTTTAAAATAGAATACTAAGAATTATTGACAATGCACCGTGGTATGTAAGAAACATCATCTTCCACATACATTCGTCGAGTGCCACAGGAATCAGGTCGTGAGAGCAACTGCAGTTAATCTGCCCGAAACGTAAAGCCAAAAGAAGACTAAAACATAAACGAACGTCAGATTTTCTAAGCAGTGAAACGTAATAACAATGTCAACTACAAATTTTAATATTAAATGTCATATTGATTAAACAATACCCCACCTTCATATAGGTAAGCTAGGGCCTGCTAATGATCAGTTCACTGTACCATATGTCAAGTGAAATAGTGGTCACACTATCAGTGAAACTTAATACAACTATAATGTAAATTTTACAATTTAAACAAATTAATAAAAATTAAATATATGTTAAAAATAGCATACGGAGATGTAAATCCTAACAGATTAGTCAGGCATCAGTGTTCAAGCGCCATTTGTAATGAATTAAATATATCTTACTGTATCTGTGGTGAGTAATTAAATGATAAACAAATTTGATTGACTATTGGAAGAAAAATCTCTCGGGGTTGTGGTGGGAACTTATTAGAACTCTGAGCTCGACAATTATGTCTATCTATATCAGTTTTTGGGCTGTTGGGCCACATATGTTTTCGCCTGTGTTTACCAACGTTTCGCATTCCCAAGGCTAGGGCAAGACTGATGAAGCTTGTTCGCTTGTCCGCATTTATTGTGAGCTACGTTGTTGTTGTGTGAGGCTAAATTCATGACACGACACTGCGTTGATTCAACAAAATTTTGTGTCGAGAGTAGAGAGAGAGGAAAATAGTGCTTGCGCAGAGCAGAGGAGTTTCCTGGATGGAGGAGATGTATTTGCAACAATGTAGTTATATGAATTGTAATCCAAGTTAAAAACGGTAAAGACAAGATGAAAATGCCATGTAGACCGATAAATAAAAAAAATAATTTGACGAGATGTAATGGAGGAGCATTGCCAAAATTCTGCGAACCTAGTATCAGTATCATGTAAGCAGCGGCAGCGAATAATTGCGTCGTTTTTACAGAGGCATTAAGACGGCAGCGGTCCAAAGCATGATATTCGCGTCTCATAAGTGGTTTGCCAAAATATCTCGTAGAATTTACAAATAAATTAGAGAAGGTGCATAAAAGCACCTCTCAAAAACATATATCGTTGCTCATCATAAACATTTAGTTGGGTGTTACTAGGGTCTGACCACAGTTCGGAAGTGTGTAGTCTGCTGCTCAGGGATATTTGCATTGTCTGATTTGGAGAAGTATATAGTTTGACGCAGCCTGCAAGGCGGTTGTCTACTTTGTAGGTCTACTGCACAGAAGACGGGGGGACAATAAATAGCGTCAGTTTTTAATGATTCTTAAACAATTCATGCGTAAAATTTAGAGACAAGGTTCTGGTGTTTTGCGTCTAAATTTTCCGCATGAATTGTATACAAAATTATTAAAAACTGTCAACCTGAGGCCATAAAATAGGACGAAACGCCGAGAAATTAATATATTTTTGTTATTAAACATTATACTTTTCTGACTAAAGGTCGTCTATTTTTTTGTATTATTATAACTAGCAACGTAGGCGCGCACTCGCCTGATATTACAAAATGTAGTTAAGTTCTTATTACAATTGAGAATCTGTTGGGACGAATTAAAATATTTTGCGCATATATACATAAACATATATATTATTTACTGCAAGTATCGATACCAAATAGTAGTAATTATATATTTTGTAACATGGCTTATTATTACTGATTTCATTTGATCAGAAATGGAGGGCCAGAGCCATCACACATCGAACCTTGGAAATAAATGGTTACATCAACTATGATATAGAATCATTGTATGTGTGGATAAATACGATACGGAACAAAAGTTAACTTTATTGAATTGTCAGAAATTTAAATAATTTTAAACGCATCAAATGTAAAGTTTTTTCTCTACCTGAATTCGTTAAGTAACACATCCTTTCCTACGTAAAACTACCAAAATATTACTGATACTTGTAATTTATATTCGTAAAATGATGCACATCTTCAGTTATGAAAAGTTTAACAGACTATTTTAACAAAGAAAGCATTTTATTTTTCAAAATTAATAACAGGATAATAAAACTCGAGTATTGAGAAGTTTCCGCAAAAGCTGTAACTTGGTTGCAACAATTTTTTCTCCATTTTCATGGAATATTTCCTGCTATCATTCCACTTGTCACGGAATCCCATTAATTTTATGATTTATACAAATTAATCCTTAGCACCATAGGCATCTCATCCTTCTTTAACATTTCGAGCCATATTTGATGGCAGAAGGGTTTTGATTATTTTAGTGGTCATAAAAATCAGCCGCAACGTGTGTGAAATCAGCACGTTAGAAATTTTTGTCAAAATCCGAGTCAAACCGATTCACTAAGGAATAATTGCATAATATATGTAACGTTATGATTTAGTCTAATAACAGTAAAATGTTGATATGGATTGCACAAAGCATCATCCAAACAAAGAACGTGAGTTATAATATGCCTTTGTCTGAAGCAAAAACGCTGTTGCCTAAATTTGGCGTTTTAATGAACTAAAGGCCATAAATCTTGGCGGGAGATCAAATTCTTGTTCTAAACTGGTTTAATTTTACGACTCACGGCGTTGCAGAATACAAAAGGAAAAATCAGCGTGTGTAACGCGTTTGTTATTGGGTATAAGAAACAATCTTTCCATTTTTGAAATTGTGAGTATATGAATACCAAATTATTGCGCCTCTTTTAAAGTCATTGTAACGTGAAGGTTGTTCCTATGTTTACATTATTTCGCTGACTTGCTAATTAATATGTCGATGAATTTTAAATGGTAAGTTTTCATTATTAATTCAAATAGTTTTTTTGAGTATTTCTTTATCTGAGAGAGACAATTTTTTGTAAGAACATTTATTGTTTTAATATTTTAGTTGATAAGTAAGAAGTTTGGATTTTGAGACGGAAAGCAGAATTTTCATTCTATAAATTTGTGCTTTCTGCAGAATTTCTTGCATATATTTAAAGGCGACTTTTATCCTATATTCAAGCTCAAGTAATTATTTTGGGGACTGAATGTAGTCTACAGAGGATGTTAATAATGTGTATTTTCTACGATTTGTCGCTCACCTTTTGTCCTGAACGTGCTTAATCTTAATCTGCTCCTACACCCTCGTTGAAATTCACTTTTGTAAACGCACTATTAGCAATGCCACTTTATATGCAATATCGAATAAATTTACACGATTTCACTCCTCCTGTAGTAGCCATCTTTACGCTGACACATTAAGCAAAGGTAACCTGCAACTTGGCAGAACTTAGACCGTTTGCGGAAGGGACTTATGCACTGCTTTGATTTCACCTCACCATCACAAAGAGCGTTTTTCTAGATGAAATGTTCTACGAACCATTTTATTTTCGAAATTATATCACTTCGTCAAAATTCCAGTTCTCAATCCTCAAGTCTTCCTATATTTAAATAGACTATACAACAGACAATTATTATCTTTGAATTAAACTTGAATACTATAAGATGATAACACGATTAATAATTTTTCGAAAAATTCTATCTGGTTGAAAATGGTTTTCGTGATTCATTATTATCGTGAATTCGACCGGCCATGTAACAGTATGAACTAGCTCAGTAGAGTTCGCAACTCGTTAAGAAACTTAAGTTGATTCCAAGAAGAATTAATTTTTTTAAATATTACCTATTACGTAATTACAAGAATGAAATAAAACTAATCCATTTCATAACTGTCTTCAACCATTTTTATTTAAATTCAATGGTAAAGACCATTCCATATGTAATGTGTAAGAATCGTGTCTTATGACTGGTTTTATACCTATACCCTACATAAAAATGATTACTACTCATCATTTGGCAACATTCATTACCTATAAATAAACAACGAATCACAATATATATAACATTTTAAAAACTAATGAAATATATATTTTCGCATCTCTAATATTGTACAGTATTTATTCCCACTTGCAATGTGCTTCATAGCGTTTATCATAATTTAGTGTTCTGCCTACTGGTAGGTCTTTGGACTTGGTATGAAAATTTCCATCTCCACCTTACCCTGTCTTCAGCTTCTTCCTTCATCATCGAAAGTCTTCTTCTGTTGCCCTTCAAGTCGTCTGAAAGCTACACTGTTCTTCAACGACCTAGTCTCCATCCAAATGTCCTTCGATGGTGTTGCGCAGTAAACAATTTCTCCTAAACATGTGTCCAAGCCAGTTTGGCTTTCTCTTAATAACACTAGTCAAGATCAATCTTTTTTCATTTTATCTTCTCAGAAGTCATTTTTTTTACAATATCTGTCAACTTCTCCCCGTTCCGGATCCATACAAAACCCTGCTCCAAATGTTGTACTTTTCCAAGTTCTTCCGCAATTCAACATTCGATTGAATTGTCAATAGTGGTCTTTTCTTGGTGAATACTGCCTGGCCATTGCACTGATACGTGACCTTATTTCCTTCGTTCTATATCCATCATTGGCCACAATTTTTTCAAAGTACTTGAACTGATCGACGTTTCAGATTGCTTGCTTTCCACAAATATATGTAAGGAGCTCTGGTTTCCTTGCTGTTTTCATCACTTTGGACTTTTCAATACTTATCTCGTACCTTCCTGTTACCACTAATCAATCCAACATGTTTGCAGTGTTCCTCTTTGCCAACAATGCTAGGTCACCTCCATATTTTATTGTGCGAAATGATCTGCCTATTCCGAAATATGCTGTTCTTCTCCAATTACTTCTTCTACAGTATTATTGTATTTTTTTTTGGAAATGTACCACAATTTTCCCCGAATTTGGGATCAAGCTGTTGTTCTGTGATCACTACATTACTAGGCTTGCTCTGTTTCTTTTTCAGTGGTATTCACAACAATGTGCAATCCGTCCATGACTAACTAAAAAACGTACCTTGTTGCAAGTTGTCGTCCAAGTTAACGAATTCAAATGCACTATCACAAGCAATCATAGACTGCGAATTAGTAGAGATCGTGGCCGTTTTTGTAAACTATTTCCTACTTGAAAATTCCGTGCAACGTCAGAAACGTTTCCACTTACTTGCCGCTGTTTTTTTTTTTTTACTTGTAGATTAGCCGCATCCAGTGGGGGAACATACGTCGATAAGACATTCAGTATTCGGCGTTCGAATAGGAAAAAAGTACATTGCAATTGTCTGAAATCGCATCGGTACTCGCTACTTGACGATAATAAGGGCATCGAGTGCAATGTTTTCTAACAACAATCAACTCTCCGGAATGAATTCAGGTCCAGTGTAGTACGATTAATGCAGCTGGAAAGTGGCTCCTAATTGCCTGCCCTTAGAAATGACGACCGGGCTAACCCACGTTCCGCATGGAAAATTTAATTCATGTTAATCTAAATATCAACGTATCACTTGCAATGCTGCTTTCGTAGTTTATTTTTAATTTATTACCTTGCTCCTTGTGTAAGTGGGCAACATTTTATCATAAAATGTTAATGGGTGAAATACGAAACTTGCGTAGGTATATGCATTTTAATGTATGCGCTCGAACAGCTGCAGATATGAAACTTAATTAGCCCAACTTATCTTTGTTCATATACAATGTGTTACAATCAACCTAAATAGTTCAAGCAAACAATCTCTCAGATTATAAGTCCTGTCTAAACAAATGTGCGGAGTTGTAATTCGCGTACTTCCAGTCACATTTATGAGTATTTGCATCGTAAAATGTATACGACTGCATTGGTAGCAAATTAATACAAATATTGGCTTTTGAGTTCGTCGACTGGTTTATGTGGTGTGTCGCTCTTACAGCTCTTGCGATTTTTTGAATCACCTGACGTAAGCAACAAGGAATTAGAAACGTGTGATATTTAATTTAGCATTTATATTTGTCTGTTATTTGACTATTTAATTATTTAGTATACTTTTACTCGGACATTTTATTTTACAATTTTAAATTATTAAAAAATAGATAAAATATTTAGGGTTAACCAAGTTAAGGGAATAATAGTTGCAACTAAAGTTATAACTTTGTATGTACAATGTCGAATTTTTTTACTTTCAACTTTGTACAGCTGCTACGGGTTAAATAACTTGAATTATCAATTATTTAACAAAGCAATTATTTACCAAATAATAAATACAAAAATAAAATTATGGGTAGTCTGTTTAAGTATCAGACAAATGGAGAAAATACAATAAGAATTTTAAATATCAATTACGTGGTTGTTTGTAAGTATTTATATTAACACCCGCGAGCAGAAGAAATTAGTTGCTACTTACCGTTAACTAGTTTTGATTAGTGACAGGTTCAATTTTAAAACGAAAAGTACCGATATGTTTTCGAAGAATAATTCATGATTAGAAAATGTAACCACAGTAAAGATTGTTTGAAGGAAATGGTTGTAAAGATAATTAATTTACTAATAGTTTTTTCGTGTAAATTGATAAGTATTGGTCAAATACAGACAGAATGAAATTCTTAAGTTTTTATACACCTGATGAGGTTTGCAAAGTCTTACGAAACGTGCTTTTAAATTTTTCTTTTTTCTGTCTGTATTTCGCCAAATTCTTGTTACTTAACAATACATTTTTTATTGTACTGTTAATTTTCTTTGAGTCAAGCAGCCGTTGAGTTTGATCATATGTACCATTCAATCTTCCCCATCTGTGTTGAACAGATTTTAATATGACGTAATATATATGTAAGCGACAATGGATCTGATATTTTCAAAAAATTAAGATAACCGGCATGGAAAGGATACAGAGAAAATTGGTGGTTAACCTGAAATTGAAGTTTGGCTTTCCTTGATAGAAGGAAGTTCTTAAAATTTTCGAAGTCCTTCGGGAAGAACACAGTCGATGTGCCGTGCCGAACGCATAATAATCTATAAAAAAATTCTTAAACATTATTAGATTAGAATTTCCAATAATCCTTAGGAAATTACTGAATTTTTGTAGGCACCCAAAATATAATTATGGTAATAATCAGTTAAAACACCATCCACAACGTTGGGATTCGATTAGGGCGATTTGGTTGTAATGTATAAATGAATCCAAGTGGTCACACGGCTGTTTCTTGTTCGTAAAATGTTGACGTGATATATATTTCCTGAGAAGTGTGACACTTTAGAAGATAGATAGTTTTCTATCCAAGGAAAAACATGTATTTAACTTTGAGATACATGCATGTTTGCAATATATATTTTTACCACTAATAGTGCTCTCTTTCTATCATACATTAATCTGAATATCTGGTTTAATTATGCTTCCATGATTTATTGGAATGATAAATACCAATTAATCAAATCAATCAAACTTGGTAAACAGCGTTCGAACGCTGGTTTATAATGGATAGCGTTAATTTTCGTAATTGTTATGAGGTTTTAATGACGTATAAAAGTAAAATAGTTAAATGATCACGAATCCGTAAACACAGTATGTACATACACCATGAAAACGTAAAACAAAGCAATTGTTGTTATATTCATGTTCGTATACATCGCGGTTCAACATTTAAATTTTTTTTTAACTACGTTGTTCAATGTATGTTTACATAATTTTCACTTATTTTTTGTTCCAAATCTCTAGATTTAAAGCTAAATAAAATTTACGATGTGTATTTACTAATTCAAATTTAACCACTTTAATTAGCAAATAAGTTGATGCTTACAGCAATGAGTACCCACGCATTAAAGTTAGAATTTAAATGTCAATTTAATTGTTTCATGGAGAAGTATAATGCCATAACAATTATTAATTATAACAAATTAACATTCCATAGAAATCTGCTTATAACTATTAACTGTTGAAATTAAAAGTTATTAAAGTTATGAAGATATTCAGTAACACCGCCCAAAATGATCAGAAAAGCCTAGGATATTTTCCAATAATTGATTATCAAGATATGGAAAATGAAGAATATTTCGAGGCGTCATTCAAAAATTTCATTTGTAGGGCTGGACAGCTGAACAAATCTAAACCAAATTTGATGAAGTTCATGCGGACTCAGTACCAGCATTGAAGAACATTTACTTCTGGATTAATGGGTTTAAACGATGTCGTAGAATCCCAGAAAATAAAACACGCACCGTCCGCCCAATTGAGGTCACCACTCAGAAAAACATCGAAAAAGTTCACAATATCGTAGACTAAAAGTGCGTGAGGTAGCTGATACCGTAGACTTCTCAACTGAACGAGTGAATTTCATCCTCAAAAAGAAAAAGCATTGAGCGATGGGTGCCGCGACTCTTGACATTGATCCAGAAACGGATTCGGAAAAACATTTCAACGCAAAATCTAGGAATGTTTAGACGTAATCCACAAGACTTTTTGCGCAATTTGTAACCGTCGATGAAACTTTGGTCCATCACTACTCTCCAGAGACCAAAACACAATCAAAACAATGGACAAAAGCTGGTGAAAATGAAAAAGGCAAAGACCGTTTTGTCAATTGGAAAGGTGATGGCCACTGTCTTTTGGGATTCTCAGGGTATAATATTCATAAATTCCATGGAAAAGGGCACAAGCATAACTGGGCTCTATTATCCTGCTCTGTTGGATCGTTTGAAATGGATGCTGATTGAGAAACTGCCAATATTGGCGCGCAAGAAAGTGCTATTTCACCAGGACAGTGAGCCAGCGCACACAGCATCAATCTCAATGGCAAAAGTGTACGAGTTGGGATTAGAACTGGTTTCTCATCCACCCTATTCACGAGTCCTAGCACCAAGTTACTTCTTGTTCCCGAACTTGAAAAATTGGCTTGGTGGGAAGAAATTTTCATCAAATGAAGAAGTGATCGAGGCCATGCAGAGTTTGACAATATATATTTTTGTGATGGGTTGAAAAAATTGAAAACTCGCTGGACCAAGTGTATAGCGAAGGAAGGAGACAGTTTTCTGATAAAAAATTCTTTTAGTTTCATTTTTACCAGACATCAAACAAACCTTTCCTAGAATTTGATAAGGAATGTTGTTTAGCGATATTTATAAATAAGTCTGACTGCGGCAAAGAAACAAACTGAGAAAGAGAAATTAAAAAAATAACATACAATTACACAGTTCACAAAGGAATTAAGTTCTAAATTACAAAATCAAACGTTTAGTTCTTTTTGGAGTCGTTGACAGTCAATATTAACAATAAAATGTTTTGGTATATGTAAAATTAAAAGATTAAATTTACAATAACAATGTGTAAGTTTTATTTAAAAATTACACTCAATAGCATCTACAACATTCATTTCGGTTTCATTATGCGTGAAAGCATTTAGAAATTTCATTCCTTTTTTATTATTTTATTATTAACTAGCTGGGTGCCCGGCGTTGCCCGAGATGTCCCGATACACTCCAATTTCGGTTGCTTTTGCGCTATTTTTATGTAACGCTCCTCGAACATACCCGTATAAGACAATTTTATATAATATATTTTGATAGATAGATATACATACACTATTTAAAACAATTATTAAATTTGTAGACATATAATTTTTCCATCTGAAATTAAACTATTTGGTGGTTTTAGCAATCTGTAGTTGGTAGCATTGTATAAAATTAATGCAAAACATTACGAAATACGCTGTCTTCAATAAAAAAAATATCAATTTTGAACATTTAAGTATTGTTTTTATCATAATTCTATGTATCTTCCAGTGCGTATTGCAAGATATAATTGGGAAACATATTGGTCCCTGATCCCGTTAAATATTCCACGTCAAAAGTCAAGTTATTTAAAAGAAAATTAATGCCATGGATTGTATAACCTTTCATAATAAATTATATTTATCACTCGATGTGGTATTGGTAGATTTAATTATACTTATTATTCAATCAAAATATTTTTGCTCAGCTTCATTTCTCAGAAATTGAACATCTATAACGTCGTTCCCAAAAATGGAAAACAAATATTGCTATCCTAACCTCAAATTTTTGTTTCACGACACAAATTGCACGCAATAATTTGTTTACATTTATACAAATTTATAGAAATACGTTGCGTAAAGTATAATTAATTGTACTTTTAATTCAATTAAAATGTTCCTATTTCTGTACATACCTTTGACTGATGGTGCATTAATTGAATAACGACCATAAAAACTTTCGGAGTTCCGTACGTCATTTTCAATACTTTTATAGTTACAAACATATAATTCAGCAGTCGTACCTCAGACAAATCTTATTATCTTCTGAAATATTATACAGGATACAATAGTACGTTATATTATGAAATTTTATAAATCTCGACCGACACACATTTGAATGTATTATAAGGCGCCATATTGGCTTTATCAAAGATAGCGGGATAATTAACTATTCCAAATTAACTTTGCGCAAGGATGTTAAAGTGTTTCGTATTGTTTTTTATTACTATTCGACGGAGTAATACTGGAAAAAATTTTACTTTTTATTCAATCAAAATATTTCTGCTTTATTTCATTACGAAATACAGAACTATATTTAGGATGCGTCAATGTCTTGAAAACTTATGACGTCATCGTCTCGCGCAGTAATTTAACACTAATTCGTAACTTATTTCAATTATAGTTATTTCCACGTTTATTCTAGGGGTTTCTCACCCCCACAGTACCGGTTCTCGATTTTGGCAGAATATATATACCAATTTTTGTTGAATTCTGTTCACGCGATAAAATTTGTATAAAAAACAACGTAAATACTAACATACATACATACATACAAATATACACCCTTTTTTATTATATAGATGTCAGATACATATAACTAGTGAGCAAGATAAAGTTGTTGAGACTTCTACCACAGATCTCAAGACAATTAATTACTGATAATTGAATTGAAACAGGGCCTTATTTACGCAGTTGCTGCTCGTTCTGGACGCTTATTTCAGAGTTACGGGGACCTTCTAAATAAATTGTCTATGGTATTGTCATCCTATACACAATTGTGAAATCCAAAAAAAAATACCTATCGCCCACTTTATTACAAATAACATATTCTGAATATTTGAAATCGGCAATAAGGCACCGCGAAATGAACTAATGGTGTAAGAAAAACTCTTCCGGATTGAGATTTAATATGAATAAAAAATGGACCTGAACTTGAAACTGACAGCACTTTGTAATGTAACAAGTAAAACGTATCCATTGATGAGATCAAGACGATTGTCCTCAGTGTGTTCATATCGAACACTATCCATGATTTTAAATAGTTAGATAAATGCATGAACTGATGCAAGAACATACTACGCACTAAAATGGTTTAACTTTTTCTGAGGCCAAACTTTACACTTTTATGTAGCTATAACGGTAAAACGAA
Source organism: Zhengitettix transpicula (assembly GCA_037074705.1). Taxonomy (NCBI): domain Eukaryota; kingdom Metazoa; phylum Arthropoda; class Insecta; order Orthoptera; family Tetrigidae; genus Zhengitettix; species Zhengitettix transpicula. Next base: position 165,293,790 of record CM073591.1, read on the forward strand.
GTGTCAGAATGGCATGGAGATCAGCGACCTTGAATATTGACGTTTTTTCTTTACTCATACTTGAATTTTTAATAAAATTCGATTTGGGATTATCGCATCGGTAAACACATTCTTTACTTCTGCAGCAACACCATTTCGCCATTACTTGCTGTAGTATAATTGTAATAAATTGCGAATGAAGTGTCACGCGTAAAACAAAATTTGGTGCTTGGACGTACCAACTGGGGCACCGCCTATTGTAGAATTCATCGTCCCATGTGCCTTTTAAGGGGCGAGAGCTGAGGAAGTGTTGAATATTGAACAGGAGAAACCATTACGTCTAAATCATCACTGGATAAGTAGATCGACAACAGCTGATGCACGCATATATAAATACACGATGTCTTGAGCCAAATGTTAAAAATATTTCGGAATTTTCCAAAATTAAGTTTTTAATATAAGTACACATTAGGTAAGTGCCATGTAAATACTAAGAGGGTTAGCTACTTAAGTATTTATAAAACTATAGAAAAATCCATTATTTTTTTAATATAATTTTTTCACTTGACCGAGTGATTCTTCAACTTTTTCAAGGCACCCAAAAAAGGTTTCGGAAGGCGTTTGTTTTCTCCACAATTTCCTTGATCTATGAGAATTTTGATCTGAAACAATTTTTTCAGGTTAGGAAATAGGAGAATGTCTGAGACAGGCAAATTCAATTGATCGGGAAATAGTTCGAACTTCTATTCGACATTTTACGCCACCACAACTGTACAATTGATTGTATTAATGAAAAAGGCTCTTCTTCATCAAAAGTTGACAGTTACTTTGTCTCTGCGCTCAAATGTCTCAATAACGAGGCATAGTACTCAACATTTATCGTTCGTTCATTATTCTAAACAGTCGATGTGCGCCCCAAAATTATTTGACCATATCCTTTCCGGCCAAATTCGTCTTCTTCTGAGCCGGTTCACTGGCCTAAACCTACTGTTTCGATTGTTGTTTTGTCTCTGGAGTGTAGTGGTGTATCTATGTTTAATGAATATCTTAGAAACTCGTCGGGAATTCTAGTAAAAAGTGTCACTCCAGACAATGAATCGACCACACGATTGAGGAGCTCGATGGTTCTCACCTTGAACAATGTGTCGAAGCTATCGAACATTGTTGTGAAATAGTTACTACGGTGGCAAATTAAGATGTTTTTAAATTCTTTAATGTACCTCCTGGTCGAATTGAACTTATATGAGTTATTATTATTTCTTATGAAGGTTGTGTGGCTTGCCACACTATTGGTTGAGTGGTGACTCATAAGTTGCAAGAATCGCCTTTTTTTTTATAGTAGATCTTAGGTTATTTTATGCATTCAAGTAATTTAATTTCCTTTAAATTGTTCCTGCCTTCTCTTGGTCTTTATTATTTCCGTTATGTAGGCCTATACAACTTTTAAATGAAATGTGACTGATACAGTTGCACACAAAGTCTAATCTCGTAAACTTTAGACGGAGGGTGCAATACCCAATGGAGCGAAAGAAGAGGGAATTGTTCGATTTGCGGGACGGCGACGAATCGGATCTGCTGTATCCGATTCGTTGAATTGAAAAATAAACAATATTCGGAATAGAATTCGTATGCCTTATTTTGAAGCAATACTCTTTATGTCAAACAAAGTAGATTATTTTAAAATATGTCTTTAATGTGTTTTTTTCTTTCTTTCAGGTAAACGCACGGGCTTTGCTTGGGTTTATCGAAGTTTGTCGTTTTCCTGCACTTTCATTCTGCGCCAGTTATATTTCTTTCAACGTCTTCCAGAGAGTTGTTAGTGCTTTCATCATATAATAGATGAACGTCGGCGAGCCTGACTGCATTCTGTAGTCGCGTTCAATCCAAGTAAAACATCATTAGTACATATTCCCACTGTTCATTCCCAGTATATTATACAAATTTAAGGCGTTCAAAGTACTTAAAAATAGTGTTCGGTGACTGAAAACTATGATAATGTAAAGGATTAAATGATAACTAGTATTTGTATTGTTAATGAAGTACGAAGTGTTTGTGTATCCGACGCCACGTTGATCCAAACAAATCTACAGTTAGGCATAATTGTTAAATTTCAACTCAGCTACTGATTTCCTCGAATGGCTGTTAAAGGTATCTCTTTTCCAAAAAATTACGTGAATATAAATTCTAAATTACTCTTTCGACCTTAGTATGCATCCAACCACAATACTTTTTATGAGTCAACGTAAGGCTTGTGTATAAAAAGGTTCTTATTACGAGATTGAAAAACGAAATACTTTTATATTATAGAAAACGGCACCTTATTTTATCTAATCTGAGCAGTTCAACGAGATACAATGGAACTTAAAACCGAAGCTTCTCTTATATGAGTACTTTCGGGAATTGCATGTATAAAAGCTTATGAGATATTCAGTCAATCAAAACTTAACTTTAGGAATTAAATTATATTTCTTCCAGAAGTATACTTTCTTTACCTATCCTACTTTAATGTTTTTATTGATTCATTAAACATTTGTAATCTACAGGGGCTTGTCTAAAAGAAGTAGGACAGTTGTAAATGGCTAAAATACCCGGTTGAAGAGTCGTTCATTAAGTTGGGGATTTATAAAGCGTTCAAAATATTTTTCTAAAGATAATCATGTTTTCATTAAATAAACATCAATTATTCATGGAATATTTTTCAGTAGGCCTGTATCTTCATTTCTGTATCTGATCTAAAGAATGTTATTTTTTCTGACTTGGAATTACATAGGTGAGTAAAAACTTTATGACCATTATGCACCGCGAGATTAAATGATGCTTCGTGACGCTGCGGGCACGTGACACGGTAAGGAAAGTACATAAACGGAGCGGAAACGAGTGAAGATTCGTTCTAGCAACAATAGGTGCACAATTGGGGAAATATATGAACATAAGTGACTGACGCAGGGCAGATAGTTATGGCCGGGCGCCTAGGAACGAGCATCTAGGAAACAGTGAAGCTGGTCGGCTGTTCATGTACTACTGTTGTGAGCATCTATGATAAATGGTTGAATTCTCCAAAACCAAGAGATGGGGACAAAGCGTTAAAGGTTAAAGATCGTGGAAGTTGAGGGCTTGCCTGTTCTCTAAAGCAGTATTGGCTGCGATCTGTGGAAGATCTGACGACAGAATACAATACTGGTGCAGGAAAAAGTGTTTCGGCGCGCATTGTTGAACATCGTTTATGCTTGATATATTCCACATCGGCGACGGCAGGATTACTGTCCGTGTCACAAGGTCATAATCGTGCTACAGTGCTTTTGTGAGCATGACAGTGAACTCATTTTGATGTCTCGGCTACCAATTTCGCCTGATTTCAACCCGATGGAACACATCTGGGACGCTATTTCCGTACCCACACTAGCACGTGCCTTATCGTAGGCATCTGATGCTAGGTACCTCCGGAAACTTACCAAGGACTTGTCGACTCCATACTACGCTGAATCGCTGCTGTATTGCGTTCCAAAGGTTGACCAACACGGTATTAAGCTGGTGGTCATAATGATTTGACCTATCAGTAATATGAAATAGCCTCTCCATGCCTTACAGTAATAAAATTATATTTATTTTCTTAAATATACGGGATATTTTTATTGTCCTTGAAGTTATAGTTACTTAATATGCGAAGTAAGATGATAATAGTAGTTGTCGTTTCACTATTTTTACGTTTATTAAGTGCACCAATAACTTTTAACGGCAATGATGATTCTTCTGTATATCTACGCAATTACAACTTTCTACAACGCGCTGTTTACTCTGGCAAAAAAACTTTCACTCAACCCACAAGTGCCATAAATTATTTTCCTACCCATAGCTTTCGGAAATGCAAACTGACATATCTGGCGTACTTCTGCAAGTTATTTTAATATTATTGATGCGTGAGATTCCAGAGGTGTTGTCTTTGCAAAGTAGCCATCGCCCTTTAAGGTCCACAGTGCGTGAAGCGTCACGTAGCCGCTCCGCCGCAAGGTCGTCGCACTTAAAGAGGACGTACAGGAACTGGCCTCCTTAGCATCCTCGAACAGGAAATGTCAGGGACCACCTCTGACGATTTAGAAGTCATTCCCTTTTCATTGACTCTGAGCGGAACGCCAATAATCCTGGTGTTTGTCCGTAGTAAAACTTCCGCAGACATGAAAAATAATTGTGAAACTGTATCCAATTCTGAAAGTTACAGGTTAAACCTTAGCAGTGTGACTTTTCACTTGTGACTAGTTCCCAATTACCTCTCAGAAAATTTTACGAGTACGGCTTCTCCTCCAAATCTAAAAATTAAAAAGGACAAACGATTGGAGCACTTGTTTCTCTAACAGATTTATAAATTTCTCATCGGTCCAACAATTCACATGTTTTGGAAGGTCATATCGGAGAACGAACTACAGGGCTACGAGTAGGCGAGACCTGGACAGTTGGTGAATTGGAAAACGAAAACTATGAGGTTTTTTTTAAGTATATTTGAGGGTTAAAATTGAAACCAATTGAACTAAATAAGAAACAAAAACAAATTTTTGCAATATTATTGCACGACGAAACAATTTTGTGGAACATGTCCTTCTGGTAGAAGGTACCGCGGAGGGTAAGAATAGTGGCTGAAGCAGTGATAACATTACATAAATCAAATTAATTTTAATTTCCCACTTCTGTTACATACACAGTATGGTGTATGGCGCTCAATAAATCAGATAAAAAATTCATATCAGTTATGTGTACAAAAAAAGGATAGTTGATGGAGAACAATTTTTTAAAGGCGACGATCACTTTGAGTAATACTTGTGAAGCTGCAATGGGATACACCACTCTTAGTTCTTTCAGTCTTTATTCTTTATGGGTTCTACGGTGACTCAACACATATTTTAGTTGATTTTTATCCAAATAAAATAATTGACACTTAATAGGAGTCTCAGATCTTACCATATTCTAACACATATCACCTTAAATTATCAATATCTGGTATATTTCCTGGTATTACCCTTTAATTCCCCATTGGGCAAATAGGGAATACTTTTTAAGAGATAGGTTTTCCGGGTGTAAATGCTGGATAAGTAGTTCTTGGGTTTCCATCTGGGTCAGTGAAAGCTTAAGCGTTGACGTTTCGATGGTGCACCCTGCCGGCATCTTTCTCACTTGAGAAAGGGAATACGTTTCTCAAACACCGGCCTCTTTGCCGCTGTAATTGCTGTATAAAAAGTTAGCGGGTTTCCAGTTAGGTATAACAATCATGTGCACTGTTGTCATCTTCCAGGCGAAGTGGAAGAAGGTCGTCGGAACGTCGCGTGTTAATTACTGTTTTACCTGAGTGAAAACCCGAGAATACGTTTCTGTTTGCTTTTAGTTTTTTGTTGTTATTGTTTTAAAGCACAAACTTCATTTCCTAAATTATTTTTTCTTCTTCTAAATTTCATGTTTTTCTTAGCTATTAATTGAAGCAAAGGGCCAAATAAAGGATTCAAACAACCGTAAGAGTACCCACTTTACTAAATGACCCTCTAGCGGCTGGAACCCTTCCCCTTCATGTTCTTCAGAGAACATGAAGCATTTTTCATAAAGAGCAGCAAGCACTTCAGTTGTGCTTAGCAAATTTCACTGGCGCTTTGTCAGAAACATTTCTTGCTTGAGCAATTTAACTTCCAATAAGTCTGACATACAAATTTGAAAGGATTGTGCGTAAAATTTTCTACATTTTTAACTGGGCCATATATTTCTTTCCATTTTTAGTAACTTTATTTTGTTATTATTTCATGTATCTGGTTCCTCTTGGTGTGTTCTAACTGAATTTTAAAAATAATCTATACATGAAAATATAAGTTACAATTGATTATGTCGCAAGAGTATATAAATGTTTGCAATTATTTTCTCGTAATCAATTACTTTTAAATTTTAATTATGTTCCACCATTTTATTACGAAGTATTTTTCACGTTTTTATAGATTATAGACATTATAAAATATTCTAAATAAAATGTTTGACTGTAGTGTAAAGTTTGTGGTAGAAACTTGCTAATAATAATAATATTTAAATAATACGATAGATATTTAAAAGTAGGGGAAACAGCCCATTAAAATTTTTACTTCTGTAGCACATATAATTTCAAAATTTCAAAATTGACAATCACGAATGTTATGATGATGACATTTTACAAAATCAGATGGATATCATCTAAACCAAGCTAAAGTAATTCCAATATATGTTTTCAGATTTAAACCGAAAACACTGGAGAGTTCGAATAATAACATGTGCCCTATCTTTCTAAATGTAGAACAACAGCTCTAATAAATAAATGCTTAATCATAATTTTTTGTAATTTTTTCCGAGCTATTTCCATTTTGTAGGACTTTGCGACTGAGACGATTACTGAACAACTTGACTAATTTTTGATTTGGCATTTGGACAGTGTGCTGAATTCTTAGGTGATGCTCGTTTTTTATTTTCAGTACTCTAATGAATGATTAAATAATTTATTTTACTGCAAATGAGTACATACTCTCACAGAAGATACAATAAATGAAAACACTAAAAGCAAACGTACAATCCTGTATGTAAACGTTAAACGTCAATGTAAGTAAAAAAAATCCAGGAATGAAAAGCAAAAATTGGCATTTATTATTTGTGTTTAATTATTGTTAGTGCTCGTTGTCCCTTGTCATAAAATCGAAATCCACGTATCACTTTAATTTTTCTGTTCTGATATATGCACCGTCGCATTACTATTACTGTTTATATGAAAGGGGAAACCAAAATCTTTGTATTGAATTAGGTTACGTTCGCTAATAATTTTTTCGCTAATAGTACTTTAAAACGGCTAATTTTAAGCGGTTTCCTCCAAATTTTCTCGTACCATTACGTCTCCATGCCAATTGAAAATTCGTCTTGTACTGTTTTTAAAGCAATCTACATAAATAGTATTATGTGGTTCCATATTTGAAGAATCAGACACACTAGTGAAGTACTGGCATCATACGCTTCTTTGCAATCCTAGTCAAGTAAACCTTTAAATATTTACAATTCGTAAATAGACATATTGCTAATTTAATAAATTACATTAACGCATGTTTTATTTTTACAGAATCATAGTGGCTTGTTGTTTTATTTAACCATGTTTGTGGATGCCGTGGTGTTAAAATTTATTTACTATTAATATTTTATCACAGTCCATCAAAGTATATTTATATTCAATAATAAAAATATTTGACTGTAATAGTTAGAGATGTCTTTTGGGTTTACTATATGGGTGTCGAGATTTTGAATAAGGAAGTTGTGCGTCGTTCCGGATTTAGTAATTGGCAGTGGCGACTCGTGAGTTTCTTTAGTTATGGGCTATACATTACACCAAGCAACCATTTTTACTAGGATAGCCATTTAAAATATTAATACTACATCAGTGTTACCAATACTCTGACCCACCACGTAGAATGCTACACTTCTAATTTTATCTATATAATTTCAAGTAGTGTGTAATATTTAAAAGTGGAATAATTTCACGACAATTTGACACGCATTTCTAACGCGAAAGTATTTCTCCTGGGTACATATTTTAAATAAAGTTAATATTTGGCACATGCCACGCATGATTTCAGTATTGTATGCAGGGTCGTGCCGTACATTTTTGCACTTTTACTGTTGTTTTCTTTAAAATAATCATTGTAATTTTTTAAATATTACTCAAATTGTACGAACACTGTTTGTTTAAGAAAAATATAAACTATTTTAAAAAAAGATATATAATTACTCAACAGTTCAAATTTATTGTGATTTCGTTGCTTATGCCGCCTGTCACAGAGGCACAGCTCTGTTTGGAGTCCAAGAGCTGTACGATTTGTAGCTCATAAATGAGGCAGTTGGTTGAGCTTTACGGGTGGCGCAAGGGTTAAAAAGGTATACTACGCATTTGTAACTCCACACAGCAAACCTGTTGTCAGAATCTTCTAGCACTCACATGGCCAGCTGGCTGCACTAGCTGGAACGCGCGTGATATAAGGCTAGCAGTTTAAAGTCTTGAATATTGGAGCAGAAATTCTCACTGTTAAAACAATTATTTTTATCGTTCTTAAAATTAAGAAAAATTCTTATTAAAGTAATTTATGTGCATACGCACCCGCCGCCACTGGTAATAGGGTTTATTTTTCCTCATACAATAAGGAATTCTTAACACCAGGAAAGTTGAATCTTCCTGTATCCTTAGATATAGGGTTAATATACTTCTTAAGAATTTTCACTTAATAAATATTTATTAAGGACAGATTTTTTAAAAAAGAAAAAAACTCGATTGACATTATCCAGACCATGCTCTGTACTGCTTAATAAATATGTGAGAAACATTTTTTTTAAAAAAAACTCGTTGGACATTATCCAGAGTTGGATTCGTTTTTTACCGCTGTCTTAATCGAATTGACACGTTCACGGGTCACCTACGCATTTAAGCGTACAACAACCATTCGTTAACAAATTATGTAAATACAGCTGTACTTCTAGGCGCTTGTGTTGCATATGAATGCCAATGCTTCATCACAAAGAAACCGACAATGTACTCAAGGGAAGCGCCGTTAGACAAATTTTATGGTTGTCATTTATTTTATTCAATCTGTGCGGAAATTAGCTGGTTAAAGAAGCTTAAAGAGGCATCGAAAAGTTTGAGATCGAAGGAAAGGATAAAATGGCATGAAATAAGCGGCCGATATGGAGTTATCGGCAAAGAAACAAGATACATGACAATAAACGATTAACATGTTCATGAAAACAGAAGGACTGTATGACAGGATTTAAATATATCAATAAAATGAAGGTTAAAAGTCTGCAAAGAAGGAAGAGGCTTTAAAAAACACTGCTCCCAATAATTATAAACTGACGGTATTTAGAATGCCTGGGTACCAACGACGCTCATTCCATCAAATAAATCGAACGGATAGCCTTCGCAAAGCCTTTAAATGTAAACATCATCATAAATAAAATTGAACTTTGTGATTTGGAAAGAGACCTATTTTGAGTATTGCCGTAATCGGGATTAGAAACACGGACACGCAGAAATGTGGTGCTGGAGAAGGATGGGGGAAAACCATGGACAGAGTAACAAATGAGAGGTATTAATAATATTTTATCCAAATATTGAGAACAGTTCTTCGGGTATGTACTAACTGAATTAGATACATTCGACGAAGGAAATGCTTGTTTCATGTCGTTATTGAAGCTAAATAAACTCGAAAAAAAGACGTAGTTGTTTCCGGGTATTTATTTATAATAGCCCGAAAAAGTATTTAATTCGACTTTAATCTATTACTCAAGAAGTAATTGAACCTACCTTTGCTAGTATCCGACACCTCTCCCCCGTGCCTTTTAAGAAGCATAAATACTCCCGAAAGCAAATGTAAAAAGGTTTTCCTACCTTAATAGCGTCGAAAATACTCCAAGTGTGTTGAGAGAGTCAAAACTATTCTTGGTATTCCAGAAACTTAAAAATATACTCGGTACCCAAATTCAGTCAAAAATACACGCACTACCTTATGAGATTTAATTATAATCTAGTTGCCATATCATAAGAATGTCAAAAATAGTCATACTCGTAATAAGAGAGTGAAAATTCGGTTATTTGAAAGAGTTAATAACCCTCCTGGTAGGATAACAGAATCAAAAATACTCACGGATATTTAATAAGAACAAAAATACTTCCATAAGTTAACAGAGTCAAAAGGAGTCCCCGTACCTTAATAGAATAAAAAAATACACCTGGTACCGGAATCAGAAATACTCGTAATACTTTAAGGGTGAAGAATAATTTCGGTACCTTTAGAGGGACAAAAATCCTCATGCTATTCTTTAAGTGTCAAATTTAAAAGTAACATGTGTACAAAATTTTATCGATATTGCTCTACTTTTTTAAGATTGTATGCGGAACTTTGTTTTCCCCTTTCACGCCCCACTCCTAGGGGTTAAAGTACGACTTAAGCGGCAAGTTGAATGTCATAATTAAACTCATCGACGTCCGTAACCATTGATTCGAAACCAATCTCTGTTATTTTTACGTAACGTTCCTCCACCCCCACCTCTAAGGATGCTCCAATATGGTGTTGAACTTATACTCAAACAACGTCGGAGAACAGTATCAATATCATTGACCCCGGAAATATTTACTCGACGCATATACCGGCTGTTTAGCATGTTGGAAAATTTCCATCCGCGCCCGTAGGGGGTGGTAGTCGTGTATTATCCCGACATTGTTTGCTTCCGGTTTGAAAGGAACACGTGTACAAAATTTGCTCCATTTTGCTGCACGGGTGTAGATTTGTATGCCGAACATACACATACATACGCACTCACACGAAACAAAAATTTATTAAAAGATAAAAAAAATGGATTGTAACTCTTTTTGGCTTCATGGGTGCCCACCCCTACTATAGACCCTTTTTAAAATTTCAAGGACCCTCTTGATAATTCATGGTCTAAATCAAGAGAATAAAAAATAATGTTAGGATGAAATTTGTATAATTGTTTATACCTGCACTAGTTTGGTACATAACTAAACGATGCTTGTCAAATAAACTGAGTTTTACTGGCGTATTCGTGTTTTGTTACGGGTTTGAAAGAGAGTCATGTTCAGTCTTACGAACTTTCTAATACAAATAACGAAAACTCTGCGTTAAATTAAACAAAGTAATGATCATGTATGTGCGCTGTTTTCGAACGGGAAATCCGATGAATACGTCCGCTTGTACGTAGGAGCGTATGAGAGACATGTGGCGCGGCGCCGGAGGGGAGCGAGCGCCAGTGCGGTGTGGCTCGGTGCAGTGCAGTGTGTCTGCGGCTGGCCAGGCGAGCAGACGTGCATCCATGTGGCTCAAGGACCCGGCGGATTCGCTCCTGCCCAATGGCGGCGACTCCAGGGCGGAAGCACCGAACGAGTAAGCTTACCTACCTGTAACAGTTGTTGTAGGCGAGTGCGATCAGGCCCGAGGGCTTCGGCCTGTTTGTTGTGACATCTTCCAGCTGTTCAACCTCCGGCGCGCCAAGGTTCACGAGTGACCTTGGGGGCTACGATCGCTATGAGAACAGACGCTTTCGTACTTTGCCAGGTTTTTCTCCTTGTCACCTCTTGTGTGACAGGCGGCCCTCTTACTGTTCTCCATTGCGCTAAGGTCTAGATGTCACAATCAATTACTACATCCAACATCCCGACTTACGTTTGTTTTATTAACAGCGATCGCTGCTGTCTCCTTTCTACTTGCAAGCTCATTGTTTTAACGTCCTGGATGCCTCGTTATTGCCCCAACAAATGTTCTATTCTTATCGGAATGCTCACAAATGTTCATTTCGTTGGCTGTTTCCCATTTTCTGTTACAACATTTTCGGGTTTCGCACATTCCAATTTTAGAAAAAAAAATACTAATTGATCGTTGAAAACTTATTTTAAAGAATCCTTTCATAATATGAAGCTATTTTTGACGTACGTTCTTACTTGAATTTCCTTTGTTTTCCTTTGTTTTTATAAAGGGCGAGGTGTCCATGTATATATAAACAAATTATTCACAAATGATAATGCAAGCTTAGTTTTAAATAATCTCATTTTATATTTGGACGGAATCGAGTACACAACATCCGTATAATCGTAAACCTTGCTCTAAATTCTCCCTTCGGAAGATGTACATTTTTTATTCACGATAATAACATAGATTTTCCCCCCTCATCATTATTTTCTGCCTTTTGTGTATTTTTATACTTCGGTTACCTCAACAACGTTTTAAAGTTTCGTCTTTCACTTTAATCAGTCAGCCAAGAGGGAACCCGATTAATACAATTTCAACTATATACACAACCAGTTATCAAAACTGATATTTAGATTTTGTCGATGAAATATTGAAGGAAACAAAATTAATAATTCGTAACATGGAACATGTATAAGCAAAGCACTGTAAAAAAGTCTTTTAATATAATATAATGTTAAGGAATGCGAGAAATAGACTTGCTATTTACAAGTAATATGTTCATCTCAAGTTTTTTAAGTTAACATAATTTTTTAAACATGTTGTTAATGTATTAACGGAAGAAATAAGCCATTATTAGTTTATATTATGATACTCAAGATGTTGACATAAAGCATTTATAAATTTGCTGATTGTGGCTACACTTTGTCTTTTTTTGCACTCTGATTATTTGGATACTTAATAGAGTTTGAAAAATGTTCCATTCAATTTTAAAATTAAGCTAATATCAGCGTTTGAACCACGAAGGTTGGAGTTTTAACTGTGTTTTGGAGGAATTGAGCTGCAGTACAGAATGATTTTAAGTTTATGACGTCATGTGAAGATGGAAATGAAGTTGTCTTTCTTGTAGAACGTTGTTCACATCTCTTTTAAATTTTCTGACCTTCTGTACCGAGCAGTCACTTATGGAAATTTTTTTCCATCTTCAACTTTTGTCATAGATGTCTATTCGTTTGTTCCTTAATTCTCTCCTCTTCCAAAAACTGCACAATGAGAAAAAAAAACTAATTTACTATTACCAATACGCCAGATTAAATTAATTCTCTATATAGAATTAGTATATTGATCATTAAATTACTTATATACATTGTTTATTAATTATTAATTATTTCGCGGTTACGTGACATTGCAAATTTATTCTAATAATAAATTTAACTAATTGTATTGTCAAATATCCGTTACTTGTGTGATGTATTTGAAAGTGTCCAAAAAGAAAAGGTTTAAAACATATAATTCAATTTTGTTTAAAAATGGAGAAACATCACTTTTATTTTCGTTATGTTGCTGATAATACTTTGATGCTATATAATTTTACTCCCGAATCCCAAAAAATCTATACCTCCTCTTTCACACTTTATGAGTGAGATTCTAAAATCATTAATAGGAAACGAGTTCGTCATAAATAACGTCATAGCTTGCTTTTACTTCCATTGTTAACCCACCTTTTGTCCTTTTGTTGCCACTAGCATTATTTGTATCGCAAAAAGTCGGTGTTTGCTTTCACTGGAGTGTTAAGTCACTGAATACTTTGATCGGTTACGCCTGATCTTTTCATTGCGATTGTTAAAATGATGCTGTTTTTTTGCAACTCAATGAACTTACTTGTGCGGTTTACTTGGCAATAAAAATCGTGTTTAATATAAGAATTAGTGGAAAAAGTTGTTCTTTCAATTGCGCATTTTGAGCTGGAAATAATTCGATGTTTTTAAGACGAAATTATATATCCAATAATGAATCTTCTAATACTTGAAATCTTTTGCGATTGTCCTGTACAGATTACATCCATATCATACGCAAGGGCATTTTAAAATTTTGGAAATATATGTTTGTGGGTTCCAAGTTCTCTTTCAAGGTCTCTAGTCTTTGAGTGCGACTTGTTTTTTTCTTTGAAACTTTATTACATCTGCCACACACAAATCACGTTCATAAATGGAATAAAAAGTCAGCAGATAAACCCCAAATTTTCATTTTTCTGAGACGTGGGATTAATCTATGGAGCTTTAAGATTTCAGGTGGGCTTACGCATTCAAATGATTATTGTTAACCACACGCAGGGTCACAGATTAATTTGGATTGAACCTATGATAACATGTGATCTGAGAATTTATGTAACTTCGGAAGCACAATGAACCTTTACAGAGTTCTTGACTTCTTATAACCTTTAATAAAGCAACACAGCTGCTTCTGCTCAATCTGAGCACTGTGTAATTGTTGGTTTGACCGTTCCGAGATGGTTAGTAAGATTGGGGGAAATATAATTGCATATACATTCTAAGAATATATTTCTTCGAGTTAAGTAACAGGATTTCTTGAAATTCAGGAACTGAGAAACCGCGGAGTAAAATAACGATGAATGTTGGGAAATGACACGTGAAATGTCTACAGTTTTATATATTGAATTATCATCCATCCTAATTTAAATTTTCAGTTTCATTTTTATGCATTAAAAGATTAATTATAACGAAATTAGACTTAGATATGATGCTTTCAGATTAGACTATAATTAGGTAAATAACGCTACTGAAATCTATTTATTTATCGAATTAGTATACTGCGTTAAGGTTGGGTTATGAAACACTCAATTATATCTATATAATTACTTTATTACCATTTGTTATATAGATTGACTTGAATTTAGTACCAAAACTTATTCGATTTATAAATTAATGGTGCCAAAATATTAAACAATTCATCCACATATACAAAGTTCACACTGTAAAATAAGAAATATGTCAGGGTTCAATACGAAACGAACTAGCATGAAAATGACGATTGAATTTTCTTAGCAATGCAATAAGGGACAATCGCGGGATTTGCCAACACTCAGATATTATTTGATCGGAAGCTCTGCAATCCACAATAAGAACCATCTGGATGAGCATAGCAGCATATTTGGTCTGCATAATATCTTGAAGGCTCCATCACAACATTAGCCAACACTATATCCAGACACACCTTGCCAAACTCAATCTGCTCTCTCCCATCCTGCAGTCAAGTTTTAGACAAACAGCTTCATCTGCCGTCTCCATGCAACTGCCCATCTGCCCTGAACCTTTTCATCTTTTCTGACAACCCCCTGCGTGGTAGAGACAAAAAAAATGTCTCCCAAGAATCCGTTTCCAGGCGTCATGCTTTGTTTACGAAAGCAAATTTTTGTTCCATTGGTGGACCCTTTGTATTTGAAGTTAAGGCTAAAGTGAAAATTTTTTCGTCCAAGAATTCGAAATGAGGTACACGATCACACCACAATAGTTTTAACACATACGATTTATAATTTTAAGAATATACAGTTTTACCTTAAAAACGTAATGGTTAAATTTATAAACAGTTTCATGAATGCATAGGAGATGAAATAAAAAAGAATAAAATATAGAAATCGAGAACTAGGATATTTTTGAGATAAATTGCTGTAATATAATCTCTTTCAAATTTTGACTTTATATAAACTGATACCTCCCATACAGGCCGATCGATGAAATATTCGTTGGAAAGCAGATTCTGAAAGGGATTTAATTAACGACCAAGTTCTGCAGAGAAATTCCTTTGACTGATGCGGTACCGTATTACTCTTGGAAATTGATATGAATACCGTTTTCATACCGACATAACTGAGTTCGGTATTAAGGTTTCGCCTCTAAATCCAGCTTCTTACCTGACGCTGTACCTCAGGTTTTGAATTTAGAGAGAAACTATGCTACTAGAATTTGATTTAAATACAGTGGTTAACACCTCCCTCTGCGATTGTAGTTGTTCGAAAGATTAAAATAGATGTAGTGTCAATTGTAATGTAAGGAAAAGATTTTATTGCCAATTAGTTAAATTTGAATGACGAGAGCACGTTGGAAAAATGTAAACAAAACAAGGAGTGAAATAATTCAAAAGATTATGTTAATTTGTAACAAGTAAATAACGCATAATTAATGTAATTTTATGAAAGTATATAAGTCAAATGTAAGTAAACGTTTAGTCGCTGATGACCTACACGTTCATACGACCCAAAATAAAATATAAATAAAAAAATTCAAAAGAAGCATTTAGCAGCTATCAAACGGAAAAAGCAAATACAATTTAATTCATTGCGTTTTTCTGTAGTTGAGATTCAGAAAAAGTTGTATGCTTCTCGTAAGTAAAACGATGATGTTTCACAGGAAGTAATATTCAATTATATATTCAGCTGAGTAAGAAAATTTGAAGTTTAGACGGACTGGAGCAAGCATAATTTCGAGTTTATGTAAAGTACTTTTGAAATGGTTATCATGAATAGCCCCGAAAATACAGCGATTTTCAAACTATATATAAAAGAATATTTGTCACTCGCGGACGACATATTTCTGTCTCATTAGGAAAATTTCATTTGAAGAAATCGTTAATAAGGGCTGTCGTCTTTCTAAAATTCTAAACAAATTGACGTAATAGAAACGACACAGCAGGACGTAATGTGAGAAAGGCTGCCGAGGAATGACATACAAAACTTCACCTTGAATGTGAAGGTGAAATAAACAACATGGAATGATTGAGAAACATCTGGGGGAAAAAATTTCACAGAACTGAAAGAAAGGATAGGGCAGTTAAATTTTTCTGAGCCACTGGTTAAAAGAGGATATAAGATAAAAACGGGAAGATGACCAATACTTTGCATGTTTTATGACAACAGTGAAAGAAGTCCACGATTTATAAACATTAAATAGGCGGCTCGAATAAAATGGAAACAACCCGTCAAAATTTAGCACTCCACTGAACATTTAATATGTTCCTAATAATAATCTTGTGGTATGAAACTACAACAGTTTTTTTGAACATTTAAGTGAAATATTATTATAGATTAATAATCGTTTACATGAAAATGTACGGGATAGTAATAACTTGTTCATTCTCCTGTCTTATGTTCTGAATTGCTGTTCTATGCTGAATCCAACCCGTTTGTAATTAACCTGTTAGTACCTTCTCCTATGGCGTAAATTTTCAGTATTCTGCTTTTAATACAACATTTAAAAACTTTTGGACTGTGTTATGCCACTTTGGTAAAGGTTTGCATTGTTACTGAATTTCCCTAAATTTTTCTTTTAATTTTATATATATGTGATTTATTAATATTGTTATTGGTTAATAACGACTCAGTATAGTAAATCATTTTTTCTAGTCGGGGGACAAATTTGCCGAGAGTTTCTCTCACGCACACAAACATTCATGCCCTCGTCGGGATTCGAACCCGGGACCTCCGTGATGTGCGGCAGTCACACTGACCCGTAAATTATTTCCATGGAATTATAATTCACCTCGGCAATTCTATCAGATACTATTTTTTTTTGCGAGTTGGATTCCTAATTATGACACTTTTTGTTTAACGGCCATAATTTCTCTTTTTGGAACACCTCGTACCGCCGTTATCTAAAATTTCTTTTTTAACATCATTCTTCATGCTATGTCAGACTCCTCTTACGTTCTAAACACATTGATTCCAAAACCGTTGATTTCTGTCGGAATGATTCCTCGCGTTAACGATCCTGTTCTATGTATTGGCTGTCTTAAGTACTTTTCCACGTATTCATTGAACAGTCAACGATTTTCGCCTCGTTAAGACGTTGGCTGGGTTACGTGATTACAGAAGATAGACGATAGCATAGTATATATGTATATTTCTTTCTTTCGTGATCGGCTTTACAGTCCTTGCTGAACCTTTGCCTCGACTACCTTTCTCCGGCTATCTTTATCTTGTGTCAACACCTTCCAGTCCCTGTACAGCCTACTACTTCTTTGTCCGCCAGCCAGGTTGTCCATTTAGTATCTTTTTTGGTATCCGCATCCCCCATCCTTGCCATATGCCCTACCCTTCTCAGTCTTGATGATCTTATGATCCTGCTGATAGATGGCTCTTTATATACAGAGTTCAGCACATTTTATGTAAATAAACACGTAATTTTTTAGTTCATTTCCTAAGCAGCGTAAATTGCAAAAAAAATGTGATGAATGCGTGAAAATTACTAGTTTATCGCACGCTTGCTGTGTTGTGTTCTTGAAAGGAACATATTAATGCATTTTTCTGATTATTTTCACTAGGAACTGTCTTTTAAATTTGATAACCGAGGAACAGTAGCGTAACTTCCTGCTGCTGTGAATATTTGGCTCCTTGCCAGAGCGTATCTGACTCACGTTCTGTGCGTCTTCCTGTATCCTCGCTGTAAACACTCCTGCGTTTCGATCAGATCTATTCTCCGTTGGCAGCAAAGCATTATTAAAAAAAAATAAAGTAGTAAACTCTAATCGGGAACATGAAACTGCACTTGTAGAAGAGTAATGAAAATTAAACGGATAGACAGGATAAGTAATTTTAAAGTATGAAAAATAAAAGTCTTTGTAACAACACTGAAAGGTAGACGTGACTATGTGTCGTCAGGGCGTACGCTGAGTTTCCGGAAACTAGCGAACACTAATGCAACGTACGGTGGAGTGGTGAATCAGCTTCTATTCTTACGCCGTTCACCGCAACTTGATTATCCAATTATTCAGCCGTGGGTTTCCTCAAAAAGGCTTGGGTTGAGATGATGAGGTAACTGAATGGTAGAACGTGAACATTACACGCTATGGAAACAAGTGGGTCCTCGGCGTGTAGATAGTCGTTTTTTTATTATTATTAAAAAAAATTATCTTTCGATTGTACAGTTGGGTTTTGATACATTTATAAATATTTACAAAAATTATTGTAAATAATTTACATGTTAACTTGTGTAGGTGGAAAGTCCAGTGACTTTCCAGCCCTTGAGTTCTTGATTTGTAGTTCTGAGGGGTTTGGCGTGGAATGTGAGATGGGTATTTTGTTATTACTGTAATGGTTTGAAATGTTGAGCAGAGAGTGGCGTAGGTTGATTATCGGGCAGGGCGGTTATATTGGGGGGATTTGTCAGGAAGTGTCTGAGTGTTGGCGGGGAAGTATGAGGTCTATTGGGAGATTGTGTTTCAGGCGACGGCTTGAGGACGGCGGGGGCGATGGCTATGTATGTAGTCTATGGCCGGATTTGGGTGATTTAGGGTACTTTTGATATGGACTTGTTGATTATTGTTTTGATTATATCGATTTGGATGTCTTTGAGAATTTTAGTTTCCATTGGTAATGGAGCGAAGGATTTTGTTTTTTGTAATTTGGAGCTTTTGTGAGTGTGTTTTGGCGGCGGAGCCCCAGGGCAGGCGTAGGACCAAATGGGTTGGATTAGGGACAGATAGATTAGTCGTTTAGTATTGATTGAGAATGTGGAGTATTTGTTTAATAATAGGTATAGGGTTTTTAATTTATTGTTAATTTTGGGGATGCGGTTATTAATATGGCCTTGCCAGGTTAGTTTTGGGTCTAGGGTGAGTCCTAGGTATGTTACTTTTCTTTTTGTGGGAATAAGAGTTCCATTGAGGGTGAGAAGGATTAGAGTGGGTGAGTTTCTTTTTAGGTTGAAGGGTAGGATAGAGGATTTGGAGGAGTTGATGTTGACTCTCCATTGTTTGGACCATGAGTCTAGGTTGGAGTTGGAGAGGTTGTAGTCCTGTGGTGAGGGAAGGGGTTTTGAGTAGGATGGTGATGTCAGCAGATAGTCGTATTATTGAATACAAAGGTATCACGACACGCAGTTAACAACAAAGAATTGGCGAACAGTAAGAAAAATAAGACAAAGCAAATCAGAAAAACAAAATGTTAAATCACGTATATATAAACGACTGGAGAAGCTATTGACCGACATGAAGAAGGTAGAACCAATTAATTGAAATTATTTTTCCCATCGACGTTCGTATTTCTTAGGTTTTTTATTGTTATGGTGAATACTAGAGAAACTTCGCATACTGATGTAATCACTTGATGAGTTTGTGTTTTAAAGTAACATCATAACGCATAGTTCATTAAAAATTTGATAACAACTGAAGAATTTCTTATTTAAACATTATACAAGGCAAATGAAGATGATTTATAAGTTGCTTCCAAAACAAACGTCGACGTCTCAGAACACCAGCCGTAATAATTGTAATCAATTTTATTTTATTGATGGAATGACTTGTAATTTTTCTACCTTTTACGTATAACTTTATTGCCGACACTGTCAGGAATATAAACGAAAAAAACTAACATTTTCTATATTATTGTCGAATTATGGGTGAGTTTCAGCATCCTCTGTCAGGATTTCTAAATTTAGTCAGGTCTTTCACCTGGCGACACGAATAAGGACAAACTGCCCTCCGACACGCTTCTCCGAACAAAGAGACTCTGAAAATAGATCTGTGAAACCGAAACTGAAGACCAGGTTTAGTGTTTGCGAGAATAACTTACTCTCGTGAGCAGAAGTTAGCATGTGAAAACACCGGTAACGTAGTGTCGGTAATCGATCACAGATAAATTAATTATTCATTCTTAAACTTTCATTTATGAGCGAAGAAGATACTCCACTAAATCTCTCTAATAGATCACGAAAATTACTCGATTTGTTTGACGCGGAAAAGAGGTAAAGCACAGCAGTTCTTGAACTACGAATCCAATATATTTCGATAACAACAAATTCCGATGAATAAATGAAGATGAGCAGTCTCTGGCGCAATACAGCCTCCAGCGGCAGCAGCGTTGCTATTTCTGGAATTTATGGTGCTTTTCTAGAAATTGGGTCAAGAGAACTGGGCCTCGTCTAAAAAAAAAAAATTTCGCTCATATGAAACTGCAAGTTGTATCAATGCAATACGTGGTCAGCCATAGGGAATAGAAGAATTAACCCGATTCTACTTGCATGTAATACAAAATCAAACTAAATTTATTATGAATGAATAAATACTAACGATTATCAGTTAAGAGTTTCAATTGATTTTTAAACCTATTGATCAAAATTATACCTCATTTACAGTTGTTACGTATAATCGAAGTGCAGGACCAATATCACTTATTCACTCAATGGATACGAGTACTAATCGCGCAGAAAAAAAAATTCTATTTTTTCGACAATAGACATGATACAAATTGAAGCTATTTAAAAAAACACACATCTTTCGGTAAATCTTAGTTTCATTGCCCAAGATTAACCTGAAATTGTATGTGATATTCAAGTATATCATCTGTTACCTATCTGGCTAGTATTTTAATTTGATTTATTTTTAACGTAATTAATTAAGGTGTGTGTAGAACCGCGCGTAGTTTTACGCGAGTAAAGGTCCTTTTTATTTATTTTTTGTTTAAACTGCAATTTTAGGCAGTCGCTTTGTGACAGTGCGATGGCGAACAGGGAACTGACAAGGTTGGAGTCGTTAAAATCTCCTGGGGTGAATTTTGTCTCCGCCCCGGCAGAGCAGAGACTTAAGTACTTGGTCATTTTAGAGACAAAGAGACTCCCACGCCCTCAGAAAAAGTCTCCGACCTCATGGAAATAACTCCGAGCCGCGAAAGTAAGTGACGACGATTAGTCAGACACATTTAAAGAAGAGAAAATTAGAGAAAATTTTAATTCGAGGAGGAGGAGAAAAGAAATGGAAGTTTGAGGTCACAAGCTTTTGAGAAAGGCTGCAGAGGACCGCAGTCACGGAATAGATTTTGGACAGTTTGGAAGTAGTTTTTGAGAGGAAAGTTTTGGAAACGAGTGATGAACTAGATTTCGGAGAAGGCAGTTCAGGCGACAGTCGTGAAATAATTGTTGGTGAAATATTGTATGAGAGAATAGTTGGTAAATTTTTTCAAGCAGTGTGTGTTGAATCAGTAAAAACAGTTCTGGGACAGTTTTTGGTAGGACTTTGAGAGGCAGTTCCGAAAGAGTTTTTGATGTGGAGTTGTCGGAAAGGAAGAATCGAATCCCACCCACCAATGGAAGCTTGTGCAGACTGTGTTTGGAGAAAATTTACAGAGATCGTCGCAGAAGTTAAAATTTTAAGTAAAGATGTGAGGAGGAAAACGTGTGTACATTCGCACCAATTTATTTAAAAAGAATATCACCACAGATACACGTACATATTTTTAAATGCTCTCGTGCCAGGGTTTCAATATTTGTATGGATAGATAAAATTGTCATCTAATAATTTATATTAAATCAATTTTAATATTAAAAAATTAATTTTTTATTAAATTGACCAAATTAAGTGATAGGAAATTAGAGTAGTGATTTCAGTTAAATGAATAATTAAGCCGACACTTTCAATAATTATAGACAGTCATCGTTTCGAAGAGTCATTAGCAGCAAATGCAGTTTTCGCTCTCCTCTTCCATTCGTTTATACATTTTAAAATTGGGTAATTCTTGTAGTCTCCGTATACAAAAACTACCTAAAGTTAATTACGATTGATCACTAATGCCAGATTGAGGATTTAAATTTGAGTGAAATTGTTTTAACTGAACATAGTGAAATAACAGAAATTTAATAAATTATCGAATTAAGCTCGAGTACTAATTATTTTATTCCAGAGAGAAGCAATGAAATTTTCACACTCCATATGAAAATTTTGTTTTATAAAAACACTGTACAGATTATGAAAGCCTCTATTACAGAAAATTATCCATTACAGTTGGAAAGTCTGAAAAGTGAACAGTGTAATCTCGAGTGGCGGCTATAGAAGATTTAATATACGCGGAAAATAAGGACAAGAGAATCGTTTGGAAGACTCTGAACAAGATGATGTGCCAAGTAATTATATAAGAATGCGAAGATCTGTATTATTTACAAAAACAATCAGGAACTACGAACTGCGATTGTCGGTGTAACAAAGAATATCAATTTCACTTTAGGTTTTCCAAGTATTTACTTTCTTCATGCCGGCCAATTGGTTATGTAGTCGTTTCTTGTAATAAACAACTGTATTGTGCAGTTGTGTCGCTCTAGGTTCTTGTGTTTTTAGTTTTTTTCGCACCTGAAGAAAGGAACAAGGTTTCCATAAAAGTTGTGTGGTATTTATATCATCACTGCTTTTGACTGTATTTGGCTATCGATCCGTTTATTTAAATATTTTTTTTGAAATTTGAGTTTCGCATTTTTGTATCCGATATGTTGACATAATCTGCACGCATTGGGCGCACTTTTTTTTTTCGCAGCGATCAATTTTATACGTTGTATAATTCAGTTCCTTCACCATCTCAACCTACCTTTCTTACCTTAACTACACAACTATATAAAATTCCGGATGTCGCAATACTTCTTCCCCGCGTCACCAAGAGCGTCGATTTCCAGTCTTCTGGGAATTCCATTCCCTTGCCACAAAGTTAATGCAAGCATTAGGTTGCAAGACTTGATTTGGTAGTTGTCTTTCTAGGTCTAGACTGAAACCAACTTCGGATTAATGATCCTGCTGTTCTGTTTTCTCCGCCTCTGACGACCAGGGTCGTCAGTTACAGTTCATTTTTATTTTGTTCGCTGATTATTTATCACATTTTAATTTTTATCATCATATTGCATCTTCTACTTTTTGTTTCTTAATTGATGTTAGCTCCTGTTTTTATCTAGAATGGAAGACGGTAAACACAAAATTCACGTATTTTTGTTAAGCCTAAATTTAAATATTTCCCAAATTCTTTCCTTGAAATAGCGTAATTTTCAAATCCTCACCAGCCTCCTTATAACTTTGCCCTCCGTTTATTTTTAATCCAAACGTCTCGCCAAGAAACTCCCTTAAATCATCTTTTGTCTTTGACAACGGGACAAATGGATCGTTGAGTAGTTTCTTCACCTTGAACTTTAAAACAAATTGTGGTACGTTCTAAAAATTAACTAATTTATCATTTTGACTGCTGAGACTAATAACGTAATCTTTTGACAGTTTAGGAATGTTTTGCATTGGGTCGTATGTGTTCTTGTAAATTTCTAAGTAATTTAAGATTTTTGTAATTGATTTGTTTATATGTTACATTTCTAGAAGAAAAATTGAACGTTATCAGGGAGGGGGGTCTGAAGATGTTCAGAGGAACGGTATTATGATAAATCTATCTGTTTTCCTGGTATTTAGATAGACCGGCTGTATGAGCAACACTATTTTTTTTTTACAAATCATTATTAATTCCTTGAAAACTACATTGTAGAACATTCTTCCGCGTCTCTAAACTCTGTTAAGATTATCAGGCGGCCTCAGTTAAGCTGAACATGACCGTTAGTAATGTTAAATACTTTCGCTACACTATAATTGAAAATCTCGTTGTATGCTAGACTTTGGTTCTTATCACTGTAAGGTGATAAATGAAACACTTCGCATGGAAACACGAGATTCGAAATCAGTCTAGTTCTCATTGTTAGACCGGGACTTGTGATTTTGTATAGGATACTTGAATCTAATCCACTTGCTTTCGAGACCTTTCCGATACCAAAATCTTACAAAATTGGTCTGCCATGGGAAATGGGAGACCTAGGACAACCGGTAAGCAAGGATTTGCAATATTGCATAGATTTATCGTTTGTGATACCATAAACCGAGTAATGTTAGTATGCACCCAAACTCAATTCACATGAGTAATTTTTCTTCGACCGAGAATGTGAAAGTTTTTATTCTTATAGAAAACTTATCACATATCTTTGCGTTTATGGGACATGTCTAATGACAATTCCACGTGTAGTAATGCCATTGCCGGTCATGAACCACAAAAAAAAATTACTGCAATACTGTCTTGAAATTTGCTATAGGCGTGAGTCTTTAGGCGTTACTTTCATTCACACTAATTTTATATTCCAATGCAGTGTATCTTTCTGTTACCATTTTCGGTCTCATGAAGGAATAGCTACGAAGTCATCCTTATGAAGCGATGGAGACATCCGATGTCTTCATGAAAGAATTTAAAGTTTTCCGCGTTGGAGAGGAAACGTGTCCAGCTGATTGGGAACATTGTATATGTAGTAATAAAGAGAAATTGTCAGTAGAATGAGGCACTGAACTCTGGTTTTAAATAATAGTAATATTGCCTTTGTTAAGAACTTTGATATTATTAACGTAGCTATGACGGAACTATTTTTTACTCGACGATATCTATATTGGGAGAAAAATTTGCTCTTAAGGCTCGTTTACACCAAATTCTGTCAACATATTTTTGTCACCAGCAATGTTGAGCAACAAAACATGACAACAAATGTTGTCAGGAAGGTCAGAAGTGTTGCAGGTAGCTCAATTGACCTTCCACCTGTTTAAAGTGTCCAAGTTACATTTTTACTCGTTTAACTTAACTCAAATGTAAAATATTGGGATTAAATTTTTAAGAATAAATAAATTTAAAAAAGTATGCTCTTGAATTCTCCTAAAAGTTGATGTTGGCAATATTTTTTCCAACTCCGGTGTAAACACAGCTTTACATATACAAAAACGGTGTGAATAGGAACTTGTATGAAAATTAGCAAACTATAATAGCAGGTCTATATTAATTAATTTGTACGCTAAACTCAGAATATTCTGCTTCTTTGAAATATAAAGAAGAATGTAATGGATTCATAATAATGAAAAAAATTAAATTTTTTGAATTCATAAACTATATTATTCGTCAGTTGAACGGTATTATTTTGAGACTATAGTCCGGCACAGCTTGCAAGGCTGTCGTCTGCTGCCACGGCGCAGAAGAGATGAGAACATTAGCTAGCGACGTTGCCACACACAACTGGCAAGCACATTTATATTATAAAGCGTGTACGGCCACTGAGAAAGTGCACTACACGTTGCATGTGTCTTTTCTTGCTGTGTGAGTACGCGGCAATCAGAGTTTCACGCGTTATTTGACATTTTGCTGGTTCTCATCCTTTAGAGTTTTCTTATTTAAGTGCCATTTCTCTGATTTGCTAATGGTACACTAGCCTCCTTCCGTGGGTTGTATATATATATATGTGTATTCTACCCTCACCTAATTTAACTAAAACAATTCATAAACTATGTAAAAACTACAATAATTCGTTCCACACCTTACACAATTTCGTTTTCTACTCAAATATCTGCATTGAACAGTCAGGGCGAGGAGGTGAGGGGCTTCTTCGCATCCAGCCGAGCGAACTGCTTCCGCATATAAGAGGGGAGGAAATTATAATAGATTAATAATAAAGCCAGCAACAAACGGGTCACTACTTGTGTTTGTATACGCTCCGGAAAACGGACAATTGTTAGACACGGTATTTAAATGTTTCCTCTTTTCATTGTATGAAATTATCATTTTTTTTAGTATTATTATTTTATCCCTGTCTACGTTGCTCTGTATGAATATTCTCTAGCTCTGTAAACTGACCTACTTCTCGAAATAAGTTTAGGGGACATATGAACAATATTCTCTCTCAATTGGATTCAAAGGAGCAGTATATCGGCGGAATAGAAAAATATGAAGTGGATATATGATAGTAGTCCTTACTAATTCCTAAAGTTATATGTTTCCTATGCTACTTGCCTAAGTTTCTTGTGTCTGAGAAACTACACGTGATTACAGTATCTTTAACCTGGTTTTAAAACGAACGCTGCTACTACATATTACGTAAAGAATACGTTTTTCCTTGTTTTCAAAAATTGTATCGTTTTTTTCTATGAATACGGAAAATGCAGGTAGATAAATCTTATTTTGTTGCTGAGAAAGTTCGAGGAATAAGCGTATATGAAACAGGAATATTTTTTTCATGTTTATTCTAGTAATTTTGAGTTTGTAACCTGGTTTGTGCGGTGTTTAGAGTTACTTTGCAGCACTCAAATCAGTTCAGTTGGGGTCTTTAACTTGCGGGGCCTACTTAAGTTATACAGAGGCTGCTTCTCGACGTCCCTTAGGCCACCCGGAAATCGAAACTTCTGGCATCTCTCGTTGTTCATGTCTCGCTAATGGCTTTTTCTCTCTACAGTGCTTTGCTGGTAAACGCTTTCACATTTAAACCTCAAGAATGAAATAACATCCTTAGAGTTTATAATGTGAGAAATGAATTTTTGTTTCTAAAGTTTTTCAAAGATAAATAAATGAATGATCAAAATACAGCCTTGTAAAGAATTATTTTTGTGGGCTGGGTTTTTACGTTAAATCAAAATAAATATTTGACCAATAAAGAAATTTTATAAGTTTATTAAAGTTAAACATGAAAACTCTTATCTCAGGCACCTGTGGTTTTTACATAGAAGAGATCTGCTACCCATACCAAATGCATACCGCTGTTCTGTGTTGTGTTGCCTGCTGTAGCTCTCTTACCGACGTCTGCGTATCTCACAGCCGGCAGAACGGGTTAAGTGCAGTGTTGACTCAGTGGTTGATTGCTGGCAAGCCGTCGTACTAAATTGTGTGGTGCTATTCTGTGAACTCTTCACTAACAAATTGTGGCCCCTTTCTCACGACGATTATGCCTCGAACTATATCAGAGACAACAACTTTACGGAGCCTCTCTTAATCACATCCACCAGCTTCGGTGAGCGCAGAACAACTGTCCAGTTTCAGAAGCTTATCTCCGTCCCCTCCATTATATACTCCCATTCTTTTACTTTTTTCATTGTTAGAAAACTTCGTCGAAATGCTAGTTGACTGATTCTTCCATTGTCACAAGATTTATAGCACGCAACTGCAGTTCCGTAGTCAACAATGGCTAACTATTCTGTCATGTTGAGGCCAACAATCGAGACAGGACACGAAATTACTTGAATGGAAATTTTTATCTCCTCCACCCCCACTCACGTGCACGGTTTCGAATTCTCAAGACCACAGCAAACAACACTTCCGAGACAAAGACAAACTTAAACCTAAATACACGCGTTACAGCCTAGTACACAGTATTATCCAACCAATCGAACGACATATCTCAGTATCACTGGACAATGTCTTCCAACTACCTCGGCGTTTGTTGCGCGTATAAGCGTAAACTTTAAGTGACTGATCAATTTTTTCCCATATATACGTTATTGTTTTTTCTACTTCAAAAAATGTACATCGTTGTGAAATAAAAAATTCTTCATTATTATGTAAATTTTTGTGTTGATTGAGAAACCAATGATTTAATAGAATATGTAAATACATACTTGACTAGTTTTTTTCTTGATCTACGTTGGTGTCTCAACTAAATTCCTTACAATTGAAGTTTCAAGGTCCCAGTTTCTTGTTTTCGGGCGAATATCACCTCTCTTATTCGGTTCTTTGGCACCTCCTCAATTCGCTTGTTAAATTAATAATTTTTCAATTTCTCTGGGGTATTTTCCCTATCTAAATATTGAACCGGAATTGTTACTTTCCAACGGCAGTAGTCGTGTGTGCAAGCCTTCGACGAATTTTATAAGCCTGTCCTTATTCGCGGTTGGCGGACTTGTGTGGAATCACGTCGACACTTTGAAACGTTGCACAACATTGTCAAATGTTTTCCATTCTCTCGGGAAAACACTGACACGCGGTTTTGGTTCTTCCGACATTCGTAATTTGTCTGAGAACTCAGGAAACATCTGGATATAAAACGTCGGTTTTTTTGTTGTTGTTAGCGTTGACTAGGTTTAAACGTGGAATTGCAATAACTATTTCATTTTATAGGCCTACACAAATCTCATCATTTGATTAATGTTTGAAACTTTCTTGCAGAATAATTTCACTATATATTGCATTCTTTATCCATTACATTTTATTTGGTTTATTTATTTACGCTGAATCTGTATCCTATTCTCGTAAAGAATTTAAAATGTTTCACGATCTATTCATAAGAATATACAGTACAGAATATTAAAACGTGCACTCTTATGCTCAACAGTATGCGACAGTACAAAGAATGCGGATAATGGAAATCTTAATGCTCCAAAAACAAATATTCTCACATTAAGTACATACGACCATTAACAACGGTTCTACCTCAGAAAGAATAGACACACACTTAGTAAATGTTTCGTCAGTCGATTGTGAGAAACTGTGACGAAACTGTCCATCCGGTTTCACACCAGTTCTTTGAACTTCAAACCAATTGACACGTTAATTTAGAAAATAAGAAATTAGTTCTAATTTAACGCGTCTCTTTATTTGAGTTAACTATTTTGAAGGTGAACGTCGATCTTAATATTGATAACCATACATTTTTTTCTATCGTCCAAGAATACGGGTTTTTATAATTATAAATCAATTTCCATTTTCATTTGTAACAAGCACTGCTGAATTTCAGGACGAACCGCGTGTGATACTTCTTGGTTGCTTTATAAAAAAGTTTAATAGTGCCTAAATATCTCTTTAGGTACACAATTTTAACTTCTCCGAAATGAACAGTACGTAAATCGTCCGTTAATACCAAGTTACTTCATTGTCCGGTTTATCTTTGACGCGGCTATACACATCTAGACATTAGCGTGTAAAGTCCTTTGGTTTGTAGAAGTTATCGTTGACCATCCTGACACTCGTGTCCAAAGTTTTGTGTGAGTAAGGAAGGCAGCTGGTGATTAACTGTGCGTTCGGAGTTATGAACGATCACAATCGTCGATTTTACAGAAATACTAATATGTTTCAGACATGAACACACGCCTAAAATTCTAGTTTTTAAATACTCTATAGGGATAGGAATCGTTTTCGGTAAATTATATTTCGCTCTGAAATCAGCTTAGTTTAAGAATTTATTTCGGTTTCTCAGTAAGCATAATGACGGCCGAGCGGTTATAATTACGTGCAGAACTATTTTAAAACTATAAAAAGCAAAAGACATTTAGCACTGTCTCAAGAAACCTGTTACTCGGCGGCTGTTACAAGTCCTTTGATTGAAATGGAAATGTAAAGCGGATATCAAGCGTGTGACTGCTTTATGTCACTCTACCCCGCAAACAATCGCGGAAGTTTACAGTAAAGTTCAAAGTCCATTCTCTTGGCGATTAACCTTCATTACCCGCGCTTAACTAATATAACTGATATAATATATAGATTGATGGTAATATCTTCTTTAGCAGTTCCCGATAATGTATCTTTTACTGCATTCCTTTAAAGACCTTTATGTATCTGATCTTCCAGACCGAATGTAATAATTTCATACATTCTTGTCGTTCGGCCGTTTCGCTGTTGTGCAGGCTATCGAACAATTGGAACGTCTTTGGAAGTACGAAAGTAACTTATAACTTAAACTGCAGGATACGCCATTGTATTGACAATCGTGAGAGATCTTGGCACTTGGTATTGGGTTTGGTTAGGCTAATTCACATGAAGCTATTTCGAGGAATTTATATGAACAGTTTAGATAACAAAAAATCATGTTAGCGGGTCGGGGTTTACATCGTTGAAAGTTTTGTACGCAGTACAGAAAAAGTACTCATTTTTGGCTGTCAATAGTCGTTAACTAAGAGTCCATTTAATGAAGGATCCTTGAGCTAAAATCTCATTAATCAGCTTTTCGTCCAGCAATTGACTACGACATATAATAATCTGGACACATTCTAAAGTGAGGGTACTCCCATTGCGTTTTAACCGACCTTTGTAACATGTTTGATAACCATTGTCTTGTTTTGGTATGATGAGTCAATGGAAGAGTATTGTACATGCCAGGATAATGAATCCATGTCAGTGAGGGCTTAAAATTGAAAGTCGCTTCAATATAATGCCCAACGAGGACCAAGTGAACTCAGCCGAAACGAGTCGAGCGTTACGTCCCGTGAGGTATTCAAGATGCCATTGTGACGCAACAGAGATTGGCTCTTCTCCCATCTTTAAGGTTGCCAGGCAACAGCTGTTGCGGTTCAAGGTCTATCGACCCTTGAAAGGGAGGTTGCTGCATTAGGCACTTTTCTGTAATCCTAAAGAAAAGGGTCTGACCTGAATGAAGTCTACGTGGCATACCTAACAACCCTGAAGCATTTTTTTACGTATTCATACAGGAGATGAAACTGGTTGCAAACAAGACGAATATTAAGTGCGTCTCGTAACATTAAAATAACAGTAAGGACCTAAGGGTACATGTATTATAAAAACTAACAGGATTTTTTCAGTGTATTTTATAACACATATAGAAAATATTTATTTATTAACAATATAATGAATATTATCACTGTTTCGTCCGTAATTTGGGCCTTCATCAGGTTAACAATAAAAAATGCTGATATTTTCGTCGTATAATTATTTTTCAGAGTCAATGAGGTTAATAGTGTTTCTCCCTTTCGGCATGGGAAGGAACCACCCTTACGGGTGGAAAGAGAGGGCATTTAATTAAAAATAATGCGAAATCAACCGAGATTGGAAGTCGCTTGGTTTAATTCTGACATTCAACATGATAGTGGAACCAAATTTACGCGTACAATCATATACACGTGCAGCCAAATGTCGTTCACACGTTTCTTACGATTCATAAACAAACACTGTTTATGTAAAACATCCCTAACAGCGGTATAGTTGGGTGTAGAAGGGGTGGAGACTCGATTAAAGTACAGCGATTAATCATACCAGTTATGATGAAATTAACATTCCACCGGAGTGGGCCGGGAAAGCTAGAAGAGATAACTTTTCAAAACAAAGTATCTCTTTATGCTGCTTAAATTACATGTTGACCAAGAGATTAGTGTCGAATTAAATTCTTTCGCGGCTAAGATAAATAAATACCCGAACAACGCCAGGTATTCCGCTAGTATTTGATAAAATGGTCGTATACACTTATCATATTTTCAATGATTCGGGTTCAAATATTATTTGGTTATTATGTAAAAGTATATTGAATAAAAAAGCATGCTTCCTTGACTTTTAATCGATTACACATCTGCCAAAGTTTTCAGTTCTTCACCTTGTTTGTGGCTGTATTGTTCTTACAGCTTCTATATTCTTATTATATTTTCAGCCAATATTTTAACAACAGAATCAATTATTTTTAGTAATAAATATTTCTGACATTTGGTCTCAAAATTTCACTGTCTCGACGCTCGTCCGTAGAACTTTTTTGTATTATGTAGGTGATATGACTGTGACTTTCTTTGTTGTTAAGCTACTATTTTTCTTTAGTACCTAGCAGGTTTTATACAGCTGTGCGAAGTATGAGTATTGATTGTGTTCCTTAAAATCTATGTTTTGGCGTTTCGAGTTGTGAAATAAGAGAGTTCTTCGCTATAATTCCAATGATTATTATTTCATAAACGCACTGTAGTCTATAGTTTAGTTGACAAAGCGATTCGTCTTCCACACAAGATTTCATAATAACTTTAAATAATTTAAGACTTTTGAAGTTTAATTTTTATCTGTTACATTTTTTCAAGAAATATATCAACACAAGACTGCACAAAATAAAATCTCATCTAACAACTCACCCATAAAACCTACTGTTTCAATAAATTTTATCATTCTTCCATCCATGAAGAATCTACATTTTAATTCAATCGAATTATTTTAATCGCTCACCATTGATATACATAAATCCACCAATTCTTTATAATTTATTAAAAAACTCGAAATATTATGTAAACAAATTAGATGATCATAATGTAAAATACAAACTTTCCTGCAAATACTTTAATGTTAGTTACATAGGAAAAACAAAAAGGATATTAAAAACTCGCATGAAAGAACATATTTCTAATTTAAAACAACCTTGTGACAAACATTCAGTTCTCAGTAAACACGACAACTCAAATAAGCATAGTTTTTATTCGTATTATATTATGCGAGATTATTGTGTAAATTCTTAAATATTAAATTCAATTGTTCATCCATTAATACTAGCGTAATATATAGTTTTAACATCTTTAAAAGATATTTGTAAAAGTTAAGTTTCATCGGAAGTATCCGTAAAAGTTATTTTCTGCAATTTCTTTTTGTTATTTAACTTAAATCAATTACTTATTGTCATAAATGGACAGATTATAAGAAAATTGGGGGTTAATAATAATAATAATAATAAATGTTAAAACCGATACACGTAACCTCAGCTACATTTATGACTATTATAAAATAACCTCTTTGGTCTCCTAATGTACATATCTTTTTAATATAATTGTTTCAGCTTATTTGTAGTGCACACCTGGTGGAGCCAACGGATTGAGAAGAGACGGAAAGTTTTCAAAGTTTATGTTAATATACCTATGTGCAAGTAATTTTTGTTTATAATATTTTATGACTCGTTGGCCATTGTATATTATAAAATAATATCAGTTACAACAATGTAAATTATAATTCATAAAGAATTGGTCGTATTGAAACCTAAGTTCATGTCTTATCATTGCTTTCAATTTCGCGTTCCAGTGCAAACAAATGGAAGTCTCCTTATAATTTTCAGTGAATGAAAAACCGGTATCTTAATGACTCTGTAGCAACTTGTGATCATAATATTGCAGGGTGCGAGTGAGCTTCTATAATGAGATGCGCATCAACTTCGTAAGATCCTGTTCCACGATGTTTACTAGACGCTCTTACGCAATGTGGCGCCTGCTTGCCAAGTAGGCTATTAATTGCTGGACACGCAATTATAGGCACCTTGCTCAGAAATTTATTGCGACTGCCAAATAATTGGTCCGGTTGTCACTTTCACAGCTTTCTCTGTCAATAATTGAAATCTTCTGTAAGCCCATTAATTGGTGGACATTCTTTTTGGACGTGGGTAGTGAAGGTTATAAGGTATGGCGAATCGGCATTCCTTGGAATGCTTAAACGTCGCAGTGTTGTATTGGAATTGTTCCTCCAATTGCCTGGACAGTAGGTGAAAAGTATTATTTTCTAGCCCTGTAGTTTACCACAAACAATCGTGTAATATAAAGGTAAATTCAAGGATCCAATGTGTTTTTTTCAAAAAAATTTGCTCGTTTTTTTACTCTTACCTCTGCAACACCTTAATTCGTCTTGATACAACAGACAGCGGAATTTCAAATTACGTTGATTTTATAATTGTCATCCAGAACAACGCAATTGCTTAGCAACGCCATCTGTTTGATTTCTACGCGATAAAATTCTTTGTTGCATAATTAATCTAAACGAAAGCCAATGAATTCTCATTTGGTACCATGGCATTGGCGGATCACTGAAAAAATACAATTTGGGATACTACTATAAATATATTAAATTATAAATACACGTAGTAGACCTACGTGTTTTGAAGAGAAAATAACTCGTACCCGACCAATTGGCAATGAAACTATAGTGAAATATTTGGTCTCTAATCTGCCATGCGATTGGTTTCCTCGTGTAACCTCCATGTTTCAGGAAACAGTGGGAATAAGTATCTTATTTCACTATAACTCACAATTCATTTATAATATGACCTATTGGAACAATAAAATCAAGAGCAATTCGTTTGGTCACGCACTTCGAGATCCTCATCGAATCGCAGGATTTTAAGACGTGACGCACATTGTTTGAGCACGTGATATTATGACAAGTTATGGAACTGGGTCACCTTTCTTGAGAGTCCGTAACACCATTACGTCAGTGGCATTGAACCCATGGACGTCACTGGGATTAAATGATTACAAATTTGGCTACAATATGAATTTAATTTCTTAAATGATTACAATATTATGATTATTGTTAATTGAGATTTATGATCACCTACCAGGGTTGTGGTGGGTAATGAAAAACTGTGACTTACAGATAATTATGTATTGCTTCTTTTAATATGCTAAATTCACTAAAATAAGGTAAAATGTTAAAATTGTTATATGCTTATGGTACGCCTATATTTGTCCCTGTGTAGTGATGGGATCTCGCACTGGACTTCCGGTGAATGACGCTGTTTTTTCACGCACTCCTCTTGTAGTGAGTACTTTGTAAATCACGAGACTTCGAATTAAATAGTTAAGTGCAAGCGACTCGCTTAAGTTACAAAATATATACGACGCGGTTTCACCCCACACAAAGAAATTTTTCCAAATCAATTATTATTCTTGCCTACTGCATAACAGTGAATTGAGTGTCGTAACACTTTCGCCACATCCCCAAATCCATCTGACCCTAGACCTTCCCAAATCTTGGCTGTTGGGCAGGCAAACACGTTCGCTGCACACGAATCTATTGCGTCTTTGTCCTCGAGTAACTAATAATATTTAGAAAACCTATTCCTTACATACTGGATACGACATGTGCTTTCATTCCAACCTCTAAATCATTTTTGAGAAGTGTTGATCTTAATATTTGAAATATTCTGGTATTTCATGTGCGCTAGGTAATGGTTCGTTTGGACGATATCCGAAGTCATTAAAATTTAGTAAACTTGTTTTAGCCAAAAATGGTTCTGTGATATAGAAACACACGAACGGCACGAATTCTTAAAAGGAACTGAATATAAAAGTTAAATGAAACTATGCGTTGGTCCATAGCAATCTCTTATTATCTTCTCTCTGACGTACTTGCGAAACTGAACCGCAATATGATGGTGGTCTAAGGTAGTTTGCAGTTAATGTCAAAATAAGGAAGTAGACATGAAATAATTATATACGTGGTCGATGGGAAAAGATTCGCTTTTTATAACCACAGAATCATCGCGGATTTCTACGATCTTCAACCTCAGCATCCCGTCAGGCAACTATGACGTGCAGTAGAGCAGGCGCTGATTTTAAGCACCCTTCTGAGAGTTCGTAAGATTTTAAACTGAAGAATATATATATAATATATATATATATATATATATATATATATATATATATATATATATATATTGTAATAGAATAAATTTAAGTAATATCGCCCCACATTGATGTAGTGAACAAAATATATCTTATATCGATCAGGGTCGCGTACGGACCTCCAATAAAGTATAGGAATTTACAAAAATGAAAACAGAAAACTACAGAACGTTTACAATGTTTATTATAGAAATCTAACGCTTAATTATTATGTACAAATAAAACTATACAAATACCTGGCAACGTCAAAAGCGTTTCTCAAGTGACCCAGTACACCTCAACGTATGCTTGTAACTTCGCACTTTGTTAATGCTCGGAACAAACTTCGAAGATCAAGAAATTGATTGAATCAATTTGAATGAATCGTCTAGGTGGCGAGCAAAATGTAGCTGCACTTGCTTAGTTTTAACGAACCAATCTCACAACCTTAAATTAAACACCCTTCTCCACTTTTCTACAGCAAGCTGTTTTGCCCAGTGCCACCATAGAGGAGGTGTGTGGATATAGGATTTGTTGGCAGGTGTGTCATATATACACGGCATTACACAGGATTACCATCTCCCGTGGCCTTTTACCAACCTTTGGCAAGTTTATCTAAACCTCGAGTGAGATTCGTTATACTAAATCCGCATGAAAAAACAATGTCCTTCAAAAAAATTCAAGTCGTATCATCTGAAACGCAGAAAATTGCCCAGGATCAGAATGACCTGACACTCAGACAAAACAGCTACCAAAAACCAACGACGCACCTGGACGGACTGTCCCACTTTAGTCTGCTTGTCCCAAAACCTAACATACGACTGCCGCTCTACTAAGTTTTCGCTATTGCCTTCGGCCTGTTTAGATGGTTTTATAGTCAATAAGCAATTCACAAAATAGTAAGTAAAAAGTTTGATATCCGACAGTCACAGTTATAAAATTGGAACTTTCGACTGATTAACAATTATAGTCAACTGAAATAACATCAATACAAACAATTACTACGAACCACACAGTGACAGTTTTATATTTCTATACAGTTTTACCTATTCATCGTACAAGGTGAATTCAACACCGATTACAAATATATTGTTTACATAGGTTGCCACAATACTGCCAAGTCTCGTATCAACCAAATTCCCTATTTATACCTGCCTTCGATAGGCCGCCACCACGTGTCTAGTTGTGTGCACAACTGTAAACATGCAACAACTATACCGTATTTACATAAGTTGTAAATATAGTCAAATTAAAAATAACTCAATTTATTTTGTTGTGCTTGAACTTAGAGATCTTTATATATAGCAATTTAATTCTAATCTCACTTAAAATTATCACCTACTATTGTATCCTTCATGTATTTATATACTCTGTTATTTACACAATATTTTTGCACTAATATTCCTGTAATAAACACAATTGTTGAATTTTATTGATATCGTCTGCAAAAACAGCACCGGATATACCAACCTTGTTTTTTATTAACCACGCTATTAATATTTTTTTAAATATAAATTCCACCTATTATGTTGGGTTTAAATAAGTTATTTTAACTACGCAATATCACGACATTCTCGAAACCGCAGTGTAATTCTTGTTCCTGTCGTGTGCCGATAAATCCGTGTCACCATTACTTTTTTTCTCTCTTTGTGTACTGTTTATTGACTATAAAACCACGAACCTTGTTTTTTTGAAGTACTTGTATTTATTTACCTCTTATTCTCCACGCTTGAATAAATTATTTTAAGATTAAATATATTCTGTTTAACAAATTTTTAAAATTGCCAATTATAGTGAAGGAAATTAAATTAAAATATTATCCTAATTTCTTTTGTTACACATTTTCATCCTCCTCTTGTGAAATCACTTATTACTGCGTATCTTAAAGTATAGCCGCGTCCATGAAGTTAGACGGGTGAGTAAATCTACCAACTTCATACCCCCCAAAAGAAATGGAAACATTCCTAACCTTGCGTTGCCTAGATGGTGCGTTTTTTAAATATAAATTCCACCTATTATGTTGGGTTTAAATAAGTTATTTTAGCAATGCAATATCATGACATTCTCGAAACCGCAGTGTAATTCTTATTCCTGTCATTCGTAAATTAACAGCGTGAATTGTTGTTAGTCTCTTGCCGGAACACTGAATGCGAATGCACCCGCCTCATTTTTATGATCGCAACTCATCCTAGTATCGCCGCTGTTTTGTATAAATTGGAATATCAGTTGACGTTTTCAACTTCGCGAGTTACCAAGACTTTCAATGGCGGTTGGGAATTGTTAAATCTGTCTCTTAGTGAAACATTAAGTTAATCAAGATTGTATTTTTACGTCTGTTTATATGAAATAAATAATGCAGTTTTCTGACCAATAGCGGACAATATCTTTATTTATTTAAATAGCATATTTAGGAAAGACCTGAGGAAGGTTACACATTGTTGTAAATATAAAAAAAATATATCTGGTATTGGTCAGAAAACTGCATTATTAATAATTTTTTATCAGGTGACGAAGTGTTTTCGAACGAAGCGACGGGGTGCACCGAATTCATGTCCCGCCATTGCCGTGTTGTCACGAAGGCGAGCCACTTCTTGGTGTCAGACGTGTCAAAGGAGAATTCTGCAGCGAGGGTTTGACGCATAGCATTTGCGTGTCTCTTCGTGGCACTTTGAAGGTCGATTGTAGAGAGGTTTGATTTGCAGCCCTCGCCGACGCGAAGCTAAGCGGCCGGGCGCAGTATCGATTGGCGCAGGGCGTTGTATTCGCCTATCTCCCGCGTTCGTTCGCCTCGCTATAAGCACTTTATAGATCCTCCACCACCAGTTTCAGTGCCAAAACCGATTATTCAGTAGAAGGTTGCTAGACATTCTTGAAAGCAGGAAATTCGAGTCAGCTATGTCATATTTCACATCCAAAGTTTAATTGAAAAATCTGGTCACCATTCTCATGTTTACGTAGCAAAGATAAACCAATAACTTTTAAAAATAGATGTAGCATTACGGAAGAAATTTTTAAATCTACAAAGATGTAGTACATGGTTATATTGAAGTGAACTGAAAATTAGACATACTAGACTCGTATAAATTAGAAGCTTTCGATATGTGGCTGCACAAAAGAACGTTGAAAGGAGACGGAAGTTTTAATAAACACCGCCGGCGGAAGTCATAATTGGGGCATCGTGGAAATAAAACGAAATAATTAGTGGGTCGTAGTTAATACTATATTTGAGTGTACAATTTGGTAATTAAATATATGGTACGTAGCAAGTGCAGTTATATGCGAGACCGAGCAACGTTCAGAATCAAATACAAAACCAGTCGTATTACAAAAAAAGGTACTCATTGTAAAAGGGTTCTTTGAAATTGTGCCGCACATTTCTGCGAAATATTTTACGTGCAATTACGTGCATACTACAAGGATAAAAATTCTGACGATCGTGTTACAAGTTAAGTTTTAATGTAGCAACATACATTTTACACGAATCGTATCATTTCGAAAAATAAACAATTAAAATGTTTAGTTTTGATTATGTGTCAGTTGATTCACGTAGTTTTAATTCTAGAACTAGGCTAACCTAAGTAATCCTGTTTCCGCGAGTCTAACGTTCAGAATTTATGCAATCTCGTTCCTAAAATTTTTTTTTCAGCTCTACCAATTCATCTTTTACCTCAGTTGATTCTCCTGTTTACTCCGTTAATTATTTCGCTTATTATTTTTCTCTGATAAATTTTGCTGTCCCTAAGTTTTTGCCTTTTCTTAGCTTATGTTGATTGTTTTATATTAAATTCCTATAAATGAACTTCATTATTTAAGGACGGAAAGTAAATATCGGTGACCATGGTTTTTATCCTGAACATTATCCAGATCTATACCATTCAATGAGAGTGGTGCTGTAGTGATGCTTTCCAGTCGATGTTGTCCTCCATTCCCTGGTAATACAGCCTCAAGACGTGATATAGATTCCGATGACGCCTAAGACTGTAAAAACGTATCTGCAAACGCTATTTTTAAAAAGTATCTTTATTTGTGAAATATTGTTATCGAAATCTTTACGGACACTAATTACCTTTTACGTTTCACATCAATTTGAAATAAGTGGAATGGGTTATTTGATTTCGAAAAAGCCATAAGAACATTAGAGTGTAAACTGAAGTCTTAATCTTATATTAGTGAGCAAAAATTTAGTAAAAGTGAAGCGAATGTCCCGTGCGCCATGAGCCCGCCACGCAGGCTAAATAATATTGATTGTCAGCTGTTGGAGCACTTCCCGTAAGTTACAGGTTAGGGGTGACATGAGTATTATATCGTGAATTACACAAGTAACTGACGCAACAGGTAAAACTTTTCTCGGAAATGTACATTGATTGAAAACTAATAAATGCGATTTATAGTCTCCGATATGAAGATACAATACTTGTATTTTGCATGTGAATCTCAAATTCAATTTTCGAATATGACATTTCTTTCATATGGTATTGATTTACCCATTTATGCTAAAAATAAATTTATTGCGTTCGCTGTGCCCATTATTCTAATAACATTTTGGAATAAAATGGCCGTTTCGTACCTCACTCTAGAAATTGAGTAAATATTCTTCGAGTCAACAGTGTTTCACATCTAGAAGTTTACTGACGGTTAATAATTTCATTTTTATATATTCTAAAGCTTTATTTTAATATTTTCTGAAGTTCTACACCAACTAATTACTATTTTCTGTAGTTTGTATTTCTGTGATCCTTTGAAATGTTGGAGGTTGGATAGGCACCTGGTGTAATATACGATAATAATCGCGATGACACAATATAATTTCGCATAACCGCTATAATTTATTTCCTTCTGAGTTGAGTAGATCCTTTTATTCATATTTATTCTCAATTTGGATTCTTCAAATGTTTCAATTAAATTTTGTATATATATAGATGAAAATGTTATAGGACAAAATGTAGAATTTAGTGTAAATAGATTTTAAATTCTTTCTACTGGTATAAACATAAAAGCCAAGTCATTAAATTAAACGCTAAAGATTTGCATTCAATCTTTCAAAGCTGAGTTATTGTATGTTAAAATTTCAATTCCGGTACCCAGAGAAGATTCACTCTCGTACACGTTTATCAGCTGAGGGCTTTTATCGACGTATCTGCATCAGCCTAACTGATATCTGCCGTCTACATTGTTATGCCTAAATCAATGAACTGCTATGTTTGGACCCCCTACTTGGAATTTCTGATTCCAGTTAAAGTAATATATTTGCACTCTGATCTGGATCAATAACCCGCAACTTATTTCTTTCTTCAATCGCGACATAAATGAAACCAATATTCTACTTTTATCATTATTACAGGCCTACATATTATGTACTGTGTTTATCCTTTATCAGTCTAAAGTGATCCTTTGTACTTCTACTAATATTTCTTTCCAAAACATGTAGATTGATCTTCGGAGTTAAAATACTAAAACGATTTCGTTATTGTTAAACGTTTTCATCCTTTATCTGTTGATTGTAAAATGTGATAAGTATTCGTTTCAAACTTGTATGTTACAGACATTTCTCATTACGTCACTGAACGAATGACGTGAAAACTTCTCGCACGAACTTTATTATAATATAACAAATTTTACGTCTATTTGTAACACCA
The DNA here is from genome assembly GCA_037074705.1 of Zhengitettix transpicula. Classification (NCBI taxonomy): domain Eukaryota; kingdom Metazoa; phylum Arthropoda; class Insecta; order Orthoptera; family Tetrigidae; genus Zhengitettix; species Zhengitettix transpicula. The sequence continues at coordinate 165,334,342 of CM073591.1, forward strand.
CTACTTTAACATTTGATTGACATTTCTATCTCCCAACGTTACACTAATTAGCATTGTAATGACATGTATGTTTTCAACAGGTCAAATAAACGACTCAGAGTCCCCCTTCCACTTCTGACATTGAATAATGAACATGCTTGTTCCGTACTCGCTTCCGACTTTTGAAGCCATTCCTTGTGTTTGGGAAGGAAGCATTTTCCGCGGAAAGCGTCGGCTGAGTTGCCTGGGTCGATAATTGCAGTGGCCATCTTGGCTCTTCTGACTCGACCTAATGAGGCTGTGGGGCGCTAAAATGGTGATGATGTACCCCTTTCCTCAGTTTTGTAATCTGCGGACAGAACTTATTAATCAAATACACTACTAGGCCCTCCGAGACAACAGGATGTTAGTTCGTTCCATTTTCTGAGGTAGACATTTATCTACCAAAATATTTTATGAAGCCTTTGCTTAGATATTTCTTTTTCTGTTTTGTCATAACAATTTTGTGTACAGGCAGAGAATAATCTCGGAGACATTTTATGTTATGAAAACTAATTCAACAATCTATTACTTTTCAACCGTATATGTCTTAGTTATGTTTGTTATTCTGTACGAAAAGATGGAGTTCTGCCTTCACTAACATCTCTGGAAATCTAAGAAAATTGACGACTGCTTTTCTTGCATTTGAAATAGGTTACGCGCAAATAATTTTACTTGTAATACTAAGACGCAGACCCTTGACTTTTCGTCTCTTAACGATAAGTTGCAGCCAGGAACCCTGGCAGACGCAGTAGCACAGTTTTTTTACTGCTTCATTTTTCAAAGCAGTGTCCTTCATGTCATATGCTCTGGTTGAAATGCCTGGCGATACCTCGTTTTAAAATTGGAACCTCCCTTAAAATATTCTGAGCAGTATTTCATTCTCAATAATCTACTTCGTAATAGTCATTGTACTAATTACATAATATTTCTACGGAACGTACAAGACCTCCAGGAAACGTTATTAACTTTCAGTCTTTTCGTTTCTTAAATTGATCAAAATTAAACTCATAAAGATAGTTGTAATGGCAATTTCATAAAATTTAAAGCCTATTGCTGACATAGTAAAATACTTAAACTCGTTAAGAAAATTTGTCTTGATTACTAGGCAGCAAAAGATGTATAATTATCAATTTATTTAATTAGAAGTGTTTCGCAACTGTTCCCACATGTATTTTATAGATAAACACGAACAATATTTATTGTAAGCCATAATGCACTGCTAACGTTAATGAATCTGAACGAACATTATGTAAACTTAAGAATTAGAGGACAATGCGCAGACAGTATTTTTAATTTTGTTCCCAAGACTGGGAAAAAAAATGGCATCGTTATATTGTTATAGGTAAAAGTTTAAACCTTACTATTCACTACTTAGTGTTGCTTATGGACCTATCGTTCGTGCTTTAATTTGGCAGTATGCGTGAAGTACGTGGGAATGTCTGCACAAGCTGGATATATGCGACGCATTTTAATCTTCACTCTTCGCTGGACAAACTGCTTTTGGCTGTGAGAACTTAATTAATTTGATTTGCAGCGCGTAACATCTTCGACAAGCGTACCTTTAAACTACATCTATGGAAAATATTTAATCATAATTATCATATGTCTGAATTAATTCTTGGAAATCACGCAAAGCTAAGATATGGAGATATTAGAAAAACAAAGAAACTATAACTATTGTCAAAATTAACGCGATTTATGTGGAATAATTCAAAGTTATTGTACAGATTCGGCAAACCATTCTTCTGAGTTTGATGGTATGTTGAAAATTACAGTGACCTTTTTTTGGTTATTCAGATTGTCGTCTGGTGTTGAGAAGGTTAAAGTAGAAAAATGTAATAGCGTGTGAGTGATTAAAGAGGAGGAAATTAACCACATTGTTCCAACGTTTCGAACAGTACAAAACTTTTTCTCCAAGAAAGCGACACACAAGTTCGAGCAGCCCTGAAATTAATAAATCTGCGCAGTTGAGCCGATTGCCGAAACATTAGCAACTGACTAGAAATTTGGGAGTTGACGATACATTTATAAAGTAGATAATAAAGTAACCAATAGACGTGATTTACCACAAGGCAGTTTTAAAATCTTTGTTGATTTCGTCAGGTATTGAAAGAACTACACGCAGTACAAACTAGGCGACGTACTAAAAAGAAAAGAAATTAGTTTAATAATAAGGGATCATAGCTATTGTTCAGTTTAGCTTTGTTTTCGAGTTAGTCGCCTAGTTTTTGAGATGTGCCAATTTTTGCGTCTTGTACGCCCCTAACATAGACAAATTAAGGTTCAAGAAAACTCAATTTGCAAAATTAGTTTAATTACTGGATTAGCCTAATTACCAAGTTCGCATGTTAAGAATGTACAGAATTTAAATTGTATATACTGCAAACAATATGGAACCAACTATTATCTCAGGATAAAATTTTGTCTAATAAATTTTTAAAAACGTATTGTGGTACTTATTTAATCTCTTAATTTTGTTTGTTACTTAGTTACTTCTTTATTTAATTATTGTTGAGTTTGTACTTTAATTTTAGTGATGGTAGAATTAATATAAAGCATTTCGGATATAATTCTAGAAAATTTTAGTATTTTACCAATCAAATGAATGCTTCGAATTAATGGTATAACAGTTTGCCATTGTGAAGTTTAATATTTTATTTGGATTTTAAAGATCTTTTTGTTTGCTCGGTGTAGCAGGAATTACAATCGGTGAAAAAGATTTTGTAAATCGCACAATGTTTACATATATAATGTGTTAGGTCTTGTCCTTATTTTGGTTAGGAAGGAATAAGTGGTGGTAGATTTGTAAATGACGGGTATTTGATACTATTTAAAAAAATTGTCGAACTTATGATTTACATATTACACGTTTACATTTACGTGCACCAGGCAATTAATACATGTAGAAGTATGATGTATATGTTCCTTCAGTATTGATTTTCACTGCCTCTACACTTTACTGGATAAACTGTATTAACTATTAGTTACAGTTCATTTTTTATACTAATGTCAGTAACGAGTTATTATAAATGACCGTGACAGTCGTCTCATGTTAACCTCCAGGACAGCAGTTAACAGCGTTCAGTCAATTATGTGGGGAAGATTGATCGACATTCTGTTATTATATGTTTTTGTTGCGCAACCTTCTTCATTGGCATTAATATTTATTTAACGCAACCTTTTTAAAGGCCCAGGGCAGGACTGAGATTTTTTTGGTCCGTTCTCGTGTAAGGCTTAGGTTGTTATCAGTAATGGCTGCCAAAAACACACGCATTTCCTGCCGCATTCAGTTACTTCACTCGAAGCACAATCTGCTGTGAAAGGAGGCTTTCATGGCGTAGATTAAAGTCAACTGGGTGCCGTATACTCGTCCTAATGTTTCTGAACCTCATTACCGTTATTTAGTCTTCCCCCTCGGCTCATTTTAGTTTATCGCCGTGCACGGACTAGTGAGAGACCTGGATGTTTGTAGGTGTAACGCGGACACGTTCATATCAACGCTTATAAACACACGTTCGCATTTTGCATTCTACACGCTTCCCAGTATAACTACGTTTAATAAAAACGATAAAGAAGAAACTAAGGAAGGGGCCAACTAAACCAAATTATTACTGAATTTTTTTATATAACTTAATATACAAAAATTGAACGAAATATGAAAAATCTTATTCTCTTCCCTAATCCACTGTAAATTATTACACACACACACACACACACATATATATATATTATCGAGAAAAAGTACTATTATACAAGATCCATGCAAACCATATTTTTATAGGTCAGAGTTAACTTCTTCACAGTGCGCAGAATGCTTGGGAGATGATAACAGTACACTTACCTCATATTTCCATTTTTAGACTTATTAGTGGTGACCACAGATATAACGTTTAAGTTTTGAATTACTTAGTGATCACCCGAGAGAGTTATATATATATATATATATATTGTAGTAATTAATGATAAATTATTGAAATTTTTCCATTATTTAAATCGCGCCACACGTTTAAGACACCAAAATGTAGTATTTAAAGATAAATGATTGGATTTTAATTAAAAAGATCAGAGTTTAAAATATACAAGAAAATTAATTTATTAACATCAAATTATTATAATCATTGAAATTATATAACATGTTGGTAAAAACTTGATAATATACCACGGCTTGATCTCAGGGCCGACTAATGGGCCTCCAATAAAGAATATTTACGACAAACAATTAAAATTTACAAAGTGAGAAAATTCTTACTTTAAACAATCAGTGAAATATTGAAATTGGAAATCTGACGATAAAATATTATTTACTGTTGGGTTTACATATAGTGAATTGTTTGATTTACCTTATAGTTTTGCGGTGCGAAAAAGAAGGGGCTCGTGCCTTCTCGATTATTGCTTAACATTTTTTTTATATATACACACCATGATTCACAGAATTTACTTGTGGTTATAATTTCCACATGGAACACTTCCTGCTTGCTGTATTCGACCACACTAATTGTTTCGCTGTTCTCTCGATCAATAAATTATTAAAATCATCAAAGTTTGGTTATTCACTTGATACAATAACCTGGCGCCCAAGAACTGACGAATCGTATGATTCGTGAACGTATGCTAGACTCCGAAATTATTCTGCATTGGGGAAATAAACAGTCGGCATAGTATCGTCGCAGTTGCTTTCCGAAAGACTGGAAACCGGTGACACGTAACACATTTTTTCTGAATTTCTGTACTCCTACAGACTGAAGCTCCGCGCGTCCAGCAATGTTTCATGACAATACACACAGCAAGCAAGCATTGTAGCCCCATATTCTTGCACTCAAATCGTATGTTTACGTCGCCAACAATGTAAGTCCCCAAAATCTTGTTCATTAAGTAATTACGTTTCTTTTTAATTACCACGATATATATATATATATATATATATATATATATATACGTAAAAACTACACACGACATAAGTTTAACTTCAATAAACTCGATTAAAAAAATTATATTTCTGCTGCTCAAAAGGGAAAATTACGGTTATACATCAAGAAGATAGATATAATTTATTCAATTGTATGAAACTTTATGTAATTGCTTATTACATTTCATTTCAAGGAACAGATGTAGTGTAAAATTGAGGATGCGAAGTTATAGTTTCAACCAAGAAATTGCTAGTTTCTTCTTCACTATCAATTAATCAGTATTTCAGTTCGAAGTAATTAATCACAATTTTTTAGTAACAGGTTACATGAGGGTCATTCATTTGGTGGTCACTCCTTTTAAATAGCATAGTTCGGGTTTTGAAAGGGGGGATGCGGAAGGGAGAGCAAGGTATATGAGGGTTACAGAGGGGTCCCAGACCATAGCTTAAGGATCCTACCTGGCATTCGCCTATAACTAATACGGGGAACCCCTAGAAAACCTGTACCTGGATCCCCTTCCTCTGGAGTGGGATTCGCTTAAGTGAAGAAGCATTCACGACTTTATAACTCGACCAGGTTCGGAGGCATCTGGCCGACTGTTCCAGTGGGAACAGGGGCCAAATCTTGCAGTATGTCCAACGTCTGCGACGCCGGAACAGACAACTGAAAGGAGTTTCAGCTTTATGGAATCCTAAATTCAAATGTAGCGTCATAATTCACGTGGTGGCAACTCCCCTTTAATAGGATATGAAAGGAGGATGCGGAATGGTAGTGCAAGGTAGTTAAGGGTTAACTAGGGCCCGCGGCCTATATTTTTAGGATCCTATCCGGCAGTCGCCTAAAATTGATGCAGGACAAGTCATAGAAAACCTGCATCGGCCGGTGAATTGGTCACTCCTTTCCGATGGTAGAAGAGAGGTTTGCTGTAGAAACGCAGCATTCCCTTTTCCGTGCCTCGGCCAGTTTAGGAGAAACAGCGAACAACTCTTACCGTATGTTCAAGGTCTGCGACCCCGGAACACCAGGCCGAGGGTTTGTAATAACTCATCTAATGTATGTTTTGAGGTTCATTGGTGCTTGGTCATTGGTGTGGTGATGTGTGGCAACTGTTACATAACACAAAAGCTACACTTTCTCGCTTTATTACCCCTCATATAAAAAGGTTAACTTAAAAAATTATAGTTAAAATCTTTTCGGTAACTATACAAATAATGTATAATTTATATCATGTTTTAATGAAATTAATATTAATTTCAAACTATACTTTTTTTAAGGACCCAGAAATTTTTAATAGTTTTAATGCTCTGTTCATTCATTTACGGACTTGTGATCTATATTTAGCATCGCAGTTATGCATCTGCTGAGTTGGCTGAGATCCGATATGACAACAGTGAATGTACTTGGACCTAATTACATAATGTGCGTCCCAACAGTTGGCTCAGAACTAAATTTTGACGCCAATACAACGGCTTCCTTCAAAAGTATTATTAAACTTTTTTAAGGTTGCAGCCTTCAAAAGTCACGTTATCGGCGCATCTTTCACGTATAATTTAATTTTACGTATGTAGAGACTATTTTCATAATTTCAAAAATACATGAACATTGGACCGCCAATTGGCAGCTTTAGTGAGGTATAGTTATATTTATCTGACTTCTATTTAATTATTATAAGGAATGCAAACAGCCAAATTAGTCTGAATTAATTTAGAAACAAAAATTAGCTCACAATCAGGTATACATTTGGAGTATAATAAATTAAAAATCCAGTTAAAAAACATTTATTTATATAAAATAGATTTAACTTACAATACTTATCATACATTTCCCAGTCTTCGATTAATATCTGCCAAATATTGATGTTATATAAATAAATTTTGTGTAGATACAATGCCGTTAATATGCAAAATTAAGAATAAAAATTTTATTTATTAATTAAACGATCAAAAGTTTTATAATAATAAAAATTTTATTTCAATTATTAGTATAATTTTTCACATTTATAGTCGATATTTGTCATGCGCAACATTTCGCTCATTAATCTCGAAAGTGTCTACTTTATTCGGTAAAAAAATTATGTTTACGTTACTCTCAGTGTGTAGGTTGTCATAATTAAACCCATCGACAGCCATAACCCGGATTTGACTCTAATCATGTTTTTTTGCGTTATTTTTATGCAATACCCTCCACCCCCATCCCTAAAGGTGCTCCCCTGTAATGCCGAAAGGCACAAATGCTGTCAATTGACAATCCATTTTTCATGTGATTTTTAATTTCATTAAATGAGCTGCACAAAGAAACCCTTTAAATCCCGGGAACAACCGTGTAAAAACCGGTAACATTCAAAACATGTATGGCTCAGCGTAACATTCAATATTTATGTAGGCAATTTGAGTATATTTGTCACACGTTGTTGGCCTGCGATCCGGAACTTTTCTCGTGCGGTTGACATTTGCGATTTGGGTCACTAGTTTTTTTCTCTCATTAGACTTCGCTTTATTTACTTACGAATGAACCAGCCAACGATGAAGAGGCGTTTCCAGGCCCCTGGACAAAATAACCCTTTTGCACTGTTTCAAGCAATTGATTTATATGTATTGAATATAGACCATATTATCAGTCCTCCTCCTCCATTTACTTGGATCAATTTTTTAAATTCCAATTCTCTATAACCCATTCCAGGGTGTGCTGCGTACAGTAGTACTGTAGAAATATAATGAAACAAGTCCAGGATACAATCCATAAATTTTCCAATACGATTTCTATTCTCATTTTTATATTGTATTCTATTTTATGACTGAATTAATACTGAATCTGAAATGATCAAATGAATCACTTCAATCTATATACTATGAGTGTCATTTTCGTGACCTTTATACACGATTTAAGTGTCATATTAATAACATCGGTGTTTTTTATTTATAACCTGATATTTAATTTTTCTGAAATGGCATTCCATATTTTTATGTAGAATAATTTAATGTAATTTTGCTGAAATAGTTTATTCAACATTCTTTTCTAAGAAACAAGTCCGGAATGAAATTTTTATGCGCCCTGTATCTGTTATTTTAAAACAATTGGTCAATGCATTACTGTTGTCACTACTTGTAATAAAACTCGGCTTAAAATACGAATCTATATTATCGACATCAGTTTGTTTTTTCTATATGCTTTAAGGAAAGGTCTACATGGTTTTTGTCACACTACGAACGAGACCGTATTTTTCGTAATTATACATCACTTCCGAAACAAGATATATATGCAAGATTTTTGAAATTTTCATACCCCGAGCAAAAACTATCCAACCCTTAGCTTTTAAAATACGTTGTTCATAGATCTTCCGTTTATTTAAAACTGTCAATGCAATCATTTGCTAATGAGCTAACTTCTCCCAAAAATCCAGTATTTCTTCACCAATTTATGGAATGATGATCATGTGTGCCATTGTGTGTCTCGTGTCTTCTCTTGATTCAAATCGAATCAGATGTATTTTTAATTTGGGTAAATAGCTAAAAATATTAAGGAGCCATGTCGGGAAGTACAAAGCATGACGCAATGGTATGTTTGACTACGAAAGTCTGAATCAGATGTGAAGATCAGCGTAGTGATCTTGTTTCCACTGGGGTATTCCCCAATTTTTAGCAAAATTTGATACTGTTTCATTGACACGGTTTGGTATAAATCGCCATTTCTTAAATTGATTTTGAGGTTTCTTATGCAAATTCATCACTTTTTTATGCCCCATGTTCACGTAGTCAATCAAATTTAAAATGACGTATGTCGCTGAAAACGTTTGTATTAAAAAAATATATTTACTTAACTGAGATCGAAGCATCACTGTATCACATGGTGGTGGTGTTCGGCATTAATTAATTGAACAAACTAGATTTTATAGGTCGTAAATCCATATTCATTTTGGAACCATCTGGAATTGTTTCAAATTGCTGCGTACGATGTCGAGTCTTACGAGCCACTATCTCTTACTGATTCTGTATTTTCCTCTAGAGGATGGCGGATTTTTCTTTTTGTTTGTTCTCAGCAGAAGTCGCTTTTTATTTCTTGATCTCATTCTTTGTTGCATTCAAAGTTGGCTGATGATTTGTCTGTAAAATGTCTAGGATTTTATAAAGTGCATTGGCGTTTTATTATTATTAATAATAAATTTTTGTTATAATTGTTGACGGTTAGTGCTTACAAAACTAACTTTGGCTGTTTACCTCGCCCACTTTTTTTCGTCAACCCGCACATATAATAATGATGACAAATGCTGTCCCAATAGACCCATCTGTCTCCTCCCCTCTTCATCCAATTTGTTCGAAAAACTCCTTCTTCCCCTCCTTGGCAAAGTATTAACCCACCTCAATCCTCGTGCTCAATACGGTTTTAGACCCAAACACACTTGCACCAATCAACTCGACTCAGTGACATCTTACATCAACAAGTCATTCGACACCAATAACTCGCCCATTGCTGCCTTCCTAGATGCAAAAAAAATGCTTTTGATAAAGTACATCAACATTCACTACTTTGCAAAATTAAAGACCCACTTAATGATTCTCTCTTCAGAATCTTCACTAACTATCTTACTAACCGCTCCTTCTCTATCAAATTTAACAATACCCTTTGAAATTCCTTCCCTATGTCCTCTGGCCCTCTATTTTCACGAGATACATCAAAACCAATGTACTAAAACAGTACTTTTTTCAGATAACCTTGCCATACTCCTCCAAACATCCTCTCTAGACTCGAGCTCCAGAAAACTACAAAAATGGAGAATCAGCATAAACCCTACCAAATCCACAACAATTCCCTACACTCTTGAAACCAAACATTCCCTCAACCACTCTTTTTTTTTCTGAACGGCACCAAAATACCTATCCAACAAACAACACCATACGTAGGCCTTATCCTCGATTCCAAATTATCATGGAAACCTCACATAGCCCAAATTACCTCCAGAATCAACAACGAAATAAAATAACCCTTCCCTTTTATCAACAGAAAATCTCTCATATCCCTTAGGACTAAAATACTCCTATATATATCCTTAATGCGCCCCATATGGTCGTACTCGTGTGCCATGCGGAGATCCACTGCCTATTCCAACAAAATACAAACAAAATTCTCCGTTTAATCTCAAATTCTCCCTGGTACCTTCGCAACTCAGTTATCCACAAAAACCTTGAAATTACCCTAATTCCTGCCATAATTCATAAATCTACCAAGTCCCTAATAAATAGCTCCATCAACCATCCGAATCCAACCATTCAGCTCTTCTACAGTAACCCGCCCCCTCCTTCACAAAATCGCAGCCTAAAACGAAAACTCCCAATTGGTATCATCCTCCCCCTAAATCACTCCGGAATTACCTAACTCTAACCCCCACGTACCACTGGCATACATACTCCCTAAATATCCGTTCTTCCCATCTTCCCCACAACCTCCTTAATGCTTTTCATAACACGAAGTTTCCCTGATGATCAGATCGATCCCAAACATCATGCCGGCTAACCTTAATTAATATGTTCCAAAAAAGTTAGTCGGTTTCTTTCGTCTCTAACTTGTAATGACAAGGGTCATATCAAAGACCCTAAGTTTACATGTTAAATATTTAGAAATAGTAAATACTTTTATTATGTTTTATTTGTTAAATATTTACAAGTTGTAAATACTTTTATTATGTTAAATTATCACAACTGTAAAGTCTCCGGAATAAGAATTAATTTTAATAAATTAAAAAAATACCTTTCGGGCGTGCTTTTTCATTTGATAGACCACTGCGATGTTCGTCTTGGTAGCTCGTACTGCCTCGTTTCAACTGCCACCTAATATTTAATTGTTGTAAACGAAGGAGCAGATTCTCCTATAGTAGAATCTAGCTCGACTTTGATATTGATTGTGCTGAGGCCTTTCAAAAGAAAGTATTGTATCACATAACGACGACCAATTTTTTTCCATGTTTACAAATTCACTGAGAGCGTTCAATATTGATGACTGGCAAACACTAAACAGAGTAACGTCTTCAAACTTAAGTTTTATAAGGTTACAATCTTTGTTTTTCAAACAACAACCCGCTATCAGCACATCAATTCGGGTATTTCTGGGACTACCCTCGTATCAGAAATGAAGCCAAATTTCAATTGCAGTTTCTGTTGCGACATCTTTAATAAAGTCATAAGTAATGTAAGTTTGTATCACGACACAGAATTTATATCTCGGAGGAGGAGGTACAAGTCAGTATTATTAGATGATGTGGTCTTGAAATTGGCTTTTCACGTATAGTGAAGATGTATTGAACAGTAATTGGAATTATAAAATATGAAATGATGAAAACAAATTCTTCTCATAATTTATAAAGATTTGGTCACGAATTTAGTAACAATAATTTTCATTTCCAAATTGGATGTACATGACCGATATTAAATTTTATACGCCAAAGAAGACCATTAGTCTCATATTTCGATTTTCTCTCTTGTGGCTTTACGACTTTAGCTGAGTATCGTGGCAGTGCGTGAAATGTGGTTTCATTACTAGGAACCCGAAACGAAACAGAGAGATGGGGAAGTGCACACCTCAATTCTCCACGAAAAGAAATGAAGACTGTGTAATCAGCTGAAAACGTTAGGGCACATTCGCATAGAATTTCTGGAACCGAGGCTAATTATGCGCTGACCGTTATGCAGCATCCTGAACTCGTGGATTACGTATCACCGTGGAGAAGAGTTTAAATGTTTATTTTATTTTGCAGTATGCCCGCATACAGTCGCGTTTTATCAGCTTCCGAATATCATTTTTGAATAGACGTGACGTCATCCCTACGAGAAGATTGAGCACATCCAGATATCAGTGCGACAGTACCTTCGATAGAGGTTTCTCGGTCTTCCGCAACGGTGGAATAAATATGTATAAATAAATAAGTTTAAATACAAAATTCTGTGTCTTGATGTAACCACAGTAGCCGCTTCAAATATTTTAGAAATGTTGCATCAACGCAATATAAAGCTCAACAGATTAACCTGACATTAATTGCCACACGGCGTTTTATTTCCCGGAGCCAAAATGATGAGTTGTTCGTCTGCTGTGCTGTAGGCGAGTGGAAAGTAATGTGAAATTAGCACGCCACTGCAGGATCGCGTGACTGCTGTTCTGCTCGCAAATAGAAAGCGATTTCTCGCAGCCCACTGAGGGCGGCAAATCACCACTTGCTGAGAACTTTTTAGAACACTATTCAAATTAAACGGATACAGAAACAAATTAAAGGACACACAACTTAAAATTTTTATAACTGCACGAATACTAAGTCGTCAGACTGCAGATAAACTCGGATAGAATTTGAGGGTGGCATGGCGTGGGATGTTTCTTTCCTACTGTCGAGCTATGGAACACTATAATTTGCGCTTAATGACGACAGGTTTTTGTTTGATTAGCTCTGTGTTAAATTCATATTGATCACCGTTAGTTACAATGTTAATTTCTAAGGTCCGTGTAGGTATCTTACAAAGCAAATGTAAAGACAGTGAAAAGCGATACTGTTGCGCTTTGAGGCAATGTTCAGTTAGTATTATCTCTTAAAGAAACAAATTTAAGCCAAATTAGTCTAATACTCTTTACTTTCACTTTTCGTTTGAAATACTCGTAATACTTCCAAAACATGTATATTACCGAAAATTATTTTATGAAGCATTTACCAGGATATAAATTAAAGCTCCACAAACATCACGCTGAATGTAGGCCCACGAACAGAAAATATTCTACGTTATTAGCCCTGTCCAATTGTTTGGTATGTATAAAAAAAGTGGAGCAACATTGGGCAACTGATATCTAAAAAATGAGACTGTTCGATCATACAATTAGTTTGAGCAACCAATTAAGTAATTTTATTTTATTGAGGATGTTTCATACCATTGTATTAGAAATTGAAGGCTTTCAACGAGACGACGTTTGCTTCGTATTTTAATTAGTTGTGACATCAATTTTCTTACTATTCAATTCATTAGATAATAATACCAAAGAAAGAAAAAGGAAACTTAATCACGTTTCACAAACACTTTTGTTTACAGGTAAACTTAACAATCTGTTGTCTTCTTCGGACGGTTAGCATAGGAAAGAGTCCAAAGGAGTGTCACGATCGGGCCATCTTGGTCTATCAATCTTTGTCCGAATCGCCCGGTCCAGACGTTCCTGAACATAAAGTCAGAATACAGCCTAATCACACGACTGTATTTTAATTATTGTAGGATAAAAGTACGTTTCCGGACGTAGAACCCTATTCAAAACATGATTTACTCAGTCTAATCTTCGATCACCCTTCATATACATCCGTAAATACACACCCCCATATATATTTATCTATTTATTGATATTAGCTCTATTTTTTAGGGTTCTCCGAAGTGGAACGAGTTACGTTACGTTACGACTTTCGGACCTAGCGATATTTTTAATATTTATTTCCGTACTTCCAGATGACTCAATTACATTTTGTAAATATTTTCAATATTGGAGAATGTTCCTTTCTATTTGAATATCAGGGTTCACCATTCGGAAGCCATTTAAATTCTGTTCTCACGTTATTGTGTGTATTGCGAGCAGCAATCAGCCTGTGTGTTTGGTATCGAAGAACGGGACAGTATATATTTAACTTGTCAGTGGTTACCTCATTGTTTCTATCCCTGATATTTTATTGCTTTGAGTTTGTGCACGGGGCTGATGTCGCTTATTTTTCCACCATATTTCAACTTTAAAGTGTCGTGAGAGTGGATTTATAAAGATACTTTGTCAGCGTCTCGCAGCTCTATTGTGCTTATTGCCGCGTTTTTTACAATAAAGGAACGACCTTTCGACAACTGTAGTTTAGAGCCTGGGGAAGGAAAAACAATGTAGAAAGGGAGAATGGGATGCGAGGGACGACACTGTATACAGTTGGTTTTGATCTGTGACGGAGGGGAGTGCTGGAGCCTGTAGCGGGTAGAGGAAGTGGAATATTTTTTTTTTAGGGCAACAGGCTACATGAGGGTAATCCACGTTGGGCAACTCCCCTTTAATAGCATAGGAAGGGATTTGAAAGGGGGGATGTGGAAGGGTAGAGGAAGGTAGCCAAGGGTAACTCGGGCCCCTGGGCTATATTTTAAGGATCCTACCCGGCATTCGCCTAAAGAAATGCAGGGAAAACCCTAGAAAAACCTGCATCGGGTAGGTCGGGCATTGGGTACTTGTCCCACGCCCTTCCGATAGCGGAAGAGGAGTTTGCTGTGGGGACGCAGAACTCCCTTCTCCGTGCCTCGACCAGTTTAGGAGGCAGCTGGCCGACTATTCCAATGGGAATAGCGAACAACTCTTACCGTATGCCCAAGGTCTGTGACCTCTCAGAACAGGCCGAGGTGCCTCGGCTTGTGGGAACCTTAGGTCAAAAACGGAGAGGAAAAGGCATACCCAAAGGTAGCCCCTTCGAATGTTGGAAGTGGAATATATCAGTCGGGGCAAAATATTAAAACAATTTGTAAAAGGTGAACAGAGAATAATTGGTTAAGAATCCACTCTATATTTTTTCATAGTTATTTTGATGTTCGCGCATCTTTCGGTACGCAAACACGTCCTGTATTACACGTAGCCTTAAAGCTCTAAAATGCCCAAGAATCTGTAATCATTAAACCTACTTCACAACAAAAGACTGTGTTGGTTAGTTTTGTCACATTGACTTATTGGCGTCCTTATCCCACTCCTATTTGCAAAGCTGGAGACTTTGCTGGCGCCTACCAATAAAATTATAACTAGTTACGAGAGTATCGACGGCACGACGCCGCGAATCGAAATAAGACGTTTTTATAAATACGATGATGATGAAGAAGATGCAGATAAAACTTCTATCAAGTACCTGTATTAAAATCTAAGAATGTTATTTGCCGTCATTTGTTTCGTTTTTATTCCAACCGCCGAAACTGTCGCGTTCTTTCTTCTGTCTGCACATTGCTTAAAATCGAGTGCTTTTCGCTACCGTTATGGTTTATTCATCAGGAGACCAAAAACCGATGTAATCTGAATTCATGTCTGTCTCGCTGACTTTCACAAAATAACAAGCGAACCGATTTCGATGAAACTTTAAAAATCTTTATTATATAGAGGTGTAACAAGGTGTTTCCCAACGGGAGTCCCACGCCTCACATCAGGGCAATTTGATTGTTCAGAGGAGAAATTCGAAAATGAGCTAGTCTAGAATTGAATAAAATGCAAACATTGTTGGTATCTCAATTTGAAATAAGTATGTGGTAAGTTTTGTGTTTTCTATAGAGCCTCACTTGAAAGATAAGAGTAATATAAATTACAATTTATTGGGAGACCATTCTTTACTCAGTAGTTTGGGTTTCAACCAACCGTGACAAAAATTGTGAAATTTTGCCGCCCTCAAAACGTGCCCCCCGGGGCGGGTCGCCCACTTCACATCACGCCACTGTGTTTACTATATCTCTGTGGTACTGTACTGGACGATTGATAGGGCATGCACAATGAGCAAACAAAGTGGATGTCTACTATAATCTGGTGCAAACTCCGCATGTTAAATGAAAAAGGACCTTAATTTCATACAAAAACTCGAATGGGCATCATGTCTGTACATCTGGATAGGCTTAACGATCTAAGATTAAAATAAATAACTACTTTGTTTCTGTACAGAATTATTATTATTCAAGAACCGTGATACACAAGTTGTAATTAGGCTTCTTTACATAATCATTCAATTTTTAAATATTAGAAAAATATGTATATGTTCCATAGGGGGGCATTTGAAAGACTTGTGAGGGGATAGTAAAAAATAGGTTTGGAAACACTGTTTTCAACAATCTTAAAATACCATCCTCAATATTGAGACTAAATTCTAAAACTGTATTTTTAATGATTTAAGCAGAATTTTGTTAGGTTTACAGACAAACGACTAAATGGTTTTTCTCTGCAGTGGTAAACAAATTCGAGACTATCTTAAAAATTTTCCCACATTTGAAAAAGTTGAAACTCAAAATTAAATCTTCCCAACGTACCTATTTTTTGAGTAACATTTATTGGTAGATAAAAAGAACTTGGATGCCAAGGCAGGCAACAATCACATAGATGAGCCAAGAAGTAACAAAAAGTATGAAATAAAAATATATTGATACTAGGATTATCATATTTCGTGTCTATTCAAGAGCTTATAGAGATTCAGGAAATTACTTGAAATACGCAAATAGTGCCTTGGTGTTGTATTGAGCACAGATTCCAATGAATTGAGCACATCAAAATTGGGGATACCCAGATGTTTTTCTATCCTATTTCCAAAACTTTTCTTGCAATCTTTCGAATGCAATACTGGAATTTTCCTTGTAAACATATTAAACATTATCTCAATTTATGAAAGTGAGTCTTTGACCAATCGAAACACGCGCGGCATGACCTAGATCTAAAACAAGAAGTCATAAACGCGCTCGTGCTATAGTTGTTTTTGAAAAACTTCTCTCACGTAAAATTAGCCTTGGTCAGGATCTTAACGGGTTGTTACTGATTGATTTTGAAGACCTATTATTATTTTATAAATATCACGTTTCAGTGATAAATCGTCTGGAGCGATTCGTATGAATAATGCCTGAGCTATGATCGTTATATATTGTTAATAATTTATCAGGTACTCAGGGACAGTCACGGAAGTCTGACATTGAATATTCGACTTTTAAATTATATTACCTCGTAAAAAAACTGTCGTTTTCTTTTAGAACTGTTTATTTAGTATTAAGTACTTTTTTTTGGCAATATCAGCCAAGATCATTAACCAGGCTTTTCAGTTTAAACACTTTCCGAACGCTTGAGCCTAGATGCGACATTACCTTACAAATTAATTTTTCAATTTTCAACTTAGTGATGCAGGAACTTTTAATTTTTATGGCAAAAATGTAACGAGACATCAAACAGCCGCCAATTAGATTTAGCTAAGAAGTGATAAAAGCGTGAAGAAATTTCTAACAAAGGTTAGAGCAGTGTTTGTCAACCTTTTAATTTACCATGCCCCACCTAAGTATTTATTATTCCCCTCCCCCATTTTCATCAATATGTAACACGTACTTATTTTTTCTATTAAAAAATTGAATTATTTCCTAAATTTCAACTTGTGTATCATGGTTCTTGTATAGCAATAATTCTGTGCATAAACAAAGTAATAAGTTATTTTCATCTGAAATATCAAAACGTATCGCCCATTCGAGTATTTGTACTAAATTAAGTTCTTATTTCATTTAACACGCGGAACTGCCGCTATACTATGGTAAACAACAAAGTAGCACATGTCATAACAATCGTACAACACAGTACGAACTATTTCTTCACTAGTCATAGTAAACAATACTCTCCGAGTACATCGTAGTTTATTCTACTCCAATCTTTCAAGTGCGGTTCTATGGAAAGCACCAAACTTACCATACCAAATGCTTATTTCAAATTGAGATACCACCAATTTTTCCTTTTGTATAAGTTAAATCAAATTCATTTTCGAATTTCCCCTCGCTGGGAAACACCGAGTTAAGAGGAAATTGTTCAGTGTTCACACCTCCGTAGGCAGCTACACTATCTTGCTCGGTGTCTTTACAGAGACAACAGACAGATAATACAATGACGCAATTTACTCTTGTCCTTTTGTTTTTCTTAGCAATGATTTTAAGAAATACAAAGTTCAAAATACTATAGTAAATTCCACCGATTAATAGACAAAAATTCTACAGAAAATTAAAACAATAAACTTTAATGGCACATATATATATATATATTGTTGTGATCAATCAATTACTTATTAATTTGCCCACGTTGTGATAGCTATTTATGTAATAATAATAAAAAAGTGAACGTTTAAATAAAAAGATTATTTTACTTTTACAAACAAACAATTTTATTTAACAAAAGATTAGTACAAATTATGCAATTTTTTAAAATAAACTCTCAGGGTCTCAACTAGGTTTGATAACAGCAGAACATTTAAACATAATCAAAGAACACAAAATTTAGATTTAATTTAAAAAGAAATATTTATTCGTCTAGGCATAGACGAAATTAATTATCGACGAACTTAAACTACAAGATGGATTTTAAATTTAAACAGTTTTTTTTATCAACACTAAAGAACGATATCTGACATTATCTTTTAAGTCGGTTTACAAAAAAAATTACTGTTCTCTTGCTACTTACGGCTGCCCAGGATACTTTTACCTTTCGAACACAGTGGTGGGGGTTTCACAGCTTCTATTAAATTCACAGATTCTATTAAGTACTGTTGGTTTGAAAAGGAAAGTTTGTTATATCTCGACGACTTTACTCTGCTGTATCGCGATGAATTTATTCTGCTGGATCTCTACCTTACAACTTTACACAGCAATTTTTCGACAACTTTCTGTCCTTTCTGACCGCCGACCTTAATGCCATCGTCATCTCAGCCAACGTACCACGACTCTGCTTAAACAATGTATCTCTTAATCACATCCACCAGCTTCGGTGAGCGCTGAACAACTACTTCCTCAAAAGCTTATCTCCTCCCTTATATCCTCCCAGTCTTTTACTTTTTACATTGTTCGAAAATTTCGTCGCAAATGCCAGTTGACAGATTCTTCCATTATCACAAGATTTATATTACGCAGCTGCAGTTCCGTAGTCAACAAATGGCTAACTACTCTGTCATGTCAAAGCCAACAACCGAGACAGGACCCGCAATTACTTTGGTGGGACTATTTATCTTCTCCACCCCCACACCCACGTGCACGGTTTCGAATTCTCAAGACCACACAACCAGCACTTCCAAGACGAAGAAAAACTTAGACCTAAATAAACGCATTACATAATGCCCCTCCAACAATCCAGACTATCAATCACAAACAATGCCTCACTTAACAGGCATTACAATATATATATATATATATATATATATATATATATATATATATGAAGAGAAATTTGTTGTCTGAAAAAGAAACAGCGTGGAAGATATTAACTTAATCAAAAATGAACACTTCACTTCGGATTGAATATTTAAATAGTATTATCAGCTTTCAATATTAATTTGATGTTTTGCGGGAAAACTCTTCTTCCTTAGTTTTTAATTAGGATAAATTTATTTTCTTGAAGAGGACTTTCCCCAAACACTCCTGCAGGTAAATTATTCCATTTCTCGTATTTAGGAATTAAAATTTCCCAGAATCTGATTTTTGTTTCCTACGTTTTATTTTGATTTGGTGGTCTCATCTTCCTATATAACAGGGCTTTTGCAGCTAATATCAATCTGTGGCTAATACTCGGCATAAGCTTTAAATAGCAAATTCAGACTTGCTCCCTCCCTCCTTTGCGATAACAACTCCTATCGTAATTGTTCCAGTTATGGGTTCCGATGAACATTCCCTGCTCTTAAAGATTTATCTGCCCTTTTCTGAAGTTTCACCAACGATTCTATTTGTTTTTGTTTTGTTCGATTGGGATAGATACAAGTCGCCCTATTCCAAAATTTGTCGTACTATATATGCCAACTGTTTAGAATTTGAGCTCATAAATTCCTCATAATGAAATGCTTTCGGGTCGTAAAATTAAACTGCTCGGCCCACCCAAGACTTTTGTTCAAATATATTCCTAAATATTTACAGCACGCCATACTTGAAATTAGTTCCCCGCCCAATCTATATTCCCTCTCATTTTTAACACTTGTTTGGTAAACAAGAAAATTTAGTACAAGTGCTTAAAATTTCCGATAAACCAGGAGTGAAAGAATCATACAAATTAAATAACATTTATTTTACTTTTTATTGGATTTTCTGGTAGAAAGATTTTTAATTTTTTCTCGAAGATTTTGTAGATTTCATATGAATGAAAAATGTTGATTTTCGATTCATCACTAAACAAAATTTAAGTGATTGATTTTACATTTTTCTGCTTCAAATCGCTTTAATTATATTTCTTTTTTATGACATGTTTCTTTTAGTCCTGTAATTTCAAAATTACATTAATCTGACTTAATTTTAAATATATGCAAAAAGTACCAGACTATTAGTCAGAAAATTTATTTTAAAATGTAAAACACAATTCAACAATTTTATGATAAATTATCTTTCTAATAAGCTGGTGTTATTCACGTGAAATAAATTTCGCTTAGGAGCTCTACGAATAACCACAGGATTTATATTTCTTCTTAGCATCGAACTCAGTTCTATCTCTGAATTATGTGCACTAATTTACGGGGTTTCTTTCACTTTCCTTACTAAAAACCGTTGTCATAGCCACTAAGCAGTTTTCCGTTCAAATTTCTTACTTAGTTTTCAATTCTTTTTTCGCTCACACTTTTTTATGACACTTTGGACCGTCACATGACTACTGATTAGGTCTATAACGTTTCCTGTTTAACCGAAATTTTTATTTTATTGCCAATTTTGAATCTTAATTTTAAGCTACCCATTTTAACATATAGTACGACAGTATTATATTGAAATAAAACATTTAACTGAAAATAAATAAACGATGAACGTCTTTGGATGTGAATTCAGCAGCAATTATTAATATTTGAATGAGCGTATGAATGCGAAGGTCTCATCAGTTTGCTGTTTTGTTTTGATACTGGGATCATTATTCTAATAATTCCTTTCAATAAATCAAATGTTATCGCTATTCAGCAATCAACACACCCCGCCAAATATTTTTTATATATATGAAGTGTCTATACAAAGAGAGAGGAGAGAGCTTTTGTACTTGTCCTTTCTGACCATTGTTACTTTTGTTTGCTTTATTCACTATAATAGGGTTCAGCTTTTCCTTTTCTTTGTGGACATTTTAGCTAGAATCAAAGATTCTGTATCTGTGACTTCTTAAATTATATAAAATCTCAGGCCGAATGTTTTTACTTTAATCTTCGTAATCGCTGGTTTGCAGTTTCCTATATTCTGTCCTCCTTGGGAAAAAATTAATTTCACATGTAACGAAAGAATATTGTTCTGTTTTGACACTTCTTGAAAAATGTCGATAGATTCGGTTAGTGGGGAAACAATTATAGAAGCAGGCAAGGTTGTGGTTGAGTATGCACCAAAGATGCACCGACGAAGTGCGGACAAGAGGCAAGTTTTTTTGTCTTGTATTATTTAGTAGACAGCTACAATTAAAATAGTGAATGAGTAAAAGACCAGTTTTTATAAGAAATTGAAGCAGTTATTCCTATACCGTAAGTATCCAGGCTTCACGTACTATGGGTATCAACTTTCCGTACAATTGCAATGAATGAGTTGTTTAAATAAAGTTGTTCGTGCTAATACTTAAATTTGCAAATTAGAAACATCCAATCATTCTAGCATTCGCAAAAACGTCAACATAAAACTAACTTCTATATGTCCATAGTAAATGGTTTACTGCGAGCCGTAACTTCTTTTCTATTAACATTCGTTATTTACCGCATTCGGTGTTGAGGAGCAGAAGAATTCGTTGTTAATACTTCATTGTTTTACTTTTTCATTGACATAAGAGTATTTATATGATTATATTTCAAGATGCGGTCCGTAGCAGTGCAGATTACTAATTTTATATGAGCAGAAATCCTATAAGTGATAAAAGTTTCCTGTCCCGTTAGGAAAATATCTGGAAATGATTTTTTTAAACTATTTAATGGACAAGAATAATTGCTAAAGAGGAGTTTAATAGCAGCACTGACGTCATACCCCCTCCCCAGCAAGCCATTAATAATAGCATTTACAATTAAAAATTGTTTATTTTCAAAATAAATAATAAACTAAGAAATTTTTTTATCTGTATTGAATATATGCCTCCATTTTTCGTATTTTTTTATTCCAATATTTATTTGGTCCCGTATGACATTAGGGGTTTAGAGGGGGTATGGAGTAGAGGTGCTGCTACCAAACTAAGTGTTCAGGTATTTAAAAATAAATGGAAAGAAAGGTAAACTCCCAAAACTGTGGAATCCCGTAATTAGACGGCATTTCACTACTATAGACTACTGCTTTTATAATCGGCACTATTTGTTCTAAAGATATTCACATATTCAGGATCCCAGGTAACGCCCTTGTGTGCTTATTTACATGTCTATTTTTCCTGAGATATCCACTGCATTTACATCTTATAATTCATTATTAATTTTATCATTCCAAATTATTATTTCAATAATCTGGGTTTTTTATTTTTTTTCAATCAGAGATTAAATAAAACTCTAGGTTGAACGGCGAAGCGTGTGGTGCATTCCAAGACTAAGAATACACTCCTGTCTCGTAATGGAGCA
Source organism: Zhengitettix transpicula (assembly GCA_037074705.1). Taxonomy (NCBI): domain Eukaryota; kingdom Metazoa; phylum Arthropoda; class Insecta; order Orthoptera; family Tetrigidae; genus Zhengitettix; species Zhengitettix transpicula. Next base: position 165,356,527 of record CM073591.1, read on the forward strand.
CGCAAAATTTTCGTGAATTGACACACACGAAAACTGTTTAGAGGGAAAGTTTTTCTCCGTTCAAAACCGTGTGCTGTAATAAACAAATATATAAATATATATATATATATATATATATATATATATATATATATATATATTGTAATGATCAAAATAATAGGCGATTAAATTAAAATAAAAAAATGATCAAAAATAAATAAATAAAATAATTTATTATTTATTCATTTGTGGCTTCCAAAAATTAAAAACAATTACAAGCAAATTAAGATCTCTTCTATCAGGGTCTCCACTAGGTTTGATAATCAGAAAAGTGATTTAATAAACTGATTAACAATTCAGTTTAAAATTTACCTAAAAACAATATTTCAATAAAATGAAAGAAAGCTAAATGTACAGAAATTAAATTTGAATGAAATGAAAAGTGAACGAAAGGAAAATGAACGAAATCTGACTACCCTTTTAGTTATTGTTTACAAATATTATTATCAAAGTTTTGGTTACTCACATAATGTTCGAATGGTTCCAGCTTTCTTTTGTAGCTTCAACACTACACTTTAAAATGCAAAATTTTACACTGATTCTAATTTCCTCACAGATTTTACACATACGCTGTCGAAATGCACGTACTCAGTTCTCAGGAACCTCGGATGATCCTCTCCTAATGGGTCAGCTATCGGATGTTGGTTTCCCTAAATGCAAAATTGATCAATTTTTATAATGAAGCAACCTTTGCTTCACCGTTGGCTAGTTGTTAGAAAATCTCTCTATCCAACTATCTGCTTGCTTACAGAAACTCACGATTTGCAGATTTTAGACTTTTACTGTTTTATTTATCTATTTGGATCGTACTGCTATGTATCTCGGTGAAGATTTGTTTTTATGTCTCTCCTCTCGTGGCTGACCGTAGACTGCAGACTAACTTTACTTTTGCGCGCACAATCGCCATTTCGGCTCTTCAACAAAGCAACAGAGCTCAGCGCTATTGTCGCTTTGGTCGCTCAATACCGCTACAATTCATTTATCAAAACAATTCAAATTATCCCTAATCAATTTAATGGTCTAATTAACTATTGCTACAATATATATATATATATATATATCGGTCTGTGTGTGTGTGTGTGTGTGTATTTGTATGTCCCTTATGCGTTCATATGCCATTCATTCGATAACGGTGAAACTTTGGTGAGGTGTACGAATGTCTACGAAGGTTTCTATCGGCCTTTCGAAGCGTTAGGCAACTCTCCCGGAGTGAACGGGGGTGAAATTTTAAAACTATACGAAAACGGCCGATAATAGCGCCGAATTATTAGTTTTCGGGTTCGATGTGATGAAAAGTTTCCCTCCAGATGTTTTTAATGTATAATTCAACTCCTTACAGCATGGGAAGGCAGCACCACTGAGTGGTGAATGGGCGTTGCACAAAAATAACGCAAAACAACCGAGATTGCTGTCAGTTCAGGTTTATAAAAGTCAATGACTTTAATTCTACCATTTACCATATGGTTAAGATGTAGTTCAGCCCCAGGGAGTTGGGGTGGAATGAGGTGAAACAATCTCTCCGTAAAATCTTAAACGCATAGAGTAATTTCTACTTACGATCCAAGAGAAAACACTGAGGGGTTAAGACACACCGACCGCATCTTACGGGAGGGTGAATGGAGAGTATTTAAATAACATTCGTAAACGGTCATCATTGAATATTCAGATCCTGAATATGTGAAACGTTTTCGGAGTCGCTGATTTCACATGTTATTCAAGAAATTTTAAGTATCTAAATTCAACTCCAAAAGACAAGGGAAAGAAGCACCCGTACAGGTACTGGTGGAAGGGTTTTACATAATAAATGAAAAAAAGACCGAGATTGGTATCGATTACGGGGTTACAGCAGTCGGTGAGTTTAATTCTCCATGGTGGTTAAGAAAAAAAATTTTGGCCCTCGGCGAGAAGGTGGATGTGGTTGAAAACTGCTGACCAAATCAAGAAACGAAACTATTATTTGCACTAAAATGAAAGGGTTCCTGGTCCGGTCGATATTTTCCATCCTTATACTTTAATTCTGTGTATGAGCCAAGTTAGTTTGTTGCAGGATGAGAATAAGTTAGAGGAGTTGGTGAGAAGTGAGTGCGTGATCAGAGTTTGTGTTATTCACGGACAGTTCAAGTAAGGAGCTTTTTTTAATTCAGTAAACTTAACAATCTAATGATTTTACTGTTGTGATAGGAGGATAATACTATATATATATAGTATAATATAAAATGAATATATATACATATATATATATATCTTGTGGAGCCATTTTGTTTCTCCTCCTGTACTTTTTTTTATTTGATATTAATTAAGTCTCTCGGCCTCTTTATTTTTATACCACACAACGTTTCTGGGATCCTTGTTCCTTTCGTCAGGTGCGAAGAAGAACCTAGAGCGACACAACTGCACCTGGGATGCGGGAATTTGAGAAGTACCAGGGACAATTTGTTATATAACGAAGAATTTTATTGTGGGATGTTGGTGTGTGTTTTGGCTGCGGAACCCCAAATGTTACAGCCGTTCTTCCATAATGGAGAAATAAGGGATATATAAACTAATTTTTTCATTGAAAGGGATAAAGGAGAATTAGAATTAATTCATGGTTTTAGTCTTTTAAAGGGGTGATTGATTATTTTTTTAATGTGACTGGTGCGTTGAAACCTTGTTAGTTTTGAATCGAGTATTAGTCCAAGGTTTTTATGGTTATGTTTCTTTGAAATGGGTGTGTTTTTAATATAGATATTGTTAGTTTTTTTTAGGGACAAAGGAACAGTGATGGATTTGTTGGGGTTTATGGTTATTTTCCAATTATTTGCCCCGAATGGCTACATGGTATATGGCAGTTTGCAGTTGTATTGTAGCCGATTCGTAGTCATGGCAAAGTATGGCTATATCGTTGGCTAATATGACAGTATATATATGGTTGTTTGGGTATAGATAGAATATAGGAATGGGCCAAGGCAGTTTGAGGGACCCCTGAGTGTATAGAAATTGTTTTGATATTGACAAGGTAAGATAGTTGGATAGGAGGATAAAGTGGATCTGTGAGGTTTTAATTTGAGGAGTAGTGAGGAATGCTGAACCTTGTCGAATGCGAATCCAGAATCAGTCTGTCACGGAGTTCGAGGAATAGGTTGGTAAAGATGGTAATTCGCGGAGAGAGTTATTAAAGGTTAAAGGTTAAAAAAAGTTGGAAGATTGAGTCAGAGTGAGCATAATTTTGAAGGATCGATGGAAGCAAATGCAAACAGAAGGAAATTTTGGAGACCCCCGGTCACCATTCTTGAAAGGACAATATGACTGCAGTTTCTCTTTCCTCCATCGGAATTCCCCATTTCTTTTTATATATATAAAACTTTTGAGTATTTTGAACTATCCTTTCTCAACAATTTCATCGTTTTGTAGTTTTTCTTGTCGATTCTCTGCCTCTTCTTTGTTGATTTTTTTGTCGTTGTTTCCTTTCGTTGTTCTTATGACTCAGGCAATGGAATATTTTAATATCATTTCCAATAATGCGTTGTGTTTATCAAATGTAAAGTGAAGAACATGTTTCTGAACGACATGTCAATTTAGTAAGGAAGATGTTTCCTGGAGTGATGATTCTGATATAAAATTTTGCTGCCTTACGATTTTTATTTCAAAGTTCGCTGCAGATCAATTTAAAATTTTTCATCATATGGTTAGACATTTCTTTTTTTAAAAAAAAAAATAGAACCTCGTACTTTCAAAGACTGGTTTTAACATTCATTTTAAGTTTAATTTGTATTTTAAATGCCCATGTAAGCAAACCAATAAAATCTTTGTTTCTTTGAACTGACCAAAAATATTTTTATTTGCAGAATATTCGTTAATAGAAGCCTTCACTTGGAAAACATTAAATTCTATGGATTTGATATGGACTACACTTTAGCGGGTGAGTTAATTTTCTACAATTTGTTCTTGTTATTACTTTAGCTATGTGTTTGCACAGTTTAATATCTAAATTAGGATAAATATAGATGAGAGCATTATTTTTCCTGTATCTGGTAAAAATCTAAAAGCAAGTAAACTATTAAAAATCCTAAGAAACATCGAATAATTGAAAAATTTCCAATGAAAATGGCATAAAGAATACTGTGTCCTTTCAATCGTCAGGTTTATCTTAATATTATTACAGTCTCACACATATCCAATTCAAATAGAAAAAACTGAAGTGCTTATTTGCTGTCGTGGTATTTTGTATACATTAAACCTGTAGCGTAAATTGCTGGGAGAAAATAAACAGAACAATTTTCTTGCGTCTTACCTTGGAATTACAGTGACGCCTACGGACTACAGGAAGTCACTATTAACGAGGACACTCCCAGCACTCAAGACGGTTCGTTGCATAGAATTAAAACCCTTCCCTATAAAGACAATTGTGATTAGTTTAACGTCGATTCGACTTTATAAGAACAGAATTTATTCGAAACTAGTTTTTAGAAGTGAACAGCAAATTACTTAAAAATTGCCTATACAAATTTTTCGATTCGCTCACGCATTGCATGCAATATATTTACAAATTACAACCACGATTCTCCAAATGTTCCATTCGTTGCTGCAAACTATTTGATGAGCTCATGGATGGACTAAATATAGTCGTGTTGAATCAGTGTTGGTGCGTTTCTTAGTCCATTAATATATAAAATCACAAAATTGTCACTGAGATAAATTTCGTATTTCGCGCCATACTCAATGGACTTTTAACAGAGTTGTTCATTTTCACAAGGAGCTTTGTTGCATTCAGCACAATGGCATTCTGCAAAACTCATTGAAACCATCTGATTTATACTACACTGCTTTAAATGCTTCCATAATTTCGTTGACGTACTCGATAGTCGATTCGCCATCATACTCGGGTAGGATTAATTCCACTGGCGGCTGGTGCAAGTGCTCATGTGCTATAGCGCATAAAATAATTTAGTGACAATTATTTTTTCTTTATTTTAAGACCGTTCATATTAATTGCGTTTTAACAGTTCTGCCCCAATATGGAAGACTTTAAACTGCCGACCTTGCGTCACACACTCTACCGATAAATAGTCAGCTGGCCATGTGAGTGCTCTTAGCTTCTGAACACATGATCTGGCGCTTTAGTGACAACTGCGTGTGCGCAGAATACCTTTTTACCACACCACGCAACCCGTAAAACTCGACAAACTGCCTCATTTTTGTGCTATAAATCTGAGAGCACTCCAGAGTCGTGCCGTTGCAACGAGAGAGGCGGCCGCGTCAGACGGCATAAGCAACGAAATCGAAATAAATTTTAGTTATTCAGTAATTATAAATCCTATTTTAAAATAGTTTATTTTTGCAAAACAAAAATAATATTACTACATTTTTGTTAAAAAGAAAACATAAACAGGAGAATCATAGTGCGAAAAAAATACTGCACCACCCTGCGTGCAACACTATTTTGAGGCTTGTTCCGAAAATAAACTTTATTTAAAATATGTACCGTGGAAAAGTACTTTCGGGTTAAGAAATGCTTAACTATTCCTCATTTAAAAATATGACACTACTGGAAATTATGTAGACAGAATTAGAAATGTAGCATATTACATGTGGGGTTAGAGTATTGGTAACACTATCTATCACTGATTAAGTATTATTATTTTACATAGTTATCCTCGTAAAAATTGTTGCTTGGAGACCATTCTCTTAATTGTTCTATTAATTTTACAAACCGTGTGGTTACTCGATAAACAGCTCTCGGTATTCACTCGGGTGTAGCATATTTAAACGCGACATTTCGACGACTAAAATCTCTGTCGTCATCTTCTAGGCAAAATGTACGGAACCATTACTTTTTTTTTTTTTTTTTTTTTTTAGGGCAACAGGCTACATGAGGGTGATCCACTATGGGCAACTCCCCTTTAATAGCATAGGAAGGGACTTGAAAGGGGGGGATGCGGAAGGGTAGTGGAAGGTAGCCAAGGGTTAACTAGGGCCCCCGGGCTATGGTTTAAGGATCCTACCCGGCATTCGCCTAAAGAAATGCAGGGAAAACCCTAGAAAAACCTGCATCGGGTAGGTCGGGCATTTGGTACTTCTCCCACGCCCTTCCGATGACGGGAGAGGAGTTTGCTGTGGGGACGCAGCTTACCCCTCGCCATGCCTTGGCCTGTTTAGGAGGCAGCTGGCCGACTATTCCAATAGGAATAGCGGACAACTCTTGCCGTATGCCCAAGGTCTGCGACCCCGGAACATACACCTCTCAAAACAGACCAAGGTGCCTCGGCATGTGGGAACCTTAGTTCAAAAAAACCAGAGAGATGTGAGAGCATCCCCAAAGGTAGCCCCCGCCAGAGCTCTCTGGGAAGGTTCACCTGCGAGAAATCCTCTCGCAGGCTTCTTCCCCCGGAACCATTACTTTTTTTTTTTTTTTTTTTTTTTAGGGCAATAGGCTACATGAGGGTAATCCACTTAGGGCAACTCCCCTTTAATAGCATAGGAAGGGATTTGAAAGGGGGGATGCGGAAGGGTAGAGGAAGGTAGCCAAGGGTTAACTAGGGCCCCCGGGCTATATTTTAAGGATCCTACCCGGCATTCGCCTAAAGGAATGCAGGGAAAACCTTAGAAAAACCTGCATCGGGTAGGTCGGGCATTTGGTACTTGTCCCACGCCCTTCCGATAGCGGGAGAGGAGTTTGCTGTGGGGACGCAGCTTACCCCTCGCCATGCCTTGACCTGTTTAGGAGGCAGCTGGCCGACTATTCCAATAGGAATAGCGGACAACTCTTGCCGTATGCCCAAGGTCTGCGACCCCGGAACATACACCTCTCAAAACAGACCGAGGTGCCTCGGCATGTGGGAACCTTAGTTCAAAAAAACCAGAGAGATGTGAGAGCATCCCCAAAGGTAGCCCCCGCCAGAGCTCTCTGGGAAGGCTATGTTCTCCCCCCGGAACCATTACTTTTTTATTTTTTTTTTTTTTTAGGGCAACAGGCTACATGAGGGTAATCCACTATGGGCAACTCCCCTTTAATAGCATAGGAAGGGATTTGAAAGGGGGGATGCGGAAGGGTAGTGGAAGGTAGCCAAGGGTTAACTAGGGCCCCCGGGCTATGGTTTAAGGATCCTACTCGGCATTCGCCTAAAGAAATGCAGGGAAAACCCTAGAAAAACCTGCATCGGGTAGGTCGGGCATTTGGTACTTGTCCCACGCCCTTCCGATGACGGGAGAGGAGTTTGCTGTAGGGACGCAGCTTACCCCTCGCCATGCCTTGGCCTGCGAGATCAGCTGATGATCTGACGGAGGGTATTTATAACATGAAATGGAATGGTTCCGGCACTTCGCCTAGAAGATGACGACAGAGATTTTAGTCGTCGAAACGTCGCGTTTAAATATGCTACACCCGAGTGAATACCGAGAACTGTTTATCGAACAATTACACCGGGAAATACTTCCGTCTTTAATAGTGTTGGTTAAATTTGCATTTTATGGCAGATTTTATAATTTATGGTAAAATGTTTGAATCTTCTTGAGTTTTGACTGAAAGCTCATATCAACATTGGGGTGCAGATATATTCTTATCAAATGTAGCTCAGGTTAAACATTTTATCTGTACTTAACCTGTTTCACTATGAAATGACAGGCAACATTTGCATATATTCCATATAATGTCCAGAGGGTACTTATCAGTTGTATTTCACTAAGTGATTGATGTACCAATATCTGCTTTAATCACTGAAATGTTCTTGGAATAACGAGGAGCAGTGACCCATTGTCACAGATATTAGCAATCTGAGGCAATATATTGGTCTGAGTAGGCTCTTTTTTTTATTTGATCAAAATTCATATCGCCAAAACTATTAAGTTAGAAATTCATAACCAATGATGCCACTTCAATTCCTGTTTTTCCACATAATTATTAAAATTTCTAGTCATAATGTCATGAATTTATTTATTCTGCTCTCTCTCATAATTACATTGAATTGGTAAGTTTGTTTGTGATTGGTCCTAAATATGTCACTTATAAATCATGCCTTAAAATTTATTGCATGTTGTATTAATCATCTCAACATTCTACTCTTCCCATTTCTTACCAAAAACATCATTGTCAATCGATACATTCTCTATAGAAAAAACTCAGCAAATTCAATTTTGGGTCAGTAATCATTCTTATTTTTAATTGTCTATTATAGAATACAAGTCCCCACAATATGAAAGGCTTGGTTTCAATTTGGTGAAGGAGCGCTTAGTGTCTCTTGGTTATCCTCAAGAGATTAGAGAGTTTGTTTATGATCCTTCATTCCCTGTAAGGTAAGATATTACTGAAATTAATTTATATGCATTTACATAAAACCTATCAATTCATATTTACTTTTAATTAACTATAATGTTTCCCCCAAAAATAATAAAAATAAGTATCACTTTTTTTTGCAGGGGGTTATGGTTTGACACGCAATATGGAAATCTCTTGAAAGTGGATGCGTATGGCAATATTTTAGTTTGTGTCCATGGGTTTAATTTTTTAAAGCAGTAAGTACAACAGAAAATAACCTATTTTCTTGTAGTTTTAAAAATCATTGACATTGATTTGGAAACATTTATAGAAGCATTCTTATAATCCAATTAAAATTAGGTGGCTCCACTAGTAGTGTGATCTTGAATCTACTATTCAGAATGCTTAAAATGATGGTCAGGAGATGCAGTGTTGCCTAACAATTTCAGTGTACTGTTTTCAATAAACTGTATGTGTAGTGTGGCAGCAGTGAGTCACTCCACACTGAGAGCCCAATTGTTCTTTAATTTTAACCTCATTATAGTGTATTCTATCGTCTGTATCATTAAGAAGAATAAGAGATGAAGAAGATGAAAAACTGAGTACAACAGAAATTGATCAAAAAAGAAGAAAATACACAATGTGGAAGGAGATATGGATTCCTACAACTCTTCAGTTGGCAGGGATTCTGCATAAATGAATGACTCAAACTTGATCCTTCTTCCTTATTCTGTTGAAAGAAATAAACCATCTCCATTACTACAGCCAAGATCTCCCAAATAAACTGCAATTGAAATTACATATTTCAAGTAACTAAGTGTCACATTAACTTATTTTTTGATTAGAATAAAATACTTTTTTACTGTAAAATTTTTCTCTAACTGCTTCAAACAAGTTAATAACCAGATATTTGATACTGCCTTTAACACCTATATGGGCTAGGTAGACTTTCATGCTTTCTCTGATTAGAAATTGTTAACCTGGTTCAGGTACATTGATGTTATATTCAAGGTGTCAACACATGAAGGCAATACATGTCCTAGTTTCTCATACTTTGTAACCTCCTTATGAACTCACTTCCAAGCCAGCACCAACATTTGGATTGTTTTAAAATTATGTTGTACTTTCTACCTCTATCTGCAGCAAACCACCTACAGCAGCTTTATCATTAACCATTTCTCACCCTTCTAATATGAAACACTACTATATAGTATAATCATGTGTTCTGACATATACTTAACTTTTGCCAGTGTGGCCAATTTAATGATAAATTATCCAATGTCTTAATTTAAAGCAAATATCTCACAAAGTCCTAAATCCTGGTCATCAACTTAATATAATATCCTACCAAATTCAAAGATTGAATATACCCCTGATTGTTTCTAAATTTCAGGCTAACAGAAAGTCAGTTATTTTGCTTGACCAGCATTGAATTGTAAACCAACACTATGGACCAACTTCAAAAGGGTAGCCTTCAGACATCAGCCTCACCGCAACATTCTTGTCTGCTATTGCACCCCATCCTCATAAATTGCCCATCCTTGCACATATGCATAAAGATATAGACAATGCTTAGAAAAATATTCATAAGGTTAAACATGTGGTGAAAGTAAAACCAGAGACTGCAACTTCATCCACACATTTTTTCCCACAATCCTATGATACCACCCAATCATTTTGTTGTGAATGATTGTGTATATACATGCAGGTGTTTAATTTTGTTTATTGAATAAAATTGTGAAAGTGCTGTTTATTGGGTATAGGTAATTAATAATTGGACTATTTAGAAATACATATCTGAAAAGACAAATTAGTAATTATTATTTACAAAATGTTGGATACACAGTACCCTCAGGTTGTTGGTAGGAAAGTAATAAGAGAGAAGAGTTCCTTACTTTTTTAAGAAAAATAGTGAAAGCAGAAAAAAATTATTTATTTATTAGTTATAAGGTATGTTATTTCTACATTTTGAGCATCTCTGCTGCAACTTGCATATTTAGATTTTAGTGCTATTATAAGTACCTTGATTGTTGATTTAAAATTCCTATACATTAATTTTATTTATTTTGATAGACACTATAAAAGACAAAAATTAAATCATTTGTGTATGTTTTTCTGAAGAAAAAAAAATACAGTTGTCAGTTAGTATTGTTAGCATGAAAGAAGATCCTATGATAAACTGTTGCCAGTATTTTGTACTTTTTAGTTCCCAGGTTTATGAATTATATCCTAACAAGTTCCTACAACTGGATGAATCTCGTGTTTATGTTCTGAACACACTGTTCAACTTGCCAGAAACATACCTATTAGCATGCCTCATAGATTTTTTTACAAATTCTCCACAATATTCAAGGTAAGGGATAAATGTCAAAGAAATAAATATTCAATTTTTTACATTGATTTATAATATTCGATCATTTTTCATCTTTTTAATTAAGGGAAAAGACTGGAGTCAAAGGTGGTGAACTTTTCATGTCCTATAAGTCTATATTTCAAGATGTTCGCAATGCTGTTGATTGGGTGCACATTCAGGTAATTACAACTTTTAGAAAAATAATGTTTTCTTAACATTTCTTCTGTATTGTGGAAAATTATATTATCAAACCAGAAAACCATATGAACAAACTATTAATTTGAAATTATAAAATATAAAATGTCTGTTTAAAAGTATACTAATTCGATAAATAAATAGTCAAATAACGGACAAAATAAAGTAAATACCACACAATGTTTCTGAAATCCTTGTTGCTTTTGTCAGGTTATTCAAACACTTAAGAGCCATAATAATGGCACCGCAACAAACAAGGTGACAAACTCAAAAGCAAAACAATAACCTTTTTAAAATGTTGTAGCCTTGCATTTGAGTTTGTCATCTGGTTTGTGCTGTGTGTCATTATTTCAGTTTCTGAATTTTTAAATCATCTGATGAAAGCAAAAAGGATTACAGAAACATGTGGTATTTACCATATGTAATTCCAAAGGTAACCCAAAAAAATATTTAGAGAAACCATGTCTATTTTTATCCATTTTATTAAATTCATGTTGGAATTATGGGTGGTTATTGCTCTATATACATTTATTCATGATGAATTATTAATTACAATATTTTCACAGGGAGATTTAAAATCAGAAACAATCAAGAACCTTGATGAATATGTCAAAAAAGATGAAAGATTACCAATGTTTTTAGCACGGATAAGGGAAAGTGGTGCAAAAGTTTTTCTTCTGACTAA